>OY977936.1:35661294-38061294 GCA_963854355.1 Epinotia brunnichana
ACATTTCTGTAGGCATTCGATGTGTTACTAGAACCTTGAACTTTACAGTTCTGTACTCTACATTACTAGAGCCATCATTTATGGCCAAAAACAAGCCTAGAACTTTTCATTGACTATCAGCAGATCACGTGTGAATTTAGCATTTGAAAAATGTTTGTACAGCCAGTAGCAAGGCAAAATTAGCATTTTTATTAAAATTTCTGTAGGCATTTGATGTGACACTAAAACCTAGAACTCTAGAGTTCTGTGCTCTACATGACTAGAGCTATCAACGAAGATCAAAGACACGCCTAGAACTCCTCATAAACTATCAGCAGATCACGTGTGAACACTGTGAAGTTAGCATATCATCTGCTTGAATTCTTTGCATATAAAAAATATTTTCTTTCTTTAAATCTATGGGATACAGCCTAAGTTTGAACATTTTTCTATTCCTAACAGGTAAATCTGTTTTATCGCCATGCAAACAATCCCGAATAATTTGATTTTTTTTGTCATCGTATAGCACATAACGTTTAAATTTGCATTTTCGTTAACATTTCTGTAGGCATTCGATGTGTTACTAGAACCTAGAACTTTACAGTTCTGTACTCTACATTACTAGAGCCATCATTAATGGCCAAAAACAAGCCTAGAACTTTTCATTTACTATCAGCAGATCACGTGTGAATTTAGCATTTGAAAAATGTTTGTACAGCCAGTAGCAAGGCAAAATTAGCATTTTTGTTAAAATTTCTGTAGGCATTTGATGTGACACTAAAACCTGGAACTCTGGAGTTCTGTGCTCTACATGACTAGAGCTATCAACGAAGATCAAAGACACGCCTAGAACTCCTCATAAACTATCAGCAGATCACGTGTGAACACTGTGAAGTTAGCATATCATCTGCTTGAATTCTTTGCATATGAAAAATATTTTCTTTCTTTAAATCTAAGGGATACAGCTTAAGTTTGAACATTTTTCTATTGCTAACAGGTAAATCTGTTTTATCGCTATGCAAAAAATCCCGAATGATTTGATTTTTTTTGTCATCGTATAGCACGTAACGTTTAAATTTGCATTTTCGTTAACATTTCTGTAGGCATTAGAGGTGAAACTAAAACCTAGAACTCCAAAGTTCTGTGCTCTACATGACTAGAGCTATCGTTTTAGGCTAAAAACAAGCCTAAAACTTCTCATAAACTATCAGCAGATCACGTGTGAACTTAGCATTTGAAAAATGTTTGTACGGCAGTAGCATGTAAAAATTTGCATTTTTATAAAAATTTCTGTAGGCATTTGATGTGACACTAAAACCTAGAACTCTGGAGTTCTGTGCTCTACATGACTAGAGCTATCAACGAAGATCAAAGACACGCCTAGAACTCCTCATAAACTATCAGCAGATCACGTGTGAACACTGTGAAGTTAGCATATCATCTGCTTGAATTCTTTGCATATGAAAAATATTTTCTTTCTTTAAATCTAAGGGATACAGCCTAAGTTTGAACATTTTTCTATTCCTAACAGGTAAATCTGTTTTATCGCCATGCAAACAATCCCGAATAATTTGATTTTTTTTGTCATCGTATAGCACATAACGTTTAAATTTGCATTTTCTTTAACATTTCTGTAGGCATTCGATGTGTTACTAGAACCTTGAACTTTACAGTTCTGTACTCTACATTACTAGAACCATCATTTATAGCCAAAAACAAGCCTAGAACTTTTCATTTACTATCAGCAGATCACGTGTGAATTTAGCATTTGAAAAATGTTTGTACAGCCAGTAGCAAGGCAAAATTAGCATTTTTGTTAAAATTTCTGTAGGCATTTGATGTGACACTAAAACCTGGAACTCTGGAGTTCTGTGCTCTACATGACTAGAGCTATCAACGAAGATCAAAGACACGCCTAGAACTCCTCATAAACTATCAGCAGATCACGTGTGAACACTGTGAAGTTAGCATATCATCTGCTTGAATTCTTTGCATATGAAAAATATTTTCTTTCTTCAAATCTAAGGGATACAGCCTAAGTTTGAACATTTTTTTATTCCTAACAGGTAAATCTGTTTTATCGCCACGCAAACAATCCCGAATGATTTGATTTTTTTTGTCATCGTATAGCACATAACGTTTAAATTTGCATTTTCGTTAAAATTTCTGTAGGCATTCGATGTGTGACTAGAACCTAGAACTTTACAGTTCTGTACTCTACATTACTAGAGCCATCAATTAAGGCCAAAAACAAGCCTAGAACTTCTCATAAACTATCAGCAGATCACGTGTGAACTTAGCATTTGAAAAATGTTTGTACGGCAGTAGCATGTAAAAATTTGCATTTTTATTAAAATTTCTGTAGGCATTTGATGTGACACTAAAAACTAGAACTCTAAAGTTCTGTGCTCTACATGACTAGAGCTATCAACGAAGATCAAAGACACGCCTAGAACTCCTCATAAACTATCAGCAGATCACGTGTGAACACTGTGAAGTTAGCATATCATCTGCTTGAATTCTTTGCATATGAAAAATATTTTCTTTCTTTAAATCTAAGGGATACAGCTTAAGTTTGAACATTTTTCTATTGCTAACAGGTAAATCTGTTTTATCGCTATGCAAAAAATCCCGAATGATTTGATTTTTTTTGTCATCGTATAGCACGTAACGTTTAATTTGCATTTTCGTTAACATTTCTGTAGGCATTAGAGGTGAAACTAAAACCTAGAACTCCAAAGTTCTGTGCTCTACATGACTAGAGCTATCGTTTTAGGCTAAAAACAAGCCTAAAACTTCTCATAAACTATCAGCAGATCACGTGTGAACTTAGCATTTGAAAAATGTTTGTACGGCAGTAGCATGTAAAAATTTGCATTTTTATAAAAATTTCTGTAGGCATTTGATGTGACACTAAAACCTAGAACTCTGGAGTTCTGTGCTCTACATGACTAGAGCTATCAACGAAGATCAAAGACACGCCTAGAACTCCTCATAAACTATCAGCAGATCACGTGTGAACACTGTGAAGTTAGCATATCATCTGCTTGAATTCTTTGCATATGAAAAATATTTTCTTTCTTTAAATCTAAGGGATACAGCCTAAGTTTGAACATTTTTCTATTCCTAACAGGTAAATCTGTTTTATCGCCATGCAAACAATCCCGAATAATTTGATTTTTTTTGTCATCGTATAGCACATAACGTTTAAATTTGCATTTTCGTTAACATTTCTGTAGGCATTCGATGTGTTACTAGAACCTTGAACTTTACAGTTCTGTACTCTACATTACTAGAGCCATCATTTATAGCCAAAAACAAGCCTAGAACTTTTCATTTACTATCAGCAGATCACGTGTGAATTTAGCATTTGAAAAATGTTTGTACAGCCAGTAGCAAGGCAAAATTAGCATTTTTGTTAAAATTTCTGTAGGCATTTGATGTGACACTAAAACCTGGAACTCTGGAGTTCTGTGCTCTACATGACTAGAGCTATCAACGAAGATCAAAGACACGCCTAGAACTCCTCATAAACTATCAGCAGATCACGTGTGAACACTGTGAAGTTAGCATATCATCTGCTTGAATTCTTTGCATATGAAAAATATTTTCTTTCTTTAAATCTAAGGGATACAGCCTAAGTTTGAACATTTTTCTATTCCTAACAGGTAAATCTGTTTTATCGCCATGCAAACAATCCCGAATAATTTGATTTTTTTTGTCATCGTATAGCACATAACGTTTAAATTTGCATTTTCGTTAACATTTCTGTAGGCATTCGATGTGTTACTAGAACCTTGAACTTTAACAGTTCTGTACTCTACATCACTAGAGCCATCATTTATGGCCAAAAACAAGCCTAGAACTTTTCATTTACTATCAGCAGATCACGTGTGAATTTAGCATTTGAAAAATGTTTGTACAGCCAGTAGCAAGGCAAAATTAGCATTTTTGTTAAAATTTCTGTAGGCATTTGATGTGACACTAAAACCTGGAACTCTGGAGTTCTGTGCTCTACATGACTAGAGCTATCGTTTTAGGCTAAAAACAAGCCTAGAACTTCTCATAAACTATCAGCAGATCACGTGTGAAGTTAGCATTTGAAAAATGTTTGTACGGCAGTAGCATGTAAAAATTTGCATTTTTATAAAAATTTCTGTAGGCATTTGATGTGACACTAAAACCTAGAACTCTAGAGTTCTGTGCTCTACATGACTAGAGCTATCAACGAAGATCAAAGACCCGCCTAGAACTCCTCATAAACTATCAGCAGATCACGTGTGAACACTGTGAAGTTAGCATATCATCTGCTTGAATTCTTTGCATATGAAAAATATTTTCTTTCTTTAAATCTAAGGGATACAGCCTAAATTTGAACATGTTTCTTTTTCTAACAGGTAAATCTGTTTTATCGCCATGCAAACAATCCCGAATGATTTGATTTTTTTTGTCATCGTATAGCACATAACGTTTAAATTTGCATTTTCGGTAACATTTCTGTAGGCATTCGATGTGTGACTAGAACCTAGAACTTTACAGTTCTGTTTTTTACATTACTAGAGCCATCAATTAAGGCCAAAAACAAGCCTAGAACTTCTCATAAACTATCAGCAGATCACGTGTGAAGTTAGCATTTGAAAAATGTTTGTACGGCATTAGCATGTCAAAATTTGCATTTTTATTAAAATTTATGTAGGCATTAGATGTGACAATAAAACCTAGAACTCTGGAGTTCTGTGCTCTACATGACTAGATCTATCAACGAAGATCAAAGACAAACCTAGAACTCCTCATAAACTATCAGCAGATCACGTGTGAACATTGTGAAGTTAGCATATCATCTGCTTGAAATCGTTGCATATGAAAAATATTTACGGTCTTTATAATAAAGTGCTAGGGCTATAATCTGAACACCTATATGTATTAAATATAGGTAAATCTTTTTAATTGCTTAGCAAACAAGCCAGAATCCTTTGTTATATATTTGTCATCGTATAGCACTATAATGTCAAAAATTGCATTTTTGTTAAATTTTCTTTAGGCATTAGGTGTAACACTAGAGCCTAGAACTCCAGAGTTCTAGGCTCTTTGTGACTAGATCTATCATTTAAGGCCAAAAACAAGCCTAGAACTCCTCATAAACTATCAGCATATCACGTGTGAACTTAGCATATCATTGAATAAAACTAAAGATTTTTTTAATTTTTTTTGCTAGAACTATGTGTGAAAAGTATCAGGAACTGTAGGGTACTCTATGAAAAGGCAGAATATTAATTTTGAGTCCATTTGGAGGAAAATGATATGCTACGTGAAGTTAGCATATCAATTGTTTGAATTACATAGGATTATTTTTTTCGGTAAAAACCCCAGAACTATTGCTAAAATGTATCAGGAACTATAGAACTATGGTGCATGCGAATAGAACTTCAATAATTTCGTGATCTGCTAAAACTTGATATGCTAACTTCACAGACATCTCGGTGCCGACTGTTTTTTGCACAGTTACCTATCAACAACTCAACGAGACGATTTTTGTAGTCTTAACACGATAAATAAATTAGCAAGACCTACGGGTAGACCATGTATTAATATTTTCCGGGGTACTGCCAAAATTTAGAAAAATAAGTATGAAAACCCTGTGGAAAGAAACATAATCATATATACTGGCAACATAGTAGATTGTACAACAAGCGCATAAAACGAGCCAATTAACCTGAGACGTTTATATCCACCCGAGCCACCGGCGAGGGTGGATAGTTAGTCGAGGGGTTAAATGGATACTTTATGCCCGAGTTATACACACTGCTTTTCACTCCGATTGCGAGAAAATAACAAATAATTGCAAAATAAATTAAATAATAGATAGCTCATTCCCGTCACCTAACTTTTTAAAGTTTTTATGTTTAATTTTCGACACGTGATATTAGACTTAGGTACTTTATACGGCCAAGTCATTTAATGATTCAATACGTTTTAAAATAATAATTGACTCCTATTTTATTTGGTTTTTTTACATTTAATAATGGAAAACACGGATGTGAAATTTATTAAAGCAAATCAAATCAAATGACTGATTATCTTAGTCTTTAAAACAATTTTACTTTGTGCACTAGAGCATAAAAGTGGCATTTTGTGCAGCATACATCCAGCACAAAGGCGAACTTTGCGAGCATGAAAAGTGAAAAAACATTTTTGAGACAAGCCTACGGCAGACTTTACTTTTGCGCACACATCAACGAATTATTGAGAGAATGGGAGAAATAATTTGAAGGGTTTATCTATACTAATAATGAAGAGGTAGTGTATGTATATGAAATGTGCTTTTTTAACTTTGTAAGGTTGTGTATGCACGGGGTAATCTCACCCGATTTATTAAATTATTGTACCAGTACCCCCAGCACCTTCAGAGTGGGCATAAGCTATATTTTATCCCACGTCTCTTCTTGCTCTTTGCAAGACGCGGGCCGCGCGAGCAGCAAGCTCATGTACAATTTAGAAGAATCATAAGAATAACAATGAGAATAAGAATTTATTTATCAATAGAATCATATGGCCACTTCCCGTGTTTCAAGAAATGTGTGAAGCGTAACCTCTTGAGACCTTATTAATAAAAAACAATCTAAGTATCATCCATTTATTGGATGTCTGGGATCCATATAATATATATCAGAAGTCAGATTGCGGTGCTCTATTTTTGCAAACGAAACTCCACTGAGAGCCTGCTCTATAATTTGAACCAAACGGTTCGCATATTAGTTTGGAATTTTCAATAGTTCTAAAATCGAACGAGACAAAACCTTCTTTCTATGCTAACTGAGGAGGTAAAACGCTTTTTTGTATTTGACGATTAAAATATGTGTATTAAGATTTCATAGAAAATACTGCAACGTCACTCTTTTCATCGTTGAATAGTCTGTTACTTCCGTAACAACCGAAATAACTGTTTCGATACGCTCTAGACAACCGAAAAAAAATTGAAAATATAACTAAAATAAATTCGACCAATCACGTGACTGCTTTACCGAACTGTAATGAATTGGACCAATAGAATCGCTTTGATTATTGAGTTGGATGTCGTACGCTCGTTGATGTCTTTTAAGATATCAACGAGCGTACGAGCGATAGGCTGCACTTCGTTTCAACAGTATCGAGTTTGTTTAATTAGTTCAGTTGACTCGTAGAATATTAATTTTAATGAACTCGTACAATAAGTATTGTTCACAATAGTGTTATAATCAAGCTTTTCAATCTCGTACCTTACTCTACTCAGCAAGCTTCGTGGCCTAAACACGGTACTCGACTAAAAAGCTCTCTATTCTCACGATTGTGAAAAATACTATTATATATATATATATATAAAAAAGTAAAGATAGATTGGGAACTGACGCTACGGTAGCCTAATGGTTTAAGCATAATACGGCTATTAAACAGCAGTCGTGGGATCGAATCCCGGTTCGCACCTATGAGTTTTTCGGGACTTACGAGTACGTATTATGTACGAAGTATCATTAATTTGATATTTATATTAGCTTTTCGGTGATGGGAAACCTGCATATATGTGTGAAGACGTTCGAAGGTGTATTTGAAGTCCCCAACCCACTCTGGGCCAGCGTGGGGACTCATCTCACCCATGAGAGGATGCTTGCGCTCAGCAGTAGGACGTATAATAGGCTGTTGATAAGATTGGGAAGCCCGGTTACTGCCATCACACAAAATATTAGTAACCTGTATTCATTCTTACCGTCCCGTCGTAAAAAATATGATTATTTATTGTTATTGGAATTATAGTAGGTAATGCCTCGTTATTGGAACAAGCTAGTAGTCTGTCTGTAACCACCTATTTAAGTGTCCTGTGCGAGAGATGTGTTGAGGCAAGAAGAGTAAATAAATAAGAGAAAATGTACCTACTTAAGCCAAGGAAAGAGTGGATGGACTGGACGAGACGATATGGATAGGAATGGAGTGACGAGATACTGCCCTTTTGCGCCCCATCAAAACCCCACGTATATGTATCTAAGTTTCAAACAAATACATATAGGATCGGTAGAGGACTTTCATTTTGACGTAGAAACACTCTCATACATACAGATACATCTCATGAATACATACAGAAAACCAGAAAACTAAATTGCAAATGTGCTTTTGACGCTTGAATAGCAATTTAATTTGAATTTTTCTTTGCCAGATTTTGGATACCCTGGTTTTATTACTTACGTAAAAAAAATATGTAAGGTAGGTAATAACGACCTATCGAAAATCGGAAGGTATTACCGACCTATTATAGAAATTCGTTTTTTTTACGTTTTCAGAACTATTCTAGCTATAAGTAGGGAAAGCTATACACGCGCTTGTTCCTTGAGCATCGTATACTTTTATTTTAGTGTGTGTAGCAGTGCGCAAAACAGATAAAACACGTCAGTTCCTGCGGGAGCAGCGCGGGCGCAAGTTGCGCCATACTGGACCTTGTTCCTCCAAGTAAGAACGGGACTTTTCAGCTTAAGACATTTATACGAATTAGGGAACCAAATGATTTATCTTGTATTTTTAAATAAATCCATTTAAGTGTCCACTTTTGATATCTTACCACATTTTATTGAAAAAATCCTTATTTAAACCGATAAAACTATAAATTAAAAAGCGGCCAAGTGCGTGTCGGACTCGCACATGAAGGGTTCCGTAAAATAAATTGCGGTTTACGATTTATGACGTATTAAAAAAAACTACTTACTAGATCCCGTTCAAACCAATTTTCGGTGGAAGTTTGCATGGTAATGTACATCATATATTTTTTTTAGTTTTACATTCTCTTATTTAGATAGATAGATAGATAGATTCATTTATTTCATTTTGAATGGCATCTGCACTTGGAGTGCTGGCGGAAACAGGCAGTACAGTCTCTTGAACGCAGTTCTTTGCGGGCAAAGGCGCGGTGCGTCGTGGGCGACCCCAGCGGGAAGTGCCGGCGGGCCCAGCTGTATCCTGCGATGCTACTGGAGTAGAGGATGGCTTAGTCGGCTGGGTTTTGGTATTTTGTACCTCAGCCGTTGGAAGTATGAATACTGGCTCAGCCGTTGGAATGCACTGAGTGGCAATTACTTCATCAGCTGTGTCACCGATGTATTGGAGGCCTTGAGGGCCGGACTCATTCAGCGTGACGTTATTTGTGAAGTGCGAGTGTAATTTATATGGGATATCCCGGGAACCTTCGGTTTCCGATCGTTCCATATTGCCAGGTAAGGCTCTGACAATTTTTATAAGCTCATTCATTTGTTTCTTGTTTTCGATAATTTCGTGTTGCTGGTTCAAAATTAAATCATTTTAGAAGTTACAGGGGACACACACACATTTTACTACTTTGGAAGTGTCTCTCGCGTAAACTATTCAGTTTAGAAAAAAAAAATATTATAACCCTTAATATCATTTTTGTAGACCTATCCATAGATAACCCCACACGTATGGGTTTGATGAAAAAAAAATTTTTGAGTTTCAGTTCTGAGTCCCCATACTCAGAACTGAAACTCAAAAATTTAATAAAACTAAAACCCCTAAAACTTAATGTTTTTTTTTCGATTTTTGTGTGAAAATCTTAATGCGGTTCACAGTATACATCTACTTACCAAGTTTCAACAGTATAGCTCTTATAGTTTCGGAAAAAAGTGGCTGTGACATACGGACGGACAGACAGACAGACAGACATGACGAATCTTTTCAGTTCAGTTTTTTGCCATTTGGCTACGGAACCCTAAAAAGAACGGTGATAGCTTCGCCAGTTTTTTTGTGGTACGTATCAACGACCCATGAGTCGGTAATGGCCGCAAAGTAATGTTTAGTTTTTCTTTCTTTTATGTCATTATATTGTATTATAAGTACATATTATAACACAAGTTTTTTTGTGACCAGATTGAATATAAACTATCAGTCTTTGCAAAAATCTATTAGCGACATATAAATTGATGTCTAGTTTTCTTATTTTAGCGTTCTTCATTTAACTAAAATTATGATAAGTATTTTGGGGAGATCGATATTTTATAGTAACATTCGTAAATAATTGTTACTCTTTTAAAGACCTATTATTTTGTTCATATCTTTTGTTATATTAATCACTAACAATCGATTTTGTAGTCAGAAGGTCAATTTAATAAAAAATGCTTACTTTTTATGAGTCGGTAATTCATTTTATGTTTGTCGTTACATATTTTATTACCGACCCAAAGCCGATCTAAGGAGTCGGTAATAGCAACCATAAGAAGCTATGACCGACCCATACGAGTCGGTAATAGCCACCATAAGAAGCTATTACCGACCCATATGAGTCTGTTATAGCAACTACGAGAAGCTATTACTAATAGCTTCTCATGTTTGCTCATAAAATGTAGGCAATTTATACTCGTAGTTTTAGAACATACAAACAAAAATCGTTAATAGAATCACAGCCGTTATTTTGGGGCGGTAATAGCAACAATCGACTTCGTCACTACTTATATTTTTTTTAATAAGACAATACTTTATTTATAGGCATTTGACTGAATAAATTTAATATTTATATATCACTAGCATATAACATTAAAGCAGTACATGTGGTGGCGACCAGTATACTTAAAAAGTAAGGTCGATTTGAAAATTGCCTTAAGGGGCTCGTTAATATCTGCTTTTACCTTAAGCATATCTAGTAGGCACCAAATCTCATCAAATCAAACACAAAAACTTTGTTTGTTTTCAGTTTCGTCAACCCTGACGAGACAAAGTGAGCTCGTCGAGATTTAGAAGCCCGACTTGCGGCCGACATGGTTCTCTATGAATATTCATAAGATATTACTAAGTGTATTAAGATTTCTGGGCCCCGCCTAGTGAGGTTTGCTTTGCTATTTTACCCAATTGGGTAGGTAATTTAAGTTCTGTTTGGCTCGTTTGTGACTTTTTATTTTTTTGTCTTACCCTTTTTCTTATTTTCCCGCCTGTAGTGAGGTGAAAAGTTTTGTGTTAGATACGGGTGAAACGTTATTTTACGTCTCGTCGTCGCTACGCTCAGGATTCTATTTTTGATTTGTAATCCTTTCGCTAGCTCGTGTTTCAAATGAACACTCGCAGATAAAATACAACTTTCCCCCTGTATAACAAATAACTATATTAGCATTGATGTAAATTTTTAATTTATTTATCGAAAATGTGATAAGGAAGATAACGGGGTCAAATACAGGAGGGGTCAAAATAAATGGAGAAAAAGTTATTAACGCTTCATCGTACAGATAAATAAAAAGAAAGGCAGAATGTAGAACAAGTTGGAAATTACTCCACCGACAAGAGCCTAGCTCTTAAATAAGAAGAAGAAGTACAATTCGCATTTTTCTTGGCAAAATTGTAGCTACAGAATATGACTTAATCGAGCTTCATTATTTCATTAAGACAAAATATCAGTAAGCTTTGTTTCTTAAAATTGTTTCGAGAAATTAAAATTTTGCTTACTTATTTATTAGATCTATTATAATTTACGAAGTGTGTCGGAAGGTAAATACATTTTTCTACTCCTGTACCGTTATCTGTCATTTAAATAGGCTGTAGCTCAAATACAATGACACCACTAATAATTCGTCGAAAAACTCTATGTTCTATGGCCCAAAAACGTACTGTTTAGCGTACTTTTTTGGTTCATACATTTTTCATAAAAGCACTGTTTAACTTTTTTTTAAATCGGCCGCTATATTGCAGTGGTGCCAACTTCATAAACAAATATTTTGAAATAAAAGTATTTATTTACGATTTAACATTTGTATATAATACATTATTTACTACAATAATAATTAATTATCATCTATTGTGTGTTAAATTACATGTTCTATAAATTTTTGGTATTATTTATAAAAATAAACAGTTCGAATTGGCAAGTGCAAACAAATTAAAAACAAAACAAACCATAAGCAAGAGCTGTCACATTTCCGATTTCCCACCAAAATACAGTTCAAAATGAAAAGACAAAAGATGATAAACTATTAGTCCTAAACTATTAAGATTTTATTCGTGTTTGTGAAGACAAAAGTGTACGTTCCTTTTAAAATGGTCGAAGTAATTAATAACTGCACTCCTGAAGAAATTTCGTGAGTAGCAAAAGTACGAATAGAAAACTTGCTGCCTGAAAAGTTTAACTATTCTGTAGTCTGTTATTTATTTAAAATTTGTCGTAGAAAAAGTATTGTATGCAACGGTGTATAACTGGTCTAAAAACGCTCGTGGCGTCTTTTATTGCCCCACGCCACTCGCCTTTTAAGACCTTTCTTATACAACAGTTGCATAAAATACTATTATTGCCGTATCATATCACCATTTAGCTCAACCATGAATTGCCTAGAAGTGGCTGAATAAAACTGTAGTTTATGTACCTGCAAACTGCGACCCCATCCGAAACGAACTGCTAAGTAGCAGTAAATAAGGTTAGGTTTGAACTGCGACCCTGAAAGAAACGAACTGCTAGCAGTAATTTAGGGTGGGTTAGGTTAGGTTAGGACGAAAGAAACTTACGTATTTACCTACCTATAAGTCTATACACGTCTTCTGTGTAAAAAACAAACTGAATACCTAAACCTAAGATATCATTATTTTGTAATTTATTTTCTTTATATAAGAATGATTTTGTCATTAACATAAGAAACGTATCTATGAACTTTTCCATACGACGATCTAACCGTAATTTAATTTCCTTCAAACAATCAACCAATAATTTATTTGTAAACGTTGATATATGTATAGGTTGTACGGAATATTTACATAGTATTACTATGCCTTGTCATTAGGCATACAAATATTTCAGGTCAAGACGAAGCATGCTTTGAATTTATTACTACCCTAGTCTTAAGGGCCTTAAAATATACATTAAAAAATCTATCGTTATCTACACATTCTACTAAACGATAAAAACTACCTGTACCCTTAGCGTGGGATTGAAGTGAGTTGAGTTTACTACAGGCGCTAGCGCCTATCGTTAAGATTTAGTATGAAAAGTCTATACACCGCCCCTGGTGGTTACTCATAGAACTAAAAATCCAAACCGTAGTGTGAGTCACTTATACAAGGGGGGCCAAAAGAAGTCATCCGATGTTGTATGGCTCGCCATACAACATCGGATGACTTCTTTTGGCCCACCTTGTACATTACTTTACCCGCGATCGACTCCACTTATCTCACAAGCAATTATCGTTTTAATTTAAATGCTAGCGTTTGTCGGTTATGACATTACAGAATACGCGCATCGCGACGTCGACAGTGTCGATACAATATGGCGGGAATGGCGGCGCGTGGGCCATTTATTTGCATTTTTAAATACAAAATACGCGACAATCCGAATTTTGCGGATATATGTTGTCAATACCACCAAAAGCAAACCAAAAGCAGTTGCAATGGGAACTATAATTTACTGTATAAAAAGTTAAAAATCTTACCGGTTCATGAAAAAGTAAAATATTTAATAACTATAGATAACTATGGCCTTGACCGCTTCAAAACTAGTAACAAACAGTTACGTAACTTAAGGGAAAGCACAAAGAGAAGATATTTAGAGTATTATAAAACTAATAACTACTTCGGCCAAAGGACTCGTAAATACATGATACCTAAGATTTTTAACCAATTAAGCCTAGCTGTGGAACAAAGTACTAGCAAACAGTTATTTAAACAAAGGCTGAAAACAATACTTTTAGATAAAATTAATTTAGACGTAGATATACGGTAGATATAAAAAACATTATTTCGTAATTGCACCAGTCACACGCACTAACGACGACGCACTCGGCGGACCATTGGTGGACTTTATGCTGTTGTAATAAGGTTCACAAATGGTCGGCTGAGTGTGTCGTCGATGGTACACTAAGTTTAGTGTTAGTAAATTAAGTAGGTAATTTAGTAGGTAATTTAGTAAGTAGGTAAACACAACAATGTTTGACTTTTGGAAGGGAGCGCACATTCGCCGACAAACTGTCCTCAGTTTGGCGAAGCAGAAAGTAATGTACTTGCCATTGTTGTTTTTTTTTAGAATAAAAAAAAAAAAAAAAAAATCAAAACCCTTATTTTTATAAGTTCTTTAATTTGAGATAAATTTTGATCGGATCTAAGGTAACTCTTGACGGAATAATACGATATCACGGGCCATTTTGCAAGTGAAATAGTAAACTACAGTCGCGACGGTATTTTTCGATTCGAAATGTCTCACACTACCGATTGGTAGTACGTATCGAACGTTAAATTACGCATCGAAAACTAAACGCTAGCGCCTAACGTTTTGCAGTTGGTTTTGTAGTACAACGGCAGTGCGAGTTACAAGTTTGGCGGGTCGAATCGAAAACTATTTGAAGTGCGTTTATTCGCTCTGGTCTGTAGTAACGTATCGTAAGGTTACGATTGTAACTCACGTTAGCCGTACTGAGCTGCAAAAGAAGGTATAACAGTGTTAGTTATCGTCACGTATCTATATGAGTGTTATACCTTATTTTGCAGCCCAGTATATCCTTATTAACGCTTTTAGGGGATGAATTTCAGAAATCGCCGTAAGGTACTCAGCATGTTTGACTTGACTTGTTCTGTGGTATTCATCATCAGTTCCACTTCACCAAAATTGCAATTTCCAAGGGTTATAATAGAAATTCCGAAATTACTACACGCGTGCCTATAAAATTTGAGGGTTGCTCTCAATTTCCCTGGGATTCCATCATCGGATCCTGACTTGGTGACAATGGGACCACCTCAGGAGTATACTCTATCGATAAAAAATTTTTTTTGGAAATCAGCCCACAATTGACGGAGAAGTCGGCGAAAATACACAAAAAAAAACATACATTGGAACATATAACCTCCTCCTTTTTTGAAGTTGGTTAAAAAGGAACCTGCTGTTCTGCTTTTATGTTTCTAGCCACAGTTTATCATTAAAAATCACATATTACTTATGTGAACTTTCAACCCCTATGTTAACCCCTTCAAGGGATGAATTAGAAAAAATGCCCTTATCAATGTTTTTGACTGTACATTAGGAGCTTATGACCGAAGTTTTAAACGTCTAATTTTAAAAACGACATGTTTCCCACACAAACTTTCAAATATTTTTTAACCCCCTTAGAGGATGAATTTTTATAAGAACGCTATATCATTTGTTTTTCTTTTTAGTAAGAAACATTCATACAAAGATTCAAGACTATAACTTTCCAAATGAACGATTTCCATACAACGGTTCAACCCCTATTTCACCCCCCTTAAGGGTTGAATTTCGAAAAATCCTTTCTTAGTACACGTCCCCGTACTGTAAAGAATATATGTTCCAAATTTCATGCTTATATTTTTAGCGGTTTAGGCTGTGCGCTGTCTGTCAATCGACCAGTAACGCCAAAGTTTTATATGTATACTCGTAGATGAATATTATGGATGTTGAGATGGATGGCAAATGACATTATGGCATCTACCTATATAGTGCTAAATTGTGTAAGTATTGTTCATTTCAAGGCAATATAGAACCCAACACAAGACACAAGAGTGACCTAAACAGACTATTACTAAACCATAACAACAATTCTATTGGCCTTGTCTGTCACATGAGAACCGATCGCTGTTCAGTTTGTAATAAAAAATATTATTTTCGTAAATACATATTCCACGGTACCTTTACTATTTTTCCTTCGGACCAAATGACAATCGGGAAAGGTAAATAAAACTGACAATGGCCCGCCACACAACAATACCGTAACTAATATCAATTCGTCGTAATGACAGTTCAGACAAGCGGAAATCGAACTGGGGACTGTGCCACTCGATATTTCAGCGGGTGTACAAAACAACCTGCTGCGAGCCCGATAGATACACTTTGTAACAATAGGGTGGTGTTATTACTTTGGGACTGTTGTGGTACTAGAAGGTATAATGTTGTGTGTGAAGTAATCACTACGTTCACTACGCAAAAAAATTGCATTCCTGTAACGTTTTGGCCCGAGCGAGTTTATTTTTTATTTTTATATTATGTTTATTTATTTAGGAAACATGATCAAACACAGGAAAACAAATATCTTGTAATATTCATGAACAAACCTAGAGTTCCATTAATTATATAAAACTATAGCTTCTGCCCGCGACTCTGTCCGCGTGAAACTCGTTTATATAGTAAGTACGTCCATACAAACTTTCACCCCGGTCAAAAAAATATTGAGGGGTGTATTTTTCCAAAACACAAAAAGATTTTTTTTGTATTCTGATGAGGAATTTTTTCATAAACTTTTAATTTTGTAGCTCAAAAAAAGTGTTTTCCCCATACAAACTTTGCACCCCTATTTAACCCGCTTAGGGGTGGGTTTTTCAAAAACCCTAAAATTATTTTTCTTAAGGAGTGCATACACAAAGTTTCAAGTCTCTCACTTGAAATTTTACTTCATCCACATACAAACTTTCAACCCCCTTTGTACCCTCTTGAGGGTGGAAATTTCAAAAAACCCTTCTTAGTGGGTTGGGTACTTACTCTAAACAAACTACCTATTAGACGACCTAGACGACCGGAGGTCCCGGGTTCGAACCCCGGTAAGGGCATTTATTTGTGTGATGAGCACGAATATTTGTTCCTGAGTCATGGATGTTTACTATGTATTTATTTATCTATACAAGTATGTATATCATCGTCTAGTACCCATAGTACAAGGTTTGCTTAGTTTGGGACTAGGTCGATTTGTGTAAGATTGTCCCCAAATATTTTATTGTGAAAAAAAACAGCTTTCTAGGTTCAACGGTTTAGGCTGGGCGTTGATATAAGTGAGTGAGTCAGTCAGTCAGTGAGGACTTTTACGTTTATATATACGAGGGTCAAACTGAAAGTTCTTAGAAAATCAAAAACTGAGCAATCAAGCAACTTATTACTTTTATTATATCTTTTCAAAATAGCCTCCCTTCACATCAATACATCGCTGCATTCGATAGAACCACTGAGAAAAGCACTTTGCCCACTCGTCCTTAGGGGTCTCTTCGACGGCCTTTTGAAACGCAGCCACTGCTTCGTCGGCGTCCATAAAACGTTTTCCTCGAAGTTTTTCTTAAATTTTTGGGAATAAATAAAAATCACAAGGTGCAAGGTCGGGGCTATAAGGTGGGTGACCCAGTAATTCCACGTTTGCCGTCGCCAAATAGTCGATCGTTTGCTTGGCGGTGTGCGATGAGGCGTTGTCGTGGTGAAGCAGGATCCTACTGCGAGGCCGTTTTTCTCGAACTTTTTCCAAGACAAGTGGTAAACAATTGTTAGTGTACCACTTCGCAGTAACTGTTTTTTGATCCTCTAAAATAATTGTTGCGTAATGACCAGTCCTTCCGAAGAACGAGGCCACCATCTTTTTTCCCACACTTCGACCTCTCTTCACTTTAGTAGGCAACTCCTCGGAAGGAAACACCCACTCAGCAGACTGTCTTTTAGTTTCAGGATCATAACAGTAAATCCAGCTTTCGTCACCCGTAACTACGTCGAACACAGCATTTGAGTCACCTCCGTTGAATCTTTGACCCATTTCACGGCACCAATCAACACGACGGACTTTTTGGGCTTCTGTCAAATTATGAGGTATCCACCGGGCACAAAGCTTCCTCACCGCTAAATGTTCATGGAGGATTTTGTGGACTTGACTCATACCAATGGCTAAGCTTGTACGAATCTGCTGATAGGTTACTCTTTTGTCAGTCTCTATCATACGCCGCACAACACTGATGTTATCTTCAGTAGTCGCCGTAGAAGGCCGGCCCTCACGCAAATCATCAGTGAGATCAGTGCGGCCACGTTTAAATTCATTAAACCAGTTGTAAATAGTAGCACGAGATGGGGCTTCATCGTGAAAGGCCAATCGAAGTCTATCATAACTTTCTTGTTGACTTAAATTACATCGAAAGTCGTAAAAAATCATTGCTCGAAAATTTTCTCGCGTTAAATTCATGCTCACGTAGTACACACAATTTTCAATTTGCCGCCAAATCGTAAAACAAATGACAATCGAGTGGAATTCGTACACAAAAATATTAAGAAAGAGTTCCATTTTCAAATTTTGAACTTATTTTTTTATTATATTTATTACAAGTGGCCAGTTCTAAAGACTTTCAGTGTCGCCCTCGTACATATAGAAGATAGATAACAAGTTAAGCAATAAGTTGAAAGTCTATTGCAATTACTTAATAAAAACCATCCTGACAGAGAAGACCTTCGATAAAAAAAAACGCACTCGAGTTGATTCATGCGTTTGGTAGTTACGCCGCCACAGACAGACACACAGATACACATGTGTTGTTTGCATCGGGTGTCAAAAAGGAGAAAAAAGTGCATTAAACATTAAACTAACTCAGAAGTAATTAAGGCGTTACTGCGCTATTTACATTCCAAGCCCTTGGACAGCGTGCTACGCGCGTAGCAGATATCATTTGTTTTCCGCTTTGTAACTGCGTAAAAACAGAGAACCGCTTAGAGCCTCAATAGTAAACTTGAAAGTCGTTGTCAAATTTACTATTGACCGCCACCGCAGGCTGCGCCAGTTTGTGAGAGGCTTATTAACTCATTCACCGCCACGCTACGCTCGTATCGCTACGCCGTAGTTTGTAGCACTTTAAAGTAGCACCTACAATCTACATACATATCACTACATAGTATAAAGCCAAGTCGCTTTCCGCTGTCTGTCTGTCCCTATGTATGCTTAGATCTTTAAAACTACGCAACGGATTTTGATGCGGTTTTTTTAATAGATAGATTGTGTTTTTATTTATATGTGTAATACATGCATCTATTATACATATAAACCCGTGCGAAGCCGGGGCGGGTCGCTAGTCTACATATGTAGGGAAAAGCGCCCGCAGCGCTCTGACGTGTGTCGTGACTGGCACTGAATGGGTTAACGGGTTCCCCGTAGTATGTTAATTATTTGACGTGGTCAACTCACCGTCCTTGTTCATGTTGGCCTGGAAGCACTTGGCGAGCCGGCAGGCGCGACACTGGTTCCTGTGTGTCTTGTCCACGGGACAGCGGCCCTTCATCTCCCCGCCCGCCTTGCACGTATACACCCTGTTCCTGTGGATCGACCGCTTGAAGAAGCCGGAACAACCTGCGAAAAATAACAGACTTACACTACTGTACGTCAATTCTTTGTCGCTTCCGATTCTAATTGCACACAGCGAATCCTCAAGTGAATAAAGGGTCGGCAACGCGCTTGTGATTCTTCTGGAGTCACAAGTGTTCATAGGCTACGGTGACTGCTTAACATCAGGCAGGCCGCAAGCTTGTTTACCACCGTCGTTGTATAAAAAAAAATTAAATATGGTTTGCACGCTCGCTCCATGCGCGCCTAGCTAACGTGAGATGAACCGAATAGTGACCCTGTAATGTTGTTCATATGAGCTTACATTCAAGTGTAAAAATATGGGTAGGTACATACAACTTACTCATAAATATGTCCCATCGCTCTGATGCCAGCGGATTAAGGTTTCGGTATATATTTATGAGAGGAATTAATCGATACATATATTTGCACTTGACTGTACATATGAGTGAGTAAATTTGTACGTTTGAGTGATCCGATTACGTCAATCGTTTAATCTTCAACATTTATGTATCAACGCGCCTTATGGTTTGCTCATCAAAGGCCGATTCGACATACAGTGCCATGTACATACACATACCCAAGCGATGACAAGCGACCATAGGCGATGAGCCAACTGTGTCTTAAATATAGGCCACCACATGTGCCTTAATTTGAAATATTTTTATTGACCTTGGAGACGACTTCAATCGATAGGTATGCATGTGTGTAAAATTAAATGGTTCATCGTCTCCATAGTAAGGATAAGATGTCTGCCTGAAAGCGTTCTTGCCGTCGGCGACGAGTTTCTACTCCTCGATTTTAATTCTAGATTTATGATCACTGTTTCGAGCTTACCATCACAGCTATAGATCCCATAGTGCTTGCCAGAGCTTCTGTCACCGCATACGTTACAGGGGATATCCAGCAGGCGATCACCTGGATAGAAAAATATATGTACACGTCACATAATGCGTTCAAATAATATAGATACCTACTAAGTGATACCTGATGATGATGAGACCACGATTCGGAAAACCCCTTTTAAGGCTATTGATTTGGTAACCCTATCAATTTGGTAACCTTATGATAAGGTAACCTGACTGATATACTAACCCTATTGTTGTAACCGTAAGTTAACCCTATTGAGATAGGGGTTTGTTTAGGGTTAGCTTATGGTTACCACATCCGATAACAATAGGGTTACCCTATCAGTAAGGTTACCTTATCATAAGGTTACCATTTTGGATAGGGTTTTAAAAACAACTTCTAAAATAACCCTATGAAAAACCCTAATAAGGGAAGCCAGTTCCGGTCCCTGGATGAGACGAAATAAGACTAAAATATAGTATGTAAAGCAACAAAGATCGAACAGGAAAACCCGAAATATGACTGAAAAAGAATTACTAAGTGGCTTAGACCTGTTTTTCCTGTTACAAATGCAGTAGGTATTATAATCCGGTTCGAAGGACCATAAACCCGTACATGAGTTGTTGTTTAGTATCTGGCGCATGGTGGATGGAAAGGGGATGCCTCAACTCTTAAACCAGACCCATGTATACTTAAGAGGCACGTTTATGTCTTCGAACACCGATGATGCTGCTCTGCGGGAATGCTGTTTTGGACAGATGTCGGTACATATTTCTCGTCATTTTAACTAGATTATTTATGTCGTTTAATAATGTATTGTTTGAGTTGGCTGAGGTAACAAAGGAAATTGAAAGACTTAACTTTTTAACAAAATTGGTTGTCTATAAAGTCGGTTTACGGACGATAATTTTACGTGACAACGTCATAAAACTGAACGCTCGGCTCAGGCGGAGCAGGACAATGAGTCATACTTTTTCGAGCGAGCTGCCGGTGTTCATCGATTTATAAGACGTTATCACTTTCTTTTATGTCTTGGCTTCTGACAAACATCCAAATTATATGTACTTACCTTATTAAATTATATATAGTCAAGATGTGTAGGTACATTATGTCCGAAGATTATATATTTGTTTCCTTGTTCAGGCAGTCTAACGCCAGCCTTTGAAAAAGCTCATAACTTTCTAATTCATTCCCTTAACAAGATGACAGAGACACGACGAGGCACTCCTTTTCCATTCATATTTTGGGGTTCACGTGTGGTTTCGTTCCTTTCTTTATTTATTTAAGCTATTGTTTAACACACCCCACCAAAATTAAATTGTTAGCGCTTATGTGTTTCATGCTGACCGCATTCACTGTATATTTAAGTACCTACATTATATTCAAACTGCCTTACGAGAGCGTTTATTTATTTATTAATTGACACTTCTAAGCGCCACTGAGCGCCCCTTCCCTAAATAGATTAGTCAGATTACATCAATCTCGCTAATAACGTCGGTGTTTTTGTTCCGTTTACCGAAACCTTCCCCTTCGCCCCTTTTCTTCGCGCAAAAGCCTACCGTTACACCGTCAAACTTGCCACTGACGTATCTCTTTACTTTTTCTGCGTCCATATGTATCGATGGAAAATACAAAAAGAAACTAGTGTGAAAATGAAACTATCAGTTAGGCAATATAAATGATACGTTTAGAAATGTAGCGTAGAGAAAAGTAGAAATATCTTGCTTTCACAAAACCGTTGTGACTTTTAATTCAACTTTAGCTAAAACTAGGGCAATTAAAGTATACTAACAGCAACAAACTCATATCAATAAAGTTTTAGCAATGGTTAGTTTTAAAACGTTGCTGTTGTATGTGACAATAACGGCTAAAACATCGCGCATGAGCATTAAGATTTAGTCAATTATCAAACGGTGTGAACAGATGCCCGCCCTATATAATGCCGCGAATCCTTTTCAAGAAAATATCTTTTCTTTTTCCTGAAACGGGCTTAGACGACTTTGCTGTCGTCTTTCGAGCCTCCGAGGAAAGCCGCAAAGTGTCGTAATTATCCCCTTTTTGGTGCGATTCAAGGGCTTCTTTAAATAGAAAATCGATTGTTTAAATAAGTATGCAGACGAAAAAAGATAAAACGACAAATGAACGAAGGGCGAGCAAGAGACTCACGAGAAAAAAAACGAATCAATGGATGGCAAATATTCAAAAGGTCTATCTGATGTATTTTTACCGATTGTATATTATCTTGCTATATTGACAAATGTATGTTGATTTATTAACCACGCATTAAGACGACTCTATCATGATAGACATGTTTGCTGAGCTTGCAAGCTCTAGCAGACATGTTTATCATACATAATTATATGCAGGTAAAGGCTGCCATATTAAGATAGTGCCCTAATATTACATTGGCATCTGTCATCGTGTACAAAACTTCAAATGAATTGAACATCGGGAAGTTGGTCGGATTTGGCTAGCAAGATTTTGACCTAAATACATAATTATTAATTACTGTGATCGCTAATTCCAGACCAAAAAATCTACCTGCCAGTAACCAAGATGTTCCCATGCTACCATTGATTTTAAATAAACAATTTGAATCAAATTAATTTTTGTATAATGCAGTTCCGCCTGCTAACGATTGTGGATTGCAAAAAAATTGTACATAGTTAAGAGCCTTAATCTAATCTACGTTTTAACTTTTTTCCATGGTGTAACGGCAATTACCCATACATTTTATATGGCATCTTTCGTTACACAATGAAAAAAAGTTAAGCATAGATTAGATTAACACCCTTAATTATGTACAATTTTTTTGCAATCCACCCATTTATAAACTTCAAATTAAAGGAAAAATTGAAAAATGTAGGCTCCGAGCCGGATTCGAACCGGCGACCACAGGCATACATGGCCCGTCGCTACTAACCAACTGAGCTATCGGAACAATCTGTCTCAGCCCCTAAATCTTTCAATCAGTTCCTTCTTACAACGCCATAGGGAGGCGTGTGGCGACATCTACCTAGAAGACATATGCTTCTTTAACGGCACCAACGTCTCAAATTATATTGAGAAATCGTCAGTAACGATGCGCCACCCCATACTATCCCAATCCGGCTCGGATCGCATCGCGCCTGTGGTCGCCAGTTCGAATCCGGCTCGGAGCCTACATTTTTAAATTTTTCCTTTAATTTGAAGTGTAATTTGAATCAAGTGTATTAAAAATAAATAAAATTGACAATATTGACAATAATTTAGCGATAACTGCTAGCAATAGAACTACGGTAGATTTTTTAGTCTATAATTAGCAATCGGATTTAGGTAGGTACATACGAAAACATATATTACAGACATTGAGCTAAAACATTAAAATTATAAATAGAACAATACAAATGAGCAGACGACAGATGGACAAACGTTCAAGGTTCAAAAACGAGACTGGTAATAAAGTTATGATGATGATTGGCGATCATGACAGACTGATTAACGTTAGAAATTGAATTCGCATCTACATATACAATGATGATGCGGCATAACAAATCCAAGTTCAAATGTAATTAACAATAAACTTAACAATAAATAGTAAAGTCTCGCCGTCATAAAATTTTGGTGGATTCAAGAACAAACCAAAAGCATCTTTCACAATTACGCGCAAACACCGTTCCCCCGCTGTTCCTACCTATTCCGATAGGCATTTTGGTTAGTATCTGTCTCAGATGAACTATGTCATTCATAATTGAGTCAAATGCATGCAACAGTACCTATATCTAGACTTCATTGAAAACATGCTACTTATAAGTAGGTATATGTAACATCGAGTAGTGTACCCGAGTGCATCGAAACGTGATCCCCACGGGAGCACGCGTGACAAATTACAGAGGCCGGGCCGTGCGAAACGGAACACTCACCAACATTCACTAATTCCACACAGCCGATAGGCACAGAATGTCCACTCTTCTAACTTATTCACCGCATCCGGTGCGTCGCCAGCGAGCCTACGACACGGTGAGCGACATAAGCTTCAAGTTGTCTTCTAAACTAAGAACTAACGATACCCAGAATAGTTGTAGATACGAATTTTGACAGCGATACATTTTGTACAAAATAGTGAATCATTATTAACTGCACTCCTAAATTGGTTGTCATTCAATGACAACCAATTACCTAAGTGTGATTATGAGAGCGAGCGCCACGTTCATAAGCATTTGGGTACGCTTCTTATCGCCAGTCTATCGAATTTCACGAATGAGCTTTTAACGACGCAGTTGGTTTATTTGGTAGTGACACTGCTAATGAAACTCAGTTCAGATCCTGGTAATAACCAAATTATAATTAATTTGTGTGAAACCTTGTATTCTTGACTTGGATGTTTGCCGCAAAAACTCATAAAATACCTCATAAATCATACAAGCTGACTAGTTTCATTGCATAGTATAATAAATATTTAGAAGCTTAAAAGCTTTTAGAATTATAAATTATGATTCTAAAAGCTGGATTATAATAAAATGGACCTGCTGTAGCTTGTACATTGTGTGGCAATTCTGCGATGAGCATTATCGGTAATAGACGCCCTCATATTATTCGCGTATTAGCCGTGTTTTAGTTTAGACCTAAACGATGATTTAGATATTTTGATAATCCTGGATTATAGTAATTGTTTTAAATTTAAATTTAATTAGCAATCAAAGTAAGTCTATTTTCATTAATGTAATGAGTTCTCTTTTTCTAGTGTTACTTAATATTCAAAGTTTAAAAATGGGCAAAGCATGGATACTTGTGGTTGTTTTTAACCGACTTCAAAAAAAGGAGGAGGTTATATGTTCCACTGTAGGTATGTATTTTTATTTTTTTTATGTATGTTCGCCGATTTCTCCGTCATTTGTGGACCGATTTCTTAAATTCTTTTTTATTCGAAAGAGTATAATCCCGAGATGGCCCCATTATCACCAAGTCAGGACCTGATGATGGAATCCCAGGGAAATTGAGGGCAACCCTTAAATTTTATAGGCACGCGTGTAGTGATTTCGGTATTTTCTACTCGTGTACCTATTTACCCTCGGAAATCGTAATTTTGGTGAAGTGGAACTGATGATGAAGACCGCAGATGACTTATGGAACTCCTCAAAGATGTAAAGTACGTCAAAGATTCTGACATGATTCCGTTGAAGTAGCAACTAATGAAGTGTTAATTCTGAGATCCTCATCGACGGAACTCCTCAAATATTATCAGCCCACATATAGCAACTTGGGTTTTTTCTGTAATAATCAACGCATTTGCTCTCGTTAAGCAGTTCATGTGGTAAATTGGAAAGGAAATGTGAAAATTTTCATGTACCATGTGGCTCGGCGAAGTACTGAATTGAAGTCAGTTTAAACTTTGTTTTTAAAGTTAATTATAATCTCTTGACATCAATTTTATGTTTATTAAGTTTGTAGTGTTATAAACTTGTAGTGTTGTAGTCAAGGTCATCGCCCACTCTGACCTAAATTAGACTTTCTTGAGGACCGGACGACACCTGATACTTACAGGTAGGGCCTATCTAAATTAGAGTTCAAGTTATTGGGTTACAAAACAAATTTAACCTGTAGGTCATTTTCAGCAAGTGTCTAATGAGTAATTAAAAAAAACCGGCCAAGTGCGAGTCGGACTCGCGCACGAAGAGTTCCGTACCATTATCTATAAAAAACTATTGTATTCTGTGTTTTTAGACGGACAGCGGAGTCTTAGTAATATGGTCCCTTTTTACTCTTTGAGTACGAAACCCTAAAAAGCACTTTTAATACAATTATATCAAAACCGAATCTAATCTACCTATGAGTCATTATTATTACCTTTTACTATAGGACCTGAATATTCTAACGCCCATAAGCTGAGCTATCATAAAAGTTTAAATTAAATGGACTTTGTTTATTTTAGAATTAATCCATTAATGTGATAGTGTTCACGCTCAATGCATTTGAATGCAACTACGCTTAAGACGGGGGCTCCCTTTGCCGACAGAGCAGAGCTTAAGTCGCACTTTGTCGTGCATGTCTCTCTACTGGATATAACTACCGTAAATGTCCATTTCAACTTCAGGTAACTGTTTGGTCGTTGCTTTGAATTCATGTTTTTTTGGTAGGTATCTATATTTTTCATGAAGTTCATTACAGAATAATGCATATCTATATTTATAATGGGTCACATTTTTCACGTGATAAAGACATGATTCGTCTATTCCCATGTTCTCTTTACGAAGACACAAATGCCATTATTATTATTAATTAATTAAGAAACAAACAGACTGCAACTCCGAAAACAGTATCTTTATTCTAGGAATCTACCTATTTTGTCTATAGGTACTTAAGTACCTACTAATATAGAGGTATATTTTGCGAGTGCATATTATTATTCGCGGTGGTAGCTTTTAGGAGGTAATCGCCGAAACTACTTAATAATAATAAATACTTTATTTACGACCAACATGGGATCATGGTGTTAGTAACAATTGTATTACTTATTAAACTAGTGTTAGTACATTATATTATCATTTATATTTATTTCAATGCGATTTGAATATTCGTGATGGACATAGGCTATATTTTATGCGGCGACTTAGCTTGTATTCTGTGTAATACGTTGACGGAGCCGGGAGTAGTGGGTATTATATTTGTGGCACTTCCAGAAGCTATATTTAGATCTATATGTAGAACAAAGATCATTGATTTGCCGGCGCCTGGGAGGGCTTAACACGACTAACGTTACATGGTGTCTAACTATTCAGAACTATACAGGGGGTAGAAATACTTAACTAACTCATTCGAAGTTAAGCAACGCTATGTGGGCTGGACCGTAGCAACATATATTACAACTAATTATAAGTGACACTTACAGCTCGGCTTCGACTTCGAGCGGCAGCGGTGCGGTGCCATACGTACCTAAGAGCGAGAGATCGGAGATAGCCCTCTCGCTCCCACCTATGGCGCACTGCTGCTGCTGGGTGTCGTAGCCGAGTTTTTAGAGCGGGTTGCATCAATGAGGGCTGCCGTATTTGCGCTCACCAGTTGGCGCCACTGGCGAGTGAGGTCCACGTCCAGAATTATAGCTTGTTTTACGGGCGTTAAAACAATTTCACATTTAAATGTTACTTAAAAGATTAAAATCAATAATTTAACATAATAATACCTACTTATTATTATTACCTCAGATTTAATATTGCACCCCTTTATCTGAGATTCGCTTTTAAAGCACTGACATTCAATAACCCGTAATTCATATTTGCCATAATTAATCTCAGGAATAGCAAAATATTCACAATATTATTACATTATTCTAAATTAAGAAATAAACCCGCGTAGGCCACCCAAACAGCAGCATTTGCCATTTCGGAGACCTCACGCTACACTAGCGGCGAATTCACTCGCGGTAGTCCTCATTAACCACACTTTACCTTAGCGCTGGAGCTGTCATCCTATAGAAAAATGTAAATGTTCCCATACAATCAGATTTTCACGGCTGTTACTTACGATTCCCGACGGTTTGAAACTACCGACCCATAGCTTTCAAGCAAGCTAGGTGTTAAGTGTATGGAAACACAGCTTAGCACATCTCTGGATGCGCAATTGCGCAGCCTTATCGTAAACGTTCATCAAACCTAATTTAGTTAACGTGGCGTTTAAATTCGTTTGTTCTTATCTGTCACACTGACATTTGTGTTTGTGAGAAAGGGACCGATTTGAGTAACAGAGGTTTATTAAGTTTTTTGTTTTGACTCATAGAAGTCCGCCTTGAATAGGGAAATAGTTTTACTTGTTCCACTATGGTACCAAATTAAATGTATTGACAATAAGTAGGTTGCTATAGATCTATCGTAGTATCAATCGACGAAGACTTCTGCCTACTCTATCGACAAAACACAATATACTCGTAATAATGCAACGCAGACTGGGACAAAATCGAAACCAAACCGGCCAAACGGAATATATATTTTATTGTTTATACCTATAATAATTTGTTGTTTCCACAAGCTTTTCCACAACATAAGTACTATATTTAATTTATGCTATCATGAAGTCATGAATGATCATAGGTAACCGTAGCTACTTCACCAAATAAACGTACAGCATGCAATAATCATATTAATAAACCGGGATGGTCATCTCCACTTATAATAAATCTCTAAATTAAAAAAAGAATCAGCCAGTTTGAAACTAAGCTTTGCGCGGTTCGAATGTTCTCAGCATCCCATGAACGGAAAAATATGAAACATTTTATATAGGTACATTATTATTCTAGCTGCAACTTAGGATAGTTTTTATCCGACTGCGACAGTTAATTAATTTTCCGAAATATACGACTTCATTTAATTTTTCATTTATTTTTATTGAAATCAAACGCTGCTCCAACTGTCAGCTATAAGAACCGTCAAATTTTCGTCAAAATGGCGGAATTGCTTTGCCTTTCACTTAATAATAATTTAAATCCCGTCTACGATAGACCTTTACGAGACAAATGCTAAAATATAAACCATAAAAAAATATTCGATTCTGATATGAGAACTTATATGCGCAAATGTCGTTTTATGTCGTAATTTCAATAAATGAAATCAACAAATTTGAACAATATAATTAACACGAATTTGTTTTTTTTTGAATGACAATGGCACGCGCTCGGCGCATTCAGCCAAAGTACCTGCGGCGCTACCACGAAAACCGATACTCAATGTTCATATATTTGCATCCCTGTCACTCGAGTATGGTTAGTGCGATAGAGATAGAGATACCCGAATATTTTCGAATTCCGAAGTTCGTGGTTATAGCTCAGAAATCGAAAATATGGTAAATAATCATAATGTATTTTCTCGAAAAAGAATTTAAAATAAATATAGTCAAATGGAGAAAAAAACAAAGCAATAGGTTATATAGGTAATGATTAAGTTATAAGAGTCCAAAGTTTTAAGAGGGGGTATGTTCTGTCCCTTTTCCGCAAAACGCACCTTCATATGAAACGATTGTTTTTTACTATGACGCTCGAGTATATTGACGTCACAGTCCCTCATCGTTTTCTCACTCTAACAAGCGACATTAAAACGGATGTAGCTTCATAATTTTTTGAGATATTTGAATGGGAGTTTCATTATCTTCTATCTATTTATACATAATAAATGCCTATGTCCTGACTGACTTATTCACTCAATCACTCACTCACTCACTCATCAACGCACAGCCGAAACTACTAATCTTAGAGAGTTGATGTTTGCACAGTATGTTGCTTTTATAACGTGGGCTAGGGATAAAAAGGGATTTTTGAAAATTCTACCCCTAAGGGGGTAAAATGGGGGTGCAAAGTTTGTATGGGAGAACCTTTTTTTTTTGAGCTATAGACTTAAACTTTGTAGAAAAATTAGTTATTAGAATACAAATGAAATACTTTCAGCGTTTTGGAAAATTCCACCCCTACGGGGGTAAAATAGGGGTGCAAGGTTTGTATGGGGGAAACATTTTTTTTTTAAATAGAGACTTAAAACTTTGTAGAAAGATCAGTCATTAGAATACAAATAAAGAACTTTCAGGGTTTTAGAAAATTCTACCCCTAAAGGGGTAAAATAGAGTGCAAAGTTTGTATGGGAAAAACGACTTTTTTTTAAATAGAGACTTAAAACTTTGTAGAGAAATTATTCATTAGAATACAAATAAAGTACCTAGACTCAGTGTTTTAAAAAAATCTACCCCTAAGGGGGTAAAATAGGGGTGCAAATTTTCTATGAGGGAAACAATATTTTTTTTAAATAGAGACTTAAAACTTTGTAGAAAGATTAGTCATCAGAATACAAATTAAGTACTTTCAGCGTTTTAGAAAATTCTACCCCTAAAAATAGGGGGCTAAAATAGGGGTGCAAAGTTTGTATGTGGGAAACTATTTTTTTTAGCTAGAGTCCTAAAACTTTGTAGAAAGATTATTTAAATACAAAGAAAGTTCTTTCAGCGTTTTGGAAAATTTCACCCCTAAGGGGGTAAAATAGGGTGCAAAGTTTGTATGGGAAAAACATATTTTTTTTTAATAGAGACTTAAAATTTTGACGAAAAATTACTTATTAGAACATGAAAAATACTACATTCGGCGTTTTACAAAAATCATTCCCTAAGGGGGTTAAAAAAGGGTGCAAGGTTTGTATGGGGAACACTTTTTCTGAGTTAGACACTTAAAACTTTGTAGAAAGATTACTTATAAAAATACAAAAAAAAAGACTTTCAGTGTTTTGAAAAAATCTATCCCTAAGGGGGATAAAAAGGGGTGCAAAGTTTTTATCAGGGAAAGTTTATGTTTTTGAGTTAGAGACTTGAAACTTTGTAGAAAGATTACTTTATTAAAACACAAAAAAAGAACACAAATCGTTTTAGAAAATTCCACCCCTAATAGGGTTAAAAAGGAGAGCAAGCTTTGCATGGGCAACACTTTTTTTTGAGTTAGACTTAAAACTTTGCAAAAAGATTACTTATTAGAATACTAAAAAAGAACTTTCAGCGTTTTAGAAAACTCCATCCCTAAGGGGATCCTTAAGATCCTTAAGAAGGGTAGCCAGTGTTGTGTGGGAAAAACTTTTTTTTTTACTAGACTTAAAACTATTCAAAATGTTACTTATTAAAATTAATAATAAAGTACTTTCAGAGTTTTAGAAAATTCCACCCCTAAGGGGGTTAAGAAAGCTTTGTATGGGCAACACTTTTTTTGAGCTAGAGACTTAAAAGTTTACGAAAAAAGTTCTTTCAGCGATTAGAAAAATTCAACCTCTAAGGGGGTTTAAAAGGGGGTTCAAATTTTAAATGGCGAGCAATAAAATTTTAAAGTGTGAGTAAGAGATTTTTAACTTCGGTCTTATATTCTGTACGTTAAAAGACTACAAAACTGATTTCAGAGTTTTTCCAAATTCATCCCCTAAGAGTGTTAAAATTGGTTCAAAGTTTGAGTATTTCAAGGCATTTTTAAAGTATGAGATTTTTAACTTTGGTTTTAGACTGTTTGTTCACAAACTAGAAAATGAACATCAACTTTTTTTTTAATTATCCCCTAAAAGAGGGTTCAAATTTTGTATTGAGAGAAATCATTTTCTAAGACGATAAAAAGTTCTACGCGGACGAAGTCGCGGGCAACAGCTAGTATTGAAATAAATGCAACATTGACGATGTTAACACCCTGTACTAGAATGAGGTTTCGGTAAGGGTACACTAAGAAGTTTGGGGTCCGTCCCTAAGTTACGTAGTGAGGCTCTCACTCATCCCGTGATCTTGCGTCCTATTTGTTTATTAACTAAGAACAATGAACTCCTAAACTACTAAGCAGCTACATATATGTCAACACTATGCTATATGTAGCTACTTACTCAACGGCAAGTCTTTGTAAGATGTTAATAAGGAGGGTTGATAGTAAAAATCCTGAAGAAAAAAATATGATGCCATGACCATTAAGTGTGCAACGATAGCCTGATATTCAATATCTTGTGTGCATGAGTGACTTACTCAAAATCCTTCTTTGCTTATTAAAGCCCGACAGCAAAAGACACAGCTAATATTGGAACCCCAAGAATATGTATTTTTCTACCTGGATTTCATTTCATTTGTTCATTGATTTTTTCATAAACAATACACGGATTGTGTTTGAAATTATAGAAAATACACATTGAAAGCAGATTAGAATTAAATGTCACATATTTTTTCCCAGAAAAGAATGCAAACACGTCTTTGTATTGTCATAAGACTCATAAGCTTAACTATGGATTAGGTAAGTTAACAACAATATTTGCATAATTAACAATGTCAAAAATAAAGTAAACACAACTAATTATATGTCTTGGTTATCAAAAAAAACAAATGTCTGGTCACCTCTCAAGTGTCAAAAACTCCTCCACTGTATACCTAGTTCTAGCAGGATTTTTTAAAGTTTTGTAACAAATATGTTAATGCTTGTTAGCAACTTCAGATTTGTTGACTTAGTTTTCTGTTATGTTAGAGGCAGAGCCAAACTGTCTAACGGCCGTTTCCTTTCCAATATATATACAATGTGTCCCAGTTTGTCTATACTGACGATATTAGTATTTAAATAATTTTGACGTCCCAGTTAACGCATACTTAGACATAACAAACGATAGATAGATAACAACTGATTATTTGGGGTAAGCTCTATATCGCAGGGCACGGTTGTAAACAAGGGATGTGATTTATGACAGGAAACTCGTTTTACATTTTCACAGAGCACAACGTGACATGACAAAAAGTATACCATCACAGAAACAGCAGGTAACATCAAGAGTGAAACGCTAAGGCATTTCGGCATCAGCGCGTTATGCTGCGCGAAACATCACTATGATGGTGTCCGTAAAATGCACGACCTCTTGACACATCCATCACACAACCATCTGATATATAAAATAAGTCGGTGTGGAAGGAGGGGAAGTAAGATATTATAACGATAAGCCGATTTCTGCACCGGCGGAACGGTAACCCGCCAGAGCCAGGTCACATTTGCTAAAACCAAACATACACAAATTTTGTATATTACCTATGCTTAAGCTTATCTTATCAAGGAACTCTTCTTTTAAAACAAATGCTTAATTGAATGTCACTTCTAAAAGAAAGGCAATTAAGTAGGCGTGAAACGAAAACACTCCAGATTACTGATTTCGATGTAAAATGATGATTTGATTGGTCTGTTATACCTATTTTCTTACGTCCAGAGAGATTTTAGGTGTAGAAACACCTTTTTTAGAGTCTGTTAATGACATGCAAGAACAAAAATAATTGACACATTTTTCTGTGAAAATTTTAACTGATTTACTGACTTACGGCAACTACCAATCCTAATATTTCTAAAGGTGAGAGAAACAGACACAAGTTGGAGTCCCATTATAGGATACAGAGCCTTATAAAAACTAATAAGGCTCTACGAACGTAAATTTACAGCTATATAACTAATTATGTAGGTAGCTATTCACAATAGAATATATTTAGTGAAATGCTACGATTTTATAAAGTCTACGTCGTAGCTATGCTCGTATTGTCGTAGCACATGGATGTAGCGTAGCGTAGCGAGATTCATCCATGTATAAAATATGTTTTTATATATTGAAAATCCAAAATAGGTAACTATGTGTCCGTGTAGGGTTTTATGACTTCGACTTCAGTGTCAGGCCGAAAGCAATTTATATAGAGAAGATTATTTATAGGCGTTACTTTGAAGATTAGACCTCTTATAAATCCTATTAGTAATAATACAAAACTCATTTTGCATTTGTAGTACTTATTAAAAGTAGGTACAAAATAGTTAATAAGGCCACAACTAGCATTTGACCTGTAAAATTGTTCATGAACTCGAGTAGAAAACGTCCTCATCTGCATATAAAAGTGCAGCGATAAGTGCATAGTTGAACCAACCTGTTCCCATCCTACGGACGGCCGCGGCCGGCGCCCGGTGCTTCTCCCACAGGCTCGACAGCTCGACAACTGACCCACAAACCTTACTCAACTGACACAACACCCACTAACAAACACATTATTATATAATTTCAAAAAAAACTTATATTGATTTATATTTTATATCTGACATTACTGTAATAATATTGTTCATTTATATTTAAATTATTATTTAATCAATTACAATTGTAAATATAAAATAAATATATTTTTGTGACTTTCTAGGTGACTTCACCACCCAGTCGCGGCTTTCGACAGACTGGTCTGATAATTGTGATCTTTGAAGCTGCGGAGATCGCGAGTCACATCATCCCCTGATTACACGAGTCCCACCCCCTGAGCGAGCGCGGTATATGCGCGCCCCCGTTGGAGAGAGGGAGACGGCCCTGATCCCATCTTGTGTCCCAGTCCACAGGCTACATTGTCACGTCGGTCGCGATTCTGACCGATTTATGTGGGTAAGGGACTATGTGACTATTTATATCGGCTGCGTGTGCGTGCTCGTATTGGGAATATTATCAGTATTGTTGTGAAACTATTTAAAATTTGTAATGATTTTAAAATAAATTTGTTTATTTATTGTAAAGTTTTATAATTGCATGACGTCTACAATTAGCGAAACAATAAGGACGACTATCCATCAGAGATGTGCGAAGCTGTGTTTTCATATACATTCACCCTAACGGCAGTTTATTTTATTTTAATTAATTAAAGCACAATATATGAATAATTATTAAACAAAATCATACCTAGGATTCTCTAATTGTAATTACAATTTCATTTGAATCAAAATTAATTAGAATTCGTATCTAATTGGAGTGTAAAGTAACGGTGACAAGCGTATCGTAAACATTAGAATGTCAAGTGTAAAAGAGGGAGTTAGCAAGTCTGGGCGGGTCGGCGGACCAATCGCAGGGCGCGGCGGCGCGGGGCGGCGCCTCGCGGCTACGAAGCGAAGTCATGTCACACCAACTTCTTGGTCCACATGTGGAGGTTGACGGTGGAGGCTGATGGACTCACAATACGATTGACAATTGGGTATTGTCTTATTTAGACACTGTGCCAATGTAAGGGAATTATAATAACGCTTTAACTTTACTAATTAAACCCATTCACGGCCACGCTACGCTCGTAGCGCTACGCCGTAGGCCGTAGCAGCTTAAACTACGTATGTAGCGAAAAGCGCTCGTAGCGCACTGACGCATGTGTGTCGTCATGAACGTTGAATGGGTTGAGTACTCGTACTTTTGAAGCGTGACAGTTTTCTAATGGTAAAATTGATTTGAGCTTTGCGTTGACTATGAAATAATATACAAGCTGATTCCCACCGGCTTGCCTAAAATTTATTTTTAAGCAAGCCTATAAGTTATTATATACTTACTCTAAACCTGTAATTTTTTTTGTTCCGGGTTGCTCATCGAACATTTTCATGCGCCACATACATACTTATAAGTGGGTACAAGTACAGTCAACAAATTACAGTTTAACGTAACCTTTGGGTAACGGAGATATATATCCCAGATCCCATCAAATTCATGGGTATACTTACCCAAAATGAAGTAACTGGCAAAAATGAATTATGGCAGCAACGAAAAATACACACAATCAACAGAATAGTAAACATAAGTACGTAGAATAATAAAATATATAAACATCAATAAAAAATCTACTCAGTAGGTATGTATAGCCGAGCTAAATATACACAGGTGGGGTAAAACCAATGCGGCATGCTTCAATGGATGAGGAAATAGTAGATTGTATGACAAGAGTCTAAAATAACCCATATTACCACGAGATGGTTATTTTCCCGAGCGAAGTGAGTCATTCGAGTGGTAATATGGCTTTTAGACAAGAGTTATACACTCTACTTTTCACTTCGACTGAGGGAAAATAGTAAAAAACAAAGGTTAACCATCCACAATCAATAATAAATTCACCCAATCACTAGAAGGGAATTTTGAAAATTTACCCTATAGGGGGTAAAATGTGGTTGAAAGTTTGTATTAGTATAGAGTCCTTATTATAATACAAAAAAGTGATTTTAGGGTTTTGGAAAAACGGGTTAAATAGGGGTGCAAAGTTTGTATGGGGGAAATTATAGGACGAAATTTGGTATACAGATAGTTTGAGCACCGGGGAAGGACATAGGATAGATTTCATCCCGAAAATCAGCCCCTAAGGGGGTGAAATGGGGGTGAAAATTTGGATGGTACCCATCTAGTAGATACTATAGAGATAGTTTGAGTCCCGGGGAATGACATACAATAGTTTTTATCCCGGAAATCAATTCCTAAGTTTATTTTTTTTAATTTTTTTTTATTTTTCCTAAGTTAAGTTTGTATCGAGCTAATACTTAGACGTTTAAATTATTCCTGCTAAACGAAATTCCTTTTATCAATACCATGGATACTGGCACACATTAACGAATAATCCATATCTAAAAAATCCTGCTACTCCTCCTGCAGTGTGCAGTGTTGGGAGTACACTTGGGAGCGAAGGACCTTGCATTTGTCTCAATCAACAACGAATCCTCTAGTCTAAAAAGGGTCGGCAACGCGCGCTTGTGATTCTTGGAGTCGCAAGCGTAGGCTACGGTGTATGCATACCAGCAGGTAGGCAAAAAAAAACTTTAATCAAATCTTTAGGTTTAATAGTACAGTAATAATTTGTCGTATTTTCATAGTCGCACCCCTGGCTGGTCCCCGATTAGCGTGTGTTGTTTTTGCGCCCTCGCCCCGTAATCCCGCACGCGATGTACGGATCATTCCACTTCATACCCTACGATCGGCAAATTGTTGCATAATGCTGCTAATGTAGTCGTGTGAGAATAGGTAGTCATGGGGCAGGAGGACGGTCACAGCGCTCCGGTATAAATTAAGATGCGTCCGAGAATTTTAACCTAGCAATAATATATATTATCACCTATATTATATTATATCATATCGTGTTGTTTTAAATAATATCCTTCCGATCTTGAGACCTGTTAATATTTTTTCTCTAAATCAATTGTGGTGGAAATTGAACCTCGTAATGCGACAAAAACTCGTTCTCTTAAAACTGTACAGTTATCTACTAGGTATAATAATTATAAGTAAGTACCTATGTGCTGTCTGTGACTACGAGATTTTGGTAATTAACGGATTGGTCAAAGCAAGCTAAACCATCGTGGGACAATCTCACGAAATTGTTTATTCACCGCCACAACAATGCCAATAAAAAAGTTCAACAACGCTCAAGTTGTTTTGAAATATTTAAATCTAATTGTAAAATTCACAATCACAATTGTTCATTTTAAAATAAGAAAAACATATGGGCCGGTTGAAAAATTAAGGGGTGCTTGAAGTGCCGGGCCAAGGGTGTTTGAACAGAGACAGACAAACAGAGAGCGCGTGACCTTTTCAAACATACGGAAATCTTTTTTAAATCCTATTTACTGGACACTTAATTCCCATTTACTGGGAGGATCAAATTGGAACGTTTTTGGCTTGTTTCGATCGTTTAGCCTGCAATTGTCTCGAGCAGTCAACTAAAATACAGCGAATCGTCAAATCAATATAGGGTATCGGCAACACGCTTGATGGCCCTTTGGTGGTTGCTTAACATTAGGCAGACCGCAGGTACAGATGTAGTGCATAATGGTTTCCCATCGTTTGTTCACGGAAACGTACGCTAATTTCAGTCGGTCACGGTACAAAAGTACTGAGGTTGACAGATGTATTAGCATGACAAATACGAACATTTCCGAGAAAATACGATGGGAAATGATTATTCACTAAATCTGTAGCCTTGTTTACTACCGTCGTTGTATAAAAATTTATTCTTTTTATTTACAGGAGAGGCTACACATTATTTTAGTTCAAATGGTGCTAAAACTCGTTTGCCACCTTGGTATATGTATTGTAAGAAAGAGATAAAACACATTTAACATTTGTATCGTTTATTAAACGCAAAATTTTAACGAATGGGGTATATTTTCCAAGTTTGCGGCCGTTCATCTAGGTCCTGGCACAGAGACTTTTGGGAGAAGAAAACAGAGTCTCTCACGAAGATTCGTAATGTACCAAATTTCATCAAAGTCCCCGTGATTACGAGTTTGATAATCTCGACTGGATAAAATAACAAACCGACAGGCAGGCAGACCGACAGAGTTACTTTCGCATTTACAATATTATGTAGGTATCAATGGATGATGACAATGTATAGATCTATGTATACGATACACAGTGCAATAAACAGAAGGATTATAAATACATGAAGGAATAGTTGAAATGGCTTCGAGTGTGAACTGTAGTGCGCTAATCGCGTAGCGTAGTGCCATGAGCGCTGCGGGCGCAGTGGCACGAGCGCTAATTGAAATAAATTGTACGCTGCGATGTCGCCGGGACATAAATCAGAGCGCCGCCGGCGGCCAGCTAAGTGCCTGCAAGAGCGAACGGGGCGCTAGAAAATTACAGACAGGGCACATACAAATAATTATTTTATTGATTTTGTACTTTGTACTCATGAAAACGGCCAATGGAATGTATGTCTTGGGTCCGCGGATATACAACCAAATACCGACAGCTATTAAAGACTGTCGGACGTGCCTTGGTTTTACCCTGAAACTTAAATCCCTGCTGATGCAGAAGGCTATTCGGTAGCTGAATTCCTGGACGAACAATTTTAATTACCTAGAATATTTAATAACTTTGAATGTATTGCTTTTTATATATATGCCTGTTGACATTGTTTTTAATGGCATTATTATGATATTTTAATGTAATGAATGAGATTTGTATAGAAATTTTAAACATATCGGTATTTATAACGTTATAATATCACTATTGTCATATCGTTTTAAAGGCCTGCCCAGGAGTCGCTGAATCGCGCGCCAGGCGACCTAGCTGTAGGTAGATTGTGCTAGCTCCCTGGTTCCCGTTAGGTATTGGAACGGACCCGGGGCTCGGAAGCAGTAACTGAGGATGCAACCGGGACCACACTGATGTTTACTTCCAGAGGCTGGTTAAGAAAGTGTTGCATGGAGTTGACCAGCACACGAAGCGCCTGATAGTAAAGACTCTAAGACACAACGGATATTAAGCAATCACAAAATTATAAATTAATTACAGTCTTCTCAGAAGAAGACCTCTTTCCTCCATCCAACTTTTGGGGTTTTACCGTCTTACCCAAACACAACAGTGAGCACAGCTGCTTCTCATAGGTTGTTAGATATTAAACGGAAGATAAATTGCACGTCAAGGCATAGTCACAATTGAATTGTAAGAGATACACCGTGTTTAAAATCTGTCCTGTCTGTACCCAACTAATGAGAGCGATATAAACAGAATGTGACTATTAATAAGCATTTTAGATAAAATCTGTACTTTGTGTAACTAAGTAGATACTTAATCTAACAATAATCGCCAACTATGTGTTTATGCAACGGGTGCAAAGTTGTATTTTAACCGCGAGTGTGGAATTGAATCACGAGCTAGCGAATAGACTTTATAGTTAGTATAAATAAAAATAGTATCCTGAGCGAAGCGAGTGGTTCAAAAATAGAATTCAGAGCGTAGCGAGTGTTACAAAATAACTGCACCCGTGTGTAACACAAATCTTATCGCCTCACTAATGCGAGAAAAATACTACATCAAAAAAAAACAAAAAAAAAAATCATTATAAAAACATTTAAGACGTGAAAACGTTTAAAAAAAGAAAAAGAAATAAAAAAAAACATTTAAACAAATTAAAACATGAAAAACAATTAAATAAAAGAAAGAAAACTAAAAAAAAAACAAAAAACATTCAAAGAAGAAAGTAAAAGAATAAAAAAAATTAAAAAAAGGAAAGAAAATAAAAAAAACATATTTTAAAAAACGTAAAAAAATCAGATGGGCGAAAATTGTCCTGTCTGGACTTGCCTTTACATGTTAATTATGTTTAAAAAACCCGGCCAAGTTCGAGTCGGACTCGCGCACGAAGGGTTCCGTACCATTATCTATAAAAAAAACGATTTTATTCTTTGTTTTTAGTATTTGTTGTTATAGTGGCAACAGAAATACATCATCTGTGAAAATTTCAGCTGAAACTATCGCGGTATCAGTGAGATACAGCCTGGTGACAGACAGACGGACGGACGGACGGACAGCGGAGTCTTAGTAATAGGGTCCCGTTTTACTCTTTGAGTACGGAACCCTAAAAATAACTAATGACACGTTCGGATTTCAAATATTTTTTTGCACTCTTGTGGATAAAATGCAGTTTTGCTATCTGTTTTTAAAGAATAAAGACGGTTAAAAAGGGCTTTCCGAGCTAGTGAGATGAAAAGATTTGTATTATATTGCATTAGGAATCCTTCTCCTTCTCAAACTTAATACCGCGTAGCGTTCCCTTCTATCGCATCCCTAACTCTTCGCGCATGGATGACGAACTAAGAGACACCGGGAGACGAATTAATTCAGCCAAATGCGGTGCGAGGCAGGCTCGAGGCTCGCCGGAGGAGGCTCGATTTTTCACCTAGTGCTCGTCTATCACTAGTGCAGGTGTGTATCATCACACCGCTAAAAGCAGGCCCCGGCTGTTACTCGTGGATTGGATGAGGCGTAAGTTTTAAGTACTTAGTTGTACCTACGAGTATTATAGATATTGGAATTACAAGTATTAGAAGTACTCCTACTTGTTTAGAAAGCATCAAATACCGAAATAAAATGGCATCTATAATTTATTTTCTAGAGTAGATCTTTGAACCGTAGTCGAGTGTCATAGAACTGTTTGGACCACTTAGGCGATTATCATTCATTCATTAACATATCAAGTCTCCGCCCTTTGAGCCGGGCGGTTTGAAGTTCCCATTTTTCGGTTATATGTTATATCTCGGAAACTATGCGTCCTAGCGACATGACTATTCTATACAAAATAAAAGCTGATTACATTCGCTACAAGTTGTGTCCCATCAAGTTTTTCAATATCTTGTATAGTTTTCAAGATATATCTACTCTTGAAAGTCTGTAATTTTGGAAAACAGCAACTACCATCTTCGTCTTTGACGGCTATTCCTCATCAACCTCAAGCACGAAAGTAGAAGGGCATCAACGGCGCTATCGACTCAGCAAGTCTGTTGACATACATTTAATCGAAGACACCGAGATAAACGTCAAACAAGAAGATGTTGTGGTACCGGCTTGATGGTACCACAAAATCTTCTTGATCTTCTTGGTGGCTTGGTGGACTGGGATGGTGGGATTGTCAGCTGACGTAAGTCACACGTTTTAAATTTCGACTCGATTGGACTCCGGAAAGTTGGTCTTTGACATGCCTTACTTATTGTGAGATGTGGGAGGATTGATGGATGACAATGAATGACAATAATAATGTTTTCACTTCTCATGCTCTAAAAGTTCGTCTTTATGTCGTGCGTAGGCGACATAAAGTCGCTTTTTATGCTCTAGAGCATAAAGTAAAATCTTCGTCGAAGACCAAGGCAATCGCTGCAACAGCCACACGAACATCTTTAACTTCATACAACAACCTCTTTATTTTATTTCGTTTCGTTCGTATTCTAAGACCAAGGCAAAGATACCAACAGCCAAAGTACACAATAAAACTTCATGAAATAAACTTATAATTTGTATTTCGTCTCATTTATTATTTTTTATATTGTTGCTGTTTCATTTCCTCGCAATCGAAGTGAAAAGTAGAGTGTACAACTCGTCCATAAAACCCATTTTACACTCGACTTTATATCTATCCTCGCTCGCAAGCTCGCTCGGATGGATAAACGTCTCGAGTAAAATGGTGCGTTTTATGCACTTGTTGTACAATCTACTATTTATACTTACCTAATATACCTGTAATATAACTCGTAAGACTATTGTTAATAATTTACTTTGAAAACAAAGTTTTAACCGACGAAAAATCTATCATCCCCTATTTTCGTACCCTTAGGGTGTGTTTTTTTTCAGATTTATATGGGACCAACTTCGGGTTATACCCTTTCCGATAAAAAAAGAATTATCAAAATCGAACTACTCTGTAAAAAGTTATGCGTGGTCATACATAAAAAAAATATATATATACGCGTCGAATTGAGAACCTCCTCCGTTTTTTTCGTCGGTTGAAAAGTGTAATTGGTGTAAACTGTTCTTGTTTTAGGTAGGTACATTTTTATACAAATAAATGCTAGTTTCGACCTAAACAAACTAACTTATTAGGTACTACTTAACAAACCTTGCAAAATAAATTGATTTACGTCATACCTGGCCATAAAGTAGGAATTACCGCACGCTATGCGTGCGGAAAACCCCCTTCCTGGCCAGATAGAGACGTAAAATGTTGTACTCACCACGGGCGGTAATAAAGAAAGCCTCAGAGCGCATATTTATCGCCCTTGCCTTCGGCTCGGGCGTCAAATACCTGCGATCTGAGACATTCTTTGTTTAACCGCCCTAGGTAAGTAATGTACTATTAAGTACCTACTTATTGTAAAACGCGTTTCATTATGCAATAGGTTTCACCTAATAAAACGCCTTCTCCACGGATTTTGCACGGAGCGCTTCGGGTCCTTTAATAGCTACGCTACGTTCCTAATGATCTTGAATAAAGGGTAAGCGAGTAGATTTTGATATCGAATGAGTTATCATTTTATTTCTGACAGTACATTTGTAGTAGGTACTCGTAGGTACTGCGGCTCTGTCGTAGAATATTGCCGAGTTAATTAGAGCTTCTTGGTTACAAAGAGCGCTGATTTATAGATACAACCTACTGTTTTTGGCCAGTATTGGTCCTCAACTATCTTTACTAAAACCATTGCAGCACAAATAACGCTAAATCTTAAAAGACAAGTAAAATAGGTAGTGTACATTTCGAAAACCTACTTAAGGAAACGCTACACGAAACATGTGCATTAAATTTGTTCAATTCTGGTATTAATCGGTCTAGTAAAAAAAAAAAAAAAAATCTTTGCCCATATTATCATATTTTTTTAAGTTATGGTGAGGTTTTAAATCTGAGAAACGGAGTACCTATATGAAAAAAAAAATTAAAAAAAATCTTTGGGTCCAAGCACAGATCAAACAAGTCCAAGTGATTTTTTTGTGCACAACCACGTTGCATATGGCCCCATCTATCCCAAGTGTATGTATGTCTATCCATCTGCCAAACACCCTGTATAGGTTCGGTTTCAGCCTATTTTGGCCAAAAAATACGGCTTCGACCAATGTTTAGGTTTCGGTTGATTTTTGTGACCTCCCATGTAAATCTATGATTGTAATTGCGGGATAAAATATAGCCAATGTCCACCTAATGAATGAATCATATAAGTAGTTCCGGAGATTACCCCTAACATACAAACTTACTAAGCTACACACTCACTAACTTTACATTACCTCTTTATAATATTAGTATAGTAGATATTTATAGTCTTTATAATAGAAGATCATCATCAAGAGCACCATCGCAAGGTACCTCCCTGTTAGCGATATTAGGTAACTAATTTCGTTTGCTAAAAGCTGCAATAGGAACTCGGAAGCAAACAGAGAACAACGTTTCGCGAAAAAGTCCCTTTAAAAAATGTTGGGGCACGTACGGATGGCACCCATTACGGCAAAGTGGCCATTGTTGATTCAAAGATTTGAGGGCAAACAAGAAAGAACGCTTCGCTGTTACACGGATTCATGGAATAATATTAATGTTTAGTGTTTATGGGTTTTTACTCTTTTAGGGTGTGAAGTGCAATATATTTTTCACCTCAGCAGCTCGAACAAGCATATTTTGCTGCGTGAAAACAGTGAGCAAAATGCGATTTTGCTCACTCCGTGAGACAGAGTATAAGCTTTTTGATTTTTAGGGCGGGCACTGTCATTTCATAGAGTGGGGTCTATTCCGTCTATTACAAATTCAAAATATTTGAACTTCAATGTCCCTTTCATTTCGTCAGGTAAAAAGGCATACCGAATAGCAAATCATGTAAAAAAAGACACGTTATTTTACTCAAAATTATGTATTTATTTCCAAATTACAATATTTTAGTACTTAAAATTAATCAGTGGTAAGTTGTGATGGATAAAAACGAGCTTTTCAGCATTTTTTGGTAGCAAACGATTGCGCTTTTCATCGTAAACGTTACCAGCCTCAGAAAATAACCTCTCAATATAAATTGAAACAAATACAAACAATGTTTGCTTGCACCCCGCCCCGCGCGCGCGCCGTCGTCGCCTGCCGCGCGAACGCAACGAGAAAAACTGGTTGTGACTTGTCTTATTCCAGCTAACGCGCCCCCACCAAGCATTCGGCGGCCGAATATTCGGCGCTTCGGCCGACAGCGTTGCCGAATATTCGGTATTCGGCCAATTCACTATTCGTGGCATCTCTAGTTTTTAGTCGCACGTAAGTAAAAGGCCTTCTACACGATCGGGACCAACCGCCAACCATCGTGTCCTTGGTCGGATCGGTCGTCGGCCGACAGCGTTCCAGACGGTTGGGACGCAGCCTGTCCGCGAGGGATGGGCTCGCGACCAAGGCCGTTGACATCAACCAATATCGGTCGGGTTAACCGCTTTCTACACGGTCCATTTTTATATCAACCCGACCAAGGACACGATGGTTGGCGGTTGGTTCCGATCGTGTAGAAGGCCTTTTACTTTTTTTGGGCCTTTTAGACACACCTATGCTAATGTGTGTCTTTGTCTCTTTTTAGCGCTATAGACATTATCCAGTGTTGATTATTACAAAGAATAATTAGAAAAGGGTCTAGCAGGTTAAGCTAACAAGATTGGCCCCCGCAAGAGATTTGTTTGTAATTTGAGGTGCAGTAGTGGCAGGACCTAGTAACATTGTATGCGTAATATCAGCCTTCGATATTCTTTTGTTTCAGACTTATTCACGAAAATGTCAAAAAATCAAGGTAATTTTTAAACTGTTATTTTAGCTAAACCAAGCAAGCGAGAGTAACCAAATAAATTCAGAATTAGGGAGCATAAAATGGGGTTCATAATGCATATTTTTACAGACATTCATATCCTTAAACTTGGATGAAAAAAAATTTGTTTTTTTTTCGGTTAATTTTTTTGCCACTTCTCGCGGAGACACAACTATCAAAAAAAAAAATTAATAAGCCACAATTATCAACTACGTAATTATTTAAAAACATTTTAAAAAATCATGGTGCGTCATGTCGATGGCGAAACAGCCCGCACGCGGTCTTGTGCTAGCGTTTCAGGACGTGCATATAAGCTAGCTCCACACAATAGGCGTTAAATGAGATGAAGGTACATATGTCTTTCTCCCTTTAACCCATTCAGTGCCCATGACGACACATATGCGTCAAAGCGCTACGAGCGCTTTTCGCTACATACGAGGTTTAACCTGCTAAGGACTACGGCGTAGCGCTACGAGATTAGCGTGGCGGTGAATGTGTTAACGCCTAGTTGCGTCCTGTATGATGGGCCATCATATTTCGCAGCAATAATATCCGCCCAACTTATTTTTTTATGTATTTAAACGCGGCTTGATTCATTATGCCGCTTTCAATTGAAATAATATAAGAAACATTAAAAACAATCAAAACATCAGTCTTAAAAGTATTATATTTACAGGAAAATTAATAAAAATGTAAATGAGATTTTAATTTGAACGCATTTCACATATTTGCTACTGTTCCTGATTCAAGTTGTAATAATAATAATTCAGTACCTACCTTATAGGAAAATAAGTTTTTGTCAAAAATTATATTTTTGGTACAAGCTTTTATTGCCGACTGTACTTTTCTGCATACCATCATCAACTACTCATTGAGACGATTCTAACGAGCCTTAGAGCATTAAACCAACCGGAGACGAAACGCGCACACTTTTCTATCTAAAAAAGTCTGCCGTTTTCGGCGCGGGGGACGAGGCAACGCACACAAATCATGTTAACACCAATGCATTTTTCCGATGGCGTCACTACACACGCACACGACAAAATTATCAAACACCAGCATAAACTATACTCACACAAGTATAAACACATACACAGACAACCTGTCTGTGAAAGAGATGACGTCAGCTCGAAATAAACATCGATAGTGCGAGGAACATGTCGATAATAAATAATAAACTTATCGATATTTCATGTAGGTCCGGAAACGAAAGCTCAAAAAAAGGTATAGAGGGAAATGCATGGAACACAATTTTTGACTTCGTAACTTTGTTTGGACTAGTTAGGAGGTAAACATATCAAAAGTCCTTGCCCGGGGGGGGGGGGGGGGGGGGGGGGGGTTTCAAAGTCCCATTATTCGGTTTTTCACCTATATCTCGGAAACTATGCGTCCTAGCGACATAACAATTCTAAACAAAAAAGCTGATTAAATTTGCCACAAGTTTTATTATATCAAGTTTTTCGATATCTTGTACAGTTTTCGAGATATAAGATATTATACCATCGAGTACTATCGAGCTGATCTGATGATGGAGATGGAAGGCGGCCATAGGATATCATATTGAAATGCCATGATCGGTACTTATTAAAAGGGATTTTTTTTATGCAAGTAACATACGATCTTTGGACAGACGGTAAAAGGATAACATGATTTTTTTTCCACATGAATAACTGGTCTGAATTTTGGTTCAGGCAGGACAGGTTTACACTGTCCTGTGTATTTTGGAGATAACATAAAACAAGAAACAAAGAATAAAAAGCAACTTTTATAAAATAACATGCAAAATGCTGGGAGCAAATAGTGCTAGTCTCGTTTAGGAGTCCACGACACATGATTTCCACAAGCTCGGATACAGACATCCTGAATCATTACATCTTTTGGGAATCTGAAAAATAAATTATAAGAATAACATACTTATAATGTTTATCGACATTTGTTTTTGTGCTGTCCCTTCACTAACTTTCCTAGTACAGTGTTGCTAGAGTAACAAATTAAAAATGCATATTTACGGAACAAGTGACGATCGTAAATTCCGTATAATTAATAAAATGCAGCCTAAACATATTATATTTAAAACATTAAATAAAAAAATATGGTGAAAATAAAAGAATAAATGAATTTGCAAACAGTAATCCATCATTAATAACTTAAACATCTACAATTATAAATTTCACGTTATTTATGGTTAGTACCATTTTTATTGGATAAACTGTGTTAATAATAACGAATTTAAAGTAGAACTTATAATTAAACATTTATACAGTCAACTTTAAAAAATACCCAAAAGTAGAGCTAGTACCATTAAGTGGGAACACTGTTAGATTGACAATATTTTTTAGTTTTTTGCAAATTTAATGCACTATTTGATAATATTTAAACGTAATAATACTTACAGATGAAAAGTAACGTTATCCTTTTGTACATTAGATATTTCTGATCTCTTATTACACGAGAACACGTTGCAATTCGGCATTTTTAGCTCAGGTCATTCCGCGCTCACTGTGATTCATTGAATGGCGCGGAGCGCGCGGCAACTAGTTTTATATAACCGCTATGACCGGCGGTCTCGTACCTTTGGCAGAGGGGAACGCCTGGCAATGGCTACTCCGGTTGGTTTAATGCTCTAAGTAACGAGCCCAAACTCGATGGGTTTGTGTCGTTTTATTGCGGAGTTCCTATGGCCACCTTCCAGCTCCAGCATCAGATCAGATCCATGCCATCATAATATTGCATTGTCATGCGATATACATATGCATGCAAAATTTCAGCTCAATCGGAAACCGGGAAGTGGGTCAAATTTAACTTGGAAGATTTAATTACAGACAGACAACGGGACAGGTGAAAGTAAATAAAAGCTTGTAAGAAAAGCTTGTAATTGTAAAAATACAGGATATCTTCGTATCCTGTCCTGTCCCGTAAAATATAAGCCAGAATAAAAACGACCTAAACGAAAACATTGCGTTATCCTAGTGCCCATTACGGGGTATCCATTATTGGGGTCTATCCATTACTGGGTCTCGAGAAGTATCCATTACTGGAGATTGGGTGACCATAACTGGAGCTTTGACATATTTTTGCTTATTCCAATTTTTCTCTTAATCTATGTCGCTTCAATTAGCAAAAAGCAAATATTTCATTTCTTACGGATATATTTTATAGTTTTTACTCATAATTATTGTTTTAAATACAAACATTATTATTTTATTGTTGATGAAAATACACGACCTCCTTAAAGTATCCATTACTGGCGCCATCACGTTATAAAATTTATTACACTCTACCTATTATAATATGTTAATTACCTAACGATTTTTAGATAGATATAACAGTGATAAAATCTTTTCATATGTGATGTTCTGATGTTTCTATTTCGTATATATGACAGCCACGTCATGACAGCTACCTACAGCAAGGCCTGAATCACACTGTACTGACCAAAGACTACAATATACATACTGAGATAGATAGGCAACTCGACCAAATTGAGAAGGCATTTAATGCTTGCGTACAGCAGGCGCCATCTCTTCTGCGATATTAAAACTTTTCTGTTAAAACATACAAAAAGTGCGTTGGCCGCAGGGTTTGAACTTCGGCTCATCGACTCCAAATACCGCCGTCTTAACCCCTAGGCTATGGATGTAAAATGTCAACACGGCGAATTTCGAAATACCTTGACAGCCTAAGCCTCATGCTATGCGAACTTAGAACTTAATGCAAATCCAGTGTCTTATTGAAAACAGTGCACCTTTTTGATAGCTTGCGAACTCTTTGAAGCTGCAGCGATTGCTAGGCTTAGGCTGTCAAGGTATTTCAAAATTCGCCGTGTTGACATTATACATCCATAGCCTAGGGGTTAAGACGGCGGTATTTGGAGTCGATGAGCCGAAGTTCAAACCCTGCGGCCGACGCACTTTTTGTATGTTTTAACAGAAAAGTTTTAATATCGCAGAAGAGATGGCGCCTGCTGTACGCAAGCATTAAATGCCTTCTCAATTTGATCGAGTTGCCTGTCTATCTCAGTATGTATATTGTAGTCTTTGTAGCAATCGCTGCAGCTTCAAAGAGTTCGCAAGCTATCAAGAAGGTGGCACTGTTTTCAATAAGACACTGGATTTGCATTAAGTTTTAAGTTCGCATAGCATGACACTGACGCGGCCTATGAATCCTGTGATGGCAGTCCATAGTAAACTTGACACTAACTGTCAAGTTTACTATTAACCGCAGGCCGCGCTAAATAGTCTGTGAGTGGCTTAAAGGAAAGAAACTTAAGGCGACGTAGGCTCGAGGTCTTTTCTCCCTCTCACTGAGCATAAGCGCGAGCGAGATGGAAGTGCGTGTTTGGAAGCGCGGATATCACATTTTTTTTAAATTTAATTTTCTGTAAAAAAAAGTATTAGCTAAGTTCCCTCAAACATGATATTGCCGATTTTTAGAACCAATTTTAATATGTTTAGCTGTTGTGCATAATTTGTTACGAATTTTTTAAGTGTATTTTAGACCTATGCTCGTAATTTTTTCTATCGAGCGAAAGTCAAAAACACAGGATTCGAATAGCTGTTGTCCCTCGAAAAAGGCCTCAAGATTGCTAATTAAATTTAGAGCAGTCGTATTATAATCCAAACAAGCGCTACGACTTTTTAAAAATACGTTTTTGGAGCTCACGTCGCCTCAGATTATATAATACTTAAGTAAGGACTCTTCGAATAGGCATATGTTTTGCTTGTGTTACAGATTTTAAATATGTAATGTTTATTCGAACAGGTAGGTAATAACTGTATGCAAGAGGGTCATACTAAAGTTTTTTTTTACCTATATCTCTGTTAAATCTTGCAAACTCTAGAAGAAAACGGTTTAATCGAAAATATATTTCAAAAACCACCACTATACCTGTCAAAGCATACCTACCTACACTACCGTCAAAAAGTTTAAGACCAAAAACAATGTTTAGTTTCATAGTTATAAATTCTTCTAATAAATATCAATTTAAATTTGTAATCAATAGCTAATAAAGAACGGCAAGGTGTGTTAAAAAACATGATTTGCCACCACAATTACCAGACCCAGTTTTTATGGGATGCACTAGACCGTAGAGTCCGGAGACAATGTCCGACATCTGGTCATGGGAGATACTGCAATATGAGTGGAAATCCATTAGCCAAGAAACGCTACACAAACTTGTAGAAAGAATGCCAAGAATCTGCTCCGAAGCGAAAAAGCGTGAAAAAACCTCATCGGCGTTAACTTTTTTTTATTCTTATGTTCCCTTTTTAAATAATTTTTTTGCGGAATAAATTGTTATTACGTTTTATTTTCTCGATTTTAGGTACCTACTGCAAAGTAATACTTCCATAAGATTTTCATAAAATGTTGATTGATTAATTGCATATTTTCTGTTCGGTCTTAAACTTTTTGACGGTAGTGTATATGTATATTGTTTTGCCGAATAAGTTTACTTTGTAAACGTGTGGCTCCTCTGGATTTGGTGGTGTACCTATATTGTTTTGCCCAATAAGTTTACTTAGTAAACGTGTGGCTCCTCTGGACTTGCATGCGTCCATATGCTACGGTGTCCTTATACCATCAGACGGAATGTTTGTTACCATCGTCTTTTGTAAACACAAAACACAGAATTTAATTTGAAATTTTCATAACAATTTGAACCTTCTTTCTCAAACAGTAAGGTCGAAATTTGAATGAAAATTTGTTACAATAATTCATCTGAAATACCTAGTGTCAAAGTGCTAATTATTATGCTGATTGTTTTTCTTAGGAACCAAGCAGCACTATTTGAGACTATCTTGAACATCGATATTATAGAAAAGAATGTTACTCTGAAAATTTTATGGACTACGGCTTTCTCGCAATTTAACCAGGAATTCAAATACGATGATAACCATACGTCGCACTACAGCGGGCATTATGCGGGCGCGTCAGTTGGTAGGTAAGGTTATAGTACATTACTTACCTAGGGCGGTTAAACAAAGAATGTCTCAGATCGCAGGTATTTGACGCCCGAGCCGAAGGCAAGGGCGATAAATATGCGCTCTGAGGCTTTCTTTATTACCGCCCGTGGTGAGTACAAAATTTTACTTCTCTATCTGGCCAGGAAGTGGGGTTTTCCGCACGCATAGCGTGCGGTAATTCCTACTTTATGGCCAGGTATGACGTAAACAAATAAATCAATCAATTTTCAAGTTTTCAGAAAAAGGTTTAGTATATGTACTACGCAATTCCGAGTACGTTAGGTAGTGGTAGCCGAGTGTACGGAAGCAATTCTATTTGAAATAAAACAAGTGATACAATATTGAATACTTGAATAGTATATAATTATTGAATTTATTTAAAATTTTTGGCAGTCAAGTTTCTTCGTCTGCTAGTAAAAATCCATTTCAAATTGGAGAACGTCCTCTCAACATCAAGTGAAGTAATTAGCGAGTAGTTACAGCGCTAAAAATGCTGCAGTTTCTTTTTATACACGTTATTTGTGGTCTTAACTTGTGATGGGTTGAGTGGGGGTTTTTGCACATTATGTAGGCAATTTAAGATTGGTTGAATTTTTATGTTTTGTTATTACGATATAACGGGAATAGGTAAATACTAGGTAAGTTACAAATACTAAGTACGTGTAGGTACTCGTACTTTTTTTTTTGTAAACCTTACCAACTGACGCGCCCGCAAAATGCCCGCTGTAGTGCGACGTATGATAATAACATACATAGAATCAAAAATAAATTTTGAATAAAACAATCAACGAACTTCTAACCTCACTTTATTTACAAGTCTCAATTATCTCCATTCGCGTTTTATTCGTCTTTTATAATACTAACTGGTTCGTTTTCTTCGCTAAAGTCCAGTGACAGGTATTCGTTATCATGATCCATGGCGCTGTCGTCTTTAGTCGAGTCTTCAGTAGATTCCTTGTCTTTGTAGCCTTCCACGTCATCTAAAGCTGAGTACACGGCGTTTTTCTCGATCTTGGATAATATTTTCTTATCGTGGAACGGATGGTTATGTAGATTCCCTCTGTATGAGTAAAAATAAATTATTTAAATTATTAGAATAATTAAACATACATAATTATTGGTAACATGATTACACAAAATATTATTATTCTTCCTGTAAATTATTGCTGGCAGTGTTGCTAGCTAGTAATGCAAAGTCACGTATGAAAATAAGTATGAAAATGAGAGCATTTATTTCGGACTATTACACATCCATATTATGTTAGTAAGACTTATACTACTATACTTATTACTACTTATGTTAGTGGAAAATATAATTATAGTTGGAATGTACATGCATGCACATCCAGTGAGCGAGGATAGGGCTTATCCATCCTCCCAGCGATCACCTTCAGGAGAGTGTTGGCGCTGCCCCGCACGCGCTCGGCCAGGGATGCCGTGAGCGTCAGGATGACAGGACCATGATGGATTTTTATAGCGAGAGTAATTCCAAGTTTTAGTACATTTTTTGTACTATTTGGTACCTGACATCAAAAAATTTGTATCTCGCTAAAAATCGAGAAATATTGAAAATAAAGTGGTCAGCCATTCTGACGTCAGGTTGACAGGACCAAGTCCAGTTTCCCTAGTTGTAGGCGTTATACCGAACCCATCTTTTCACAAATATTTAGTACCTAATTTGTACCTTTATTCATGATTTTTAGTATTTTATAAAGACTTACCAAAAAAAAGTTACACCGAGAACAACCTTTGTATGAGAATAGTGTAAGCCCGCTACACACAACAACGATAAATCGTAACGATTTAACTGTGCAATTTGTTGTTTCGCAGTTTATCGGACGTATTTCTGGCGAATCGTATCTAATTATTAGTGTCCGACCGAAGGTTCGGTTTCAGTTTCGGCCAAAAAACCATGTTTCGGCCGTAGTTTCGGTTTCGCCTAAAAAAGGGCCGAACCTTTCGGCCGGGCCGAAACTTACGAAACGGTACTTCGGGTGGCGTTCGGCTAACTTCGGGTGCGCTCGTGCCAACCGGCAATATGGCGTCGCTCGCCAGCCACCGGCTCAGTGAAGTGACGCTTTATGTGCTTGTTCCCGGAATTATGGTAACTTGTAGTAAACCTTGTTTAATTTTATACAACCTTCACGAGTTTCAGGTGGTACATTGTTAATATGTGTATAAAAGCGGTTTTACGTCATTTTTTCAACGATTTTAACAAGTCTACAAAAGGTTCGGTTTCGGTTTCGGCCGAAACTACAGCCAAAGCCAAACCTTCGGTTTCGGTTTCGGCAAAAAAACATGTTTCGGTCGGACACTACTAATTAACCAACTACGTACCTAGTCTGTCTTCGCGACTATTTGCCATGTCTACACTGAGGGCCTACGGCGAAAGGCATTCGAAGTTTCCCCTCTCTGTCATAATTAAGAGTTCGTACGTAAGTGCGACAGAGAGGGAAAACTTCGAATGCCGTTCGCGGTAGGCCCTATGGTTCGATAATGGGCTCTACAAACCATACAATAAATTATCAAACAAAACTCGTAAACAATTTTTAATATATTAAATTATAAATAAACACAAATAATAAAATAAAGATAATAAGATATAATGATAAGGTATAAATAAGCAAAAGTATTTGTTTAAATTATTTCAAATTATTTTTACCAATCAAAACCACACTTAACTTTTTAATTGTCTATGGTTAAAAAAACTTTGAAAACTTATAAAAGGCGGCAAAGTTGATTAGTTAATGATGTAATTGATAATGATAACGATATTTTAAAATGATTAATGGTTGTATATTATAATTGTAAATAGTTAAAAAAATGAGGACGAGAGGACGAACAAGTGCCGTTTTGCTTAGCGATCAAAAATAAGTATATAAGAAACAACAGATTGCACAGTTAAATCGTTACGATTTATCGTTGTTTTGTGTAGCGGGCTTACACTATTCTCATACAAAGTTTGTTCTCGGTGTAACTTTTTTTGGTAAGTCTTTATAAAATACTAAAAATCATGAATAAAGGTACAAATTAGGTACTAAATATTAGTGAAAAGATGGATTCGGTATAACGCCTACAACTAGGGAAACTGGATTTGGTCCTGTCAACCTGACGTCAGAATGGCTGACCACTTTATTTTCAATATTTCTCGATTTTTAGCGAGATACAAATTTTTTGATGTCAGGTACCAAATAGTACAAAAATGTACTAAAACTTGGAATTACTCTCGCTATAAAAATCCATCATGGTCCTGTCATCCTGACGCTCACAGGATGCTTGCCGCTTGCGCAGCACGGCTTGGAATCCGTCGGTGCTCCTGCGGCGAACATCCCTGACGCGCTGCAGCGCCAGGGCAGCCCCAACAACCCTCTGAACGCGTTGTTGTACTGGACGCGCAGAGCACTGTAGGCTCTTTTGGTGTAGTCACTCCACAGATAGCACGTGTATAGCGTCTGACAGTACGTTTTAAACTAGGTTATTTTCACCTCAGTAGAACAACGTGCAAATCTGCGCGAAAGCATGTTACACCTTACCGACAGTGATCTACGCTCCCTTTCTATATCAACATCATCTTTTAGTGTGTCAGTGACCCAGTTTCCTAAGAATTTGAACTTGGTAACTATCTGAAGAGGAGTACCACTGAGAATTATTGGCGGAATGGGATATATTTTAGTGCCAGACTTGAACAACCTCACTCTTTTTAACATTATATTTTAGTCCGTGGGCCACAGCATATCTTTCACATATATCAAGCATCATCCTAAGGCCATTGACTGAGGGGCTCAGCAGCACTATGTCGTCTGCGTAGTATACTCTAGCTAGAACAATATTTGTAAGCTGTTCCGTTAAACATTTCACCTAAACATATTTTATTATTTATTTATTTATTTCCAAATACAAGTTACATGATATAGTTATTACACATATATACTCGCCAAACTATTAAGTTTGATGGCGAGACGCGCTCATTTACTATAACTATTGTAACTTAACCTAATTCGGCATATATTCCGCCCAGGCCTTTAATTAGCGCTATTTTCACATAGCGTTATCGTATATAACGTTATTTTTCCCTTATGCTTTTTAAAGCGATATACTCAAAACGATAAATCTAAACCAATATTTAAGCGATATAACAACGTAACGTACGTAACGTTATAGGCTACCCCTTTCTCGCATTCAGTTTCGCCTACTCGTGCGATGTCAGCGCGACTCGCATTTTAAAACGATATTAGAACGTTATTCGACCGTATTTTATAATGTTATGATACTCATTGTGTTACGATATTTATATCGTTATGGAGAATACTGCTTGTTATAATATAACGATATTTTGCAACATCGATTTTAGAAATATATCGTTATGATATCGCTATTTTTTATAACGTTTTAAAGGCCTGACTCCGCCTCTTTACGTGGCGATGCTGGCTCGAGCTATTCGGCGGAATAGCAAAGGAATATTGTGCTAATAATTTGTCATGGAATTCAGCAAATTATTGATCGCCTGATCCTATCTATTATTTACTTAAATTTACTTCTTTGTAAATTATCGATTGCCTCATTACCTTGTTTCTAGGTGCATGCAACCACTTCACAAACACATCTAACACGCATATCGACAAATTCCCCGGTCGCACAAATATAGAAATTAAAATATCGTAAAGTCAGCATACATTAGTGAAAATAGTAAGGAAATACAACCCTTCTTTCTAGTAAGTAATACATTTTTCAAATAATATTTACTAAACCCCATATTTTTTACCAACTTCCTGATGATAATGCAGTAGGTACTATGGTACAGTCGCCATCAGATATATCGGAGCGGCACAAACTGCTCACAAATATCGTGTTGAAGGCTATGCCCTTTTCAATCGATCCTTCTTACTTTACACGTTTAAACGATATATTCATCCATTTGGCAGATAATGCTTACAAGGTTCAATTGAAATGGGCCAGCCACCAATATTGTAATTAGGGTAGTATAGTTAAAACTCATGGGAGTGGTGCCTCGACAACTATGATTAGGTAGGATAATTAGATGATTAGACAGCTACTGATTGATACGTAGCCGTTTAGAATTGTTGGCGGGGCTCACTCACATCAGTTTAGAATGGGGTAGAATATTTAGTTAACAAAGGAAACAAAGTATAATAAGTACTTACTCGTATATTGTTTCAAACCTCACTTTAAACTTACACAGAGTACTTGCTAAGTATTCCCACTTCTGCACTGCTTCACGATCAAAGATGAACTGACCTAGTTGGTGCCATGATGATTAGTTTATAGTGAACAGGAATGGCGGCAACCGGAAGTTCATATTTGGTCTTGATTATTAACAAATCATAAGAAAAGATTTAAATGAGTAATTTGTGGAGTAAAAATCATACATATTTAAAAGGTGATTTATACAATTGTTAACAATCGGAACACGTCTGTATTGTCGAGGCATTAGAGACGTGTTCAGATATTTGTGAACACTTTGGCTGATGGCGACCGACCTAGCTAATTTGAGGATGGACACGGAAGGTGACCATGGGAACCCCCCAATTATAGAGGTAAACCCGTCGTGTTTGTTCCCTATAATCCTCTCAATGAGTAATTGAAGACAGTGCAAAAAAGTACAATCAGCAATAAAAGCATTGTATAATATTTTGTTTGCAGAAACTTATTAGTCCTCTGTAGTCATAAACCTGACGGTCTGCTATACGTCACAGGCGATGCAGTACTAAGCTACAAACTAAGAGTTATTTTAATTTTATGTGTGGGCAGTTAAAGATCGAACAGTGGCGCCACAGTGGAGTCAGAAAGAGTTGCGAATAATTCCAATAACAAGAAGTGGTAATACCTGCTCAGCACGACGTTCTTCTTGGAGACGACGTAGGCCATGCACTTGTGGTTGCGGTAGTCGACGCAGCGCCATCGCCGCACGCCGGTGCGGTGCGTCACCGAGTGCAGGTTGTACATGTACCGGTTCAGGATCACTTGCAGCGAGCCGCGTATCGACACGGTGAACTGCAGGTTCGACCCGACTGCGTACATACAAACATCAACGGTCACAATCAGAACTTAGCTTCTAATTTAGATTAAACTTAGGCATTGAAATACCTAACACGTTGGTTAAGACAAAGACCCAATCTTTGAAAGCCAGGTTGGTGAGAAACGTAAGTAAAACCCCTCTTCCATGTTACACAGTCCAAGTTGATCAGGCTTTTGACTAATGTCTATTCGAATAGGTCACAACTACAAACAAGTTAGTAGCCTTCCTTAAATAAAAAATTAAAAAAAATGAAAAATTGTTTGTTTTGGTTTAAACATAGTTATGACAAAGGCAAGTTTGGAGTCTCCTTTTAAGCATGACATTATGCTTGTGTCAGGAGACACCGCTCTTCCAGTAAAAGAAGTGGTAATAGTAAACCAAATAATAATTTAGGATGTTAAGTACTACCTTTTACATAATACTAACACTAGGATTTTACAATTAGTTAAGTAAATAAAGTTTTTAGGAACTTAAAATGACGTTCGGTGTCCGTTATGTCTGCAACAGGAATGTTATTTTTTGTTCTTTAGTGTTATTTATTTTTTACTTCTACGTTACAAATGGTACGTTACGCCGTTGCCTCTAGTCACAACAGGTCAACCAAGTCCGTACACACATGCGTAAACAACTTCATGATCCTTTCTCTATGATTCTTACTTCTACTTAGTTTACGCATAATTTGATCAGCGTCAATTAAACCATTGCCTCCTATTCCTCCTGTGAGAAAATCCCAGAATACATTATCTACTTACATTTATCTGGACATGTGTTGGCATTCAACACTGAGCCTTGTGAATCTAACGTTGATGTCTGATTTTGATAATGATGGCCGTCGTCCGAGTCTTGTGCAGAATCGTCCACCATGCAGTAGTCGGACATTACATTGGTATGTAAACTAGATCTCGTTGTACTGAAAAAAGTGATGAATCTTATTAATGTAGACACCAGATATCGCGTAAAACCAGCGAATACGGTTAAGAGCCCGTTCACGTGCTCACTAGCGCCACTGGTAAATAATTAAGATTATTTAAATTTAACGATAGATATTTAAAAAAGTAGACCACCACACACTGTATTTTGTATTTAAGTACATACCTTGTGAATACATCAAACTAGTTTCTCGATCGATTCGTCGATCTATGAACTCAAAAAACGGCCGTTTTAACTGTTGACGCATAGATTGACGAATCCAGCAACGTAAAAACTATTACTCTAAAGATACTTAAATACAAAATACAGTGTGTAGTAACCTATTTTTTAAATATCTATCGTTAAATTTAAATATTCTTAATTATTTTTAGTGAGCCCGAGCGCGCAGAGCAATTTACACTTAGGAACAAGTTCAATCTATGACCCGCCCATAATATGCCAGCTAGTCGCCCCGCTGCCCAATGGAGTCCAAACCGTGGACTAAGGATTTCAGGAAATTTGTTTTTTAGCTACAAAAACAAACTGTATGCTGGCAAAGCGTGGCGTAACTCAAGTTGCATGCAACATCTTGCTCTCCGAAAGCATAAAACTTACGAGAAAAATCATGCAGAGTAAACTTACGGGGCGCTGTAGGCAGATGCTGTAGTACTATCACTTTTCAGTATTATTTTTCTTGTCAAGGGCATATTCATCTGTAATGTTTGCATTTAAATTTTAGTAACCTGTATAACAGTTTAAAAAATAAGGACTCAGAAGTGGCCATTCTGTCTTTTATTTTTACCTGTTCCGTTTTGTCGGCTGAAGAGGTTAATATGTTCTTGAAGTCATTTGTTTCCAATTGTGAAATGTTTCGCACTGGTAAACATTCACTGCTGCTCTAAAAGCAAAATCAATTTTAATAGGAACATCCTTAATCATACAAAACTTCTATAATCATCATCATCATCATTATATCAGCCAAAAGATGTCCACTGCTGGACTGGGATAGGCCCCCAAAAACTTCTATAATATTTGACTTCAAATACTGATATAGAAAAAAAAAGAATAAAGATGGAAAGCCAAGCAGAGGACGCCAGCGAATAAGATGGGACAAGACGATCTTAAACTCACAGCTGGTAACCTCTGGAGAAGAGTAGCACAAGACAGAACTCAATGGAAGATGTTGGAGGAGGCCTATGCCAAGAGGCACACTGAACTACGGCACACAACATACCTTAGTAGTTCAGGACAAAAGGGCTTATTTAAACATGTATACGAGTATATATCTATTTATCTTTTTTAAACATTATTGCAGTATAATATATAGTCAAATAAAAATAACCTCATAATATATTATATTTATAATAAATAAGTAACGTAAGAAAATTTTGCACATCAAAATTTGGTGAATCTTTGAAATAGAATCTACCTAGAATGTAAGGCATAAACATAATCTAAGACAGTGTTCTTCCACCTGTGGTTGGGGGTCGCGAAGCTTCTTGAGGGGGGTTGCGACTACTTGAATTTTGTAAGTTAATACATGTAGGGATTTTATATTTATAAAATATAATTTAAAAACAGTGCAGAGTGGGGGGGGTCGCGAAATATTTTCTTACTGTAGGGGGGTCGCGGCATGATAAAGGTTGAAAAACACTGATCTAAGAGATGAGGGATGGACCACAATTTCTCTGTAACTATCTACTAAATCTATATCTGAAAAATATTTACCAGACTTTCCAGTCCTTTTATGTGTAAGGATTTAGCAGTCTCCACAAAGACGGCCAGACTCTCTGCTGGGAGAAGCACTTCTCCTGTGTATACATACTCCAAGAGAGAACACAATGTCTTGTGGCTCACATTCTGAAACATTGCACAAAGGCTAACTGGAAAAGATCCCTTACAAAGATAAGTTCACCTTTGTACTGCCATAACTTGTTTTGTCTTGTGTACAATGAAGTATTTACATACATTGTTGTTTTATACTTATAGATGACTAGGCTAAAATATAGCTATTTTAGTCCATTCTATACACAAGTGAATTAAGTTTGAAATCATATAAGTTATAACACTTTAAACTCTCGCGCTTTGTACACATATTTAAATAGTGTTTAATCCGGGTCTAACTCGATATTTATTTACCTTTATTTCTGACGTTTCGACACGGGTTGCACCGGTCATGGTCGCAGATGGTCAGAAATAAAGGTAAATAAATATTGCGTTAGACCCGGATTAAACAGTATTTAAATATCATATAAGTTGTTCCAGATTTATCCCATACATACAAACTTTAATTTCACAGATATTAGGCACTTTAATTTTTTCCTATAAAAATATAATAAAGAGGAAAAGTAAGCCAGTTGTAAGTTTTTAGGTAGGGCGTAATCTCTATAACAAGTGAATTCAATTTTTATTTCAAAAAACCCGACTGCTTTTTTGTTATTATTATAGCATATGTCACTCCCACGATTATGAGATTTATGAGGAATCCAACGACACCTCATATGTCGAAATCCGTCAAACGGTTTAGGCTACAGGGTGTGTCAAAGAATAAGACATACACACATACATACATACGCTCGAAAAACATAACCCTCCTCTCCTTCGGCAGTTGGATAATATTTTTTCACTTTACAGACTGTTCAGTAGTTATTATGCAAACTGTCTAGAAAAAACGACAATACTTCATGAACACACTGTCAATTAATACTTACGGGAATATTATGGGAACTTGTGAACCAGCTGCGATTTGGGCCGGTCATGTTTAAGTAGTAATAGGGTTAAGTAGTATTTAGGTAAACAAACAGCCACTACAAGGGGTACTTATGAATACTTATGAATACTTATTAATGATTACAATATGTGTGACCCACACCGTTTACCACATATTAGAAAACATGTGTTTGCCATTCAGGGTCATTCATAGCACAATAGCACCTTTAGTCTTAAGGCCTGCCGGTGTCAACAATAACAACATAAAGGTGACTAAATCCTTTTATAGATCTATTTATTTTATTTATCATATCAAATTGTTTAAATATATTAATAATTAGTGCTTAGATGTTAGCACATCGATTATTCGTTTTTTATAAACACTAACAGTATTTCCAAATATGTCTAATTTACAGATTTTTTTTTGAATGTGTCAACGAGTCTGCGCAGAGGCGCGCGCTATCCGGCGGTTGTACGGCAGCGGCCGTTGCATGTGATGATGCATGTGCTGAGTCTAAGTTGTACCCACCTCACTAAGCCTTTGTTGCAGATTGAAATTTGTAGATTTGGTTTTTTTTTTTTTTGTTACACTTTTTTTATTAATACTTACATTAAGGAATATCACTGGATGTTGGCATGGGGCAGATGTAATCAGCTCTTTTAGGTATGGGCTGGCCAAAGCCATCACCATTTGATGAACCTTCACAAAGTGCCCATCGGCTGCCATAGTCATGTCTACGAACTCGCCATTCTAACCAACAAAAATGTTTTATTAAAACACTGCTAGAAGATAACTAACTGCTACAAGCTAAAATGAGAGTATAATCAATCAATCAATCAATTATTCATTCTGCAAATAGGCCACAAGGGCACTTTTAGATGTCAAATGGTATTCTACAATATAATATTAATAATCTTACACGATAATCATTTTAAAATTGCAGATTTTAACCAATTAGTACCTAAACGGTTAACAAATTAAATGTCACTAAATGAAAAGTAAAAAAATCCAAAATTGTAAAATACCTATTATCAATTACATTCGATATAAGGTCTGTATCAGAATTAACAATAAGTTCACCTCTGTAATGAAATAATGAAGCCTATACACGGCTCATTTCTGGTCACAGGCCTTTTTTAATGGACAAGAGGGAATAGGCTATCAACTTTATTGTAATCTATCAATGCAGCTTCAATCAATATTTAAGCTTAAAAAAACTTCAAGTAAAACATACTGATAGGAATTTATACTTGGAAAAGATCGATTAATTAAACATATAAAACTAATATGACCGGCTAAATAAGTACCTGTTGTAGACTACTGAACCCATTGCAAAAAATCGTTTTATGCGAATCCCATGACAAACTAAACTGTGACTGCACCATCTTTGTCGCAGGCCTCCGCAATTTAGTAATTTTATTGATAATGTGACGAAAAGTGCTTTATTTTCAAACACCCGATATTTTTGTTGCGTTTGACGTAATTTATTGATGACAATGACATGACATGTGACATTGACAAGTGTAGGGGCCGTTCCGAAGTATGTTTCATCCATCAGCGGCGCTACCACGAACTTCGAATCTCGAACTTCTATATCTCCGTCTCTGTCGCTCAAGTACCATAAACCATAAGTGCGATAGAGACGAAGATATACGAAGTTCGAGATTCGAAGTTCGTGGTTATAGCACAGGCCCCATATAACAGAAATCGATTAAAAACTGCGCTCAGGTTACGTCCTGGCCACATTCCATCAAATACGTTTGCGTATTTGATGAGAAAAGTCCCCTCTCCAAATTGTAATGAGTGTGGAACTGTTGAAGATGTTGTACATATACTGCTGGAGTGTGTCCGGAGCGAGGCTGTGAGAGCAGCTTGGTTCGACACGAAACTGTTAGACACTGGATATATTAACAGTATTTTGTCTCTTCCTATATCGGTTGAAGCCGAGATTTTGTACTATTTAACGGAAGTAGCGTTTAAATCTAGAACATAAGTTTCTATTTTTTGTAGATATTTTGTTGCCCTTACGGGGCGGTATGTTCGCCTAGCGACAAGCCCCTTTTCATCAATAAAAAAAAAAAAAGGGTATGGTGTAGTGTGTAGTTTTGTCGGTTAAGGGGGTTCGATTGCCATACAAAACGTTATTTGACATTCGTAGGCTAACGGCGTGATATTTTAAGAAACTTATGTAACAAACTTTCATAAATTGGCTTCCCATTTGCGCCAAATTCCCCCTTTCCTAGAATAAACTTACATAAACTAGATTAATTTGAGAAATTGGTTTGTCACGTGATATTTTGGGAAAACTATTTTTCTCAAATTAATCTAGTTTATACAAGTTTATTCTAGGAAAGGGGGAATTTGGCGCAAATGGGAAGCCAATTGATGAAAGTTTGTTACATAAGTTTCTTAAAATATCACGCCGTTAGCCTGCGAATGTCAAATAACGCTTTGTATGGCAATCGAACCACCTTAAGGTCTGTTGGCAACATCCGGTGCGCGCTAACTCCTTGCGGGCGAACTCTAGTTTCCGATCGACAGAGGGCGCCACTTCGCGTCGGCACTCGACCCGGGAACATGACTAGGCGACTAGAATTACTTTATAATCAAACTAGCGACCCGCCCGGCTTCGCACGGGTTTATATGTATGAAAATAATAATAACATGCATGTTTTATACATATAAACCTGCCTCTTGAACCTGTCTATTTATTAAAAAAAACCGCATCAAAATCCGTTGCGTAATTTTAAAGATCTGAGCATACATAGGGACAGACAGCGGGAAGCGACTTTGTTTTATACTATGTAGTGATGATGACGTACCTCGTAAATTATTGATTTAATAAAGTTATACACATATAAGTTTCGATCAAAGAGGAAAATTGAAAAATTATTCGCCACGGGCGGGATTTGAACCCACGACCTCTGGAATCCGTCCATTGCTCTTATCCAACTGAGCTACCGTGGGTCCCGTCAGTGGCAACACATATACTTATATAGATGAATTTCTATACATGAGTTGGGGTTCTTTGCTATGTATTATTACTTTATTACACCCATAGTTTACAGGTCTGTCGGTATAGGATGCAGCATGTTTTATGCCACTTTAGTATAGTTTCACTCTTTCACTGTTATGTTTTCTCTGTTGTGCGTATTCAATACCACCTACAATCAATGCACCTACATGTAGTTATCGGCAATTAAGGGGCTCAACTTAAAAGGATAAGTAGGGAAAAAATAATTAAACATTGTAAATTTTCCATGAATTGTATTTATCTTCAATAATTCACATTTTATTCATACCTACGTGTAATAGACAAATAACTGATTAGTGCCTGGACGACCGAGCTCCTCTCGGGTGAAAATACGGAGAAAACGAATTTAAATATCAAGAGGGCCTACCGCGAACGGCATTCGAAGTTTTCCCTCTCTGTCGCACTTACGTACGAACTCGTAAGTATGACGGAGAGGGGAAACTTCGAATGCCGTTCGCGGTAGGCCCTCTGGTTTAGTTATCAGTCACGTAGGCATTTAGTTCCTCATCCTTTGTGCCGCTGCTGTTCCAGATGAGGGATGGCATAAAAAAATCTCATTTCCAAGTGGACTATTTCAGGGGACAACTTCTTTGTCACTTCCTTATTGTTTCGTAATTGCTTCCGCCAATTCTATAGTGGGAAAACACTTAAAATTGCTCTTTGTAATTTTTTTCCGAATTTTCTCGTCATGATTGGGGTGGCAATGTCTATTTTTTCTGAAAATATGATACACCTGAATTAAGAGCCGGCTTACGTCTCACCAGCGCTACTGGTAAATAATTGAGATTATTTTAATTTAACGATAGATGTTTTAAAAAAGCGGCCAAGTGCGAGTCGGACTCGCACATGAAGGGTTCCGTAAAATAAATTGCGGTTTACGATTTATGACGTATTAAAAAAAACTACTTACTAGATCTCGTTCAAACCAATTTTAGGTGGAAGTTTGCATGGTAATGTAGGTACATCATGTATATTTTTTAGGTTTATCATTCTCTTATTTTAGAAGTTACAGGGACACACACACACACATTTTTCCACTTTGGAAGTGTCTCTCGCGCAAACTTTCAGTTTAGAAAAAAATGATATTAGAAACCTCAATATCATTTTTGAAGACCTATCCATAGATACCCCACACGTATGGGTTTGATGAAAAAAAAAATTTAAGTTTCTATTCCGAGTATGGGGAACCCCCAAACTTAATGTTTTTTTTCTATTTTTGTGTGAAAATCTTAATGCGGTTCATATAATACATCTACATACCAAGTTTTAACATTATAGGTCTTATAGTTTCGAAAAAAAGTGGCTGTGACATACGGACGGACAGACAGACATGACGAATCTATAAGGGTTCCGTTTTTTGCCATTTGGCTACGGAACCCTAAAAAGTAGGCCGCTACACACTGTATTTTGTATTTAAATACCTAACTAACTTGTGTATACATCAAATTAGTTTTAATGTTGCTGGATTAATCTCAATTATTTACCAGTGGCGCTAATTATACCCAATAACTGTTAACATATAATATACAGTTTCACTTGCGAGCCAGGGCTTTCACTTGTACGGTTGACCTCATTCCTATATAATGAGGCGAAAAATTGATACATGCATATCTTTAGACACCGACTGTACAATGCCATTTAGGGACAGTTTGTTGAGACGAACAAATTGTTCGAGTGGTATTTTTTATTGGCCGACTCAGCAGAGCCGAAAGCAAGGGATATGATTTTAGCAGGCCCTAGATAGTCAGATGGAGGGAGCTACACCGACAAGTAAATTTTAGCAGACCCTAGATAGTCAGATGGAGGGAGCTACACCGACAAGTAAATTTTAGCAGGCCCTAGATAGTCAGATGGAGGGAGCTACACCGACAAGTAAATTTTAGCAGACCCTAGATAGTCAGATGGAGGGAGCTACACCGACAAGTAAATTTTAGCAGGCCCTAGATAGTCAGATGGAGGGAGCTACACCGACAAGTAAATTTATGATGATGATGTTTGTATTGATTGTTTGTTTTGTTTGATTTTGATGAATGAGGTCAATCGTAACATAGGCAATCTTTTGTATACGTAAAACGCATTTACCAGCTAGTTTTTCGTAGTAGCGATACAGTTTTTTGAACGTTATGTACAAATACTAGATACTGATAAGCTAGTATGATGAATTGATGACGTTTACATCATCATCCTCCTGGCGTTATACCCGGTTGTGTCTTAAGAGCCCGGGGGTCCGCTTTGAAACCTAATCCCAATATTTGGTACAGGCACTAGTTTTACAAAAGCGACTGGCATCTGACCTGCCAACCCAGAGGGAAAACTAGCCGGTTTCCTCACGATGTTTTATTTCACCAATATTCCGTACATAAGTTTCGAAAAGCTGTTTGGTCATCGAGCCGGGGTTCGAACTAGCGACCGCCGCTTGACAGCAGCATGCCTGAACCACTAGGCTACCGTAGATTCGAATTGATGATGTTTACGTCCTACAAGTACCTATGTTCCACCATCGGAATGGTTTAGCATTTGTTCCTTAGTAACATGAATGTAGAGGCGAAAGGCCAGTGTGTAAACGCAATTAATAATACATAATTAATTCTGGTTTAAGCAATTGGCAAGCATAGGTGACAGGGCCGTAGCCAGAGTTGAATTTAAGATAGGGCAGCCGTAATTACAGGTAAGGCACAAGTCAAAATTTAACTTGATCAAATCTGTGTGAGGCAGTTTCTTAAGGTAGGGCATTGCCCCATAATGCCCCCCCCCCCCCCTAACTACGGCCCTGATAGGTGATGATTAGCTAAATAGGGAACATTACGCAAAACTCTTCGTAGGTGGCGTAGTGTTGACATTGTATCTCGTTCCCACTTGCGGTATTGTCTATGCAAGCATCCTTGTCACTCATTTGACAATCAATTGTGCATGTGTGTGTGAATCCCTATATTCCTATACTGGTTTACTATTAGTGGTAGTGCTGCCTCTGGGGGCAGAACATTGCAGTAATGTTCCCTATTAAGCAAAATGTGATATATTAAATACCTTTCCACAATGTTATCACCAACAGTGTCAATGGAAGCAGAGCAGTGGGCATCTCGGTAGTCAATGCACCGCCATCTCCTTTTGCGGCCATTGCCATTATATCGCTGGTGGTGGCAGTAGTACATGAAGTGGTTCATTATTAATTGCAATGCGCCCCGGTTCGATACTGTATATAATACTGAATCTGTAATAATAAATAAAATTGTATAAGCTAGTATAAGCTAATTATAGGTATCTATTGTAGGACAGAGGATTCATTAACAGTTTCGCCAGTTTTTAAACTTCTGGGCATTGGAAGTGGCCGTTCCTTGAATTTCACAAAAGTGGGTTTATCAATGATCATACTAGCGTGTCGTAACATGTATTATGAAAATTGTGTGTGACTCTGAGCCTTCCCGAGCTTACGTACGTGACAATCTTAATGTGCCCACAGAATGATCCACCCTCTTTCGTGACAAAGAACACCTATACTGGTGAACGAAGTTCGGATATGTCTCTATCGCACTTATGGTTTATGGTCCAGTCACCATCACATACATGGTACACTATAGTTGTTCAAAAATATCGGCACACGCGCCCTAATGCCTTGAAAATAGAGGTGTGTTCCGATGTTTGTGACGTACTTGTTTGCTCCGATGTATGTGATGGCGACTGTATTCGAGCGACAGAGACAGATATATACGAACTTCGAGATTCGATTTCGTGGTAGCGCCCCAGTTACCACGAAACGCAAACTCCGTTCGCATATCTCCTTCTCTGTCGCTCGAATGGGTAAGTGCGATAGAGATGGAAATACATGAACAAACAAAGTTGGCGTTTCCCGGTAGCCGTTCGGCTTCTCTCTATCGCCGCTATAAGTCACCAAAAGCCAAAGAGAAGAGATATCAACAATTGGGAATGGATGAAGTTTACTATTGACCGCCGCGGCCAGGCCGCGCCAGTCTGTGAGAGGTTTAATGTAGCGCCGCGGTAGCAACGCGGCGCTAGCGCGGCCCCGCGTTCAGACCGCGTTCAATGTGTGTTTTAAGTGTTGTTTCAATTCAATGCTTTAAAACTCGCGCGCGCCCGCGTTCCCGCCGCAACCGCGAGCTATGTGTGGAGGCCTTTAATGTATGGAATGTTTAACAAGTTTGTATGGGATGACAGCCGCCAGCGCCATTTGTATTTGACGTTGATCGGTCTGTAACAGGAAGTTGGTGCAACCCGCCCCCGCCCTTAAAGATCGCCAGGACGCTCGACTCTCCAACTCTCCATACAGACGTAGTTCAGTTCTCAATTATAAAACGACATGCTAGAATAACATGAAACTTAGTATACCATTTATCTAGGTTGCAAAACTAGTTTCTTGTGCTAGAAAAAAAAGAATAGTGCTTAATTTTTTTCTATTATAATTTCACAACACACGCATAGCTGATATGGGTGTAAAAACTGCCAGGCTCAAGTGGGACTGGGCCAGCCACGTCTGTCGCATGCATCCAGATAAGTGGGCTAGCATAGCTGACAAGGGGGTGCCACATGACGGGCGACGCAGACGGAGCCGACCTAGACGGAGATGGCGGGACGACCTGGATGTATTCCTCAGCAATTGGGCGGAAGAGGCATCTAGTAGGGACGCATGGAGATCACGGGGAGAGGTTTTTGCCCAGCCGTGAGACACGTGCTCATAAAAAAAAAAAAAAAAAAAAACCTTGCAACATAAACTAGTCCAAAACTTAAACATTGCCCCACAAATCTGTAGTGACAGTTTGACCATGGGATGGAGATGGATGGTATGGAGTCCCTTTGAGTCGTGCGTGCTCGGCACTCTTAAATAATGAAAGTGCGGTTGGGTTGGTGATATTCCAACGTCGCACTTCACAGTGTAAACGTAGTTGTTGCTGTAGGTACTAATAGTACATTGTTTAACAAGGGGCGTATGAGGAATATTGCAAACGAGAGTCTATCAGAAGCCCGACGCCGTGAGGCGGAGGGCTTTTGATGACTCGAGTTTGCAATATTCTTACGCCCGTGTTATACACAATGTTTTTCATCACATTTGCGAGGAAATAAATAACTACAAAAGACATAAAAATCTATGTTTTATACAAGCGCACCAATCAAATGTTGACGAAATTGACAACTTCACTTCCTGATCAGTGCGAGTGGGGGGCGTAGTTTCAATATTTCAACCAATCACAGAGCATGGAGCATGTGGTTCTTGCAGGGCATGACCTACTCGATTACCAATCACAAAGCCAATTCTTATCGTACGCGGCCGTCAATATTTGCTTAACCAATTAGATCACACACAAGCTCATTTCTTCACTTCCCTTGGGACCATTATTTCCCGCGGGAACAATTTAGGCCATTGTCCTTCCGTATACAGGCATACAATAACACCATTCATGAGCAAGTGTGATGAAAAGTAAATTACCTTGTTGAACCACTTCACGAAGCTGTTCTCTATTATCTAAATTGATCATTTGAATTAATTTATTTTGAGTAGCAAAATTATCACAGCCCATCAAACCACTCTCACTTATATCCTCGGACATGGGAATATCATAGCCGTCATTTGATAATTGAATGATAGTTGCAGAATTATCAACAGGTTGATTGGTGTTGTTATTTATTGACATGTCCTGAGTGTTCAAATTTACTAAGGCTTTAGTATATGACTCTGGTAATTGGTCTATAGTCATGGCAGAATTTGCATTAATAAGGATATTGCTAAGTATTTCAATTTGAGCAACTGGATTTTGACCATTATTGTCATTGCTTGCACTTTCATTTAAAGTTATATTTATTGTTTTGCCAGGTGTATTTATATTTCTTGACTCAATCGTTTCTTCTAATGATATTGGCTCATTAACACTGGAAGGTGAGTAATTATTTTCGTTTTCCATCCCAGACAGAGTTAGATCTAGAGTAGGTTCTTCTGGCTGCAATGTACAGTTGTCTTCATTCTGTATTCTGAAAATTTTAAATCATGTCTTAATATAAGAAAAATACACAAATCTGTGTAAAAATCGAGCATGAACATGTTTCAATTTATCACAAAATCTTGATAAAACCACTGATATACCTATTGAATGAAATTTGAGCTCATCTCAAACCTCACAAGAACCTTTTTTACATGCTGGATAGGCATTTGCTACATAGTAGGTATATATATAGTATAAAACAAAGTCGCTTCCCGCTGTTTGTCCCTATGTATGCGTAGATCTTTAAAACTACGCAACGGATTTTGATGCGGTTTGTTTTTAATAGATAGAGTGATTCAAGAGGAAGTATATAATACCAACCCGTGCGAAGCCGGGGCGGGTCGCTAGTATATATATATTAGGGTGGTCCTTAAAAATCGAAAATTTGAAATTTCAATGAGGCCTCTTATATTGTTCTAATACGTAAAAAAATTACGTCTGTTTTTAGGGTTCCGTACTCAAAGAGTTAAACGGGACCCTATTACTAAGACTCCGCTGTCCGTGTCGCCAGGCTGTATCTCATGAACCATGATAGTTAGACTTAGACAGTTGAAATTTTCACAGATGATGTATTTCTGTTGCCGCTATAATAACAAATAGGTACTAAAAAACAGAATAAAATATATATTTGATTTTTTTGTATTAGTTTTTTTCTTATACAACAAACGTGATTTTCTTGCCGTTTTTAAAGATAATGGTACTTACGGAACCCTTCGTGCGCGAGTTCGACTCGCACTTGGCCGGTTTTTTATTTATTGAATTTCTTTAAGGTTTGCATTTCTCAAAAGTATTATATTATTTTTTTTAGCATTTTACTACTATCATGAGCTACATTTGATAATAGATTTGTCATCATAAAATACCTACCTAGAGTTGAGAAGTATATGATCAGTGTCCATATCCTGGCTAGTGATTTCATTGTCCTAAAACAAAAGAGATAATAATATTTCATAGTATGATAAGCCAATTGCACCAATCATCAATAATCAACATAAAATAAAGGAGTATTTCTTTCTTTGTAAATTTCCTCAGTTTGGGTGTTAAGGGTGTCACTGAACACTTTTTAAAGGATGTGGTAGCACTGCACTGTCGTTCTCAGAGGCCCTAGCATTAGCACAATAGGTTTTATCGTCACGATTTACGCCAAAAATGTACTGAAACGTCACGTAAAAGGTGACTATAAAAACCTATCGTACTAGGGCCTCGGATTTATTTTTCGTCACCACAATTCTAGCGATATGGAATATCAAAATATTTATTTAGTATCATAAATATTTTAACAAAGTCTAGGCTGGTGCCTCTTTTTAAGTAAAATATATACTTATATATTAAGAGACACCGCTCTTCCACATAGTGTAGCTTAATTAATTAATAGTTAAGTTATGAACATTTTATGACATAAAGAAAAGTAAGTATATGAGATAAAAAAACAATATTGATTAGGAAAAACGCTAATATACAAGTTTATGTTCATGTATAGGTAAGTATGTATGTGTATGTGTGTGCGTTTGTGTGCATGTGGAAAGTATATTCGTGCCATGTAGTATGTTGTTAATAAGTGGTTTGTATTATTGTTTCTATTTCATTATAGCTTTTTGATTTCAGCCACCTTGTAACCCTAATTTTACACTCGTGTATGGTGGTCGGGTAGATGTCAGTGTATTTATTGCATTGGATAATTTAGCAGACTGATACATATTGTCTTCTTGCGTATGTACTCTGCATGAATGGTGAAGAGATGACTTCGGTCTTTTTCCGTCGTCTATGTGTTGTGTCCTGTACACATATGTAGTATTTTTATAATTATATTTACTTTATACAGTTTCCGTACCGATAGGTCGCAAGTTTTATCGAGTTGACTCGTAGGGAACCTATACGGCTTAGAGTGCATAACTTTAAGTAATGCCCGTTTTGGCTCTCTCAAGCTCCAAAAATTTGGTTTTTGTACTACCTCCCCAAATAGGAATACAGTATGTTAATACTGACTGCGCAAGTGATACATACATTTGATTTAGCGGGGTTTTTGTAGCTGTATGTCTCAGCTTTTTCAAAGTCCATATCAGCTTGCGCGTTCTTGCCATTATAAGTTCCGAGTGAGCAAATGGCTGGATAGACTCTAAATAGCTCCAATATACAAATGAATAGTCATTAATCTCATCCAACAAAAGCCTGTTACACTTACATCAGGTGGTATGGTGTTCTTTAAGCCCGCAATCTGCAAATCTTGAGCAGTAGTTAGAAATGATTTCACTTCTCCAACAGGTATTTCTACTTCACCTGTATAGATATACTCCAAAATGTACCCTAATGCTTTGTTACTGACACCCTGAAAGTTAAATAAAGGATTTTATTTCTAAGTGAAAATATTATTTGGCAATTATGTAAGATTCAAAATAAATGAATAATATCAACCTAAATTATCGTCATGGTAAAGGTAGCATTCTGATCTTGGCGACCGCAACTCACTGCTTTGTATGGATTACTATGAAACACTGACGGATGCAAGCGACCGCATCGCGCGACGACCAATGAGCGGTCGCTCCTGAGGCAGTATCGTCGCGCGACGCCGCCTGGACGCCTTGCGGATATCACACTCGTATGGTTCTGCAGCATGAATTATGAGCTTGGGTCGTTGGTCGCCTTGCCTTGATCGCGTTGATCCGCATGCTATCAGTCGTATTCCAACAGATGACCATGCTCGCTAGGTCGCAAGGCCGCGGTCGTGCGTCGCTGTCGCCAAGATCAGAATGCTACCATAAGTGATTTCTGCCTATGTGTTCAGATACTAAGCCCAAGTATTAGTCTAAGTGGTCATACACAGCAACTATTTACAGCGCTATGAACACTATACAGTGTCGGTACAGGCATGTATGGCTAGTGTCGACATGTTTCCCTGCCTGGTAATCACTCAAATGAGTATGCAATTCATATTTGACAAAAGTCAAATCAGCTTCTTTTTAAGATACATCAAAAACGCTCTGTTAGCAGTGTAAAGCCTGCATCACACTGGCGCGGCCTGCGGTGGCGGACCATAGTCAATTTGACAGCTAATGACAAGTTTTCTATTGTCCGCCGCGCCCAGGCCGCGCCAGTCTGTGAGAGGCCTAAAGAGTAACAGTGGACCGACCTTTGATGTTTGCGGGTTTGACAATGTCATGTCCCAAGTTACATGTATGCACCTGGAGCTTGCCCTATACACCCCTCTCCACTCACACCCAGCACGATTGCACTGTCTAGACGGCTTCGTCAACTGACTGTATTGGTTTATAGACTGTGCTGTTAGTATGGCATTTGTAGGGATTACTATTTTATGATGTCACAATCAAATAACGTCCTTATTATTCGTTTTTATGAATAAAAAAATCATAAAATAGCAAACAAATGAAAGCATGATACTTTTCCAAGTATTTTCGTAATGTTTATCTGTTGCTAATGAAAAAACAATTTATTTTCACTGTTGACAAATACCCAATTGTACTGCCAGAAGTTGTCAAACATCCAAAGCCTCTGACTCTCTGTAACATACGATTAGCTATTTAATAACTTACGGTTAGATATATAACTGGGTGCTGGGAAGGCATTGATCGTAGCAATTCTCTGAAGTATGGACTTGAAAGGGCCACGAGCGTGCGGTGGACTTTAACCCAATGCCCATCAGCCGCTAAAGTCATATCAACAAACTCGTCATTCTACAAATGCAGAAATTGATATTATTTAGAATTAGATATTTAATGTGAAAGTGCATGCCTAGCATTAATTAAATAATACAGCAGTTATACACAACTATGTACAGTCACCGGCATAAATATAAATGATGGAACAAAGGCCGCAAAAATATCTGATGACAACTCTATTCCTAGAGCCGTAAGAGCGTGTCAGATATTTTGGCGGCCTTTGATTCATCATATATTGATGCCGGTGACTGTACCAAGAGCAAGACGAACTGCCAACAAACTGTCATGCAGTTTGTTGGCAGTGCATTTATTATGTAACCATTTTATGTGTCCTTTCAAGAAATAAATAATAATAATAATAGAACATAATAAAAATAAATATATGGAACTTTTCTTACATACATGAATACCACTCAATCTAAATAATAAATGTAGGTATTACCTGTTGCAATCGTGCAAATCCCTCAAATACGTGTTTTTTATAACTACTACTGCTTAAAGACAGTGCATGTCGTAATTTGGTCATTGTTGTGTCTTTCAAAAACTATCCAAAACCGTATTTTAACGAAAATCTTGAAAGAAAGCAAACCAAACACGATCAAGATTGTTGTTGTCTTTTGACGTTTAGCTAGTCCAAAGACTAAAGATTAATAACAAAGACTACAATATACATACTGAGATACAGGCAACTCGACCAAATTGAGAAGGCATTTAATGCTTGCGTATACAGGCGCCATCTCTTCTGCGATACTTAAAACTTAACTTTGAATGTACAAAACATACAAAAAGTGCGTCGGTCGTAGCCTTTGAACCCCGGCTCATCGACTACAAATACAGCCGTCTGTACCCCTAGGCTACTGATGTCATATGACAATACAGCGAATTTTGAAATACCTTGACAGCCTAGTCTAGCAATCGCTAGAGCTTCAGAGAGTTCGCCACCTATCAAGAAGGTGGCACTGTTTTCAATAAGAAACTGGATTTGCATTAAGTTCTAAGTTCGCATAGCATGATTAGTAATCTGTGGAGAGTGTGAAAGAGTATGTAGAGTATTGGCTTGACCACAGACATGAACCTAGGATACTATGGACAAGCTATGGTAATAATAATACCACGAGCGAGCGCGACGGTGCTATACCAAACGCAATAAGTGTGACAGAAAGAGATATATCATTCGTTGTCCTTGTCATAGTTCCACTTTTTTGCTGTTGGTTGGGCACAACGGTTGTGCCATACAAAGCGCACGTGTGGCGGCATACGAGCTAGAATATCCTAAATTAATTAATGCTAATGTGACTAAAATCGACGCTATGAAGGTTATTTTATGCACAATAAGGCGTCCGTGTTCCGAATGTGCCAAAAAAATGGTCTTTTGCTGTGTTCTCAGCTGTAAAATCCGATCGGAACAATGTGATGAAAATATAACCTTTCACACGTAAGTAGAACATTTTTCACTTTTCTGTATACGCAATACGTAAAAATAGCATGGTACATTACATTACGCTCAAAATCTTGTTAAATTAGACGATTATAATAGAAATAACATCGTTGTTTACATTGTTCAAGAAGATATTCGTTGACAAATTATCCGCCCAAATTACGTAGGTTGTTTATGGTAAGCTGCGACAGGTATAAGAATGTCTTCTCACATTTAGCTTCTTTGCAATCATTTTAGGGATACCAGCCAATACAATTTAAAAATACCCCATTTCTCGGGTAATTTATACTTTAACAAAGTTCTCGTACTTGTTATTACATAACATTCTTATAAAATGGGTGGGATCTATCTTTATATACTTACTAGCGACCCGCCCCAGCTTCGCACTGGTTTATATGTATAATACATGCATGCATGGTTTGTATTATACATATAAACCTTCCTCTTGAATCACTCTATCTATTAAAAAAAACCGCATCAAGATCCGTTGCGTAGTTTAAAAGATCTAAGCATACATAGGGACAGACAGACAGACAGACAGCGGGAAGCGACTTTGTTTTATACTATGTATTGATATTTACTCTATACTCATAAAAAAGAGGCAAAGCTTTTATGTAGCGAGTAATCTCCGGAACTATTCATCCCATTTCAAAAATAAAATTATTTCACCTGGCTTTATTGAATCCTGTATCTGGGTTAGGTTATATCTAATACGCGGGTGGAGACGCGTGGATAGCTAGTAATAAATTAAGACGATCGACGGTTTATAATTTTCTATAAGCCCTATGCTTGAAAAATTGAATGTAAAATAATGTTTTATTTTCTAGGTTTCCACTAAATGAGGATGCGAGTACGCGTAGTATTTGGATTACGGCTACATGGCGGATAAATTGGGAGCCAACAAAATACAGCCGCATGTGCTCAAAACATTTTGAAGCGCGTTACTTCCGCAAAATCTGTAATAATTTTAATATTACAGATTTTTTAATATGGTTGTGTCTCATTTTGGTCCTTACTGTCATTATTTTATCCGCCTTTAAGCCTGCATCGCACTGGAGCGGCCTGCGGTGGCGGTCAATAGTAGATTTTACAGCTTATGACAAGTTTACCATAGACCGCCGCGGCCAGACCGCACCAGTCACAGTGTGAGAGACTTCAAACTTCTCACAGACATGCGCGGCCTGCGGTGGCGGTCTATAGTAATATGACACTAACTGTCAAATTTACTATGAACCGTCACCGCGGGCCACGCCAGTGTGATTCAGGCTTTATAATAATTAAGTAGATCAGGACGGCCTGCGAGCTGTGTCGCGGCGAGGTAGACTGTCCGTCTCTTTCTAATTAGAACGCTTAGAAGGATACGGACAAACTACCTCGCCGCAACACAGTTCGCGGGCCGTTCTGTAATAACTGTGCTGATAAGGAACACAGGTAAGCCGCTTGCACAATGACTATTAATTACCTACATGTTCTGTAACTAGAATCATATTTCATGTTATTAAACTGAATATTATTAGCGCCTGCGAACAGAGCGCCTGCTAGGCAGTGAATGTGTAAAGCTTCAGTAATAAAAACTACTTACAGTAAAAGCGCATTATTTAAAATAAACATATGGAAGCGATGGGGTAATTTTTAGTTACATAGCCACCCCACGGGTAACATCTACTTTGTTGCCGTCCCTCATTGTGGCATCACGTATAGCCTGTCCATAGTATCCCAGGTTCATGGTTAAGCGTACTTTTTTGGTTCATACATTTTTCATAAAAGCACTGTTTAACTTTTTTTTTAATCGGCCGCTAATGCCGCTATATTGCAGTGGTGCCAACTTCATAAACAAATATTTCGAAATAAAAGTATTTATTTACGATCTAACATTTGTATATTATAAATTATTTACTACAATAATAATAAATCATCATCTATTGTGTGTTAAATTACATGTTTTTTCTACTCCTGTACCGTTATCTGTCATTTATATAGGCTGTAGCTCAAATACAATGACACCACTAATAAGTCGTCGAAAAACTCTATGCTCTATGGCCCAAAAACGCACTGTTTAGCGTACTTTTTTGGTTCATACATTTTTCATAAAAGCACTGTTAAACTTTTTTAAATCGGCCGCTATATTGCAGTGGTGCCAACTTCATAAACAAATATTTCGAAATAAAAGTTTTTATTTACGATTTAACATTTGTATATTATACATTATTTACTACAATAATAATAAATCATCATCTATTGTGTGTTAAATTACATGTTTTATAAATTCTTGGTATTATTTATGAAAATAAAGTTTGAATTCGGTCCGGGTCCGGATTAGGTTTGGTTCGGATGGCAAATGCAAACAAATTAAAAACAAAACAAACCATAAACAAGAAGTGTCACATTTATTTTTCCCACCAAAATATATACAGTTCAAAATGAAAAGATGAAAGATGATAAACTGTTAGTCTAAAGAATATTAAGATTGTATTCGTGTTTGTGAAGATAAAAGTGTACGTTCCTTTTAAAATGGTCGAAGCGATTAATAACTGCACTCCTGAAGAAATTGCGTGAGTAGCAAAAGTACGAATAGAACACTTGCTGCCCGAAAAGGCTAACTAATTTGTAGTCTGCTATTTATTTAAAATGTGTCGTAGAAAAAGTATTGTATGCAACGGTTTATAACTGGTCTAAAAACGCTCGTGGCGTCTTTAATTGCGATGCTCGCCAAGGCTCACATCGCAACTCACGCCACTCGCATTTTAAGACCCTTCTTATAAAACAGTTGCATAAAATACTATTATAAATTCTTGGTATTATTTATAAAAATAAACAGTTTGAATTCGGTCCGGGTCCGGATTCGGTTTGGTTCGGATGGCAAGTGCAAACAAATAAAAAAAATAAAAAAACCATAAGCAAGAGCTGTCACATTTCCGATTTCCCACCAAAATACAGTTCAAAATGATAAGACGAAAGATGATAAACTATCAATCCTAAACTATTAAGATTTTATTCGTGTTTGTGAAGACAAAAGTGTGCGTTCCTTTTAACATGGTCGAAGAAATTAATAACTGCACTCCTGAAGAAATTGCGTGAGTAGCAAAAGTACGAATAGAAAACTTGCTGCCTGAAAAGTTTAACTATTCTGTAGTCTGCTATTTATTTAAGTCGTAGAAAAAGTATTGTATGCAACGGTGTATAACTGGTCTAAAAACGCTCGCGGCGTCTTTAATTGCGATGCTCGCCAAGGCTCGCATCGCAACCCACGCCACTCGCCTTTTAAGACCCTTCTTATACAACAGTTGCATAAAATACTTTTATAATCTTGTAAATCATCAAGGGTACAACTTTAAATAGAAATTTCATTTCATTTCATTTATTTGCCATAAATTGTATGTTACATAGGATGGTACATTAATAAAGTTTGTTAATTTGTTTCAATACAATTTTACCACTTTTGGTGTAGCAATAATAACAAGTATTAAATTACACATAAAATATCTTCACATTATTGTTTTTTCCTTATATAGTTAGTTACAGTTTATAGTACTCACTTAAGCTATATGGACACAGCTCAACAAGGTATTTTTTTAAGGCAATTACAAATTTTGTAGACGATAGGGCCTTAATTTCAACTGGCAAGGCATTGTAGACCTTTGCTGCAACATGCAAGTGGCATCTAGTAAACATTGCTGTTCTACCAGCTGGGACCTTGACTTGATTCACAAATATATGATTAAGTCTGTCACTTTTAAAATCGTTCTTTAATGTAAACTCGTCTGGAAATCGACGCACGAGTTTGCAGAGCTCCATAATATAAAGAGCTGTTAAAGTAGGCAAACATAGTAGCTTGAAGGATTGCCTACACGACTCACGACTAGACTTAATTCCATTTAAAATACGCACGCACTTTTTTTGTAATCTAAATAATCGCTGTAAGTCCACACATCCACCCCACATAGCCAAACCAAATAATACATGAGACTGAAAAAAAGCGTAATAAGATTGCATAGCCGCCTTTCTAGTGGATATTTTTGTTAAGCCTCGAAGAGCGAAACTAAAGCTACTAAGCTTTTTACATAGAGAATCGACATGCTTTTTCCAATTTAAATTTTCATCAACCCATATTCCTAAACATTTAGTTTCATTTACAACTAAGACGGGTGTATTGTTTAAACTAATATTTAGTTTTACAGCATTTGTATTAATATTTCTAAAATGAATTACTTTTGTTTTACTTACATTTGTAGACAAATTGAGAGTATTGAACCAATCAACAATCCTATTCAGAGACTCCTCTATTAATAAGCTGAGATTATCCACCTCATTTCGTTTAAACTTAAACAGTACACAAACGTCATCTGCAAACATTATTACACGGTTAGTTGTTACCTTTGGTAGAAAGTTGACATATAATAAGAATAGGATTGGGCCTAGTATACTCCCTTGAGGTACACCGAAAATAGTTTGAGTAGTGCATGACTTCAAATCAACAAGAGTGTGATTTTTAACGTCTAACGAAGGAACTGTGACATATTGTTCCCGTTGCATGAGGTAAGATTCAAACCAGTTATTCACAATCCCTCTAATACCGTAACGATTTAGAATGTCAAGCAATACATTGTGATCCACATGATCGAAAGCTTTTGATAAGTCAATAAATACAGCAACTACATTCTCGTTTTCATTCAAGGCTTTAGAGATATAACTAGTTAGTTCAAACAAAGCGTCATTTGTAGAGAGCCCCTTTTGAAATCCAAATTGTTCCTGAGCCAATACTTTGTTTGAACTTAAATAGGTGCCAAGACGTAATGCCATAACCTTCTCATAGACCTTAGAAAATGTTGGCAGCAAGGATATTGGACGATAATGGTTAGCATGCAGTTTGTCCCCTTGTTTATGCAACGGTTTAACATTAGCTTTTTTCAGCAAAGTTGGAAACTTCCCCTCAGAAATTGAAAGGTTGATCAAATACCAAAGCGGCTCCAGAATATAATTTGCGATATACTTTATGACTAGTGAAGGTATTCCATCAAAGCCAGAGGATTTCTTATTTTTAAACCTAATATAATTTTCCTTAATTCCTCTCTGTCGACTGGTTGTACAAACATTGTGCAAGGTACATGAGGGGGTAATATAGTTTTATATAGAAGAACCTGGTGAACATTAGAGTTAATTTTAACAGATTTGAAGTAATTATTAAATAAATCAGGCACTTCGTCCATAGATTTCGCAGTATTTATTCCATCAGACAAGCCCACGAGATCAGTATAAACATTTAATTTGGATCCCTTAATTTTATCATTTATTAACTTCCAAGTAGCCTGAACTTTATTGCTTGCGTGTAGGATTGTTTTTTCTCTGTGCCTTTTCTGAGAATAGAATATCGTGTTCTTTAGAACATTACAATAGGCCCGATAGTATTTATTCAATTTTAAATTAGGATTGTGCTTGATCTTTATAAAAATATCACGTTTAACTTGGCATGACTTCCTTATCCCCTTTGTTAACCATCCTCTGTCTGTTTTTGTCCCCCGATTAACTCTAAATTTTCTCAATGGAACATATTTGTTAAAATGAGATATAACAATATCATGAAATATGTTGAAACCAGTTTCAGCGTCATTAACAAAAACAGGAAGCCAGGATATGCTTTCTAAGCTAGAGACAAGGCGATTTAAGTTATAGACACTGAGATCTCTGGCCCACCTATAGAGTTTATCACTATGTTTTTGGACCAGAACTGGAATACTAGCGAACTGTAAGGTGTGATCCGATATGGCAAGGTCAATTACAGTTACATTTTCAAGATCGACATTACTTATAATATTATCAATACAAGTACTACACTTATTTGTGATTCTGGTTGGTTCGTTTACAAAGCATTTAAGATTGAAAGTACTTAGCAAATACAAGAAATCTCGAACCTCTGTACTATTACTAAGAATATTTATATTAAAATCACCACCAATTATTAGTTGACATGGTTGATTTATAGAATTTAAAAGCGTATCTAAATTATCCAGGAAATTATCCTTTAAAATACTTTTAGGTCGGTATACACACAACACGTAAGTTTTAACGAGTTTGATGCCACACACTTCAAACACACCGGAAATAGACGCGTCTTTTATATTTGGTAGATCGTGGAACACAACATTTTCTCTTACAAAAATACAGGAACCGCCACTGCCTTTTTTGCTTGACCTGCAGAAACTACTGGCGAGTGAGAAACCAGAAATATTTAACAATTTCAACTCCGTCTTCTTTCTGTGGTGCTCAGTAATTAACAGTATTTCGACGTCTTTACCTTGATTAGATGCTAACCATATTTCTAATTGAGATACCTTAGAGGCATTGAGACTTTGTATATTCACATGCGCATTTTTTTCATTTCTAGGGGTTTTGTTAGGAAACAACCGTTTCTTAGATTTTAAACCTTGGACGTTTCGGTGGAATATAAATGGTTTACTTGATTTGACTCCGAAAAAAATCTTGACCCTGTATATTTAGCGGGCGTTGAGGCGAACGCTGTTTTGTTGGTGACACTATAATTTTTTTTTTTATGAAGTAGTCCGATATCTTTTTTTGTACATTTTTTGCATTTTGTTTAGTTGTCATGGAGTTTAAATTCGCTTCTGCTGTAAGTGCAATAAACATGCCTACGTGGCGCATTATATTTGCCATGCCACGGTTGTTTATTCGCCCTGTCATGTTTGAGAACATGTCGAAAGATAAATTTAGATTCGAGTCAAACGAAAAATGCTTTTCATGGAGGGATACATCGCTGCGCAATAGCATGTTAAAACTTTCGACTTTAGAGTTGTAAATGGGTTGGCCACAAATATACGTAGGGCACGCTAAGATTATATTGGTGTGAACAATAGGAGTCACATTTTTAACGATATACTTCACTAAGTCAGGGTAGTTTTCATTTTCCAGGAAGTCTTCTTCGCCAATCAGTATCACGCAGTAGTCTTTCATTGTAAACTTGGAAAGTTTATATTCAAGTTTGTTTAAGCTTTCTCTTATTCCTCCGCCGGGCGTTTTAAAATGACAGCATTCAAATTTGCTGAGTGAGGGATCATCCTCTATAATACTGTATATATTGTTCCTCTTGTTGCAGCTTAATACTGCAAGTTTATTATTGGTTGTGGAAGGAGCAAAACTTTCACGCAGAGAATTTAATTGACCTCGGTGGCTGTGAGTTGATGGCGTGCGTTTATCCATTTCGGGGTTGCTTATGGTCGTCACCTCTTGCTGGACAGCCGTCTGCGTAGCAATAAAAATGCCCGTGTACCCACCATAATATTGTGTGGGTTCTACAGATTATGTGGTTTTACTACAATTTGTCATCACAACATGTCGAAGTAATAATTGGGTGTGTCGTGCAGGTGTAACAATCTGACCACATGTGCATGCAATTTATCAGTACAACTCGTTTGACAGATGGATCAGCAGCGCAAGATGCTTCTAGACAATATATAGCAATTGGTTAGCTTCTGACAAATTGGGGCTGACAAATAATTATACGAAAAATACTTTTATAATTTTGTAAATCATCAAGGGTACAACTTTAAATAGAAATGCCCGTGTACCCACCATAATATTGTGTGGGTTCTACAGATTATGTGGTTTTACTACAATTTGTCATCACAACATGTCGAAGTAATAATTGGGTGTGTCGTGCAGGTGTAACAATCTGACCACATGTGCATGCAATTTATCAGTACAACTCGTTTGACAGATGGATCAGCAGCGCAAGATGGTTCTAGACAATATACAGGGTGGAAAGATAAGTCGGGCCCTGGAGGGAAACTACTTTAAATCCTTAAGCTGGCTCATTTTACTTAAAGGAGATATTCCTGTATTTTTAAAAAGAAACAAAACTGCATTCAAAGATTATCAAAAAAGCCCTACACACGGCCGGGAATCGAACCCGGTCAAATCTGTCTAAAAATCTGAGTTGTTTTTTTTACGTAAATTTATAGTTCTAGGTGTAAGGAACTCTGTATCTGCAATCACAGGAAAATGCTGAATTTCATAGTTTAATGTACGGAAATTGACCTCCCCATACTAACCCGCTTAGTACGAGTATGTCTGTAGGTAAGTATGGGGAGATGTGACATCTGAAACTGGAGTAAATTGGTAAATTCGTAGTTTTATTTATTTATTTTCCTTATTTACACCAATCTTTTCAAAACTGTAATAAAATATCATTGCCATATTAAGGTACCCCCATAGTACGTACATACCTACTGTTTGTATGTTACGAGGAGATCCATTTCTGTACTTAAACTGTGAAATTCGGCATTTTCCTGTGATTGTAGATACAGGGTTCATTTGCAACAAGTGGTCCGTACACCCAGAACTATTTATTTACGCAAGAAAACGAACTCAGATTTTTAGACAGATTCGACCGGGTTCGATTCCCGGCCGTGTGTGAGGCTTTTTTGAAAATCTTTGAATGCAGTTTTGTTTCTTTTTAAAAATAAAGGAATGTCTTCTTTAAATAAAATGAGCCAGCTTAAGGATTTCAGGTAGTTTCCCTCCAGGGCCCGACTTATCTTTCCACCCTGTATAGCAATTGGTTAGCTTCTGACAAATTGGGGCTGACAAATAATTATATGTATAGTACCCTTTATAAATTAATCCTTTATTGGACGTAGTCTATGGCCTGAAGAAATAAACCCTCATGGGGTATATGCATGTCATGATTTGTCAGAAGCTGACTAATTGCTATTGTCTGGAACCATATTGCGCTTCTGATCCATCTGTCAAACGAGTTGTACTGATAAACTGCATGCACATGTGATCGGATTACACCTGCACGACACACCCAATTATTACTTGGACATGTTGTAATGACAAATTGTGGTAAAATCACATACTCTGTAGACCCCATCAGGTCCGTGGAAATGAGCCGTAATTCTATATGTATTACGCAAACGTGACTCAGACTAATTAAACTATTGTATTTATCTACTCAAAGAAACGTGCAACTCGCAACTCGGACTGACTTATGTCTTGTTTGACGCATGCTATGCGAACTTAGAACTTAATGCAAATCCAGTTTCTTATTGAAAACAGTGCCACCTTCTTGATAGCTGGCGAACTCTCTGAAGCTCTAGCGATTGCTAGGCTAGGCTGTCAAGGTATTTCAAAATTCGCCGTATTGTCACAAGGCATCAGTAGCCTAGGGGTACAGACGGTGGTATTTGGAGTCGATGATCTGGAGTTCAAATCCTACGACCGACGCACTTTTTGTATGTTTTGTACATTCAAAGAAAAGTTGTAACTACCGCAGAAGAGATGGCGCCTGTATACGCAAGCATTAAATGCCTTCTCAATTTGGTCGAGTTGCCTGTCTATCTCAGTATGTATATTGTAGTCTTTGGTTTGACGTCCGCGCCTCGGCCGCCGGCCGCCTCGTCTCGTACCGTAACTACTTGGTATTGGTAACTACCGTACGTCGTTGTGGCGCGGTAATCGAAATTTCACTGTACTCCGAACATCGAAATATATGTTGTGGTGGGTAAAATAAATTGACTATTTTCAATTCACTTTCATTGATACTTAGTGATATGATAACGTATATGTTTGTGTGTATGAACGAAACGTTTGCGTATTATGTTTCTTGCCTCATCTCACCTTACCTATTTGGATCGAAGCCAGAAACATAATGCTGATCTCTGTGAATTTAACGCTGCATTCGCGTGTCTGTAATTAGAAGCTTAATTCCTTTCGCGACACTTTCGTTGTAATATAGTAAGTTTTAACATACTACGGTTCAGTTATTAAGGTTCAATTGGTCTGGCATGTGATTGATTTGACCTTGCGTAGGGTGAAATATGGATGAATTGCCGGAGACTGGCGCGAGCGGCAGTAACGAGAATGGTAGTCAGCTGGAGCCGTTGGACTACTTGCGCGGCGTGGAATCGTCCACGTGTCTGCTGCTGACGCCCAGCCCGACGCCGCTCGACTTCAAGCATCCCCTGTCTGAAGAAATGAATGAAGGCCCCTTCGTAGCGCTTAATGATGAACCCATCGTCAATCTGCAGAACCTGGCCAACTGTGGTAAGTAGAATGTTATGAAAATATTGATGGTTTCTTTAGTTTAGTTATATTTGGTGTTAATCAATACATTTTTGGATTATATGATAGTTTCTGTTGCCATAAAAGCCAATAATTGGTGTCAATATTTGTTGTTGATTATGTTGACTGGTGACTAGCTATAATTTGAAAGTGACATATATTGGATTATATTTTTAAACTATAAGGCATTGAACTTAACTTAAATTGCTTGCAATAATAGTGCCAATAATAAAACCTAAACCTAGGGGCAGCTCCAACAGCATTCTGGGGGTGATTGCGGGCTGATATGATAGTCCAATTTTGGCTCACTGGATAGGGATGACAAAGAGCTTTCTATCATATAGGAAATAAGTTAGATTTATTTATTTAGCATTATCATTTACTAACACTAGTCGTAAGTCTTCATTAACAAAATATGGATTGTATATCTGAAATAAAGATTTAAATAAATAAATAAATGAAGCAAGAAGGATGGATTCACTGCCTTCTGCGCTGGATTAAAGTTAAGTGATACTTTTTTGGTGGTCTGTTGAGATACTAATTTTCCTAAGTTTATTTTTGTACAGTACAGTTATGTATTGTTTACATTAATTTGTTACTAAAGTTTATTGTTGTATTAACAAGTTAGTTTTTTAACAATGTCTTTTTTGTAAGTTATATTGTTTTTCAAAATATATATGTAATAAGTACCAACATTCTTCTTCTTCTTATTTAAGAGCTAGGCTCTTGTCGGTAGAGTAATTTCCAACTTGTTCTACATTCTGCCTTTCTTTTTATTTCTCTGTAAGATGAAGCATTTATTTTCTCTTTTATTTGTTCCATGTAAGATATCCTCGGCCTTCCCCTTTTTCTTTTCCCTTCTATTTTTCCCTCTGTTATTGTTTTCATCCAGTCGTCGTGGCGTAACATGTGTCCTATCATTTTTCCTCTCCTGTTTTCAATCATTTCTATCAGATTTCTTTTTTCATTGACTAAATCCAGAACCTCCTCATTAGTCCTCTATTCCGTCCAACTGACCCTTTCTAACCTCCTCCAACACCACATTTCAAACGCCGCCAGTCTCTTTTTTATTAAAAGCTTTCTTTGGCATGGCTATCCTGGAAATAATATCAGGTGTACATCTAGAATCATCCGTAACAACGCTGCCTAGATATCGGAATGATTTGACTTGCTCAATTAATTTATTACCCAAGAAAATTGAACTAACAACTGTTCTTTTTGACACAACTAGAGTTTTTGTTTTGTTTACGTTAATTTTGAGACCAGATTCTGAAAAAGTTTAGTACCAACATTACCTGTAGAAAAACTCTTAAATTCCCTTTGTGGCATTGTCAAATGTCTTCCTCGTCAGATTAGGTACAATATTTATAACTCACTTGTAAAATCTCATCTTAATCATTTAATCGAAATATGGGGACATGCCCCAAAAACTACTTTGAAAGATATATAAGTTCTACAAAATAAAATTATCAAAGTACTTTTCCATTATGACTTCCTTACAACAACTAAAAAAGTATATGCAGAAACTAAAATCCTATCCATTAACTATATTATGTATCTTAATTCAAAAGATAATTAATAAACAAATACATTGCGAGACGACCTTTCTTACTAATAGAGCAAAAGGGTGATGTAGACTTCGAAACGCTGACCATTTAGTCGTACCCTTCCCACGCACCAAAAATGATGGCACCAAAAATATTCATTTTGAAGGAGCACGGATGAACAATAATGACATTAATGACATACCAAAACACATTAAAGAAGTTCAATCTATAAAAAGTTTCAAAAATAAGCTTAAAAATTATATCATGAACAACATTCCTTTGACTCAAAATCAAAAATCAAAATCAATTATTTATTCTGCAAATAGGCCACAAGGGCACTTTTACATGTCAAATGGTATTCTACAATATAATATTAATAATCTTACACAATAAAGTTACCGCTAGCAGATGTATTTGTAAATAAGTGCAATTGTGTAGCTAAGCAGTGCGCGCCCATGTTTTTGTAATTATATCTACCCACATCAAATTTTTTCATATATTATGTGCTTACTATATGTTTAGTCTTTATGTACCTATTAGTAACTTGTGTATAATATTAGTACTTGTTAAATAGTGTCGCTCACGGGCAAAAAAATATGTAAACATATGTACCTACATATATATTTTTTATATAATTTAATGCATGTCGATCTCATTAAGTGAAATGTTACATTTCTTTTGAGAAAATAAAGTCTCTTTAACCAGAATTATGAAGTGAATGAAGAAGAAAATAAAGACATTTGGAGCTTGTATAATATATAAATTTGCATAACTTCCACTTGCCTGTATGTTTCAGACGCTTCGGGTGGAGACTCCTGCTCCTCGGCAGACTCCAACTCCGTGGTGCAGGACCCAGTCAGTGCACAGCTCATCAACAACATCAGCATGATGGATTACCAGACTTTGAGCAAAAATACGGACCTAGTTACTGGCCAGGTACAACCAAATACACCTTTCATCAATCATGGGGTATGCTGGTTTATGATCACTTAGTGCCACAATAATTAATAAATTAGTGTTTCTCGTTCCAGGTAGAAGATTGCAAAAATAACGGAAACCTCAACTTTGGCAACAGGAAATTGCCCAATTTTGTCAACTGGAATTGGGGTATCATTCGAAAAGTAATGCTATGGGTGGTCCTGTCGGGCCTTGTGGCTTGCTTGGGTGCAATCATTGCTATGGTTATCACCATCCCCAAGGAGTGTAATCCTGATCTGCCATGGTACCAAGGCAAGGTATTTTACGAAGTTTTTCCAGCTAGTTTTAAAGATTCTAACAATGATGACAGAGGTGATTTGAAAGGAGTACTTAAGAGACTTGATTATATACAAAGTTTGGGTGTATCTGCTATACGATTGAATTATATATATCAAGCTAATGGTTACCCTGAACACTATTACAATATAACATCTCTAAAAGGTATTGATGGGAGCATTGGTAACTTGGTGGATTTCGAGAATCTAGTAACAGCTGTACACAATAGAAATATGAGTATCATCCTCGATATACCCGTGTGGTCTGTGGCACACCCTCTTTCTTTTGCAAATCATAATGCTACTCAAGTAACATATTCAGATACCACTTCTGATGCCATTGACTTCTGGTCCAGAAAATATAATGTTGATGGGTTTTATTTGAAAAACCTGGAAAAATATGTTGGTGATACGGATTTTGGTGAGACTCTTAAATTGTGGAAGAAAATTATTGGGTTTGATAAGATACTGATTGCCAGTGAAGCTGCTTACAACAGAGCCGAAAGTGATTCTTTAAATGTCTTGCTGTCTAGAATAGATCTAATTGACGTGCACTTAGATCTTAAAGGTGGTGTTAATGAATTGAAACATAGAATTAAAGTAATTCTAGATGGACTTCTGTGGGCTAAGCCTCACTATCCTTGGGTTCATTGGAACATAGGTAATATTGACAGTTCTAGAGTAGCCTCTGAAAATTACAAAAATGCTTTACCACTTACTGTGCTCGAATTTATGTTGCCTGGTACAATTAGCATTTTTTATGGTGATGAAATAGGTCTTGGAAATATGCCTCTACATGAAGCGGAAAAGGATTATCACGAATATGAAAATGTACGTAATTTAGTGCAGATGAAATTTTCAAATAATGATAATAAAAACAAAAATTTTCCTAAACATGTGCAATGGAACCCAGAATCGGGGTTGGAGCCGAAATACGATTTCTTACATATCATTAAACAATTGATTGCATTGAGACTAAATACTCCAACTATTTATTTAAGATCATTTTTCAAAGATGGCAATGTGTTGAAGAACATGGAAGTTTGCAATATTACTAATGAAGCAGAGGCAAACCTTTTCATAATAGAAAGGTGGTACCCTCGGAGGAACACTTGTGTTTTTGTGGGCAATTTTGGCAACAGCTCGATAACAACTGATTTGACTACGATGTACTATGGTGGCACTGTAATATCCGGCACCAACAGCTCCTTGCTAGGTCAAGTTATGTACTTTAACAGCGTGACATTTCCACCAAATTCGGCCATTGTGTTCAAACTAGAAAAGTAAATAGTTTTAAGTAATATAAATTCAAATGCAGCAGTCGCCAATCGATCTATATCTACAGATAGATTGGCTATTAATGCTTTGTGGAAATTTAGTATTATTATGATAGTGATTTTATGAAATATGATGGGGAGGTTTTCACTTAAAAGTGTACCTTTTAATTTTTTGGTTTTTCCTGCTCAGAACCATGTTATCATACCTACTTATGATCAAAAATAATTGGTAGGCATGCAGCTAAAAATAATTAACCATTTAACGTCGTTTTACTATATGCCTGCTTAAATGTTGACAGCAAGAACATGTGTAATTGAAATGAATGAGATAATCATTTGCAACTAAATAATCCACTCAAATATCGACCTTACGGGCTAAGCGGGAGGTTCAAATTACCGGTCTGTAGGTAAGTATTCGTTCACTTCAAATCATTTCAACAATAATAATAATAGTCGTATACGACTATTATTATACCAAACGTGAGTTTAACCGTGGATTTATTAGCAGTATACTGCTAATAAATCCACGGTTAAACTCTCGTAGTCAATGTCACTACGGGCGACATGTTTAGAACTTCTCGGAACATTTAATATGTGAGTTTAACCGTGGATTTATTAGTATTATTTTAAATATGTCCAAAAATTGAAATAGGGAACATCACGCAAAACTCTGCGTAGGGGGCGACACTAGCAGAGTTGCCTGCATCCTTGTCACTCATTTGACAATCAATTGTGCATGTGTGTGTGAGTCCCTATCTTCCTCTACTGGTTTATGGTTAGTGCTAGTGCTGCACTCTGGCGGCAGAACATTGCAGTATTACTCCCTAACGAATTCCTAATCGAATAGTATAGTGACTAAATGTGCCATTGTGATAGATCTGACAAAAACTTCTTAAAATGTAGTTTGGGTAACTGCAGCCAACCTCCCCCTACCTACTCAGTTAGCTATTTTTAAATAAGTGTTTTTTAAAATTGACTTGATTTATAATTTGGTAAGTACTTACTTTACATTAGGTATATATATTTTATGTATGTTGGGTACTTAAGTAATGCAGTAGGTATGTTATGTTTGTTTTGTTGTATTTGATGAAAAACTTAAGTAGGTAGGTCCCTCTTGCACGTAATTTTGGACCGTTCCAAGTGGCATGTGTTTTGTTTGCATTACCGAATTTAAATATGTTATGTCCATTGGAACAGGTCACTCATACAAGAGCGGCCTTTCGTATGTTTTTAAGATGTACTCTGAAATATAAAGGCAGTTATTTTTGTGATAAGAAAGTGAATCTCAGTATTATCTAATCGCGATTGGAATTGGATTGGAGACGACGGTTTTACTTACGTCAAAGTGTATATAAATTGACAGCTATTCCATTCCCAAACCTTTCACGGTTGAATAATATTTAAGGCGGTCTTTCGTCGGGGAATTATTGACGACTGACCGAACTACCGAACAACGTCGCATTATAAGCAAACTTAACATTGGCGAAATCATCTTAACTAAGATGGAAGCCATTTTTTAATAGAAGGATACTATTTAAGGCGATGTGAATCCAGGCACCTGACATATAGACTTGTGCTTTCCGTTTTTATTTTTATTATTGCTATTTTATGTCGTCGCTTGTAAGTCACGACCGGGGATTGTAACCGGTTTTTTGCAAAACCTTCGAAATAACCACATATCTCGACTCAGTTGTGTTTTGAGGTAACGAGTACGTATTATTAGATTGCCCATTTAGAAAATGAAATAATTAACAAAGAACGAAAAAAAACCGGTTACGTTCCAATAAAAAAAAAAAAACCGGTTACAATCCCTGGTCACGACAAGGCCAGGGATTGCCTTTACTGCCTTAAGCCTCTTAACACACTGGCGCGGCCTGGCCGCGGGGGCCAATAGTAAACTTGTCATTAGCTGTCAAATTTACTATTGACCGCCCGCCACAACCATTATAGTTAAAGTTATTTAATGTGTCCAACTTTTTATAAAACTGTGGAATTGGAATCATCTACCTTGGAAGGCAGTGTTGCTTTTTGGATGGAATTTGATGCAATTCGGCCAACTTAAGTAATCTCAAGTAATTAAGAATTATTAAAATAGATAATCCTCTACTGAAATCGGAAATATTCACTCCAGGGAAGGTTGAGAAATAATACATTATTTACACATAAGTAATTTATTTTTATTTACATTTGTACACATGAATTGTATGTACTTATTACACTTGATTATATATACATGTAAAGATTGTCTAAATAAAATAAATAGCTGCAAATATTATTATGTATCATTATTTTCTACGACTTAACTATACAATGACTTCAGACAGATTTAGATACCAAATAAATTATCTGTCATCTGCGAATTCTTAAAACAGCGAGTATTTAATATTACAAATACGCATTATGAATGTATAAAACACAAAATACAAAAGCCATTTAACTTCATGAAAAACATAGCATGAATTTATATCAGAATCCGAAATTAGAAAAAAAAATGTGCGTTGGTTAATATTAAAACCATACCTAGTTCCAAATTTACAGAGATTTACGTTATAATAGAGTGCCTATGTCAAAGAAGAAAATCTTGCTGTCCAAATAGAAAATAGTAGTTTCACAAGACGACTTTGACATTGATCAATCACGCTATAGGTACATACATGATATATATGGCTATGTGACATCGTCACTCTATTAAAACTCTGCTAGATCGGATTTAAAATGTGAATCATTCATAACAATGTAAGGAATGTATCTATGTGCATTTATTTGATCAGTTGTACAAATACTTGATTTTACAATTAAAAACATGATTTATACTGTATCAGAAATTTATATACAGGGTGGGCCCTGTAACTGGAGCAAAAAATTAAACCGTAGATTATTAAGCTTGTGAACAATTATTTCGAAGTGGTTTTATGCGAAATTTTTTTTTTTTTTTTTTTTAAATTCTTTAAAATAAGTTTACTTGTATTTTTTTACTCTTCTGGAGTGCTCTGAGTAACTTTTTATTTTAAAAACACAAAAAAAAAAGAAAAAATCTCAAAACTATCTGTTGAACACAAAAATGCAAAAACTATTATGACTCATTACATGATGTTATCTCAAAATCTGCATTGACTGCCGTGATATGATCTCGTGGTGCCAAGATACATTACTTGGAGGTCATAACTTTAGATCAAAATTTCTCCGTAACCAAAAATTTTGAAAGTGAATGATACGCAAGGGGTTACTGCAAATGCTCTAAGGAAGAATCCTTTTGAATATTTGCTCGTGTTACAGGGCCCACCCTGTATATGTTAATAAGTGCGCTAATGTTAAAATGTTATAACCTCGTGTAAATAACCCTTTTACAGTCCCAGTAGGCACTAATTTCCATTTCCTGTTTGACATTGTGTAGACCACTTTAATTATGGGGTGTCTTGCAAAGTATTAATTGAGTAGGTACTTACTAAATTTAAAAACTGCATTATAGCCAAACTACAAGTAAATTGACTTGTATCATCTTAAAACTACGAAAAAGTTAGAAGTTGCATGCCACGCTATCGCACGTCAAACACGAAATTGAACTTTATGCGAATGGGTTAAGATCACGATTACAATGACGCTGTCGGCTGTTGCCGTCGTCATCTTAGGGTAGTGCCGATGGGGTGAACTAAAGGTTACTTAACACCAACATTACCTATCACACAGCCCACACAGGATTATTATTTGCTACAAAATATTAGCTAATTTCACCAAGATCTGAGAAACTTAATTGCGAATAATATAATTGATCACTGATAGTCTGAATGTTTGTTTACTTATGGCACAAATCTATATAACTCAGTTAATGGCGTTTCATTTGTTTTAATTATTGGACTCTACTTGGATAGGTACCTAGAAGTTGTGCACTATTCTGACATTCTAGAAAAATGGAAAACATAAACATATAACTATATAATAAGTAACAACACACAGGTACGCACCTATTTTATGGAATGTGAATAATTGTGATATCATTGTAAGTGTGATTAAAATAACTAGAAGTTCTATAAGGACTTTTTACTCAGTCTTATTGCGTAGGTCGGTGGAAAAAGCTCATAGCACTGGAAGTATTCACAAATAAGTTGTAGTAAATTATGATGTTAATCGTCAGCAGTGTCATGAGCTGGGTTGGATTTTCTTTGCTTTTACACTTGGGTGCATTACATAAGTGTTAGACAGCGCTCTAGGCGTGTGCGTGTCTGAACTGGGTAATGCGGGCAGTTTGTCAGTCGGCTTTCTTATCATAATCTTCCTTTGCGACCCTGTCATTCTAGCGTTTGCGTCTTGTTTATTCTTAATATCTACGTTATCGGTGGTGTTAAGAACAGACTTGGTACACTTTCGTTCACTTTCACTAACTGTTTGTTTATGTAACTTAGGAACACCAAATGCTTTTGTTTGTTTTAGTAACGACCGGTCGTTACACAACGCCGCGATAAGCGGCAGGTCTAAATTCTTGCTTTTTTCCCGAAGAGTTTTTATATCTAGATCACCATTAGCGTCTCTTATTTTACTAAGTTCACTCATCACATTTGTGCTGCTATTCGGAATCTTCACTTCCCTAAGCGGCGTCGAGAGCTTCTTTTTGTGTTCATAGGGCGGTGGAGGAGGGGGCGGCATTCGTCTCGTGCGAATTGGTGGCGGCTCCCTCGGGTTTAAAAGATTGTCGTCAGACTTGGTACGCGGGAAATTGGTCACTTCCGGCGTTCGAATTGGTATTTGTGGTCGTTCCAGGTTAACTGAATAATTACTAAGCGATGTTCTGGAGGTTAAAGAATACCAGCTTGAACGATTTCCAGGCAATTGAATATAAGAGTCTGAGAGATTCTGTATGGATCCGTACATGGATGACGTCGACATTGTCGTCGACAAAAATGGCGTACTTCTATACTGTAGACCGCTCTTGTGCATATTTGTAACACGAGGTTCGGAAAGTTTGTGATCGAGGTAGTTTTGTTGTGATATAGTTGGGTCTTGCAAAGGATAATAAACGTAGTCCACGTCGCTATAAAGTTGTTGATGAAACATAGGATTATGTGGTGGTGGAGGAGGAGGCAGGCGGGTTATGGGTGGCGGGGGAGGCAATCTGGCGCGGCGTGGCGGCGGCGGAGGTGGCAGCTTCATCATCGCTACCAGAACATTATTGTCCACTACATGTGTAGGCATTTCTCTTGATGGGGAAAGACTACTAATCCCTTGAGCTAACTTGGACCTCCCGGCTCTACGGCTAGAAGCTTGGTGGCGTTTCGACTTTTGAAATCTGTGTTCCATCACCATAGGGCTCGCGAAGGTTCTTTCGCTTGGTGAATTTACTTCTCCTGCTTCCGCTTTTAGAATCGTTATCATAGGCTTCGATGTTACAACTCTGGCGGCAACTTCTTCTTTTTCTGCATATATTTTTGATGATCCATCACTGCTCATGGAACCGGGGTAGGCAGGTGGTGCTTTCGTTGACGTGTGTGCCGAAACTGTTTTATGATTATAATCATATGGTGGTGGGGGAGGTTTTTCCGGTGTAGATGACATCACTTGATCCCGATCTATGTCTAATATATTTGGAAGCGATAAGTTAAATACCTTTCTGCTATCAGTTCTCGTTGGAGGAGTTGGAGGGCGATCGAAAAATGAACCGTTTGGGTAGTTGTCGTCAGATGGTGCAGTATCTTCGTGACCTTGAATGTAACTGTCGCCGGAGAATGGCAGAGGTAGCCTGACGTAATCTGATACAGAATCCAACGTATCACTGACTGACTGACTTTTAGGATACACACCACGCCCTACTATTAAGTCACTTAACTCACTAGCACTAAGTAAATTATGCTTCTGGTCTGTAGGATCGCTGCCGTCACCATGAAAAGATAAGGCACTTACATTTGAGTTAGATCTTTCCCTAAATATATTTTCTTTGTCATCATGTTCTTGGGTCGAAAACTTTGTATCGCCATCAACGCAATCAACATCCAATAGAGACACGGGTAATCTTAATGGGCCTGCGGAGTGACTAGTTTCTGTTTTGTTTTTTAAAATTGACGAAACGCTGTCAAAAGCAGCAAGATCGTTCTCCTCTGATGGTTTGTAGCTGTCGTAATGAGAACTTTCATACTCTGTCCTACTATCTTCTGAAAGTATTCCAATTTTTGATCGCGCAGTTAGCTCTGAGCTACCCATTGTATAAACACCGCTCGTTTCGCTTGAGGCCGCTATCGTAACAGGCTGTCCTAAACCATCATATAACGCCGAAGCGGTATCTTGAGGGTATTCGACGTCTATTCCAACAGTGCTGTTATCACTTAACATGGAATTTTGTGCTGTGTGGCTGAAGCCTAGTTCTAAACTGCTTGCATTAGATGTCCTACTCAGCGTACTAAGGCCAGCTCGCGCCATTACTACTGTACTGCAAGATGATGAGCACTGTGACCCGGTGCATTTGGATTTGTTGACGGGGCTCTCGGCTTTGGACTCGTTTATATTTTGATCGGGCAGCGATACTGTCTCTCCTAAATTATTTAATACGATTTCTGAGGCATTATCCAATTTAGATGCATCATTCTCATCCATACTTTTAGATTGACGTAATTTCGATTTTCGTAGTTGTAATGATGTTGTTTTGTGTAATAAATGACTGTCTTCACAATTATTTCCAAGAAAATATGAGTTTGAACTATCTAATAAATGTGCAAAAGCTAAACTCTCTGTCGACGGAGCGGGAGGTGAGTCGATCATTATCTCTAACTCGTCTTCCGATTGCACTCTGTCGCTCACAATTCCTGATGTAGTGTTTGAACTTGTTGTGGATATTACCGATATCCTTTGTTCGTTTTTATTATGTTGGTTGTGATAAAAATTCAAGGATTTCAAATAGCCGTAACAAACTTTACGTTCATCTTCTTCTCTATTCAGAATTTCACTAAATTTCGGTGCAATTTTCATCGAAAACTGATGAGACTCTTTGCACAAAGCAAATAAATATTTGCATTTTTCATCACTTGACGAATATAAGGTTATCTTGCCTTCTTCTGTTTTTATTTCAAATTTCTTCCTATCAAAACTTAGTTTTCCAATAGAACTCCAGATGAAATTATATACCGACCCATTATCGGGTAGAATTTGTATGCCTTTAGCTGTGACCAAGAGCCAAACTGTACCCGGTTCGGGTTCCGATTTAGTTTGCTTCATCCTGTATCTGTGTGAGTTAATAGTGTCGGGGAGCAAGCAGACTTCCCGGATAAATCTAATTACTGCATCATTTTTTGAGAGTCCCCGGTGTTCTCGGTGGCAGGCACGCATGGCGGCGGCGACCCAGTCACCTGTTATGGATGGTGTTGCATAATCCTCGACTTTGAAATAGTCTCTGTCCTCGTAAGTGTCTGCATCTCCATATTCTGCTTGCAAAGCCAACCCGGTGAGTAACAAGAGGACTTCAGTGGGTAGTCCTTCTCTAGTACGGACATTGTGTCGCAGTTGTAAGAAGTACAAGTGTAGTCCGATCTCGTCTTGCAGCAGAAGTGGGCTCTCGATGTGGAATTGAATGACGAGGTACAGCTCCAGCAGTGGCTTCCCGTTTGCGTCCAAACCCTGAAATTAGAATTATTATGTAGATTTCTTACGTTATATATAACACAACAGATGTTATAGTAGCAAGCCACCATTAAGTAGACCTAAATTACGTACGTAGTTACTTACGTGTGTGTGTGATGATCTCCAGCTCTTTGGCGCATATTTTGATAATTTACTTTCTTGGTCAACAAACAAGTACTCTCCATCTGAAAAAGAAAATAATGTGTTTCGTATAGTTTTATTCTTATTTATTCGTATATTGGGTTTTAATTCTTCATCGTATATCTATACTTTATACCTATGTAGAATGTCTTAATAGGTAACGAGTTAGCATATATTAGCCATAGATAGTTTATGATCACCCTCCGATGTCAACCTGTCCCTATTATGCTTTAAAATAGTAACTCGACTATTTTAATTTAATTCGAAGTGTAATGAATAGCAAACGGTGTTCAAATTCGAACAAACAATGTCTATTGTCAGTAGACGACAGTCGAGGACAGCGCCTGCAGTCTCGCCCATTGTTCTGGTGAAAATGTCCTCTGTATATGACACAAGTATTAATAAGTGGGGAAGCGTTAGTGTTGATTATGCGGACACTTTTGTTTATAAACAAACAAGCTTAACAAAAGATAATCACGCAACCAATTTATGCATTGAAGTACGCAGGCAGGTACTTTAGTACATTACTCTTCCGCGTGTCGCTTGGCGCTGGGAGACTAATATTTGGCCGGTTTTGAGAGGCTAATATTCTGAGAATTCGCTAGGAAGGAACTTATTCCTGAGAAGTAATAAAAAATAACAAGGACCAAGATAATTGTATGCATATAAACGTGGCCAAAATATAGCTAAACTAACATGAATACGAACACAAATCATTAGTACCAAGTACATACTCGTGCAGTCATTAGATTATGGAAGGAGTGAAAAATAAATGGTTTGTTTACAATTTTGCCCACATCTACTGAATGGAATTTTACTTGTGGCGACTCTTCTGTAATGTTATTGTATATAGAAGTTTTCCTACTCCTCTGCATAAATACCCACAACTTTCGATTCATAGTAATTCCATTCAACTCTTTGTTTCGCCCACTGTTTCGTCACTCACATATTCTTCCTAATATACATTATCGTCTCTAACACAGTCCATCACGTTTTTCCTTGGCCTACCTCTTCTCTTGCAACCCGCAAAAATCATACCTATTACTAACTGATAAACCATCTACCTACCCCCAATTGTTACTTAATGAGATTTTTGAGGAAGCCACCAGATAATTGTGGGTGATATGAAGCATACTCACTTTGTAAAACAGCTAGCCCAAATAGGTCCGTGTCGGTCATGCCTTGTAGCTGAGCATGCGTTGTGGCCAAGGCCTTTAGCTCCTTGACCCTCGCCTTGGCTTCGACGACGAAGTGTAGCGGCTGGGCCCGGCCGGGCACGCGTACCGACAGCAGCCGCGCGCCCGCGCCGAGCGCGCGCGTCTCGCCGCCGAGCGGCCCGCGAACCGAACATAGAGCGCGCATGTCGCATCTCGAAACAACTGTTACCCGCCCTGCAACAATAATACACACAGTTTTAGTTATATTACTTATAGTATAGATCGTTCAGTCCTCGATGACGCGTCCCTTCCTTCTCATTAGGTACTATTTTTTAAAAATAAATTATACCCTAGGAGCTTTTATAGTTTGCTGTCCACTGATTATGCCTTTAATTTATTACTGATTCTCAAATCCTGATAAAAGAGAAACGTGATCGTGCTGACCTTTATATTCGGTAGGTGCATTGTGGTTGTGGTCCAATCTTATGGTCAATCTATCTTACTTATGGATAACCTAAGGAATTCGCTCTACGTTTGTTTAGTAGGCACGAATCAGTCAGTCTACGGATGAAGATACGACTTGAATGAAAGTCATGTCTATTAGTGTCCATAAGTATACGTTCAACCCAGTGATCGTCTTGCTCTTGAAGTTGCCTACGATAACATCTAACATGATTTTAGACAATACAGTTGGTACAGCTTTTGGTGAATATTTCTTTCTCAAGAGTTAGCAACTTATATACTGCACCTATCTGGGGGCACGGCAGTGCCCCCGCCAAGTCGAGCAAAACAAAGAGGCACGGCTTTTCTCGAAGCTTTTCAGGCCATTTTCAACATCCTGTAATTTTGTGCTGGCTAAAGCTAGAACCCTGAATTTTCAGGAACATGTAGGGCATAATATGGCTAACATATAATATCAATAACATTCAATTTGAACTTTTAGTTTAAGAACTATTATATGCGCAAATGTCGTATTAAGGCGTAATTTCAATACATGTATCAACAAATTCGAACAATATAATATAATACACGAATTTGTTTTTTTTTTAATGGCACGCGCGCGCGCTCTTTGCGCATTCAGCCAAACCAAGAAAACCGAAACTCGAAGTTCGTATATCTGCATAGTGCATTCCTCTCACTCGAGTATTGTTAGTGCGATAGAGATAGAGATACCCGAATATTTTCGAAATCTGAAGTTCGTGGTTTAAAAGAATATAGATAGATCGCAAATAGGGGTTTAGAGTGTAGACACTAAATAAAATAATCATAATGTTGTATTTTCTCGAAAAAGGACAAAAATGAAGTCAAATGGAAAAGAAAACAACGCAAGAGGTTATATAGGTAATCACTAAGTTATAAAGTGTCCAAAGTTTTAAGAGGGGGTATGTTCTGTACTTTTTCCGCAAAACGCACCTTCATATGAAACGATTGTTTTTTTTACTATGACGCTCGAGGATCGTGATCGTGACGTCACGGTCTCCGATCGTTTTCTCACTCTAACAAGCGACATTAAGACGGTTGTAGCTGCGTAATTTTTTGAGATATTTGAATGGGTTTTTCGTTTCTTCTTTTGAAGTAATAACACATTTTGAGTCTACACCCCTATTTGGAAGACAAGCGGAAAGAATTATATATATATTAAAGACGAGTCATGTGAAGAAATTGATACCTACAAAAAATTACTACGGATTGACAGCAAAAAGTATAATAATTATATTTATCTATACATACATACATACGAGTACGAGTTCATCTATATATAAATGCCTATGTCCTCACACACACTCATCAACGCACAGCCGAAACTACTAATGTTAGAGAGTTGATTTTTGCACAGTAGGTTGCTCTTATAACTTGGGCTAGGGATAAGAAGGGATTTTTGAAAATTCCACCCCTAAGGGGGTAAAATAAGGGTGCAAAGTTTGCATGGGGGAACTTTTTTTTGAGCTAGACTTAAAACTTTGTTGTAAGATTAGTTATTAGAATACAAATAAAGTACTTTCAGCGTTTTGAAAAATTCCACCCCTAAGGGGGTAAAATAGTTGTGCAAAATTTGTATAGGGGAAACTATTTTTTTGAAGTAGAGACTAAAAACTTTGTAGAAAGATTAGTCATTAGAATACAAATAAAAAACTTTCAGAGTTTTGGAAAATTCCACCCCTAGGGGGGTAAAATAGGGGTGCAAAGTTTGTATGGGGGAAACTACTACTACTACCTATGTTAACAAATAAACGATTAAAATCTTTGAATCTTTACTTTTTTTGAAATAGAGACTTAAAACTATGTAGAAAGATAACTTATTAGAATATGTAAAAAAACTACATACGGCGTTTTACAAAACACATTCCCTAAGGGGGTTAGAAAGGGGGCAACTAGGTTTGTATGGGGAACACTTTTTCTGAGCTAGAGACTTTAAACTTTGTAGAAAGATTACTTATAAGAATACACCAAAAGTACTTTCATCGTTTTGGAAAAGACCATCTAATATATAATATAAGGGGGATAAAAAGGGGTGCAAAGTTTGTATAAAGGAAAGTTTATGTTTTTGAGTTAGACTCAAAACTTTGTAGAAACATTACTTATTAAAATACAAAAAAAACCGACCATGTCCGAGTCGGACTCGCGCACGAAGGGTTTCGTACTATTATCTATAAAAACGGCACATAAGTCACGTTTGTTGTATGGGAGCCCCCTTAAATATTTATTTTATTCTGTATTTTAGTATTTGTTGTTATAGCAGCAACAGAAATACATCATCAGTGAAAATTTCAACTGTCCAACTATCACGGTTCATGAGATACAGCCTGGTGACAGGCGGACAGACAGACAGACAGACGGACAGCGGAGTCTTAGTAATAGGGTCCCGTTTTACTCTTTGAGTACGGAACCCTAAAAAGTCCATAAAGTGTTTTAGAAAATTTCGCCCCTAAGGGCGTTAAAAAGGGGAGCAAGCTTTGCATGGCCAACACTTTTTTTGAGCTAGAGACTTAAAACGTTGTAAAAAGATTACTTATTATTATTAGAATACTAAAAAAAGACTTTCAGCGTTTTATAAAACTCCACCCCTAAGGGGGAGACCACCCCTAACAAGGAGAGCCAGTTTTGTGTGGGAAATACTTTTTTTTGAACTAGACTTATAACTTTTAGAAAGATTACTTATTAAAATACAAAAAAGTACTTTCCGAGTTTTAGAAAATTACACCCCTAAGGGGGTTAAAAAGGGGGGCAAGCTTTGAGCAGTTAGTAGTAAGATTACTTATTACAATAAGAAAAAAGTGCTTTCACCGATTAGAAAACTTAAACCTTAGGGGTTTAAGGGGGTTAAAAGAGAGTTCAAATTTTATATAAGTAAGTAAGTTTTATTTGTAAACATCGGTTACAGGGATTATAATCAGAGTTTTTCCATATTCATTCCCTAAGTGTTAAAAGGGGGTTTAAAGTTTGTGTATTTCAAGACATTTTTAAAGTAGGTATGAGATTTGTAACTTCGGTTTTAGACTGTTTGTTCACAAGCTCGAAAATTAATTTCAAGGTTTTTTTTAAATGTATCCCCTAAAAGAGGGCTCAAAGTTCGTATTGAGAGCAATCATTTTCTAAGACGTTAAAGAAAAAAGAAAAGTTCTACGCGGACGAAGTTGCGGGCAACAGCTAGTAAGCTAATATGTGTCTAACCCCGAAAGTCGAAATGGCTTTTCAGAATTAGTTAGTAATGTTGGTATTACCTAATGCACATCCGTTTAAGTCGCGCCGTCCCGCGGTGCGGCGAAGGAATGTCCGGATCCGCGCCATCTGTGCATTCCTTTAGTTTTTTTGGATGCGATCTTCTTTTTGCTACCTGCTGCCTGTAGGCCGACATTGCTGTCGCGGTATAAATATCCGTCTCTATATTTAATTTTGATATTGAAATATAAAGGTCACAGGGATATTTTCAGTAGGTAGGTAATGTTACTCCTTTTGACTAGAGGGACTTATAAATTCAAAAAGTTAAATGCACATCCACAAATGAGTGATCACATAGGTAATCACTACATAGTATAAAACAAAGTCGCTTCCCGCTGTCTGTCTGTCCCTATGTATGCTTAGATCTTTAAAACTACGCAACGGATTTGGATGCGGTTTTTTTTAATATATCGAGTGATTCAAGAGGAAGGTTTTTATACATATAAACCCGTGCGAAGCTGGGACGGGTCGCTAGTTATAAGTATATATTTTCAAAAAAGTTACGGGTCCCTATACTCCCTATCAGCCGGACAAACCTTTTCTAACGGAGAGAGGGAATGGGCTACAGTTCTCAAGCTGGCCAAGTCGGGTTGTAGATTTAAAATGTCTTAGCAGATGCAAGCAGACTAATTAGATGGAATGGAACAAGCTTATTTTTCCTGCATTTATGCTTAGATTGTCTAAATGTTCATGGCGAAACTGGTTTTCAGTTTAGATTTTAAAGATAGTTGCTTAATTTTGACGCTTGAATATAAATAAGAATGATTAAACGACTTTCCGGAGTCCCTTGATAGGAGACAACACGTTTTTTTTTGTTTTAGTAAATGCGCGATAGTTTGTGATGGCGCGGGCGAGCGGGCGCGGGCGCAGCGGGGGCAGACCGGTCCGCGCGGGGCGCGCGGGCGGGGCGCTACGTAAGCGCGGTAGCAGCGGTCGGCGACGCATGGAATGCGGACGACCTTCAGATGCCGACCGCCCCTCCCCCTACGCCAGCCGCATCTTGCGTCCTCGCATGCCTGTGGCCATCGTTGCCTCCACTTTTCGACATCTCGCCACCAATTTTGACACTAAAGAATTGTCAATAACGACCTTATATGTTACGGGATACAGGCAAACTCGATCGGTAACCAAAATATCGTACCTATGATCTGATATTTACAGATTCAAATGTAATCTCATTAGAGAAATCATGAACTAAGTAGTACATCATTATTAGGAATTTAAGAATATTGAAGTGACGACAATCTTGGAGCATAGGACAACGTCATGTTTTTCTCAAGATCCTTCCTTCTGAACCTTTAAAACAAACCGCCACGTGAAGAAACCAGGTTAATTTTATAATGCCTAAGGTCTGCGTCCAAACTCCAACTCCACTTCAAATCTTCCACGATTGGTGTAACCTATACCTACAGCCATGAATGGATCCTGCCTCATTTTTCCACGATTGGTTTTATACCTAGCCATGAATTGACCCTCTCTCATGATGGCCGCAATGCACATTTTAAACAAAATGGTACACACATAAATAATCTAACAAGTAGGGATGAAGATTATATTGTACCTATTGACTACATTACATTACATTTGGACTGTTTTCAATGTTAAATCTGTTTGATTTGTGGTGTTTGGAAGAACTGACGGTTAGACACAAGACTCGTCGCCACGGAGGATGGTGGTGGTGGATGTTAGGTATACAACATTTTGAGGGGGCTGAAGCCTATCGAAATTGAAATAGGCACAATTTTGGTAGAGGTGAAAATTACGCCGGGAAAGCTAGCGGTGACCTGTAGGTCAGAAGAAAGAAGCTGGGCACGACTGTCACTATTGATATTGAATGTTAAGAAGGCCCGATTTGACCAAAATTGATGTACCTACCTTACCTAATGACTTAATCTGAGAGGAAAGTACTTAACTAATTCCAGGTAACATTTGAAACTCAAGTCTTAAATAATATAACCTAAAGCCAACTAAATTAAATATAAAACTCGAGTCGGATTCGTCCTACCTAACTGGACAGTCTGTCCTAGGTGAATTCCTGATTGCGGTTGACACTGACACTGAGTAAAGAGTAAGTGAGATAATAATTTACTTTCAAAACAAAGTTTTAACCGACTTCAATTCAGTACTCCGCCAAGCCACATGAACTGATTTTCGAGAACAAAAGCGTTGATTTTTAGACCAATAAACCAAATCGCTGTATGTGGGCCGATAATATTTGAGGACTTCCGTCGATTCCTCAAGGATCTCAGAATTACCTTTGGCACTTCATTGTTTGCTATTTCAACGGAATAATATCAGAATCTGTGACGTACTTATATAGTTTGAAGTACATCATTGACAAGTTCCACAAGCCATCTGTGGTCTTCATCATCACTTCCACTTCACCAAATTTATGATTTCCGGGTGAAAATACCGAAATTACTACACGCGTGCCTAATATATTTGAGGAGTTCCCTTAATTCCTAATGGTTCCCATCATCCAACTGGGGTTTTGGCAACAATGGGACCAATCTGGAAGCATATACTTTCAGTTAAAAAAAGAATTGTACGAATCGGTTCATAAATGACGGAATTCTGAGGAAACAAACATTAAAAAAAAAAAAATACATCCGAATTGAGAACCTCCTCCTTTTTTTGAAGTCGGTTAAAAGTGATAAACGATAGCACTGCTAGAGCCATCTCTATTCCCAAAAGCGTAAAATTAATCGTCTACAACTTCGAGCGTAAAGTGTCCGATTGTAATGGGAGTTGGTACTACGAGTGGCTACATGCGGGTGGCGCAGGACCGGTCACTTTGGAAGTCTTTGGGGGAGGCCTTTCGGCTAATATGATGATGATGACATATAAAACTATTAATCTAATTCTAAAATACAGAGATTTAGATTCGCGTCTGTTATGTAATGTCCACAGAACAGACGCCAGTAGCTGCCAGTACTTAGCTGTAGTATAAGTTTTATCGATACATATACGTTTTCGAATAGTTATTAGATTTCGTTCAAACCAATTTTCGGTGGAAGTTTACATGGTCATATATTTTTTTTAGTTTTATCATTCTCATATTTTAGAAGTTACAGGGGGGGACGACACACATTTTACCACTTTGGAAGTGTCTCTCGCGCAAACTATTCAGTTTAGAAAAAAATGATGTTAGAAACCTCAATATCATTTTTGAAGACCTATCCATAGATACCCCACACGTATGGGTTTGATGAAAAAAATTTTTTTGAGTTTCAGTTCTGAGTATGGGGACCCCTAAAACTTAATGTTTTTTTTCGATTTTTGTGTAAAAATCTTAATGCGGTTCACAGAATACATCTACTTACCAAGTATCAACAGTATAGCTCTTATAGTTTCGGAAAAAAGTGGCTGTGACATACATACGGACGGACAGACAGACAGACAGACGGACGGACATGACGAATCTATAAGGGTAAGGTAGGTACTAGACGACGATATATTTAATAGATATAAATACATACAAAACATCCAAGACTCAGAAACAAACATTCATGCTCATCATCACAGAAATATTTGCCCTTACCGGGATTCGAACCCAGGACCTTAAGCTTCGTAGGCAACGTCACTACCCAAAGGACCACTAGGTTAACCGGTCGTTAAAACTAAAAGTAAAGTAATTAAAAGTAATGCTTCAAATGTTATGGGTAAGGTATAGGTATCACTTGGACAGTGTACAATTCGTAAAACGAACCACAAATAGGTAGTAAGTATCGTCGTAAAACCAGTCAATTTTGTAAACCACGAACGTAACGTAGTAAGTAGCTATGTCGTAAAGTTTTACTCTGTGCTATCGATGGAATGCGGTCGCAGTTGTAACTTGAAAGAACGTAGGTACTTATGTTATGAATCATTCACTTTGTCGATAACCGATGCGCTGAACAAATAAAACAAATACCTCTGCATCATAAACCTAATGTGACGGTATAAAATTAAAATAAAGCTAACATATGTAGAGCAGCTTATCAATAAAATAAACTAGGCAACATTTTTCCATCAATGCCCAGCTTTTTATGGCAAAGAGCGACGTAAAATTGACAACCCCCGATTGGCTAACTAACATACTTTTTACGTTATGGACATAAAACTTATAATGTAGGTACGTTTACATGCTAGCATTCTAGCGTTTGGGACGTAAATTCAAGCAGACCATTTAAATTTAAACTATGAATAATTTACTTTAAAAACAAAGTTTAAACCGACTTCAATACAGTACTTCACCAAGCCATGGTTTCTGCATTAAATAAACATATATATAATTGTATAAGTAATAATAAATTAAATAAGCCACATAGGTAGGTACATGAACATTTCCAAATTTCCTTTCCAATTTACCACATGTACTGCTTTCCGAGAGCAAAATGCGTTGATTATTACAGAAATAACCCAAGTCGCTATCTGTGGGCTTATAATATTTGAGGAGTTCCGTCGATTCCTAAAGGATCTGAGAATTACCACCTCATGAGTTGCTACTTCAACGAAATCATGTCAGAATCTTTGATGAGCTTTACATCTTTTACGAGGGTTGCCCTCAATTTCCCTAGGATCCCATCATCAGATCCTGATTTGGTGACAACGGGACCACCTCGGAAGTATACTCTTTCGAATAAAAAAAGAATTTTGGAAATCGGTTCACAATTGACGGAGAAATCGGCAAACATACATTTAAAAAAAATACATGCAGTGTGGAAGTGGAACATATAACCTCCTCCTATTTTGAAGTCGGTTAAAAATACGAGTAAGTACCTATCGATTGTTTGGTCACAAGCCTTAGCCACCAATGTTGATAGCTAATTCTAATATATCTCATCTGCACATATATTATATGCCCCTCGGATCATACGTCTAGGTACCTATATATTTATTTCAATTTATTATTCTGGTGGCACGGTAGTGACCCCGCCAAGACGAACCAAACGAAGCGCAAGGGCACTAGGTAAGTACCTACCTTTTAAGTAACTACGAGTACCTTATATGTATATTTCAGAAATAGGTTGAAGGTTCAAGTAGGTTATGCATCAATTGCATTCAATGGCCGTTTCTGCTGTAATCAATAAATCAAGCAATTTTATCCGGCACGAAGGACCACAATACATATGTATAAGTATAATCCTTCCCACCCATCCACCGAACACCGAACCAAATTCCCATCCGCCTATCTATTAGGTAGTTCGACGACGCGTCCTACTCGCATTGATCATCGACTTCGATCAGTACATGTTAATTAAACTAGACTGCATCGGAATTCAGAATTAGACGACGACTATGGGATCAAACATACTTAAGGTGGTTCGATTGCCATACAAAGCGTTATTTGACATTCGCAGGCTAACTGCATGATATTTAAAAAAAACTTATGTAACAAACTTTCTTCAAATGGCTTCCCATTTGCGCCAAATTCCCCCTTTCCTAGAATAAACTTGTATACCTAAACTAGATTAATTTGAGAAAAATAGTTTTCCCAAAATATCACGTCCCAAACCAATTTCTCAAATTAATCTAGTTTATACAAGTTTATTCTAGGAAAGGGGGAATTTGGCGCAAATGGGAAGCCAATTTATGAAAGTTTGATACATAAGTTTCTTAAAATATCACGCCGTTAGCCTGCGAATGTCAAATAACGTTTTGTATGGCAATCGAACCACCTTAAGTTAAGTTAGGTAAAGGCCTCCACACACCGGTCGCGGGCGCGGGTCGGGCGCGGGCCCGCGCAAGTTGTAAAATATTGAAAATAAACTTCAAACACACATCGAACGCGAGCCGCCCGCGCCCGACCCGCGCACGCGACCGGTGTGTGGAGGCCTTTAGGTTTTAGTTGCGTAATTCTATTATTAGGATGCCCTAAATTCATTAATTTATGTCCCTTTAACGGACAGTTACGGATGTCGGTTAGTAATAAAACCGACAGTCAAATGTCAATCGCATACGTTTAGTAGGTAAAAAAACCAACAGGTGACTCAAATCTGCAAAATTTTTTTTAACTTCCCTTTAACTAGCTAGATTAAACGATAGCACAGTCACACATTGAGGACCTAAATCCGAATCAAACAGTAACAATTTTTTTTTTAAAGTTCGATCATTGAAGGAATTATTCTAGCCTAATAATAATAATACACATATTTTTTTTACAACTAATTATATTTTGTTCCGTTTGTAATTAAATTGTAATAGTATTTTATGCAACTGTTGTATAAGAAGGGTCTTAAAAGGCGAGTGGCGTGGGTTGCGATGCGAGCCTTGGCGAGCATCGCAATTTAAGACGCCACGAGCGTTTTTAGACCAGTTATACACCGTTGCATACAATACTTTTTCTACGACAAATTTTAAATAAATAGCAGACTACAGAATAGTTTAACTTTTCAGGCAGCAAGTTTTATATTCGTACTTTTGCTACTCACGCAATTTCTTCAGGAGTGCAGTTATTAATTTCTTCGACCATTTTAAAAGGAACGTACATTTTTGTCTTCACAAACACGAATAAAATCTTAATAGTTTAGGACTAATAGTTTATCATCTTTCGTCTTTTCATTTTGAACTGTATTTTGGTGGGAAATCGGAAATGTGACAGCTCTTGCTTATGGTTTGTTTTGTTTTTAATTTGTTTGCACTTGCCATCCGAACCAAACCAAATCCGGAGCCGGACCGAATTCGAACTGTTTGTTTTTATAAATAATACCAAGAATTTATAAAACATGTAATTTAACACACAATAGATGATGATTTATTATTATTGTAGTAAATAATTTATAATATACAAATGTTAAATCGTAAATAAATACTTTTATTTCGAAATATTTGTTTATGAAGTTGGCACCACTGCAATATAGCGGCCGATTAAAAAAAAGTTAAACAGTGCTTTTATGAAAAATGTATGAACCAAAAAAGTACGCTAAACAGTGCGTTTTTGGGCCATAGAGCATAGAGTTTTGCGACGACTTATTAGTGCTGTCATTGTATTTGAGCTACAGCCTATATAAATGACAGATAACGGCACAGGAGTAGAAAAATATATTTATATATGTCACCGTTACATTGTGAACACCGTCAGTTTATAATCTTACCCGTTATATTGTAAACTGACGGAATATTGTGAACTGCCAAAACCGTTCACAATTAAACGCAATATTTTTCGTTAGTTTATAAACTTTCAATGTCGAATCATCAAATTGTGAACTGAGATCAAATCGGCTTGCTACGGAACGTACACAAAGACTAGGTAGGTTAGGTTAGTTAGGTACCTTCAATTTCCCGAAGGGCAAAGCGCCCAGAAATAGGAGCCCCGCGCAGCGGGGCTCCGTCGACACTGCTGGGTGTCGAAATAAATGGAAGAAAATGTCTGAATAACAAAAAAAAACAATCATGTTCTGACGTAAGTGGAAACTGATGCAAGTGGAATAATTTGCTCAACCAAACAGCGCACATGTTGCGTTCCAAATCAGGCAAATTTGATTCAGTTTACAATTTGACGATATGACATTGTTAGTTTATAAACTAACGAAAATGAATGCGTAAAATTATGAATTATTTTAGCAGTTCACAATATTCCGTCAGTTAACGGGTTAGATTATAAACTGACGGTTTTCACAATCTAACGGTGACATATATATCATATTCAACTTAAAATGTATTTAAACAAAATATTTATTACAAATATTAGGTAGGTAGGTAGTAATTTTATGGATGCATGTTAGCTATCTATAAGATTATATTGCCGTGCCCTAACAGGGTTCATGTATTGGATGCTGCCTAATGTATTGATAACACCTTTGTTAACAACATGATGCAATAAATAAATGAAATGAAATGAATGAATGATAAATTGCAATTTTTTTAACAGCTTACTGTACTTATTGATGACAAAATCTGTCAGTCGTGTCGTGTCGTAGATCGATATACCTACTGCCATTAAATATTTAGCTGCTTGACTTGACACCATTCCATGACGTGACATCAAATTAGCGGACAGGTTTACTAGTTACCATTCTGACGTAATCTTTTAGGTAGGTAAATACTAAACTATTCGGTCACATCCGAATTCCTAAGTCATTTTTGGTAATTTCAAGCGGCGAGTAATATTTTTAATGACCATGTCTGTTCATGTTAGGTTGACAACACGGCCCCGATTCCATCCATTGACTTTCATTGACAGAACGAGTCCCTATATTATGCTAACACCGTAACACCTATATTATGCTAACACCGTAACACTCGCAGATCGATCAATATTTACAACAAATTACCATCAAATATAAGGAATTTAGAAAATAATAACTCTTTCATTAGCAAACTAAAAACATTTCTGATAAAAAAGCATACTATTCGGTCTCAGAGTTCCTGCAGGATGATGACCTTCTGTAATATCATAATGTAAAACTATAGATTTTATTATGAACTAAATAATATAATTAGTTTGCCTAATAGATCTATGCACTAGAGTTTATATAAACTAGTTTTTAAGAACTATTGTCATACCCTACCGGGGTCCATGAGATACATTTTTATTTTGTAACATCTTTGTAAAATACCATGGTTTGCAATAAACATTATTACTATTACTATTACACCTATAGTGCTTGTTGTTAGGGGAAAATACTTCACTCTCGGATACCGGCGCCATATTTTAGTATGTTGTTAGGCATGTCCCCTGGATTCCAAAACTGCCGGGAGACCATCTCTAAGGAGTCGATCTCCCCTATAATGACGTCATCAAAAACGCCGCGGCCGCGCTTGGAAAAGTGTAAATTACACCCAAACCATGCACTGTACATACACATGAGTGGTACCAAATGAAAGCTGAATAAATTGTCAATAGTTATTTCCTACATTATATTTCAATATGTACGCTAGTTTAAGTACTATTAGCAAAAGTACTAAAAAATCAAGAAAAAATCTAAGGACTTTCAGACTTTGCGGCAAAACTAGAAAAGATACACGAATGTAATGTAAAACCCAAATGATATCTATTATTTCAGATTTACATTTTATTTTTTATTTTAAGACAAGAGCAGAATTGGGAAAAATGTGCTCAAAAAACCAAGAACGCAAAGCGAGTTTTCCCTACAAGATTAATTTTATCGAAATAACCATTTTCCAGAAACCAGCACGAACTTTTAGTATGTTGTAAGACATTTTATGTGCATCGCAAAACTGCAAAGAGACAGTATCTAAACCTAAAGTGTCTAGTTCATCAGTAAAGACATTAAGCTTCATTGCCGCGGAGGCTTTTTAAAAAGTGGGATTTTTACCTGAACCATGTAATATATATAAACGTGTGTTATATCATGTAAAAGCTTAACAAATATGCTATAATTCTTGTTAACATTAGGATTCCATATATCGTTAAATTTAAAAAGTAAGTAGGTATTTGCAAAATATTAGACAAGAAACGTGAAAAGCTCCCGCTTTTTGAAAAGTCTACATTAAACCCAAACTATGTACTTTCTGAATGCAAATGTGTTATTATATGAAAGCTACTAAAATATGCTATTTATAACTCGTTCTAACATTGTAATTCAATATATTGATACGTTTCAGAGCAATTTCAATTCCCGAAAATCTAATGTGCATTTTGCACATACCTCTTAAATTTATGCATATATGGAATCACAATGCAGGCCCCGTAGCATGGTTGGCCTTATCACGCGATAAGTGACAAGATAACAGCGTCGTTCGAGTTCTATCATGTCACTTATCGCGTGATAAGGCCATCCATGCTACGGGGCCTGGCAAGAATTATAAAATGACCTATAATTAGCACGACCCTGCTCTACCCTGTGCCTTTAATCTCAGGTCGGTGTGAATAAAACTAAGTTGTTGACTGGGCCTCGCCCCATGATAACATATTAAGTGATTCAAATTGTAAGTAACCAGTTTATCCAGAGGAATATACAGTTGTTTAGATTTTACTTTGTTTTCTTTATCATTCATGACTTTTCCTGGGTTTAATCTACAAATACTGACCATCATTTTGTAATTAATATTTTTCATTATAAATTGCTGTTAAGTGGTGTTCTTGAAGGGGCAATTAGCCGGGGAAAACATCAAAGCTTACAGTGGTGTTTTACTTTTCGTGTGTTAAAACACTCGCTACGCTCAGGATTCTATTTTAGAACCACTCGCTTCGCTCGTGGTTCAACTATAGAATCCTTTCGCTTGCTCGTGTTTCAATTCCACACTCGCGGGTAAAATACAACTTTGCACCCTTGTATAATAAATAACTACCTAATGTAGCTAATAAATATTTGCGGACAATCTTACACAAATCAACCTAGTCCCAAACTAAGCAAAGCTTGTACTGTGGGTACCTACTAGAAGACGATATAGATACTTATATAGATAAAAAAATACTTAAATACATAGAAAGCATCCATGACTCAGGAACAAATATTCGTGCTCATCACACAAATAAATGCCCTTACCGGGATTCGAACCCAGGACCTCTTGCTTCGTAGGCAGGTTCACTACCAACTAGGCTAAAGCGGTCGGTATGATGGATGATACCTACTCTACTCCCACTCAACTTAAACCCTGAATGTGGCATCAAACTGGGAGTTCCGTTTTTATTAATTTATGCATACAATTCCGTCCATGCTGGTAGAGATAGATCTACCCATCATAAGGTTGAACCTCTTGCTACTTATGCCTTCTTACTTTACGGAATTATTGGTGACGGCATCTCTGGCTACGACTAGTTGTAGTTATCTCTATTTGCTCTCGATCTGTGAGCAGAACAGTAGAATGGTAGTGCAGTCGAAATGACGCAAGGCTGGTCGAGATAGTTGGTGAGCGAGGCTGCCATGGTGCTTGCTCCAGAGGAAGGGCGCGCGGGCGCGGGGTCAGCGGCCGCGGCGCGGGTGCGCGGAATTCGAGCTATGCGTATGAAATGAAAGTGGCCGCATCGTGAAAGCGCGCGCATCCACCATCCTTTTACCCGCCGTAAACTAAACACCTCAACTCACCATGAATAGACAAATCCAAAAATTGCTGAAAGCAATCGCACTATGCTCCAAAGTCAACCGCATCCATTGGCACTTCACTTCACTTTACAATCGCGCGATCTCGAACGAGCCGAAAGCGAGCGTCAGCGCGCGCAAGCAGCTAGAGCGCGCTGGCACGACTGAGTTGTGAGTTGGTTGGGTTAGTTGAGCGAGGCCGAGGCGGGCGCGTGGGTCGGCGAAGGCACGCGCGGGGCGCGCCGCAACTCGGCTCGGTGGAATGCGGCAAGCAAGATAGTAGCGCGGGTACCGGCCGGGGCCCGCTTAGGCTGGAGCCTTCGTGCCGGGCTACGCGACGCGACACGACTCCGCGCCGCACCGTCGGAGCTTGTGGCGCGACGACGGAATGCGATGCGCGCACACCAACCTCGAATATAACCGAACCCAGGACCGTAGCCAGAGTTGAATTTAAGATAGGGCAGCCGTAATTACAGGTAGGGCGCAAGTCAAAATTTAACTTGATTTAATCTGTGTGAGGCAGTTTCTTAAGGTAGGGCAATGGTATTTTAAGGTAGGGCATTGCCCCACAAGGCCCCCTCCTAGCTACGGCCCTGACTGAACCTCAAGTTCCCGTGATCTACGGAAGTCTGGACTTCCTTGCAAATTGATTATATAGTTGGAATACGTGAAATAAATAATGTACCTACCTAAGTAGGTGGCACTTAAACATCTCACTACGCCGAACCTTCCTAGACACCGAATAAAACTATACAGCTTCTTTTGAGCATTGCCGCGAACACGGAATAAAGAAGCGGATTGTGTCGGAGATTAGGAGACAACAACAACCCTTGATTAAGTTTAAGTGGATACTTCTTTGTTGGCTGTACCCGTAAAATATATAGGTATCTGAATTAATTCACTAAAATCTGTATAATTACAGATAAATCGGTATATATGGCAACATTGACTGACGTATAGCTCATTTGACTCGCGATACATGGAAAATGGCGGTCATTTCAGCATTATTTTCATATCCGCCACATAAACTAAATAACATTTTGTGACCAATGGCAAATAAAGAAGGATTAAATATGTAACAAACAATTATTTGAAATCAGATTAGGCTGCTCTGCAATAAGTAGTTATTTGTTATACAAGGGGGGAAAGTTGTATTTTACCTGCGAGTGTTTCAACACACGAGATGTAATAGTAGATTGTACAACAAGTGCATAAAACGAGCCATTTAACCTGAGGCGTTTATATCCACCCGAGCCATCGGCGAGGGTGGATAGTTAAGTCGAGGGCACAGATTATATAATAGTTCGATAACGAACAGATACTCGACTCTGATTAAAAAAGCGCATACCTACCGTTTTCCATGCCTACTAAATTTAACAATGGAGCGACCTTGAACGCGCCGGTCGTTGCCCGCACTTGCTGGCCAATAGACGTTAGGGTTGACACCACTTAGAAATTATTTTATAATTAATAGTTGAGTGAAATAACAACACCCACACATTCCATGCACTTCACAGATTAGATTAATTTAATTGTTATCGTTTTTCAATTTTCATTTTTCAAAAGACTTGCAAGGATTTCCGGAGATTCTGCCAGTATCTGAACTGCATAGCTACATACCTACATACAGGCATATCAACACAGCATGTTAAATAAAATGTAATGTCAAGTATCTCTCACCCTGTCTATGGTTACGACAGTCTGAATGTAGGTACCTATTAATCTACCAGCTACCACATAGGTATATTACAAAACGAAACTTGTTGTGTAGGTAACATCATTTATCATCGTAATTTTTTAAGTAAGTAGGTGTATCCCGACGACAGTATGAAATAAAGTTTGGTAGGTAGGTAGGTACCTACCTTACTATCTTCGTTATTTATAACGTAAGTAAGTATATAAATAACGATATATTGTATAATAGTTTAAAAGTAGCATTGCAAACTTGGAATTAGTCACTAGGCATACTTAAGTTGTTTTAAAATATTCTGATTAGGTACGTGTTTCATCCTCGCGAGTGCATTCCAAGCACTTCCAAAAGGTTATAAGTCCCTATAGCAACGACGATGTTTACGCCCTTTCTTAGGCCGTGCAATGCATGCACCCCGCAAATCTTACTAAGTAAACTATTATAGGGGGAAGCGGGGCAGATTGGTACACCTTTTTTTCGCATCGCGTTTTACCAACCAAATGAACTAAAATCTGTTAATTTGTGTACCTAATTAATAGCGTAACTACCAGGCTACAAAATTTTATTAATTTTTTGGCTAGATTACACATAGTTATTAAGAAATATGGATTTAAATAAAAAAATGGATTTTTCCAATTCTGCCCCACATGCAGGGTACTTTGATACACCACATGGGGCACATTGGTACATCGTTTGGGGGCACTTTGATAATATCAAAGTGCCCCCTTTGTGTCTCAAAGTCCCCCAGTCTTCCATACTGAAAAAATGGTGTATGAAAGTATGTATAATGAAACAAAATAAATTATAAAACAAATTTTAATGAACAAAAGAAACAAAAACTTTTTTATCTATCTAAACATACCTATCAATTTAATCAGTCAACAAAGGTTACATTATGTATAAACAAAAATATTACCTTTCACGTAGGTGTTTATAGAGTCAACTTTGTTTAACCCTTAACTATGGTACTTCTAGTTTTAAAAACAGAAATATAATCTTACATATGTATGATATCTAATCAATTAATAGAGATGATGATGATTCGTGATGCAAGTACTACACAGCCATCTCTTATAGGGGACTTATTACTAAATATTGTTTGGGAACCTGCAAGGAAAGCGTTCTTCGACGTTCGCATAGTTAATGCTGACGCTTCCTCATACAGCAACCTTACATGGCAAAAAACAGCACAAAGACACAGCCGAGAAAAACATCTAAAATATGACTGAGCCTCAGAAGACTTAAGAGCCTCATTTACTCCATTAGTAATCTCATCTGATGGAGCCTTAGGGACTGAATATATGAATTTCTTGAAAAAAACAGCATCCAAATTATCATCCAAATACTCACAAATAATTTTCTGGCTAAAAGTTAAAGTTCAAATATCACTCATACGATCTGTCTCCATGAGAGTGAGAGGCACCAGAAGACACGTCAAAGCCTTCGATTGCGAAGACCGAGCAGGAATTCTAAACTAAGCAAGATTTTACAACCAACCTCCCCCTCCGCCCCATCTTTTCTTTTTGTCATTGCCGTCTTCATCCCTTGTTTGTAAATTTTCTTTATGAATAAAAATATATATATTAATTAATAGAGATCACTCATTCATTAATGAAACCTATAACACTTATTTCTAACGTCTTTTATCTCTAAACAGTCAATAACTTTGTACTTATGTATTGATATTGATATTTGAAGAAGGCTCAGCCTAGTTTGGTAAGAAGTCGAATGGATGTTTTGTTTTTGATAATAAACCTTTTAGTATTTTTTGTATTTTGATAGGTTTAATACGTTTGACTTAGGTGGGTATAAAATAAACATTGTTTTTCCTCTTAACTAATTATGGCAGTTCTAGTTTTAAAAACAGAAAAATATTCTTAAATATATGACAACTAATCAGTCACTAGAGATTACTTATACATTAATTTTACACAAAAACCTTGACGACGACAAAGTATATTTATCTGAAAATTTAGTCATACACGCAATTTGAATAATAATAATAGTCCATCTAGTTAACAGAAAAATATATTCATTGAACATTATATTGGCTCGTATTAACCGCAAATGTATAAAGTTCTGACGTACGAGGTGTTCGCTTTGTAAAATTGGGCTTTGGTAAGAGCAAAACAACGTCACTAACTTTTTTATCTATATATACATTTATTTAGTCAACATATTTACTACTTACTTTACTGGGGTTACTTTGGACCGGTCCCTGACTTATAAGGAGCACATCACCAAAACGTCCCTCAAACTGGGCACACGCAACAACATCTTGCACAAACTCAGAGGCACGTCATGGGGTGCGTCTGCCGACGTACTTCGTTCCTCGGCGCTCGGTCTCGTGTACTCTGCAGCAGAATACTGCGCGCCTGTTTGGTGCGAAAGCGCGCACGTGCAAAAAGTCGACACGAGACTGAACGACGCGATGAGGTGTGTGTCCGGCACAATAAAATCCACGCCGACCCACTGGCTGCCAGTACTTAGCCACATAGCGCCGCCCCACTTACGTAGGAAACATGCGCTCTTGAGGGAAGCCGGAAAAATAACAGCTCGTCCGGACCTGCCATGCCACCGCGAATTCACGGATCCACCACCGCAACGACTCAAATCGCGCCGCCCTACGAGCGATGCTGCAAGGAAGCTGAGAGCTGACGGGTTTCAGCTAGAACAAGCGTGGAAGAAAGAGTGGGTGGAAGCGACTGGCGATCAGCGTTGCCCACGTATCGGAAACCCAACTCAGAAGCCGAAGGGCTTCTCGCTTCAGAGGAAATACTGGTGCCGCCTCAACAGAATCCGTACGGGTCACGGCAGGTGCAATTACATGTTGCACAAATGGGGATGGAGCAAAAGTCCGATGTGTGACTGTGGCCTTGAAGACCAAACCACTCAGCACATCGTGGAGCGCTGCCCAAAGCGACGCTATAAAGGCGACCCGGAGGACCTCTACACTAACCTGACATCTGACGCGATCGACTGGCTGTGCGACCTGGATGTTGATTTATAATTAAATAATAAAGCCTACAATATAGAATACGCCATACGATTAAAAAAAAAAAAGTCAACATATGTATTGACAGAAATATTACATGTATTTGGATGCTACGTCTCTCAGAGATAGTGTTTTGGCCACAACTTGAGATATGTAGCAGTTTTAACATCCTCCTCGTTGATCTTATTTCGTTCAGTGGTCGATTTATACGTTCGAAGTTTCGAACCAATTTCTAGAAAAAAAAGAAATATAGCATTAATATTTTCGGTCGAAAAAAACTTGCGGGGCAGATTGGTACACTTACGGGGTACTTTGATACGTACAAAACTGCCCCATACTGTTTTGTATCAAAGTACCCCATATGCTACTTAACAAAATAAATAATAATACAAAATAAAGTGTAAGTATTACTTCAAAATGCCAATTTATCTAGATAACTGAATATATTTACTTACCGTTTATTCGAGTTAGTAAGTCTATTTGAGGTTTTGGGACAGTTATTATATATACCATTCATTAAAGTTTAATTTTTGCATGTTGCTTCATACTATGTGACATTAGTTCATCAATCCATCTACAGATGGCGTTACTGGTCCTAAAATGATCTAGAACGATGTTTACTTCAATAAATTGTCTTGCATTAGTTAGCACAAAGGACAGTGGTTTTATTATCTCCCATACCTGCAGAGCGCCCGGTACAAAAGTGGTCCTTACCGAACGGATATAAGAACTATATTAGTAAAACAAAATAATTAACCTCAAATGTTGTTTACAACTTACGAAATAAAACTGATTTAAGTAAAAGTTAAAAGGAAAAGAGTGTGTAATAAGTGATAAATCGACATTATAAGTGTACATAAACATTAGTGTGTGCATATGAACATTCCATTATGGATAATTACATAAAAGAATAAAAAAAATTATACGTGTTGTTGGTGAAAACTATTACTAATTACAAGAAATCTCCCAAACTAAGGTTAACGAGAGGCTATGTGTAATTACGAATGGAAACACTTACGGATTATTGGACGAAAATCCACAGTAAACACTTGGAAAAAAAGTTGGTACCTAAGCCAGATCGCGGAAATTATGAATACTTCACAAAAGATTACTTTTCGGAAATGGAAGAAGAATACATTGATTTACGATCGGATATGATGGATGTGTTATCTACTATGAATGTACGAAGCGGAGAAAGTGCGCCCAGCTCATATAACCCTCCATCTGCCACCAGCGTAGGTGATGAAGTCCGTTTGCCGAAAATTAACATCCCTCAGTATTCGGGCAGTTACCACGAGTGGAATTCCTTCCATGACCTATATGCGTCGTTAATCCACAACAAAGCAACACTCAACAAAGTACAAAAGATGCATTATTTAAAAAGTTGTTTATCTGGTGAAGCGGAATTGTTGTTAAAGCATGTACCACTGAGAGTAATTACGACATTGCGTGGAATATTTTAACGCAAAGATATAACAATAAAAGAATAATAGTAAACACGACTTTGACTCGATTAGTAAATCAAAGAAAATTAACTACGACCACGGCCAAAGGGTTACGAGATTTACTGGACACGACGAGTGAATGTTTGGATAAGTTGAAAAATCAAGATATTCCAGTCGATACTTGGGACGTACTTGTTGTTCATATTATCGTCAATAAACTGGATTCAGAATCACACAAAGAATGGGAAAACGAGCTAGGGTCCCTAGATATTAGCGAATTACCAACTTTGAACATGTTAAAAAAGTTCCTGGAAAAAAGATTTCGTGTTATGGAAATGATACAAACCCCATCGTCGTGCGCACCTGTAAATAAAAGAAGTTTTCATGTGAATAAAGTCGAACAGAAATGCATTTTTTGTAACCAAGACCATATGTTGTACACTTGTAAGGAGTTTTCGAAACTTGCTGTAGATAAGAGAGTGGAATACGTGCAAGGCTGGCGGCTATGCTTTAATTGTCTGGTACCGGGACATTCAGTAATGTTCTGCAAACATCGATCATCTTGCCGCCGATGTGGGAGAAAACACCACTCTCTGCTGCACAGCACGTGGAGCCCGCAGCCGGAGACCTCTCCAAAGTCTCTGGGGACATCGTCACCAATTTTAGAGCATAAAGAAGATATCCAGGAAGAAAAAGAAGATAAAAATAAAAAGAATATTATATCTCACCTCACTATGGGGACCCACGCGGTGATGATGCCAACTGCATTAGTGCAAGTAAACACAGTAAATGGAGAAAAACACTTGATGAGAGCGTTATTGGACCCCTGCTCTCAGGAATCCTTCAGAACGGAGTCCGCCGCGCAGAAGCTTCGTGCTCGACGTACGTCAATAAGTGGGCACGTCACGGGAGTAGGTCAAATGAAGACTCCACTCAAGTATGCTGCGGAAATTCAGTTCTCATCAAGAATCGAGCCTGAAATAAGCATGAAAGTAACTGCGTACGTTGTACGCCATATCACCGACATTATGCCAGCAAAAGAAGTGAAGGTTGAAAATTGGCAACATATCGAGAAGTTGTGTCTCGCAGATCCAACATGTCACACACCAGGTCACATCAACTTGCTGTTAGGAGTCGAAGTTTGGAGTGAAGTTATTAAACCTGGTGTGATCAAGGGCCCCTCAGGATCACCTATAGCACAAGATAGTCACCTGGGGTGGGTAGTTTCTGGAAATGCGAGTACAGAGGACACGGCCACTAAAAACATCGTCAGCATGCATCTAAATGTTGATTTAAACAACATGCTGAAGAAGTTCTGGGAGTTAGAAACCATAGAAGAAGAAAACCTAACTAAACTAAACTAACTTCAGACGAAAAGAAGGCAGAAGATATATATGAGAAGACACACAAAAGAAAAAAAGATGGTCGTTACGTGGTCCGACTGCCATTTAAAAAAGAATCACCGGTCTTACCACGTGACTCACGAGATATAACAGTGAAGAGGTGGACAGCTTTAGAAAGAAGATTAGATAAAACACCACAGTTGAAGAATGACTACAACAACGTCTAACAAGAATATTTAGATCTACAACATATGGAGAAGGTTTGCACTGAAGAAATACCCGAGAATTGCGTATACCTCCCATTTCACGCTGTTGTGCGAGAAGATAAGGAGACAACAAGAGTAAGAGTCGTTTTCAACGCATCAAACGCCGGTACTAATGGGGTAACACTAAATGATGGATTGCTCGTTGGCCCTACTCTGCAAGAGAACCTACGCGATATTTTGCTGAGGTGGAGAACTCACAAAATCGCACATGTTGCAGATATCGTGAAAATGTACCGGCAGATTGAGGTGGATGAGACAGACCGAGATTATCAACGAATTGTCTGGCGGCCTGATACCCAGAAGCCAATAGAAGACTATAGACTCCTCACTGTGGCCTTCGGAACAGCCTGTGCTCCTTATTTGGCTATAAAAACCTTACGCCAGGTGGCTTTAGATGAGGGTCAAGAATGTCCTGAAGCACAGCGTATAATTCTTGAAGATTTCTATATGGATGACCTCTTGTCCGGTCATGAAACAGAAGATAAAGCTAAAAGAAATCAAAAGGAAATCGCCGGTATTTTAAAGCAAGGAGGATTTGAGCTTCAAAAGTGGAGTTCTAATAGTGAGAATTTCATGAAAGAAATTGAACTTGTCAAAAGATCACAAGAAACCCAACGGGAAGTAGACGATAAAGACAGTATTAAGACATTGGGTATCTTATGGAACACGAACGAAGAGAAATTAAAAATAACGAATAATATGAAAAACTTACCTGCACAACCTATCACCAAGAGGAATGTTTTAGCAGATATAGCTTCACTGTTTGATCCAATGGGTTGGCTAGCCCCTTCTGTTGTTATTGCTAAAACATTAATGCAGAAATTATGGACACTTGGGGTAGGTTGGGACGAAGAGCTTACAGACGACTTGATAGAAGAGTGGCTGAAATTTAGAAATGAGATTCCGGCGTTGACAGATGTACAGATAAATCACTGGATACATACCAATTCAGAAAGAAGTTCCGTTGAAGTTCACGGATTTGCCGATGCGTCAATGAGCGCTTACGCTGCGGTAGTCTACACACGCGTCATTGACTCAGATGGGCAAATAAAAGTGTCTCTGCTTACAGCAAAAACGAAGGCAGCCCCCTTGAAGCAAGTGTCCATGCCGAGGTTAGAGTTATGCGGAGCTGTTCTTCTGTGTAGACTTCTAAAACACATTGTAAACATATTAAAATTACAACAGCATCAAGTATTCGCATGGTCAGATTCACAGGCTGTACTTACTTGCATGGATAAAAGGTGATCCCGGTCGCTGGACTCCTTTTGTGAAAAATCGAGTTGCGGAAATAAGGAAAATAAAAGAGATAAACGGGTGGTATTATGTTAACACTAAACACAATCCAGCAGATCCAGCGTCACGAGGAGTAATGCCGAAGAAGCTAGTAACAACCTTACTGTGGTGGAATGGACCAGCTTTTCTTGCAGAGCCAGGCATAGAACTTCCGAGGGTAGACGTACCTGAAACAGAGCTGGAATGTCGTAAAAATATAAAATCATTAGTGACTACTAGAGATGATGGAGAAGACTTAATACTTACCTTGATACGTAGATACTCTCCGCTTGAGAAACTGGTGAGAGTAATTGCATACTGTCGTAGATGGAGACTGCACCTGCAAAGAAAAAAAACAAATGAATGTCACTTACCAACTTACCTGACGACTGAAGAGAGGGACGCAGCACTTACTATTTGCTTGAGACGACCCCAGGAAGTTGAATTTCCAGAGGAGATACACGATTTAAAGAGTAAGAAACCGCTGAAAAGATAAAGTCGTTTATTGTCACTCACCCCCTTTTTAGATGCAAAGGGCGTGTTAAAGTAGGCGGCCGACTACGCCATGCTGATATAGGAGCAGAAGCACCCCATCATTATAACGAAGGACCATGCTCTGTTACCTCTTCTTTTAGCAGAAGCACACAGCAGCACTCTTCATGGTGGTCCACAGCTGATGGCCATTTATCTACGGTCAAAGTACTGGTTAATAAACGTGACGAATAAAATTAAGAAATATGTACGCAACTGCATCGTATGCATCCGGCAGAAAGGGGAGACAAGCAACCAGCTCATGGGAGATTTACCTGCTGTAAGAGTAACCCCCGCAAAACCCTTCTTAATCAGCGGGGTAGACTTTGCTGGACCGATTAATGTGCGCATGAGTAAAGGACGTGGCACAAAGTCGACGAAAGCGTATATCTGTCTCTTCGTCTGCATGGTCACTCGAGCTTTTCACGTGGAACTCGTCAGCAGTTTAACCACACAGGCATTTCTAGCCGCATTAAGAAGGTTTGTAGCTAGAAGAGGACGATGTGCCGAGATGTGGAGTGATCATGGTACAAATTTCGTTGGTGCCAAGAGAGAACTAATTACTATGTGGCGCCGAGGTCAATCGAGAATCCCAGATGAGTTCGTAGCTCAGTTAGAGGATATGAGGATTAAATGGAAGTATATACCGCCAGCGGTGCCAAATTTTGGAGGCTTGTGGGAAGCTGGCGTGAAATCCATCAAATACCACATGAAAAGGGTCATAGGCAACTCCACCCTCACATTTGAAGAAATGGCCACTTTACTCACCCAGATAGAAGCTTGCCTAAATTCACGCCCCTTATACCCCCTCAATGATGATCCAGACTCCTTACAACCGCTTACCCCGGGTAATTTTCTGACTTGTGAACAGATAGTTAGTATACCTGATGATGACTATACTGACTTCAAGATTCATCAGCTATCCAGATGGCAGTTAACTCAAAAGCTGTTATAAAATTTCTGGGCCCAGTGGCAGAAAGAGTATTTGACACGTCTCCAACAACGCATGAAGTGGAACCGAGTAACCAACGAGTTGGATATTGGGGATCTGGTATAAGTCAAAGATCAAAGACTCCCGCCAGGTAACTGGCCGATGGGTCGTATTATTGGAAGGTATCCGGGCCCTGACGGATTAACTCGGACTTATGATATAAAGACGATATCTGGTGTTATGCAAAGGCCTATAACCAAACTCTGTATCTTACCTGTTTCAAAGGACAACGTCCTTTCAGGGGGAGTATCTTCGAGTTAGTAAGTCTATTTGAGGTTTTGGGACAGTTATTATATATACCATTCATTAAAGTTTAATTTTTGCATGTTGCTTCATACTATGTGACATTAGTTCATCAATCCATCAACAGATGGCGTTACTAGTCCTAAAATGATCTAGAAAGATGTTTACTTCAATAAATTGTCTTGCTTTAGTTAGCACAAAGGACAGTGGTTTTATTATCTCCCATACCTGCAGAGCGCCCGGTACACCGTTTATTATGATAAAACTTACTTAAAGCATCCAATAAAGTACAAAATGTGGCACTAGAACTCCGACAAATACTAGGTATATTTTTAGTCAGCGGACGTGAAAACACGTTGTGACTCGCTGGCCGGTAACGGCTGACTGGCGAGCTGCACCGTCACAGGCGAGCTACTCAAATGTATAAAGTCATGCGTCAGTGTCGCCGCAGGTGAATTTAAGTTACTCAGTGAGGAAATAATGTAGGTGTTTCAATGTGCCCCTTGTATCTAACTGCCCCGCTTCCCCCTACTAATTTCTGCTAGACAGGGATAAATAAAAACATGAAATCAATACAAACAACGGAGTGGCGGAGTACCTAAACTTGTCGGAGGCTCAGGGTAGGTATACAAAATTACCGAAACTCAAGCAGGCCTTAAAAATGTATTACGTAAGTATTTGAAATAGGTATTAGGTGTTCCGTAAAATACATTACGTCTTTGTTCAATCTCACTAGTTTCTATTGTACCTGTCATGGAAACAATTAGTACTTAGGTATATAAAGTAGGTAAGTTACTAACCTTTCATCGTCGGTTGGCAGAGCAAAAAATTATAAATGTCAAATTTTTTTATTGTTCATGCACCCCGCAACACTGCAGTGCACCGAATTTAATCGCGACGAACTCATTTTTAAAGAATTGGTAATGACTTTTCTTGTGCGCGTAAGCAGCGTCCGGCCGTGAGCGCGTGCGCCAGCCCACTGGCGGATGTACCGGCACCGGTGCGCAAAGTTTAGGTATAATTCTGAGTTCCCACGGCGCAGTTAGGTAGCTGTCGAGGGGTTGATTGGCTAATTTATGCCCGAGTTATACACACTGCTTTTCACTTCGATTGCGAGAAAATGACAAATAACTGCAAAATTAAATTAAATATGTTACAAAATATACAAAAAACCAAAAATAAACATTTCACGTTCTACGTCATAGTATTTTTATCGTTCTAAGTCTACTTTCTTCACATGTGGATAATAAGCGATTTACTCAATAGATATCAAACATACAATAAGGCCTTTCCGAGCAAGTGAGGGAAAAAAGGCCTTTCCGAGCTAGTGAGGTGAAAAAAGTTATTCCAGAAGTCACGTGATACATTTTGAACTGTACCCCTATATAAGAACGTTTTTTCTTGCCTACCTAATGTTTTGTACGCCCATTGGCAAGACATAGAATGATCACCAAATGTATTTAACAACTCTGTATTGTATCTTACAGCCTGCCTATATACCTACCTATGTTCTATACTATAATAAACATTCTTTCTGATTCTGATAAAACAAACACCTATAATTAAAGTTTGGCGATGGTGGGGGGTGATTTACTAAAAATCCTGAAACATATTTTATTATTTGTAACAAGGAGTCCCAACATAAATTTTCAGACCTCTAGCATCAAAATTTGCGGAAGTCTCATACAAAATTCCATCCCCTAATCTAGTTTAAGGGGTTGGGGAGTAAAAGTTCATTTTTTTGGATATTTCTGTTGTTTGTGAACTACCTTATCTCCGGAACTAGTTACTTCGAAAATCCAATTTTGAAATTTTTTCCTCTATTAGGTATAATGGAGTATAATTGAAAATATCTGGGCGACCGAGCTCTGCTCGGGTGAAAATACGAGTAAGTTTACTTCCTATATATTTTTTAATTTTATTTTTAAAAGATGTTTATTTTCATTGGTCTTAAAAAACTCGCCTTGGAATTAAAAATTATTAAATACTAGCTGTTGCCCGCGACTTCGTCCGCGTAGAACTTTTTATCGTCTTAGAAAATGATTTCTCTCAATACAAAATTTGAACCCTCTTTTAGGGGATAATTAAAAAAAAAGTTGATGTTCATTTTCTAGTTTGTGAACAAACAGTCTAAAACCAAAGTTAAAAATCTCATACTTTAAAAATGCCTTGAAATACTCAAACTTTGAACCAATTTTAACACTCTTAGGGGATGAATTTGGAAAAACTCTGAAATCAGTTTTGTAGTCTTTTAACGTACAGAATAAGACCGAAGTTAAAAATCTCTTACTCACACTTTTAAATTTTATTGCTCGCCATTTAAAATTTGAACCCCCTTTTAAACCCCCTTAGAGGTTGAATTTTTCTAATCGCTGAAAGAACTTTTTTCGTAAACTTTTAAGTCTCTAGCTCAAAAAAAGTGTTGCCCATACAAAGCTTTCTTAACCCCCTTAGGGGTGGAATTTTTTAAAACTCTGAAAGTACTTTATTATTAATTTTAATAAGTAACATTTTGAATAGTTTTAAGTCTAGTAAAAAAAAAAGTTTTTCCCACACAACACTGGCTACCCTTCTTAAGGATCTTAAGGATCCCCTTAGGGATGGAGTTTTCTAAAACGCTGAAAGTTCTTTTTTAGTATTCTAATAAGTAATCTTTTTGCAAAGTTTTAAGTCTAACTCAAAAAAAAGTGTTGCCCATGCAAAGCTTGCTCTCCTTTTTAACCCTATTAGGGGTGGAATTTTCTAAAACGATTTGTGTTCTTTTTTTGTATTTTAATAAGTAATCTTTCTACAAAGTTTCAAGTCTCTAACTCAAAAACATAAACTTTCCCTGATAAAAACTTTGCACCCCTTTTTATCCCCCTTAGGGATAGATTTTTTCAAAACGCTGAAAATCTTTTTTTTTGTATTTTTATAAGTAATCTTTCTACAAAGTTTTAAGTGTCTATCTCAGAAAAAGTGTTCCCCATACAAACCTTGCACCCTTTTTTAACCCCCTTAGGGAATGATTTTTGTAAAACGCCGAATGTAGTATTTTTCATGTTCTAATAAGTAATTTTTCGTCAAAATTTTAAGTCTCTATTAAAAAAAAATATGTTTTTCCCATACAAACTTTGCACCCTTTTTTACCCCCTTAGGGGTGAAATTTTCCAAAACGCTGAAAGTACTTTCTTTGTATTTAAATAATCTTTCTACAAAGTTTTAGGACTCTAGCTAAAAAAAATAGTTTCCCACATACAAACTTTGCACCCCTATTTTAGCCCCCTATTTTTAGGGGTAGAATTTTCTAAAACGCTGAAAGTACTTAATTTGTATTCTGATGACTAATCTTTCTACAAAGTTTTAAGTCTCTATTTAAAAAAAAATATTGTTTCCCCCATACAAAATTTGCACCCCTATTTTACCCCCTTAGGGGTAGATTTTTTAAAACACTGAATCTAGGTACTTTATTTGTATTCTAATGAATAATTTCCCTACAAAGTTTTAAGTCTCTATTTAAAAAAAAGTAGTTTTTCCCATACAAACTTTGCACTCTATTTTACCCCTTTAGGGGTAGAATTTTCTAAAACCCTGAAAGTTCTTTATTTGTATTCTAATGACTGATCTTTCTACAAAGTTTTAAGTCTCTATATAAAAAAAAATGTTTCCCCCATACAAACCTTGCACCCCTATTTTACCCCCGTAGGGGTGGAATTTTCCAAAACGCTGAAAGTGTTTCATTTGTATTCTAATAACTAATTTTTCTACAAAGTTTAAGTCTATACCTCAAAAAAAAAAGGTTCTCCCATACAAACTTTGCACCCCCATTTTACCCCCTTAGGGGTAGAATTTTCAAAAATCCCTTTTTATCCCTAGCCCACGTTATAAAAGCAACATACTGTGCAAAAATCAACTCTCTAAGATTAGTAGTTTCGGCTGTGCGTTGATGAGTGAGTGAGTGAATGATTGAGTGAATAAGTCAGTCAGGACATAGGCATTTATTATGTATAAATAGATAGAAGATAATGAAACTCCCATTCAAATATCTCAAAAAATTATGAAGCTGCATCCGTTTTAATGTCGCTTGTTAGAGTGAGAAAACGATGAGGGACTGTGACGTCAATATACTCGAGCGTCATAGTAAAAAACAATCGTTTCATATGAAGGTGCGTTTTGCGGAAAAGGGACAGAACATACCCCCTCTTAAAACTTTGGACTCTTATAACTTAATCATTACCTATATAACCTCTTGCTTTGTTTTTTTCTCCATTTGACTATATTTATTTTAAATTCTTTTTCGAGAAAATACATTATGATTATTTACCATATTTTCGATTCCTGAGCTATAACCACGAACTTCGGAATTCGAAAATATTCGGGTATCTCTATCTCTATCGCACTAACCATACTCGAGTGACAGGGATGCAAATATATGAACATTGAGTATCGGTTTTCGTGGTAGCGCCGCAGGTACTTTGGCTGAATGCGCCGAGCGCGTGCCATTGTCATTCAAAAAAAACAAATTCGTGTTAATTATATTGTTCAAATTTGTTGATTTCATTTATTGAAATTACGACATAAAACGACATTTGCGCATATAAGTTCTCATATCAGAATCGAATATTTTTTTATGGTTTATATTTTAGCATTTGTCTCGTAAAGGTCTATCGTAGACGGGATTTAAATTATTAATAAGTGAAAGGCAAAGCAATTCCGCCATTTTGACGAAAATTTGACGGTTCTTATAGCTGACAAGTTGGAGCAGCGTTTGATTTCAATAAAAATAAATGAAAAATTAAATGAAGTCGTATATTTCGGAAAATTAATTAACTGTCGCAGTCGGATAAAAACTATCCTAAGTTGCAGCTAGAATAATAATGTACCTATATAAAATGTTACATATTTTTCCGTTCATGGGATGCTGAGAACATTCGAACCGCGCAAAGCTTAGTTTCAAACTGGCTGATTCTTTTTTTAATTTAGAGATTTACTAGCTGTTGCCCGCGACTTCGTCCGCGTAGAACTTTTTATCGTCTTAGAAAATGATTTTTCTCAATACAAAATTTGAACCCTCTTTTAGGGGATAATTTAAAAAAAAACGTTGATGTTCATTTTCTAGTTTGTGAACAAACAGTCTAAAACCAAAGTTAAAAATCTCATACTTTAAAAATGCCTTAAAATACTCAAACTTTGAACCAATTTTAACACTCTTAGGGGATGAATTTGGAAAAACTCTGAAATCAGTTTTGTAGTCTTTTAACGTACAGAATAAGACCGAAGTTAAAAATCTCTTACTCACACTTTAAAATTTTATTGCCCGCCATTTAAAATTTGAACCCCCTTTTAAACCCCCTTAGAGGTTGAATTTTTCTAATCGCTGAAAGAACTTTTTTCGTAAACGTTTAAGTCTCTAGCTCAAAAAAAGTGTTGCCCATACAAAGCTTTCTTAACCCCCTTAGGGGTGGAATTTTCTAAAACTCTGAAAGTACTTTATTATTAATTTTAATAAGTAACATTTCGAATAGTTTTAAGTCTAGTAAAAAAAAAAGTTTTTCCCACACAATACTGGCTACCCTTCTTAAGGATCTTAAGGATCCCCTTAGGGATGAAGTTTTCTAAAACGATGAAAGTTCTTTTTTAGTATTCTAATAAGTAATCTTTTTGCAAAGTTTTAAGTCTAACTCAAAAAAAGTGTTGCCCATGCAAAGCTTGCTCTCCTTTTTAACCCTTTTAGGGGTGGAATTTTCCAAAACGATTTGTGTTCTTTTTTTGTATTTGAATAAGTAATCTTTCTACAAAGTTTCAAGTCTCTAACTCAAAAACATAAACTTTCCCTGATAAAAACTTTGCACCCCTTTTTATCCCCCTTAGGGATAGATTTTTTCAAAACGCTGAAAGTCTTTTTTTTGTATTTTTATAAGTAATCTTTCTACAAAGTTTTAAGTATCTAGCTCAGAAAAAGTGTTCCCCATACAAACCTTGCACCCTTTTTTAACCCCTTTAGGGAATGATTTTTGTAAAACCCCGAATGTAGTATTTTTCATGTTCTAATAAGTAATTTTTCGACAGAATTTTAAGTCTCTATTAAAAAAAAATGTTTTTCCCATACAAACTTTGCACCCTATTTTACCCCCTTAGGGGTGAAATTTTCCAAAACGCTGAAAGTACTTTCTTTGTATTTAAATAATCTTTCTACAAAGTTTTAGGACTCTAGCTAAAAAAAATAGTTTCCCACATACAAACTTTGCACCCCTATTTTAGCCCCCTATTTTTACGGGTAGAATTTTCTAAAACGCTGAAAGTACTTAATTTGTATTCTGATGACTAATCTTTCTACAAAGTTTTAAGTCTCTATTTAAAAAAAATATTGTTTCCCCCATACAAACCTTGCACCCCTATTTTACCCCCGTAGGGGTGGAATTTTCCAAAACGCTGAAAGTGTTTCATTTGTATTCTAATAACTAATTTTTCTACAAAGTTTAAGTCTATAGCTCAAAAATAAAAGGTTCTCCCATACAAACTTTGCTCCCCTATTTTACCCCCTTAGGGGTAGAATTTTCAAAAATCCCTTTTTATCCCTAGCCCACGTTATAAAAGCAACATACTGTGCAAAAATCAACTCTCTAAGATTATTAGTTTCGGCTGTGCGTTGATGAGTGAGTGAGTGAGTGAGTGAGTGAATAAGTCAGTCAGGACATAGGCATTTATTATATATAAATAGATAGAAGATAATGAAACTCCCATTCAAATATTTCAAAAAATTATGAAGCTACATCCGTTTTAATGTCGCTTGTTAGAGTGAGAAAACGATGAGGGACTGTGACGTCAATATACTCGAGCGTCATAGTAAAAAACAATCGTTTCATATGAAGGTGCGTTTTGCGGAAAAGGGACAGAACATACCCCCTCTTAAAACTTTGGACTCTTATAACTTAATCATTACCTATATAACCTCTTGCTTTGTTTTTTTCTCCATTTGACTATATTTATTTAAAATTCTTTTTCGAGAAAATACATTATGATTATTTACCATATTTTCGATTCCTGAGCTATAACCACGAACTTCGGAATTCGAAAATATTCGGGTATCTCTATCTCTATCGCACTAACTATACTCGAGTGACAGGGATGCAAATATATGAACATTGAGTATCGGTTTTCGTAGTAGCGCCGCAGGTACTTTGGCTGAATGCGCCGAGCGCGTGCCATTGTCATTCAAAAAAAACAAATTCGTGTTAATTATATTGTTCAAATTTGTTGATTTCATTTATTGAAATTACGACATAAAACGACATTTGCGCATATAAGTTCTCATATCAGAATCGAATATTTTTTTATGGTTTATATTTTAGCATTTGTCTCGTAAAGGTCTATCGTAGACGGGATTTAAATTATTAATAAGTGAAAGGCAAAGCAATTCCGCCATTTTGACGAAAATTTGACGGTTCTTATAGCTGACAGTTGGAGCAGCGTTTGATTTCAATAAAAATAAATGAAAAATTAAATGAAGTCGTATATTTCGAAAAATTAATTAACTGTCGCAGTCGGATAAAAACTATCCTAAGTTGCAGCTAGAATAATAATGTACCTATATAAAATGTTTCATATTTTTCCGTTCATGGGATGCTGAGAACATTCGAACCGCGCAAAGCTTAGTTTCAAACTGGCTGATTCTTTTTTTAATTTAGAGATTTATTATAAGTGGAGATTATAAGTGGAGATAAACCCCCGACTATAAAGGAAACAACTAATACAAAAAGTTATACCAACAAATGGTATTCACAATTTACTTTAAAAACAAAGTTTAAACCGAATTCAATTCATTACTTCGCCAAGGAACATATGTACATTAACATTTCCTTCCCACTATACCTACTGCATGAACTGGTTTCCGAGAGCAAATGCGTTGATTATTACAGAAAACACCCAAGTCGCTATAAGTAGGCCGATAATATTTGAGGAGTTCCGTCGATTCCTCAAGGATGTCAGAATTACCTTTGGCACTTCATTAGTTGCTACTTAAACGGAATCACAGAATATGTGACGTCTGTAGTCTTCATAATCTTATCTAGGTGAGGGCCCTTTCGGATGCACTTCGACCCAGTGGGACCTTTTGTGCATTTGCCCTCTCCTTTATACCTGCTCCCAGGCTTGCTCCATCATTTCCACAAAACGGATGATGCAGTTCACCAATAGCACCTTGAATTCCTTTGGTGGCGGGTAGCCGTTACCAAAGTAGTTCATTCTTTGTCTGGCAAGGGCATGACATTAACACAATAAGTGTTCCATAGTCTCATCCTCCTTGCCACACATTCTACAGTCTAAACTATCCGATAGTCCCATCTTGGCCAAGAGATCTTGGAGAAGAGCTGAAGTGACCTGTGAACACCCCAGATATAATTCTGAGCTGCTTCCTACTGGATTTCCAGAGTTTTCTGGTCCAGCCCGAGTCCACTCCTTCTATGAAGAGCTTAGAGTGCCTTTAGCCAGCCTCATTCCTCCACTCGTGTTGGTGTTTGGTTTTGGCGTAGGCTTCAAAGGCCGATATTATGGTTGCCTACGAGAGAGTCTTCATAAACAGTTCCATTTCACCAAATTTCTTGTTTTCGAGGCTAAATATAAATTTCACTCGTGTAGGTATAAACCTACACGAGTTATAATAGAAAATACCAAAATCTAAACACGCGTTTACTTATTCTGTGACACGTGCTTAATACAATTGAGGACTTCCCTCAATTCCTCATGGATTCCATCATCTAACTGGCTTTTTGAAAACAATGGGACCAATCTGGAAGCAAATACTCGTACTTTCACTAAAATAAAAAAATACGAATCGGTTCAAAAATATGACGGAGTTCTGAGGTAATCAAACATTAAACATAAAAATCCTCCTTTTTTGGAAGTTATTAATAGAGTTATTAAGGAGTAGTGACACTGCTTACGAAGCTGGAGGGTCGCCGGGTTCGAATCCCGGAAAAGGGCAAATGTTTGTGTGATGGACATGAATATTTGTTTCTGAGTCTTGGATGTTTTCTATTCTCAATTATCTCCAAAACGACTTGACCTATTAAGATTTGGATTTCTGTAAGGGGTTTTTAGTGAATAGAAATACCACAGAACCCAGTCATCCCCGATGATTGGGTACCAGGCTGGTTCGCAGGTTTTGTCCAAGAAAAAAAAGGTATTAGGTATGAATTGCTCGGGGTCCAACAAAAAATAAAAATGATGGAGCAGAACTCTCTAGATAGAGTTAGGTGAGTAGCTATTGCATTACACAATGCTCTTTAAAAAATAATTCAACATAAAAAAAAACTTGCGACGGATATAATTTTCAAATAATAAAATAGAGATTCTATAAACCATTTTTTTACCTACAAAGGGAAAAATTACAACCAGAAATTATAAGTATGTAATAATATTCATAACTCAGCATTTAGAATCACAAATTCAAAGAAAGGCATTATTAATGCCTGAATTAAGTTTCAGATAATGATGAGCACCATCTAGCGAAGCGTTAATAGCCCAGTGGCGCCTGCGAATCGGAAACAATAACGCAGGTTAAGCAAAGATGGCAGCGGTCAGTCCTTGGATGGGTGACCGCCTGTTTGAGTGGTTACTAAAATGAGCGCTTCCGTGCTTTGGAAGGCACGCTAAGCAGTTGATCCCGGCTGCTGTCTATGACAGTAGTCGTTAAGCCGAGTTAGAGGCCTTCGGGCGGCTTAAGAATCTCTAACAGTCGAGTTGCCCACTCACTTGACTAATCTAACTTTTTTCAACCTAAATAACCTTATGGATTAAAAAAAGGCACAGTGCTATAAAAACATGTTTTAATATCTATTATAATTTAAAAACAAAAAGATATATAAACAACTAGCTGTTGCCCGCGACTTCGTCCGCGTAGAACTTTTTATCGTCTTAGAAAATGATTTCTCTCAATACAAAATTTGAACCCTCTTTTAGGGGATAATTAAAAAAAAAGTTGATGTTCATTTTCTAGTTTGTGAACAAACAGTCTAAAACCAAAGTTAAAAATCTCATACTTTAAAAATGCCTTGAAATACTCAAACTTTGAACCAATTTTAACACTCTTAGGGGATGAATTTGGAAAAACTCTGAAATCAGTTTTGTAGTCTTTTAACGTACAGAATAAGACCGAAGTTAAAAATCTCTTACTCACACTTTAAAATTTTATTGCTCGCCATTTAAAATTTGAACCCCCTTTTAAACCCCCTTAGAGGTTGAATTTTTCTAATCGCTGAAAGAACTTTTTTCGTAAACTTTTAAGTCTCTAGCTCAAAAAAAGTGTTGCCCATACAAAGCTTTCTTAACCCCCTTAGGGGTGGAATTTTCTAAAACTCTGAAAGTACTTTAATATTAATTTTAATAAGTAACATTTTGAACAGTTTTAAGTCTAGTAAAAAAAAAAGTTTTTCCCACACAACACTGGCTACCCTTCTTAAGGATCTTAAGGATCCCCTTAGGGATGGAGTTTTCTAAAACGCTGAAAGTTCTTTTTTAGTATTCTAATAAGTAATCTTTTTGCAAAGTTTTAAGTCTTACTCAAAAACTTAAATGCAAAGCTTGCTCTCCTTTTTAACCCTATTAGGGGTGGAATTTTCTAAAACGATTTGTGTTCTTTTTTTGTATTTTAATAAGTAATCTTTCTACAAAGTTTCAAGTCTCTAACTCAAAAACATAAACTTTCCCTGATAAAAACTTTGCACCCCTTTTTATCCCCCTTAGGGATAGATTTTTTCAAAACGCTGAAAGTCTTTTTTTTTGTATTTTTATAAGTAATCTTTCTACAAAGTTTTAAGTGTCTAGCTCAGAAAAAGTGTTCCCCATACAAACCTTGCACCCTTTTTTAACCCCCTTAGGGAATGATTTTTTGTAAAACGCCGAATGTAGTATTTTTCATGTTCTAATAAGTAATTTTTCGTCAAAATTTTAAGTCTCTATTAAAAAAAAAATGTTTTTCCCATACAAACTTTGCACCCTATTTTACCCCCTTAGGGGTGAAATTTTCCAAAACGCTGAAAGTACTTTCTTTGTATTTAAATAATCTTTCTACAAAGTTTTAGGACTCTAGCTAAAAAAAATAGTTTCCCACATACAAACTTTGCACCCCTATTTTAGCCCCCTATTTTTAGGGGTAGAATTTTCTAAAACGCTGAAAGTACTTAATTTGTATTCTGATGACTAATCTTTCTACAAAGTTTTAAGTCTCTATTTAAAAAAAATATTGTTTCCCCCATATAACATTTGCACCCCTATTTTACCCCCTTAGGGGTAGATTTTTTTAAAACACTGAATCTAGGTATTTTATTTGTATTCTAATGAATAATTTCTCTACAAAGTTTTAAGTCTCTATTTTTAAAAAAAGTAGTTTTTCCCATACAAACTTTGCACTCTATTTTACCCCTTTAGGGGTAGAATTTTCTAAAACCCTGAAAGTTCTTTATTTGTATTCTAATGACTGATCTTTCTACAAAGTGTTAAGTCTCTATTTAAAAAAAAATGTTTCCCCCATACAAACCTTGCACCCCTATTTTACCCCCGTAGGGGTGGAATTTTCCAAAACGCTGAAAGTGTTTCATTTGTATTCTAATAACTAATTTTTCTACAAAGTTTAAGTCTATAGCTCAAAAAAAAAAGGTTCTCCCATACAAACTTTGCACCCCCATTGTACCCCCTTAGGGGTAGAATTTTCAAAAATCCCTTTTTATCCCTAGCCCACGTTATAAAAGCAACATACTGTGCAAAAATCAACTCTCTAAGATTAGTAGTTTCGGCTGTGCGTTGATGAGTGAGTGAGTGAGTGAGTGAGTGAATAAGTCAGTCAGGACATAGGCATTTATTATGTATAAATAGATAGAAGATAATGAAACTCCCATTCAAATATCTCAAAAAATTATGAAGCTACATCCGTTTTAATGTCGCTTGTTAGAGTGAGAAAACGATGAGGGACTGTGACGTCAATATACTCGAGCGTCATAGTAAAAAACAATCGTTTCATATGAAGGTGCGTTTTGCGGAAAAGGGACAGAACATGGGGTATGTTAAAACTTTGGAGTCTTATAACTTAATCATTACCTATATAACCTCTTGCTTTGTTTTTTTCTCCATTTGACTATATTTATTTTAAATTATTTTTCGAGAAAATACATTATGATTATTTACCATATTTTCGATTCCTGAGCTATAACCACGAACTTCGGAATTCGAAAATATTCGGGTATCTCTATCTCTATCGCACTAACCATACTCGAGTGACAGGGATGCAAATATATGAACATTGAGTATCGGTTTTCGAGGTAGCGCCGCAGGTACTTTGGCTGAATGCGCCGAGCGCGTGCCATTGTCATTCAAAAAAAACAAATTCGTGTTAATTATATTGTTCAAATTTGTTGATTTCATTTATTGAAATTACGACATAAAACGACATTTGCGCATATAAGTTCTCATATCAGAATCGAATATTTTTTTATGGTTTATATTTTAGCATTTGTCTCGTAAAGGTCTATCGTAGACGGGATTTAAATTATTAATAAGTGAAAGGCAAAGCAATTCCGCCATTTTGACGAAAATTTGACGGTTCTTATAGCTGACAGTTGGAGCAGCGTTTGATTTCAATAAAAATAAATGAAAAATTAAATGAAGTCGTATATTTCGGAAAATTAATTAACTGTCGCAGTCGGATAAAAACTATCCTAAGTTGCAGCTAGAATAATAATGCACCTATATAAAATGTTTCATATTTTTCCGTTCATGGGATGCTGAGAACATTTGAACCGCGCAAAGCTTAGTTTCAAACTGGCTGATTCTTTTTTTAATTTAGAGATTTATTATAAGTGGAGATAAAAAAAACGTACGACCATGCTTTTCCCGGCTTTAATACTACGAAAAAACATTATCTATAAAAAAATAAAGCAAAAAAAAACATTTCCTGGCTGGGATTTGAACACCCGGCCACCGGCGTTGTAAGCCAATGTTATAACCATTAGTCTAATCAAGCGGTGACCGTCGTGGTGAAATTACGTACTATATTGCATTAACAAATCTTTATGCGAGAAAATCTCGAAAAAACGAATTTTCTCGGAAACGAGACCTATCTAGATCGATTTTTCGCCCCCATAACCACCTATATTCCAAATTTCATCGAAATCGTTAGAGCCGTTTCCGAGAACGTGATTGCAAATATATATATATATACAAATATTGCTCGTTTAATAGTATAGGATAAATGATTTTTTCACTTCTCATGCTCGAAAAGTGTCATATCAAACTACTTTTCAACACAAAGTTTTAACCGACTTCAAATCAGTAGCCAAATTGCTTCAAGTTTGCCTATAAAATTTGAAGAGTTCCCTCGATTTCTCCAGGATCCCATCATCAGAACTGGATTTTGGTAACAACGGTACCAATCTGGAAGTATATTATGCTTCCAAACAAAGAAAACATTTTTCAAATCGGTTCATAAATTACCGAGTTATCGCGTAACATAAAAAAAACCGGCCAAGTGCGAGTCGGACTCGCGTACGAAGGGTTCCGTACCATTATCTATAAAAAACTATTTTATTTGTTGTTATAGCGGCAACAGAAATACATCATCTGTGAAAATTTCAGCTGGAACTATCACGGTATCAGTGAGATACAGCCTGGTGACAAACAGACGGACAGCGGAGCCTTAGTAATAGGGCCCCGTTTTACTATTTGAGTACGGAACCCTGAGAAACATACAGACGAATTGAGAACCTCTTCCTTTTTTGAAGTCGGTTAATAAGGCTTAGCAAGCGGGGCTAAAGTAAAGCTTGAACACAGTAAAACATGGGCACATAAATTAACAAAAATAAAAATGTTATGGAACATATTTCAAGGAAATTTTTGTTGCATTTATTTACTAGACTAATAACCATTTTTACAAATATATACAATTATTTAATTTGCTTTCTATATGCCATACTGCGTGCTTTGCGTCGAATCCGGCTCATTAAGCCTTGCACAGCACTGTCAGGATATCTTTTGCAAGCCCATTTCCATTTGTTTTGCAATTCAGCTGCCGATTTAACTTCTCTGCCTCCTTTTTTTAGAATCCCTTTTCTTAATTGCCCAATATTCTTCAATTGGCCTGTTCAGAACAATTTGGAGGATTGCACTCTTTAGGTACCACTGCGACATCGTTATGTTTATACCACTCAACTACTGCTTTAGAGTAGTGACAGCTCGCAAGGTCTGGCCAAAATAATGGCTGTGAGCTATGAATGCGTAAAAAGGGCAGTAGACGCTTTTGCAAACATTCTTTTTTGTAGATTTCACCGTTTACTGTGCCTGTTGTTACGAATGAACGACTTCTTTTACCACAACTACAAATATCTTGCCATAAAAGGATTTTTTTTGGAAACTTCGATCTCTTTTTTATCTTGCAATCTTCTGGGGCATCCTTACGATTCTTAGAAGTATAAAATTCTTGTCCCGGCATCTGCTTGAAGTCTGCTTTGATGTATGTTGCATCATCCAATACAACGCATCCAAATTTTGTCAAGTACCTAATTGTCGTGCAACTTTCGTGATCTCTGTTTTGCAGACAGATTTTGCTTAGCGTCGCGATTGGGTGCAGCTTGTGCTTTGAACGACTTTAATCCAGCTCTAGACTTAGTTTTCTGTACATATGACTGCGACATTTTGACCTTTTTTGCGACATCACGGGACAATAACTTCGGATTCGCTGTAAAAAGCCGCAAGACATGGGCTTCTTTTTTTTATCCTTTGCGCCTTGCTTACCTGCACTTCCCGGCTTGCGATCTACTGTCAATCGTTAGTTAGTTAGTTATAAGTGAAGTGGCAGCCTGTCAATCGTTCTCGGAACCTTTCTAAAACTAAACATACGGAAGATTGCGGTAATTTTTAAAGTTTTGCTAATGCCCTATAACTTAAATGGGGATTTTCAGTATGTTTGCGCAAAATAATTTCACGTTTCTTGTGTTCAGAGCTCGCCATCGTGAAAACTAATGATCAAAGTGGAACGCTGTCATAATAGTTTTTTTGTACTCTACGATTAAAATATGTGTATTAAGATTTCATAGAGAATACTGCAACGTCACTCTTTTCATAGTTGTAGTCCATGTTACTGTCGAAACAATCGAAATAACTACTTTTCGATACGCTCCAGACAACTAAAATAAATTCGACCAATCACGTGGCTGCTTTACTGAACTGTAATGAATTGGACCAATAGAATCGCTTTGATGTCGTACGCTCGTTGATGTCTTTTAAGATATCAACAAGCGTACGAGCGATGAGCTGCACTACGTTTCAACAGTATCGAGTTTGTTTAATTAGTTCAGTTGACTCGTAGAAAATTAACTTTAATGAACTCGTACAAAAAGTATTGTTCACAATAGTGTTATAATCAAGCTTTTTAATCTCGTACCTTACTTAGGCCACTCAGCAAGCTTCGTGGCCTAAACACGGTACTCGACTAAAAAGCTCTCTATTATAACACGATTGTGAAAAATACTATTATTCATGATATCAAATAGTTTTTATTTATAATACTAAGAAGTTTCCATATTGTATAAATAATAGTACATTATTTACAACATTTTACGTGAGTACAACATTTTACGTCTCTATCTGGCCAGGAAGTGGGGTTTTCCGCACGCATAGCGGGCGGTAATTCCTACTTTATGGCCAGGTATGACGTAAAATATATAAGCATTTACTTGTGCCCACATTTTACTGTATTCAAGCTTTAGTACATTTAGCCTCTGGGGAAAATCATCATCATCATATCAGCCGAAAGACGTCCACTGCTGGACATAGGCACAAAGGCCCAAAGAGTGGCACAATGACCGGTCCTGCGCCACCCGCATCCAGCGGACTCCCGCGACCTTTACCAGGTCATCAGTCCACCTTGTGGGGGGCCTATTTACCCACGCCGCGCCTTCCGGTACGTGGTCGCCACTCGAGAACCTTTCCGCCCCAACGGCCATCGGTTCTACGTGCAATGTGCCCCGCCCACTGCCACTTAAGTTTAGCAATTCGGAGGGCTATATATCGGTTACCTTGGTTCTGCTGCGGATAGCCTCATTTCTGATGCGATCGCGCAGAGAAACTCCCAGCATAGGCCTCTCTCTCCATTGCCCTTTGAGTTACTTTGAGCCTTCTTATGAGGCCCATAGTACCTAAGCGACCACGTTTCCGTGCCATATGTCATCACTGGCAACACATACTGGTCAAAGACTCGTCTTGAGACACTGCAGAATATTGGACGAAAAGATGTGCCGTAGCTTCCCGAATGCTGCCCAGCCGAGTCGGATTCGACTGGGGAAAATATGTATACATATTTATGATTTAAAAATCATTTTTTGACCAACCAAAACACTTCACCGTCACCAATCACAACCCTTTAGAAAAACACTTATATCTGCTATCGACCAATCAGGAAACAGAATTAATTTCAAACATAAGGCGTTTCTTCTTCTTCTAACTCAATATAATAAAAATAAATAAACGCCTCTCACCGTTTATAGCGGCGTCCAAACGTTCAAGCGTGATTGACTTCATACATGCCATAAGCTAATGAGATTGAGCGGGATAGACTGCTGTCTATCTCGCTTTATCTTATGCCCGTATGCTGTCGGCCGCGCTTGGCCGTTTGGACGCGGCGTTTATTTGTGGTGTCAACACTTGTATCTGTGTCAAAGCAGTTAAAAAATATGCCGCCAAATTGAACAATCTTTTCGCCGTGCTATTTATTATTGATTGTGGATGGAATAACCTTTATTTTTACAATTTTCTCGCAATCGAAGTGAAAAGTACTGTATAACTCTGGGTTAAAAGCCCTAATAATAACTCGAACAATTTAAAAATAACCATCTCGTGGTAATATGGCTTACTATTGAACCCTTCGATCAGGGCTTTAGCTTGTTTTTGTCCTTTGGTGAACTTCCACAGCTTGATTGCCTCTGATTTTTCCGCGTTGTTTAGCAGAGAATATGCTTTCCGTTTTGTGATGCCACAGAACGGTTCCGGGCCGACCAGGGCCGTGTCTGCGCCCTGCCTTGCAAGTTCATCTGCTTTTTCGTTTCCTACAATGTCGGAGTGCCCTGGTACCCATCTAAGTATGATTTTGTTGGAGTTCGCCAGGGTGTTTAGATTATGTATAGTATAGTAAGCTGTCTAAAGAGTTATTACAATTCAAAAGGCACAAAACCTGCGCAGTGACAAGAATCCTGACAGGACATTGCAAATTGAACAAACACCTGTTTCAAATGGGTATGAAGCAGGACACAACTTGCAGGTTCTGCCAGGAGACAGAGGAGACTGCAATGCACATTCTCTGCTCCTGCGGACCACTCATGCATAAAAGAAGTACCTACCTAGGGCGGCACATAATGCACCCACAAGAAGTACAACATATCACCGCCCAAAGAATCTGGAATTTCCTGGAGGCAACGGGACTTAACGGTGAACTCTAAAACAAGGGCTGCCACAATAGATCACTTGCTGGTCGAAGCGGCATATTAAGGCCCACAAACAAATAATAATAATAATAATATGGCTTCTTTTAGACCCTTGTCAAACAATCTACTATTTTTCTGCAAGTACTTAGGCCGCAATAACACCTTTACAAGTCAAAATTTTACTAGTTTCTGAAAAAAAAAGACCCACTGTTCGATATGCTATGGCAACCAACTAAAATCCAGTGTTCCTAAGTAGGTAGTATCATGTAGTATCTATCACTATATTACATAACTGCACGGCTATCACAAGACGGCCGCGACATACTCTCGAGCTCTCTCGCACTATCAGTTTCTTTCTAAGTGGTCTAATAAGAGAGAGATGGATAGCGCGAGAAAGCTCGAGAGTATGTCGCGGCCGTCCTGTGATACCCGTGCTGATCTGCCACTTTGTGAGGTAGGGTTTCGTACAACGGGAGCTTAGTCTATAAATAAATTGAACAAGCGACCTCAAGCGACACTATTTTTGGGGTCTATACATTTAATGATTTGTCAGCCCCAATTTGTCAGAATCTGGCTAATTGCTATCGTCTGCGGCGCTACCACTTCGAATCTCGAACTTCGTGTATCTCCGTTTCGGTCGCTCGAGTACCATAAACCATAAGTGCGATAGAGACGGAGATATTCGAGATTCGAAGTTCGTGGTACCGCCGCTGGGCTATAACCACGAACTTCGAATCTCGAACTTCGTATATCTCCGTCTCTCTCGCACTTATGGTTTATGGCATTCGAGTGACAGAGACGGAGATATACAAAGTTCGATATTTGAAGTTCGTGGTAGCGCCGCAGCAGCGCTACATGCCTCACGATAGCAATTAGTCAGATTTTGATAAATTGGGGCTGACAAATCATTACATGTATAGACCCCATCAAGTTCGCACCGTCATATAACATTAGTGCTGCGCTATCGACATTCTCTGTAAATAGCAGCTTACTTCATAAATAATAATAATCTGACAGATGACGTTGACGTTTGAAGATTTTGAAGAGATTAATCAAACTATTCCCCTTCAAAACTGTCTTTGGCAAAGGCCCCTGAGGCTGCCACTTCACTTATAACTAACCAACTATTCCCCACTTGACATTGGCAAAGTGCCTAAGCAGCAAAAAGCCAAAAAACGAAAAAAAAAAAAAATCAAACTATTCAAACTGTCAAAATTGCCGAGTTCGTAAATTTTGGTGATGCATTGCATTTTGTGATTTTCTATAAGTACGTATTTCCAATGGTGAATTTATTAGAAAATACTTGAATATGATTTTCTCCAAAACCGCATTGTCTCTACTCTGCGCGTTATTGTTACTTTCAATATTTGTGGCGAATTTTCTAAACATCATTGCAATAGATCACAGTTACTCCGAAAACCAGAGGAAAGGTGAAAATTTCACTAAATACTTAGCCGGGAAATACGGACGCATCACTGACTCGAAGGAAAATTTAATTTGGTTCTTACAAGTAAGTAATAATCAGTCACTGGCTATCTACGCCTGGAAGACTAGTCTAAGAACAAACTGGCTTTGATTAATTGTTTGAATTATAGCAGTAATATACCGGACAATAGTACATTATGTTATTTACATTGATTATTTCTGGAGAGAACAGTATCCCTTACATACACCTATTGTTTTAGGCTCAATTTTATTTATATGAACTGTTTTAGACCAACTAAGATATACAATTTGTGTTAAATCTGAAATATTTTTCTTGACCTTTCAAAATAAAGAGTTCATTTATTGTTTTGCCAGTGTCCAAAGTTGATCAGACAATAATTATTATCCTGCTTTAATACCTGTTCAATTGAATATATGTTGAGTTCAATAACTCATGTCAATTGTTTTATAGATTTCAGATATCCATTTGAGCATATTCAGGGATCCAGGACGAATATCGCAGTTTCAGCAATTTTGTGATAGTACAGTTAAGAAAATAAAACCGCAAATTGTTCTGGCAACAGGTGACTTAACTGATGCTAAAGCCAAAGACAACCTGGGCAGCTCCCAAGTGAAGACAGAGTGGGTCTACTACCACAATATTATCCAAGAGTCCAGAGTCACAGAAGAAACTGTGTGGTTAGACATTAGAGGAAATCATGGTATGGACATATCAACGGTGGTAATTTCAAATGTCGTAAGGGACAAACTCCTACTTTTGAGGGGAGCCAAAAAACAATACTCCATTTTTTTAAATTCATATCTTGTAAACTACTCATCCTATAAAGATGAATCTCAGATGTATACTTTTCAAATAGCTTCATCTTCACTAACCTATTGATTGAATATCAATAAATGCAGTAGTTTAAAAAATAGTATCGCTTACTCCCAAAAAATATCAAGTAAATGTGCATTACTCCTCTGAAAAAACAATACCTATCTTGCGAAATCTCTAACGCCCTCAAAATAAATTATCATTTTATGTCCTAACTCAAGGTTAATGAAGTAGGTACATAGTTAACTTTATGAAAATAAAGATTTTAATACTAAATATATAAATTTATAAGCTTTTTAGATGCGAGAAAGAAAAAAATGTGTTAGATCTGGTTAAACTTTTTATTACTCCAAATAAATGTCAGAAAAAAAATAAAAAAAATCGAAACCCAATGAAACAATTTTGTGCTGTCAGCTAAATCTTACATAATATTTTGAATAGCTTGGATAACACAGCTGCTTGAAATCTATTAGGCCTCTACAAGCAGCAGTGTTATCCAAGCTATTCAAAATATTTATTATGTAAGATGTAGCAGGTAGCTGATAGAACAAAATTGTTTCATTAAGTTTCGATTTGTTTCATTTTTTTCACACATTTATTTGGAGTAATAAAAAGTTTAACCAGATCTATAGCATTTTAATTTTTTCTCGCATCCAAAAAGCTTATAGATTAATATATTTAGTATTAAAATCTCTATTTTCATACAGTTAACTACGTACATACTTCATGAAACTCGAAACTATAATGACTAACACAGAAATTCAGGTAGACGACACTGTTATGGTGGTTACTAGATTAATTTGAGAAATTGGTTTGGGACGTGATATTTTGGGAAAACTATTTTTCTCAAATTATTATTTACAATTTTATTCTAGGAAAGGGGGAATTTCGCGCAAATGGAAAGCCAATTTATGAAAGTATGTCACATAAGTTTCTTAAAATATCACGCTGTTAGTGTTTGAATGTCATAACGTTTTGTATGGCAATCGAACCACCTTAACGCAGTTACGACATAAAATGATAATTTATTTAGAGGGCGTAAGAGATTTTGCCAGATAGGTATTGTTTTTTCAGAGGTGTAACGCATATTTTCTTGATAGTGATATTCAATCAATACTCGTAGGTTAGTGTAGATGAAGTTATTTGAAAAGTATACATCTGAGATTCATCTTTATAGGATGAGTAGTTTACAAGTTATGAGTTAAAAAAACTGGAGTTTTGGTTTTAGGCTCCCCTCAAAAGTAGGCGTTTGTCCCTTACGACATTTTTAATTTCCACCGTCAATATACTTAGTATTTACAACAATGTTATTTCAAAGTTTTATATACTTTTTAACAAATTGAATGTTGTAAGGGAGTTTTATTTCATTTTAGTGCCTTACAACATAGGAATTTAAAAATTATTGAGACATACGACCTTGCGCTTCCACAAGACGACAAGAAAATATATTTGACCGATACAACACAGTATTTAAAAAATTAGGAAGTTATGACAAACTGTAACCTTTTTATAACTTTTTTATTAGAAGTCGTATCAAAATTTCAATACAACAGACAGATAGAAAAAAAAAACGGATTCCAATGGTATATTTAGTGTACCTACTTAGGACAAAATGTCCCTTACGACATTTGAAATTTCCACCGTCGATATATTTATTTTCATTTTTTTGTTTTTTTAATCAAGAGTTGAGAATTTACACCAGGTCATAAAGTTTGAATATGTTTAAAATAATTTAATTATACGCACGTTATCATATTTGATTAAAAAAATAAATTCCAGTCATTCATTCAGTTATTTTAGTGAGCTTCTGTTAAGTGTATTTGACTTGTTCACAAAGCTTACATATTCACTTCCAACGATTTTATAACGCTACAATTGTTGCCAATAACATGCGAAAAACCATATGTAGAGTAAAGCGCCTAGGTACAAGCAGATCCCTACTGGGTTCTTAGCACTGAGAGAGTTAAAGTATAAAAGTATGAATTAAGGTATAATACTTATCACATATTGCAGAGGTATAAATAACTAAAACTCAAAAGTATTTCCATTTATTTGCAGATAATTTTAACATTAGAACTCTAAATGCACAAGAAAATTTCTTCAGAAACTTTTCTGTCCAGGGCAAAAGACACCCCAAATCATATGTGCATTTTGAAGATAGAAATGGTGTTCGTGTTGCATTTATTGGCATAGATGCTTGCCCGGAGCCCGGTTTGAGGAGACCATTTAACTTCATAGGCATTGTTGATGCCCAAGAACAAAAGCAAATCAAAAAAATGCAAGCAGAGGCAGACATGAAAGCAGATCATATTATTTGGTTTGGACACTACCCCACATCATGCATTCTACCACTTGACACTGGCAACGGGAAGTTGGATCTGAGAGCATTAATGGGTGAAAGCAAAGGTTGTCAAGTATATGTGTGTGGCCATCTACATGCTATGGGTGGCCTTATTCCTAAAATGTACACAAAGCATAGAAAGGGCTACTTGGAAATTGAATTGGGAGATTGGAAAGACAACAGAATGTACCGTTTGGCAGCCATTGACCATGGCATGTTTTCATTTGTGGATCAGAAACATAACATGTGGCCCCTTGTGTTGATCACAAACCCAAAACATGCAAAATACATATTACCTGGACGGGAGCCTCTGCAACTGATACCTGATTCAACTCATATAAGGATCCTTGCATTTAGTGATGTTGACATTAGCGATGTACGAATCTCCTTTGATAAAGTTAGTTGGATGGATTGCAAACATACAGATGGACCTCTTTACGTCTGCCTATGGCAGCCGCACTTGTTTGCAAAAGATATTCATTATCTGTATGCAATAGTCACTGATGAGCTGGGAAAGCAGGCCTATGTTGAGCATCCATTTTCATTAGATGGTTCTACTATGAGTTTTGAAATACCACCAAGAATATTCCTTATGCTTGATGCTTGGACAGTGGTTAGTTCTTTGTTTTACTCTAATTTGTATTTTATACTCATAACTACAGAGTTTAGTACTACTCCATCCAGAGTACACATTTTCGCTTGATGCTTGGACAGTGGTTAGTTCTTTGTTTTACTCTAATTTGTATTTTATACTCATAACCACAGAGTTTAGTACTACTCCATCAAGAGTACACATTTTCTGTCTTCAATATTACTATCATTAAGAAGGCATAGCAAATCATTTATATTCCCGGGTTATTCCCACCTGTTACCACCAATTTTTACCAGTGGTAACAGCTGGAATTTTTTTCCCCGTAACCCATGTTCCTAATGCGCGGGAGTCCGCTGGATGCGGGTGGCGCAGGACCGGTAATTTTGGCACTCTTTGGGGAGGCCTATGTCCAGCAGTGGACGTCTTTCGGCTGATATGATGAAAATAAAAATGATGATATTCCCAATTAATGAAATAATACAAACCAGTTTTTAAGTAATGTGTTTCAGTTCCAGGCAATATTCGGAACTCTACTTTTGGTGAATGTTTTACCACTGGTATATTTTCGATGGCAAAAGCAACCACCTAGACACCGAAGAAAATTAGCGCGATACGTGCTGAGACGATTATGGGTGTTGAGTAAAATAGACAAAATATACTATCCCATCGTGCTGTATGCAGTGTACGTGCCGCTCGGGCCGTGGGCGGTCGGGGAGCTCATCGACGGCCACGTCGGCGTAGTCTTTGCCTGGGGCATATTAATAAAAGGAACATTCTTGCCCGAGCCTTTCACTTACATGTATGGGAGTGTACAACTAATGTTTGTACAAATCCCTTTAGTGCTGGTGCTGTCCCACACATTACATAATCGAATATATAATCCCAGTGCTAGCGGCATAAGGAGGTTATGCAATAATCTACCCTTCATACTGCTACTATCAGTCCAGTTGTTGCTGGCGTACTTCTTTTGGTTGGAATATGGAAGTTTGGCGTTTCTATTTGGGCCTCTTAGAACGTGGAGCGTTATCCTAAGTATTATATTGTGGTACAAAGTCATGACCCTGCCTCCTGATTACTGCAGGTAATATTTTTTTAGATATTTATGTGCATATTTCATAAAGTATGGTGATAATTTTATTTCTTACTCTTTTTTTTCTTTGCAGGAAACTGATACATTTGAATGAAAACACGCCGTCATAGTATTACAAGCGGAGGCATTGAAAGGCGCATTGAATGCGAGTAGAGCATCTAGGTAGAAGGAGCTGCTATTTTTTCATTGCAGTATAATATTATTCCTTTGTGAAGTTTGATGCTCACAGTAACTGATTTGACATACTTAAAGATTATAAAATTTTGACGCATAGTTCTAAATGTAATGTATTAGTAGCACCTTCTTTATTATATTATACCAAGTCATTTACAATTTTGAAGAACACAGTCAGTTAAGTAGGTACTTCGAAATTTGATAGATTTTCTAATTTGACTATTAGGGTTTAGGGGGGGGGGGGTTAGGTTTTATAAAGATAACTGCACGGCTATCACAAGAAGACGCGCGAGCTCTCGATTTTGCTCGCACTATACGTCTCTAAGTTTTCTACTAATAAGATACACAAGAGAGACTTAAGTTCATCGCCTTTGTACATTATTTATGATTTTTGTAACTGTATTTCACCTGTTTTATGTAGGTAAAACTAGCTGACCACTCGAACTTGGTATTTTTTTTCCATATTTATTAAGTATTTATTCTGCTGCTCGGAGCTAAGACAAATCAAACATCATAAAAATCGATCCCGCCGTTCTTGAGTTATAAATGGTGTAACTAGCACGATTTTTTTATATACCTATAGTTATATAGATAAAGCATAATATCCAAGTATAACATATTGCCACCGAGACGCTAACATTGCTGTGTGTAGGTAATTAGGTCCTGCATAATATCGCGGCTAACGCTATCACTGTGTGTCGGCATTACAAGTGAGTTCTAGTATGTGCTAGAGGGATAAATGAATTATGGCGGATGTTAACAAGATCATAATATATATGCTACCAGTGCATGTACGAGGGCGACACTGAAAGTCTTTAGAACTGGCCACTTGTAATAAATATAATAAAAAAATAAGTTCAAAATTTGAAAATGGAACTCTTTCTTAATATTTTTGTGTACGAATTCCACTCGATTGTCATTTGTTTTACGATTTGGCGGCAAATTGAAAATTGTGTGTACTACGTGAGCATGAATTTAACGCGAGAAAATTTTCGAGCAATGATTTTTTACGACTTTCGATGTAATTTAAGTCAACAAGAAAGTTATGATAGACTTCGATTGGCCTTTCACGATGAAGCCCCATCTCGTGCTACTATTTACAACTGGTTTAATGAATTTAAACGTGGCCGCTCTGATCTCACTGATGATCTGCGTGAGGGCCGGCCTTCTACGGCGACTACTGAAGATAACATCAGTGTTGTGCGGCGTATGATAGAGACTGACAAAAGAGTAACCTATCAGCAGATTCGTACAAGCTTAGCCATTGGTATGAGTCAAGTCCACAAAATCCTCCATGAACATTTAGCGGTGAGGAAGCTTTGTGCCCGGTGGATACCTCATAATTTGACAGAAGCCCAAAAAGTCCGTCGTGTTGATTGGTGCCGTGAAATGGGTCAAAGATTCAACGGAGGTGACTCAAATGCTGTGTTCGACGTAGTTACGGGTGACGAAAGCTGGATTTACTGTTATGATCCTGAAACTTAAAGACAGTCTGCTGAGTGGGTGTTTCCTTCCGAGGAGTTGCCTACTAAAGTGAAGAGAGGTCGAAGTGTGGGAAAAAAGATGGTGGCCTCGTTCTTCGGAAGGACTGGTCATTACGCAACAATTATTTTAGAGGATCAAAAAACAGTTACTGCGAAGTGGTACACTAACAATTGTTTACCACTTGTCTTGGAAAAAGTTCGAGAAAAACGGCCTCGCAGTAGGATCCTGCTTCACCACGACAACGCCTCATCGCACACCGCCAAGCAAACGATCGACTATTTGGCGACGGCAAACGTGGAATTACTGGGTCACCCACCTTATAGCCCCGACCTTGCACCTTGTGATTTTTATTTATTCCCAAAAATTAAAGAAAAACTTCGAGGAAAACGTTTTATGGACGCCGACGAAGCAGTGGCTGCGTTTCAAAAGGCCGTCGAAGAGACCCCTAAGGACGAGTGGGCAAAGTGCTTTTCTCAGTGGTTCTATCGAATGCAGCGATGTATTGATGTGAAGGGAGGCTATTTTGAAAAGATATAATAAAAGTAATAAGTTGCTTGATTGCTCAGTTTTTGATTTTCTAAGAACTTTCAGTTTGACCCTCGTACTAAATAATATTTAATGTTATTTTCTAGGGCACAATCTGTGTTTGTAGCATGTTGTGATATGTTGTTCTATGTTTCATTTATATGCCCTGGTTGTAGTGTTAGTGCGTTAGAGAGGGAACATTCCTTATAGAGAATCATGCAGATTCACATCCAAACGCTCTACCGATATCTTAAAATATAGGCGGTACTAATATGATAAGGGACTGTCCTTTTTTTTTCGTTGATCTATGCTTTTTTTAGATAATTTGATTACCTAATTCTGTACGATCGATATTAATGATTCGAGGGAATTTAGCTCACAAGTTAATATTGCCAGTATTGCCACAAATAATTAACAACTGTGACAAGTGACAACCACTTTTGTTAAAAACTATTGATTAGCACCGAACTGTTATTTTCTTATCAAAGTGCTGTTTATTAAATCCATTATATTTATAACTTTATGAAATATACTATTTATTTTATCCTAGCCATCCATTGTACAATACCTACCTAGGTACATATAATTTTTGTACAAACACGCTGAGCTTAACTTTAAATTAAAATTATTAAGGCACGCAAGGGTATAATCTTAACTATTTGTATAACCAAAGATTAAATAAATAATTGAACACATTCCAAATAAATTATTTTACTTTCTTAGAATATGATGTAGTTAAATGTTTTACTAAAGTATGTATTATTTATACTTCAAACTGTACCGTACATAACATGCTTAAAGAGTAATGATACAAACTATAAAACGAACAAAATCTTTTAACATATTATGCACTATTCCTCGTAAGACCCAGACTGATTTTCGCAATGTTGAATTTGGAACCTTGGTTAGGTACTTCTATTATAGTTCAAAACTCAAATTGAATTTGTACTTTTAAAAGTACGCGGGGACTTACGAGGTTATAAACACAGAAAATGTTTGGTAGGTACCTTATATACTTCTTGATAAGTTAATCCTTCTAACTTATCTCTGCCGGTACAAGTAGGTACATGCCAATATTAGACAACAAAGAGCACATATCTATTTGTATAGACAATGCACAATGCTTCTACTTACCTTATTTAGTTCAGATAGCTTATCTCACGATGTGTCATGCTGGATAGCGGCACGAACTAGTTAGGTAGGTAGGTATCTAGGTATACCATCCTCCGGCGTTGTATGTATTGAAGGGATATTTGGTCAAGGCTTTGGTTTGGACGAACGTTTCGTGAAATGTTTCATTTCGTAGAATTTTCATTTAATCGAGAAGTTCGATCTCTTTATCGTGAAATATTCATGTTTTTTGAAAACGTCTATTCAAAATTTCAAAACGTTAGGTAATCTTAAAGGGGAAAAAAACTATCCATAGAATAAAAATTCTACGAAAAGAAATTCCGTGAAATATACATAGGTAGGTACAAGGTATCACATCGACTGAAGCTTACTGTGCAGTCGTCATCTATCAATGCTCAACAGTTCGTAGCAGGCAAGGGTGCTCAAAACATGTGAACTGGCTCTGAGGCCTTGGTAATAAAGGCGGAAGTACAATGCGCAGCTGAAGAAGGAATCTGAGTGGGAGGAGCGTTGGGTGTACCCACGAATTTTCGTATGGTTAATCTAGCTTCCCCCTTTCGGTGGTGTTCGGATGCGTGATACTGATAGCCCCTTCAGAGTTCAGATGCTGTTGATGAGTATGTTGTGAACGATCAGGTCGTTGAGAAGTGCTATGTCTAAACTACATTAAACATAGCACCTACTTAAGTGGTTACAAAATGTAGTCAGGATTGTATGAAATAGGTTGTAAAGTTTTTAGCTAAGCACCCAAAGAAAAAATCAAATAAATTACTTATGAATAAGATAATAAGAGAAACACATATGAAAATACACAAAGAATAATAATGGATTTATTAATATTTAGGATTTGTGTAAAAAATTCCTATGGTTTTTATTCTGGCTGACGTTAAATATATATATCTAGTTTTAAGCACTGACATTACGTGAGACGACTAGATACCTGTTTAATTTGTAATATTTATTTGCAACAATAATGTAAGAACATTCAATAATATCATTAATCTACAGTTTCCTATTTGAGTCCCCGAAGTTGCCAACAAATGCAATCTTGGCACTACAGTGTCCGTGGGTGTCCAATCCGATTGTTTATTGGTAGCATACTTAGCCTTAGAGGCTGACAAGACCAAATTTGTTGAAATTGATATGTTTTAAGCAGTTGTATAAGAAAAACTATTTGTTCTAGCACATCAAAAAATAAAAGTTAATATTCATCATATTTCTAAGACCGTAGACGGACTCGAAACATAATTGGATGAAATCGGCTCGATAGAAAATAATTGCAAAGATTGGTCTTAAAATCATCTTAAACGGTTCTATGTCCTTATTTTGTTGACGTATGGGTCTACAATTAAAAACATGAAGTCCACATATTCATACCTAAACCGCTGACGAGCCATATTTCACAAATAATCCAATTTTTTTTTTATTTCAATATTTATTCATTATTTTCGTCTAAAACCTGGCTGCTCAAGTAACATGTAGGTAGGTAGATAAATTAAATATACCTCGATATGACTATTGACTCCACTGCTTAGTAATTATTCATTAAATGTGTAAGGTCGATTTTTGTAAGATATCCCCACATATTTCTTTATTTTATTTTTTGTAGGTTCATATGGTACCTATACCGTGTCACTAAAGTCAACCTTTCTAAAAAATAAAAGAAAAATCCATGTCATGTATTAAAAAAATCACAGGCATTCAAAAATTAACATAACCGGCCAAGTGCGAGTTGGACTCGCGCACGAAGGGTTCCGTATCATCTATAAAAACGGCAAAAAAATCACGTTTGTTGCTTAGGAGGCCCCCTTAAAAAAAAAAATATTTTGTTTTTAGTATTTGTTGTTATAGCGGCAACAGAAATACATAATCTGTAAAAAAATCAACTCTAGCTATCACGATTCTTGAGATACAGCCTGGTGACGGATTATCTATAAAAACGGCAAAAAATCACTTTTGTTGTTTGCGAGCCCCCCTTAAAAAAATATTTTATTTTGTTTTTAGTATTTGTTGTTATAGCGGCAACAGAAATACATAATCTGTGAAAATTTCAACTCTAGCTATCACGATTCTTGACATACAGCCTGGTGACAGACATACAGACGGACAGCGAAGTCTCAGTAATAGGGTCCCGTTTTACTCTTTGAGTACGGAACCCTAAAAATGGACACACTGTAAATATGTTTCAAGTACCTACTACGGCTAAAAAATCAACTCTAGCTATCACGATTCTTGAGATACAGCCTGGTGACAGATTATCTATAAAAACGGCAAAAAATCACTTTTGTTGTTTGCGAGCCCCCCTTAAAAAAATATTTTATTTTGTTTTTAGTATTTGTTGTTATAGCGGCAACAGAAATACATAATCTGTGAAAATTTCAACTCTAGCTATCACGATTCTTGACATACAGCCTGGTGACAGACATACAGACGGACAGCGAAGTCTCAGTAATAGGGTCCCGTTTTACTCTTTGAGTACGGAACCCTAAAAATGGACACACTGTAAATATGTTTCAAGTACCTACTACGGCTAAAAAAGTTTAGGTACTTTTCTTCAATATTTTTATTGGTAGGTATGTAACCGTAAATAACCCCTGTAAATTAAATAATAAACTTAAAACACAAGTGCCTCCGTTTTAAATAAATTGACAGTTTTTTCCCAAACATGTACCTACGTACCTACTTCTTCTTTTTCGTGTACGTACTTAAAATTGTTAGACCAACTAACTTTAACTGACTGTAACTAAAAAAAATACTACGCTAATTTGGCTAGTATAGGTAGCTTCAAAAGATTTGATCCTCAGAGCATAGAATACTAGAGAGAGGACAAGCCGCCGGCGGCCGTGTCGCAGCTGTTTGCTCAATGGGCATACACTGCCATACTGTGCACGCGTGCTGATCGCAGAGAATATTACGTTTTTTCCCAAAATGCCTGATATGATGCGCGTTTATTGTCAAATAAGCGTGTAGGTATACAAAAGTGTGTGTTTTAGATGTGTGCGTGCTTTGTCTTGTCAATTACTTGGGCGTTGTGTGGGTTAGTACTTGCGACAGGCTCACTCTATACAAATCGGCCGCCATGTCCGATCTCCTTATATTCATACATCTGTGATTTGATCTGAATTTAAAAATAGTAGTAGGTACTTACCAAAATGTAGCTTTAGGCCCCTACAATATACTAAATCCTAGCAGGGGAACTGAATAAAACCACTGCCTATAGGATTGGATTGTAAGTCAAGGGCCCTATTTTAAACAGGGTACGAAAAAAGAGTTCGTGCGACGTCCAACTAACCCCAGCTTTGAAGCCTGAATTCTGACCACCTATTGCCACATTTCCGAGCAGTGGCGTGAAAAGTTCAATTTCCATCCAATAGGAAAAATAAATGTTTTTAAAATCATGGACCGGATTTTTATTAAATAACTTTTATGACTTGGTCTATCAACCGTTTGCGGCTTGACGTTGAGTTTTGGGACATCGTTTATACATTCTATATACCTATACGTTTTAGATGATTACATAATTTAATATAAAAAGTCTGAAAAAGTCCACGCCCTGTGAGGACCTGTGAGTTGTGAGAGTTTGATTGATTGTATATTTTTAGGGTATCCTCTATAATAATTATAATTCATTCTACATAATTTGTAAAATTACAGATAGGTCTTCTTGGGGGAGGCGTATGTCCAGCAGTGGACGTCTTTCGGCTGATATGATGATGATGATGATGATGGATGACAGATAATTTTTATCTTCGATTTTTAAATTTACATACATAAGTACATAGGTACATAAAATCACGCCTCTTTCCCAAAATATTTGCAAAATATGGAGTACATGTGTTTTGCGTATTGCCGTGTCACGCAGGCGTTCGCTTTCTGGCGCTAGCTATCTCGTTCAACGGGAAAAACGAGAGTACAATTTTTTTTGGGCCTTAACTTACCCAAAAATCTTAATTTCTATGCGAAATTCCTTCTTTTTAAGATTCGGGTTGCTGAAGAGATGCTCCCCAGCAACCCCAATTTAAAATCATTGTACTCTCGAAACTATTGAAGTACAATTGTTTTCAAGTAAGTACCTACTAATTTGGTACAATATTTTCACATACTCAGAAATCCCGAAATCGAATGTGGGGTTGCCAGGGAGCATGACATCACGGATCTCCATTTGCTACGATCCTGACAAACCACTTTCGCTTCACTCAGATTTTTAAATTTATTACAGTCATTACACATGCACGGTTGGTGGACTTCAGGAGTCAAGCCTGCCGACCGTGTCAGTCTCATTGTTATACCTTTTACCATAATTACATGTGAAAAAAACGTCCATTTTCCCCTGACACGGCCAGACTATACGACGATAAAAAGGTCTGTGTTTTATGTAGGTACGGTTGAGATTATGTAGGTACGGTTGAGATTATGTAGGTACGGTTGAGAATATCTAGGTACGGTTGAGATTATGTAGGTACGGTTGAGATTATGCAGGTGCGGTTGAGATTATGAAATGTGGCCGATTTTTTATTTGATTTTTTGTGTGAATGAATGTCCTTGGACGGTAGCGTTCCTTTTTTAATGGACTACTTTTATACAATTTGAGCTAAGTATTCCCATTTTTCCCCGCCTTTTATTACCCCTGGCAACAAATGGACATAAACATTCCCATCGGTTTCCACTGGCGACAACTGGGAAATAATCATTTCCATTTGTTACCACTGGGGACAACTGGGAAACAATCAGTCCCATTTGTCGCCAGTGGTCACAAATGGGAATGAACATTTCCAGTTGTTGTTGTATTTGACCAAGAAAATGGTTAAACATAAAGAAATTTTAAACTATCAAAATTTTCAAGTATACTTTGGAAAGCCAATTTTATGTTATATACGTAAGCAACGTATCTAATCCGAATTATGTACACTTACGGCGTTCAAAACTTTTTGGGTAGCACATTAGGATCTCTTTTCACATGATTTTTAAAGCCCATGGAATAAGTATAACTATTAATGGAATAACCATTAGTTTGTGCTTTTGCACGTTTTACATGTAAAATGTTTACATTAATATTATGTTTCAAATGTATAATCTGATCAATTAATATATATTAGTACATTACTTACCTAGGGCGGTTAAACAAAGAATGTCTCAGATCGCAGGTATTTGACGCCCGAGCCGAAGGCAAGGGCGATAAATATGCGCTCTGAGGCTTTCTTTATTACCGCCCGTGGTGAGTACAAAATTTTACGTCTCTATCTGGCCAGGAAGTGGGGTTTTCCGCACGCATAGCGTGCGGTAATTCCTACTTTATGGCCAGGTATGACGTAAAATATATAAGATAAGTATTTAAGTAGATCGTTTGACCAGATGACCTGTATTTTAAATCGAATAAAACACGCTTAATAAAAACATTGTATCAAAATATTTTTATTCCACCACGATTATTTGTTGCACCGACATAATAATATCCTTATTTTATCACAGAAGTTGTATGTACGTTTTTTTATATAATACGATGTACATCTATGTACATAAGTAAGTAAACAAGGAAATATACCTATTTACAAAATGCAATAACAGGCAGATTAATCAGATTGATATTATGATTATTATTTGATTGGTACCTACTAACGAACTCGCTAACTAGGTGCTAGTCAGTGAGTTCGTTAGTGCGTTCTTATTTATGGCGGTAAGTAAGTAACTAAGTAATTACGAAATAAATTAGTTAAATAAATATTATCAATCCATTACCAGTTAGATGATTTAGTTTATGTTTACGTAATAATTCATACAGTTTTTAATCCCGTATTAAACATAATATCTTGTCATGGAATGTTTTATGTTAGGTACTAGACCATGGCCTAGGTTACCTAGGAAATCTATGCTCCCTTGCTTACGTATACTTACCTAGTGACGAGAGTATATATCAATTTAGTTATTTGCTACCAAGTACTTACACAAATACATGCTTAATGCTGGAACCTACAGTACGAGGACGTGGATAGGGGGGGCGCAGCAAAATGGTAATTAATAATAATAATAATAAGAAAAAATATAAATGTAAGAAGGTATATAATTATATCACTATATTAATAGTAGGAGATACGAATAGAGACACGATTTGAGGAAAAGTACCTATTTTATATCGAATTTAGTAAGTAAATTAATTATTTTGCTAAAGGGATGGGCTAAAAAAATCCTGGCAAAAAAAACATAATTTACTTAGAAGAGTGTAGGGATTGAAAGATTCGTTTTTTGCCACCCACGGTAGCTCAGTTGGATAAGAGCAATGGACGGATTCCAGAGGTCGCGGGTTCAAATCCCGCTCGTGGCGAATACTTTTTCACTTTGATCGAAACTTAATAATTACCTACCTTTGTTTTTTTTTACATTGCACTCAATAGTTTTAATACTTAGATCAAATATTATAGGTACTAACGAAAGTATGAAGCCTATAAAATATATAGGTAATAAATATTTATTAAACAGTTGAGTGTAAATTAGTACTAGTTTTGACTAACCACAGTGTATAGGTGACGCTACACAGGCCGATATCGGCCGGATTGCATGCAGGCCAACACGTGATTCGGCCCGTGTGGATACGTGTCGGAAGCACGGCCAACCAAATCAAGGGTAAATCCATACTAGATTTTCTGTGACCTTGCTTGGCCGTCCGCCGATGTCGGCTCGTGTAGCGTCTCCTTATAGGAACATTTTGCTAACATGACGAATGACATAATCCCATTGCAAAATATTAACTGTTTTGTAAAAACTTAACCTGTATTCAATTATTTTTTTCTTTAATCCTGACTTAACGGCTATTGTATTATTTTATTACCATATATTATTATTTCCAAAATTTTCTGATCTTTTCTATAACAAACATAGGAACGAAAATTGTTATCATTTTAGATGTTCAGTTACGTTAGTGTGGTACGTTAACAACCGTACTATCTCACTCTATGATTGTCTAATGTCTTGCAAAAAAATGACAGCTAAAGTCATCAGGTCATCATAGGCAGTGGACCTTCTGTCTTTAGGTAGTATTCATTATTCTGTGGTTGAAGCGTTATTATTATTAAGTAATGTGAAATAAGTAAGAAAAATATCGGGCATCTTAATACTTCATACCTACCATCGAGGCAAAACCGACCATTGCAAAAATTACACTTACTATACTACGCGGGCGGAGCCGCGGGCAAAAGCTAGTTATAGATGAACGGTTAACGGGCCATTTTCAAAAAAAAAGTATTCTCAGCTCGTTAAAAACAAAAATTAACTCCGTTTCAGTTTTGTAACGAAGATTAAAGCGTACAAATTATGTGAAACAAAAACTGATTTGAAACGGAATTGGGTACTTACACAAATTTATGAAAATGCCCAGCGTCGTTATTGCCTACTTATTTTATCATTACTTCCTCATATTTTTGTGTAAGACGATACTTAATATATTATGTAATATAGATACATTTAAGCTAAAACAAATTTAACGACTTCCATAACATTGGATCATTCAAAAAATATATGGTAGGTACAAAAGAAAGTACAAAATTCTCAAAAATACCTATTCGGCGCATACCAAACACATTCCATATTTTAAATTGAGGTACAGCGGCTCGGTTGCTTCTACAATTATCTACATGCCCTATAGACTCTGTATTTTAATACACAGACAAAAGAAATCTGTAATAAAACTATCCATATTAATAAAGCGTAGATATCATATAAATACGGCCTAGTTAGTCCTAGGTAAGTCAGATAGGACTGCGGTGTTCGAAACATGCAAAAGGCTTTGTAGCACGGCAGTGTTTCCCGCTCGAACCCGTAGGCTGCTTGCATGAAGGCGTCGAAGGCGTATCGGAAGTACGATATGGTCGCGAACGGCCGCAGGTAGTACGGCATCTCGTGGTACGGGATGAAGAACTCTGAGAACATCAGCATCGGAATATTGGCTGCTGGTACTACGAACATGCCGAGCTGCAAAAAATGTTTCGCTTTAGCACCGATAAGTAATAATTGAGCGCTGAGATTCTGAAGTCTCAATTGCGACTTTTGGTAGCGATAAGTACAAACGCGCAAACTGTATCGCGACATTAGTCATATAATACCGGTCATAATCACTTGTATCGATGCTGCATTGCGTTATTATCGCGTTTGTAGCGCAAAAAGTCGCAGTGTGTAACCACTCTAATACCTTTTGATACCAACAATCAATGCATTCATGTGGCTGCCGTACCGGCTGTAGCCAGCTGGCTGGCCAGTACCTACCTAGTTAATGCCACTTGAAAGCAGTAGGTATATGTACCTACGCATCGTGTCACCTTTTCAACTTTTGCTAGGTAAGATAGTGGCTAGTCATGACAAGGATATAAATCACGGACGTAGAAGGTAAACGTCTAAACAACTCATTCGATTAAAAAAAAAAAACGTTCACCATAATCTAGAAAGAACCAGCATGATGGATATTATTTTATTATTCCGGTAAACAAGGGTCTTGTGTAGGGCATAGCTAGTGATTTATAAATTCGGAATAAATGAGAGATCGACCGAATACCTTTACATCGCACGCTGTCCCAATAACTAGGCCTAATGTTTGCGCCAGAATCGTGACTAGAACGCACACAGTCCAGGCCAGACCCATGCGGTGGTAGTCCATAGGCTGCGACGTCAAATACCACGCCGGGAACAGGAACACCGTAGCACATAGCAGCTGAAAAATAACGTAGATATTCATTTATACTTTTAAATACTTATATTATGTATCTAAAGTAAATACAAGCGATAATAGCCCTTGAGACCTCTTAATTATCATTGCTAAGTGATACGTCCATAATTATATACTCATGAGTTGTTGGGGTATCGATTAATTATGTAAGTATGTATTTGTCTATCAACCTTGTCAGCAGAGAAGCTCAAAATAACACTCGTATATTTTTGGGGTAGGTAACAGCTTAGCGCAAGAAAGATAATGGATCTGTATTTTTACTATTGGTATTAAAAAAACCACTCTCAAACTCTTAGGCAGGGAAATTAGACAAAAATCGTTAGTTCAAACCTCGTCTGCAGGTCGTAGAACAAATAAATTATCTGCATAATGACGTAGAGAGAGTACATATCACACATTATACCACCCTTATAATAATTATAAGATACAATGTCACGAATATGATTGAATTCTGAGGCTCATCAATTTGCCTCACCTGCACTGGTAGATCTATCACGATCTTGGCCATACAGTACGCTGTTAAGGAGTACCATTTGTTCAAGTGTTCTTGAAGGACCACCGTTGCTTCTGCCGGAACTGAAACGTGATAATACATCTCATTAAAGGAGTTATCCGATACCACATTAGTTGGTAAGTGGATATTACTCGCCAAAATCCATCAATATTTACCTACCTACACCTTGATCAAAATTAGGTATTGAAAAACTTTATTTTCACAAGCACACATTTTTGACCTGAGCTTTACAAATGTTTTCGATCGTACTGCGACATCTCTCTTATCAGCAGACATGGTTGTGTTAACGCAGTTGGTAGGTAAGTATAAACAACATCAATAAAAATTGTGAACAACACTACACTGCACCGAAACTGCTACAAAATTTAGGTACGATGTCTGCTTATCAATTGCATACTACAATATAAAGAGGCCTAAAGTTGCAAGGAAAATTAATAGTCAAAAATAATTACACGAGTTTATCGTAGGCATCGCGTTGGAGAAGAAGAGGAACAGCAGAAAGAAGAAGAGGCAAGCGGTGTTGGTGACGGTTCGGTCCGCGGCGGCGCCCGCGCCGGTATACAGCGCGCCCAGGAGGAGAGCCACCGCCAGGTGGCACGCCAGCCGGATCTGAGGACCACATGTAATATATATATAACTAGCTGTTGCCCGCGACTTCGTCCGCGTATAACATGTTATCGTCTAAATGTTTGTTGAAAGAATGAATTTAAAAATAACATTGAAATTAATTTTGTACCTAGTCTTTTAGAAAACAATCTAAATCCGAAATTACAAATCTCTTACTTTCAAAATGTCTTGCTCTCTATACAAACTAAGAACCCTCTCTGAACCCTCATAGTAAACAGTCTGAAACCGTAGTTACAAATTTCTTACTTTAAAAATGTCTTGCTCTCTATACAAAGTTCGAACTCCCTTTTAACCTTCTTAGGCGATGAATTAAAAAAACGCTGAAATAAATATTTTAGCAAACAGTCTAAAACCGAAGTTACAAATCCCTTACTTTAAAAATAGCTTGCTCTCCATACAAACTTTGAACACCCTTATAATCCCCTTTAAGGGATATATTTCAAAAAATGCTAAAATAAGTTTTGTAGTCTAAACAGGCTAAGATCGAAGTTACAAATATCATACTTTAATGTTCTTGCTCTCCATACAAACTTTGAACGCTTTTCAGGGAAAAATTAAAAATAAAACACTCGTTTTTTTATTGTAATAGGTAAGTATTTTTTCTACAAACTATCAAGTCTCTAGCTAAAAAGAAGTGTTTCCCATACGAACCTTGCACCCTTTTTTAACCCCTTAAGGGGTGAAATTTTCCGAAACGCTGGCAGTAGGTATTTTTTTGTATTTTAATAAATAGGTACTTAATCTTTCTACAAAGTTTTAAGTTTCTACCTAAAAAAAGTTTTCCTATACAAACATTGCACCTCTTTATCCCCCTCTTAGCGGGTGGAAATTTTCAAACCACTGAAAGTAATTTACCTGTATATTTGTATTCTAATAAATAATCTTTCTACACAATTTCAAGTCTCTAGCTCAAAAAAAAAAAGTTTCCTCGATACAAATTTTCACCCGTTTTATTCACCATTAGGGGTGGAATTTTCCAAAACGCTGAAAGTGTTTCATTTGTATTCTAATAACTAATTTTTCTACAAAGCTTAAGTCTCTAGCTAAAAAAAAAGGTTCTCCCATACAAACTTTGCACCCCTATTTTACCCCCTTAGGGGTAGAATTTATAAAAATCCCTTTTTATCCCTAGCCCACGTTATAAAAGCAACATACTGTGCAAAAATCAACTCTCTAAGATTAGTAGTTTCGGCTGTGCGTTGATGAGTGAGTGAGTGAGTGAGTGAGTGAATAAGTCAGTCAGGACATAGGCATTTATTATGTACTAGCTGTTGCCCGCGACTTCGTCCGCGTAGAACTTTTTATCGTCTTAGAAAATGATTTCTCTCAATACAAAATTTGAACCCTCTTTTAGGGGATAATTAAAAAAAAAGTTGATGTTCATTTTCTAGTTTGTGAACAAACAGTCTAAAACCAAAGTTAAAAATCTCATACCTACTTTAAAAATGCCTTGAAATACTCAAACTTTGAACCAATTTTAACACTCTTAGGGGATGAATTTGGAAAAACTCTGAAATCAGTTTTGTAGTCTTTTAACGTACAGAATAAGACCGAAGTTAAAAATCTCTTACTCACACTTTAAAATTTTATTGCTCGCCATTTAAAATTTGAACCCCCTTTTAAACCCCCTTAGAGGTTGAATTTTTCTAATCGCTCAAAGAACTTTTTTCGTAAACTTTTAAGTCTCTAGCTCAAAAAAAGTGTTGCCCATACAAAGCTTTCTTAACCCCCTTAGGGGTGGAATTTTCTAAAACTCTGAAAGTACTTTATTATTAATTTTAATAAGTAACATTTTGAATAGTTTTAAGTCTAGTAAAAAAATAAGTTTTTCCCACACAACACTGGCTACCCTTCTTAAGGATCTTAAGGATCCCCTTAGGGATGGAGTTTTCTAAAACGCTGAAAGTTCTTTTTTAGTATTTTAATAAGTAATCTTTCTACAAAGTTTCAAGTCTCTAACTCAAAAACATAAACTTTCCCTGATAAAAACTTTGCACCCCTTTTTATCCCCCTTAGGGATAGATTTTTTCAAAACGCTGAAAGTCTTTTTTTTTGTATTTTTATAAGTAATCTTTCTACAAAGTTTTAAGTGTCTAGCTCAGAAAAAGTGTTCCCCATACAAACCTTGCACCCTTTTTTAACCCCCTTAGGGAATGATTTTTGTAAAACGCCGAATGTAGTATTTTTCATGTTCTAATAAGTAATTTTTCGTCAAAATTTCAAGTCTCTATTAAAAAAAATATGTTTTTCCCATACAAACTTTGCACCCTATTTTACCCCCTTAGGGGTGAAATTTTCCAAAACACTGAAAGTACTTTCTTTGTATTTAAATAATCTTTCTACAAAGTTTTAGGACTCTAGCTAAAAAAAATAGTTTCCCACATACAAATTTTGCACCCCTATTTTAGCCCCCTATTTTTAGGGGTAGAATTTTCTAAAACGCTGAAAGTACTTAATTTGTATTCTGATGACTAATCTTTCTACAAAGTTTTAAGTCTCTATTTAAAAAAAATATTGTTTCCCCCATACAAAATTTGCACCCCTATTTTACCCCCTTAGGGGTAGATTTTTTTAAAACACTGAATCTAGGTACTTTATTTGTATTCTAATGAATAATTTCTCTACAAAGTTTTAAGTCTATATTTAAAAAAAAGTAGTTTTTCCCATACAAACTTTGCACTCTATTTTACCCCTTTAGGGGTAGAATTTTCTAAAACCCTGAAAGTTCTTTATTTGTATTCTAATGACTGATCTTTCTACAAAGTTTTAAGTCTCTATTTAAAAAAAAAATGTTTCTCCCATACAAACCTTGCACCCCTATTTTACCCCCGTAGGGGTGGAATTTTCCAAAACGCTGAAAATGTTTCATTTGTATTCTAATAACTAACTTTTCTACAAAGTTTAAGTCTATAGCTCAAAAAAAAAAGGTTCTCCCATACAAACTTTGCACCCCCATTTTACCCCCTTAGGGGTAGAATTTTCAAAAATCCCTTTTTATCCCTAGCCCACGTTATAAAAGCAACATACTGTGCAAAAATCAACTCTCTAAGATTAGTAGGTAGTTTCGGCTGTGCGTTGATGAGTGAGTGAGTGAGTGATTGAGTGAATAAGTCAGTCAGGACATAGGCATTTATTATGTATAAATAGATAGAAGATAATGAAACTCCCATTCAAATGTCTCAAAAAATTATGAAGCTACATCCGTTTTAATGTCGCTTGTTAGAGTGAGAAAACGATGAGGGACTGTGACGTCAATATACTCGAGCGTCATAGTAAAAAACAATCGTTTCATATGAAGGTGCGTTTTGCGGAAAAGGGACAGAACATACCCCCTCTTAAAACTTTGGACTCTTATAACTTAATCATTACCTATATAACCTCTTGCTTTGTTTTTTTCTCCATTTGACTATATTTATTTTAAATTCTTTTTCGAGAAAATACATTACGATTATTTACCATATTTTCGATTCCTGAGCTATAACCACGAACTTCGGAATTCGAAAATATTCGGGTATCTCTATCTCTATCGCACTAACCATACTCGAGTGACAGGGATGCAAATATATGAACATTGAGTATCGGTTTTCGTGGTAGCGCCGCAGGTACTTTGGCTGAATGCGCCGAGCGCGTGCCATTGTCATTCAAAAAAAACAAATTCGTGTTAATTATATTGTTCAAATTTGTTGATTTCATTTATTGAAATTACGACATAAAACGACATTTGCGCATATAAGTTATCATATCAGAATCGAATATTTTTTTATGGTTTATATTTTAGCATTTGTCTCGTAAAGGTCTATCGTAGACGGGATTTAAATTATTAATAAGTGAAAGGCAAAGCAATTCCGCCATTTTGACGAAAATTTGACGGTTCTTATAGCTGAGCAGCGTTTGATTTCAATAAAAATAAATGAAAAATTAAATGAAGTCGTATATTTCGGAAAATTAATTAACTGTCGCAGTCGGATAAAAACTATCCTAAGTTGCAGCTAGAATAATAATGTACCTATATAAAATGTTTCATATTTTTCCGTTCATGGGATGCTGAGAACATTCGAACCGCGCAAAGCTTAGTGTAAGGCCTGAGTGGACGCTCGGAGCGGAGCTTTCGGCGGGGCGTGCAGCGGGGCGGGCGAGCGTGCACTCGCTGTGTGCAGCGTCTACTCAGGACACCAGTATGGGTTTCATTTGTTTAACATGCACGCCGCACGCCCCGCTCCCCTGCACGCCCGACTCGAGCGTCCACTCAGGCCTTACACTTAGTTTCAAACTGGCTGATTCTTTTTTTAATTTAGAGATTTATTATAAGTGGAGATAAATAGATAGAAGATAATGAAACTCCCATTCAAATATCTCAAAAAATTATGAAGCTACATCCGTTTTAATGTCGCTTGTTAGAGTGAGAAAACGATGAGGGACTGTGACGTCAATATACTCGAGCGTCATAGTAAAAAACAATCGTTTCATATGAAGGTGCGTTTTGCGGAAAAGGGACAGAACATACCCCCTCTTAAAACTTTGGACTCTTAACTTAATCATTACCTATATAACCTCTTGCTTTGTTTTTTTTCCATTTGACTATATTTATTTTAAATTCTTTTTCGAGAAAATACATTATGATTATTTACCATATTTTCGATTCCTGAGCTAACCACGAACTTCGGAATTCGAAAATATTCGGGTATCTCTATCTCTATCGCACTAACCATACTCGAGTGACAGGGATGCAAATATATGAACATTGAGTATCGGTTTTCGTGGTAGCGCCGCAGGTACTTTGGCTGAATGCGCCGAGCGCGTGCCATTGTCATTAAAAAAAAACAAATTCGTGTTAATTATATTGTTCAAATTTGTTGATTTCATTTATTGAAATTACGACATAAAACGACATTTGCGCATATAAGTTCTCATATCAGAATCGAATATTTTTTTATGGTTTATATTTTAGCATTTGTCTCGTAAAGGTCTATCGTAGACGGGATTTAAATTATTAATAAGTGAAAGGCAAAGCAATTCCGCCATTTTGACGAAAATTTGACGGTTCTTATAGCTGACAGTTGGAGCAGCGTTTGATTTCAATAAAAATAAATGAAAAATTAAATGAAGTCGTATATTTCGGAAAATTAATTAACTGTCGCAGTCGGATAAAAACTATCCTAAGTTGCAGCTAGAATAATAATGTACCTATATAAAATGTTTCATATTTTTCCGTTCATGGGATGCTGAGAACATTCGAACCGCGCAAAGCTTAGTTTCAAACTGGCTGATTCTTTTTTTAATTTAGAGATTTATTATAAGTGGAGATAAATTACCCATTTTACTTTTCACCATCTTTTTACTAATTTTGACAAACGTATTTATGCCGTAGGTGACTATTGGCAACGCGACGCTAGCTAGACTAGATAATCTACCTCTCTCTCTAAATTAGAAAGCGTGAGAGGAACGTGAGTAACTGAGTCGTGTCATTCGCGATACCTTGGTCAAATAGGGGTGTAGACACTAAATAAAATAATCAATAATGTTGCATTTTCTCGAAAAAGTATAAAAAATGTAGTCAAATGGAGAAAAAACAACGCAAGAGGTTAAATAATCACAAAGTTATCAGTGTCAAACTTAGAGCATTAAACCAACCGGAGACGACACGCGCACACTTTTCTATCTAAAAAAGTCTGCCGTTTTCGGCGCGGGGGACGAGGCAACGCACACAAATCATGTTAACACCAATGCATTTTTCCGATAGTGTCACTACACACGCACACGACAAAATTATCAAACACCAGCATAAACTATACTCACACAAGTACAAACACATACACAGACAACCTGTCCGTGAAAGAGATGACGTCAGCTCGAAGTAAACATCGATAGTGCGAGGAACACGTCGATAATAAATAATAAACTTATCGATATTTCATGTAGGTCCGGAAACGAATGCACAAAAAAGGTATAGAGGGAAATGCATGAAACACAATTTTTGACTTCGTAACTTTGTTTGGACTAGTTAGGAGGTAAACATATCAAAAGTCCTTGCCCGTAACCCTTGAGCCGGAGGGGAGGGGGGGGTTTCAAAGTCCCATTATTCGGTTTTTCACCTATATCTCGGAAACTATGCGTCCTAGCGACATAACTATTCTAAACAAAATGAAAGGTGATTAAATTTTCCACAATTTTTATAATATCAAGTTTTTCGATATCTTGTACAGTTTTCGAGATATAACATATTATACCATCGAGTACTATCGAGCTGGTCTGATGATGGAGATGGAAGGCGGCCATAGGATATCATATTGAAATGCCATGATCGGTACTTATTAAAAGGGATTTTTTTTTATGCACGTAACATACGATCTTTGGACAGACGGTAAACGGATAACAGGATGTTTTTTCCACATGAATAACTGGCCTGAATTTTGGTTCAGGCAGGACAGGTTAACACTGTACTGTATCTTTTGGAGATAACATAAAACAAGAAACAAAGAATAAAAAGCAACTTTTATAAAATAACATTCAAAATGCTGGGAGCAAATAGTGCTAGTCTCGTTTAGGAGTCCACGACACATGATTTCCACAAGCTCGGATACAGACATCCTGAATCATTACATCTTTTGGGAATCTGAAAAATAAATTATAAGAATAACATACTTATAATGTTTATCGACATTTGTTTTTGTGCTGTCCCTTCACTAACTTTCCTAGTACAGTGTTGCTAGAGTAACAAATTAAAAATGCATATTTACGGAACAAGTGACGATCGTAAATTCCGATTAATTAATAAAATACAGCCTAAACATATTATATTTAAAACATTAAATAAAAATATTATATGGTGAAAATAAAATAATAAATGAATTTGCAAACAGTAATCCATCATTAATTAATTAAATATCTACAATTATAAATTTCACGTTATTTATGGTTGGTACCATTTTTATTGGATAAACTGTGTTAATAATAACGAATTTAAAGTAGAACTTATAATTAAACATTTATACAGTCAACTTTAAAAAATACCCAAAAGTAGAGCTAGTACCATTAAGTGGGAACACTGTTAGATTGACAATATTTTTTAGTTTTTTGCAAATTTAATGCACTATTTGATAATATTTAAACGTAATAATACTAACAGATGAAAAGTAACGTTATCCTTTTGTACATTAGATATTTCTGATCTCTTATTACACGAGAACACGTTGCAATTCGGCATTTTTAGCTCAGGTCATTCCGCGCTCACTGCCATGCTATGCGAACTTAGAACTTAATGCAAATCCAGTTTCTTATTGAAAACAGTGCCACCTTCTTGATAGCTGGCGAACTCTCTGAAGCTCTAGCGATTGCTAGGCTAGGCTGTCAAGGTATTTCAAAATTCGCCGTATTGTGACAAGGCATCAGTAGCCTAGGGGTTCAGACGGTGGTATTTGGAGTCGATGATCCGGGGTTCGATCCCTACGACCGACGCACTTTTTGTATGTTTTGTACATTCAAAGAAAAGTTGTTACTACCGCAGAAGAGATGGCGCCTGTATACGCAAGCATTAAATGCCTTCTCAATTTGGTCGAGTTGCCTGTCTATCTCAGTATGTATATTGTAGTCTTTGCTCACTGCGATTCATTGAATGGCGCGGAGCGCGCGGCAACTAGTTTTATATAACCGCTATGACCGGCGGTCTCGTACCTTTGGCAGAGGGGAACGCCTGGCAATGGCTACTCCGGTTGGTTTAATGCTCTAAGGTGTCAAAAGTTTTAAGGCGCTCTTATTAGACGATATTTAGGTATTTGCGGTGGTGAGGCAGACGGAGCGGGAGACGCGCGTCCCGCGCACCCCGCTAACGGCCTTATTCTGTTGGCATCCGTATTCGGCTCGTTTTTGCGGATCATACGATCAAATGTTTGTCTTCTTGAATAATTGTTTTATTTTTCAAATCTTGGTTGATTTGTGTAAGATTGTCCCCAAATATTTATTGTTTATTTATTTATATCTATTTTTATAGAAAATATGGAATAATAGGTAGTTACAGTTCTTAAGTACATCGTAGTATGATGACATCAATTATGGACACTTACTTTCCAAAGATTGTATGTTAGTACAGATTTCTTCATCATCAATCCACCTCTCGTTTTCCCAGTTCCTAGGTGGGTGCTTCCGTTTTCCAAATACGTAGAACTGATAAAATAATAGTACATCTTCACTTCCTAAGGGTGAACGTCACCAATTATGGATTGTACTAATATAATTACAGTTTTTTTTAAACCGAAATATAGTTATATCGCCGGTTAACGCCCGCTTAAGAAACCATCAAAAATAATAAATAAATAGCTATGTTCATCTATTTATCTCCTGGCAAATTATATTGTTACCATAATTATTACCTTTGTTACATAAGTATGACTGACTGATCAAAAACTGGATAATTAGACCACTGTTAGTCAGAAGAGCATTTTATTATACAGGGTGGTTATTTTAAGACCAGCAAGTTCTTCAGTACATGACTATGTCTATCAAAAAATGTAATTTGACCAAACATCATATAAAAAGAACAAATTCAATTTGTCTCTTAAATACCTAAACGTGTTATGTCACTGCGCTCGCGCGGCGCGTGCTGCCTACCATGCTACCTCGACCAGCGGCCACACCGCGATGGACCTTGATACTCTCAACAAGCCAACAAGATTGGACTAACACTTGTTACTTGGCTCTATACTCCAGGCAAAATACGGTTTCGAAAATCATTAATTTGTAATAGCGTTTTTTTGTATATTTCATTTTTAATCGTTATTCTAAGATGCAATTTACACAAGAATCCAACAAATTTTCCAACCGGAAGTAATTATATAAATTTAAATTAAGCTTTAATTGTCTTTTTTTGTTTGATTTATATTGAATTTTTTAAAGCAAATGTAAATTAAGGTAAAAGCGTCCTCGATCTCATGCCATTTTTCTCGGTCTTTAACCAACTGCATCCAGCTAGGTCCGGCGACCTCAGTAATGTCATTGGTCGTCTACCTTTCCTTCTTTTGCTTTTCGACCCTGACCAGTTTGTTGCTTCCAGTGCCCATCTTTTCTCCTAATATCTGGCGATATATGGCTTTTACCCGAATGGGGTCCATATAAGAAAAAAAAAATGGCATAAATCTTTTAGATTTAGTAAATATGTACTAACACAAACAATATGAAATAAATAAAGCTTAAATAAATAAATATATAAACTAGCGGTTGCCTGCGACTTCGTAAATTAGTTTTGTACAGTCAGCATCAGATAGTTAGTAGCAGCCTAGGTAACCAAATATATCGCAACACGTCTTTATTACTATAGGAGTAAGGATGTGTTACGATATATTTGGCTACTTTGGCTGCTACTAACTATGTGACGCTGACTGTACCTAGTATTTTAGTAAACAGTCTAAAACCGAAGAAACAAATCCCTCTTTATTTCAAAATGTCTTGCTCTCTATACAAACTTAGAACCCTCTATGAACTCTCATAGTAAATAGTCTGAAACCGAAGTTACAAATTTCTTACTTTAAAAATGTCTTGCTCTCTATACAAAATCCGAACCCCCTTTTAACCTTCTTAAGTAATGAGTTAAAAAAACGCTGAAATAAGTTTTGTAGTATTTTAGCAAACATTCTAAAACCGAAGTTACAAATCCCTTACTTTAAAAATGTCTTGCTCTCCATACAAACTTTGAACACCCTTATAATCCCCTTTAGGGGATGATTTGCAAAAACGCTAAAATAAGTTTTGTAGTCTAAACAGGCTAAGTTCAAAGTTACAAATCTCATACTTAATAATTTTATTGCTCTCCATACAAACTTTGAACGCTTTTCAGGGAAAAATTAAAAATAAAACACTAAGTTTTTTTATTCTAATAGGTTCGTATTTTTTCTACAAAATATCAAGCCTCTAGCTAAAAAAAGTGTTTCCCATACGAACCTTGCACCGCTTTTTAACCCCTTAAGGGGTGAAATTTTCCAAAACGCTGGTAGTACTTTTTTTGTATTTTAATAAGTAGGTACTTAATCTTTCTACAAAGTTTTAAGTTTCTACCTAAAAAAAAGTTTCCCCCATACAAACATTGCACCTCTTTATCCCCCTCTTAGCAGGTGGAATTTTCCAAGCCACTGAAAGTAATTAACCTGTATATTTGTATTCTAATAAATAATCTTTCTACACAATGTCAAGTCTCTAGCTAAAAAAAAAGTTCCCTCCATACAAAATTTGCACCCCTTGTTAAGCCCCTTAGGGGCAGAATTTTCCTGAACGTTGAAAGTTGTGAACCATTTTTTAAATCGCTTAAGATATTCACACTGCCTTCACTGTATATCCTAGAAGTAGGTATTTTTGTCAAGACCAATCCAAACATGTTTAGTAACGTTTCAGAAGGCCGCAGATTTCCGACACGTAAACAATACAAACATAAATTGAAAACTTTGCAGGGTAGCAACAACACAGCGCTAATCAGAGGTGGAATCTTGGGAATGGCGACAAACATTTTCAATAAAATTCCAGACCGAATTAAACACTGGATATTAATAAATTTAAAAGACAATTGACTTCATACTCAGATTCAGATTCAGATTTGTTTATTATCATAATTTTACAATTGAAATCATAGTACAATGAATATACAGATAAAAATGTGTTAAAATTATGACTTGTCAGTTACAATAAAATACAATAGATGTGTACAGTTGTGTACAGAATTGTTATTATTTGTAAATAGTTTAATAATACTCATACTCATAGTCATAGCATAATGCTATTACATAAAATAGAGAAAGAAAACATAAAACAAATATTAACGTCAAGCTTTTAAGATCTTGTTATTTAGTCATTTGAAAGAAATTCTTGTAAACTATACAGTGTTTTTTCAAGCAATAGTTGTTTTGCATGGAAGCGAAAAGAGTTGTTGTTCGTTATGGTTTTAAGGTTTAAAGGACTTCGAAAGTTTTGTGCCTATTCTAAGCCTGGGCGAGGTTGTTTTGAAGTGGATACTTCTTTGCTCGCGTTCTTGTATAGAGGTACAGTTCAAAATGTATCACGTGACTTCCGGAATAACTTTTTGTAGAGAAGCCTAATCTGATTTCAAATAATTGTTTGTTACATGTTTTAATCCTTCTTTATTTGCCATTAGTTGTTAATCACAAAATGTTATTTAGTTTATGTGACGGGCATGAAAACTATGCTGACATGAACGCCATTTTCAATGCCTCGCGAGTCAAACGAGCTACGTCAGTCAATGTTGCTATATATACCGATTTATCTGTGCTTATACAGATTTTAGTGAATTAATGCAGATATATATTTAACGGGGACAGCCAACAAAGAAGTATCCACTTAAACTTAATTAACGGTTGTATCTCCGACACAACCCGCTTCTTTTTAAGTTATGAGCATTTCTCATTGATCTCGAACTATTTTCACCTCTCCTTTGAAATTCATTTGGATAACGTTTAACATACATCAAAACTTCCAATATATAAGTTGAAACTGATGTTAAGATACTAAGTTTTCTTAAAAGTTCGCGACACGTGTATCTGTACTTTGCATACGCTAGTACTCTAATTGCACGTTTCTGGATCTTTAGGATGCGCTGATAATCCGTACTGTTGCCCCAAAGCATTATCCCGTATGAAAGTTGAGAGTGTATGTACGCATAATACAGCTCTTTTAAGCAACTTTCTGACACAAGTGGTCTTAACTGTCTTAGAGCATAGATCCCTCTTGCTAACTTACTGCATAATGTATCTATGTGATCTTTCCATGACATTATTGGATCAATCATTTCAATCAATAGATCAATATTTGATTGAAAAGTGTTATTATACCATTAAAGATTACTTAAACGACCCTACGACATAACATGGTTCCATTCCAGACATTCCTTAGTTATAGTATTTTTTGAGAGTTTTTGACATGTGTTTGAAGTATTTAACACCAATCACTGTATTGAAATTTTATTTTTATTTTTATAAATATATTAGCTGGCTGAAATATTTTGTAAACCTACATTGTGGGTAATGCACAGAGGTCTTATATTTTGTATACCAACAATACTTGTAAAAGTTGTAACCTATGTTTAACAAAATAAATTGAATTGAATTGAAAGTACTTAATTTGTATTCTAATAAGTAATCTTTATGCAAAAATTTAAGTCTCTAGCTCTTAAAATAAAGTTTCCCCCATACAAACTTTGCACCCCTATTTACCCCCTTTAGGGGTGGAATTTCCAAAAATCCTTCTTAGCGTTGTAAAAGGTAGTTCTGGTGTAAATTTCAAATCTCTAGTCTTAGTAGTTTCGGCGGTGCGTTGATGAGTGAGTGAGTGAGTGAGTCATATCAATAACTCCATACCGACAAAAGGTATGTTCACTTAGAAAACGACACATTTATTTGCTTTAGTGGGCTTATTTTTAAAGGGGCGTGGCGGGGGAGGCTTTCTTGGTAGTTATTTAGAGAAGCAGCGGCGGCAGAGTGAGTGCGAGATGTGAAACGGCATACTTTAGTGTTTTGTGATGGGTATCATGTGCACAAACAGCTGGCAAAGTTATGCAGCTGTATAGGGGAACACCCTGTAGTAATTTGTACTTTGTACCCAACTGCCTCAGAAGGAAGTTTATATTTTTCGAGCGTATGTATCATCATAATCATCATATCAGCCGAAAGACGTCCACTGCTGGATATAGGCCTCCCCCAAAGAGTGCCACAATAGCCGGTCCTGCGCCACCCGCATCCAGCGGACTCCCGCGACTTTTACCAGGTCATTAGTCCACTTTGTGGGGGGCCTAACCACGCCGCGCCTTCCGGTACGTGGTTGCCACTCGAGAACCTTTCCGCCCCAACGGCCATCGGTTCTACGTGCAATGTGCCCCGCGCACTGATACTTAAGTTTAGCGATTCGGAGGGCTATATCGGTTACCGTGGTTCTGCTGCGGATAGCCTCATTTCTGATGCGATCGCGCAGAGAAACTCCCAGCATAGCCCTCTCCATCGCCCTTTGAGTGACTTTGAGCCTTCTTATGAGGCCTATAGTAAGCGACCACGTTTCCGTTCCATATGTCATCACTGGCAACACACACTGGTCAAATACTCTCTTCTTGAGACACTGCGGAATATTGGACGAAAAGATGTGCCGTAGCGTATGTATGCATGTGTGTCTATGACGAAGATGAGGAAGGGCCGTGGCCTGCTGCTGGTGAAGTGGCAGGATCTTTTTCCGCACTAGTTTTTAATAGAATCTACTAAACAGCAAGTAAATATACTTCAGTTCACCAACTCGTTTAGGACTTTAGACTAGGTAGTCGCTATCCGGCGCAATAGCCCTAAATGCTTTTGATATATTTCTGTATGAATAAATAAATCTATTATTCGTACAGTCCATAATTGGTACCATTACCCCCCCAACCATGTGCTCGTGTCCGAATCCGATTTACACCCGACTACTTACTAGGTACCTAACAGTTCTACGTATTCAGGATAACTGAAGATTTTTATTGACATCTTGTCAATATGCTCCAGCTACCTATTAATACGTTTTAGGTGCGGATGTAGCAACGCTTTAATGTAGTAAATATCGCATACCTTATATTTGTTATTCTATCATTTCGAATGTGTTCTCCAGCATGTATTAGCGTTTCCTATTCCTTTAAGTATTTTTATTTACCGTGCCAACTCGAAATAATTGCTGTAAAAAGGCGTATTTGCGTGCCAGGTAAACATTCACAGGTCCGTCGTCGGCAGTGGCCACGGGCGTACTAAATTGTACTCGCCACCGCGGATGCACGACGCGGACACCCGGTTTTTCAGACAAATGACCAAATGTATTGAATTATCAAACACATTGAAATTCTAAGAAGCCGGTAGATAGATCTACCAAAAAGCTACCTATCACAACAAATTTCATTGTAATGTTCCAAATAACTTTTGAGATATTTCGAGTTTGGTGGTAAAAAAGCACTGTTTTGAAAGGCAAAATCTATCGAGGTTTTTGTAAGCAATCGTGATTTTACGAAGCACGAACATAGTCAATGAACTGAAGATATACATATCAAAAATTTGGATCTCTAGCAATAGTACAAGTATACTAATAATCGGTTTGGAAAAGGCACTTTTTCGATGCGCAGCTGCATACAGCGCCTTAAGAGGGGTATGTTCTGTCCCTTTTCCGCAAAACGCACCTTTATATGAAACGATTGTCATTTACTATGACGCTAGAGGATCGTAATGTTACGATTCCCTAGCGTTTTGTCTCTCTAGCAAGCAGTGTTAAAATGGTTATAGCTTCGTAATTTTTTGCGATATTTGAATGGGATTTTCGTCATCAGGCATATTTTTTTGCCTTCTTTCGTTTGAAGTAATAATCAATTTTGAGTCGACACCCCTATTATGATGGGTCTGGGAGAGGTTCAACAATGATTGTTTAGAAATTATGAAATAAAAAAGCCTTTATTATTCCAAACTACACTTATGCGTTATGCGTTAGGTGACAATCTGGTGGTACGTTTCGTAAATAGTTGTGTGCGTGTATGTGTGTGAGCGTGTCTGTGTGTGTATTTGTGAGTAAGTTGATCTGATTCGCTGTAGCTCGTGTCTTTAAGCCATTTACCTGTGTCAAGTGAACGTCTCTGAGCGCGCCGATGCCGCACCGCCACAGCAGCGCGCACGCCTGTCTCGACAGGCCGGCGGACGAGGCCGGGTGCGCCGGCACCGCGCTCAGCAGGGCTTCTAACTCCGGCGCGTACACTGGAGGTTGGTAGTAGGGTATACCTGTGTCAAGTGTACGTCTCTGAGCGCGCCGATGCCGCACCGCCACAGCAGCGCGCACGCCTGTCTCGACAGGCCGGCGGACGAGGCCGGGTGCGCCGGCACCGCGCTCAGCAGGGCTTCTAACTCCGGCGCGTACACTGGAGGTTGGTAGTAGGGTATACCTGTGTCAAGTGTACGTCTCTGAGCGCGCCGATGCCGCACCGCCACAGCAGCGCGCACGCCTGTCTCGACAGGCCGGCGGACGAGGCCGGGTGCGCCGGCACCGCGCTCAGCAGGGCTTCTAACTCCGGCGCGTACACTGGAGGTTGGTAGTAGGGTATACCTGTGTCAAGTGTACGTCTCTGAGCGCGCCGATGCCGCACCGCCACAGCAGCGCGCACGCCTGTCTCGACAGGCCGGCGGACGAGGCCGGGTGCGCCGGCACCGCGCTCAGCAGGGCTTCTAACTCCGGCGCGTACACTGGAGGTTGGTAGTAGGGTATACCTGTGTCAAGTGTACGTCTCTGAGCGCGCCGATGCCGCATCGCCACAGGAGCACGCACGCCTGTCTCCACAGGCTAGCAGAGGAGACCGGGTGCGCTGGTGCCGCACTCAGCAGCGCTTCGGACTCTGGCGCGTACACTGGAAAATTTGTCCATTAATTCGGTTAATTTCTGTAACGTCAATATGTTTCACGCGTTCGTTCTGACACGTTAGCACGCGTGGAAAGAACACGCTCAACATATTGAAATATGTAACACAGTTTGCAATAAATCTTTCTTTCTTCTTTCTTTCTTTCTTTCTATGATTCAAAAATACCAATTTTATCAAAATCCTTTTAAATAATGTTCGAAATTTTCCTACATGAAAGTTAATTTAAAGAGTTATTCATTTACCTATGGTAGTTAGACCATGGCTCACCGACCTAAAGTTAGTCTTGGCTTCCGACACGAGTTGTCGCCACTTGTCCCTAAAAATCCTAACTGTAGGTACATCGTGATACAAGTGAGCTATGTTGATAATTACATCCGAGGCGGAATTGTTCACGCGAGCCGCAGGTAAGCGTGATAAGACAGCCGATGATGTAATCAACGCTCACGCGTTTCATACGACGTTTTTCAACACATTTGCGAGGAAAATAGTTATTTGCGCAACAAGAGAGCAAAGTGATTTTTTGCTGCGAGTGCTTATTTTGAGTCCCGAGGAAGCGAAAGATTCTAAAATTGAATCACGAGCGTAGCGAGTGATTCAAAGTTAGAACACACCAAGGTGCCAACGTGTCTTAATCGGGATATAGGTAACCATACAACACGAGTGTCGTAATGTTATAAATTATGCGTGTTTAATACCCAGAATTATGAGCCTAAAAGCGACGTAATAAGAGGCACGTTACGAGCAAATGTGGTGAATAATAGGTTATAATAATACATTAAGTATATTGTGGAGATACTAAATATACAACACTAACCTTTTCCATTTCCGTTGAATTCGTCGTTTTTAGCAATCTTCCTCATTTCAATTGTGTAACTCTTAGCATCTTGCTCTATGTGAGCTAAATTACCAACATGCTCTCCACTGGCGATTTCTAATACTGTAAAAAAATATAACAGTTTACCAAGAACTCAACTGTGATTGCTGCCAAGCTGATTTAAGCACGTTCTTGTCAATAATATAATCAATGACTCCTAATGTATGCGGCAAACACAGAGACGGATGGCTAGATTGGCTAGATAGAGCTGCCCGCTAGCACGATACGTTGTATCGTTATATTAAGTCTCACTACATTTTCGCCGTAAAACGTGACGATAAAACCTATCGTGCTACGGCCTCTGGAGGTGGCCTTTACCCGAGAGGGGTCCAAACCTATCGTGCTAGGGCCTCTGGAGGTGGCCTTTACCCGAGAGGGGTCCAAACCAAACTAGTTTATAAGATAGTATTTATTATGTTTTATATTGTATTTCTTTTGGTTCCGGAATTAATGGGTTTTTTATATTTATTTATTTAATCTATCTTATCAAAAACCATCTGAAATTAAACCATTAACTTTCACGAGTACGTAATGGCCAAGTGTAAATTATTAATTAAATACAAACTATACTTTCTTGAATCAATACATTTGTATGTTTTGATTGTAATAATGTGGAAAACAACACAATTAAATAACAGTTTTGATACAGAAGTTCAGCACAATGAAAACATAATTATGGCTGACTGTTATTAAGGTGTCTCTTAATCAGAGGGGTAATCACGTATTGTTTTGAACGCGCGTTAGGACAGTCCAACTGTCATTTTTAAACCCCGACGCAAAATGTCTGTGTGTCTGTCTGTGGCATCGTAGCGCCTTAACGAGTAAACCGATTTTTTTGTCCGAAAGCTGACGTGATTGAGATGGTTCTTAGCTACGTTTCAACAAAATCGGTTCAGCCGTTTTTGAGATATTGAACTTTGAAATGAAAATGTCGGGGGTTTTTCAACTTTTCTGAGTTGACAATTATTCCGTACTAGGTATAATGTTCAACTCTCAAGAACCAGCACGTCGATCACGTACCTAATGCATTACTTGATTGACCTGCAGCATAGTTCTTGTGAGTTGAAACAGATAGATACAGCAGCACAGTTCGCCGAATACTTACAATAATCAGCTATATTGTAGTACTGCGGACATCTGTATCCTGCTCTGGCCAGCGTATCGGGGACGTCTTCAATGGCACCCGCGTGTAACGTTCGACCCTCAGCCATGAGTATGACGTCATCGGCGGACGAGAACAGTTTGGAGGACGGTTGGTGGATGACGCAGGCCACCGTGCGCCCGTTGCGGGCGACGGTGCGGAGCGCGCGAGCCACAGACATCGACGACACGGAGTCTAGACCACTGCGAACAGATTAATAGGGATGATGACTAAGATTTTTATGATGCCATTCGAACCAGTTTTTGGAGAGGAACAAATGTTTGTATCGGAGCAACTACAATTAAAGGACACAAATAGGTAGGTACCTACCCAAAAATTAGAGATAAAGATTGACCTCGCTGGCGGCAGCCCAAAACGCTTCATACTGATTGACACAAAGGTATGACGTCACAACTGTTATTTGTATTAATCGTTGTATGGAAAAATCAAGTAAATTGTTGTTTCGGTTGCGAAATACTGCGTTTAGGTACATAGTTGTAATACAATATTGTTTGTAAAAAAGCGTAAGGATTGGAACTTTACATTTACCCTTGGACAATATCCCATATCTTTTTATGATTTTAATTATATTTTATAATTTATACTTTATTACAATAATTTGCTGGTTTACAATCCATTTACCACCTCTACGTTATAAATTTTAACAAGAGGCATCATGCCTATTTCAAGTAGGACATCAAAGCCTGAAAAATGTAGGTACTGTTGCCTGTATCTATTCACAAAAGAGGTAGCTAGAGCACACGACATATCATTTCAGTGCCACTTTTAGCAGGAATTGTGATATTGCAGTGATAGGTTGCCAGCCTATCGCGCTCAACACTCTTCATCTCTATTCCCATAGTCGACTTACGACACCCGCTGCGTAGGTGCTATACTAATCCAATACCACATGGGCGCTGTAGAATAGTTTATAGTCACTTAAACCGCCATATATATTGTTAACTAGCTGTTGCCCGCGACTTCGTCCGCGTAAAACATGTTATCGTCTAAATGTTTGTTGAAGGAATTAATTTAAAAAAAAACATTTAAATTAATTTTGTGCCTAGTCTTTTAGAAAACAATCTAAATCCGAAATTACAAATCTCTTACTTTCAAAATGTCTTGCTCTCTATACAAACTAAGAACCCTCTCTGAACCCTCATAGTAAACAGTCTGAAACCGTAGTTACAAGTTTCTTACTTTAAAAATGTCTTGCTCTCTATACAAAGTTCGAACCCCCTTTTAACCTTCTTAGGCGATGAATTAAAAAAAACGCTGAAATAAGTTTTGTATTATTTTAGCAAACAGTCTAAAACCGAAGTTACAAATCCCTTACTTTAAAAATAGCTTGCTCTCCATACAAACTTTGAACACCCTTATAATCCCCTTTAGGGGATATATTTCAAAAAATGCTAAAATAAGTTTTGTAGTCTAAACAGGCTAAGATCGAAGTTACAAATATCATACTTTAAAATTTTCTTGCTCTCCATACAAACTTTGAACGCTTTTCAGGGAAAAATTAAAAATAAAACACTCGGTTTTTTTATTGTAATAGGTAAGTATTTTTTCTACAAACTATCAAGTCTCTAGCTAAAAAAAAGTGTTTCCCATACGAACCTTGCACCCCTTTTTAACCCCTTAAGGGGTGAAATTTTCAAAAACGCTGTCAGTAGGTATTTTTTTGTATTTTAATAAGTAGGTACTCAATCTTTCTACACAGTTTTAAGTGTCTACCTAAAAAAAGTTTTCCTATACAAACATTGCACCTCTTTATCCCCCTCTTAGCGTTGGAAATTTTCAAACCACTGAAAGTAATTTACCGATATATTTGTATTCTAATAAATAATCTTTCTACACAATTTCAAGTCTCTAGCTCAAAAAAAAAAAGTTTCCTCGATACAAATTTTCACCCGTTTAAATCACCCTTGGAAGGGGTGGAATTTTCCAAAACGCTGAAAGTTTTATTGTAATAAGTAATCTTTCAACATAAATTTGTCGCTTGCTAAAAAAAAATATTTTATACACCCCTAAGGGGTGGACTTTTCTAAAACGCTGAAAGTATTCTATTTTATTTTATTATGTAATCTTTTTAAAAAGGTTTGAGATTCTAGCTCAAAAGAATCCCCTTTACCTACATTTTACCCCATTTTCATAACATTTTCCAAAACGCTACAAACTTTTAAGCTTCTATCTCAAAAAGAAGTTTCACTCATACAAACTTTGCAAACCTTTTTAACCCCCTAAGAGGCTGAATTTTCCAAAACGCTGACAGTACTTTATTTGTATTCTAATAAGTAAGCTTTCTACAACGTATTGAGTTTCTTGCTAAAATATTAAAGTTTCCCCCATACAAAATTTGCACCCCTATTTGACCCCTTTAGGGGTAGAATTTCCAAAAATCCCTTCTTATCTGTTGCCTACGTTGTAAAAGGTAGTTCTGGTGTAAATTTCAACTCTCTAGCCCCAGTAGTTTCGGCTGTGCATTGATGAGTGAGTGGGTGAGTCAGTCAGGACATAGGCATTTATATGTAGGTATAGATAGATAGAAGATGACGAAAATCCCATTCAAATATCTCAAAACCGTTTTAATGTCGCTTGTTAGAGTGAGAAAACGATCGGGGACTGTGACGTCAAGATCCTCGAGCGTCATAGTAAAAAACAATCTTTTCAGGTGCGTTTTGTGGAAAAGGGACAGAACATCAAATTTTGGAACTTAGTTATTACCTATACATATAACCTCTTCCGTTGATTTTTTCTCTATTATCCTTTTTTCGAGATACATTATGATTATTTTATTTAGTGTCTACCTACAGCCGGGTCCGCTGCACCAATGTTTTCCATGTTTTTAAACATCTAACATGTTTTCCGTCAGGTTCGGCAAACAAATAGGGTTTTGTTTTGATTGGCAAAACATGTTTGACGTTTAAAAACCACGAAAACATGGCGCAGCGGACGCGGCTTACGGGGTGTAGTTTCGATTCCTGAGCTATAACCACGAACTACGGAATTCGAAAATGTTCGGGTATCTCTATCGCTCTAATTATACTCGAGTGACAGGGATGCAGTTATACGAACTTCGAGTTGCGGTTTTCGTGGTAGCGCCGCAGGCACTTTGGCAGAATGCGCAAAGAGCAATGGCATATTGCCATTAAAAAAAAACAAATTCGTGTTAATTATATTGTTCAAATTTGTTGAAAAATTTAATTGAAATCACGCCATAATGCGACATTTGCGCATATAAGTTCTCATATCACAATCGAATATTTTTTTATGGTTCAACTTTTGGCATGTGTATCGTAAAGGTCTATCGTAGACTGGATTTAAATTATTAATAAGTGAAAGGCAAAGCAATTCCGCCATTTTGACGAAAATTTGACGTTTCTTATAGCTGACAGTTGGAGCAGCGTTTGATTTCAATAAAAATAAATGAAAAATTAAATGAAGTCGTATATTTCGGAAAATTAATTAAATGTCGCAGTCGGATAAAAACTATCCTAAGTTGCAGCTAGAATAATAATGTACCTATATAAAATGTTTCATATTTTTCCGTTCATGGGATGCTGAGAACATTCGTACCGCGCAAAGCTTAGTTCCAAACTGGCTGATTCTTTTTTTAATTTAGAGATTTATTATAAGTGGAGATAATTGGCTCTAAAGGCCTCCACACAAGACTTGCGCACGCGACCGGTGTGTGGAGGCCTTTAGAGCCAATTATTAACAACATATATGGCGGTTTTAGTGACTATAAAGGAGGATTTCTGGAGGAGTGAGTTCCTAGCGTTTATGAAGTTTATCGCTGTGGGTAAGTTATAGTTGTACATGCTTAATGTTTTATCGTTAGCAACAATCAAATTAACGTGACCAACACGGGCAACACGTTCGTGCAGACTATTAGTACTTAAGTTAAGTACCTGCTTAATTGTTGTCCGATGATCAAACTAATAGAATACCGTTTACGGAATAACGAACGAGCGCGTATGTTAAGTAGAACGTACGTAGTACTATTAGAATGTACTTATGTCCTTCCCCGGGATTAAAACTATCTCCATACCAAAGGCTATAGCCGTGTTTCTATACAAAATTTGCCTTTCTGTCAAATGTTCTAGTAATTTCATTTTTAGATACTCCTTGTAGGCAAAGGTCTGTTCCCCAAAGAAGAGCCATGTAAACTTGTCAGTTTTCGTAATATGGCGGTTTGTTTTTTTCACTTTTTAATTTATATCTTGAAATCGGTCTTAGCGATTAATTTGATTTTTTGGTAAACTATACTACATAATAAAACCCATCACTACAAAAAATTTTGCTTGAAACTTTAGTACAAATATATGTCAAAATAATGGAAACTAGCTATAATTTGTTTTTTTTTTGGTGTTCTGGTGTAGCGGCACCTACAGTTTTTATTTCATAAATTGCCCATCTATAGACCTACTACATATATTAAATTCAAATTATTAGCTTTGGTACTTCATGCCAAAAACTAACTACAAATAAAATTAAACAGCGAATCGGTTAAGAGGTTTAAGCGTAATTTACTTACTTTTGAATTAAACTTTATATCTTCAAATTCCTATCAGATTATCGTTTAAGTCCCTTCTTTCAAATAAAAAATAAATAATCGAAATCGGTACGCGTGATAAAAAGCTATCGTTGATAAACAAACATACTAGGTTGTAATTTGTTAGTACCAAAATGCAGAAGACTCTTTGCAACGGTAACTTCTACTATGAGCTGTTTAAGATTGTTCAAGAATGAATGGGGTCCTGAAATGACGTGTATGGTGTAGGTATGAAAGTTTGTACGGAACCTTCGGTGCGCGAGTCAGACTCGTACTTGACCGGTTTTTTTTAAAGTGGACCTCCTTTCCTTATATACGAGTATACCTAAAGCCGCCTTTTGGTTGAAAAAGTGTTGATGTTTACTACACGTTTATTTTACAGTAGGTATTATCAATTAGCAGTTACACTTAACAATAAAAGACAATCGCTTTGTTTACCACTTAACAATAAAAGACAATCGCCATGTTTGCGGCAGAAAGAGATGTGAATTCGGTCTCAAATAAGAATCCGCACTATACTTTTGCATTTATATTAGTATGGATTCTGAGTGCTATAGAACTAACGTGAATCTTTATACCTGGTCGGTTCATCCAGTAGCATAATGAGGGGATTAGAAAGCAGTTCACATGCGATCGTCAGCCGTTTCCTCTCGCCTCCTGACATCCGTCCCGCTTTTGTGGTAAGTACATCCTGGATACCGAGTTGCGATGATACTGACTCGATCTGAAATGCAATGTTGCTAATGTAACGCCGAGTTAATGGATATTCGACAGCGCAATACGTGTGCTGTCAGGCGATTATGGAGGCCACTCACATATATGCTTGACAATATTTGAGTTCGCCGAATTGTATCAAAGTACTTAGTTTATTCAAAAAGCAACTCTACCGTCCAAGGTCACAATTCCGATGACAGTTTTATAAAAAGTAGGTCACATTAAATAATCTCAATTGTATTATGATCACGTAACGCAATACGCGCGTCAGGTAGATCTAAATGTCACTTTTTGTGTGGGAAAATGACAGTTGAATTGTCCTAACGCGCGTTCGAAAATTTACGTGATCACCCTTCAGATGTCATCAAATTTTGTATCATTTTCGGTGTCGCAGTGTAATGCTTACTTAATTAGTGGTAATAACGTAAATATAAAGTATATATTAAACTTAATTAACTATTTTGTTCGAGATTGTCTATACCAACTCCTTTAACACAACCATGCTGCTCCAAAAATGCTGCGAACTTTTACGATATCTGGTTATGCCCCGCGCCGCCGATTGCCACGCTTGTGCATAAAACCAGGCCTAAGGCGTCATTACGTAAAGCAGTTTGTGGACAGTGCCAGCAGCGCTCTAAATAAGGTATCCGGGTTATTGTGGTCATACGCATTACGTTGCTTTAGAGTTACTTACTACCTCAGATCATAAAAAGAAATAGATATGAAACGGGGGCGTGGCGCGTGTCGCCGCGACATGGCCAAATGGGCATGTCACTGCCCGCCGCAGGTTAGTCGCAACTTGCCGTGATACTGAAATGTTCTCCCACATTTACTCAAAATGCCGAATTGTAGCGTGGTTACATGTAAAAATAGGAGTGAAACTAAAACCTACAAGAATAGTGGAGTCACGTACCACATGTAAGTATTCATATTTTCACTTATAAGTCAGTAAAAACAAATATTTTAACAAATAAACGCAACGCCGCATCATTTCTCGAGATCGTACTAACTTATCGAACGAAAAAGCATATTTTTGTTCTGTGCGTTGTTCATTGAACGTTCAATACAATAAGCAACCTGTACAGCGCTAAACCACGGCGCAATGTGTTAAACTCTATCGATATGGACGCTGCTTGATTTTTTTTTTGTGGTACGGCCGCTGCTTGGCGTCGTGAACTAGAGGGGTGGCAAAGTGTAGTTACAGTTTACGCGTAATCGATATAATAGAAGTACGATATAAGATTTTCACTAAGTCGCAGTATGAACAATAAATACACATATTAAAATTTTATTTACAAGTATATACCTAGTTTAGTTGCAAATGGCTCCAGAACAACTTCAAATGTGATATATATGATAAATGATTTATTTTAAATTAGTGTTTTTTTACTTTCATTTGAATTTTCATAATTAAAGAAGAAATTTCGGTTTCATGTTACAGTTTCCCAAAGAATCCGAGTACTAAAGAAAAATGGATAGACGATACGGGCAGAGGTCCTAACTGGTTTCCTGTACAGAGAAGTGTAATGTGTTCGGAACATTTTTAAGAAAAATGTTTCCAACCAATTAATAAGAGCCGTAGACTTTTTGAATGAGCCATACCAACCTTGAAGATCTGTCGAATTGTTTCATCGGTATGTTATGCTTTATAGCAGAGCTAAGGCAGCGTGGCGTCGATCGGGCGCTCATATGAGCGAGTTAATGTATCAACGCCTGTTCGTCGCCCCGCTGCCCGTTGGCGTCCAAACCGCCGCGAAAGACGGTTCGGTGCCGGTTGCAAGTATGCGTAAAATGTTGTACAATTATGTATGACGGATGACAATTCAATGCTATAATAATCATAAAACAGGTCTGATGATGGAGACCGAATGTGAAAGAATATTAAAGCGCAACTCATATCAAAAGCTTTGCCTCATTTCATTGGGTTAAATTTATTTGATGACATTAAGTTTCATCAATACGTACAGTCACCTCTGACCAACCATTTGATTCTCTTAATGAAAGCTGTTATGGAGAAGTATTTAAATATTCGATTGCATTACTTAACAAAAAATGCGGCGCCTAAATTATCCAAACGGCAAGTGTTAAATATATTATACCTTCATTTTACGGGTCAGTGAATTGCAAATAATAAATAAATTTTGATTTACAGTTAAGTACTTATTTTATTTCTTATTTCGATGCTGAGGCGATAAATGTCGGTTAGGGTGAATATCCACCAGAGATGTGCGAGGATGTGTTTTCATATATTTGACACCTCGCTCGCTTGAAACCTAGGTGTCAAATGTATGGAAACACATCATATCTGGTGGATACTCCGCCTTAGCCTTAAATCTCGTAATATGAGTAATGGATACACTATTTCGCGCCAAAATGCGAGAAGGATCCTAGTACAGGTCAAAAATATCAATGCGACCAGAGTTTTAAATGTATGTGAACACGAACTTATAAAAAGCCGTTTATGTTACTCTGTCTGTAGGTAGGTATTCGTCGATATTTTTTTACCTTTGCGATTTATGGTAACTCGTGTTATTTAAACCTGTAGCTAGAAGAATAAATACCAATACATACCAAACTTATCATTTTATTACCCATCAATATCTTAACATAATAATTTAAATATCAATGTCGATAAAACACCATTTTTACGTTTGTCGCCCCCCTAGTGTAGTGCGTTTAAGCCAATCACAGCCCTTGTTTGCACGTTGACGTAGACTCACTGGCAACACCCGAGTCTTTGTTTTTACACGGTTCAATGTGTGTGTGGGCGCTGCGGTGGGAGAAAACTGGGGACATCGGTTTTGGTTGAAATGAAGCAGTACGGCACTTCTCCCTATTTTTATGTTCTGAGCTTACTACAGTCTAAACTCTATTTTGATGGCTCAAAGCTGCCTCCTGACAAGCGGGTCTAATTTGACAGACGATCTTTTTATACCAATCTATTTGGACATAAGTTTAGGGTTCAGATTCCTAGCACTCGTACCTAATACCACCAAAGCCTGCCCTCGCCATCCGTGTTTCTTAGGTTTTAGCGTATCCGTCAAAGGCATTGCATGTAGTTCAAGCATAAAAGTATATCGGGAATAATATGCTTTATATTTCACACACGCCAGCAAAGTTTTTTGGAAGAGAGGCGAATATTTTTGTTTAACTGCGTAAGAGCAAGAGATTATGTACGAGGGGATCTAATAGGAAACATCTGTCCACAAATATACCCAGCAAGTTTTATACCTATGTTTACTTTGTTACAATTTGTTATTCCATGTTTATCGCAAGGTAAACATGTTGGCTATATTTTACATCGCACCTGTCCATAAAGTGACAATTTCTGCCCGCTAAAAGGGCAGACCAGCTACATGGTGCAACAACTCGCATACTAGTTTTATTACATTGCAGGGTTTGATTGAATTCATCCTATGTCGGTAGCCCGCACCCCGCAATGTAATGAAAATCGCATACGAGTTGTTGCACCATGTAAATGGCCATATACGCGTGGAAGATCCCACTAAATGACTAGTAGACATAAAACTGTGTACTTATCAAGGGCGGTAATAAATAAAGCCTCGCATCGCAAATTTATCGCTTTGCCTTCGGCTCGGGCGTCAAATACCTTCGATCAGAGACATCCGTAATGTAGGTACCTACTAGCTATTTACCGTTAAAGAGATGTATACATTACCGCGTGTTCTCTCTCTTTAGTTGTTGCTGCTGGCAGCTTGAGGCTGGCTGCAAATATGAGAGTTTCTCTTCCTGTGAGATTATCTAAGAGGGACGCGTGTTGAGCGACCAACACCGTGTTCCGATCCGCACCGTACAACGACCCTTCTACACCGGTCTTCCTGAAACAATACAAATTATATCAATAACTAGCTTTAAGCCCGCGACTTACTCCGCGTGGAACTCGGTTATATAGTACAGTCGCCATCACATACATCGGTACCACAGATGTATGAATATAAGGAGATCGGACATGGCGGCCGATTTGTATAGAGTGAGCCTGTCGCAAGTACATTAACCCACACAACGCCCAAGTAATTGACAAGACAAAGCACGCACACATCTAACACACACACACTTGTATACCTTTACCATTTGACAATAAACGCGCATCATATCAGGCATTTTGGGAAAAAACGTAATATTCTCTGCGATCAGCACGCGTGCACAGTATGGCAGTGTATGCCCATTGAGCATACAGCTGCGACACGGCCGCCGGCGGCTTGTCCTCTCTCTAGTATTCTATGCTCTGAGATCGGTACACTATAGGTGTTCAAAAATATCGGCACATGCACGTGCAGATGTGTTCCGATGTTTGTGACGTGCTTGTTTGCTCCGATGTATGTGATGGCGACTGTATGTCCATACAAACTTTCGCCCCCCATTTGACCCTCTTCGGGGATGATTTCCGGAATAAAATATCCTATATCATTCCTCGGGATTCAAACTATCTCCATACCAAATTTTACTAATTCGATTCAGCGGTTTGCGTGAAAAAATAACAGACAGACAGACAAACTTACTTTCGAGTTTATAATAATAGTACGGATTAAATTTAATTCTGCTGTCTTTATTTATGACAAATGTACAATAACGAGTCCTATCGACAATTTGCATTTTAATTCTGATGAGGTAATTTAATAATTAATTCGCCACGTGTTAAGTACCTAAGTCACGGAACTAGTCAGTTTGATTAATTCAAGATTTCTAGGTAATCCCGTGCAGTTTGTCAGCGGGCCCCTTAGCATGGATGGCCTTTTCACGTGATAAGTGACATGATAGAGCATCCGTCCCTGGCTGACACCGTTCGATAGAACGAGACGACGCTCTTATCTTGTCTGTTATCGCGTGATAAGGCCATCCATGCTACGAGGCCTGGACACTAGCAGGGTTTTCGAAAGACCGTCAGGATATATCAACAGTTATTTTCAGCTTTAAAAAAAATTACTTATTGACCACAGGAAAGTTGAGTTGTATTATGTCTCTGTATGACCCAATTATAGCTTGGTTTGCAATTGCGACGGTTATCAGTCAACAGACGAGAATCGGTCAGTGCGAGAACAATTTTATTAAAAACAATTCATATTTCTGATGAGTTTATGTACCTACTTAATAACTAGACTATATATGATGTAATACTTTATCATCGTCGTCTAGTACCCATAGTACCTACAAGCTTTGCTTAGTTTTGGACTAGGTCGATTTGTGTAAGATTGTCCCCAAATATATATTTTTATTTAAGTCTCATTTAAGCATTCCCATCCTATTACTTAGTCGACATACAAATGTTATCAACATTATGGTTTGATTCAAAGTAATTAGTAAGTAGGTACTTAACAGTTTAATATATTCCGGTTGTAATAATTCTAATGACACATTCATTCATTATGTACGCAGACCAGAACATTAAACCTGTGCAGACAATGATACAAACATACTTTTTGTACTCGACGATTAAAATATGTGTATTAAGATTTCATAGAGAATACTGCAACGTCACTCTTTTCATATTTGTAGTCCATGTTACTGTCGAAACAATCGAAATAACTACTTTTCGATACGCTCCAGACAACTAAAATAAATTCGACCAATCACGTGGCTGCTTTACTGAACTGTAATGAATTGGACCAATAGAATCGCTTTGATGTCGTACGCTCGTTGATGTCTTTTTAAGATATCAACAAGCGTACGAGCGATGAGCTGCACTTCGTTTCAACAGTATCGAGTTTGTTTAATTAGCTCAGTTGACTCGTAGAAAATTAATTTTAATGAACTCGTACAAAAAGTATTGTTCACAATAGTGTTATAATCAAGCTTTTTAATCTCGTACCTTACTTAGGCCACTCAGCAAGCTTCGTGGCCTAAACACGGTACTCGACTAAAAAGTTCTCTATTATAACACGATTGTGAAAAATACTATTGTAAACATAATCAAATGGTCCCATGATAATGGCATCATTCTCATTAAGGAAAAAAAAAACAAATGCATGGACCCAAAAAAAACATTAGCATTATAGGCCATACAAATGATTGTTTGCATAGTCAACAAAAAGATTGTAAATGTAGTAGCATTGAATTCGTAAATAATCTATCTATATACATCTATATACATATAATAAAGCTGAAGAGGGTCGAAAGTCTGTACATGGAAGATTTTCGAATAAAAATTGGCTAGGAATTCTTAAAATCGATAACAGAACACGTTCCAACAGTTTTTAGAATTTTTGTCTGTTTGTCTGTTTGTCTGTTTGTCTGTTTGTCTGTTTGTCTGTTTGTCTGTTTATCTGTTTATCTGTTTGTCTGTTTATGTGACCACGCATCACGTGAAAATGGCTGAACCGATTAAGATGAAATTTGGTATAGAGATAGTTTGAGTTCTGGGGAAGGACATAGGGTAGTTTTTATTCCGGAAATCAACCCCTAAGGGGATGAAATGGGGGGTGGAAATTTGTATGGAGATACTTAAACCGCTGCACCGATTTGGATGAAATTTAGTATATAAATAGTTTGAGTCCCGGGGAAGGTTAAAGGATAGGTATTATCCCAGAAATCTTCCCTTTAGGGGGTAAAATGGGGGGTGAAAATTTGGAAGTAACCCATTTTGATAAAATTTGGTTTAGAGGTAGTTAAAGTTCTGGGAAAAGACATCGGATAGTTTTTATTCCGGAAATCTTCCCCTAAGGGGGTGAAATGGGGGGTGAAATTTTGGATGGAATATAGATATAGTTTGAGTCCCGGAGAATGACAATGGACAGTTTGAATCCCTAAAATCATCCTCCAAGGGGAGTGAAATAGGGATGAAAATGTGGATAAATCCCATTTTGTTAAAATTTGGCATAGACATAGAAGGAGTCCCTGGGAAGGACAATGCATAGTTTTTATCCTGAAAAATCATCTCCTGAGGGGGTGAAATGAGGGGTGAAAATTTGGATAGAACCCATTTACGGTATAGCAAGTTGGAGTTTTGGGGAAGCACATAGGATAGTTTTATCCCGAAAATCATCCCCTAAGGGCTAAAGGGGTGAAAATTTGTGTGTGACCCATTTTGATGAAATTTGGTTGAAAGATAGTTTGAGTCCTGGGAAAGGACATATGATAGTTTTAAATTCCAGAAATCATCCCCTAATGGCGTGAAATTGGGGTGAAAATTTAGATGTAACCCATTTAGATGAAATTTGGTATAAAGATAGTTTGAGTCCCGGAGTATGAAAACGGATAGTTTTAATCCCGAAAATCATCCCCTCAGTGATGAAATAGGGGGTGAAAATTTGGATAAAACCCATTTAGATGAAATTTGGTAAAGAGATAGAAGGAGTCCCAGGGAAGGACAATGCATAGTTTTTATCCCGAAAAAACATTTCCTGAGGTGGTGAAATGAGGGTTGAAGATTTTGATAGAATCCATTTGGATGAAACTTGGTATAGAGAGAGGTAGAGTCCTAGGAAAGGACAAAGAATAATTTTTATTCCGGAATACATGAAAGGAGGAAATCATCCCCTAAAGGGGTGAGAAATGGAGGATGAAAATTTGGATTGAACCCATTTACGGTATAGGTAGCGATGAAAATTTGTATATGAGTGACCCATTTAGATGAAATTTGGTCTACAGATAGTTTGAGTTCCGGAAAAGGTCATAGGATAGTTTTTATCCCGGAAATCATTTCTTAAGGGGGTGAAATGGGGGATAAATATTTGTATGGAGCTACTATACAACCCATTTATTTATATGATACCCCACTTGATATATTTACTAAACTTTGTTTTTTTAACCCCCCTCATATTCGTCATTTAAAAAGAAAATAAAAAAGTTTTTTTTTTTTTTTTGTATAGAGGTAGTTAGTAGGCGCGGCGTTGGTAGGCTGGACTGATGCCCTGGTAAAGGTCGAGGGAGTCCGCTGGATGCGGGTGGCGCAGGATTGGTCACTTTGGAACTCTTTGGGGGAGGCCTATGTCTAGCATTGGACGTTTTTCGGCTGATATGATGATGATGATAATGATGATAAAAATACTTCGAGTCTCGGGGAAGGACATAGGATAGTTTTTATATCGGAAATCTACCCCTAAAAGGGAAATGGAGGGTGAAAGTTTGTATCAAGCTACGATATAAACGAGTTCTACGCGGACGAAGTCGCAGGCAAAAGCTAGTTATAAATATATAGGACTAACTATAGATACTAAGTTCAATTGGAACATGCACATAGATATAATATGTAATAAACTACGAGGAATTATGTCAAAGATAAGCTTAAAACGCCGTTTCGTATTTGTATTTTCATTTAATTTATTTGTAATTTAATTATTTTTTTAATTTCAATTCAAATTATTTCAATCAAATCTAATCAATGCAATGTAATGTAATTTAATAAAATCTTATTCAATTCCACACTAACATAGCCCCTTAAGCTGATGTTACTAACAAAATACTATGGACCAACAGTAGTCTGAAATAAATTATTTTTATTTATTTTATTTATTATTTAAAAAATATCGCTTATAGAAAATTGTTGTTAACCTTAGGTATACGGCTCATTAGGTGAGTCAGTAATCAGAAAAAAAACAAACTCGTAGTGCATCGGTTGCGATTAGCAAAAGCTAGAAAATAATTTATTGAAGTCAATAATTTTTTTTACAAAAAAAATCCCAGTTTAAAAAGGTTATTAAAATAAATTGACTCCGGTAGTCTTATTCTTAAGTTAAGGATTATTTAACAGAAAAGGATGTTTGGAAAATTTGTATATGTAACTAATTAGTATTAATTAAATTATATTAGTCATGTCATAAGAAACAATGTACCTACTGACGGATATAAGTAAGTGTAAATTTCAAATTGAAGGTAATATCTAAAAATGTAGGCTCCAAGCCTCTTTAGCGTTACTGCTTAAAAAAAACCAAATTAAAAAGTAAGTGTATCTTGTATACCTATATGGGAAATAACAAATTGAATTGAAAAAAAGTTTGGCTTAAACGCCTATTGGATGTACCAACTTTTAAGACTTATCTTGATAAAATATATAACATCCAGATTAAAATATTAAAAAAACTTATTAGGAGACAAACACACCAATAATAGTTGTATTCATAATTATAAATTACTGTAATTAACATGTAAAAGTGGCCTTGTGGCCTATTTGCAGAATAAATAATTGATTTTGATTTTGGTTTTGTATAAAAAATAAAAACTCTTTTAAGTTTTTTTTTGAGTTCAATAAATAAATATTAATAATAATAAACTCCTTAAACGCATGCCAAATTCTATCCCCAATTTCATCTCCTTGGTCGATGATATCCGGGACAAAATATATCCTATATTTCAATCCTGGTTATACACTATATTATGTGCCCAATTTCGTCTGAATTCTTTCAATCGTTTTTGCGTAATTGAGCAGGTAACATATATCCAAACTTTGACATTTAGTACATTAAGGCGCTGTCAACACCAAAAACGCGCACATTGTCTATTTGAAGGTCTTAGAAGAAAATAATGAATAAATATGTATTGAAATAAAAAGATTGTGGATTATTTGAGAAATATGGCTCGCTAGCGGTTTAGGTATGAACATGTGGACGTCATGTTTTTAATTGCATACCCATAAGTACGTCAAAAAATTAAGGACATAGAACCGTTTAAGATGATTTTAAGACCAATCTTTGCAATTTATTTCTATCGAGCCGATTTCGTCCAATTATGTTTCGAGTCCGTCAACTGTCTTGGAAATATAATGAATATTAACCTTATAATTTTTTGATGTGCTAAAACAAATAATTTTTATTAAAAAACTGCTTAAATAATATCAATTACAACAAATTGTTTAGGTCTTGTCAGCCTCTTAAGTTGGACGGATGACCTTTGCATTTATAAATGTAGTGTTCCTCTTTTGTCTCTCCGCGAATCTGACACATGTTTATCTTGCACATATGTACAGTTGCCATCACATACATCGGAGCAAACAAGCACGTTACAAACATCGGAACACACCTCTATTTAAAGGCATTATGGTATGTGCCGATATTATTGAACATCTATAGTGTACCTACCGATATATGTGATGGCGATTGTACATCAGAATACCTACGTATAATTTCAAGATAAATAGTAGGTACTAAACAAAAGACCTAAAGGCCAGGGCTGATCCTAATGGACCTACCTATTACTCGTAACATTATAAATTTTATCTATTCAAATATCATAAACCCTCCATGATGCGTTCAAGAACCGCACATTATGACCACCATAAAAATAGACTGTTTTGTTAGTACAAATTTCTTATCTGTGTAAATGTTATTATTGCTAAATAATAACATCGATTTCGATAATATTATTTCATTCAAATTTCGAACGTCTCAAAAACAAAGAAATCTGATTTAACCTCTATTCTAATATCAGTCGAGATGACGTTTAGTTCGAAATGAATTGTCAATTTGCATACAAATTTGACAAATGTCGCACGTAAGTAAGATATCGAATGATATGACAGTTGGATCCGACTCTAGTTTGTCTCTGAATTAAAAAAGAACTATGACAGCTGCCAGAAAAAAACGCCGCGATGCCGGTCATAATATGCGGCTCCTGAATGCATCTTGGAGGCTTATGATATGTGGATAGATAAAGTAGTGTATGTAACTATACATAATTAGGCATTAAGATACTCGTGTGATGTTATTATGAAACTCGCCTATAATGCATCCAATAGCTTCCAAGAGAGATCACTCGGACCTGTTGCCTTAGTAGGCCACTGAGCTCCTGTCATTGCTTGCAGCTTGCCTTGACCGAGCGCTATTAAAGGCTGTGTAAGTAGTTGTAGTTCAACAGTTATTTAGGAAGTCGGTTATTCATGATTATTGTCTACATTGTCTAGTTCAATACCTTAATTCAACCCCCAAATGTAACTCAGTTCAATTCAAAATTCAAAATTCAAAATTCAAATATTTATTCTGTAAGTAGGCCTCACTCAAGGGCTCTTTCACATGTCAGAGCTTACAAATACAATTAATTAACATTAAATGACTTGAATTGAATACATTAGCCGAGAGATGTACAGAGTCTCCGGGTCAATTATATCACAATAATCTTATTCTATAATAAAATGTCAAAATGAAACAAAAATAATAATAATAATAATAAGCCCGCAGGGCAGCTTGTGGCGAGCTGTTGGGGAGTAACGACCCCACGGACCCGAGTGCTCCCGAGAGTCGGTCAGGGCCTCCGTCTCCGGCGTGTCTTCGTCGGTCGGAGTGGAACCTCAAGGGGGCCCGCAGGACTCTCAGCTCTGGCTTGCCTTCATTGGCCGTCCAGAGAGGAGTCGTCAGAGCTATATGCTCCAGGGGTGGAAGTGTTAAAGGGCATAACGCCGCGAGTAACTTCGGAGAAAGCGCAGCACCACCTCTCGACACCCCTGAGCCGCTCACCCGGTGTTGCCCCTGGCCGTCTTTACGACGGCATTTTTAGGCGCCCATCTAATGAGCGGCTAGTCACCGCCTGCCTCGATAACCTTGTGGATAACATTGTTATGGCAGGTGTCCGGACCACTTTGTAATAACCCAATTTTATTGTCCACCCAAATGTCATCACCATAGACCCAATTCTCTTTTCCATTTTCCTACAATAGCTCCAACGCCTGCTGGGACCAGTTCACGGGTATCTACCGATGTACCCGTGAATGGGTTCTAGCAGGTGTACTACATGACATTAAATTTCGTCTCCAAAGGGCCTCTACGTGTTGGATCTATATCCCCACGCACGCCTTCCAAATGACCGGGGTTCGCCCCGTGAATTTAAATCGGAGATACATAATAATAATGGAGATGTAAAGTCTCGAGCGTCAGATAAAATAATTTAACGGAGATGTAAAGAGTCCCTGGTCAAATAATCTAATGCTACAGAACTGGAATGTAACCAACATGTCAAGATCAAAATTACAATAAAACATACAAATTAAAAATTAATAAAAATTGAGACAGCCAGTAACAGCGGCGACCCAAGCAGCAAGCGACTCACTCAAGGACACAATAACAAATAAAAAAAAAAAAAAAAAAAAAAAAAAAAAAAAAAAAAAAAAAAAAAAAAAAGTTACGACGGCTTTTGAGATTGAAGGATTTACCATGTATATTTGTCTTCCATATATTCTTCGATCTTGTAGTATCTTCTCCTTAAAAGAGCATTTTTTATATATTCTTTGAATGAATTATAAGGAAGATCCCATACATCTTTGGGTACTTTGTTGTAAAACCTTATACAGTTACCCAAAAACGATTTTTTGACTTTCTGCAAACGAAACATTGGGATAACTAATTTATTTCTGTTTCGTGTATTTATATTATGGACATCAGACTGCTTCTTGAACGACTTTATGTTTTTGTGTGTATACATAATCACGTCCAGTATGTACTGTGAAGCCACTGTGAGGATACCTATTTCCTTAAAGCGTGCTCTCAGAGAGTCTCGAGAGCCAAGATTATAAATCGATCGGATCGCCCTCTTTTGAAGGACAAAGATAGTTTCTATATCAGCTGCTTTCCCCCAGATCAATAAGCCATATGACATGATACTGTGGAAATAACTAAAGTAAACTAGGCGAGCAGTCTCCATGTCTGTGAATTGCCTAATTCTCCTCACTGCATACGCGGCAGAGCTGAGTCTATTTGCCAAAGCAGAAATGTGGGGGGCCCATTGTAAGTTAGAGTCCAAGGTGAGTCCCAGAAAAAGCGTTTTTTCGACAAGGTCCAGCTTCTCTGCGTTTAACATTATAGCTGTCTCAACCTGCCTTACATTTGGCAACGTGAACTTCACACATTTTGTTTTCGTGGCATTTAGAAGTAAATTATTTGCCGTAAACCATTCAAGCACTTCCTTCAAAATTACATTAATATGGTCAAAGTCACGTATATTCCTATCAACTTTGAAAATTAGTGAGGTGTCATCAGCAAATAAAACTATCTCACATTTATTGCTTATAAAATACGGCAGGTCGTTTATATACACAAGAAAGAGAAAAGGTCCCAGAATTGAACCTTGAGGTACACCGAGTTTCACAGTCGTGCCACTTGACACACTCCCGTTTACGACCACTTTTTGAGTTCTTTGGCCTAAGTAAGACATTATAAGGTTTAGGGCTTCAGCTGACAGTCCGTAGTGCTTTAGCTTGTATAACAGCGTATCATGCTCCACACAATCAAATGCTTTGGAGAGATCGCAGAAAATAGGTTACAAAGAACTATGTAGTTTCTAAATAGTTTTATTTGACGCGGATTTAAAATTTTCAGAGGTTTTCGTAAATATTATGTTAAATAATTTTCTTCAATCTTCCTTTAAAATACTAATATCTACGTAAGGTAAGGGTCCGAGTCTCAGAGCATAGAATACTAGAGAGAGGACAAGCCGCCGGCGGCCGTGTCGCAGCTGTATGCTCAATGGGCATACACTGCCATACTGTGCACGAGTGCTGATCGCAGAGAATATTACGTTTTTTCCCAAAATGCCTGATATGATGCGCGTTTATTGTCAAATAAGCGTGTAGGTATACAAGTGTGTGTGTTTTAGATGTGTGCGTGCTTTGTATTGTCAATTACTTGGGCGTGGTGTGGGTTTATGTACTTGCGACAGGCTGACTCTATACAAATCGGCCGCCATGTCCGATCTCCTTATATTCATACATCTGTGGTCCGAGTGCTCGACGCTGTACTAGTATATGGCATGGGCACTTTATGTCAAAGCAATATGGATTAAATTCAAACAAATAACAGGATTTTTCTTCATTTGAATGGCTTACCACCGCACTTTGACATAGAGTGCCCATGCCATATACTGTACAACATCGAGTACTCGGCCGTTTATCTTACTATACTTACTTCCTAACAGCTAAATGTCAACTAAGTTCAGTCGCAATGTTCCACTGTATCATAAATCAAGGAGGTCTCAAAAGGTCTTAAAACCAACGCGAAAACTAAGATGAACACTCTGTCTATCCGACAAAAGGTAAAACGTTAAGATAACGAATGGGATGGTCTTGACTTACTTTCGCCTCGCTAATATATTTAATAAGGTGGTTTTCCCTGCGCCCGAGGGCCCAAGGATAAAGGTGAGGCGGCCCGGCCGAAGCGCGCCGCACGCGCCTCGCAGGATGGTCTGCCCGCCCCCTGTGTCTCGCTTCATTCTGCTGCATATTCGATCTGTAAACGAGATGCTAGTTAAGGATGACTCACGCTAGAACGGGCCGTGTCCGGCCCGGGCCGTTTTCTAAGAAAAACGACTGCGTTTTTACGCGGCCGAGCCATATCCAAGCCCAGCCGAGCCACGCCCGAGGCTCGGAAGCGGCCTTGTATCGGTACGGCCCGGCCATGGCTCGGCCGGGCTTGGGTATGGCTCGGCCACGCAAAAACGCCGTCGTTTTTCTTAGAAAACGGCCCGGGCCGGATACGGCCCGGTCTAGCGGGAGTCATCCTTTACCCGTTGTTTTATAGGTATGTACCTATTTACTGCAAAAAGGTAAAACATAATTAGGTACATAGACGTCGGCGAAATAAATAATCGCTCGAGACGCTAATGTTATCCTCTGTATAAGTTTTTGCGTGTTATCAAACGCGGACATACCTATATCGTAAAGTAATAAAGGTGCATTTGGTTTACTCCGAAAATCGGGTTATTCCTATAATTTCTACCAAACCAAGCAATATTTTTTTTTTTTTTAGGGTACGCCCCCCTAAAAATAAAACTACGAACGATAAAGGAATTGTACATTGTGTCAGAACTGAATAAAACTCTCTTTTGTATATCAATCGGAATTACCCGATATACTCCGGATTTCCCCTTTTACAAAGAAATAATTGTTTGCTGTTAAAATACTTATTATTATTTACAAATGCCGAGGATATTTGAAAAAGTCTTTGAGTCAGATCTTTCGGCTTTATATTCAAAAAGAGAAAGCAACCAATGTTGTAAGCACAAACTCCACCAATTCTGACTGGTGAATGAAAGTATAGATATCCTATCTACTCTTCCAAAATCCTTTTGTAATTACCCGAATGCACCAAGATTTTGCCCTTGGCATTTTCTGTCTGTGCAGAACTTTAATCAGACTCTCCATTTTACCCTGTTGAAGCATGTAACTAACGCCAACGCACAGACGTCTATTTGACCGATTTAGGCGGCCAAAACGATTTTATGGTTCAAAATAGGACAGTTAATGAAAAAGTCATAGTTTAACATAAATATTTTTTTTTATCAATTAAAAAATACAATAAAAAAACTAAATTTAATGAAACTTGTCATAATAATTTAGTTGAATATGTAAAGTATTTATGATAAAAAAATTACGATGGTGATATTCGATGATATATAACAAAATATCGATTGAAAATCAATATCTATGAAAAAAAAGTTCATCGTGAAGGGTGTGTTAACTTAAAACATGGCTTTTTACCTTGGTTACTGGAATGCATTACAATCACTACTTGAAAATTAATAGAAAAATAAATATTCACTTTCGAAAACTTGTAATTTTAAGAGTCCCGTGAACAATAATGTACGCAATTGGTGATAGTCAAACTTCGACTACCTCCTGTGCAGCTCACACTGTATGGTGATTTATAAAAATCTACTTTTGGCCGCCTAAATCGGTCAAATCGACGTCCGTGCAACGTAAAAGTAAACTTACTTAAACAAATCCCGGAGAAGGTCATTAACTAATTGGTAATGACCTTTTCCGGGATTTATTTAATCTCTTTCTAATCCAAACTTCGTCTAGTTCGGTTAATCGGTTTGAACTTGAAAATACAACATACAGATATACACACTTTCGCATTTATAATATTATAGAATGGATAACAATTTAGGGGTTCTGTTCGAACAGCCGTTGCGAGCGGACGTCGTTCTTTGAGCATTACCCGACCTCTCGTTACACCATAAAATTACACAATAAGTCTCCCAAAACAATAGCGAACAGCACAGATGTGCGAGCGCCGCGCCCCGTAGTCCGAGCTATTCACCCCGTCTGAGCTCGCGAAGTGCTGGTTTAGCCATATTCATATATGTTTATTGCATATTCCATCGTTTCATAAGTGCCGGTTTATAGAAACGTGCAGTGTGTTCACATATCATAAGGTCCTAATAGTGAGTGCAATCAGTGTCGGGCAATCCGAAACCCCGCCAACCGCTGTTACGACCACACCTTACGCGTGGCGGCAACCGCCCGCAGCCCGCAACCGTCGTCGAGGCGAAGCCGGTGAGATTATTCCATTTTTATTGTGGGGGCTCAAGTTGTAATTCTCTAGGCCCTTACTCTAAGGGCTACAAATACGAGACCTATATCTTACCCTTAACCCACATTATACCCAATCAAACAACAAGTACTACAACTAGCCTCACAGTCTCGGGAATCCCCCAGCCCGTCTAGACCATCCACTCTTATCTCTTACGCCGACTTAACTATACTAGGCCAGCTAGCTTTGTCCACCTTCGCCAAATATTCTGCACCTGTAGGACAAGGCCTGATCCTCAAGTGACACAACACCTCTGGGAACTGTGATATGTGACCACTGCACGCGCACACGTCCTGTACGTAGTTCCTCGCTAAATAATCGACTCATATTTATTTATGTCCTACCAACTTTAATATATATATAATTCTATCCGGCTACCACCATAATTAGTGATAAGCCCTCATAAGCAAAAAGAGCGAGGTTCAAGCTCCGTCGCGATACTGTTTCCTCTAATACAAACGCCTCAGCAAGGAAATCACTAAAATATTGCTATATAACGGCCCTATCCCTAGGTTAGGTATTGACCGAAGTAACGAACAAAACCTCAAAATTACCAAGCCCCTAAAACTCTGAAATCAATAGCGCGATACCTCCCCAATCTACGGCTCTCACAAAACAGGTATAAACAAACTGTTAACCAAAAGCCGTCATCATACAGAAAAACCCCAAATCAAATTCATCTCATAGAACATATCACGAGCAACCAAAACGATTGCATTACTTTAGCTCCTAAACTAAGTAACAATCAAACAACCTACATCAATTCCGGGCAGATAAAAAATAACTTCTCGGAAACTCCTTACCTCGAACGAGTCACGCGTCAGCCATATGGTACCTACCCAAAGCTTTCAGGTTTCTCCGGAATAGACACCATAAAACAAAATAAAGGCATTGTCCTTGGTTTAAAAAAGATCAAATGGCGTCAAAACCCCCATCATAAAATCTTGTGTTTTAAATTCGACAAACCAACTAAAATAAATCTCACACAATACGTAAGAGTTCCAGTGGCCCAACATCTGGCTGGCCATTACCCACCCTCACAACGCAATTTAGAAACCCCGCATAGTTAGCCACGGCCTACCTACAATAGATCATGCCGTAACAATAGTGCCGCACGCATATCCTTACCTCAAAACTTAGGCTTACTTAGCTTAGACTTAAAAATAAGGCCCTTCTGGCCTGGCACAGCCAAGTGCTGCAGGGCTCGTGTATGCCCACAATAATTCCGTTGTCCCGCATTGCCAGCGAACGATTGTGAACACAGAAGCCTTAGCCTAGTTCAACTGATTATTAGGGTCCCGGGGGCCTACCACATTAATGTTATAAGGCACCACTAATTAATTACCGCTCAAGAGTCTAACACCGCCTCCTCTAGCGACAGTCGGCCTGAAAGAGTTGTAGCCCAAACTATTCATACCCAATTTAAGGCGTTTTCACTTTTATCTAGACCACCCTTGCTAAGCGATAAAGTACATTGCTAGCGCAACGTCTTAGTCGGCCCCCGACAACAATCATTGTTGGATGACATGGTTCTCCTCAGTCCATCGATTAGTGCCTTACGTGAACTCTTGGCGGTTTGTGAGAACTTCGCCTTAAAAAATGGCATGAAGTACAATATCGCTAAGACTGAAATGGTTATTTTTAAGTATGGTAAAGGTCCGGAGAGGGTGCCGCCGGTGTTTCTAAACGGTGAGTCAGTTCGGGTTGTAAAGCAGTTTAAGTACTTAGGTCACATACTATGTGAGAGCATGCAAGACGACCTGGATATCGAGCGTGAACGTAGGGCCCTGGCTATACGCAGCAATATGCTGGCACGCAGATTCGCAAAGTGCTCTAAGGATGTTAAGCTTGTCCTGTTTAGATCATATTGTCAAAGTTTTTATACCTGTCAACTGTGGGCAAAATATACACGGAAGGCTTACAGCACCCTTAGAGTACAATACAATGATGCATTACGTATTATCACCAAACAGCCTCGATTCTGTAGTGCATCGGCAATGTTTGCTGACGCCAGGGTACCCGATTTCTATGCCATTATTAGAAATCGAATAGCGTCGTTCTGGCAAAGAATACGCATTTCTAATAATGTGCTAATTGAGACGGTCAGTAACAACTTGTACCGAAATGCAATCTTCCTGCATTGGTTATCTGCGCATCGGCACCCGAATCGCAAATAATTGTACGTATTTGTTAAGGATTTTATTTTTATTTTATTTTATTTCTTTGTATCATATATATTGTAATGTAGTAATGGGTTTATTGCCTGAAATAAAGAAACATTCATTCATTCATTCATTCATTCATTCATTCATTCATTATAGTTGGACGAGGGCTCCCACGGCAGGACGTCACCACGCATAGTTACTTACATTTAGTCAGAGCCGACAACTGTAGTTACTTTAGAATTTAGTTAAATATCAAACGCCGAAAACGACATAACCTAGCATACACCATTGTCAGAAACGATTGAGCCAAGTCAAGTCGGTCCCCACGCGTCCCTAATACAGCTTGGTCAACGAGTTAATTACTATCTCACCAACACCCAATCGCCCCGTATCGGACCAATCGTCTACTAAGGCCAATTACAGGCCAACTTAGATTAGTCGCTAATATAACAATAGATTGTAAGCCCTTTCCACAGCCCACCACCAATACTCAACAAAGGACTAAACATGGATAGCGACAACCCTATCGTCAATATACCAGGAGATGGAAACTGTCTATACCGCGCGATAGCGTATCAAATTAACGACTTATATGATCTTACGTTTGACCACCATGCAATCCGTCGGGACCTTGCCCGTTACGTTGACGAAAACCAAAACGACAAGAATATGCGCCTTGCTATTAAAAGTAACCTTGACGTGATAGCCCAAGACAGCGAAATCCAAAATTACATACAATCACAATACCATGACGGTACATGGGGCGGCACCGACATTCTGATAGCGGCGGCGGAATATTATGGCATTAATGTAAAAGTATTCCAAAGAGCCCCTTTACGAGAAACAGCATGTTTTACCCCTATGGTACCCAGCGACGCGGTGGGCTGTATAGGCCTCATTTTCAGCATTAACCACTACGATTGTTTCGAAACCCATTTGGGAACACTCACGACAAATGCCACCCAAGACGAAACGAACATGAGTGCAGGCAGCCCAGAAGAGCTACCAGACGATACGGGATATAGACTAACCATACCAAGGCATCTCACTGAACAAAACCTCATCAATAATATCAATATTGCCACATGGAACATAAGAGGCGCCGCCACACAGGGGAAAAAAACGACATTGATTTATATCTAGAATCGAAATCAATACACATTGCATGTTTACAAGAAACTCACTTAAAAACCGGAACGTACGAATCCAAACACTACACATGGAATCTAAGTGGAAATAACAGCAGAAGAGGTCTAGCCATCCTTATAAGAAAAAACAGCGGACTCACGCTAAACTGGACAAAGGCAAACACAAATAATATGGCAGCCTCTATTGAAATAGGCGAGAAAATAGACATATTTGTTATCACAACTCACTGGTCCAACACTGCGTCAGCAGCAACAAACGACGTAACGCGCCTGCTACAACTATTAAAAGAGAAGCCAAAGAAGCCCGCTACAATAATTTTAGGAGATTTCAATGCGCACATTGGCTACAAAGAATCGGGCAAGAGCCATCAGAAAAACCAAATAGGTAACAATCTTTTCCACCCAAAAACCAACTATAATGGAGAAATCGTATTAGATCTGATTTCAAGAGAAAAACTCCGATTAGAAACGTCGCACGGCCGAAGAAGTTGCAAAGTCACCTGGAGAGCTGGCAATAAAACCTCCCAGATTGACCACTTTATGACACAGGCTAATGGCAAACCACTATTCAATTACATCAAAGGCGAACACTCAAACCTGTCAGATCACAAACTCGTATGGGGCAAACTAAAACCCCTAGGAACCATATCTAATAAGACGGTCCCCACTCGATCACTTAAAAACAAAAACAAAACAACACACTCATTTAACTACAAAACTCTAAACTACGAACAACTGCAAAACACCACCACAGTAAAAGAATACCGAAAGTCTTTAAGTGAACTGATCAGAGAGAACAGAAAACCAGAGAACGAAAAAATGCCATTGCCATGGGAAACGATAATAGGCATTATGAAAAATGCGGCCCACAAAGTGCTCAAGTATCAGCCGAATTACTCCAAGGAACGGAGAATTGCATTAGCGAACCTGCAAAAAGCAAAATTCCAACAGAAACGCCGACCGCTAGACCAATCTACCAAAAACAAGTTAAAGGAATGCAGACGCCTTTTACACAACCTCGAATCAGCGGAGGACCAACAAGAATGCCGCGCCTTTTTTAGAGGCCTAGCAAAAACCCATCCGTCAATGAGAATGAAGATTACCTACGACTTTTACAGAAGACACAGGCAAAAGGAAAGGCGACGGATCAAAAACACCTTTATCCCCATGTCTAAATGGGAAGAAGAATTGGACAAAACAGAAGGGCCTTGGGTCGATATATTAAGTGATGAGGACCCGAGCAAGCTGGGACAGCCTCCTTCAATGAACGACATCGAGAAAATCACGAGTCAAATGCGCAACGGCACGGCGCCTGGAATAGATCAAGTCGTCACGGAGCTTTACAAAGCCAACACGCAAGAATTAAAAGCCGAAATTCTTGAACATATGAGAAAAGCCTGGACAAAAAATATTTTACCGCCCAACTGGACACAATCAATCCAAGTACCTCTGCCAAAAACGGCTAATCCGAAGGGTGTCAACGATTACAGACGCATCTCTATATGCAGCACAGCTTACCGAATATATGCCAACTTCCTCCTCCTTAGGCTGGACGAAATGACCGAAGAATTAGGAAACTACCAGGCAGCATTCCTACAAAACCGGTCGACGGATGACCATATGTTTACCCTGCGACGAATTCTTGACGAGCAATGGAGAGCGGGCGAGAAAACATATGTCCTAGCAGTGGACTTAGAAAAAGCCTTTGACACGGTGGACCTAAATGCCCTGAGAGATATAATACTATCGAGAACTAACAGAGCTATGACGAATCGGATAGTCAAAGCCACAATGAACGAATCTACCTGTATTAAATGGTGGGGGCAACAAACAAAATGGATTAAAAAAGGCAAAGGAGTCAAACAGGGCTGCCCACTTTCACCACGACTGTTCACCATACTGATGGACGATGTTTTTCAAACCCTCGAGGATGAACTTCCTTTTGTTAAACTAAAGCAGGATGACCAAATACAACTACCACTAATTTTGACCTTTGCGGACGACGTAATTATAGTGTCCAACTGCCTTCAACAGATGAACGCAATTTACTCAAAGGCCAACGCCTTATTCGCCACTGTAGGACTAAAAGTTAATGAAACGAAGACTAAAGTATTAGTTCGCGACCCAACACATAAGAGTCATAGGAACTTCATTACACTCGATGGCACAACGGTTATCCCTACCACTGAAATCAAATACTTAGGAACGTATATTACCTCCTCACTAAGCAGAACAGACACCGTAAATTCGCGTTGCAAACAGGGTGTTAAAAATGCAAAATCTCTTACGAACTTTATTAAAGAATCACGTATGCAGTGGCAAATCACAAGGTTACTATACAAAATGGTTATAGAACCAACCATGACGTACGGGCTTAAATGCGCAGCCCTCACCAAGGTCAACAGACGAAAACTGAGGAGGTACGAGCGAATAATACTGAGAGACATGATCAACAACTCAGGCACATCACCCAGCCCTGGCAAAATACACGACATATTGGACGGAAAAACGATAACTAAGAGGATAACATGCCTTCGAATGTGCTATTTTGGACACATCCTCAGACGCCCTAATGCACACCTCTTAAATGCAGCATACAGATACAAGGCAAAGAAACTAAAGGTAGGTCGACCCATATTTACATGGGAATATTCCCTGACACAGGACATGATGTACTACCCCATTAGCCCCAACGAATGGCCTAACATGGCATCGGACAAGGATACAATCAATAAAGCTGCCCGCGGTATTTACGAGATGCAAGAGACTGATAGCGAATCAGAAGAGGAGGAGGAATCATTCCGAAATGACGAGTCTGACGTAACAGCCTCCTAGAAAAGCCACCTCCAACACAAGAAGAAGGAGCTTACAGCAACGTACACCAACGCTCATCTTTTAACAACATCTCCAGCCTCTCCTCATTTCCAATATGGGCTACAGGTTGAATGATCTCGAAATAGCGAGCTGGACCTGATCCCCAAGGACACCTTCAACATGAGAAGACTTTATACGAAGCAACGTGCATCATTTCACCAACGCTCATCCCCCGACGAAGTATCCTTTCTCTCCTCTTTTCCAATATTGGCTAAAGGCTGCATAGCCGGTTGATTGTGGCCGACTGGTTGCGGCTGGTCGGTCTTCCCCCCCATCCCAGAGCGTGTCACTCCTAATAAACTTGTGCCCCCTGGTATATCCGGCTCGTCCGGGTCAGGCTTGCTTCCTGGCTGGGTGCGGTACCTATGTTCATGTTCATGTTATATAATGGATAACAATTTAGTGACTTCGCGATACTTCATAGCGCGCTACCATGCCTACCATAGAATAAATAATAGTGCGCTACTTAACCCATTCAAAGCCACTGACACATAAATGGGTCATACCTCTACGAGCGATTTCGGCCCAAGAGCAGAAAAATGCAGCTACGCGCTACGACGTAGCACAGGTAGAGTAGCTTGGCCTCGAATGGGTTAAATTCCTAACCCCAATGACGCCGTATGTGTTCCTTCCCTTGCTTTGTATGCTGATAATCTTGCTTTGCTTGACCTATACCCTGATAAAAAGTGGATTATGCGCGTATCCCAAACAACGTATAGACGTAGTCAATTATAAAGTAAAGAAAGTTTATACCATTTTCGCCTGATTTTTACGGAATTCATGAAGATTACTTATCATTATCTTTTACCGTATCGGTATTAAATTTAGGTGGATTATTAATGAATATTTAGTCAAATTACCCAACCTATTTTTTGGTGTAAAAATATGGCTGATATCGATATATTGTTGTGTTTATAGTACATAGTACCCTGAGAACTTAACGGTTTCGCTCTATGAAAACACAACAATATATCGATATCAGCCATATTTTTACACCAAAAAATAGGTTGGGTAAATTGACTAAATATTCATTAATAATCCACCTAGATTTAATACCGATACGGTAATAAATAATGAAAAGTAATCTTCATAAATTCCGTAAAAATCAGGCGAAAATGGTATAAACTTTCTTTACTTTATAATTGACTGCGTCTATATACGTTCTTTGGGATACGGGCATAAACCACTTATTTTTGTTAATGAATAAACCTTTCTATAGGCCAGATGAAATTCAATATTATCTCAAGGTCGTAAAATATTTAATTAAAATGTCGTTATTTCCTGATGCATACCTTTTTGGATTCAGGTAGTAAGTCTCCAAATTTGTGTACTCAAACATGTTTTCATCATAAAAATACTGATAGCATTTTTGCTTGCGGGTTATATTTTTTCCTAACTTCCGGTCCATAAAAGTATTGATTTCAATAGTAAAAGTTGTTTAAAATAACATATAAAAGCCGTATACAAATAATTAGCCTGATATTGAATTATTTAAAAAAAAAGCGTAATTTTCTCAGGGTAATAGAGCGGCTCATAAAGTGATTCGTTTCGTTCTACCTGTACCCTGAGAACTTTACGGTTTCGCTCTACGAAAACACAACAATATATCGATATCAGCCATATTTTTATACCAAAAAATTGGTTGGGTAATTTGACTAAATATTGATTACTAATCCACCTAGATTTAATACCGATACGGTAAAAAATAATGATAAGTAATCTTCATAAATTCCGTAAAAATCAGGCGAAAATGGTATAAACTTTCTTTACTTTATAATTGACTACGTCTATATACGTTCTTTGGGATACGCGCATAATCCACTAATTTATGTTAATAAATAAACCTTTCTATAGGCCTGATGAAATTCAATATTATCTCAAGGTCGTAAATATTGAATTAAAATGCCGTTATTTCCTGGTGCATATATTTTTGGATTCAGGTAGTCAGTCTCCAAATTTGTGTATTCAAACATGTTTTCATTATAAAAATACTGATAGCATTTTTGCTTGCAGATTAATTTTTTTTCCTAACTTCCGGTCCATAGAATTATTGATTTCAATAGTAAAATTTGTTTAAAATAACATATAAAAGCCGTTTACAATTAATTAGCCTGATATTGAATTATTTCCAAATAAACCGTAATTTTCTCAGGGTACTGAAGCAACGCTGAGACCTCTACGCTGATATGAGGGCCCGGCGAGTCGACGTCAACACGACTTTCTCTAGCTCTACACATGCACCATAGAGACAAGACATCGGACAAGCGTCCAGCAAGTCACATTGTTATCAAGTGTAGGAATAAAATATAAACAGTGAAAATAAATACAGGCCCTGCCGCGGCTTAGAGTGAATAAAAAAAAGGTAAAGATACATTACTAACGAGTTCTGTATTGCGAGTAGTCTATTTATTTTCCTAAATTGCTGGACGCTTGAGTTGTCCTAAAAAGTGACGGTAAAACCTGTCGTGCTAGCTGCCAGCCATAGGTATTTAGTTGCTAAACAAGTTTCGGCTTTAAAGTGTTTTTACGACCGTCCATTTCCTTCTCAATTAAAATTAAACATTTCGATCCTCTAATAGTTAAATAATAGTGTACTTAATATTATTATTTAAAATACAGCCTGGGCCATGTAACAGGAGCAAATAATTAAACGGCAGGTTACCTAAGCTTGTCAACAACTACTTATTTCCAAGTGGTTTTCATTGAAAAAAAATATTAAGTGTTTTTGTTCAAAATCAGTTTACGTGTAGGTAGGTACATGTATTTTTTTACTCTTCTTAATTTTTTATTTGAAAAACACTTAAAAATGAAATTAAAATTAGAAAATCACAAAATACATTTTAAAAATAAAAATGCGAAAACTATTTACAAATTAGTAATTAATTTATTATTAACTCTGTTTATAATCAGATAATCACACAGACAAACTGTTCCGACAGTTTGTGAGACCCAGTTAATGCATGTTAATAAATTTAATAATATTAATAAATTATCCTATACTATAAAACGAGCAATATATATATATATTTGCACTCACGTTCTCAGAAACGGCTGTACTGGGGCGAGAAATCGATCTGGATAATGTCTCATGTCCGGGAAAATTCGTTTTCTCCGTATTTTCTCCGAGCAGAGCTCGGTCGCCCAGGGACTGAGTATTATGTGTGACTTATATGATGTTACCTCAAAATCTGCATTGACTGTTGTGATATGATCTCGTGGTGCCAAGATGCATTACTTGGAGGTCATACATAACACTCATAACTTTAGTTCATCTCCGAATAAAAAAAAATTGAAAATAAACGGGACGGGGGGAGCAAGCATCTGCAGTAACCCCTTGCTTACGGAAGATGCTTGCTCTTAGGAAGCGACCTTTTGAACAGCTTTAGGGCCCATAGGTCCATAGGATCCATAGGTTTAAAAAAAAATGGTGTACAAACAGCGAATGCTCCATAATTAATAATCTACACAGCACTTCCCATGTACAGTCAAAGAATTTAATTTCCTACCCATTTAGGACTATTTCAAAGTGACACTGTAAATAAAATCATAAGAAGTCTCTTACGTTTTGATTGATTACGTCACTTTGACAAAGTCCTAAATGGGTAGGAAATTAAATTCTTTGATTGTACACTGTAAAGAAAGTGTAACAATAAATTACTTACCAAAGGTCTTCGATTGTGTCACAGTAACATCCAAAAATACCGTTGCATCGTTTAGTCCGTTTCTACACAGATCATTTATTTCAACAACTTCCATAACTAGGCCGCGATCGTATATATCGGAAGCTGCAACGACGCGGTTTGCCGGCCCACGCGCATCGAGCATTCGCGCAGGACTGACACTAGGTACTGACAGGGACTGGCCGATGGCGAACCAGCATTATCAAACTAAGCAATTCACAATATTTGACGAGAGCATCGCTACAGACGAACCAGTATATTCATCAACTATGAAAATCCTCAGTTATTATCAATTTAGCGGTTGTATTATAATAGGGACGAACTCACCGCCAAGTACAAAGCGCTTTGTGAATACATAGACTGGGCAAAACTATCGTGGACGCGTCGTTTACTACATAAGTAATTCATTGGACACATTATAAAAGAGTGGATACAGTTAAACGCATGTTATTTTATCACTATGTATTCCTTTAATATTATCTGTTGTAGTTTCAACTCTGGAACGCGTTCAACGTTTGTAGTTATCTGTTTCAATGTACCAGTGAGCCAGATCCGTCAACAATATTTACAAGCTTTATATTAACTTGACCTGTTCGTATGTATTTAAATATACAGTATGTGTCTACGACCCGGGCTTTTATTAAGACTGATGATAATATGCTTCGTTAACAATCGTTTGCACGTATTAGTAAATCATAACATAACTATGTAAAATAACTGCACAATTAAATTTCCAAAATCCGAACCTTCAATGTACTAGGTGTATGACTTCCACTTAAAAAAGTATGAAGAGCTGTCATTTACACTAACTTGTCCATTTAACTTGTACATTGCTGGCAATTAAAATTTTGTTAGAAAATTAACAAAGTCTGAAATTTAGTCTATAAATTTAATTAGTATCATGATTACATTATAAATATACGTTATTTTAACCTTCTTTAAAAAAAGCCCAGGTCGTAGACACACACTGTATAAGTATGTAAGTATATAAATATGTAAGTTGTCCGTCAAAATTTGCAATCCATTTTTCAGTCACTTGCCGCGATTCGATTGAGCTGAAATTTTGGGTACTAGTATAGTTTAGATGACAATTCAATATTATGGTACCATCGAGCTGATCTGATGACGGAGACAGAAGGTGGCCATGGGAATTCAATACCTACCTACATAAGGCGCTGTCAACACCAAAAACGCGCACACTGTCTATTTGTATCGGAGTAAACGAGAGCGAGTGTTACTCGTACTTGGGCGGCCAGGTTTTAGAAGAAAATAATGAACAAATTGATGTAAAAAAAAGTATGGATTATTTGTGAAATATGGCTTGTTAGCGGTTTAAATAGGTATGTATATGTGGACTTCATGTTTTTAATTGCAGACCCATACGGCATAGAACCGTTTTTTAAGATGACTTTAAGACCAATCTTTGCAATTATTTTCTATCGAGCCGATTTCGTCCAATTATGTTTCGAGTCCGTCTACGGTCTTGGAAATGTGATGAAATGTTAACTTATATTTTTCTTAAAACACTGCTTAAAAATATCAATTTCAACAAATGTGGTCTTGTCAGCCTCTTAACCGACGCGACGTAACCCCATTGAGTTTGGGCTCGTTAGAATCGTCTCTCAATGAGTAGTTGATGATGGTATACAGAAAAGTACAGTCGGAAATGAAAACTTGTTATATAAAAGCCAAAAAATATTTTTTTGACAGAAACTTACTTTATTATTGAAATAGCTGATTCAATGTAAATAGCATAATTATTAATCAATATGCTGAAATCTGTATGTATTGTAGAAAAAGGAATATAGTGGGGACAATAATGCAAACATTGGAAGCGTTTATGGCTTAGCGACGCCCGCGGACCAGTGCGGTGCGGTGCGGTGCGGTGCGGTGCGGTGCGGTGCGGTGCGGTGCGGTGCGGTGCGGTGCGGTGCGGTGCGGTGGTGATAGGGAGAGTTAAAAACAACGTCAGGGTCAAGGGTCAGTTCTTGGATGCCTTCGTTATTAAGTACTTCAAGCAGTTACCGATTGGGGACTTTCGTCTTTTAGAATGCCGTTGATTCTGGTTATTGTCCATGCCAGCAGTCGTTCTCTAGCCTGTGGGCGGCCTGACAGCTGACTCTTGGAAGACATTCGGACTAACAGACGATTAGCTCTCAGTCGGTACGAGTAACTGCTTAGAGTAATGTAGGTATCCAAGAACTGACTCTGACATAGGTACGCCTAGTCTCAATAAAGTTGAGTTTTCCTTCAGGGTTAGCAATGATGGATCTACCTAATGTTATGGGTCGCCACACTCGCGACTTGTATCGTCGATATGATATGACATCGACGGTGGGAAGGCAAAACCACTGAAGCGGCATTTTATGAATTTTACAGGAGAGCGTTTTAAAGTGTTTTTTTTGACTAAAAAAAATAAAAATTTTCTAGGTAACTTAGGGAGTTGGGTTATGTGCACGTGTTATTTCAAAATTATATAGCTATTTTATAAAAATAATGTTATTCCTCAAAACACGGCGGATTCGAAATTAAGCGTCGCTTAAGTAAAAAAGCCCCCAAAAATTCCCGGAAGAACCATTGAAGCGACACCATCATGCTGTAGTGTAGACAGACCCTAGAAAATCGAATGAAGCAACTAAGTAGGTACCTATATTTAATTTGTTCCTTGATTTGATTTGATCCTTCCTTATGTAACAAACTTTCATCAATTGGCTTCCCATTTGCGCCAAATTCCCCCTTTCCTAGAATAAACTTGTATAAACTAGATTAATTTGAGAAAAATTGTTTTCCCAAAATATCACGTCCCAAAACAATATCTCAAATTAATCTAGTTTATACAAGTTTATTCTAGGAAATGGGGAATTTGGCGCAAATGGGAAGCCAATTTATGAAAGTTTGTTACATAAGTTTCTTAAAATATCACGCCGTTGGACTGCGAATGTCAAATAACGTTTTGTATGGCAATCGAACCACCTTAAGCATAACAACGGCTTTATTTATATTATAAATTGTAAAGAAGCCTTAAAAAAAACCAATAGATATAAAGTTTAAATAAGAATGAATAAATAAATAAAACACAATAAGAAATGTTTAATCATTATTAAATATCTATTCATAATAGGACGTAGGTTCTCTACCCATTTTTAGGGCTCCGTACCCAAAGGGTAAAATATGCCCAAAATTTGATGCCCTCGAAGCGCAATTTTCCGTCCATGACAAGCCCTAGGTTACGTGCTTCATATACCCTTTCAAGGTGGTCTTCTTCTATTGATACATCCAAGTTATTTGCCTCAATTTTTTGTATCTGATTTTTTGTACCGAAGATCATGAGTTTAGATTTGTTAGGGTTAATCATAAGGTTATTTTGACTACATCAGTTGAATATATTATTTAAATCAGCATTTACATGATTTACAGCGGTATCGGTAGAACTGGGGTTGAAATATATGTAAAGCTGTATATCGTCAGCATAGATGTGATAATCGCAGAAATTTACATTTTTTATAATGTCCGCAGTGTACAAGATAAAGAGAATAGGTACCAAAATAGAGCCCTGTGGAATCCCTCTCATAACAGGCAACTGAGTAGATAGCATTTCCAAGCCGTCTTGATTACATCAGATCTTCACATATTGCGAACGACCGTTAAGATAACTGTTGAACCACTTTAGCGTTAAACTGTCGAAACCATAGTAAGCTAATTTGGAAAGGAGTAGGGTAGAGTCAATGGTGTCAAAGGCACGTGAAAAGTCAAGTAGAACCAGCAAGGTTCCTTTTCCAGAATCTTAAAAAATATTCATTGATTTTGTCGGGGTTACATAAATGGACAGGCAGGTCTATGTAATTTTTCTTAAGATTTATAACGTTTTTAGGGTTCCGTAGCCAAATTGGCAAAAACGGAACCCTTATAGTTTCGTCATGTCCGTCTGTCCGTCTGTCCGTATGTCACAGGCATTTTACTCGGTGTATTTGAATGAAATTTGGATAATAGGTGTATTATATTAGCCGCTTTATAGTTATGCAATGAAGTTACTAAATATTTTTTTTTTCGGGGTGCACTCCACTCCATACATGTAACTGCAAGTCAAAAAAATTAAATCATTGTAAGTCCACATGTGGCACATCAATCGATAGGTGTTTCAAAATAAGTATAAGGTATCTCAGCAATTTTTTTGATTACGTGTATATAGTCGGAGATAATCGCCCCGAATGTCACAAAACTTGTGTCCCCCCCACTCTAACTTCCGAACGGCGGAAGTGAAAAATTAAAAAAAAATCATGGACATAGTGCTTTTTAAATACTTTTACCAAAAAGTATTTTGAACACGATCGGTTCACAGGTTTTTGAGCGTTGGTTATTTAGATAGTTGAATAATTGTTACTTATTCACGCAAAAATAGCCTAACGGATTAAGATGAATTTTAGTATGCATATTGTTAATAGCCTGGATTAACATACAGAATACTTTTTATCCCGGAAACCATCCCTCAAAGGGATGAAATCGGGGGTGGAATCTAGGGTCCACGAACCGCAGCTTTTCAAATCCATGCATGCCATTCTAGGATTTAACCGTCAAGCAATTAGTACTACAATGGCTTAAACAATATACCAATGCACATGTAATGAAGACAAGACGTCATTTCTTTATATCAAAACCAAAGTGACCCAAGTCCATTTGAATATCATTCTAGCGTTTAGGTAATTTAGGTGTATAATCGTGTGTAAAATAAAATAGCCCCTATTGCGTCAAAATTTAAGAAGAATAGATACTGATAGGTAAAACGCCATCTCTCGAGGAATAACGACCATACTAACCCACCTCGGTAAACAACGCAACTGAGTAAAAGAGTTAAGGGCCGTGTGAAATCAAATTTGTTTTATAGTGCCATATCGCGGAGAAATGAGTAATCATTGACTGAACCAAAAACAGTTCCTGCCTAAGATACGTTCGGACAAGCCAGCATGATTAAATAAGTGAACATTATAAGTATTATAACATAAATCATAAATAAAATGCTATTATACATAGGCTACACCGTACGAAACGTTAAATAATGAAGCTGTTAAGATCCCGTTCACAAGGTACTTAAATACAAAATACAGTATGTATCTATCGTTAAATTTAAATAATATCAATCATTTACCGGTGGCGCTAGTGAGCACGTGAACGGGCTCTTGCAGGATGGACACCGCCTAAAAGTAGTAAGACTGCAGCGGATTCTTTTCGAAGCACAGGTCCTTACGGCCTGCAGGTAGGTAGGTAGTCGTACCAGCGACGAATATACGCAAATTCCGCTGATGTCAAGCAATTTTAAGCGATTACAGTTTCCGGTGCGCGTCTTCTGCTTCTCCATGACACATCAGTCGCAGAGCTGACGCTCCCCGCCGGCGGGGTCGATCTGCCCACGCTAGTTTTTGAAGATTTTAAAGAAGATTTTCTTCTTGAAAGTCTTTTAGATACATTTATGCGAAATGGTTTCTTTAGCTAGCTAGCTCTTTGTTTAGCTATCGCAGACTTATTTGGGTAGGTACGCTTTTAAACTGTAGACGTGCGATTTTAATGTAGCCAGAATCTGTAGCTATAGATAGGCTGACCTGGCCCCGTAGCATGGATGGCCTTACCACGCGATAAGTGACAGGATAGAGCTTCCGTACCTGGCTGACACCGTTGGATAGTACGAGACGACGCGCTTATCCTATCACTTATCGCGTGATAACGCCATCCATGCTACGGGGCTGCTGTGCAGCGGAATTAGGGTGGGTTGCATGCATCAAAAGCGGTGTTCGTTAAAATCTGAATGTATGGAAAATTCGCCATATTTAAGGTTGATCACTCTGTTATTGTAAGGTGGTGCAACCCGCCCTTACTGATTACATGACGACGCTAGCAAATTCTTTATTATTTATTTTATTTATATACAATCGTACATTATTTGTATGTACGTATGCATGTTTGTTTGATGATATTCGGGTGTAAGCGAATTAATAAGACAACAATATTTTATTAGTCAAGACGTTCACAGTTTGGGGAGAACCACTAGTCTTACTTAATATACAAACAGTCATGGCCGATATATAAAGTATAGCTATCTTACGTAAAACAATTTTTGAAGTCAAAAATATCCTTAAGCGTTCATTCACTGGTGCACTCACCCTAGCTGTTAAGTTAAAACAAACCTACGGTTTATAAATATTATGTTGTTCTTTAAATGTTTCCACATAGCTATTGTGTGTTGATTATTTGACATGTAATTTTATATTATCAATAAATTATTAAGATTATGATTATAGGTTGTAATGTACATAGTAGGCACGGAACCCTTCGTTGTGCGTGGTCTGACACGCACTTGGCCGCTTTTTTTAATGTTTTGCTATAATTTTCGAGAATCTTGTATGTAATTTATTTGTTGATTAAAATAAGCACACTTTTAACTGTACATTGCGTCATTAACAATGACTTTAAGTCCTTGTAATATTTTTTGTGCGTGTCAATACCTGTCTGTTTACATCTTGCGTGCGCGTCGTCACGTAGTTTCATCATATTCGTTACAGTAGGCGTTACGAGTATCCATGGGTAGCAGTGATCTTTGATATTGGACTTTTTTGTTGAAGCATGCACATCAAACATTAATAATAAACAGGAGGTAAATAAATTGACCATATCGTAACAGTTCCAACCACAATTTCCTCCCACGGGGTGCAGTTGATATGTTCGTTTAAACGGTCTAGCGTCCGCCTGGTCAGGGGGGACCGGACGGGTGTGTGGGACTCCCAGACAGAAGGCTCAGACTACCCACTAAGCCCCCGACGATTGCCCAACCATGTTGCTGCCAAGGAGGGCCAAAGGTTCGCTTGGCGCAAGGAGAGCGCTACAGGACAATTTCGGGCGCTACACCGTGGGCTTACCCTGTATGAAGCAAAGGAACTTTGCCTGTACCGTAGCAAATGTATGCCCACGATCTCTGCCTACCCTTCCGGGAAACTTGCGTGGTAATAGGTGTAGGTCATCAATCATTCATTCGCTTTAAAACTTAAATCATATTATACACTAGCTGTTGCCCGCGACTTCGTCCGCGTAGAACTTTTTATCGTCTTAGAAAATGATTTCTCTCAATACAAAATTTGAACCCTCTTTTAGGGGATAATTAAAAAAGAAGTTGATGTTCATTTTCTAGTTTGTGAACAAACAGTCTAAAACCAAAGTTAAAAATCTCATACTTTAAAAATGCCTTGAAATACTCAAACTTTGAACCAATTTTAACACTCTTAGGGGATGAATTTGGAAAAACTCTGAAATCAGTTTTGTAGTCTTTTAACGTACAGAATAAGACCGAAGTTAAAAATCTCTTACTCACACTTTAAAATTTTATTGCTCGCCATTTAAAATTTGAACCCCCTTTTAAACCCCCTTAGAGGTTGAATTTTTCTAATCGCTGAAAGAACTTTTTTCGTAAACTTTTAAGTCTCTAGCTCAAAAAAAGTGTTGCCCATACAAAGCTTTCTTAACCCCCTTAGGGGTGGAATTTTCTAAAACTCTGAAAGTACTTTATTATTAATTTTAATAAGTAACATTTTGAATAGTTTTAAGTCTAGTAAAAAAAAAAGTTTTTCCCACACAACACTGGCTACCCTTCTTAAGGATCTTAAGGATCCCCTTAGGGATGGAGTTTTCTAAAACGCTGAAAGTTCTTTTTTAGTATTCTAATAAGTAATCTTTTTGCAAAGTTTTAAGTCTAACTCAAAAAAAAGTGTTGCCCATGCAAAGCTTGCTCTCCTTTTTAACCCTATTAGGGGTGGAATTTTCTAAAACGATTTGTGTTCTTTTTTTGTATTTTAATAAGTAATCTTTCTACAAACTTTCAAGTCTCTAACTCAAAAACATAAACTTTCCCTGATAAAAACTTTGCACCCCTTTTTATCCCCCTTAGGGATAGATTTTTTCAAAACGCTGAAATTTTTTTTTTTTGTATTTTTATAAGTAATCTTTCTACAAAGTTTTAAGTGTCTAGCTCAGAAAAAGTGTTCCCCATACAAACCTTGCACCCTTTTTTAACCCCCTTAGGGAATGATTTTTGTAAAACACCGAATGTAGTATTTTTCATGTTCTAATAAGTAATTTTTCGTCAAAATTTTAAGTCTCTATTAAAAAAAAATATGTTTTTCCCATACAAACTTTGCACCCTATTTTACCCCCTTAGGGGTGACATTTTCCAAAACGCTGAAAGTACTTTCTTAGTATTTAAATAATGTTTCTACAAAGTTTTAGGACTCTAGCTAAAAAAAATAGTTTCCCACATACAAACTTTGCACCCCTATTTTAGCCCCCCATTTTTAGGGGTATAATTTTCTAAAACGCTGAAAGTACTTAATTTGTATTCTGATGACTAATCTTTCTACAAAGTTTTAAGTCTCTATTTAAAAAAATATTGTTTCCCCCATACAAAATTTGCACCCCTATTTTACCCCCTTAGGGGTAGATTTTTTTAAAACACTGAATCTAGGTACTTTATTTGTATTCTAATGAATAATTTCTCTACAAAGTTTTAAGTCTCTATTTAAAAAAAAAAATGTTTCCCCCATACAAACCTTGCACCCCTATTTTACCCCCGTAGGGGTGGAATTTTCCAAAACGCTGAAAGTGTTTCATTTGTATTCTAATAACTAATTTTTCTACAAAGTTTAAGTCTATAGCTCAAAAGAAAAGGTTCTCCCATACAAACTTTGCACCCCCATTTTACCCCCTTAGGGGTAGAATTTTCAAAAATCCCTTTTTATCCCTAGCCCACGTTATAAAAGCAACATACTGTGCAAAAATCAACTCTCTAAGATTAGTAGTTTCGGCTGTGCGTTGATGAGTGAGTGAGTGAGTGAGTGAGTGAATAAGTCAGTCAGGACATAGGCATTTATTATGTATAAATAGATAGAAGATAATGAAACTCCCATTCAAATATCTCAAAAAATTATGAAGCTACATCCGTTTTAATGTCGCTTGTTAGAGTGAGAAAACGATGAGGGACTGTGACGTCAATATACTCGAGCGTCATAGTAAAAAACAATCGTTTCATATGAAGGTGCGTTTTGCGGAAAAGGGACAGAACATACCCCATCTTAAAACTTTGGACTCTTATAACTTAATCATTACCTATATAACCTCTTGCTTTGTTTTTTTCTCCATTTGACTATATTTATTTTAAATTCTTTTTCGAGAAAATACATTATGATTATTTACCATATTTTCGATTCCTGAGCTATAACCACGAACTTCGGAATTCGAAAATATTCGGGTATCTCTATCTCTATCGCACTAACCATACTCGAGTGACAGGGATGCAAATATATGAACATTGAGTATCGGTTTTCGTGGTAGCGCCGCAGGTACTTTGGCTGAATGCGCCGAGCGCGTGCCATTGTCATTCAAAAAAAACAAATTCGTGTTAATTATATTGTTCAAATTTGTTGATTTCATTTATTGAAATTACGACATAAAACGACATTTGCGCATATAAGTTCTCATATCAGAATCGAATATTTTTTTATGGTTTATATTTTAGCATTTGTCTCGTAAAGGTCTATCGTAGACGGGATTTAAATTATTAATAAGTGAAAGGCAAAGCAATTCCGCCATTTTGACGAAAATTTGACGGTTCTTATAGCTGACAGTTGGAGCAGCGTTTGATTTCAATAAAAATAAATGAAAAATTAAATGAAGTCGTATATTTCGGAAAATTAATTAACTGTCGCAGTCGGATAAAAACTATCCTACGTTGCAGCTAGAATAATAATGTACCTATATAAAATGTTTCATATTTTTCCGTTCATGGGATGCTGAGAACATTCGAACCGCGCAAAGCTTAGTTTCGAACTGGCTGATTCTTTTTTTAATTTAGAGATTTATTATAAGTGGAGATAATTGGAATTGCTTATGAGTCACTTATCACAATCAAGGTTAGCTAACATGTGTGGTAGGTATATTAAGTGTACGTAAATATCAGTCAGTTGGCAGTACCTGATATTATGTACAGTAACAGAGGCACACGTTTCTTTAATGCATTCTTGGGTCCTGAGTTGTATTTACTATTTATTTACTGCGCATTTAAGCGCGGGAAACTCAACCTTGGTTAACCCGTTTGCATTGTGTAGCTAGCCAGATATGTCTTTTCATTGTATTTTAATGTGTAAGTGTGTATATTTTAAGGGTTCCTTACCAAACAGGTAAAAATGCAAACCTTATGATGCGACTCTATCCGTCCGTCACAACGTTCAATATCTCAGGAACTACTTTTACGCTCTCATTTTGGGAATAGATTTATATAAAAGCGGCCAAGTGCGTGTCAGACCACGCACAACGAAGGGTTCCGTGCCTACTATGTACATTACAACCTATAATCATAATCATAATAATTTATTGATAATATAAAATTACATGTCAAATAATCAACACACAATAGCTATGTGGAAACATTTAAAGAACAACATAATATTTATAAACCGTAGGTTTGTTTTAACTTAACAGCTAGGGTGAGTGCACCAGTGAATAAACGCTCAAGGATATTTTTGACTTCAAAAATTGTTTTACGTAAGATAGCTATACTTTATATCGGCCATGACTGTTTGTATATTAAGTAAGACTAGTGGTTCTCTCCAAACTGTGAACGTCTTGACTAATAAAATATTGTTGTCTTATTAATTCGCTTACACCCGAATATCATCGAACCAACATGCATACGTACATACAAATAATGTACGATTGTATATAAATAAAATAAATAATAAAGAATTTGCTAGCGTCGTCATGTAATCAGTAAGGGCGGGTTGCACCACCTTACAATAACAGAGCGATCAACGTTAAATATGGCGAATTTTCCATACATTCAGATTTTAACGAACACCGCTTTTGATGCAACCCACCCTAATTCCGCTGCACAGCAGGTAAGCCTATCTATATATCCAAACTGTGAATTTAAGTATTTCGTTAAGTAAACTTCGGAGATACTTAAGGTTTATTTAACGACTATTTCATAAAACGAATTTAACCAATCAGAACAAAAAGATGAACTGTTTCAGATTGTGCTACTCAAGTCCTTTCATTTAAGGTAAACGTCCGAGTGTTCGACGCTGTACTAGTATATGGCATGGGCAATATGTCAAAGTGACAGGGCTTAAATTCGAATGATGAAAAATCCTGTTAGTTAGAATTTAACTCATATTGCGTTTACATAAAGTGCCCATGCCATATACTAGTACACCGTCGAATAATCGGACATTTGGCTATTTTCATTCCATCCTAACTCAGGGTACCTCAGGGTATTAGGCCCACTGGAGATGTCATACACAGGCGACCCCCTCCGGCAAAGTACATTGGTCAACTGATCAACCACGTTATATAAAACTACTTAAAGTCGCTTCATCGCCATTTTGTATCGATCAGTGTCGCGTGACGTTTCTCTCGAAAAATGGTGAATTGTGCAGTATTATCATGTAAAAGGCGATCTGACAGCTCAAATTCGCAACAAGTTCGCGTTTCCTATCATAGGTAAGTATTTTTACTAACTATTAAAATGTGTATTGAAGTACAATCTCCATTTAAAGAAAATACCGTTTGCGATACGTAAACGACAGAAAATGTAAACATGGTGTCTTGGTATGGGGTCGAATCTGTCTTTAGGGATGCGATAAAAGTAAGAAAAGCGACTCAACATTTGAATGAATCATTCACTCATTCAATCTCTGTGTCAGTTTGTTTACTAGTCAGTTTTTTTATTAGATATTGAATTAAAGAGAGGTATATAATGTACATATGTTACATTTGAATCTTGTAAGGTGAATTAGAAAATTACTTTTCTCTGGACATACGTTGTTAAAATTTAGTCTTAAAAAGAAAAGAATTGTTGGCAAAAAAAATATCTAGGTAAAAGGAATACATTTAGTGCGGGACCATGAATGTATGTGTTATTCATATACTATTATTTATATACTTTATTTAATATATTCATATGTCCTTTTAGATTTCCAAAAGATCCCTATATAAAGTAAGTTGTAAGTTTAACGGCCTCCGTAGCCCAGTTGGTAGTGACTCTGCCTACGAAGCTGGAGGTCCCGGGTTCGAATCCCGGTCAGGGCATTTATTTGTGTGTTTATCACGAATATTTGCTCCTGAGTTATGGATGTTATATAGATATATAAGTATCTATATGTATTTATCTATTATATATATCGTCGCCTAGTACCCACAACACAAGCCTTATTGAGCTTACCGTGGGCCTAGGTTGATTTGTGTAAGATTGTCCCGTAATATTTATTTATTTATTTATTATAAAGGAGAAATGGAGAAAATTATGTAATAACGAAAATTATTCTTGGAAACCTACACGTACAAGGTGTTATCTGTTTTTTTTTTCAAATTGAAGTGGTTTATTTATAAATCCCGGAAATTTGATTAATAAAATTGAATTGAGTCCGGCTCCATACAACTCAACATTAACGCCGCCGCTTTAGTGTACGTAATTATCTATCCGATCCCAGGCTCTAGTACAAGTATAATCGATACAATACTTTTTCGAACGCGTTTGCGTTTAGTTTCAATTTGTATGGCAACGTGAACAGCGCCTCTGATAGTAACTATTAGGAACTAGGTACGCGTTGCCATATAAATTGAAACTAAATGCAAACGCGTTCGAAAACGTATATGTATCGATAAAACTTATACTAGAGCTACTGGTCATCAAACTACCTGCAAGCTTTAGTAGTTGAAGTGTTATTTTTCTGGTAATTGAAACTTAGAATGGATCACTTATGTTTTTTGTTACTTGATTCGTATTCTTCTTTACAAATAATTTGCCAACAGTAGCAAACGTGCAACAAAAAAAACACAGTGGAATATAGAACCTCCTTGTTTTTTGAAGTCGGTAAAAAAATAGGTTAGGGTGTGTTAGTCTATTACAGAAACTCATTAGGTACCTATACAATCTTGAAATTGATAGAAGATTATTACATTGTATTTTCATCATCTTATCGTTAAATTATAAGGCACATTTAATTATCAACTGCATTAACAAACACGTGTCACATGTGAGAGATAATTAGACCAAACAAGTCAAACCTCGAAATGACAGGGAGTTTGATTAAATTTGGTACGAATGTTCGTTGGAGGAGCTGTTTTCGTCTCTCAAAAGTCCCCGAGCCAGGACCTTGTAGAGCGGCCGCCATCTTGGAAAATATACTTCATTCATTGGAAATTAAAGTTTTGTGCGAAAATTACGTACTCTATGAAAGTATGATCTAGGGCTGCATTATACCTTAATAAATTCTGCACTTTGACAGGAAAACATGCCTTCATGGAGAAAAACGCACCCACTAGTTAGATTTTCCATCAAATGTCCTTGCAGGGCGGATTCTATGAATGTGAAGGAGAATGAGGAATTTGAAATTCACTTTGATTTAGATATAAATAAAAATAGTTTATTCAGTAACAGAAATGTGGAACAATAACTATTTATATAAAAGGGCATAAGTTATGTCAATACCTACGAACATATCACCCAACTGCGGGTAAACCGAAAATAATGGATTTAACCGATCGTTGAGAGGCTGACAAGACCTAATTTGTTGCAATTGATATTATTTTACTATAAAAAGTGTTCTGAAAGTGATACGTTTCTGCTCTAGAGCAGAAAAGTAGTTTATTCCAATTGGTCCTCGGCGTCCTCGCCTTAGCTATAAGCAGTATGCGGGAACTTATTCTAATAAATATCAATACTTACCCCGCCACTGACGAAGGTAGTTAAATAATTTAATTCTTACTAGTTCATGGAATTTATTTTATTAAATATAAAATAAGTTTATGTTGTAAATTCATTACTTTTATTTTAGCTAAAATATTCACTAGGCTCTATGAGTATGAGGTGGTGAGGTAACAAATATAATACACCCTCAAACCTTTTTAGGGTTCCGCAGCCAAATGGCAGAAAACGGAACCCTTATAGATTCGTCATGTCTGTCTGTCTGTCTGTCTGTCCGTCCGTGTCACAGCCACTTTTTTCCGAAACTATAAGAGCTATACTGTTGTTACTTGGTAAGTAGATGTATTCTGTGAACCGCATTAAGATTATCACACAAAAATCGAAAAAAACATTAAGTTTCCCCATACACAGAACTGAAACTCAACATTTTTTTTGTCATCAAACCCATACGTGTGGGGTATCTATGGATAGGTCTTAAAAAACTATATTAAGGTTTCTTATATACTTTTTTTCTAAACTGAATAGTTAACGCGAGAGACACTTCCAAAGTGGTAAAATGTGTGTCCCCCCCCCTGTAACTTCTAAAATAAGAGAATGATAAAATTGAAAAAAATATATGATGTACATGCAAACTTCCACCGAAAATTGGTTTGAACGAGATCTAGTAAGTAGTTTTTTTAATACGTCATAAATCGTAAACCGCAATTTATTTTACGGAACCCTTCATGTGCGAGTCTTACTCGCACTTGACCGCTTTTTTTATTTATCTTAAAGTTGTGCTTGTGAGCTAAGGCAGAAACGCATACAGCCAACCTTCAACTAAATACTACTAATAAATACAAATAGTATGAAAATAAGAGCGAGAAAGAGATCTCTTTCTCGCTCTCATTTATGGGTGCGGTCTGTTACGGCTTTAAACAAAGGCGACGTTTTTAGAAGAAGAAAAAATATGCTGTTTAAGACACCGATTAATTCACCGAAAACGCGCGTAAAAAAAGCTTACGTGCATTATGGTCCCTGAAAAAAGTTAAAGGGCGGGGAAGCCAAAATAGTGCGAACTTTTCTATTGTAAGACGAATTTAATTTAAATACATTTTCGCGATTAAAATGAGTTCATCCAGTGATTTTGAAACCGACTTAACGCCTGATTTGATCAGAACAGAAGCCCAATCTATCGTGGAAGGCCTTCTACCGCAAATTTCAAAAGAAAGACTTATGAAATCATATATACCGATTTTATAAAATGGCGGTCCGTAAAGAGAGTTAAATCTTTCTCGGAAATTGTGATACTAACTTATTTCAGTGATTTATCGAAGAAATTAAAACTATCAACGCTGTGGAGTATATATTCAATAATGCTTAAATTTAAAGAAATACCTACAGTAAGCTGACATACTTTCTAAAAAGGCAGTTGGATGACTTTAAAAGCAAAAAGTCCAAGATTTTTACTGCAAATGAGATAAAAACCTTCTTAAATGAAGCTCCTGATGGTGTTTATTTGGCAACAAAGGTAAAAAAATAATCATATTATATTGTAAATGTAACTAAATTTCTATAGAAATCGTAAAAAAATAGTTTTTGACAAATACCTACGTAATCTCCACTTATAATAAATCTCTAAATTAAAAAAAGAATCAGCCAGTTTGAAACTAAGCTTTGCGCGGTACGAATGTTCTCAGCATCCCATGAACGGAAAAATATGAAACATTTTATATAGGTACATTATTATTCTAGCTGCAACTTAGGATAGTTTTTATCCGACTGCGACAGTTAATTAATTTTCCGAAATATACGACTTCATTTAATTTTTCATTTATTTTTATTGAAATCAAACGCTGCTCCAACTGTCAGCTATAAGAAACGTCAAATTTTCGTCAAAATGGCGGAATTGCTTTGCCTTTCACTTATTAATAATTTAAATCCCGTCTACGATAGACCTTTACGAGACAAATGATAAAATATAAACCATAAAAAAATATTCGATTCTGATATGAGAACTTATATGCGCAAATGTCGTTTTATGTCGTAATTTCAATAAATGAAATCAACAAATTTGAACAATATAATTAACACGAATTTGTTTTTTTTGAATGACAATGGCACGCGCTCGGCGCATTCAGCCAAAGTACCTGCGGCACTACCACGAAAACCGATACTCAATGTTCATATATTTGCATCCCTGTCACTCGAGTATGGTTAGTGCGATAGAGATAGAGATACCCGAATATTTTCGAATTCCGAAGTGCGTGGTTATAGCTCAGGAATCGAAAATATGGTAAATAATCATAATGTATTTTCTCGAAAAAGAATTTAAAATAAATATAGTCAAATGGAGAAAAAAAACAAAGCAAGAGGTTATATAGGTAATGATTAAGTTATAAGAGTCCAAAGTTTTAAGAGGGGGTATGTTCTGTCCCTTTTCCGCAAAACGCAACTTCATATGAAACGATTGTTTTTTACTATGACGCTCGAGTATATTGACGTCACAGTCCCTCATCGTTTTCTCACTCTAACAAGCGACATTAAAACGGATGTAGCTTCATAATTTTTTGAGATATTTGAATGGGAGTTTCATTTTCTTCTATCTATTTATACATAATAAATGCCTATGTCCTGACTGACTTATTCACTCACTCACTCACTCACTCACTCATCAACGCACAGCCGAAACTACTAATCTTAGAGAGTTGATTTTTGCACAGTATGTTGCTTTTATAACGTGGGCTAGGGATAAAAAGGGATTTTTGAAAATTCTACCCCTAAGGGGGTAAAATAGGGGTGCAAAGTTTGTATGGGAGAATCTTTTTTTTTTGAGCTATAGACTTAAACTTTGTAGAAAAATTAGTTATTAGAATACAAATGAAACACTTTCAGCGTTTTGGAAAATTCCACCCCTACGGGGGTAAAATAGGGGTGCAAGGTTTGTATGGGGGAAACATTTTTTTTTTAAATAGAGACTTAAAACTTTGTAGAAAGATCAGTCATTAGAATACAAATAAAGAACTTTCAGGGTTTTAGAAAATTCTACCCCTAAAGGGGTAAAATAGAGTGCAAAGTTTGTATGGGAAAAACTACTTTTTTTTAAATAGAGACTTAAAACTTTGTAGAGAAATTATTCATTAGAATACAAATAAAGTACCTAGATTCAGTGTTTTAAAAAAATCTACCCCTAAGGGGGTAAAATAGGGGTGCAAATTTTGTATGGGGGAAACAATATTTTTTTTAAATAGAGACTTAAAACTTTGTAGAAAGATTAGTCATCAGAATACAAATTAAGTACTTTCAGCGTTTTAGAAAATTCTACCCCTAAAAATAGGGGGCTAAAATAGGGGTGCAAAGTTTGTATGTGGGAAACTATTTTTTTTAGCTAGAGTCCTAAAACTTTGTAGAAAGATTATTTAAATACAAAGAAAGTACTTTCAGCGTTTTGGAAAATTTCACCCCTAAGGGGGTAAAATAGGGTGCAAAGTTTGTATGGGAAAAACATATTTTTTTTTAATAGAGACTTAAAATTTTGACGAAAAATTACTTATTAGAACATGAAAAATACTACATTCGGCGTTTTACAAAAATCATTCCCTAATGGGGTTAAAAAAGGGTGCAAGGTTTGTATGGGGAACACTTTTTCTGAGCTAGACACTTAAAACTTTGTAGAAAGATTACTTATAAAAATACAAAAAAAAAGACTTTCAGCGTTTTGAAAAAATCTATCCCTAAGGGGGATAAAAAGGGGTGCAAAGTTTTTATCAGGGAAAGTTTATGTTTTTGAGTTAGAGACTTGAAACTTTGTAGAAAGATTACTTATTAAAATACAAAAAAAAGAACACAAATCGTTTTAGAAAATTCCACCCCTATAGGGTTAAAAAGGAGAGCAAGCTTTGCATGGGCAACACTTTTTTTGAGTTAGACTTAAAACTTTGCAAAAAGATTACTTATTAGAATACTAAAAAAGAACTTTCAGCGTTTTAGAAAACTCCATCCCTAAGGGGATCCTTAAGATCCTTAAGAAGGGTAGCCAGTGTTGTGTGGGAAAAACTTTTTTTTTTTACTAGACTTAAAACTATTCGAAATGTTACTTATTAAAATTAATAATAAAGTACTTTCAGAGTTTTAGAAAATTCCACCCCTAAGGGGGTTAAGAAAGCTTTGTATGGGCAACACTTTTTTTGAGCTAGAGACTTAAAAGTTTACGAAAAAAGTTCTTTCAGCGATTAGAAAAATTCAACCTCTAAGGGGGTTTAAAAGGGGGTTCAAATTTTAAATGGCGAGCAATAAAATTTTAAAGTGTGAGTAAGAGATTTTTAACTTCGGTCTTATTCTGTACGTTAAAAGACTACAAAACTGATTTCAGAGTTTTTCCAAATTCATCCCCTAAGAGTGTTAAAATTGGTTCAAAGTTTGAGTATTTCAAGGCATTTTTAAAGTATGAGATTTTTAACTTTGGTTTTAGACTGTTTGTTCACAAACTAGAAAATGAACATCAACTTTTTTTTAAATTATCCCCTAAAAGAGGGTTCAAATTTTGTATTGAGAGAAATCATTTTCTAAGACGATAAAAAGTTCTACGCGGACGAAGTCGCGGGCAACAGCTAGTTTATAAATAAGTACTAAATCTGTTCTGTTTTCAGGTGGTGCTAATTTTTGGTATATAATTGGAATATTCCAGACAAAAATACTACATTTACATTCGCAAATTGCTCTACTTTTCCATTGATTTCAAGTTGTACCTATACTTTGAATAAACATATTGTTAAATTTTCATTGTGTTTTTTTTTACTTTCCTCGTATTCGATATGAAAAATAGAGTTTTTAACTCGAGTGAAAGTCACCCATTTCTGACTCGAACTATATCTCGTCAGAAATGGGTCCCTTTCAGCCCTTGGTTAACAATCTACTATGTAACTAAATTAAGAATCTAAGAGTCTAAAACTAATACCTACCTGTGTGTGTACCTAAACAAAGACATACTTACCTACCTAACCTGCTGTAATATAATATAAGACATACTTTTTCACCTTAATGTGATAGTATTATGTATAATGTTATTTAACATCTATAAATTGACATGTAAAACTACGTTTTATAAAGGAATAAATGAATGAATGAATGAATGAATTCAAATTCCTGAGGTTATTATGAGGCAAGTCAATCGATAATCAACAGTATTTTCGTTTTGTAATCGAAGCAAACTGTCATGGTTTATGTCCAACTCCTGCTCTGATCTGAATTATACTCGTAGTAACTTATTTTATTTCAATCTGCAATTCTAAACAGATAACTATAGTAGGTATACTTAACAAACGTTATACCATGTAACAACAAATTGTAATTATATTTTACGAGCAATATAATTATCATTCATTCGTATAGGTACGCTCTATTACTTACCCTTTCAGGACTGACAGACGTAGGTTTACTCTCTTTACGATTAAAGGGTTAAATGATGCCACATGTATTGTCTCGTATTGTTGTCACATGACCTAAATATACCTACCCTTACAATTTTGACCGGAAGTGAAGGATTTTTCAAACTTTCGGCCAATTTTAGGTGCGATAATCTTCTGATTCTTGCTCAGCACAACTTTCTCAACCTGCTGCCATGCATTTTATCGTGTTGTCATGAGACGTAGGCGTATTGGGAGTGGCCTTACGGATTATAGTGACTTAATTACCAAATAAAAAAATTGCTTCGGCATGTAGCCCTGTACTACGGTGCTTAGGTATCCTTGTACGGAGCACCAAGGTTGCCTAACTTAACTAGGTACCTTAACAATGTGCAAATAAGCTCTCACGTTTTTTCCCGCTCCTTGGAAAACGAAAAGCGCCGCAAAATCCGTGTCAGCTAAGTACAAGCGCGGACGGCAAACAACTTGCCGACTAGAATCATTATTTCGCCCTTCTTTCGCCTTCGTCGGCCCTTCTAATAGTTGCTAATATGATTACTCTAGCTAGTTTGTGATTTCTAACTTAACACTGTTGCAGTTGATACAAATTTGAGGGAGTTTAGTAATAAATTATTTAAAATAACAGAATAATCGCTGTTCTCTTAAATAAGTAATGAATTATTTAAAAAAACAGAATAATCGCTGTTCTCTTTATTAAATTAAAATCTTGCGTGACTCTTGGGACAGCCTATACCTACATATTTGTTTCAACTGCAACTTTTGCCTAGCTGATAGAAAAGGCGCGGTCAAAATATACAAAGCAATGCTTAATTAAATAATGAAGTTAGAAGTAGAACAATGGAAAATTACTGAACATCGTAAAAGGTGATTTTACGAATGCAATAAAATTAACATGCAATAATTTACTTTAAAAACAAAGTTTAACCCGACTTCAATTCAGTACTTCGCCAAGCCACATAGGTACATGCAAATTTCCACATTTCCTTTCCAATTTACCACATGAACTGCTTTCAGAGAGCAAATGCGTTGATTATTACAGAAAAAACCTAAATCGCTATCTGTGGGCTTATAATATTTGAGGAGTTCCGTCGATTCCTCAAGGATCTCAGAATTTACACTTCATTAGCTGCCACTTCAACGGTATCATGTCAGAATCTTTGACGTACTTTACATCTTTGAGGATTTCCATAAGTCATCTGTGGTCTTCATCATCAGTTCCACTTCACCAGCGATTTCCGAGCGACACGAGTTTTAATAGAAAATACCGAAATCACTACACGCGTGCTCTCAATTTCCATACATGAAAAAGCGAAAAATAAATATACAGTGGAACATATAACCTCCTCCTGTTTTGAAGACGGTTAAAAAGAAAAAAAAATGTTGAAGATGATGTGGTATAATATAAAAAAAACATAGTTGAAAGGGGTGACGTGAAATGTTTTTCCACAGAAAAAATTGGTAGGTACAGTAGGTACACTCGCAAATGCAAAAATAACATACCTGCAGTACATTGTAGCTTAGTGTAATTTACATCTATGAACACAACGAGATTCGAGTCCTCGACACTAATGTCGTCTTTGCCAGTTTCGACGTCCATTTGCGCAGAATAATCACGTTTAAGTAGGTCCAGACCGAATGAGCTGGTTGCTGGTTGCTCTACACTTGTACTCGTACGATTGAATAATTGTGTGGAAGTGCGCGAAATGCGGCGAGTCGCATGCGCAGCGCAACTGCTAGTAGCCCGGCGCACGCGCTTAGATACTTCCACTCACTGCCCTGCGAGACTTTCACTCCTGCCAGTTTCCTATCGCAATAGACATGTGAATACATTCACGGGTTATCTACCAAGAACGAATTAAAGGTGATAATGAAATAAATCAATTAATCGGCTAACGGCTTGCATATACCTACTAAGATATCGCCGTTTTTAAAATATGGAATATAAATAAATATGAACAACTCATATTGTTACGTTTATGTTGTTTACTACAATACTAAAAACAATCATATCCACTATGATTAAACCACGACAATAGCACTTTTTTAACTAATATTTAAAATGATGTAGGTATTTATCGACATCGAGCATATGCAGTACGTACGCCAAGTCGAGAAAAACAAAGAGGCACGGCCGTACCATCCTTTTCTCGAAGCCATTCGGGCCATTTTCAACATCCTGTAATTTTTTGCTGGCTAATGCCAGAACTCTGAATTTCAGTAACATATAAAAATGTGGAAAACAGATACATATTAAGTTTTCGCTTTTAAGTATTTACCTATTAATTACGTTTAGGTAGTTACTTGTTTTTGTTTAAGTAGCTTGACTTAGCGATCTCCCGACGCAATGACGTTTGGATTTAAATATTTTGCGTTACGTAAGTATTGTATTAAAATGTAAATGGTCAATGCGTAATATTATTTTCTAAAAGTTATTTGTGTCGGGGTTTTTTTATGCTCAAATACTAACAGTATATTAATACATTGAATTTGGAATAGAGGCGTATTTTGTAGGTATGCTGGTACATAGTTCCGGAGAGACGCACCTTCAAGAGTGCGTGAAGACGGAGTTCCCCCAAATGAGAAGGCCCCTCGCACCAATGTGGATAAGGAGAGTTTCACATCGGTGTCAAGAAAGCGCAAGCCGCGAAAGAGTGAAGGCCTCCACACACCGGTCGCGTGCGCGGGTCGGGCGCGGGCCCGCGCAAGTTGTAAAACATTGAAACTACACTTCAAACACACATCGAACGCGGGCCCGCGAGCTCGCGTTCGATGTGTGTTTGAAGTTTATTTTCAACTAGCTGTTGCCCGCGACTTCGTCCGCGTAGAACTTTTTATCGTCTTAGAAAATGATTTTTCTCAATACAAAATTTGAGCCCTCTTTTAGGGGATAATTAAAAAAAAACGTTGATGTTCATTTTCTAGTTTGTGAACAAACAGTCTAAAACCAAAGTTAAAAATCTCATACTTTAAAAATGCCTTAAAATACTCAAACTTTGAACCAATTTTAACACTCTTAGGGGATGAATTTGGAAAAACTCTGAAATCAGTTTTGTAGTCTTTTAACGTACAGAATAAGACCGAAGTTAAAAATCTCTTACTCACACTTTAAAATTTTATTGCCCGCCATTTAAAATTTGAACCCCCTTTTAAACCCCCTTAGAGGTTGAATTTTTCTAATCGCTGAAAATAACTTTTTTCGTAAACGTTTAAGTCTCTAGCTCAAAAAAAGTGTTGCCCATACAAAGCTTTCTTAACCCCCTTAGGGGTGGAATTTTCTAAAACTCTGAAAGTACTTTATTATTAATTTTAATAAGTAACATTTCGAATAGTTTTAAGTCTAGTAAAAAAAAAAGTTTTTCCCACACAATACTGGCTACCCTTCTTAAGGATCTTAAGGATCCCCTTAGGGATGAAGTTTTCTAAAACGATGAAAGTTCTTTTTTAGTATTCTAATAAGTAATCTTTTTGCAAAGTTTTAAGTCTAACTCAAAAAAAGTGTTGCCCATGCAAAGCTTGCTCTCCTTTTTAACCCTATAAATAAAATAAAAATGGTTTATTTTCAGATTTCTTAGATCCATAGCATTACAAAACACAAAACAAAAACACAAAACACTTATACAACTATATAACTATATTAGTAAAATTATAGCCACATGCATTAATTTAATTTAATTTTTTTTTTTTTAGGACGTGTAGGTCGGTGTATCGGCGGAGTATGTCTGAGTCCCACCTCTCTGCTATTAGGGGTGGAATTTTCCAAAACGATTTGTGTTCTTTTTTTGTATTTGAATAAGTAATCTTTCTACAAAGTTTCAAGTCTCTAACTCAAAAACATAAACTTTCCCTGATAAAAACTTTGCACCCCTTTTTATCCCCCTTAGGGATAGATTTTTTCAAAACGCTGAAAGTCTTTTTTTTGTATTTTTATAAGTAATCTTTCTACAAAGTTTTAAGTATCTAGCTCAGAAAAAGTGTTCCCCATACAAACCTTGCACCCTTTTTTAATCCCCTTAGGGAATGGTTTTTGTAAAACGCCGAATGTAGTATTTTTCATGTTCTAATAAGTAATTTTTCGACAAAATATTAAGTCTCTATTAAAAAAAAATGTTTTTCCCATACAAACTTTGCACCCTATTTTACCCCCTTAGGGGTGAAATTTTCCAAAACGCTGAAAGTACTTTCTTAGTATTTAAATAATCTTTCTACAAAGTTTTAGGACTCTAGCTAAAAAAAATTGTTTCCCACATACAAACTTTGCACCCCTATTTTAGCCCCCTATTTTTACGGGTAGAATTTTCTAAAACGCTGAATGTACTTAATTTGTATTCTGATGACTAATCTTTCTACAAAGTTTTAAGTCTCTATTTAAAAAAAATATTGTTTCCCCCATACAAACCTTGCACCCCTATTTTACCCCCGTAGGGGTGGAATTTTCCAAAACGCTGAAAGTGTTTTATTTGTATTCTAATAACAAATTTTTCTACAAAGTTTAAGTCTATAGCTCAAAAAAAAAAGGTTCTCCCATACAAACTTTGCTCCCCTATTTTACCCCCTTAGGGGTAGAATTTTCAAAAATCCCTTTTTATCCCTAGCCCACGTTATAAAAGCAACATACTGTGCAAAAATCAACTCTCTAAGATTATTAGTTTCGGCTGTGCGTTGATGAGTGAGTGAGTGAGTGAGTGAGTGAATAAGTCAGTCAGGACATAGGCATTTATTATGTACTAGCTGTTGCCCGCGACTTCGTCCGCGTAGAACTTTTTATCGTCTTAGAAAATGATTTCTCTCAATACAAAATTTGAACCCTCTTTTAGGGGATAATTAAAAAAAAACGTTGATGATCATTTTCTAGTTTGTGAACAAACAGTCTAAAACCAAAGTTAAAAATCTCATACTTTAAAAATGCCTTGAAATACTCAAACTTTAAACCAATTTTAACACTCTTAGGGGATGAATTTGGAAAAACTCTGAAATTAGTTTTGTAGTCTTTTAACGTACAGAATAAGACCGAAGTTAAAAATCTCTTAACACTTTAAAATTTTATTGCTCGCAATTTAAAATTTGAACCCCCTTTTAAACCCCCTTAGAGGTTGAATTTTTCTAATCGCTGAAAGAAGTTTTTTCGTAAACTTTTAAGTCTCTAGCTCAAAAAAAGTGTTGCCCATACAAAGCTTTCTTAACCCCCTTAGGGGTGGAATTTTCTAAAACTCTGAAAGTACTTTATTATTAATTTTAATAAGTAACATTTCGAATAGTTTTAAGTCTAGCAAAAAAAAAAGTTTTTCCCACACAACACTGGCTACCCTTCTTAAGGATCTTAAGGATCCCCTTAGGAATGGAGTTTTCTAAAACGCTGAAAGTTCTTTTTTAGTATTCTAATAAGTAATCTTTTTGCAAAGTTTTAAGTCTAACTCAAAAAAAGTGTTGCCCATGCAAAGCTTGCTCTCCTTTTTAACCCTATTAGGGGTGGAATTTTCTAAAACGATTTGTGTTCTTTTTTTGTTTTTTAATAAGTAATCTTTCTACAAAGTTTCAAGTCTCTAACTCAAAAACATAAACTTTCCCTGATAAAAACTTTGCACCCCTTTTTATCCCCCTTAGGGATAGATTTTTTCAAAACGCTGAAAGTGTTTTTTTTGTATTTTTATAAGTAATCTTTCTACAAAGTTTTAAGTGTCTAGCTCAGAAAAAGTCTTCCCCATACAAACCTTGCACCCTTTTTTAACCCCCTTAGGGAATGATTTTTGTAAAACGCCGAATGTAGTATTTTTCATGTTCTAATAAGTAATTTTTCGACAAAATTTTAAGTCTCTATTAAAAAAAAAAATGTTTTTCCCATACAAACTTTGCGCCCTATTTTACCCCCTTAGGAATGAAATTTTCCAAAACGCTGAAAGTACTTTCTTTGTATTTAAATAATCTTTCTACAAAGTTTTAGGACTCTAGCTAAAAAAAATAGTTTCCCACATACAAACTTTGCACCCCTATTTTAGCCCCCTATTTTTAGGGGTAGAATTTTCTAAAACGCTGAAAGTACTTAATTTGTATTCTGATGACTAATCTTTCTACAAAGTGTTAAGTCTCTATTTAAAAAAAATATTGTTTCCCCCATACAAAATTTGCACCTTTATTTCACCCCCTTAGGGGTAGATTTTTTTAAAACACTGAATCTAGGTACTTTATTTGTATTCTAATGAATAATTTCTCTACAAAGTTTTAAGTCTCTATTTAAAAAAAAGTAGTTTTTCCCATACAAACTTTGCACTCTATTTTACCCCTTTAGGGGTAGAATTTTCTAAAACCCTGAAAGTTCTTTATTTGTATTCTAATGACTGATCTTTCTACAAAGTTTTAAGTCTCTATTTAAAAAAAAAATGTTTTCCCCATACAAACCTTGCACCCCTATTTTACCCCCGTAGGGGTGGAATTTTCCAAAACGCTGAAAGTGTTTCATTTGTATTCTAATAACAATTTTTTCTACAAAGTTTAAGTCTATAGCTCAAAAAAAAAAGGTTCTCCCATACAAACTTTGCACCCCTATTTTACCCCCTTAGGGGTAGAATTTTCAAAAATCCCTTTTTATCCCTAGCCCACGTTATAAAAGCAACATACTGTGCAAAAATCAACTCTCTAAGATTAGTAGTTTCGGCTGTGCGTTGATGAGTGAGTGAGTGAGTGAGTGAGTGAATAAGTCAGTCAGGACATAGGCATTTATTATGTATAAATAGATAGAAGATAATGAAACTCCCATTCAAATATCTTGAAGAAAAATTATGAAGCTACATCCGTTTTAATGTCGCTTGTTAGAGTGAGAAAACGATGAGGGACCGTGACGTCAATATACTCGAGCGTCATAGTAAAAAACAGTCGTTTCATATGAAGGTGCGTTTTGCGGAAAAGGGACAGAACATACCCCCTCTTAAAACTTTGAACTCTTATAATTATAACTTAATCATTACCTATATAAACTCTTGCTTTGTTTTTTTCTCCATTTGACTATATTTATTTTAAATTCTTTATCGAGAAAATATATTATGATTATTTACCATATTTTCGATTCCTGAGCTATAACCACGAACTTCGGAATAGGGAACATTACGCAAAGCTCTGCGTAGGGGGCCACACTTACACAACCCGTAAACAAACCGGTGCCGGTTAATGTACGGCCCAATAATTGGCATCCTCTATATCTATGTCTCTTTTTAACTTATACAAAAAGAGAGAGATAACGATAGATGGACGTGTATTATCGGGCCGTACATTAACCGGCACCAACAAACCGCCATGACGTACAATGTCATATTTATTTACCTAACAAACAATAACGAATAATTGATGAAAACGCGTTAAACTACAATCGTTTTATTATCATTCGTGTGTAAAATACCTGTACTGTGATATTAAAATGGCATCCTATAGCCATTTAAAGGTGGATGAGGGCTTTTTTTTGCTTTACGACGTATTGCCGCTTCCCATAGTTTTCATATCATCGTTTCCTTCGGAAATGAATGATGCCCTTCATTCTTGCATCCAATTACGCGGCACTGATGCATTTTATTTTCTTCACTATTTGATCCAGAGCTTTGAAGGACTTGTCAAAGTTGTCAAAAAAACTGTTTACTAATTGTGTTAGTGCTGCACTCTGGCGGCAGAACATTGCAGTAATGTTCCCTATTCGAAAATATTCGGGTATCTCTATCTCTATCGCACTAACCATACTCGAGTGACAGGGATGCAAATATATGAACATTGAGTATCGGTTTTCGTAGTAGCGCCGCAGGTACTTTGGCTGAATGCGCCGAGCGCGTGCCATTGTCATTCAAAAAAAACAAATTCGTGTTAATTATATTGTTCAAATTTGTTGATTTCATTTATTGAAATTACGACATAAAACGACATTTGCGCATATAAGTTCTCATATCAGAATCGAATATTTTTTTATGGTTTATATTTTAGCATTTGTCTCGTAAAGGTCTATCGTAGACGGGATTTAAATTATTAATAAGTGAAAGGCAAAGCAATTCCGCCATTTTGACGAAAATTTGACGGTTCTTATAGCTGACAGTTGGAGCAGCGTTTGATTTCAATAAAAATAAATGAAAAATTAAATGAAGTCGTATATTTCGGAAAATTAATTAACTGTCGCAGTCGGATAAAAAGTATCCTAAGTTGCAGCTAGAATAATAATGTACCTATATAAAATGTTTCATATTTTTCCGCTCATGGGATGCTGAGAACATTCGAACCGCGCAAAGCTTAGTTTCAAACTGGCTGATTCTTTTTTTAATTTAGAGATTTATTATAAGTGGAGATAAATAGATAGAAGATAATGGAACTCCCATTCAAATATTTCAAAAAATTATGAAGCTACATCCGTTTTAATGTCGCTTGTTAGAGTGAGAAAACGATGAGGGACTGTGACGTCAATATACTCGAGCGTCATAGTAAAAAAACAATCGTTTCATATGAAGGTGCGTTTTGCGGAAAAGGGACAGAACATACCCCCTCTTAAAACTTTGGACTCTTATAACTTAATCATTACCTATATAACCTCTTGCTTTGTTTTTTTCTCCATTTGACTATATTTATTTTAAATTCTTTTTCGAGAAAATACATTATGATTATTTACCATATTTTCGATTCCTGAGCTATAACCACGAACTTCGGAATTCGAAAATATTCGGGTATCTCTATCTCTATCGCACTAACCATACTCGAGTGACAGGGATGCAAATATATGAACATTGAGTATCGGTTTTCGTAGTAGCGCCGCAGGTACTTTGGCTGAATGCGCCGAGCGCGTGCCATTGTCATTCAAAAAAAACAAATTCGTGTTAATTATATTGTTCAAATTTGTTGATTTCATTTATTGAAATTACGACATAAAACGACATTTGCGCATATAAGTTCTCATATCAGAATCGAATATTTTTTTATGGTTTATATTTTAGCATTTGTCTCGTAAAGGTCTATCGTAGACGGGATTTAAATTATTAATAAGTGAAAGGCAAAGCAATTCCGCCATTTTGACGAAAATTTGACGGTTCTTATAGCTGACAGTTGGAGCAGCGTTTGATTTCAATAAAAATAAATGAAAAATTAAATGAAGTCGTATATTTCGGAAAATTAATTAACTGTCGCAGTCGGATAAAAACTATCCTAAGTTGCAGCTAGAATAATAATGTACCTATATAAAATGTTTCATATTTTTCCGTTCATGGGATGCTGAGAACATTCGAACCGCGCAAAGCTTAGTTTCAAACTGGCTGATTCTTTTTTTAATTTAGAGATTTATTATAAGTGGAGATGTTTTACAACTTGCGCGGGCCCGCGCCCGACCCGCGCCCGCGACCGGTGTGTGGAGGCCTTTAGTTCTGGTCTGCGGGTTGCTACACCGAGTAAGGCGCTGTACGTGTCGCGCCTGCATTACTCTGCCACGACTGCTGACAGGGTGGAGTATATTCACCAGAAGTCTGGGTACTCGCTGAGGGTTTTCCAGCTGCGTTCGCGATACAAAAAAGCCAGAAATTAACAAAAACTATATTCATACATTTACTATGGAGAAAAAGTTCTTTAATTTCTGGCTTTTTTGTACATTACCGAAAGTTGACCCCAAGGAAACTATTGATGCTGGATAGAAATGGAATCGATTGACATAAAAAAATACATATAAAAAAAACTTTTTTTAATTTTCATATAAATTGTATGGGGAAAGTTTTCTCGATTTATGGCTTTTCTAGCCGGAAATTTCTTTTTGGTCCTATACAAGCTTTTGATCCTGAACAGGAATGGGATCAATTGGCATCAAAAAAAAAGTTTGTCAAAAATGACCATTTTCTCGCACCCTGTATGTTTTTCCAAAATCTGTACACGCCAATCTTCATTAATTTGAAATCGAAGGAAGGTCTCCTAAGACCATTTTCGCCAACAACACGGGATCTGGTAGATGCCGTCACTGACCCAAAATCTATTTCCACTATGTATAGTATTTTTTTAGGGTGCACTCGTTCATTTTACAGAAAACCTAACGTATACTACCAGTGATTTATTTACTTTCTATTGATTTAAACTTTCACGATTTTGACACATAATTTTTACTAAACGGGACTTAATCGCGTATTATCCTTTTTAACCGACTTCAAAAAAAAGGAGGAGGTTCTCAATTCGGATGTATTTTTTTTTTTTTTAATGTTTGTTACCTCCGAACTCCGTCATTCTTCATACACGCAGGCGCGGCTCACTCGCGATTTGTGTTTATCGCTACAAGTACATGCCGGTCGCCCCTTCGAAGGGCTCTATTCAGTGGCTGCCACGTGTTGGTACAGGACGCTCGCACGGGTCGCAGCGCGTTGCATGCGATAGAACGGGATGGCCACATTTAGGCACGTTTGGCGTACCTAAACAGGGAATTTGTTAACAGAGAACCTTCTGTACGTAGTACTATTACTTATTCTGTGATACACGTCACAGAATTCTACTTTAATGAGAGCATGGCGTGTCAATTAGTCAATTGTCCTGTTGATTTGAGAACTTATAATTTATACAAATACCTCCTTCCTGGCTCAACAGATTTCTTCGGCCATCCAGTGTGGCAACGCCGCCAGTGGCATGGGAACTTTCGGGCCACCAACGATCCGGGCGTTCCTTTTTAACCAACTTCAAAAAAAAGGAGGAGGTTCTCAATTCGGATGTATTTTTTTTATTTTTTTTTTATTTTTAATGATTGTTACCGCAGAACTCCGTCATTTATGAACCGATTCGTACAATTCTTTTTTTAATTGAAAGTATATGCTTCCAGATTGGTCCCATTGTTTCCAAAGCCCCAGTTGGATGATGGGAACCATGAGGAATTGAGGGAACTCCTCAAATATATTAGGCACACGTGTAGTAATTTCGATATTTTCTATTACCTATAACTCGTGTATTTACACCCGGAAATCATAAATTTGGTAAAGTTCCGTACCATTATCTAATATTTATTTTATTCTGTTTTTAGTATTTGTTGTTATAGTGGCAACAGAAATACATCATCTGTGAAAATTTCAACTGGAACTATTTATCACGGTACCAGTGAGATACAGCCTGGTGACAGACAGACAGACAGACAGACGGACAGCGGAGTCTTAGTAATAGGGTCCCGTTTTACTCTTTGAGTACGGAACCCTAAAAACGAGCCAAATGCGAGTAAGTTTCTCAAAAATTCAAAAGCATTTCTTGCAGAAAAAAAAATACTACTCAGTGACTGAATACCTAGATTGCAGAAGTAAGTAATATCATTTAATATCCACCCACTGAATAGATAAAATAAACAAAGCGTCGACCTCTCTGCCATTAACGAAGCCACGTTTGTTTAGATAAATATACACAATTACATATAATTATATTAAGCATACAAACAATCTATTATACTTATAATAGATTGTATTGATTTAAACCAGGGATCGGAAACCGCTATTGTTTGTATGGGAACAAAAACGGTTCTTTTTCGTTCTTTTGATAATAATTTCATTTCTAATTGGGCAATCTAATAATACGCACTCGTTACCTCAAAACACAACTGAGTCCTACATGTGAAGTATGAAATAGTTCGAGATTTGTGGTAAACCGAGGTTTTAGCAATTAACCGGTTCCGATCAATTACTTAATTGATAATCATTAGTTTGAATTTTAACTATTGTATTGCGGTGCCCTGCCCTTACAAGATTGTGTTGAGACATACAAATATGAAATACAAAAATACAAACATACAAAAATAAAAAACTTATATTAACTTCGGTTTTACATATATGTAAAACCGAAGTTAATATAAGTTTTTTGCGGCATAAACGGCCGTTTCTTTTTTTTTACGTTTAGTAGTAAAGTTAGATTTGTTCACAGCTTCAAGAGACTGTAGATTTGAGTATATAATTTTAATTTCAACTCGATAACTCCACGCGTTCCCGAGATAAAGGTCCTTGACACACGGACAGACGGACAACAAAGTGATCCTATAAGGGTTCCGTTTTTTTTCCTTTTGAGGTACGGAACCCTAAAAAACTCGACATCAATACCGTTCATAAGTAGTTCACGAAATATTGAAATATAAATGTGTGGCATTCACTTCTTAATTTTTTTTTCCGAAATCTTCAAGTGCAACGAGTGTTACATAAATGTGTCATAGAATATGAAAGGAAACGACCACAGATGTGTGAATTAATTGATTAATAAAAAAAAAAACAAATATATGAAATAAAAACTATAAAAAGTTTTTATTCCAGAATTACGAAAATAATATGATTTAAGTAGGTACTTTGAAAATAGTAAAGTAACTTTTTCCGATTTCCATTTATAGAGAAAAACTCATGTCGTGTTTAATAATTTGATAAGAACATTTATTAGGTCACAATGATGTAGGTACTTACCTAAAATCAGAGGTTATCAAGCCGCATTCCAATGCTTCTGAGTTTTGAAGCGAGGATCGCGCTCCAAAGTCCCTACATAGGTTTACATGTTACTAAATATGTGACTGAATTAGGAAGATGTCACATCCGACGTATTTAGACGACCGCTTTAGCCTAGTTGATAGTGACCCCTCCTACGAAGCAAGAGGTCCTGGGTTCACTTCCCGGTAAGGGCATTTATTTGTGTGATGACTACGAATCGTTGTCGAAGTCGATGTGAAAATCATGAATGTTGTCTATGTATTAAATTACCTACCGTTAACTGCTGCAACTTTGCCAACTAGGTGCAACATTGCCTATTTTTTTTAAACTAGGAAAATCTCTTAAGCTACTATTTATTTCTTAATTGCAATAATGATAGAAAAAGCTCCGTTTAACTGGCAACCTATTTCAATATATGAGTATTTATGCGGCGACACAAATTATTTTCCTACCAGCCTCGAACAAACCGTGCAAGCGGTGCAAGGCAAGAGAGTGTTTTTGTGATGTCGCATGTCGTCAAAATAGTGGTAGCCGTACAAGCCCAATTTCAAAGAAAAACTGCAAATCGATCTACAGTTTAGCCATTTAGCACACGCATACTAGGGATCAAAACATTTTTTTTGACCCGCAGTTCCTAAAAAAAATTACCTTAGGAGGGGAGTGCCAACTCGACTTCGTCCGCGTATTACCATGTCATCGTCTAAATGTAAGTTTAAGGAATGAATTTAAAAAAACATTGAAATTAGTTTTGTACCTAGTCTTTTAGTAAACACTTAAACAGTCTAAAACCGAAGTTACAAATCTCTTACTTCCAAAAATTCGAAACCCTTATTCTTAGCCGACGAATTAAAAAAACGCTGAAATAAGTTTTGTAGTACCTAGCTTAGCAAACAGTCTAACACCGAAGTTACAAATCCCTTACTTTAAAAATGTCTTGCTCCCCATACAAACTTTGAACATCCTTATAATTCCCTTTAGGGGATGAATTTCAAAAAACGCTAAAATAAGTTTTATAGTCTAAACAGGCTAACATCGAAGTTACAAATCTCATACTTCAAAATTTTCTTGCTCTCCATACAAACTTTGAACGCTTTTCAGGGAAAAATTAAAAATATAACACTAAGTTTTTTTTATTGTAATAGGCAAGTATTTTTACCCGACTGCCGAAGGAGAGGAGGGTTATGTTTTTCGAGCGTATGTATGTATGTATGTGTGTATGTCTTATTCTTTGACACGCCCTGCAGCCTAAACCGTTTGACGGATTTCGACATATGAGGTATCATTTAATTCGTCTCAGTTGCAAAAGTGACATAGGCTATAAAGAAAACCAAAATTTCCACGAGATAAAAAAATACGCGTGAAAAACGGACCTGAAAAAAAAAGGTGCGGGACAATTAATAGTCAAAGTGTTAAGAAGAGGTTCTAATACTTATTTGCATCTAGTATCGAACTGTCACTCAATCCTTTACCGTCAATGTCAACAATATATTTGAATACAAAACACATGGTTGTATATATTTTTAACATTGTAGCAGAGCGTAAAAGCGTTATCTTAACGTGCTGGATTTTGTGACCTATTTAATAAGTGCGCATATCAAGAAGTTATAGAAAGATGAATTCTAACGTGAGAATTGAGATTGGGCGCTTAGAAGGAAGTACAAACTGGCAGACGTGGAAATACAAGATTTTCCTGCTCTTGCTTAGTTACTGGATTATGTGGATTATGTCTAGCGTACCTGGGGTGCTCCTCCCCAGGTACGCTAGGCAAAGTAACTAAGCCAGAGCCACCAGCGGCACCGGTGTTACCAGAAAACAAGACGGAATTGGAATATAAGACGAAATTGGCTAACTACCAAAGCCTTGACAGTCATGCAAGTCATGCCTTGCTTATTTTTACCACAAAAATGACCGAGGAAACCCTGCACAAGGTCATGCAATACCTCAAGTGAAATGTGGAAAGAGTTGCATCGTCTTTACGATGGAGCCAAGGAGGATCGAAGTTATGAACTTTGCATGAGATTCTAACGCTTTCGGAAGACTGAAGATCACGATATGGCTACTCAGCTCACACACCGAAGCATACGACCCGCCTGAAGCAGTCATCGTAGCCTATGGATGCTTGCCACTCCAGAGTTGTGATTCCTATGCGTTTTGTCGACGCTTTAAAATTGTATACCTACTCGTTTCTTAAAGCACCCCATACTGTATTCCTTCAAGAAAACCTCGGCCTGGTACAGTCAGCATCAAAAGTAGCTACGCAATCGAAGACGTGAAAAGTTCTTATTCCCTTTTAATAAAGACTTTTGACGTCTTCGTTTGCGTAGCTACAGGCATGGAATAACACCATGTATGAGCAAGTGTGATGAAAAGTAATGGACCATAACTTTATTTTCTTACTTACTTAAATTTCTTCTGGTCCTGGTTTCGAATCCCGGTAAGGGCATTTATTTGTGTGACGAGCACGATTATTTGTTCCTGAGTCATGGATGTTTTCTATGTATTTAAGTATTTATTTATCTATATAAGTATGTTTATCTTCGTCTAGTACCCATAGTACAAGCTTTGCTTTGTTTGGTACCAAGTCGATTGGTGTAAGATTGTCCGCAAATATTTATTATTATTATTATTTATACCTAACCATTATTATTTGCAATTCCCTCGCAGTAGGCTACTTATTCAATGCCCCGGCCGAAAGATGGACTTCAGCGCGGACCTCAAATACACTCGTCCACCTATTGCCTACTTTCAAGCTTCTACAACAATGTAGGTACCTACTAAGTATTTCCTATACTTGAAGCTTGTAACTTCACTAAACTAAGCTTTAACTGAACGGACATTTTTGTTGTTCAGTGTGTGTATGGCTCGGTTAGGTAAATAGGTAAGTCCCTACAAACTTATAGGGAAGGGAAGTACCTCAATTCGAAATGAATAATAACTTTTTGTAATTACTTATTCTTTATTTCCTTTGTATAAAATTGTTGTATCTCTTACATTGTCACAATAACAAAATGTAATGCAACATCTCTCTAGATTAATATTAATAATAACAAATATGGATCGAACAAGAATTATGAATTGAAATATGAACCAATTATGAATTCGTAACTTCTTAAACTGTCCAGCCGAAATTAATAACAAATTTAAACACAATATCTTCAATGTAGGTACAGTCGACGCCAAAAATATGTTTACAGTTTTCGCCTTAATACAATGGAATAAGGTGCAATAGTGTAAACGTATTTTTGGCGTCGACTGTACAAAACAAAGTGTAGTTGTCACTTAATACATATCGTATCTTAGATAGAAGATAAGTACCGTAAAATGGGGTGAGTTGGGTCAAAATAGACATTCATTCCTCGATAAAAATGTATTTTTACATGTGGCACGTTGATTTTTATACATAAATAATGTTCTGGCCGTATGCATTTCAGTTTTTTAATGATCATCTGTCGTTTAATTTCATAATTTTCAAGATAAACACAAAAATTGTGGGAAATCCCACCTCACCCCATAGTGGAGTTAGAGGGGATAGCAATGGGGTGAGCTGGGAAAATGCATGGGGAAAAACTTTCAGATTGTGAATTTCGGATAGCTTGCCTCGATGTTCCGTCCCACTTTCCGCTCATATTTATCGCTCCTCTTCCGCATGATCGCTCCCACAACCCTGGTTCCACTCCAGGCCCCGTAGCATGGATGGCCTTGTCACGCGATAAGTGACAAGATGAGAGCGTCGTCTCGTTCTATCGAACGGTGTCAGCCAGGGACGGATGCTCTATCTTGTCACTTAATATCGCGTGATAAGGCCATCCATGGGGGTGCATCTCACGAAACATAACAACATAATATATAATTTCATATTAATAACGTTTACAAGATATAATGAACGTTAACTATTTATAATAATAAAATCAATACTTTTATAAGGAATAACGGTCAATTGACATAATATTTATTTTATATAACACTCAAATTGACTAATTTCAGTTGGTATAACATGCAAAACGTATAACGATCATAATACATAATATCTTTTGGTATAAAGATTATAAGAGACAAGAGACATGAGATATAAATCAGAGCCCGCGGAATAAGGTTAGGGCAGCTAGAAAAGGGGGGGACGGGGGTAAAAAGGGGGAAGTAATAAACAAATCAACGATTTTATTTTTGGTTAGCTTGTGTCCCTTAGAGCGGAAATAGGCTCCCCGCGAAGCGGGGTGACGTCGACACGCTGGCGGTTAGGTTAGGTTTAGGTTAGTTTAAAATAATTGCCATGCATTGCAAAGGTTACAAGGAGACAATTTACTTTTACCAAATGTTCAGAATTAATAAGTAAGGTAAGGTTGATTTTAAATTTGGAAGACCACATAATAGATAAAAAATATTTAATTTGAACCAACATAACATGTATATCTCAATGGTAACTTTTCTTCAAATACAAATTTGAGACTATCGCGTTAAGAAATTCACATTCAGTATATTCAGCTTTTCAAGTGATTGCTATTAAAATAATTGTAGGCGTTTATACTATACGAGCATTATGCTTTTTGAAGTTAGATTAATTGTATAATATATTTTTTAAATCTTAGGGGTTTTGAACATTATACGCTTTAAAGGTTATATCAATTGGCATTATATCTAAATAACACTATACTTTACAAAAGTTCATATTTTGAAATTATATATGTCGTTCATTATATCCAGTAAATGTTATACTAAACAAACTTATACAAAGTGAGCGTATATATTATGAATGTTATATGATGAGTTCTTATATCTCGTATTACTTACACCATCCATGGTACGGGGCCAGGTCACATATCTTTCACCACTCACTTCTAGAGACTCCACTTTTTCAAAATGTTATATATTGGCTACTCCGTGTTGCCGCAAGATAAGAAAATATGTCTAAAAGTATAATAACATTCCTTTTAGGGCAGAAACCTGAGCCAGAAAATCAAAGTAAAGACTGTACCTACACGATAAAATCCGGGCACACCTGATCTAGTATATTTTTCTACCAACTGCTTATTAAGAAACAACACTTTTTTAAATAATCCATAGATATAATACTTTAAAATAAAAATACAATCATATCAGAATGTACGAGCAGGTATGAGTTTTTGTGTTATGCATTCCAACACACTTATAATTTTTTGTGCAACATTATTTTGACAATGGTCGTTCACTTTTTACTATAATACCATTATCGTATTTACATTATAACAAGGTGTTTTACACTTCTTGGGGTAGCCAGCAAGACTGTCCACTTCAAGCACTGAAAGTAATTTTTGTATGGAAGGCAATTATTTGACAAATATCAGCCAAAAAGAAAATGGACTAAAGTGGTAAATATTGCCTAACTGCCCCAAACAGAAGTTAATGAAAAAATGTTAGTTATTGTGAAAAGGCAATTTAATAAAGCATAGAATAGCTGTTAGAGGCAGAAACCTACCAAAGACTGTTAGAATTAGCTGGTAAAAAAACAATAAGTATGTTGGAATATATAACGGCAAACCTCACACATGCTCAAATATTTTAATATGATTCTACTTTTATTTTATAATGTTACATCTATGGATTATTAAAAAAAAGTGATATTTCTTAATAAGCAGTTGGTAGAAAAATATACTAGATCAGGTGCGCCCGGATTTTATCGTGTACAATCTTTAGCAACTGAACATATTTGCGTCCCATCTGCCCCCTCAATTCCTACTCACCCCTTTTTACGGTACCCAAAGGAATGTAGTCCGAAAAAACTACATATAAAAATACCTATATGTTCCCAAAAAAAACATTAGGTAACAGACAATAATTAAAAGTATAACTTTGGTAAAATTGTGTTTTTTTTAATGTAGTCGCCATCACATACATCGGACACTTATAGGATGTTCAAAAAGATCGGCACATGCACCCTAATGCCTTGAAAATAGAGTTTGTGACGTGTTTGTTTGCTCCGATGTATGTGATGGCGACTGTATGTCGGTACATATTTATGCATTAATATTTACTGAAAAGGTAAAATAATAGTACATTATTGCCGTGGCCGGGAAGGAGGCAATTGCAGGCTGAGTAATTTGTTTAAACGGACGAGCTTGCGAGTCCGTTTAATTATAATACGAAGCCTGCAATTGCCATTCCGGCTGAGGCTAATATAGTGCTTTTCTCAAAAATGGGGGAATAAAAAAGACTAAATTGAAATCAAGCATTATTATTAAATACAAATTGAGGATACTGCAAATTACATAAAATTAAACGTCATATATATTTTTTTAAACAGAATTGCAAGTGTATTTTTCCACCGAAAAACGCAATCTTTTTATGACACATACAAAAATGTCGCGTTTGCAACAGAAAAATACGACTTGATTTGGCTGAATACGACCTGTGACGTCTTTTATATGCCAGTTTCTACTTTTTAAAAAGTTTGGTACTCGACAAATAAAGGAATTCATATGTAACATTCCAGGCGGCCTGCAATGTTTTTTATTTTTTAATTTTGATCTGGCCTTAAACTATACACTTTACCTTCTCATATGTAGCGTGTTATGTTCACTTTGCGGGCCATTTTTGAGCAAATATACTTACTGGACCAATGGCAGGATAGCATTTAAGAAGGCCGAGGTTAGCATATATGTGTGGTCCTGTCAAGTCAAGAAATATCTACTTAAGAGTAACAGTCAAATGAAACATTCAAAAACGTCGCGCATCTATGAAATTAGTTCTACTTACCATTTTTTTGCGCTACCCCATATCATAACAAATAGACATACCAAACGGCTTGTATTTTCTTACGTTTCTATTCCAAAATGTACTGCTCGTAATTATGTCGTATCCCCAGACAAAAAACAAAACAAAATCCTAGGTGTAGAAGTCCGACTCCCATTTATTAATTAATTTATTTTAGTATTCCGTACCAAAATTATTGGTCCAACAAAACACTTGTTTTCATTTAAAGCTTCTTCATACTAATGCGGCTCACACCAATGGCACGGTACAATGGCTAAACAACAGCAGACAGTTCTTAGGTATTTTAACTAGAATTGCACTATCTAAATCACAGATATTATTGCCTAAGTACAAAGTACTCGTGCAGCTACGCTAAATGAGCACCTATCCCTAGCAATAATAGATTACCATAATTTCCATAACATAGTCGGGTGTTATAATTACTATTATTCCTTTCACGGCACAATCTTATTTATAAAATAACTTAGGTACTTACTGTCTCGCAAATTAATGAAAAGCCCCTTACACCTAAATAAACTACAAATCACTTTTATGGAATGGAATATATAATATTTATTTCTGTACATCCGAGAAATGCCCATGACAGGTCATAATAAAATAAAATATAGTACTTAAAGTTTAATATATTTTTTACCTCGGAGCCACAGTTGCTACTCAATAGCAACGGCACATAATACTCCAGGCAAAATACGGTTTTGAAAAACATTAATTTATAATAGCGTTTTTTTTCTTTATATCATTTTAAAACATTGATCTAAGATGCTTTATTCAAGAATCCAACAAACTTTCCATCTGGAAGTATTTTTATAGATTTTAAAAACGAATGAATTGTTTTTTTAAATTATTTATTTTGAATATTATAGAGCAAATGTAAATGAACCAAAATAAAGATAAAACCATTTATTAATATTTTTTCTGACTTTTCATAAGCTAGTTAAGTTATCATTTTTTTGATGTCTGAAATTTTGTTGGATTTTGTCACTAAGTAACTATTTAATTGATAATATATACCATACATAAAAAAAATCTGCTATTATAAATTATTTCCAAATTTGACATATTTTCCATACAAGCTGTCAGTTCATTGCCTGGACTATAAAATTTGAGTAGGTAGATACGAAATTAAAGACCATACTACTATTTTTTTTTTCACGAAACTGCATAATGTAATTTTACTTTTGCTAGTTAACAACGTAATTGTAAAGTGATTTCAACTGCTGTCAAATGTTTTCGGTGACGTTTGATTGGAATATTGTTATACGTGTGTGTAAATGTTAAATGAAACAAACCGTCATCCATCGAATCATTTTGCAAAGTCTGTCGGTTCCAGTGACGTTATATCGTAGCTTGTTGCTGATCACAATAGCGATTATGGCGTGATATATCTAAGCCAGATACCAGAACCCCGTTAACGTGCTCACTAGCGCCACTGGTAAATAATTGTGATTATTTAAATTTAACGATAGATATTTATACTACACACTGTATTTTGCATTTAAGTACCTTGTGAATACATAAAACTAGTTTTTATGTTGCTGGATTCGTCAATCCATGAACTCAAAAGAAAAACGGTCGTTTTAACTTTGGACGCATATATTGACGAATCCAGCAACGTAAAAACTATAATGATGTATTCAAAAGATACTTAAATATAAAATACAGTGTACCAACCTACATGTTTAGATATCTATCATTAAATTTAAATAATCACAATTATTTACCAGCGGCGCTAGTGAGCACGTTAACGGGCTCTTAAGTATTTGTCCCAGTCAAAAATATCAACAGTTAGTAGTGGGTGATTTAAAAAAAAATGTAACGGGCGGGGCGTTTCAAACGCTGTCCTTACCATCCCTCCAAAACGCTACGTGAGAATACTCAGTGACTCCTAGGAGTAGTCTGACAAACGGTACCATAATATTTCTTCTGAACTCGTCAAAACCGTTCATACTTTAATTGGCGCTACATCAAAGATACCTCCCGCTTGTCAAAATACTATACTGCGTAGGCTTCTCTAGTACTGCAACAGTCTGGAATATAAATAAGACAATGACATTTCCCAATGCTTGTCAGGCATAATTTATAATTTCCATGTTTGTGACTAGCTTCATACCTTGAGTAAAGTACCCACATAAACTATCAAAGAAACTCCCATAATTTTGTTGCTGTACTTATTTAAATAAAACTTTAAACAATAAGGCAAAGTTTGTTATCAAAAATTCTCAATAAAACCTAAAATACCTACCTCACCATTTACACTTGAGTCTAATTTTCAATGAAATATATGTACACACAATGACTACGCACAATATAGCGATTAACGCTAAAAACACGACTGAATATTGTTCTTTAGACATGCCAACTTCTTTGAGTAGGTAGCTGGGGTAGGAGTAGTGACAGTAGAGTTCGGAGCAGGGTAGGCGCGGGCGACCCATGCCGAAGATAGTAAGGCACAGCCCCGCTAGTCCGTGCTTCAGGAAGGACGCGTGGAACATCCAGCGGAAGATGGCCGGCGAGTCGGGCAGGTGCAGGAAGAATCCGGAGAATATCGTGAACGGCATTACGAAGAACGGCCCGAAGATCATCGCGTTCTGTAATCAATACATTTTATCTGAATAAGTTTCTGTCAAAAATGTCATTTTTGGTACAAGCTTTTATTGCCGACTGTACTTTTCTGCATACCATCATCAACTAATCATTGAGACGATTCTACGAGCCCTAACTCGATGGGGTTGTGTCGTTTTATTGCCGAGTTCCTATATTGCATTGTCATGCGATATACATATGCATGCAAAATTTCAGCTCAATCGGAAACCGGGAAGTGGGTCAAATGATTTGATTACAGACAAACAGACAACGGGACAGGTGAAACTAAATAAAAACTTGTAAATAAAACAATTTTAAGATAACTTTTGAAAAATGATATTGAATATTCCATTTTTGTGACAAGTTTTACTGACATGATTACACACGGGTTATACATATAATGTGTAATTTAGGAATTCCTATGGCCATCTTCCGTCTCTATCGTCAGACCAGCATTCTGCCCTGATAAATTGTACTTGCAGTAATCGTCATTTTTGAGATTTTCACTTTTTTGTAAAAATGACATTCCAAGCTCTTGAGATGTCATTTTTACAAAAAAAGTTAAAATCTCAAAAATTTTGATTACTGCAAGTACAATTATCAGCGCAACATTGCCATCGCACTTAACTATTAAGTACCGTATTTTAACACTTAATAAAGTGCACAAAAGTTCACTTCACTTCGTTCTCTGTTTGTCCATCGGTCTTGAACTTTTTTCTCAGAAATGCGTAGAGGTATGAAGTTGAAACTAAAATCAAATCAAGAATGCAGTTCCTTGGCGATGTGAAAAATTTAAACTACTAAGTTCATCATCATCATATCAACCGAAAGACGTCCACTGCTGGACATAGGCCTCCCCCAAGGAGTGCCAAAGTGACCGGTCCTGCTCCACCCACATCCAGCGGACACCCACGACTAAGTACACAAGCACGCGTACTAAGTCAACGCAATCAAAAGATATGGCCGTAAAAGCTGCATATTTAGACACTCGCAAGAGAATGCAAACCTATAGGGTATTTTCCGTTTACATATAATCATGGATTTTAACAAAAAGAACGGTCTTAGGGCATATGTCCACAGCGTTTTTTAAACGCGCCGTCGACGCGCGTTAAGGGTCATTTATATGGTGCAACAACTCGCATGCGAGTTATAGTACATTGCAGGGTTTGATTGAATTCGTTGTTTTTCGGTAACCCGCGGCAGCCCCGTAATGTAAGTAAATGGCCCTTTAGTGTCGAATGACGTGTATATCGACACAAACGCGCGTCGACGGCGCGTTTAAAAAACGCGGTGTGCATAGGCCCTTAAAATAGCCAAAGTACCCATAGGGGAAAGGCTGAAAACTGTACATTTTTAATTACGTTGCAAAATATACCATATACGAGGTATGGTAAGTCCTAATTTAAAAGTAAGGTGACTGTATCATGTGGGGTGTCATATAAATGGGCTTCATTAGCATAAGCTAAACTTATCTTTAGTTATTTGATGATGTAGTTTTCGATTTATGACGAAACTTACATACACCCTGCAAACATTACACTCCTGTGCGTTCGGCAGTTGTGTAAAAAATAAATCCTCTTACATACCTACAAGTTTGTACATAACCGTCGGTGCGCGAGTCCGATTCGCACTTGCCTGATTTTTTCTTAACCGTAATTGATTACAGCTACAACAAATAATGTAACTTATGAGTTACCGATGTTACAAAGTAATATTTACATCACATTTTCTATATATTACGATGGTATAATTATCTCACACTGTTTAGTTAAGTTATTTTTAGTGTGAAGAGTTACAAATAATGGATAGTTAAAAAGTAAAGATCAAATATATATGACAAAATGATGTTCTTTTCCAAATAAAACAAATTGTATTATTAGGGGTTTTTTCTGTGTTTTATTTTACGATGATAACCAACACATCTGCCATGAATGGCTCCGTGTTGTAATGTTACGTGGCTCGTTCTGCTATTTATAACACTCTGTTGTAACTACCAACCGGTTTGTTGAACTCTTGGGTGATTATTTTACACAAGCTGTTGTCTTTCTTCGCCCGCGTAGAACTTTTTATCGTGTTAGAAAATGATTTCTTTCAATACAAACTTTGAACCCTCTTTTAGGGGATAAATTAAAAAAAAAAACAATTCTCTAGCTATCACGGTTCTTGAGATACAGCCTAGTGACAGACAGACGGACGGACGGACGGACAGCGAAATCTTAGTAATAGGGTCCCGTTTTACTTTTTGAGTACGGAACCCTAAAAACGTTGATGTTCATTTTCTAGTTTGTGAACAAACAGTCTCATACTTTAAAAATGTCTTGAAATATTTACACAAATTTTAAACCTCCTTTTAACACTCTTAGGGAATGAATTTGGAAAAACTCTGAAATTAGTTTTGTAGCCTTTTAACGTACAGAATAAGACCGAAGTTACAAATCTCTTACTCACACTTAGTGTTGCTCATACAAAGCTTGCCCCCATCTTAACCCCCTTAGGGGTGGAATTTTCTAAAACTCTGTAAGTTATTTTTTATTTATTTTAATAAGTAATCTTTCTAATAGTTTTAAGTCTAGTTCAAAAAAAAGTGTTTCCCACACAACACTGGCTCCCCTTCTTAACTCCCTTAGGGGTGGAGTTTCCTAAAACGCTGAAATTTCTTTTTTAGTATTCTAATAAGTAATCTTTTTGCAAAGTTTTAAGTCTCTAACTCAGAAAAAGTGTTGCCCATGCAAAGCTTACTCCCACTTTTAACCCCCTTAGAGGTGGAATTTTCTAAAACGCTTTATGTTCTTTTTTGTATTTTAATAAGTAATCTTTCTACAAAGTTTCAAGTCTCTAACTCAAAAACATAAACTTTCCCTCATAAAAACTTTGCACCCCTTTTTATGCCCCTTAGGGATGGTTTTTTCCAAAACGCTAAAAGTACTTTTTTTGTATTTTTATAAGTAATCTTTCTACAAAGTTCTCAGAAAAAGTGTTCCCCATACAAACCTTGCACCCCTTTTTAACCCCCTTAGGGAATGAATTTTGTAAAACGCTGAATGTAGTTTCTTTCATGTTCTAATAATTTTTCTAAGTCACTATTTCAAAAAAAGTTGTTTTTTTCCATACATACTTTGCACCCTATTTTACCCCCTTAGGGGTGAAATTTTCCAAAACGCTGAAAGTACTTTCTTTGTATTCTAATAACTAATATTTCTACAAAGTTTTAGATCTCTAGCTCAAAAAAAAGAGTTTCACACATACAAACTTTGCACCCCCATTTTACCCCCTTTGGGGTAGAATTTTCTAAAATGCTGAAAGTGCTTTATTTATATTCTAATTACTAACCTTTCTACAAAGTTTAAAATCTCTATTTAAAAAAAAATAGTTTCCCCTGTTCCCCCTATTCCCCTATTGTATTCCCACAGCGGACTTCCGAGACCTTTATCAGGTCATCAGTCCTCCTTGTGGGGGGCTTACCCATGCTGCACCTTCCGGTACGTGGTCGCCACTCGAGAACCTTTCCGCCCCAATGGCCATCGGTTCTACGTGCAATGTGCAATGTTACCCTTATGTGAATGATAGCCTTATTTAATATAAAATAAATACCCTTTTTTTTCTTGGTCAAAGTAACCCCAAAGGAACATAAACCTTTATAAATCCTAAGCCTGTGAATGGATTTTTTTTAAATGTTTTAGTGTTTTTTTCCTTGATAGAGTTACTATCATAATCCGTTAAAAAAAGGGGGGTTTTTAAGTAACCCTGATGTCAGTATAAAGTTGATCACCGAATTAATATTTATTTTCAAAGAGATATATTAATAATATTTTTTTTTGTTGGTGCAATCGATAGAGGACCAAAAACCGATATTTGCATTTTTCCTTGTTTTTTTGGATAAACTTTTAGTGAGATACAGACGTTTTAATTCTGAAATTGATCAAATTAACCCCAACTCACGGTACTTTTAATTTCATCTAAGGCTGAAAATTCACCATAGATACAGGCAATTGTCCAAAAACCGAGATAGATAGAATAATGATTGTGTCCAAATCATAATACTGTGGATTTAGACACAATGATCTTCTCGGACTGATAAATATTTTGTAACAAAGGTATGGCTTTTTTTATGTTGGGCGTTTAGGAATTGTCAATTTAACTAAATGTAATAATGCATATATTTATATTTACTAATCCTATAAGTTTTCTATTTATTTATTTTCATTACTATATTTTATGCTGAACCAAACATACAATTCGGACCCAAAAATTTGAGCTTTAATACAACCTTAAAAAAATTGAGGCGGGAACGTGAATTTCATTTTGTCAAAGATTTTCTGCCGTGTTATTTTTACGAAAATAACATGAGTTGTACAAATAGTGACGAATATATCTCAATGGGTACACCACCAGAATTGGCAGCAGAAGCAACTTGCTTCCACCTAAGTCCGAAGAAAAATATTTAAGGACGTTCGAAAATTTCGAATCCTGGCCTTATACCTACAACTTCTGATCACGAAAATATTCAAACCAACATAGGTAAGCGTTCCGGGAAAAAAATATAACTTGGTCGTGCACGAACTGCCCTAATATGAATAATGTGTCTATAACATTCAATTAAAACTACAACTCGTAGCGTAGCATCTTTTATTAGTAACGTTTATTTTTATTATTATTCAAGTGTTAAATTTGTTTAGATTGTTATATAAACATGTGTCAAATACGTACGACGTAGGTTCGTGGTCTTCTCTCCCTCTCACTGAGCATAAGCGTGAGCGAGATGGAAGTGCGTGTTCGGAAGCGCGGATATCATGTTTTTTTAATTTTAAAATTATGTGCGTTTTAATAAATAAAAAAGTAATAGCTGATTTCCCTCAAACATGACATTGCCGATTTTTAAAACCAATTTTAATATGTTTAGCTGTTGTGCATAATTTGTTACGATTTTTTAAAGTGTATTTTAGACCTATGTTCGTGATTTTTTTCCATCGAGCGAAAGGCAAACATTCAGGATTCGAATAGCTGATTTCCCTCGAGAAAGGCCTCAAAATTGCTAATTAAATTTAGGGCAGCCGTTTTATAATCCAAACAAGAGCTACGATGATTTAAACATCAGTTTTTGGAGCTCACGTCGCCTTAAGAGGACACGCGGTGAGCGAGCTTTTTGAAAAATAGTTTTTTGTAAAACCTATTTCCGTCGCGTTTCGCGCTAATTAGAGATGTTTCTGTGAATGTGTGCGTAAATCATCAATGTGTGCGTGCAATGCCCCCAGTTTTCTAATTTTGAAACCGGTCCGATCCGATTTGGACCGATCTGACCCACCAAAAACAGGGTTTCGTAGTACCCTATTTTCTCTTCCAATTTTGCACCAATTTTAGTTTTTCTTTCACTTACTCATATTATTAAGAGGGCTTTGGCTATGTCTCTAGGTTTTCTGTTTTTCATTTGTGTTCGTCAAATTAGTTTACTGAGCGTGTGTTTATGGCGCGGAAAAGCGGCGAATTTCGTGGTTTAAAAGTGTCTCTAATTATTAAAATAAACAAATAATTAGGTAAAACCAAACATAGGGACATGTCAGAGGTCAGTATTTATTATATGAATGCAAAATATTTGCTCTTTTGTTATTATCCAGGGAGAAAACGGGGGATTACGTTTGTATGGAAGAATGGCCACCCGAGCATCGTCTTAAGATATCGTTTTATTTCCTCGCATATTTGGAGAAAAGCACATGCCTTGCCGTGAAAAGGGCTTGCCGGCTTCGTATCACTATCCTACTATATATATATACCTACTCAGTACTCACCCGGCAAGCCCTTCTTTCCCGGCGTCTGCAGTAATGTACTAATCTTATCATCTTTCGTCTTTTCATTTTGAACTGTATTTTGGTGGGAAATCGGAAATGTGACACCTCTTGTTTATGGTTTGTTTTGTTTTTAATTTGTTTGCATTTGCCATCCGAACCAATCCCAATCCAGGCCCGAACCGAATTCGAACTGTTTATTTTCATAAATAATACCAAGAATTTATAATACATGTAATTTAACACACTATAGATGATGATCAGGGTTCGGAAATTCGGGGGCTTTTATACCTATCGCGATACAAGTATGGAGTCGGCTTCTTAAAAATAATATTTTAATTATTTAAGTTCCGGGATTCCGGGATTGAATACCTAAAGCATATCATCTTTGTAGCTGGACTGACTCGCCTAGCTACCATGGAAGCCCGGAAAGACCTGATCTCCTTCACAACTGACGCGGCTGAATGGTTAAGATCCTTGGATATTCATTGGAGACATACCTGATAAATGTATTTAGGTTAATTTAAATGTGATCCTCATGCCAACGATTAAATAAAAGTAACAATACAATTTTAGTTTGATGTTACTTAACTAATACTGTAGGTACTGTTAGTTAAATGAAACACACATGAATTAAATAAAATTTTGTGAATAGGAACAACTAAAATAGTTTATTTAAATACTTTAATACGTATGTGTTTACATATGTAATCCTATTTTCTGGTATTCCGGGAAATCCCAAAAAGTTTATAAGAAAAATTATATTGAGTCCGTCTCCATGCTACTCAACAACAACGCGGTGTAGGTACTGTGGCCCAATAATAGGTATAAAAGCCCCTGAATTTCCGAACCCTGATGATGATTTATTATTTTTGTAGTAAATAATTTATAATATACAAATGTTAAATAGTAAATATAAATACTTTTATTTCGAAATATTTGTATATGAAGTTACTATTAGAGGCCGATTTAAAAAAAAATACATTATTTTTATGAAAAATGTATGAACCATAAAAGTACGCTAAACAGTGCGTTTATGGGCCATAGAGCATAGAGTTATTATTGGTTTCATTGTATTTGAGCAACAGCCTATATAAATGACAGATAACGGTACAGGAGTAGAAACAAATAATAATACACTACACCGTTTATAAGTCGCGTTTGCTCCTACGTGTCAGTTTTCTTAGAAAGAGTTAAGTCGAAGTGTTTACTTCTTCAAACTCAATGTTAAGATAATTAGGTACCAATTTTTCGGGGCTACAGTATATATATTGCAATCATATTTCTACTAGGTTTGTTCCCAGACGAGAAAAAAATGACACACTCGTCATATTCACACTAAATATACCTACAAACGTAGTCAACATGTCACTTACTAATTCACTAACAAAGTTCATCCGCTAACGTGTAGGCACTCATACTTTTAAGAACATGGCAAGTACCAATGACTCATTGCATACTAGGAATAAAATATAATTTAGCATGCTCGATTTTAAAATTAATGACCTGCTCTCATATTACCCTAGGTATGAGTATACAAAGACCCGTTGAGTAGCACAATGCACAAAGCCACATTGGAGACCATCAGCAGCATTATGGTCGCTTATTTGTTTTAAGGCGGTTGCTATGTTTTTTTCAGTATGCTTGATTTTAATATTTAATTCAGGGTATGAGTGTGTATTACGTTAACATCAAATAAATAAAGACCAGTTAAACAACACATTTATACACACAAACAAACAAATTTATGCCGCCTTTTTTTGTGGGGTAAAATTATTTTCGAGTATGATTGAGTCTAAAATTTAAAAGGTATGTATATTATTCTATATTTGTATTACTTTAACCACAGAATAATTAATAGTACCTAAAGGTACAGAAGGTCCACTGCCTAAGTGATGAAGTTAGCTATTGTTCTTATGCTATAGACAATAATAGTGTGGGATAGGATTGTTGACGGACCACATAAATGAACATCCAAAAATATAATTGTTTTAGTTTATATGTTTGTTATCGAAATAATTATCGATTTTGGAAATAATATAGTGATATTATAATTAAAAAAAAACAATAGCCCGGAAGTCAGGAATGTCAGGATTAAGTGAAAAATAAATTTTTACACTACAGTTCATATTTTGCAATGGGATTACTTCTTTCGTCATGTTAGCAATATGCTGTAAAATTGAAATTCGTATAATGGTGTGCGATCAATGAAATTATGTTGTTACTATGTACAACGGAACGTATATATGAAACGTCATTGTGTGCGATAAATAGCAGGTACGGTGCTGCACAGCCCTAGCTAGACCTACACTAGGAGGTTACCATAGATGAGAGTAATTTCGCGCCAAAATTACAGTGTGATATACCTGCCTTAACATCAAACAAAGACCCGTTAAGCAGCCCAATACCAGGCGCGGCTCACTCGCGATTTGTGTTTATCGCTACAAGTACATGCCGGTTGCCCCTTCGAAGGGCTCTATTCAGTAGCTGCCACGCGTTGGGACGGGACGCTCGCACGGGTCGCAGCGCGTTGCATGCGATAGAAAGGGATGGCCACATTTAGGCACGTTTGGCGTACCTAAACAGGGAATTTGTTAACAGAGAACCTTCTGTACGTAGTACTATTACTTATTCTGTGCCAATACATAGTGCCAGATACACACAGAAGTTGAGGAAGCGGAGTATCTCCGGCGGCTGCGCAGTGAGCACGATGCACGAGTAGCAGAGTGTGCACACCGTCTGCGCAGGTAGGCCTGACACCAGCGTGGACGCGTAGTTAAATTTTATTCTAGGTATAATATAAGTAATATTCTAGGTGTAATTACCTTAACATCAAAAAAGGACCCGTTAAGCAGCCCAATACAAAGGGCCACATAGGAGACCATCAGCAGTATAACGCAGAAGCAGAAGAAGCGGAGGATCTCCGGCGGCTGCGCAGTAAGCCAGTACGCGATGCACGAGTAGCAGAGCGTGCACACCGTCTGCGCAGGTAGGGCTGACACCAGCGTGGCCGCGTAGTACGCACCGGGTGTGTACCAGCGGTTGAAATGCTCGCGACGCACCACTGGGAACTGTTCTGGGACTGGAATCAAGAATTAATCGTAAAATAATACGGTATTTGACAACAGTGAAAATATATTATTTTTACATTAGTAACGAACAAAACTTACGATAATTTACTTTCAAAACAAAGTTTTAACCGACTTCAATTCAGTACTCCGCCAAGCCACATTAACATTTCCACATTTTTTTTCCAATTTACCACATGAACTGATTTCGGAGAACAAAAGCGTTGATTTTTAGACCAATAAACCAAATCGCTGTATGTGGGCTGATAATATTTGAGGACTTCCGTCGATTCCTCAAGGATCTCAGAATTACCTTAGGCACTTCATTGTTTGCTATTTCAACGGAATAATATCAGAATCTGTGACGTACTTATATAGTTTGAAGTACATCATTGAGAAGTTCCACAAGCCATCTGTGGTCTTCATCATCACTTCCACTTCACCAAATTTATGATTTCCGGGTGTAAATACACGAGTTATAATAGAAAATACCGAAATTACTACACGCGTGCCTAATATATTTGAGGAGTTCCCTCAATTCCTCATGGTTCCCATCATCCAACTGGGGTTTTGGAAACAATGGGACCAATCTGGAAGCATATACTTTCAGTTAAAAAAAGAATTGTACGAATCGGTTTATAAATGACGGAGTTCTAAGGTAACAAACATAAAAAAAAAAAAAAAAATTCATCGGAATTGAGAACCTCCTCCTTTTTTTGAAGTCGGTTAAAAATTGTCCAAAAATAATCATGTAATGATTTTTAAATACAGGTATAAAAAGACCAAATAAAGGAACGCTATGTATCCACCTTTATATTTAAAGCTTTTATTCTCGTGTATATGAAATTATTTATTAATGCGATACCCACATTATAAATATGTCATGAACCATGCTAATATTCAATTCCGTAATAAGAATTAATAGTACATAATTAATACTTATAGTCACATCACACGTTACGTGCTAATGTGATACTTAAAAATTACATTGAAGGCTGTGAATATAAGGGACAGAAGGCTGGAGTAAAAGCAGACGTAGTTACTAGTAGGTAGGTACTAGTTGTCGAACGCTGCCAAACGTCCACGCTAATATTTGAGACCACGGGGCCGATTTTCGACTTTCAAGCGCTCAAAAATGAAATGTGAATAAATACGATTGTAGTGTCAACATTTTAGGCACTTACTTTCCACCGATAGAATTGAACACGAGTAGTCAATACCTTCCTTTTTTCTTTTTACGAAACTTAGAATTTCGTTAGCGGACGTTTCTGCTTAGTATAAATTTACCTTCCACTCAATTTCCAATTTTCTATTAAAATAGAAATAACATTTTCGAGTGAGAGTCGAGCGCTTGAAAATCAAAAATCGCTTCCAGGATGCCGACAAAGAGAACCATGGCGCAGGGACTGCTAATCTAGAGCGTGAACTTATTGTCTTGTCAGCAAGTCTGTTACCTACGTGTGATAAAGAGTGCATTGAATGCAGTATACATGACGATTAAGTAGAGGTTCTAATTGTCAAGCGCGTGCTTAGTGTCTTACCCAATATAGAAGAACACAATGAGTTATGGCGCATTTGATTCTCGCTATCAGGATCGCAAAATGTCGTCATACTTACATGTGATTGAGACGGAACTGAAGGCAGTGAACATGAGGAACATGAGGCTGAAGTAGAGGAAATTGTAGTTGTCGAATGCGTGTTTGGCATCTTCGCCGATGTTGAAGAACAGGATGCCAACGAAGAGAGCCATGGCGCAGTGGATGCCTGTTATCATCAACGTGAACTGAGGGTCTCGCCACCGACACTGAAATATGACAAAAATGAACTAGTTCTACTTTTGTTTGGTATTCATTTGATAAAAATAGCAAAATTACCGTAGTACCAAACTACCCGATATATCCAAATTGATTCAAGAGAAATAGGGAACACTAGAAAAAAAAAAACACCGTTTCACCGATGAAATTGGCTGAAATTTTTCTCCTTTTATTATGTACAGTTTATGAAATTCCACCCTATCTACACCAAATTTCATCAAAATAGATTACATCCAAATTTTCACCCCCCCCCCCCCTTTTCACCCCCTTAGGGGATGATTTCCGGGATAAAACCTATTACACGTCCTTCCCCGGGACTCAAACTATTAACATACCAAATTTCATCTAAATCGGTGCAGCGATTTAAGTAGCTTCATACAAATTTCCACCCCCAATTTCAGCCCCTCAGATATAAAAACTACCCTTTGTCCTTCCGCGGGGCTCAAACTATCTGTATACCAAATTTCATCTAAATCGGTTCAGCGGTTTAGGCGTGAAGAGGTAACAGACAGACAGACACACTTTCGCATTTATAATATTAAATATGGAAGTATGGATTATTAGTATGGATAGTATGGGTTCTTTCCGCTTGTCTTGCAAATAGAGTTGTAGCTGTAGACTCACTTTAAAAGAAAGAAGAAACGAAAAACTCATTCAAATATCTCAAAAAATTACGAAGCTACAACCGTTTTAATGTCGCTTGTTAGAGTGAGAAAACGATCAGGGACCGTGACGTCACGATCCTCGAGCGTCATAGTACAAAACAATCGTTTCATTATAAAGGTGCGTTTTGCGGAAAAGAGACGCAACAAACCCCTCTTAAAACTTTATACACTTATAACTTAGTGATTACCTATACGAGTATAGCATTTTGCGTTGTTTTTTTTCGAGATAATACAACATTATGATTATTTTGTTTAGTGTCTACATCCCTATTTTCGATAAGATGAGATAAAATAAGATTTCTTTATTGTCAGAACTGTGTACATTTAGTTGTTTTGGGTAAAATAAAGTCCAACAGCTTGCCCATTTCGGACGTACAATATTAAACTTAAAGCTAGTCAACTATACTAAAACAATAACAACAATAGTATTTCCAAATAATTTTAACCATATTCACACATAAAATATTAATTTAGATCTATCCGACATCCGTATTTTCTTTTAAACCACGAACTTCGGAATTCGAAAATATTCGGGTATCTCTATCTCTATCGCACTAACAAATGACAGGAATGCAGATTATACGAACTTCGAGTTTCAGTTTTCGTGGTTTGGCTGAATACGCAAAGAGCGCGCGCGCGTGCCATTCAAAACAACCAAGTTTATATTGTTCGAATTTGTTAATACATTTGTAGAAATTACGCCTTAATTCGACATTTGCGCATATAAGTTCGCATATCAAAATCGATTAATTTTATATTTGCTTTTGGTACCTATGTGTCTCGTCAATGTAAGATAAGATAAGATAAGATAAGATAAGATAAGATTCATTTATTGTTCAAAACTGTGTAAAAATAGATCACACCTTAAATAAAAAGTCCAACAGTTTGCCCATTTCGGGCGTACAATATTAAATTATCACATTTCAACATTAATTAACTTTCTTAATATCTACATAACTATCAATATTAATATGTAAAATATTCATTAAAATTATAAAAACATTTCTTTAATAGCCATTCCTTGAGCTTATTTTTAAATTGGATTCCATCTTGAGACTTAATATTACCAGGTAGATGATTGAAAATTTTAATTCCATTGACATATGCGCTCTTGCGAAGTATAAAGCTCGAAGGTCTAACTTTACATATGTCATATTTATACTGTGAACGGATATTATTTTTAGATTCACTTATTTTTATAAAAATGTCAGTTCGCTCTTTAACCAATAAACAGATTTGTAGTATATAGATACACGTCAGAGTTAGTATTCCATTCTCTTTGAAAACGTCCCTTAAGGATTCCATATTTCTAAGCTTAAACATAATTCGCATACATTTTTTTTGTAATATAAATGTAGATTCAATGTTAACCGAATTTCCCCAAAAAATTATGCCATAGGTAAGGATGGGATAAACATTTGCATAGTACGCCTTCTTTACGACGTCGATTGAAGTAATTTTGGTCAATATAGATAGTGCATAGCAAGATTTGGCTAGCTTTTTATTCGTTTTTTCAATGTGAGCCTTCCAGTTAAAGTTTCCATCTATTGTGACTCCTAAGAAGTTTGTATTATTTACTTGCTCAATTTGTGTGTTGGCTATAACTACATTGAGACTTTTTTGCATCTGCTTGTGATTAATAAATTGTACAATTTTAGTTTTGTCCAAATTAACACTTAAATTTAACGTAGACAACCAATTTATTACAATTTGTAAAGTATTTTGTAATTTATTAGCTATGTCCGAATCTTTTTCTTCAGATACAAAAATAGTCGCATCATCGGCAAACATCACACACACGTGGTCAGTTATTAGGGGGAACTCATTCACATATATCAAAAACAATAGCGGGCCCACGTATATCGTAGACGGGATTAAATTATTAATAGGCGAAAGAAAGGCAAAGAAATTCCGCCATTTTGTCCGTAGTATTGCTTATTAGTCTGTGATTTTGACGTTTCTTTTAGCTGACAGATGGGGCGGCGATATACTTTAAGAATAATAAATGAAAAATTAAATGAAGTCGTATATTACGGAAAATAAATTAATTGTCGCAGTCGGATAAAAACTATCCTAAGTTGCAGCTGGAATAATAATGTACCTATATAAAATGTTTCATATTTTTCCGTCCATGGGATGCTGAGAACATTCGAACCGCAGAAAGTTTAGTTTCAAACTGGCTGATTCTTTTTTTAATTTAGAGATTTATTATAAGTGGAGATTACGCAAAACTCTTCGTAGGTGGCGACACTAGCAGCGTTGACATTGTATCTCGTTCCCACTTGCGGTATTGTCTATGCAAGCATCCTTGTCTCTCATTTGACAATAAATGGTCGGTCCTTTTTGTTAGTTGATAGTTTGATACTTTAATTCTAATGTAAGTGAATTGTAAATATTTTTACAATCAATTGTGCATGTGTGTGTGAATCCCTATATTCCTATACTGTTTTACTATTAGTGGTAGTGCTGCCTCTGGGGGCAGAACATTGCAGTAATGTTCCCTATTGTCAAGCCGTAGGGTAGGTTACTTTCGAGAAGTATAGCTGTTCATGAACTTCCAAACGATTTAACGCTTGTTTAATAATAATGTCGAAAGATTTACTGTTTCAGAGAATATGAGGTAGGTACAGGAAATATTGTGCCAAATATTAATAAACCCTTCAGAATAACTGCTTTGGTCATACAGGGTGGAATTTCATAAACTGTACAAAATAAAAGGAGAAAAATTTCAGCCAATTTCATCGGTAAAACGGTGTTTTTTTTTTTTTTCTAGTCATTAGTTTTTTTTTTACAGAATTTTGAAATTTTTTGTAAAAACTCGGGTAATACACCTAATTCAGACGGTATAACTTTTGATCCAATGGTCCTAAAATGAAAATAAAAAATGCAGAGTATTACCAAGGGACAGGTTAATAATTCTTAATAACAATAAAAAACCAACTAGAAGAGAAAATCCGCAAAAAAAATTATTGTTTTTGAAAAATGGCTACAAAAATTACGAATTTTAAAAGAAAAACACAATTTTCTGAAAAAAACGCAGCTTTAGTTACCATTTTTTTTGCTTAATATTAAACCTCACTTAATGCCGATTCTAAAACCGTTTTTAAACTGTCTCAGACTTTGAAAAATACCACGCTAATGGGTACGTAAATCAAACCATAATTTTATTAATTTTAATCCTCTTAAAATCCTTAATGACCGCTTGTTCCCAGGTAGTTGAAGGGTGTTTTTGGGTTGAAGGTGGAGATAACATGAGGGGTATAAAGGCATTGGGCAATAGGTCAACTATTCAGTCGCTCGCAAATCGCAATTGCTTGTCTTTGCTCGCCACTTCTTTGATTACTCCAGTACTTGTTCAGTTTGAATCATCATGCCCCGCTTACGAGAGTTTTCGCCGTTACAAATAGCCAACATGCACTAATATTATGGATTGTGCCATGGATCTGCAAGAGCTGCGTGTATCGCCTATTTGGAGCAGTATCCTAATGACGTTCCAAGACCTGCTGCTCGCCACTTTCAAGAAGTTCATCGCCGGTTGTGCAATATTGGCCTGGGATACGGTGGCCGAGATCGCCGAGAGCCAGGAAACATAATTGATGTTGCCATAGAAGAAGCAGTTCTCAGAGACTTGTACGCGGACCCAACCACGAGTCTAAGACGCTTGGCATTGAGGCACGGAATCTCAAAATTCTCTGTCTGGAAAATTTTGAAGAAGGAAGGACTGCATCCATTTGCCAGCTGGGCATCCATCCATTTGGAGAAACAGGCGTTGTCTCACATCTAACATCACATCTTCCAAAAGCTCTGGGAGCTCGTCTCTCAGTAACAGTAAAAATCTGTCGGCGTTCAAAGTATTCGGTAAGAAGACTGGTCCAATCAATTGATCGTCGAGTACCGCTGCCCAGGCCAATATTGCACAACCGGCGATGAACTTCTTGAAAGTGGCGAGCAGCAGGTCTTGGAACGTCATTAGGATACTGCTCCAAATAGGCGATACACGCAGCTCTTGCAGATCCATGGCACAATCCATAATATTAGTGCATGTTGGCTATTTGTAACGGCGAAAACTCTCGTAAGCGGGGCATGATGATTCAAACTGAACAAGTACTGGAGTAATCAAAGAAGTGGCGAGCAAAGACAAGCAATTGCGATTTGCGAGCGACTGAATAGTTGACCTATTGCCCAATGCCTTTATACCCCTCATGTTATCTCCACCTTCAACCCAAAAACACCCTTCAACTACCTGGGAACAAGCGGTCATTAAGGATTTTAAGAGGATTAAAATTAATAAAATTATGGTTTGATTTACGTACCCATTAGCGTGGTATTTTTCAAAGTCTGAGACAGTTTAAAAACGGTTTTAGAATCGGCATTAAGTGAGGTTTAATATTAAGCAAAAAAAATGGTAACTAAATCTGCGTTTTTTTCAGAAAATTGTGTTTTTCTTTTAAAATTCGTAATTTTTGTAGCCATTTTTCAAAAACAATAATTTTTTTTGCGGATTTTCTCTTCTAATTGGTTTTTTATTGTTATTAAGAATTATTAACCTGTCCCTTGGTAATACTCTGCATTTTTTATTTTCATTTTAGGACTATTGGATCAAAAGTTATACCGTCTGAATTAGGTGTATTACCCGAGTTTTTACAAAAATTTTCAAAATTCTGTAAAAAAAAAACTAATGACTAGAAAAAAAAAAAAAACACCGTTTCACCGATGAAATTGGCTGAAATTTTTCTCCTTTTATTTTGTACAGTTTATGAAATTCCACCCTGTATTATGAACTTGCTTCTGCCCACGACTTCTTACGCGTAGCTTACATGTTATTTTTTTAGTAAATAACGATATATATATTTTTTACACCACGATGGAGGCGAGGCATACACCTTATGGTAAGTGGTTACCGTAGCCTATGGACGCTTGCATCTCCATAGTTTATGCATGTATCGGTTCATGCTTTTTCAATCATACATAACACTCTCACAAACGTCGTCAAGTTCAATAATATTTAATTTTAGTTATTTATGTTAAGAAGAGGTTCTAATACTTATTTGAATCTTGTATCGAACTGTCACTCAATCTTTTACCGTCAATATATTTCAAACACACGGTTTTATATATTTCAGCATGGTAGCAGAGCGTAAAAAAAAAGAAACCGAAGTACTACCTATCTATATATAGTACAAAAGCTGAACTTAATGCCACAAAGCATTATTTGTCAGTCAAGCTTACGTCAAAGCAGATAATATTTGATATGAAGTAGGACTTTAGTATCTGATACCAGTGGCTTTGCGACCCTATAACTTCAGTTGTGTATTTTCTGTAAAAACCCTCCAGCATTTACTTTTGGAAAGAGTCTTTGAGGTAAAGTAGACTGGAAGTGCACGCATGTGGTGCAACAAAGTATTGAATTGAAGTCGTGTTTTAGTATTATTTTAAACACCCTGAAAGAAGTTTACTCATCCTAAATAACATAGAGTAGAGACGATTCAAGTCATGACTCTTATCTCAGTTTTGAAATCGCTGAAAACAGTTTTCTTGTATCTTTACATATAGTCTATTTACGAAGTTTTAAGGCTGAGAGTTGGAGTACCTATTACCTAAATACAATACCTAAACAGAAGGTATGCCGACTGCAAACTATCCCGTGATGTCTTGCAAGCGAAACCTGAGGGTCAAAGTCGAGAAGGTGAACGGCGAGGCAAGCAAGTCCGGAGGCCGATTTTCTCGTAGGATTGGAAGGCCTAGAGCGTCCCTTCAGAGCGCGCTCACTATGCGAGCCCCCACGGACACTCACTAAACCCGGATGTCTTGCAAGCGAAACCTAAGGACCGAAGTCGAGGAAGTGAGTGGCCAGGCAAGCGTTATTTTTCACGTTTTATTTATCTATACATTGCTAAAAGTTTGAATGGGGTTGTTTTTACTTTCCAGTCAAGTTTATGGTTACCAATATTCAAGTCTTTAGCTCATGGATTCAAGGGGTCCCCATACAAAGTTCAACTTCATTTTTTACCCTAATCTTTAAGTTTTTATAACCTTTAGCCTGGCCGGAGATTTTTTTGACAGATTAGTAAAGTTTGCATCAAAATCCATTCAGCCGTTTTCACGTGATGCGCGGTCAAATGAACAGACAAAAATTCTAAAAACTGTTGGAACGTTTCTGTTATCGATTCTAAGTATCCCCAGCCAACTTTTTTTCGAATATCTTCAGCTTTATTATATGTATATAGGTATGTAGATAGATAACAACGTAGAAAATTACCTACTAAAAGCTATCAGAAATTACAAGACACCATAGAAATGAACAAGAGTTTGTTTACAAGTCCAGATGTCTACCCATAAATATTAGTCCTGCCAGTCATTAATAATTGCATTAACTTAGGTATCTATAATTTAATAGTAGTTTTTGTGACTGTACATAACGAATGGCATTAAATACGAGCGGTTGAGCGTGGGTTAACTCGCTGACGCTCGTTTCATAATAGGATCACACGAGTGTTTTAATGCCTAATTATCTACAGTTACATACACTTCTTTATCTACCCACATATTATAAATCCTCAATGATGTGTAGAATAACCGCCATTGCACCGCCATGGCCGACTAGATTTCAAATCATGACCAATTAGATTTTCATTATAACATCGATATCGATGTTATAATGAAAATCTAACCACCGCCCCCACACTGCCTTAAGACGCCCGCGCGTCTTGAGTGCCCGCGATAAATCACTAGTTAGTTTTAAATTCGGCAGTCGGGCAGCCCCAACGAGGTGTCTGCCCACAAGCCAGACAAGATAAGCAGCAAACGCCAGAAGGCGGCTGCGTAGTACATGCTCAAAAAAAAAAAAAATGCGATAGCACATTACTCCACTACAACTCGTCGTCGACGCGCGCTGTTTGCCGTGTCGATTCAGTTTCGTGTCTGTGTGTGCAAGTAACTCAAGTAACCAACCCACGCCACTCGCCTTTTGAGACCCTTCTTACACAACAGTTGCATAAAATACTATTAAATATATGTATGTCACATCAGATTAGTTATGTAATTATATTAGAAAGAAGAAATTATATATAGAAGGCCATTCAGAGAAAAAGTTACAGATAAAATAAATACAAGCGGGCAAAAATTATTTTAAGATTTTCTTGTACTTAGTACTTACTAATAAGGATCTTCTTGTTAACGTTGTGAACTGCTTCCACGCTGATGTACTGTACGTACTCTTGAGGGCCAGAAGAATTTTACTCGTCGGGTTTTCTTTCGGCGCGGGCAGAGCCGTCAGACATATTTCTGCAGTATTTATTTCTGGAATGTAAATATGATATTCGATCTTATAGAATTGAAACCATCACATTATAACGAGAAATCGGAGTTGATTTTATTAGTGACATAATGATCTTTCAATGGCCCACTGAACTTACTCTTGAGGACCGGAAGTTTACTCATCGGGTCTTCTTTCGCGGGCAGCGTCGTCAGATATCTATCTTCATTATTTATTTCTGGAATATAAATATGATTTTTGCTCCAATTTAAAAACATCACATTATAACGTGGATTTAATTTCATTAGTGACATATTGATCTTTAAATGACCTATTTTGATATGAATATATTATTACCTACTACATTCTGCCCGCAACTTCGTACGCGTATTTAAACTATAGCTTACTTGTTATGTTTACGTATAAAGCCATACTACTGGAAAATTAGTAAATATTTTTTTTATAACCTACAACCTGGCCGGGGATCATCTCGACAGATTAGTAAAGTTTGAATCAAAATCCATTCAGCCATTTTCACGTGATGTGCGGTCACATAAACAGACAAACAGATAAAAATTCTAAAAACTGTTGGAACGTGTTCTGTTATCGATTCTAACTATTCTAAGTATCCCCAGCCAACTTTTTTTCGAATATCTTTCATGTATTTTCCCTGTCCATGTAATGTATTTCGACCCTCTTCAGCTTTATTATATGTATATGTAGATTATTTACTAATTGAGTTTACTTATTTTTGTTTACCTATTAATTTATCATCAGTCTCATGCGATATATTATTAAGCCACTGCAGGTCTCGTCCATTTTTTGTATAATCTACCAGCTTATCCGCCTCTTCTACAGAAATTTCAATAACTGAAAAATAAATCAATAAATCAAGGTTAGGCGAAGCAATCACAAATCTGGTTCGTATGTGATAAGTAAAAACATTGATATCGGTATAATTATGATAAGGATAATGACATTACTTACGAAAGTCTACAGGGTTATGGAATTTTGGGCAAATCAGGTTAAGGTTTTCGAAGAAGGGGAGAAGGTTAGGCACTGAGCCCATGTACGCGCACTGGCCAGCCACGACGGCGTATAGGCGGTCCACCTTGCGCAGGAGTGGTGCTGACGGCTGGTGCATGGTGACCACCACGGTGCGGCCCTGGTGCGCCAGATCGTGCAGAAGGTACACCACCTGCTTCGTCATGGAACTGTCCAGCCCACTGTAAACAATAGTAGATTGTTAACCGAGGGTTGAAAGCCACCCATCTCCGATGAGATATTTTGGCGCCAATAGTTCGAGGCTGAAATGGGTGGCTATCCCCGAGTTAAACACTCCACTTTTCATTTCGAATACGAGGAAACAAAATGAAAGCCAAAAATGCTTAATCATTTTCTAGATCAGTCAGATCCGTAGAACCCATTTTAAAAGCGTTTGTGTATGGATCATTTGGGCGGGAACTCTTGACTGATTGTAATAATGTTTGTGCGTGGACCATTTCCTGAGGGGTAATCACGTAACGTTCCGAACGCGCGTCTGTACAATTTAACTGTCAATTTTCCATATAAAAGTGACATTTAGACCTACCTGACGCGCGTACAATGCGTAACGTGATCGACCTACTGGACGCATTTTTCAAGCGGTTATATTGGAAAACTAACTTTAATTATTTATTCAATGTATTTATATATACCACTAGCTGACCCCGCGAACTGTGTTCCGCCGTACAAAATGCATGAAAAAAATGTATTTTTTAATTTTTTTTAATAGTTATTCTGCTATTCGGGGCGAAGACAAATCTAACAAATCAACAATCATCAAAATCGTTCCAGCCGTTCTTGAGTTATAAATGGTGTAACTAACACGACTTTGTTTTATATACATAGATATGAGTAGGTTAGATATAAAGTGAGCTCCGCATATTCACTCTGTCGTGGACACTATGGTGTCCAAGGTGAAGCGACGTCCAAATAGTGTTGGGTATACTGTAATACCCAGGGTAAAGCGACGGACCACGGCGTGAACCGTCCGTAAAGCGAGTGGCTACGAAAGCTTAAAATTTATTAAAAAGTCTTGAAATAGCAATAATAGTCATTAAATCATTAATTTAGTAACATCATTGAAAATATTCCACGTAATAATTATCACCATTATCATCAAATAAGCAATGCAATTTTATAAAAGTGTGGCAATTTGCATCACTTTCAAAAGTTTCAACCCGCTATTTAGATAACAATGACCCACTTTCAGAGTATGAGAGATGAAAATATTTGACTAAGTATTATGCCGTCCTGAGGTTTTCGTTCGAGGTGCGCTCGTTTGAAGAATAGGGTCTTTGAAGAATTTTGGTTCTAATTTTTCTTTCCTGACTGGCTTGTATGATCCCATTCAAGATCAGAGGGGTAAACACGTAATGTTTCTAACGAGCGTTATGCCAATTCAACTGTCGTTTTCCCATAAAAAAAATACATTTAAGTAGATCTACCTGACGCGCGTAGGTACAATGTTTTACGTAATCGACTAGCAAATACGGAATTCGTCCTTTATTTACCAGGAAAATATGTACGGGCGACAGTGCATACTCGTATGTGGTTCTAAGGGGCTCAAGCCTCCCAAAAACCCAAGTCCTTCCGGGTAAAATATTACATTAAGCTGAAATCTAATTTTAGTGGGGTCAAGTTCCCGGCCTAATGGGGTGAAGCCCCTCTAAACCAAAATCCTGAAAAGAAAGATATCTGACGTTATCTGAACCTAATACGAGTGTATTGTAATATTTATAACGGTAATGTAGTCAAGTAAATGAATGTACCATAGCGAACTATTCATCAGCATATAAACCCCTGAGGTTTCCGCTGGTAAAAAAAAATTGAATACCAAAATGTCCAAAATGTACTGATAAAAAAAAAGTCTTATACAATATTTTCCTTTGATATCGTAGATAAAACAAAGAATTTGTCCCTTAAAATCTAATATTAAGTGGATGAGGTGTAGAAGTTTTCAATGTACCTACTCGTGTACTCTGGCTTAAACACGGTACTGCAGTAAAGTTAAAAACACTTACAGTCTCACCAAATAAAAATTTGATATGAAAACAGTAAATATTATTAATTTATTTTTTATTTTTTTGTAGCCTATATTGTGTTCCACTGCTGGGCAAAGGCCTCCCCTTTTTTCCACCACTTGTCTTGGTCCAGTGCTAGTGTTCGCCAATCTGTACAAAATGTGTCAAGGTCGTCCCGCCATTGCCTTTTCGGTCTGCCTCTACTTCGAAAGCCATCTTGTGGGGTCCATTTGGTGGCTAATTTGGCCCATCGTTCTGCGTGCATTCGGCAGACATGTCCAGTCCAGTCCCACTTATTAAGCTTCGCGGTCTTGGCACCCACATCTACGATGCCAGGCTGGTATTCATGAATACCTAATCCGACCACTTACCTCAGCGAACCAGTATAAGGCTGACCTCCAATGACGCATAATTGTTACGAATATCGGGATTAACATTAATAAGAATAATAACGTAAGAGAAGAGTAGGGAGTTGATTTGAAACAGGTCCTGAAGGATTTGCCACCCAGTTTAGGTGACCAGACCGCAGACTGCAGGGCTGTTATTCGCTACGCGTTAATGCGGCTCACTCCGCCGGTCACCCGTTAAGAAACTAGACCTCTATCTACGCTTAATTACTACGCATCGCGGTGTCAACGTATATTTGTGAGTGAGCGTTGAGGTGAGCTTAAAGCAAGTTACAGAATAGGGGGGCTGAACGCATCCAGTGTGGCAAATCCCTGAATCGCGTAGCAAATGTAAGCGGTCTTGACTCCTTCGAGTCACTTCGTATTTACAGTTGTAATCAATTAGGGCAGCGCGGAAATATCGTTTTGTTCAATTATCCTGCTCTACATACATTTGTTTCTAGAGCAGATAATAATACTTATTTGAGTAGACTACAGTGTTAATTCTGATACAGACCTTATATCGAATGTAATGGATAATATTTAACAGTTTTCGATTTTTTTGTTTTCGTAGCGACATTTAGTTTGTTAACAATATAAAACTTAACCTAAAGGTAAAAAAATTGGCCTAAGTCGCCGTCAATAGGCAAGGTGCCCAGAAGGCTGGCCGTATTTCCTCGCTGTATAGCGATACTAACACGCTGTGCGAAATAGTGGCCAGCCCTCAGGTCACCCGATGCCTCTATTAGGCGCGTCGCCAAATCCTTGTATAATCGACGTGCACTTGGCCCCCATGGCCCCAAGGTTTCAACGCCAAACGCCGCAAACATGTAGCTATTTCCTAGGATGGCATATTTGCGGCGCTTGAGGCTTTCGCCCGAGGATGCCGCAGCGCCAGCGGTGGCACTGGTGCTTGGAACATGGGACGGTGCCAGGGTATCGACGCAAGTAGCATCCCAAACTAGCGGCCGACCCATGCTCCAAGGCACCAGCGTCATTCCGTCAGGCCTCTTGCCGTCGTCCCTGGCCAGCCCACTGGGCTCGAGGACTGCCGGCACTCTCGCACTGACAAGGGCCCGACGGATGACATCGTTAATACTGGCGTGGAGAGAGTTTGTTAACCGTTTATGTATTGGTTAAAATCTGTAATTTTTAAATGATTATTATTATTATATTGTTAAATACCATTTGACATGTAAACGTGCCCTTGTGGCCTATTTGCAGAATAAATAATTGAGATTTTGTGGCGGGCGGTATACAAATTTGCTCCAGGAAACATACGGTTTTATAAAACATTAATTCATAATAGCGTCTTTTTTAGGGGTCCGTAGCCAAATGGCAAAAACGGAACCCTTATGGATTCGTCATGTCTGTCAGACAGACCGTCCGTAAGTCGAAACTATAAGAACTATACTGTTGAAACTTGGTAAGTAGATGTATTCTGTGAACCGCATTAAGATTTTCACACAAATATAGAAAAAAAAAACAATAAATTTTGGCGTTTCTCCATACTTAGGGTATCTATTATTATATATATGGATAGGTCTTCAAAAATGATATTGAGGTTTCTAATATTATTTTTTTCTAAACTGAATAGTTTGCGCGAGAGACACTTCCAAAGTGGTAAAATGTGCCCCCCCCCCCTTCCACCTGTAATTTCTAAAATAAGAAAATGATAAAACTAAAAAAAAATATGATGTACATACATTACCACGCAAATTTCCACCGAAAATTGGTTTGAACGAGATCTAGTAAGTAGTTTTTTTTTAATACGTCTTAAGTCGTAAGCCGCAATTTATTTTACGGAACCCTTCATGGGCGAGTCCAACTCGCACTTGGCCGCTTTTTTGTTTATATCATTTTAAAACGTTATTCTAAGATGCTTTATTCTAATAAATTTTCTTAACGGAAGTAATTATATGTATAGATTTAAATTAAGCATTAAGTAATTGTTCATTTTTGTGTTATTTATATCCCACCAAAAACATAAATGTAAAAAAGGAGAGCCAAGTTCAATACAAAAATTATGCTTGGCTGTGGGCTTCGCCGCAAAAAGAATGGAGATCTAAATGAGTGCCAGCTATTGAGATTTACTTCTGTTCTGTGTATAATTATGTGGTGCCGCACGCCGCCGACGACACACCGTTGGCCGGTTGTTTAGCGCGTATTACAAGTTTTTTGTATGGGGACACCACTTATTTTTTGACTTAACTTTATTTTTATATTTCTGTTATATAGCAACTATAATCATACATACTCGTATATTGGGATAGTCTCAAATATCTGCTTGTAACGGTTCCAAACCTGCAATAAAAAAAAAATTGTATGGGGACCCCCCTATTTTTTTTTACTTTTTTTTTATTTTTAGATTTTTTCCTACGCTTACACACAATTACCGAGCTGGATTCCAAATTTCATCCTTCTAGGTCATCTGGAAGTAAGTTAGGTTTAGGTACTATATGTCAGTCAGTCAGTGCTAAAATTTATGACTTTTTGACCTTCATATCTTAATAACCGTTTGAGCTAGCTTCATGAAATTTGGGCTTCTAGATGTCCTTATGGATAAAATTAAACACACGTAGTTTTATGTCTTTACGTTAAAGAGGTTTTGAGTTATAGAATGGTCAAAAATGGTACCAAGTGGTTCGTGTAATATTACACTACATACGGAATATTATAAAGCAAATGTAAATTTACCAAAATGAAGATAAAAACATTTCAGAAGTTTTTTGATGTCTGATAGTTTGTTAAATTTTATCTTTATATCAATAAATATTGAAAAGATGTTACCTATATATGCGTTACACAGAAAATATCAGCTATTTCCAAATTTGTATTATTTTTCCCTACTATAGTTGTCAGCAAAATGACTGGATTATTAAAGCACGGATTATTAAAGTTATCGGAAACGCCCATTTTATTGGAGTGCATGAACCAAAACGATTCACACACAATATCAATACGCCATAAACGCGTCACGGAATCAGGCTAAGGTGAGTATGGGTTTATTGTTTAACTAGCGACCCGCCCCTGCTTCGCACGGGTTTATGTGCATAATACATGCATGTATGGTTTGTATTATACATATAGACCTTGATCTTGAATCACTCTATCTATTAAAAAAACTGCATCAAAATCCGTTGCTTAGTTTTAAAGATCTACGCATACATAGGGACAGACAGCCAGACAGACAGACAGCGGGAAGCGACTTTGTTTTATACTATGTATTGATATATCGACGAGCTTTTCCGCAGAAGCGTTTCACTCGATATTGACATGCGTATCGATAAAACGCTAAATGGGATGTCGAAAGTTGTGACTCATTAAGTAGGCAAATCCGATAGGTATAGTATGGGTAACCTACACCGTTTGGCCTTATTACACTCGGCACCATCGATAACTTATGAAAAAAAAAACAAGTGGCAGTGCTTTAGTTTCAGTAGGTATAGTAGGTACAGTACAACGATGATTCATCAAGTGGATTACGTGGTAGGCAGAAGGCTAGACGGGCAACACGAGATCTAGATAATATTATTATCTAACTATGTGTCGTACGTCCCTACCTACTAGGTTGAAAATAGGCACTACCTATGTCAATGGATACGCCGGATCGCATTACAAAGCACAAGCGGGTATTTGTGTTAATGATATTTCAACTTACATACAATACTTACCTATAGTCCAGGCAATGAACTGACAACTTGTATAGAAAAAATGTCAAATTTGGAAATAATTTATAATAACGGTTTTTTTCTTTGTAATAGATACATTATCAATTAAATAAAGAGCAAAATCCAACAAAATTTCAGACATCAAAAAAAGGATAACTTAAGTAGCTTCTGAAAAGTCAGAAAAAATATGAATAAATGGTTTCATTTTTATTTTTGTTCATTTACATTTGCTTTATAATATTCAAGATAAATAATTAAAAAAAAACAATTCATGCTTTATTTAAATCTATATAAATACTTCCGGATGGAAAATTTGTTGGATTCTTGAATAAAGCATCTTAGAATACATAATGTTTTAAAACGATGGAAAGAAAAAAAACGCTATTATAAATTAATGTTTTTCAAAACCGTATTTTGCCTGGAGTACTATAGTCTGGACGTTTAGGTATTTAAAAAAATGTAAACAAAAAAACCCACGTGACTTGGTCATTCAACCAATCATAGCAATTTTTTGTATCTATGGTATTATTTTATTGGCTGAAAGACCAAGTCACGTGGTGTTTTTTGTTAACATTTTTTTAAATACCTAAACGTCCGGACTATACCGGATATGACTCGTATCGTCTATCGTGATGAACTTAATAACAAACGCATCTGACCGTTTCTAGGCGCGTCCAAACGGCCGAACGTGGCGGACAGCATACAGGGCATAAGGCAAATAAAGCGAGATATACATCAGTCTATCCCGCTCAATCTCATAGATTCTATGGCGTATGCAGTCAACCACGCTCGAACGTTTGGACGCGGCTATAGAACGGTCAGAGGCGTTTATTTTTTTAATGATTGTGAGTGAGGGAATAAAAAATGCCTGATGTTTGAAATGAACTGTTTCCTGATTGATCGATAGCAAATACAAATGTCTTTTTAAAGTGTTGTGATTGGTGGATTTAATACGGTGAATTGTTTTGATTGGTCAAATGTTTTTTTTTTAAATAATAAATAAGTATACATTTTTTCCCTAGGGGCTATATGTACTACTTTAGCCCCGCTTGCTATGCCTAATATGACACACTATTCGAGCATGAGAAGTGAAAGAGTACATAGTTTAACAAGGGGCGTATGAGGAATATTGCAAACGAGAGTCTATCAGAAGCCCGATGCCGTGAGGCGGAGGGCTTTTGATGACTCGAGTTTGCAATATTCTTACGCCCGTGTTATACACAATGTTTTTCATCACGTTTGATCAAATAAATAACTACAAAAGACAGAAAAATATATGTTTTATACAAGCGCACCAATCAAATGTTGACGAAATTGACAACTTCACTTCCAGATCAGTGCGAGTGGGGGGCGTAGTTTCAATATTTCAACCAATCACAGAGCATGGATCATGTGGTTCTTGCAGGGCATGGCCTGCTCGATTACCAATCACAGAGCCAGAATTCTTGTCGTACGCGGCCGTCAAGATTTGCTTAACCAATCAGATCACACATAAGCTCATTACTCCCTTGGGACCATTATTTCCCGCGGGAACAATTTAGGCCATTGTCCTTCCGTATACACAGGCATAGAATAACACCATTTATGAGCAAGTGTGATGAAAACATATTTTTTTGTCAGAAATTTATTTTATTTTTACTCATGTCGTATTTTTTATTGTTCCTTATTTTGATCCTTCTGCCAGATTTTCTTCTCCTCTTCGGTGGAATATGGTGGACTAACAGAGATAATTAGCTCGTTGACACAAATGACATGTTAAGGTACCACAATCGACAGCCTCTTCTAAGTCCATACCTTATCAGCAACCCGGTTGATACGGGTCACTTGGTGATAATGTTTTATTATAAATAGTTACTTACGAGTACTTTGCGCTTTAGTCCCATTTTCAATTATAGGTATATCGCGTTCAATTGTGTCGCCACACAAGCCATAGATAGTTACGATCATCGATACGGTATCGTTTTTGTATCGCTACAAAAAGTCCCTCCTGTGTGTAATCGCCCTATTTCTATTAACTGATAATGCAAGGGCGGAGATGGGTATCATAATTGAGGTATTTTTAATAATATAAGTTTCCGTCAAAATTTTAATTTTTGGCACAAGCTTTTATTGCCGACTGTACTTTTCTGCATACCATCATCTCTCACACTCTACTCCAGGCAAAATACGGTTTTGAAAAACATTAATTTATAATAGCGTTTTTTTTCTTTATATCATTTTAAAACATTGGTCTAAGATGCTTTATTCAAGAATCCAACAAACTTTCCATCCGGAAGTATTTATATAGATTAAAAAAAGAATGAATTGTTTTTTTTTAATTATTTATCTTGAATATTATAGAGCAAATGTAAATGAACCAAAATAAAGATAAAACCATCTCCACTTATAATAAATCTCTAAATTAAAAAAAGAATCAGCCAGTTTGAAACTAAGCTTTCTGTGGTACGAATGTTCTCAGCATCCCATGGACGGAAAAATATGAAACATTTTATATAGGTACATTATTATTCCAGCTGCAACTTAGGATAGTTTTTATCCGACTGCGACAGTTAATTTATTTTCCGTAATATACGACTTCATTTAATTTTTCATTTATTATTCTTAATGTATATCGCCGCCACATCTGTCAGCTAAAAGAAACGTCAAAATCACAGACTAATAAGAAATACTACGGACAAAATGGCGGAATTTCTTTGCCTTTCTTTCGCCTATTAATAATTTTAATCCCGTTAACCAGGCTCCATTGATCCGGGCTAAGTGAGACATTCATCAAACACTCAGCGGTCTCCCTCAGCCCGAGGTCAAACGAGTCGACTTGATCAGGGTACAGCCACGTCGGACCAGTGCGCATAAAATAAGTTAATTTGGGGACCGCAAAACATATCCGTAATAAAACCAGAGCAACCTGAGCAGGAAGGCTCCTAAGCCTGTCCCTAGCAGCTAGGAGAAGCTGCCTTCTCACCTCAAAAGCCTCCGGAATAGCGGCTGGAAAAATAGGAGACCCTAAGGGTATGAAATAGGGGGTGAAAGTTTGGATAAAATCCATGTACCTAGATGAAATTTGGTATAGAGATAATTTGAGACCCTTCGAAGGATATAGAATAGTTTTTGCCTCGGAAATCATCCCTTAAGATGGTAAGTAGAAGTTTGTTTGCATTATATTTTCTAAGTATAAGTTCTACGCGGACAAAGTCGCGGGCAACAGCTAGTTTATTCATATTTTTTCTGACTTTTCAGAAGCTAGTTAAGTTATAATTTTTTTGATGTCTGAAATTTAGTTGGATTTTGTCACTAAGTAACTATTTAATTGATAATATATCCATTACATAAAAAAAATCTGCTATTATAAATTATTTCCAAATTTGACATATTTTCCATACAAGCTGTCAGTTCATTGCCTGGACTACACATTGAGACGATTCTAACGAGCCCAAACTCGATGGGGTTGTGCCGTTTTATTGCAGAGTTCCTATGGCCACCTTCCAGCTCCAGCATCAGATCAGCTCCAAGTCATCATAATATTGCATTGTCATGAAATATACATATGCTTGCAAAATTTCAGCTTAATTGGATAACGGGAAGTGACTGAAAAATGGATTGCAAATTTTGACGGACAACTTACATACTTACATATTTACATACTTACATATTTACATACATACGAACAGTGCAAGTTAATATAAAGCTTGTAATAAAAAGCATTATAAATAGACGAAGTTTAAATACCGTATTTAAACTTCGTGATGACGTGAGCTCTGGATCTGACGTGAATAGACGTGAAACCCTCAATGAATAGTTCAGATATACTGAAATGGTGAAATGACAATTTAACATCAGTGGTCTCCTCACCTAGTGGGTTCGTCCAGGAACATGACCGGCGGGTCGTTGATGAGCTCCAGCCCTATGGCAAGCCTCTTCCTCTCCCCACCCGACAGCATGCCAGCCCGTGTGCCCCGATCATCCAATAGTCCCAGGGCAACGATGATCTCTTCCACCTGGACACGAATAACAACATGGTTAATATAGACAGGGATTGTAACCGGTTACAAATTTACCGGTTACAGAACCGGTTAATTGATTAGGTTCCGTTCGAACTATTTGATTAGGGAGCCTTATTTCGGAGCGCTCTCTAACCGTTCACTCCGTGCTGCGAAACGGGATCAATGACCGCCGCTTCGTTGCGGGGCGCTGCGTAGGTACCTAGCTACAGTGTAGCTACCTACTCTGTTTATTCGATGAATTCGTTCGTGTTCCGCCGATGCTGACGCCCTAGTTTTCTGCTCGCCGCTCCTACTTTCGACGATAAAAATATTGAAATAAAATTTTCACACCTCTCATTCAGAAAAGTAAGTTTTGGTCCCCGAAGCAAAATGCAACTTTTCTGTTCAAGCTACTTTTTTAATTTATTCATTGGCTTGTAGCATTTGCTCGTACGCGATGTGCCAATAGAATCTTAATAAAATAATCGACTTAATAAGTAATTTTTTGTTTGTTTTTTTTTGTTCTTTTTGTTTGTTTTTTCTTGTTTTGTTTTGTTCTTTTTTTAGTTTTGTTTGTTTTTTTTTTGTTTCGTTTTTCTTGTTTTTTTGTTATTTTTTGTATTTTTGTTGTTTTTTTTGTTTCGTTTGTTCGCTGTTTTTAATTTTTTTGTTTTTTGTTGTTTTTTTTTATTTTTGTTCGTTTTTTTTTGTTTTTTTTAGTTATGGTTCATTTTTAGTTTTTTTTTTGTTTGTTTTTTTATTTCGTTTGTTTGTTCGTTTTTAAGTTTGTTTTTTTGGTCATTTTTTTTTCATTTTTTGTTTTTTTTTTTGTATTTTTGTTGTTTTTTTTCTTTTGTTGTTTTTGTTCGCTTTTTTTAGGATGTTTTTTTTTTGTTTTTTTGGTTTTTTTTTGGTTTTTTTAGTTTGTTATGGTTCATTTTAAGTTTTTTTGTTTCGATGGATTTTTTGTTAGTTTTTTTTTTGTATTTTTTCGTTTTTGTTGTATTGTTCTGTTTTTGCTTTGTTTTTGTTTTTTTTTTGTTTTGTTCGTTATTTAGTTTAGTTTAATTTTGTTAGTTTTTTTTGTATTTACTGTTGTTTTTTTTTTTTGGTGTTTTTATTGTTTTATTTTTGTTCTATTTTTTTGGTTAATTTTTTTTTGTTGTTCGTTTTTTTGTTTTTTTTTCGTTCCTTGTTTCGTTATTTTTTTCGTGTTTGTTGTTTTTTTGTTCTCTTTTGTTTTGCTTTTCTTTTGTTTTTGTTTTGTTTGTTAGTTTTTTGCTGTTTTTGTTTTGTTTTTGTTTTTTTTTTGTTTTTTTTGCAAAGTATTTCCTCATAGTCGGTGTGAAAAGTTACATGTGTCACTCAGGAGCAAAATTATTTTCGTCTTGGGCGTTAACACTTGAATCCCTCAACACGCTCAGGATTCAATACACGGCCCTCGCAGTAAATATACTATTTTGCTCCCTTGTGACACAAATTACTATTGTACAGTGTACAGCGTAAACACCTACTCAAAATGGGCAGAACAAAGAGGAACTACATCTACCAATTTTATGATTATGATATAAATTAGCACACATCAAAATGCCTAGTTGAAGGTTGTTGAACCAAAATAAAGGTAGGCAGGTAACTAACTTATGCTTTTTTACAAAGTGACTTCAAAGGTTTAGGTAGGTGCCTATAGATAAAAACAAACGAAATGCCCCTTTTGTATGTTGTATGTAATGTATGTATCTAAGTATAACCTAGTTGAGACTGTTCGCAACCATCGGTATTCGATATTTGAATATTTTTCCATACATTACCTACATGTAATGTGCGTTATGTAGGTATATGATTTTGATTAGTAATAGTAAGTGATTATATTATAGTTATTTGTACACAAGTGAGCTAAATCGTATATTTACGGCGAGGGCGGTGTATTGAATCCTGAGCGTAGTGAGGGATTCAAGTGTTAACGCCCAAGACGAAAATAATTTTGCTCCTGAGTAACACGTTACTTTTCACAACAACTATGAGGAAACATTTGCAAAAAAAACAAAAAAAAAACAACAAAAAATAACAAAAAAATGAACAAAATAAAAGAAAAAATAACAAAAACTAAAAAAACAAACCAAAAGGAACAAAAAAAAAAAAAAAACAGAAAAAAAAAACAAAAAAAAATAAAAAAAAAACAAAAAAAACTAAAAAAAAAAAGAAAAAAAACTAAAAAAAAAATACTACGCATACAAAAAAAACAGAAAAACAGAAACGAACAAAAATACAAAAAAGTAAAAAAAACACCAAAAAAACCAAAACAAAAACAACAAAAACAAAAAACAACAACAACAAAAAATAACAAAAAAAAAACGAAACTCGAAAGCGAAACAAAAAACAAACGAAACTAAAATACAAAAAACGAAAAAAAAAACAAAAATACAAAAAAAAAAAGGCAAAAAATTTAAACAAAATCAAGCAACAAGAAAAAACAAAAACAAAAAACCAAAAAAAAACGAACAAAACAAAAAAACTTAAAGAAAAACAAAAAAACAACAAAAACTAAAACAAATAAAAACAAAAACAAGAAAAAAGCAAAAAAAAAGAACCAAAAAAGAACAAAACAAAAAAAATATCCTTTATATATATATATACGTACATTGCACGTAGAATCGATGGCCGTTGGGCGGAAAGGTTCTCGAGTGGCGACCACGTACCGGAAGGCGCGGCGTGGGTAGGGAGTCCGCTGGATGCGGGTGGCGCAGGACCGGTCATTTTGGCACTCTTTGGGGGAGGCCTATGTCCAGCAGTGGACGTCTTTCGGCTGATATGATGATGATGATATATATATACGTTTGTCGATTACGATGAAATTACAATCGATTATTTTATCAAGATTCTATTGGCACATTGCGTAAATGCTACAAGCCAATGAATAAATTAAAAAAGTAGCTTGAACAGAAAAGTAGCATTTTGCTCCCTCTCGTCGGGGACCAAAACTTACTTTTCTGAATGAGAGGTGTGAAAAAATATATAACTCATTATATTTTTTTGGTCCCTACTTACGTCACAGGTAGCTAATGGCTCACTAATTCTTTGGATAAGTACCTACCTACTTACTACCTATGCACGTTAGGTTTGCGATAGGGCATTTTACCATTTTGTCGAACAAATTGGTGTGAAGCCCCTGCTAGACGGTCGCCAACACGCCCCTCCGACCGGGTGACCTTGGTCCGCACCGACCGTGTAGACAGTTGTTCGGAGCTAAATTTCTTAAGCCCCTGATAGACGGTCGCCAACACGCCCCTACGACCGGGCGACCTTGGTCCGCACCGACCGTGTAGACAGTTGTTTGGAGCTAAATTTCTTAAGCCCCTGATAGATGGTCGCCAACATGCCCCTCCGACCGGGCGACCTTGGTCCGCACCGACCGTGTAGACAGTTGTTTGGAGCTAAATTTCTTAAGCCCCTGATAGACGGTCGCCAACATGCCCCTCCGACCGGGCGACCTTGGTCCGCACCGACCGTGTAGACAGTTGTTTGGAGCTAAATTTCTTAAGCCCCTGATAGACGGTCGCCAACAGGCTCCTTCGACCGGGCGACCTTGGTCCGCACCGACCGTGTAGACAGTTGTTTGGAGCTAAATTTCTTAAGCCCCTGATAGACGGTCACCAACACGCCCCTCCGACCGGGCGACCTTGTTCCGCACCAACCGTGTAGACAGTTGTTTGGAGCTAAATTTCATACTACAGCGGTCGGTGCCGACCAAGGTCACTCGGTCGGAGTGGCGTGTTGGCGACCGTCTAGCAGGGGCTTAAGTACTTATACAATGTTTCGCGAATCATACTTGATGTTTTATGTAAGTCCTTACCTACCAGTGGCGGCGCGTGAAAATTTCCGATGGGCAACCCGGAACAAAATAAGTTATGAATGAGTTAAGAGTTTTTAACTATAGGCTTGCCTAAAAATAAATTTTAGGAAGGCCGGTGGGAATCGGCTTGGACGGGCGCTCCGCCACTATTACTTACTACAGTACAATGTCAATATATGAACAGTATAAATACTTAGGTAAATTTGGGTACTTACTTAGTAAAATCGAATCTAATACTAATAATTTAAATGCATGCACCAAATGTTTATATTAGCCCAATGGTTGAATGGTAGAGAATGCCTTATGGCATTAAGTCCGCCATTTACTTTTTTTATATTGGGCAATAAAGTATAAATAAATAGTAATAATACTCAAGCGTCTATATATATAGCCAACTAATCCTGTATAAGCTTGCGACTCTAGCGAGCCAGCGAGCGGTCGTTCACCCGTACACGGAGAGAGCGCTCTCTAACCGGTAAATGGTACTTCGTTCCCTGTTTGCGCTCCGACATACGCTCCGGGGAGAGCGGTGTTCTTGCGAGCGTAACCTTTATTATGGGTTAGGCTCTCAAAATCTGGCTCTAACCGCTACGGCAAAATTAACCGGGTTACAATCCCTGAATATAGAGCAGTGTTTTTCAAACTTTTTCATGGCGCGACCGGGTAGCGTAAGAAAACATTTCACTGTGCTCTTAAATTATATTTTCTATTTTCATCATCATCATATCAGCCGAAAGACGTCCACTGCTGGACACAGGCCTCCCCCAAAGAGTGCCAAAGTGACCAGTCCTGCGCCACCCGCATCCAGCGGACTCCCGCGACCTTTACCAGGTCATCAGTCCACCTTTTGGGGGGCCTACCCACGCCGCGCCTTCCGGTACGTTTTAATATGAAATGCCTACATGTTTTACTTACAAAATTCAAGTAGCCGCGACCTCCTTCAAGAAGCTACGGGACAGTGGGGATCGCGACCCATAGGTTGAAAAACACTTTGCACCTAGAGTGACGCGGGGGAAAAGAGAACTCTCAGTAACAGAGAAGTTATTACACACATCCTCTTTCTTTGGGACAATAAATAGTAGTATCATAAGAATGATATAAGATGTATTGTCTTGTCTCCAAACTATGTTCCAGTGACACGGATGGCCAGACTACTTGTTTAACATTGAGTTGAGGTTGATTACTAATTTATTTTTACCAAACGTGATGTATAATTACAGTTATTTAGGTAGGTACCTTGATGTATTGGACGTCGCTTTTAGAGTCCCGTTTAGTGAACATAATAATTAATTATGTGAAAGTCGTGATTGCTTACATGAACATATTGATAGGTACGTAACAATTTGGTCTACTTGTAATGCATTTTCAGTATCTTAGGCATTGAATACTGTAATGAAGATATGAATAACATTATTTTTGTTGTAATCATTATTATCTTAGCAGTTATAACTTTCGGCTATTAATTCCTCGAAAAAAATTCTTGGGCTGGACCTGAGCGTATTTTTATCACAAGGTAAAGAAAGGGCTTATCAAATTAATAATTGGACTATGTGAAGCTAGGTACCAATTTCGTGAGTCGATACGCGGTGATAAGGCCCTAGTAACAATCTCGTTTTCAGTAGTGACAATCACGTCTTGATACTAATGCCTTGATTACACGCGACAATACCTTTACACGTGATAGTGCTCTCGGTTGATAGCTTGGTCGCCAAGCAATCGACCGAGAGCACTAGTGAATGACTATAAACACCATTTATACACACATAGATACCATTTATTCGTCAATATAATCGTTATAACATACTTATTAGGTACAGCATGGTTCCTGGAAATTGGTTTCCAGCGTACTTAATGAAGTCGTCAAAATCGCTGCGGCCGCGTTTGGAAGTGTCAGTTACATCCAAACATCGAAACGTACATATTTACACGTGTGAGGTATCAAATGAAAGCTGAATACATTTGATATCATCCATGAAACATAACATAATCAAGAAAAGGTTGAGTAAATTAAAGTCCCCACTTTAATATCTCTGTTATTCAATAATCGGAAACAGCCATATGTCTTTTTAACCGACTTCAAAAAAGGAGGAGGTTCTATGTTCCACTGTATGTATATTTTTTTTATGTATGTTCACCTTATCCTAGAGCATTATGCTCTAAGATGTTCACCGATATCACTGTCAATTGTGGAACGATTTTCAATTTTTTTTTTTAAGGAGTATACTCCTGAGGTGTTACCATTGTCATCAAGTTGTCTGATGATGGAATCCCAGGGAACTTGAGGGCAACCCTCAAATTATATAGGCACGCGTTTAGTGATTTCGGTATTATCTATTACTAGCTGTTGCCCGCGACTTCGTCCGCGTAGAACTTTTTATCGTCTTAGAAAATGATTTCTCTCAATACAAAATTTAAACCCTCTTTTAGGGGATAATTAAAAAAAAAGTTGATGTTCATTTTCTAGTTTGTGAACAAACAGTCTAAAACCAAAGTTAAAAATCTCATACTTTAAAAATGCCTTGAAATACTCAAACTTTGAACCAATTTTAACACTCTTAGGGGATGAATTTGGAAAAACTCTGAAATCAGTTTTGTAGTCTTTTAACGTACAGAATAAGACCGAAGTTAAAAATCTCTTACTCACACTTTAAAATTTTATTGCTCGCCATTTAAAATTTGAAGCCCCTTTTAAACCCCCTTAGAGGTTGAATTTTTCTAATCGCTAAAAGAACTTTTTTCGTAAACTTTTAAGTCTCTAGCCCAAAAAAAGTGTTGCCCATACAAAGCTTTCTTAACCCCCTAAGGGGTGGAATTTTCTAAAACTCTGAAAGTACTTTATTATTAATTTTAATAAGTAACATTTTGAATAGTTTTAAGTCTAGTAAAAAAAAAAGTGTTTCCCACACAACACTGGCTACCCTTCTTAAGGATCTTAAGGATCCCCTTAGGGATGGAGTTTTCTAAAACGCTGAAAGTTCTTTTTTAGTATTCTAATAAGTAATCTTTTTGCAAAGTTTTAAGTCTAACTCAAAAAAAAGTGTTGCCCATGCAAAGCTTGCTCTCCTTTTTAACCCTATTAGGGGTGGAATTTTCTAAAACGATTTGTGTTCTTTTTTTGTATTTTAATAAGTAATCTTTCTACAAAGTTTCAAGTCTCTAACTCAAAAACATAAACTTTCCCTGATAAAAACTTTGCACCCCTTTTTATCCCCCTTAGGGATAGATTTTTTCAAAACGCTGAAAGTCTTTTTTTTTGTATATTTATAAGTAATCTTTCTACAAAGTTTTAAGTGTCTAGCTCAGAAAAAGTGTTCCCCATACAAACCTTGCACCCTTTTTTAACCCCCTTAGGGAATGATTTTTGTAAAACGCCGAATGTAGTATTTTTCATGTTCTAATAAGTAATTTTTCGTCAAAATTTTAAGTCTCTATTAAAAAAAAAATGTTTTTCCCATACAAACTTTGCACCCTATTTTACCCCCTTAGGGGTGAAATTTTCCAAAACGCTGAAAGTACTTTCTTTGTATTTAAATAATCTTTCTACAAAGTTTCAGGACTCTAGCTAAAAAAAATAGTTTCCCACATACAAACTTTGCACCCCTATTTTAGCCCCCTATTTTTAGGGGTAGAATTTTCTAAAACGCTGAAAGTACTTAATTTGTATTCTGATGACTAATCTTTCTACAAAGTTTTAAGTCTCTATTTAAAAAAAATATTGTTTCCCCCATACAAAATTTGCACCCCTATTTTACCCCCTTAGGGGTAGATTTTTTTAAAACACTGAATCTAGGTACTTTATTTGTATTCTAATGAATAATTTCTCTACAAACTTTTAAGTCTCTATTTAAAAAAAAAGTAGTTTTTCCCATACAAACTTTGCACTCTATTTTACCCCTTTAGGGGTAGAATTTTCTAAAACCCTGAAAGTTCTTTATTTGTATTCTAATGACTGATCTTTCTACAAAGTTTTAAGTCTCTATTTAAAAAAAAAATGTTTCCCCCATACAAACCTTGCACCCCTATTTTACCCCCGTAGGGGTGGAATTTTCCAAAACGCTGAAAGTGTTTCATTTGTATTCTAATAACTAATTTTTCTACAAAGTTTAAGTCTATAGCTCAAAAAAAAAAGGTTCTCCCATACAAACTTTGCACCCCCATTTTACCCCCTTAGGGGTAGAATTTTCAAAAATCCCTTTTTATCCCTAGCCCACGTTATAAAAGCAACATACTGTGCAAAAATCAACTCTCTAAGATTAGTAGTTTCGGCTGTGCGTTGATGAGTGAGTGAGTGAGTGATTGAGTGAATAAGTCAGTCAGGACATAGGCATTTATTATGTATAAATAGATAGAAGATAATGAAACTCCCATTCAAATATCTCAAAAAATTATGAAGCTACATCCGTTTTAATGTCGCTTGTTAGAGTGAGAAAACGATGAGGGACTGTGACGTCAATATACTCGAGCGTCATAGTTAAAAACAATCGTTTCATATGAAGGTGCGTTTTGCGGAAAAGGGACAGAACATACCCCCTCTTAAAACTTTGGACTCTTATAACTTAATCATTACCTATATAACCTCTTGCTTTGTTTTTTTCTCCATTTGACAATATTTATTTTAAATTCTTTTTCGAGAAAATACATTATGATTATTTACCATATTTTCGATTCCTGAGAAACACGAACTTCGGAATTCGAAAATATTCGGGTATCTCTATCTCTATCGCACTAACCATACTCGAGTGACAGGGATGCATATATATGAACATTGAGTATCGGTTTTCGTGGTAGCGCCGCAGGTACTTTGGCTGAATGCGCCGAGCGCGTGCCATTGTCATTCAAAAAAAACAAATTCGTGTTAATTATATTGTTCAAATTTGTTGATTTCATTTATTGAAATTACGACATAAAACGACATTTGCGCATATAAGTTCTCATATCAAAATCGAATATTTTTTTATGGTTTATATTTTAGCATTTGTCTTGTAAAGGTCTATCGTAGACGGGATTTAAATTATTAATAAGTGAAAGGCAAAGCAATTCCGCCATTTTGACGAAAATTTGACGGTTCTTATAGCTGACAGTTGGAGCAGCGTTTGATTTCAATAAAAATAAATGAAAAATTAAATGAAGTCGTATATTTCGGAAAATTAATTAACTGTCGCAGTCTAATAAAAACTATCCTAAGTTGCAGCTAGAATAATAATGTACCTATATAAAATGTTTCATATTTTTCCGTTCATGGGATGCTGAGAACATTCGAACCGCGCAAAGCTTAGTTTCAAACTGGCTGATTCTTTTTTTAATTTAGAGATTTATTATAAGTGGAGATAACATTTATAACTCGTGTATTTACCGACGGAAATGGCAATTTTGGTGAAGTGGAACTGATGATGAAGATAGATGACTTATGGAACTCCTCAAGGATGTAAATTACGTCAAAGATTCTGAAATGATTCCGTTTAAGTAGTAACTAATGCAATGTCAACTCTGAGATTCTTGAGGAATGACTTTTTGACCACAAGTACAAGAGCACTCTTATGAATTGTAATTTTTATACAATTGTCTTTTCACCCATCAAGTTTTCAGCAAGGTCAGTATCTATTCCATCCATGATATTTGACAAAAGGAGGCATGGCATCCCTTTTCCCTTTCATGTGTTTAATTTTCAAAATCGACAGAGACATAAAAGTGGGGATATATCCCCTTCTGTGAATATCGCGCGTGGAATACCGGCCAGGGGCCCGATTTTTGACTTTCGAGCGCTCGACTCTTTCATTCGAAAACTGACAAAAATGATGAAATGCTATTTTGAAATAGCGATAGACAACTGAAAAGCGAGTGGTATTGACCACTCGTAGTCAATTCTATCGGTAGAAAGTAAGTGCTTGCAATTTTGACACTACAATCGTATATACTTTTATTTAATTTTAAAGCGCTCGAAAGTCAAAAATCGGTCCCCTGTAGACTAACGTGGTAATTTCGCAACTTATCGAATAAATTTTCACCTTAAAAAGTAACACGATTACTCTGCTGGACTCTTTTACACCTTAGAATTTCAAATTGATTTTTAATGGATTTCTGACTGCCACGGGTGGACAGAATATAATACTTATAGTAATTTATACTTACTCGTCTGGTTTTTTGATCTTTACTAATATGATTTCCTAGTTTGAGCTCGGCCGCAAAGGAGAGGGATTCTTTTATGGTCAGCATGTCCTGCACTTTGTCGTCTTGTAGGATGTAGCACGATCGTCTCCGAAACCATTTATTGTTTCTTATCCTGCCGTTCACGTAGATCCTGCCTTGTGACTGATTTCTGAAAAAAAATCAATGAAAAAAACTAATGAATTGCTTAAAATATATATTTTTTGCATTATTTTCTTCTTTTAATTGGATCAATCGTGTCTATTACCCACCGAACCAGACATTCCAATCAATTGAATGGTTAGTATTTTTCTTTTCTCATGCGACAACCAGGGGACCGATTTTTGACTTTCGAGCAGTCGACTCTTTCACTCGAATTTGTCAAAAATGATGAAATGCAATTTTGAAATAGCCAAAAATTTAAAAATGAGTGGTATCGACCACGTGGTGGTATTCAACTCTATCGGTAGAAAGTAAGTGCCTGCAGTTTTGAGACTGTAATCGTATTTACTTTTATTTAAATTTCGAAAGTCAAAAATCGGTCCCGTTTGTCAATTTTACCTCAAAATGCTACCGTCCAACTGGTTGGAATTGGAATGTCGGGTTGGTCGGTAGTCGTTCGTCTATTACACGCAATACAGGGGAAATTTGGGACCCAGTTTGAAAATCCTGTCAAATTGTATAATACAAAGAATAATTTTTGCGAAATGGTCTTAAATAGGGAAGTTGCATCTTTTTATTTTATTACGTAAATCAAAAGTATAATCCAGCATTAAAACAACTGTAGCATTAGATCTTTCTTATCATTTATTTTTCTGATGTTATATGCATTTGAAATCTGCACGCGCCGGCACTCCCCGAAAACGCTATATCTCCCAACTTATATTCTCGGCGCGTTTACTATGGAGTCAGTCATTATTTTCAATTATCTCTACAAAATTTGCTTTTATGTATATACTTGTCGTACAATAGTACATTACTTACCCAGGGCGGTTAAACAAAGAATGTCTCAGATCGCAGGTATTTGACGCCCGAGCTGAAGGCAAGGGCGATAAATATGCGCTCTGAGGCTTTCTTTATTACCGCCCGTGGTGAGTACAAAATTTTACGTCTCTATCTGGCCAGGAAGTGGGGTTTTACGCATGCGGTAATTCCTACTTTATGGCCAGGTATGACGTAAAATATCATTTTCAACACACCTGCTCGTAAAGTAGGTCTTATTACAGCGTATTTACACTGATAATGCAGAATATTACCCATGCCGTGCCTTTTACATTACATTATCGCAATACTGCCTTTTCATTACAGTATATCTTTTTAAATATTAGCAAAATAATGCAGAATATTACCCATGCCGTGACTTTTACATTACATTATCGCACTAGTGCCTTTTCATTACATATCTTTTAACATTTTCATTTTTTTTTTTTTTTTTTTTCCTCGCAAATGTGTTGAAAAACGTCGTATCAAACACGTGAGCATTGGTCATTACACTTCTCGTCTCCATTATGCCTTCGCCTTCGGCTCAGGCTTAAAAACCGACTCGAGTGTAATGACCAACATAGCACACTTGTATCATAATGTACTATTATAATTCAATATTCTGTGTAACTGTTATGATATTTTATCGAAAAATTTTTTTTTTTTATCGTCATTTTAACGTGTGATAAAACTAATACAATCGTTTTTTTTTCCTTTTTAGGGTTCCGGACCAATAAGGTAAAAACGGAACCCTTATGGTGCCTACTCCGTCCGTCTGTCTGTCTGTCACAAAGTTAAATATCTCAGGAACTACTAATGCTATCAATTTGAAATTTGGAATAGTTGTAAATGAAGCTAATCCACGTGTATGGAAAATGAAAAAAATATAGATATATTTTTAATTTCTATAAAAAAAAGACGGATAAGAAGGGGTAAAAATTTTAAGTCTAGTTAGTAGGCCAAATGGGGTGTCATATGAAAAAACTTGAATTGCACATTCTAAAACAGTTTTTATTTTTTTTCTTTAGTGTCAAAATTTGGATTTACAAAGGAAAATGTAGAAAAAATACCACCCCCTTATATCCGAAGTTTACCGAGCAAAACATTTGAAAAAATTATATGTTATTAATATTAACGTAAATATTACCGGAAAAGTATGACGAAACCTCTATCTAGCGTATTTTTTTATTCTTCAAAAGTCATTTAATACTTAAGTTTGTAATTTAATATTTTTGTGTTGATTTTTATTCCTTCCAATTCGCATGGAAGTATTCCGAAAGTACCAAATAAAAAAAGAACTATCGAAATTGGTTGACTTGAAAAATAATTAACTCTGAAAAACCAACATAGATCTTTTGTTAAAAGCGTAGTAGTTAGAGCTTTATAGGACAACAGCAATATTTTTGTCATTAAAGCATGAGCCTTGGCACACTTGTTACTTAGGAGGAGTAGAGTTGAAAACGCCCGGGCGCCAAGGGCGGACGCCCCGCTGGTGGGGAGGGGGGGAAGTTTCGTTCCGCCGCGTGTCCTTTCAGTCACCCTACCATCTTATTCATAGACACTAGGGCATGTTTGGTATCGTTGTCGGATAAAATGAGGATGGCCAATCAGTTTTTTGGGCAATAATAACATATTTTCATAGAAAAAAAAGGATATAAAAGGTTAAAGTCAAAAAATCTCAGTTAAAAAAAAACTTTCTGCAACGATTACGTAAAAACAGGAAATGATTTGGGTATAAAAAAAATATGATTATAAAGCCATATTTATGTTTATTTTAAAAACATATAAATTTATATAGGTATCTTTAAAAAATGTAACAAAAAGAAATTATAACTACAGTGAAGCAAACTACGTACATTCATGTATTGACTGAAAATTCAGAGAACAAGTTTTACGTTTTTGCCGTTGTATATATTTGGTATCGTTTTCGGATAAAATGAGCATGGCCGATCATTTTTTAGGACATAAATAACATCTTTTCGTAGAAAAAAAATGAACTACAGGCAAAAATCAAAAATCTCAGTTAAAAAAAAACTTTCTGCAACGATTACGTAAAAACATGCAACGATTGGGGCATGAAAAAATATAATTATATAGCCACATATATGTAGATTCTAAAAACATATACTTAATATATTAGAATCATGAGAAACGCAACTACGTAAAAAAAGTTTAGAACAGCAGACTCGTCCAAATTTTACAATGAGGGCCCCAAAAACAAATTTTATAATTGTTTGATTATGTAATGTGACTACTAGCTCAATTGTATATTACGTAGTTTAAAGCTGTGTTTACGTTTGTTAGCATGTGTACTATATTTTGAATTGCAAATAATCTAACTGTTTGATGATCTCAATTGACTGGTTGAAAATAAAACCAACAAATCACACATCCGATTATATATTATTGTTAATCTGATTATATATTATTGTTAATCTGAATATATATACTGAAATTTTTTTATGTGAAACATATTTATGTGTAACATGTTCCATGACAAGCACACACCTCAGTGCACTTAAATCTTTGTTGAAAACACCTGCATCTAGCTGCGCATTTCTTTTTGCATCTGCACCTAATTACCTAGGCTTCGGCAGCTACTGGCAAACAAGTCGATGTAGGTTCCCATCTTTCATTAACTTTCGTCCATCCCCAATCAGATGGACTTGGAATATTTTGGATCGGTCACATTTGACCCCATACATGAACTGCTTGAATAACTGCCCGCAGGAAATGCTGGTGCAGTTGCAGCATCCGTTGGTGGAATATTTTCCAACTGGCGGTCTTTTTTCGTGAACAACTGCTTTCGGCATTCGTTCAGAGCCGAAACTACCACCACGCCTACAGCGGCGCTAGAAGTCCTACTGGACCTACCGCCACTTCACATGGTGATTAAGTCCGAGGCGCGCAAATCGCTCTACAGATTAAGAACTCTTGGACTATGGAGCGATAGCAAGCAGAAGACTAAGCACACAAACATGGAGACTAACGGTTTCTTAGACAGAATAACAAACATGGGGTGCGACAAAATGCTACCCAAGTATGAATTCCGTAGGAACTACACAGCAAAAGTTCCATCCAGGGCTGAGTGGGCCGAAGGTCTGGTATCGAAGACAGCATATGGTACACGGACGGATCAAAAATGGGATCCGGTACGGGAGCAGGCATCTATGCAATTGACTAAGTATAGTAGTAGTGTTAGCATGGGTAGTTTGGCAACCGTCTTCCAGGCGGAGACATACGCCATAATTGCCTGTGTATAGGAGAATATAGTCAGGCAAACCAAAGAGCAGACTATCTGTATACTCAGTGACAGTCAAGCGGCTCTTAAAGCGCTCACGGCGCCGAAAGTGACTCTAGACTAGTTTATAATGGCGTCTAAGCACTAAACAAGCTTGAAAGGCACAACAAGGTGCAACTAGTTTGGATACCAGGGCACGAGGGCTTCATCGGCAACGAAAGAGCAGATGAGCTTGCAAGAGGGAGCTCTACAAATCACTTTGTAGGGCCAGAACCATTTGTGGGACTCTCGCAGGGAACCATAATATCGGCCTTCAAAGCCTACGCCAAAACCAAACGCCAACACGAGTGGAGGAATGAGGCTGGCTTTAGGCATTCTAAGCTCTTCATAGAAGGAGTGGACTCGGGCTGGACCAGACAATTCTGGAAATCCAGTAGGAAGCAACTCAGAATTATATCTGCGGTGTTCACAGGTCACTTTGGGGTCAAGGATCTCTTGGCCAAGATGAGACTAGCGGGTAGTTTAGTTTAGACTGTAGAATGTGTGGCGAGGAGGATGAGACTATGGTACACTTATTGTGTGAATGTCATGCCCTTGCCAGACAAAGAATAAATTACTTTGGTAACGGCTATCCGCAACCAAAGGAATTCAAGGTGCTCCCGCTGAACTGCATCATCCGTTTTGTGGAAATGATTGAGCGAGCTTGGGAGTAGGCATAAAGGAGAGGGCAAATGCACAAAATATCCCACTGGGTCGAAGTGCATCCGAAAGGGCTCTCACTTAGATAAGATAAGATAACCAGTCAATTGAGATCATCAACCAGTTAGATTATTCGCAATTCAAAATACACATACTAACAAACGTAAACACAGCTTCAAACTACGTAATATACAATTAAGCTAGTAGTCACATTGCACAATCAAACAATTATAAATTTTGTTTTTGGGGTTCTCATTTTAAGAAGTAAAATTTGGACGAATCAGCTGTTCTAAACTTTTTTTTACGTAGTTGCGTTTCAAACTGTTCTAATATATTATATGTTTTTGGAATTTACATAAATGTGGCTTTATATACATATTGTTTTTCATGCCCCAATCGTTGCATGTTTTTACGTAATCGTTGCAGATTTTTTTTTGTTACTGTTTTTTTTTTTTTTTTTGCCTATATTCATTTAATTTCTATGAAAAGATGTCATTTATGTCCCAAAAAATGATCGACCACCCTCATTTTATCCGAAAACGATACCAAATATATACAACTGCAAAATAAAACTTGCTCTGTGAATTTTAAGTCGATACATAAATGTACGTAGGTTGCTTTTTTTTTTGTTATTTTTTTTATAGATACCCATATAAATTTATATATTTTTAAAATCTACATAATCATATTATATAATCATATTTATTTTATAATCATATTTTTTTTATACGCAAATCGTTGCCTGTTTTTACGTAATCGTTGCAGAAGGTTTTTTTTTAACTGAGATTTTTTGACTTTTACTTGTATTTAATTTTTTTTTCTATGAAAAGATGTTATTATTGCCCCAAAAACTGATTGGCCATCCTCATTTTATCCGAAAACGATACCAAAAATGCCCTAGCAAAGATGGTAGGATGACTGAAAGAACGCGCGGCGGAACGAAACTTCCCCCCCTCCCCACCAGCGGGGCGTCCGCCCTTGGCGCCCGGGCGTTTTCAACTCTACTCCACCTAAGTAACAAGTGTGCCAAGGCTCATGCTTTAATGACAAAAATATTGGTTCCCATACATCGATGTCCTATAAAGCTCTAACTATAGGGAAAGTTTGTACGGAACCCTCGGCGCGCGAGACGGACTCGCACTTGACCGATTTTTTTTCTTTTCTATGGTATCTCTACGTATATATCCGCATCGATTGAGTGCAATTTATTCGAAATTTAAGTCACATGCAAGTTCCCCATTAAAGAACGCCACCGTACTTTCTAAGCGGGGCGTTTGCGGAAATTGTTCAGGGATTTAATTGAATCACTTATTGTTTCTAGAATAATTATGATATGGAGTTGTGATTACAATATCTGATATATAGCTAGAAAGAGTTTGATCACCTCCCAATTTTTATAATGTCTCTGCAACAAAACGACTTATCACGTGATAGGATAATCTAGAAGCAAATCGGACCCGGTTTTTACGACATTCTTATGTAAATCAGGCTCGAGGATTTTAACCTTTACTTTCCATGTGAAAAAAATATAAAAGATTTGAATGACACTTAATGCTGTATTTTTAAGCGAAAAGGAAAAGGAGGAGGTTAAAATATGTTCCACTGTATGTATTTTTTTTTAATGTATGTACGCCGATTTCTCCGTCAGTTGTGGACCGATTTCCAAAATTATTTTTTTATTCGGAAGAGTATACTCCCGAGGTGGTCCCATTGTCACCAATTAAGCATCTGATGATGGGATCCCAGGGAAATTGAGGGCAACCCTCAAATTTTATAGGCACGCCTGTAGTGATTTCGGTATTTTCTATTATAATGCGCGTATTTACCTTCGGAAATCGCAATTTTGGTGAAGTGGAACTGATGATAAAGACCACAGATGACTTATGGAACTCCTCAAAGATGTAAAGTTCGTCAACTCATGAAGTGGTAATTCTGAGATCCTTTAGGAATCGACGGAACTCAAATATTATCAGCCCACAGATAGCGACTTGGGTTTTTTCTGTAATAATCAACGCATTTGCTCTCGGAAAGCAGTGCATGTGGTAAATTGGCTTGGCGAAGTACTGAATTGAAGTCGGTTTAAACTTTGTTTTTAAAGTAAATTATTTAGATTATAATTAGCGATGTTGAAAATGTTTTAAGTAGTTTTTTCCATTGTAGGCATGTCCAATCATTAACATTACATACTTTAAAATGTTAGGTATTCTCGCAGTATTTTTCCTGCTAGCGCTTAATAAATTTTTATCGTTCGTGCCATAGATGGCTGCATAACGCGCCTGAGAAGGAAGCGAGTAAGGCCGTTGAATGGCAGCTTCCTCGTGCTCTAGATACCAGCCAGAGACACGCTTGAAGATCACAAAAACCGCGCATATTTACCCCATCAAAGGCCAGCTGATTGAAATCGACGCTCTCCGGCAGGCGAAAAATTACTGTTTTTACCGAAGTAAAGTAGGTAGGTAGCTAGTGTGTAGTAAAGTAGCTATCGCGGATAGATTGAGAGCCTTGCGTTGGTATGGGCACGTAATGCCGATGGATGAAAGTCATGTGACCAAAAGAGTATTAGGTATGAATAAGGATGGATGTAAGAAACGAGGTTAGGCAAAACAAAAGGTGGATGGACTGTGTGAGGGACGATATGAAGAGAAAATAAGTGAGTGATGAGATGACGGCTGACAAGGAAGTATGGAAGAATAAGGGATAAGGGCAAGGAAATGATGATGATTACCGAAGCGTGTAGATGTGTTTATGCTGGACCATAGAGCTGGCACTTACCTCTCGCAGATAATTTTTCTTGCGATACGCGGAGGTAACGCGGCCAGCGTATCATGGGAAGTATGCCGCAGGCGGAAAATTTGGATTCTACCTATTCTTTTTAATCTAAAAATGGCCCCTGCGGCATTGTGCCGAAGATGCTGGCAGCATTACCTCGCTGAATAGCTAAGCTAATTCTTTGTGCGTCAGCTGCCAGCCCTGCGGTCACCGGTGGTATCTGTAAGCATCTTCGACATCTCCTTGAAGAGGCTTAAGGCTCCAGGGCCAAGGGTCTCGACGCCAAAAGGCACGAAATTGTATTCGGCGCCGAGACCACTATATTTGCACATTCGGCAGCGCATTCATTTAGCAGCTTCGGCTGCTTCTGCTGCGGCTGCTGCCCTCATCGAGGTACGGTGGAGATGCGACGGGGCTAGTGTGTCAACACAGGTTGCATCACACACCAGGACCCGTCCCATACTCCACGGGACCAATGACATCCCGTCCGGTCTCTTGCCATCGTTTCTTAGAATACTGGAAGGCTCTAAAAGAGCCGGCACATTGGCCGATGCAAGAGACCGACGAATAATGTTGTATTAAATAAATGCAGTATGTATATGTATGTATATCTACATACTTTCATATGTAAAAAACGTACTCTTTCGAATCAGTTATTGTCGTGGTAAAACAGGTACTCAAACATTTGTCATTCAGTAATTAGAACGCACGCTGAAAATTTGCTTGTGCCATTTAATGCGCACACATAAAGTAACACTTCTCGTTATGTCATACAATTAAAACGTTATTTTTGGATGAACTCTAGATTTAATGCATTTGTAGTAAAGTTTTTTCTTCCGACATAGCAAGATCTTTTCAACGACTAGTTAGGTGTCTACTAGTATTTAGCTATTCAGTATACTCAAATTGATGTTTTGAATTGGAACATTTGGAACACAACTAGCATAGCACTGGCTATCTGTACCATTAGTAAAGTTATCTCTAACTTGTGACGGAGAAATGACTGAACACGAGTTTCTATAGTGTAGTAAAGTATTATTGTACGAGGCAGTTATCATAGTATTATTATTATTGTAAATACTATTTACACATAATAAGCGTCACTATGAGATAACTAAGGCATAAAGCATTGAAGTTTGTATCTGCGTCATATAGAGAGCATTAATTGCGTAGTAAGTTGATGAACGATTAATGTAGTTAAACAATAGCCCAAGCAATATCATCATCGTCCTAGCGTTATTCCCGGTTGAGCAAAACATTATACAGGTCTCTCGCCGGCAGCACAAGAGTTTACTCATCACCAGCCCCCCTATTCTGTAACTTGTTTTAAGCTCACCTTAAAGCTCACCCACAATTATACCTTGACACCGCGATGCGTTGTAATTAAGCGTAGGTAGAGGTCTAGTTTCGTAACGGGCGACCGGCGGGGTGAGCAACATTAACGCATAGCGAATAACAGCCCAGGAGCACAGAACAGTATATAATATTACATACAGAACGGATACGAACCACCTCCCACCGAAGTCGGCTACCTCAGCGATGGGCGTTATTTCCCGGGCGCGATGCCGGGTAGCCCAGTGCGACGCTCACCGCTCTGCCGTGTGCACGTTCGCGCATAAATAAGAGTGTAGGAACTTAATAACGTTCGCGGCGATGGCTAAATATTGTGCACTGTTTGGGTGCTTATCCACGCACAGTTCCCATCCGATGCAAATAGGTAAGTACGTTTTTCGAATCTTAGGTAGGTGTTAATTCAATTAGTATAATAGGTACAATCTAATTATGACATTTATGACCCGAATAAAATAAATTGGTTCCGTGCTTTTACTTTACTCGCACAAATTATTTCTGTCATTATTCATTTAAATAAAAAGCTGTACCTACTTTAAACAAAAATTAGAAACAAATAGAGCACATGGTAATCTAACTAAGACAAAGACAACTATTAAATTGCGCCGGTCGAGTTAGGTTTAAATAGGATTTAAATTTTTGTAATTATTAATTTAATTAAAAATCTGTACTTAAAATAAAAAAGTTACAAATGGAACACATCCTAATCTACCTCAAACTACTCTCAGATTTAGCCAGACGAATAAGGTTTAAGTAGGATTTAAGTTTTAATTAATTAGGTACATAAACGCAGACTTCAATCGTTTGTTCGTCTATCTCTGTCGCTGTCGCACTTGCATATTCAAGCGAGGGAGATATTGCGAGTTTCGATTTTCTTGGTACGAGTAGTGCCGCTGCGGTGCAGGTGGGTCAAGGCTCACGCACGGACTTGTTTCGGTAGATAGGTACGCAAATCGGAATATGATACAATATGGATTATGATCAGAGATCGGACAAATTTGCGACATTGCTCGCAATAATGTGGACATGACTCCAAAATTAATCAAAATGTTAATCAATTAATTATTTCTTGAAATAATATTTTAATTTCCGGAGATAATAATAGTTTATACGTGCTTATAACTATTAGGAAAATGTTATTTGAAGTGGTTTTCATTTTTGTAAATATTTTTATACAGGGTGGGCCCTGTAACTGGAGCAAAAAGTTAAACGGTAGATTATTAAGCTTGTGAACAATTATTTCGAAGTGGTTTTATGCGAAAAAAAAATTTTTTTTTTGAAAAAAAAATCTTTAAAATTAGTTTACTTGTATTTTTTTACTCTTCTGGAGTGCTATGAGTAACTTTTTATTTTAAAAACACAAAAAAAAAGAAAAAAAAAGAAAAAATCACAAAACTATCTGTTGAACACAAAAATGCAAAAACTATTATGACTCATTACATGATGTTACCTCAAAATCTGCATTGACTGCCGTGATATGATCTCGTGGTGCCAAGATACATTACTTGGAGGTTATAACCGCTCAGGCCTACTGCCGCTGCAGGAGACCATCGCGTGTGCTGACTTCTGGCCGAAGGGTGTCGTGTTTCGGCGGTTCCGGGACAATGCTACACCCATGCTACACCGGACTTGACGATACAACGGAGCCACGCTGTTATGTCGCCTCAATAATTAGTTTTTAATTTTATAATATTTTTGTATGTATGGTTAGTCTTTAAGGTATTTGTTACTATGGGCCTTAGATGCCTGAAATAAATGGTTTTATTTTATTTTATTTTTATTTATTTTTATAACTTTAGATCAAAATTTCTCCGTAACCAAAAATTTTGAAAGTGAATGATACACAAGGAGTTACTGCAAATACTCTAAGGAAGCCTCCTTTTGAATATTTGCTCCTGTTACAGGGCCCACCCTGTATAATAATGAAATGAAGTTACGATTTTAAACTGACACGATTATTTTCACTAGAAATAATACCCAACAACTACTACATGGTAAATATCCTTTTTAGTTCAATAGATATAAAACCTCCGTGGATTTACTTTTTCTTAATATATATATTTTGACATTGATAGTTGCCAAATTACAGTCGTAATTGCCGTACCTAAATTACTTACGTAGGTACGTACCGTACCTAAACGGCAGCAAAATTAAATAATAGCATGTTGTTTACTGATGGGTACTGAATATCGCCAGTTTAAAAACGCTGATATTTAAACTTTAAGGAAAGGTGTTGGAAGTTTATCTTGAAACAAATCGATTCATCAAAATTCGTCGAATGTTGGGAAATGGTAATCGCTCTTATTCGTACATTTCAATGCAACGATAATCAAGGTAACCTTTCTACATTACTAATTTGATGGTTAAATGCACTTGTATTTTATATAAAAAGAAATAGAATTACTGCAGAAAATTTGGAAAAAATACTGATTATTTTCTTTTATAAATGTATACTTTAACAAACTTTTGTATTTATTGACTAGGAATCAAATTATATGTCATGTAAGAAATTAATTAATTGAATAACATTTTGATTAATTTTGGAGTCATTACTGCGAGCAATGTCGCAAATTTGTCCGATCTCTGATTATGATAAAATAAATCAACACAAGGTGGAATTTGTGATAAAAATCTTTTATAATACTTTCTGTAAAATACCAAGACTTTGACATTGTCACGGAGTGAAAAATATGATAGATTAGGCGTTTTTCAAAAAAGGGGTACTTAATACGTTCAGAAACGTTAATACTGACGATCCTCAAACAAGAAAAAAAATGTCCCAAATATTCCATTCCAGATCGTCACAGTTTTGTATGCCGTTTTTTATATACCTGTCGCGTGACGCACAGGAAAAAAATATTACATAGTATAATCTGGGACAACCTTTTTCTTGTTTAATAGTCCCCGGCAAGATCGGTTCTCCTTACAAACGTAGTTACGCTTTTTTTTACTATTTGTTAATACAGTGTACGAAATGATATTTGTCAATTTATATGGGTTTAATAATATTCAGCCGTGTGAACACTTGTTTTTAATGACGCCGTCTAGCGACTTGAACATCTACAGCGAATGTCATTCACGCACACATTGACGTGTGCACGGACAAGGCGCGCACACATATTTACCGGAACTAACTCATTTGTACGTCGTGTCCACCCTGTGCCAGGAGGCAGGAACACGACACAACGTTTTTATAGAGTAGGCAGTGTTATTTGACTGCCGGCTTCAGTAAGACGAAGGTGTTCTTGTAAGATTGGGTTAGATGACACAAAGAGGTACTTATTGAACTTAAGGGATATTGTTTCTCTTACCCCGAAGAATTAAGCCCTGTTAATCACACCCCACCGGACCTTAAATACCTTAAAGTGCTGTGCTGTGCGCTACATACTTTTCTAGCCATATCAACGAAAGTTTTAAATCTTTTATTTTGTATCCAGAGTTTGAAAAAACACAAAATGGTTAATTCAAGTACGTCCTCTTACTTAAGGGCCTCATTATAATAAACTAGCTTCCTCCCGTGACTTCGTCTGCGTGGACCCGGGATACAAACTATCCTATATTTTAATCCAGTTTATAAAGTATCTTCGTGCAAAATGTCATCCAAATCGGTTGAGCCGTTTAGGTTATTTGAGTAACAAACATCCAAACTTTTGCATTTATAGGATAGTACCTAGGATAAGCCGATTCATTCAAACGATATGGGTTTCATACATTTTATAACGGTTATATTTACATTCATCTGATTGCTGAACGTAACGGCTCCTGAGCTATAACCACGAACTTCGAATCTCGAACTTCGTATATCTTCGTCTCTATTGCACTTATGGTTTATGGTATTCGAGCGACAGAGACGGATATATACGAAGTTCGAGATTCGAAGTTCGTGGTAGCGCCGCTGTTGTTTCCGGCGTAAGAGCACATCAGAGAGCATCATGAATTCATGACAGACAAGTAATGTATCCGGCTTTACATTTACGATTGCACTCGATGTCCACGACCGGACATTGAAAATATTAATTAATAAATTATTGTTACTTTTGTAACCTTATCAGAGATTAGGTGGCATTGTATTAATATTATAGGCCAATGCCTTCTATTATCATCATCATGAGTTGGTAATTTTATTCATAAGACGTCATACCTAGGGAATACAATGCCGGGATCCCGGGATCCCACACGAAAATTTCGCGGGATTGCGGGATTAATGATGAACTAAATTTATGCATTTTATTATGAGTTGCCTTGCCACGGCCGTAATTTCTAGTCGCAATTTGTCGACTGTTTATCTAAAATTCATATTTGACGTATTTTTAGAGTTCCGTACCAAAAAGGTAAAAAAGGAATCCTTATGGTGGTGCGACTCTGTCCGTCTGTCCGTCCGTCCGTCTGTCACAACGTTAATTCAATTCAATTCAATTTCATTTATTTAAGATAACAAGGACCTCATTTTTGTTAGTATGCACTGGAAACAATAAAACTTAAACCCTATGTTAGAACTTAAAAAACTAAATTAGATTTAACAAGATTAACTATGTGCGCCAATATGCCAATATCTCAGGAACTATTTAAGCTATCGATTCGAAATTTGGAACAACTTTTAAGTGGGTTAAGACACGTGTATGGAAAATGAAAAATATTTAATGTATATTTTTATTTTCTGTGTAAATGACGAATATGAGGGGGGTTAAAAAATCAAAGTTTAGTAAATATATCAAGTGAGGTATTATATGAAAGGGCTTGAGTTGCACTTTCTTAAACCTTTTAAAATTTTTTTCTACGGTTGTTAAATTTTGAATTATTAAGGAAAATGTAGAAAAACATACCATTCCCTCCCTACTCTCCGAATCCTACTAAGCGAAAATTCTAAAATAATTACATATGATTTAGCGTAACGTAAATAATACAGGAAAAATAAAACGATATCTCTATATAACGTTTTTATTTATTTGTCAAAAATAATGTCTTAATTAAATTTTAATTTACTTACTTTTGTATGTGATGGCGCTGTGCAACGGTAACTTCTACTATGAGCTGTTTAAGATTGTTCAAGAAAGAATGGAGTCCTGACATGACGGGTATGGTGTATGAAAGTTTGTACGGAACCCTCGGTGCGCGAGTCAGACTCGTACTTGACCGGTTTTTGGACCTTAGAAAAGAATATTTCGGCCGAATATATGGTTCGGTAACAGCTAGGATGAATGGATCGGATGAACAAACTGTAATTGTTTAATGTTAATAGATATATAGCGATAATAGATACCTATTATCAATTAAACGACTGATAACGAATAAATATAACATGTTGTCATCAAAATACATGTATACTTAGTCATTTTTAGCAAATTATTTTTTCCCTTCAGGTCCATTGACACACAGTACACACGGTCAAGGTTGTTTATAAATACTCGGGCTTGAAGCAAAGTGGTTGCTATACCTATTTAATCTACTCACAAAATAATATTCTCTTAAAATATTCAATTTATGCTATTATTAAGGGGATTGCAAAACCATCAGATTTGTCAAAGGTTATATTGCCTGAACTAGGGAATAAACGCAGTATTGCTTAAAATACTCTAGTTTAAAATATCACAAAAACAATATATTAAAATGACGATATTTTACCTCGTCTAAAAGACAAGTGAAAAAAAAAAATACAAATTAAGATAATTTTCGAGATTTGTCCAAAAAAGTCATTCCCGAAGAATAAATAAATGTGTCTCTAACAGGGTAGCGTAGTTTACGAGAATTGAGGACTGGCCTAAATGTTATAGATTACGTGGATATAACATTATAACTAAATATTCGTGATATGATTTCTGTACCCTGCGGGATCCCGCAAATACCAGGATCCCGCGGGATTGAGAATCTCGATTCCCGCAAATAACAGGATCGATATTACCTATCATGCGGGATTGCATACCCTAGTCATACCTATTAGACTTGATTTGCATACTCGTATTGCGCCTACTGCGCGTCATAGTACGCTCTACACCTATAAATAAAGATATAAATAGGTACCATTACAGACCCTTATTGATAAAATACCATTTGCGGGCTAGCGCGCGGCACATACAAAATCTTGAATTTCGAGCCACCAAACGAAACGTCTGGTTGGATGTAACTGGTGACCGGAGAGCTGGCGGTTTTCTCGCGCAACGCACCAGCATTCCAATTCAGCAAGGAAATGCAGCCAGCATCCTCGGTACAATGCACCAAAAGGGCCGTTTTTCACAGCTGGTTCTTTTCTTCCCTGTTTTTGCTATTCAGAAAAGAGTCATTATTGCCCACTAATGAGAGATTTTAACTTTGATAAGCAGGCCCCGTAGCATGGATGGCGTTATCACGCGATAAGTGATAGGATAAGCGCGTCGTCTCATTCTATCGAACGGTGTCAGCCAGGGACGGCAGCTCTATCCTATCACTTATCGCGTGATAACGGCCATCCATGCTACGGGACCAGCTGTGTGTGTTCAAATCGATAGCAAAATTATTTCCATCTTTTGGGCGTAAACACTTGACTCCCTCGTTACGCTCAAGGTTCTACTTTAGAATCCCTCACTACGCTCAAGATTGTATGGTACAATCTTTCGTTTCTCCCAGTATTCAATATACTTACTGCCGTCGCCGTAAGTATATCATTTTCCTCCCTTGAGACACAATCTATACTATTGAGTACTTGACTGTGAGTCGTCCTGTATGATTTGATCCCGATTTGAAGCAACTATGCGTGATAAGAGGTCAGGACTGGCCCACCATTAATTAAAATGAACTGCTTCACACGCGTGTTAATTCCTCTTTATTGGTAGTTTGGTCGTGAAATACTGCCTTGCCTACATTAGGTTTAGGAAAATCAGAAATTACACACTATTATAATACCTATTACTAGCAACTCCATCTGGTAAGATGTAAGAATGAAAGGATGTGTAAGTATCCCGGTCGGCAATGAAGAAAGGTCCATATCGCAACTTTATCGAATTTATTATCTTTATCGATCAGAGAAATTCTATATTTTACCGCCCCTTCGCCGTGCGTGCGTGCGTGCGTGCGTGCATGCGTGCGTGCGTGCATGCGTGCGTGCGTGCGTGCGTGTGTGTGTGTGTGTGTGTGTGTGTAAAATGGTAAGTTGGTAACATAGGTACCTGTATCCGGCTAGGATGTCCATGAGGGTGCTCTTGCCGGCGCCTGACTGCCCCATGATGACTGTCAGCTCACCGGAGTTGAAGGAGCCGCTCAGATCCCTCAGGATTGCCTTGCGTCCTAGGAAACATACATTTTGTGTTATTCTCAAGCGAAAAAAACTTAGCGAGCGAGGCGATCCGGTGATGCTACGGAGTTGATGTAGTGAGCGCATGCCCATATCTTAAATATATAAAAGATGAAACTGACTGACTGACTGATTAACAACGCACAGCTCAAACCGCTGGTTCTAAAGATTCCAAATTTGGCACGTAGGTTCCTTATAAGGTCTAGGGGTGGACTAAGAAAGGATTTTTCAAAATTCATCCTCTAAGGGGGTGAAATCGGGGTTCAAAGTTTGTATGGTGAAACAAGATTAGTCCGACTATTTTATTCCAAACTTCACACGAGTATTCCTAACGATAAATTAGTAAATACGTGTTTCAGGATTTTTGAGAATTCAACCCCTAAAAGGGGTAAATGTGGTGACAAAGTCTAAAAATCAACATGGGTACAGTAGACGGCAAACTTCGTGCGCAAATGACCTTGCCTGCGCAAAGGCGAATTGTACGTGCAAGCTGCCCCCCCACTTCCCCTCATTTGCGCACGAAGTTTGCCGTCTACTGTATAATTGTTTCTATGGTTTTTCGGGTCGCTGATTACGAAACAAGCAACGATTTTAAAATCCAACGTGGCGGACGTGAAATACCATCTCCCTGTTGGGGTGCGATGGGGTTGAAATGTCTTAATATCAATATTAGTGTCGTTTTTATGGTTTTTTGTGACGTTAATTACGAAAATGGCATCGATTTTGAAATATAATGTTGTGGACATGAAATTCTTGAAAATATTTAGTGTGTAGGTATATGTAGAGTCGATATGTATAGTCAATATGTAGTGTGAACCAATTTCAGGGTTTTTTTTTAATCATTCCTTAAATTCTACGCGGACGAACTCGCGGGCAAACACACAGACATACCCATAGGATAAGAGGGGTGGTGGTGTGGTGTGGGGGAAACTACCTGCATCCATAATTAATTAGTACATTCAAGGTGCTGCACGAAGGTGGTTGTCTGCTTGCTTTCGATAAGTTTAGGTTTGCATTCTGAGTGAAATGCAGAAAATCGTAAGGACCTACCCTACATACATATACATATCTACCTACTTACGTTCCTCAATTATTCATTTGATAACATGTAATATAATTGATAAATATTAAGCACATAATATTCTGTGAATGAATAAATAACGTTACAAAATCTCCTTTTGGAGCCAGAAAACACATTTCTAATAAAGGGGTTAAAAAGGGGTGCAAAGTTTGTATGGAGAAAACTTTATTTTTTGAACAACCTTTCAAACTTTGTGGAAAGATTAATTATTAGAATACAAATAAAGTACTTTTAGCGTTTTAGAAAAGTATGCCCCTATGGGGGTAAAAAGGGGTGCAAATTTTGTATAGGAGGATTTTTTTTATTTTAGCTAGAGACTTTAAACGTTGTAAAATTAAAATTAAAATAAAGAACTTAGTGTTTTGAAAAAAATCCACCCCTAATGGGGTTAAAAAGAAACTCTTCTCCTAAATTTTACCCTGAAAAGCGTTAATAGGGGATTCAAAGTTGGTATGGAGAGTCAGAAAATTTTAAAGTATCAGATTTGTAACTTCGATCTTAGCCTGTTTGCTAAAAGACTACAACATTTCGGTATTAGACTGTTTGCTGAAAGGCTACAAAACTTATTTCAGCGTTTTTTTTAATTCATCGCCTAAGAAGGTTAAAAGGAAGTTTGAAGTTTGTATAGAGAGCAAGACATTTTTAAAGTAAGAAATTTCTAACTATACGGTTTCAGACTTAAACTATGAGGGTTCAAAGAGGTTCTAAGTTTGTATAGAGAGCAAGACATTTTGAAGGTAAGAGATTTGTAACTTCGGTTTTAGACTGTTATACTAAAATACTACAAAAAAAATTAACCAACTTAAAAAAAGGAGGAGGTTATATGTGCCATTGTATGTTTTTTTTATGTAGGTAGTTTCGCCGATTTCTCCGTCAATTGTGGACTAATTTCCAAAATTCTTTTTTTATTCGAAAAAGTATACTTTCGAGGTGGTCCCATTGTCACCAAATCAGGATCTGATGAAAGGATCCCAGGGAAATTGAGGGCAACCCTCATATTTTATAAGCACGCATGTAGTGATTTCGGTATTTTCTATTATAATTCGTGTATTTACCTTCGGAAATTGCAATTTTGGTGAAGTGGAACTGATGATGAAGACCACAGATGACTTATGGAACTCCTCAAAGATGTAAAGTACGTCAAAGATTCTGACATGATTCCGTTGAAGTAGCAACTCTTGAAGTGTTAATTCTGAGATCCTTCGAAACAACGAAATATTATCAGCCTACAGATAGCGAATTGGGTTTTTTCTGTAGTAATCAACGCATTTGCTCTCGGAAAGCAGTGCATGTGCAATTGGAAAGGAAATGTTCATGTACCTATGTGGCTTGGCAAAGTACTGAATGGAAGTCGGTTTAAACTTTTTTTTTAAAGTAGTTATTTAAATTCATTTCTTTAAGACGATATCATGTTCTACGCGGACGAAGTCGCGGGTAACAGCTAGTTAATCCATATGAAGAATACTAACCGCTCGAGGCGAGGCGGTGCGGGTCGGATGCCGGGTGGATGTAATGAGCTGTGACCTTTAGGCTCCTTTTTAAACCTTTCCTTTTTTAACGATGGGAAATGCGTTTACGCATCCTTTCCTGTCCGGGGAGGCAGAATGAGTATGACGGACTAACCGAAGCTGGACTAACATCTAAACCCACCAACGAGATCCGGCTCCGCCATGTTAAGGGGCATCATATTTAAGGGGCGTCGCAGTATCGCTCATGGGCCTCATGCCTCATGGCATGGCATTCAACTGCGTAAGAACTCGCGAGCCAGTCTTTTTACGATCAAAAAGTGAGCCTTTTTTATATCAAAATTTAACTAATTTCTTCTGATAGGTTCTAAAATAAACAAAAAGAAATATGTTATTGATAATGACGTAAATTAAATGCCGTTGTTTTTTTAGCTTGTTATTAACTTGTAACTTGTCATAAGTATTAAGTACCTACAAAACTTAGTGTACGGACCGGAACATAAATAATTTTATTCTACAATGCCACCTACATGATTGTCGTATGTGTGTGTGTGTGTGTGTGTGTTTATACCGCGCAACACGATCGCAGTGATCAACTCGTCACTAAGCCCGCAACAAAGACCGCCTCGCATACTATTTATTGGTCAGAATCCGTATACAAAACTTCGTATAAAACTTTAGCGACATCTAATTTATTTACAAAGAGAGATTTAAATTATTTCTTGAAATTACTCCATGAACGGTCGTTAGTAACCTACTCACTTAACCAAGATTTTGCGTCCCCTTTAAAACAACGCCCGATACGCGACAAACGTTCCGAGTCACTCCAATTATTTAGTTCTTAGGCCTTATCTACTTTCTCAAACCAACTATCAACATTGTTCACACTGGGATCGAAATTTGACACGTAAAAAGTCTGGCCCCTCGAACTCGTCGGAATTGTTTTGATTACGTCGGCAAAAGCGTCGACGTTACTGTGAGATATTGTTGTTGTTGAAGGCGAAGCTTGCCCTTCTATTGCGTGTAATCGGCTCACTAACGTCACTTGTATTAAGAGATTGCCGTAACTCTACATCCTGTGAATGTGATCGACTTCGAGGCTTAGAAATAAGTCTTACGCTCAATGTACTAGAACGTACGTCGGATTTCGAGACCCAGATTTAGACTTAGTTAGTATCCAACCGGCATCGATATTTGCTACGTCTACGACCACGGTCACGATGCGGAGACACACTGTGTAAATGTTTAGATTTACCCATAATTAAACACTCAAGCTATTAAAGCACTTAGATTAAGAGGCTGACAAGACCAAATTTGTTGAAATTGATATTATTTAAGCAGTTGTTTAAGAAAAACTATTTGTTCTAGCACATCAAAAAAAATATATGTTAATATTCATCATATTTCCAAGACCGTAAACGGGCTCGAAACATAATTGGATGAAATCGGCTCGATAGAAAATAATTGCAAAGATTGGTTTTAAAATCATCTTAAACGGTTCTATGTCCTTATTTTTTTGACGTATGGGTCTGCAACTAAAAACATGAAGTCCACATATTCATACCTAAACCGTAGACGAGCCATATTTTGCAAAAAATCCACACTTTTTTTTATTTTAATTTTAATTCATTATTTTCGTCTAAAACCTGGCCGCTCAAGTAACACTCGCTTTCGTTTACTCCGATACAAATAGACAGTGTGCGCGTTTTTGGTGTTGACAGCGCCTTAAAACAGCGCCCGATACGCGACAAACGTTCCGAGTCACTCCAATTATTTAGTTCTTAGGCCTTATCTACTTCCTCAAACCAACTATCAACATTGTTCACACTGGGATCGAAATTTGAATTTGACACGTAAAAAGTCTGGCCCCTCGAACTCGTCGGAATTGTTTTGATTACGTCGGCAAAAGCGTCGACGTTACTGTGAGATTTTGTTGTTGTTGAAGGCGAAGCTTGCCCTTCTATTGCGTGTAATCGGCTCACTATTTTTTTTTTATTTTTATTTATTACATATATAAAAGAAAATACATTTGGTTAAATCTAACAGTGTCGTTAAACCCTATCGGGTTTGTATCGACACAAACTAACGTCACTTGTATTAAGAGATTGCCGTAACTCTACATCCTGCGAATGTTATCGACTTCGAGGCTTAGAAATAAGTCTTGCGCTCAATCTACTAGCACGTACGTCTGATTTCGAGACCCAGATTTAGACTTACTTAGTATCCAACCGGCATCGATATTTGCTACGTCTACGACCAGTACGACCACGGTCACGATGCGGAGACACACTGTGTAAATGTTTAGATTTACCCATAATTAAACACTCAAGCTATTAAAGCACTTAGGGGTCAATCAACTTTTTCACCCACACTTTTTCTGTCTCCTGTGTTACTTTTTACGAACTTTCATAGCAATCTATTTCAAACCTGTGTCTATCAATCCAATTAGAATCTGAGGCATATCGTAACTGCTGGTGTAAACCATCATGATACACAATTAAGTTCCTGGTTTAGAGCAGTTTCTCTAACAAACATTACAGTTCTGTATCTTGCGTTACCGGACAAAAGAGTGTGGGTCCCAAAGTTGATTGGCCCTTAGATTAAGAGTCTGCAGTTAGCTCGATTCTCCATACAAACGTAGTTACAGTAGACGGCAAACTTCGTGCGCAAATGACCTTGCCCGCGCAAAGGCGAATTGTACGTGCGAGCTGCCCCCCTGCATTGTCTGCTGCTTCGTCCCGCATGTTCAAGTTGTTTGCCGGGAACTGTACGCTCTCATTTTAAAACGACTAGCTAATTTGCTCTGAAACTTTTTACTTAGAATAAGTTAAGTACCATCCAGGTCTGTAATTAGTTTATGTAGCTTCAGGTGCCATAGTAAAAAAAAACAGCAAATTTAAGTTTTTCATACAAAACTTGTTTTTGCTGTGTTTTGTTTGTTTTATAAACTGGAGCCATATAAACTAACTAATTCCATAAAAACATTCCATGTAAAAAATAGGCCAAGTCTCGAAACTCTTCCACAATTTTTTTTCCACAAATTTCATAGAGCCAAGTCAGGCATTCTTATTAATCTTTATTTGCTTGCTAAATAAAATTCTGCGACTTGGGGATCACACAACTTTACTGCATTTACTATTTTTTGCATAGTTACCTAAAACTATGAAAGTAAGTGTGATTGCCAAGTCACAAAATTTTATTTAGCAAGCAAATAAAGATAAAAAAAAGGATGCCTGACTTGGCCTTGGCTCTATGAAATATCTCACCACTTTTTACTGTGGAAGAGTTTCGAGACTTGGCCTATTTTTTACATGGAATGTTTTTATGGGATCTCATTTCTTTTTGTAGACTGTATGGGAATATTATTTTACCAACCGCAAATAACGTTTGTATAGTTTTGCAGGAAGAAACTGCAAAAGTTACTTTGTAATAGCATGTATTTGTATAGGATTACAAACTTACTTATGCAGTTTGTATATCTCTGAAACGTGACTGAAATTGCAATATTTATAGGTTTTTTACGAATTATTAGGCTAAAAACGAATTACTTTTGAAATTTGGAGCTTGTGGGTCTGCTGGAAGTACCTTAGAATTATGTTAATCATCAGTATATAAGCGAGTATGTCAGTGACAAAACTAACGAACTTTGACGGACAATAGTTCTTAAACTAGAAGTTAAAATTGAGTGGTATTTACATTATACGTAAGCCATATTATGCCCTACATGTTACTGAAAATTCAGGGTTCTAGCTTTAGCCAGCACAAAATTACAGGATGTTGAAAATGGCCTGAATGGCTTCGAGAAAAGGATGGTACGGCCGTGCCTCTTTGTTTTGTTGTGGACAGTGTGCTTACCACATATCTAAATAGACACATAAACCTTCACGACGCCCAGTTAGGTTTTCGGCCTGGGCTATCAACGGAAGCGGCTATACTTTGTCTAAAGCACACTGTTTAGTATTACACTGATCGGAATTCACCAGTATTTGCATGTTTCTTGGACTTGTCGAAGGCATTTGACCTGGTATCATAAAAGGTGTTGTGGGATAAACTGAGGAATGATACAAGTTTACCAGTAGAAGTAGTAAGTATGTTTGATTACTAGTATGAAAATCAGGCAAATGTCGTCCGATGGTCGGGGGAGTACTCAGATCCTTATAAAATGAAGTGTGGTGTGAGACAACATCACCCACGCTATTTAACGCGTATGTAAATGGGTTGATTAAGGAATTCAGCAGCTTCGGCGTGGGATGCTCGGTGGATGGTTGTTTTGTTAATAACATCAGCTATGCCGACGACATGGTGCTGCTGAGTCCCTCAATAAACGGTCTAAAAATAATGTTATCCATATGTGAAAGGTTTGCTGTGGCCCACGGTCTCAAATATAATGTTAAAAAGAGTGAAGTTCTCGTATTTAAATCTGGCAATAAAACTTTCATTTAGGCAACAGGCATTTCCCCAACGCAAAAAAAAGGTTAGTCTGAGTTAAGGAGCAAGTACTAGGTACGATCCATCACTTACATACGAAATAAAAAATACTAACTTTCCTGTCTTTACCTAGCTAACCTAACTGTACCTTTTCCTAAACAGGTAAACCCTTGTTCGCTTGAAACGAATTGGTAAATACGGAAACGGAAGACCTACCCGTTTGCGGAAACTGGTTTGCAAGTCCACGTTGTATTAAATATGGAAATGTTTTTTAGGGTTCCGTAGCCAAATCGCAAAAAACGGAACCCTTATGGATTCGTCATGTCTGTCTGTCTGTCTGTCCGTCCGTATGTCACAGCCACTTTTTTCCGAAACTATAAGAACTATATACTGTTGAAACTTGGTAAGTAGATGTATTCTGTTCTGTGAACCTCATTAAGATTTTTACACAAAAAATATAAAAAAATATATAAATTTTGGGGGTCCCCATACTTAAAACAGAAACACAACTTTTTTTTTTCATTAAACCCATACGTACCCCACGTATGGATAGGTCTTCAGAAATGATATTGACGTTTCTAATATATATTTTTTCTAAACTGAATATTTTGAGCGAGAGACACTTCCAAAGTGCAAATTGGTAAAATGTGTATGTCCCCCATTGACATAACATAAAGTTAATAGACTCACAATGCCGAACAAAAATGTCAAGAAATGTGCCCCAAAATGACAACTCTAGCTAGCTTTCAGTAGTTGCTAATAGCGTTAACTTATAGCCTGCATCAAGATATATGTTTCATGCAAAAAAGAACTCAAGTTTTTTAGTATTTAAACACCATGTTAGCAAATCAACATCAACAGATAATAGTACATTTCGATGCTAGTGCGGAAAGTATGTCATTACTTTACGAGTGCCGATATATCTTGCCACGAGCCGTAGGCGAGTGGTAAGACTCGGGACGAGTGAAGAATGACATTTCCGCACGTGTATCGAACGACGTTTTTTAATACAGTTGCGAAAATATAAGAAAAACAACAAGTAAAAACAGTATTAAAAATTTTTTTTTTGAACAACTTTATTATTTATCAATTGTACCTATTACAATGATGTTAGAGAATTAATAATATAAAAGTTTCAAATTCCTTACTTGTTGTTTTTCTTATTTTTTCGCAACTGTATTAAAAAACGTCGTTCGATACACGTGGAAAAGTAAAAAGCACTAGTGCGCAAAATACAACTTTGCGCACGATTTGCAGGTACAAAAAGTACCACGTTTTGAGCAACTGTATTAAAAAATACTTTTTAGTTTATTGATATTTTATCATAATGACAATGTGACTTAACTGCTCACGTCAATACTAAATAGCGAATGAATGGAGTCGCGTTATAAAATTATTTTAACAATATTTTATGTAGGTATTTAATCAGAAAGAGAGACCAATATCACAAAAAAGTCAGGTTTCTTATTTTTACAAGTGGGGAATGAACAGTTTCAAATTTCCAAATGATGTGATCAAGAGTCCGCAGTTAAGCTCAATTCTCCATACAAACGCAGTTACGCTCTCATTTTAAAACGACTAGCTAGTTTGCTCTGACAATTTGTACTTAGAATAAGTTAACTAGGTCTGTAATGGGGAATGGATGAAAATTTTAGAATTGCCTGATTTTTTTTTTTGGTGACAGGAATAACCTTCCTTAGCACCAGAAAAAAGTTTCAGAGTTTTCAGCTCCGTCAATTATTTTTGAAAAATATAAACAGTTTCCTCACTTACGTTTTGGGTTTAGGACGGCGAATGAGACACTTTCCTTAATCCGTCTCGTATTGCAAAAAATATTTTAAATATCTGACCCTGGCAATGACAAATATATCTGCTGCAGCTGTCAATATCATTGTCAGTGTCAGTTTACCACGGATATTTAAGATATTTTATTGTCATATGAGGCGGATCAAGGAAATTGTCTCATTCGCCGTCCTAACCCCAAAACGTAAGTGAGGAAACTGTTGATATTTTTCAAAAATAATTGACGGAGCTGAAAACTCTGAAACTTTTTTCTGGTGCTAAGGAAGGTTATTTTATTCCTATCACCAAAAAAAAATCAGGCAATTCTAAAATTTTCATCCATTCCCAATTAGTTCATGTAGCTTCAGATAACATAGTAAAAAAAATACAGCAAATTTAAGTTTTTCATACAAAACTTGTTTTCGCTGTATTTTGTTTGTTTTATAAACTGGAGCCATATAAACTATTTACAGACTTAGATATACCGCATGTCATTGTATATGCAACGATTTGTTACAATCTAACACGTAGTTTTAAAATGAGAACGAAACTCCGTTTGTATGGGAAGGTAAAATTCGGCCGACCTTACTGCGGACACTTAATGCTAGTTTGCCTTTTAGCCTGACATATTATTGGAGAGAGTTGAAATTAAAATCTGTAATGTAATGGTAATGGAAAAAAATGGACTAACGTTCATGACAGGTGTGGCAGTTTTAGTTGGCTATTCAATCCATTTTTTGTCGTACTTGTATATATGTCCGAAGCAGGAAAATTAGTCGAACAAACGACGCACGAATATCTTTTCGGTGTTACAATCATCTCCGCTAAAGGGGTGTGTCTTAAATCTATACATTTATTTTATGTCGTGTAGTAAATTTACAGCTCACAGATGAGTGCAACATAACGATGATTCACTTCGCTTTTTATTTTAAAGTCGTTTGGTTTAAATAAATCGTCTCGACTGTCGCGTGCTATGACTGCAGCCCATTTTGCACGTCACTGAGGATTTCTTGGAAATCTTAAAATGAAAACCATATAACGTAGGTAAACACGTCATAAAAAAAAATCTAATACCGACTCCTTAGATTTATGTTCCGCAACGTATGTAGGTAATTTGAACTAACAAAACTAATTATTTAAAACTATTCAATTACAACGAGTTTACAAAAATTTCGTTACGAAACTGAACTGAGAAATAAATTCCACCTTTTTTTTCTTGTTTTTTTTGTTGGTATTTACGGAGTTTTTGACTGAACATTTAGACATATCTGACAACCAACAAGTCTCACAGTCGAAACCAAACCAGACTAAACGCGAAAGTGCCGGCCAATTCCATCAGCCGGTTCTTTTGGACGGCCATTTTTTTCGGCTAATTGTGTATTACTATATCAATCATATACATATACTAAATCAATGGTGTCCCCCCCTGTAACTTCTAAAATAAGAGAATGATAAAACTAAAAAAAATATAAGTATGATGTACATTACCACGCAAACTTCCACCGAAAATTGGTTTGAACGAGATCTAGTAAGTAGTTTTTTTTAATACGTCATAAATCGTAAACCGCAATTTATTTTACGGAACCCTTCATGGGCGAGTCCGACTCGCACTTGGCCGCTTTTTATTACTGACTTACTGAGATGGGAGGGGAGGGTAAATTATAATTATTATTTAATTTCTTTATTCAGACAACAAGATCCACAGTTAGGTAGTACCTACTTTTCTTAATCCCATGTTATCCTATGTTAGTAAATATATGTAGCTAAAGATATGGTGTTTTTAATTATAAATTTAATTTTAAAGTGTGTGTTGAAGTTCTTCAAGTGACACATTTTCTTCGATCGTAGGGTAATTAATGGTTGCATTGCCTAATAAGTAATAAAAATAAACAAATGAACGACTTAGTTTTTTCTATAACGAGGGGTATTTATACCTACTTACGATAACATTTACTTAGGACATCTTTAATTTCGTTCACCAATTTGAAACAACTTTAGTCCATGTTAGGAGATACACTAAAAGTATGTACCTATACGCAACACACATTTTTTTACTTGTTATACTTAAGTAATAAACTAAATAATACATAATTTATCTGCTTTTCCCTAAGGTTGATTGGTAGACACTCTTTTATGGCACTAAGCCCGCCTTTAGTATAAGTTTCTTAATATGTGCAATTACCATTAATTAATAAATTACATGCTGCCCACTTGCTGAAAACTGTTCGTAAGAACGACTGACTGACTGGGTAAGAACCCAGTCGTATCGTATATTTTATTATTTATTAAAATACATACGTAAGTAGTTCGTTTATTAAGGGGTAAGACAATCAAAATTATATTTGTTGCCCGCAGTCGTTGCTGACTATTTTAAGTTGGCTGTTCTGTAGTTCAACTTCAATGTAATAAAATTAATTGTTCTCACGAACACAGTGTCGTTACACACCTATTAAATTTGCTTTTATCTAGAGCACATGATCATGATACGAGTTCAACTGTAGATAAACTAGTAAAGCAGCTCTTTGTATACGTGCTGCATATTTGTTTATGAGCTAAGTAACGGAATCAATTAACACTGTTAATATCCGCTCTTTTGCGTTTGTACAAAGCCTTACCTCTATCAAAAATGCCTTCTCGGACCGTGTAATTGAGGTCTTCGAAAGAAATGTTAAGCATAGAGTCGTCCGTGAGAGACGTGGATGTCGTCTCCAGGGACAAAGATTGGTCATCACTAGCCATGATTGAGGGCTGTTCACTCAGTTGTCACAGAACTACACATGCGTTTCCATAGTTTAAGCACAAAGAGTCGTGTTCGATATAAACAAAGGACGCGAGGCCTCGCCAGTTGCGCGCATGACGCCCAGGCGGTGCTACGAGGGTCGGCAGACTGGCGTTGGCGCGCGCGCGCAGCCCGAGCGAGCGATATCGCGTCATATCGGTCGTTCCCCCACTACCGACTTGCATGTGCTCGTCAGCTGATAGCAAACCATGATAGACACAGACCGAAGCCCTTGCCATGCTGCCCGGTGCCTACTGCCGAAGTAAGAACTTAGCGAGACCAGTTTTGATGAAATGGGGAGGCCTAAGTAACCCAATGTTACCAAATTATCTTGAGACACTCCGTTACAGGTATCTACTTTCTAATGCGTAAGATACATTCTAGAGTAAGTATGTAGCTAGTTAGAAAAAGTAGATGCCTACTAAAATATAGAAGCTTTGCCTTTGTCTCTACCATTTACTCTACCTACATTGTAGGTACTTTTTTCCTACTGTATATTAAATTAAAAGACTAAGTACCTACCTACAGTCGAGGTATGAAAACCTTCGTCAGTTATTAAATACATTCCTATATAAAGTCATAGATAGCCTCTTACTATCTTTTGAAAGCAAAGTACCTACTATGAGATGGTATCATAACAAGGATAGGATCATAATAGTTTACTCCTCTGACACAGATTATAATTATCCTCTGACCTATATCAAGTTTCGTATCTACATCAAATCTTTTTAGTGACCTAGTCAAGTAAACAACTTCGTAAGAGCACATAATAAGTAATAGTAAGAGTTGCAATCAAATATATTCTATTTAACCATATTTTAATTGTCAGTGTTTGTCGGTGTCAATATTTTTGCCATCAAATAATAACATTAATATCTCTGCGTCGTATTTAATATGATAATGCCGAGGAAATACCACACGGGTCAATGTACCTACATACACACGTCGTCAAATATAAGTAAACACGTTTCACCTTATTACGAAAGCATAAGGTGTAAAACTGTAGACATACCCATCTCTGATCTCGATATAACAAAGAAGTTATTATTAAGCAGGATCAATGGCGTTTCTGAAATGCGATGTGAACACTCTCCTGCAATAGTTGGGAATAGCACAATCTCTTACCGACTTTGCAAAATGAGGGTCAATGTTCGCAAACTTATAGTCGTACCTATGTCTTCAGCGGACTACTTTTGCAATGCCACAGTGATTCCTCATTGATCGACTTTTAACGTATCGATCGATATTACATTTTAAATTGTTCTGAGATTGGTACTTTGCAAGATTTACTGTGTTATAACCCTGTTATAACGTGGCAGTCATAGGTATCCATTGGACACATTAACAGGTTATTTATGGTCCAATTAATAGATATAGTATTACATAGGTAAACATTAATCAATAATTTGATGACGCCAAAGCCCACTGGTTCTCCAGTGCAATCAGTCAACGCATGGATGCTTGTAGCGGGCTATTGGAAAATTGGAATTACCGATGAGTGCTCCTGTGGTCCCTTAGGTCGCCTTAAATGTCGCTATAATGGGGCCCATCTAACAGAGACCATGTCACCGTCTGCCAGTGATAAATAATGTGTGGCAGTTTTATTATTATTAGGCAAGCGTCCGTTGTCTCATACAAGAGCTCATCCGTTAGTCCATCAGCTACACCCGCCTTTCTAATCCGGTTAATTTAGATTTAATCAACCAGCAAATGTCCCTATAGTTAAGGGATGCTGTCTTTGGGTGCGTTCCATGACATGGTTAGGGACAGCACCTGCTCGGTGTACCCTATGCATTTCATTAAATTGTCGAAAGGGCCTCTACGTGGTGATCTTGTGGTAATTATTACTTACTGGCTTTTGCCCACGACTTCGTCTGCGTAGAACTCGTTTATATCGTAGCTCGATACAAACTTTCACCCTCCATTTCCCTTTTAGGAGTAGATTTCCGATATAAAAACTATCCTATGTCCTACCCCGAGACTCAAACTATTTTTATCATCATCATCATATCAGCCGAAAGACGTCCACTGCTCAAAGCCGAAAGACGTCGACAGGCCTCCCCCAAAGAGTTCCAAAGTGACCAATCCTGCGCCACCCGCATCCAACGGAAACCCGCGACCTTTACCAGGTCATGAGTCTGCGCCTACTAACTACCACTATACAAAATTTTATCTAAATGGGTTATATAGTAGCTCCAATTCACCCCCTTAAGATATTATTTCCAGGATAAAAACTATCCTATGTCCTTTTCCGGAACTCAAACTATCTGTTAACCAAATTTCATCTAAATGGGTCACTCAAATCTAAATTTTCACCCTTTAGGGGAGGATTTTCGGGATAAAACTATCCTATGTCCTTCCCCAGGACTTCCAACTATCGCTTTACCGTAAATGGGTTTCATCCAAATTTTCACTTCCATTTCACTCCCTTAGGGGATGATCTGCGGAATAAAAACTATCATATGTCCTTTCCCAGGACTCAAACTATCTCTTAACCAGATTTCATCTAAATGAGTTCCATCGAAATCTTCACCCTCATTTCATCCTCTCAGGCGATGATTTTCGTTACAAAAACTATGCAATTTCCTTTCCCGGAACTCCAACTATCTCTTTACCGAATTTCACATAAATGGGTTCTATCCTAATTTTCACCCCTCATTTCACCCCCTCAGGAGATGATTTTTCAGGATAAAAACTATGAATTGTCCTTCCCTGGGACTCCTTATATCTCTTTACCAAATTTCATCTAAATGGGTCTTATCCAAATTTTCACCTCCCATTTCATCCCTGAGGGGATGATTTTTGGGAATAAAACTATCCGTTGTCATACTCCGGGACTCAAACTATCTTTATACCAAATTTCATCTAAATGGGTTACATCTAAATTTTCACCCCAATTTCACGCCATTAGGGGATGATTTCTGGTATTTAAAACTATCATATGTCCTTTCCCAGGAATCAAACTATGTTTCAACCAAATTTCATCAAAATGGGTCACAAACAAATTTTCACCCCCAATTACACCCCCTTAGGGCATCCCCTAAGGGGGTAATTGGGGGTGTTAATTTCTGGATAAAACTATCCTATGTCCTTCCCCAAGATTCCAACTCGCTATACCGTAAATGGGTTCCATCCAAATTTTCACCCCTCATTTTACCCCCTCAAGAGATGATTTTTCAGGATAAAAACTGTGCATTGTCCTTCCCTGGAACTCCTTCTATCTCTATACTATGGGATTTATCCACATTTTCATCCCTATTTCATCCCCTTGGGGGATGATTTTCGGGATTCAAACTATCGATTGTCATTCTCCGGGATTCAAACTATATCTATACCAAATTTTATCTAAACGAAGTCCATCCGAAATTTCACCCCCCCATTTGTCCCCCTTAGGGGAAGATATCCGGAATAAAAACTATCCGATGTCCTTTCTCAGAAATTAGGCCCTAAGGGGATGAAATGGGGGGTGGACATTTGTATGGAGCTACTTAAACCGCTGCACCGATTTGGATGAAATTTGGTATAAATTTAAATATTGTGAGTCCCGGGAAAGGGCAGAGGATAGGTTTTATCCCGGAAATCTTCCCTTTAGGGGGTAAAATGGGAAGAAATATTTAAAAACAGAACAAAAGCCCTTAGACAACTGACCACATCTGGCGTGGCGATGTGTCTCGTCAAGTTTACTACATAATTTCATAAGAAATATGTTTACAGTTCACAGACCCACTGCAGACCCCTGATACTCATGCTACGGACCCCTAAGGGGTCCGTGGACCCCACTTTAAAAAACCCTGCCTTAGGGGTAGATTTCCGGGATAAAAACGACCCTATGTCCTTCCCCAGGACTCAAACAATCTCTATACCAAATTTCTGCTTAATCGGTTTAGCCGTGTTCACGTGATGCGCGGTCACATAAACAGACAAACAGACAAAATTCTAAAAACTGTTAGAACGTGTTTTGTTATCGATTCTAAAAATCCCTAGCCAATTTTTTTTCGAATATCTTCCATGTACAGACTTTCGACCCTCTTCAGCTTTATTATCTCCACTTATAATAAATCTCTAGAATCAGCCAGTTTGAAACTAAGCTTTGGGTTGTCACGAATGTTCTCAGCATCCCGTGAACGGAAAACTATGAAACATTTTTTGTAGGTGCATTATTATTCTAGCTGCAACTTAGGATAGGTTTTATCCGACTGCGACAGTTAATTAATTTTCCGAACTATACGACTTCATTAATTTTTCATTTATTATTCTTAAAGTATATCGCCGCCATATCTGTCAGCTTTGTGAAACGTCAAAATGGCGGAATTGCTTTTCCTTAATTTCACCTATTAATATTTTAAATCCCGTCTCCAATAGACCTTCACGAAACGCATACCAAGAGGTAAAACATAAGAAATTAATCGATTCTGATATGAGAACTTATATGCGCAAATGTCGTATTAAAGCGTAATTTCATTAAATGTATCAACAAATTCGAACAATTTAAGTAACACAAATGTTATTTTAATGGCACGCGCGCGCTCTCTTTGCGCATTCAGCCAAACCACGCAAACCAAAACTAGAAGTTCGTATATCTGCATTCCTCTCACTCGAGTAATGTTAGTGCGATAGAGATAGAGATACCCGAATATTTCGAATTCTGAAGTTCGTGGTTTAAAAGAAAATACAGATGTCGGATAGATCGAAAATAGGGATGTAAACACTGTAGAGACTAAATAAAATAATCACAATGTTTGCCGTTGTGATTTTTTTGCCGTTTTTATAGATAATGGTACGGAACCCTTCGTGCGCGAGTCCGACTCGCACTTGGCCGGTTTTTTAGGGTTCTGTAGCAAAATATGACACAATCCTTAAAATAATACAATTTTAGTAGTGACACAACGCAAACATACCCGTATAGTTTTATATTTTAGTAATGAACTTGGTTTATAAAAAATACTGTGCGAAGCCCATTTAATGCAAATAATAAAACCATTAACATTAAATGTTCATTCTGTTCATTAAACTATTTTGAATGTAAAATAAAATAAATATTGCACGTACCTACTTGATTTCAGATCATACCCCTCTGTGACGATAAATGAATGTCGCAAGCATTTGTTTACAAAAAAAAGTTTAGGCAAATCGAAAATTTACCTCCGACAGAAGCTGCCCTAAAACAACATATGTATGTACCTTAAAGGAAAATTTTACAGGCTGTTTATATTTGGGACGATATATATTTCTTGGCCATCTGAATGTTGTTGGCAGAAAGAAGAAGAAGCGTGGGTGCCACTGTGGACCCAAAGTCCTATGGCTGCTCAAGAATCAAATGAATGTCGGTGCGTGAAATCTTGTACTCGTAGTTCCAGGTGCAATTGTTTCTCAAACACCAGCTCAAATGTACTGAGTTATGTAATTGTGGAGATGGTTGCAAATAACAATAATTATTAAAATTATGCCTTAATACGAAATTTGCGCATATAAGTTCTCATAGCAGATCTCTATATCAGAATCGAGATTTTTTTTATGCTTTAGCTTTTGGCATGTGTCTCGTGAAGGTCTATCGTAGACGGGATTTAAATTATTAAGGCCTTAATCACACTGGCGCGGCCTGCGGTGGCGGTCGATAGTAAATTTGACAGCTAACGACAAGTTTACTATTGACCGCCGTGGCGCGGCCGCGCCAGTCTGTGAGAGGCAAAGCCATTCCGCCATTTTGACGTTTCTTATAGCTGAAAATGTGGCGCCGATAAACTTTAAGAATAATAAATCAAAAATTTGATGAGGGCAAATATTTCGGCAAATTAATTAACTGTCGCAGTCGGATAAAAACTGTGCTATATAGCTAGAATAATAATGTACCTATAAAAAATGTTTCATATTTTTCCGTTCATGGGATGCCGAGATCATTCGTGACAGAACAAAGATTAGTTTCAAGCTGGCTGATTCTTTTTTTTATTCAGTGATTTATGATGATATCACACAATTCTGCAATTTGTGGGGATACAATGTTTTATTTATTTTTTGCAATTAGAACACTACAAATAAATGCAAGTTCGAATATTAGTATGTCTTTCCCTCTCACGGAACAATTTTGGTGTCCATTTGGGAGGCGTGCGTGGACCAAACCAACCAAGTACCACAGAATCTTATACATAACTAGCTGTTGCCCGCGACTGCGTCCGCGTATAACATGTCATCGTCTAAACTAAAAGTTTGTTTGAGGAATAAATTAAAAAAAAACATTGAAATTAGTTTTGTGCCTAGTCTTTTAATAAACAGTCTAAAACCGAAGTTACAAATCTCTTACTTTCAAAATGGCTTGCTCTTTATACACACTTAAAACCCCATTTGAACCCTCATAATAAACAGGCTGAAACCGTAGTTACAAATTTCTTACTTCAAAAATGTCTTGCTCTTTACTATACAAACTTCGAACCCCGTTTTAACCTTCTTAGGCGATGAATTAAAAAAAACGCTGATATAAGTTTTGTAGTATTTTAGCATGTTTGTTTTGTCTAAAACCGAAGTTACAAATCCCTTACTTTAAAAATGTCTTGCTCTCCATACAAACTTTGAATGCCCTAATAATCCCCTTTGGGGGAAGAATTTCAAAAAACGCTGAAATAATTTTGGTAGTCTAAACAGGCTAAGATCGAAGTTACAAATCTTTAATTTTTTTTATTATTTAATCTTTCTAAAAAGTTTTGAGATTGAGATTTGTATTATAATAAGTAATCTTTCTACAAAGTTTTAAGTCGCTTGTCTAAAAAATAAAGTTTCCCCCATACAAAATTTACACCACTTTCTAACCCCCTTAGGGGCAGAATTTTCCTAAACGTAAAAGTACTTTATTTGTATTCTAATAAGTAATCGTTATACAAAGTTTTAAGTCTCTAGCTCAAAAAATCAAGTTTCCCCCATACAAACTTTGCACCCCTATTTAACCCCTTTAGGGGTATGATTTCCGAAAATTACTTCTTATCCGTTGCCTACGTTGTAAAAGGTAGTTCTGGTGTAAATTTCAACTCTCTAGGCCCAGTAGTTTCGGCTGTGAGTTGATGAGTGAGTGAGTGAGTGAGTCAGTCAGGACATAAGCATTTATATTTTTGTTCCCATAAATATAATTATTATACTTTTTGCTGTCAATCCGTACTGTTTTTTAGGCGTCCGTACTCAAAGAGTAAAACGGGACCCTATTACTAAGACTTCGCTGTCCGTCCGTCCGTCTGTCTGTCACCAGAGGGCCTAGAGGGCCTACCGCGAATGGCATTCAAAGTTTCCCCTCTCTGTCATACTTACAAGTTCGTACGTAGTGCGACAGAGAAGGAAAACTTCGAATGCCGTTCGCGGTAGGCCCTCAGGATGTATCTCAAGAACCGTGATAGCTAGAGAGTTGAAATTTTCACATATTATGTATTTCTGTTGCCGCTATAACAACAAATACTATAAACAAAATAAAATATTTTTTTAAGGGGGGCTCCCATACAACAAAGGTGATTTTTTTGCCGATTTTATAGATAATGGTACGGAACCCTTCGTGCGCGAGTCCAACTCGCACTTGGCCGGTTTTTTCTGTAGGTATCTATTTCTTCAAATGACTCATCTTTAATATACGAGTATAGATTAGGTACTCTTTCCGCTTGTCTTCCAAATAGGGGAGTAGACTCAATATTTATTAATACTTCAAAAGAAAGAAGAAACGAAAAACCCGTTCAAATATCTCAAAAAATTACGACGCTACAACCGTTTTAATATCGCTTATTAGAGTGAGAAAACGATCGGGACCGTAACGTCTCTATCCTCGAGCGTCATAGTACTCATAGTAAAAAACAATCGTTTCATATGAAGGTGCGTTTTGCGGAAAAGGGACAGAACATACCCCCTCTTAAAACTTATAACTTAGTGACTACTTAAATAACCTCTTGCGTTGTTTTATTCTCCATTTGACTTCATTTTAAGTCCTTTTTCGAGAAAATATAGGTATTTTCTTTTTATTTTCTTTAAGTATTATCAACATAATTATTTGTTAAAAACCTACTTACAATACATAACTATAGAAAAAACTTAAATAAACTAAATAAACCTAAAATTAGGAAAAACATAAATTTAATCAAAAGAGGTCCCCAAGGTCGGATCCCTGCGGAAGGGTTCCCATAAGACTGGCTGCGTTCCCTCTTTGTATGGCTATGCCGATCCATTGGGCAAGGAACGAGCCAGCCCTATGGTCTCCGGAAACTTTGACCAATTTTTTTGACAATTGGCCAAATAATTGGTGAGCGCCTGGGCTCCAGGGTCCGAGGGTTTCGACAGAAAAAGCCGCAAAGACATGCCGGTCTGTCAGGCCGATGTATTTGCGGCACTTTGCTGCCTCCGCCGCTGCAGCTGCCCCGCCTGCTCTCAAAGATGTAGTGCCAAGGTGGGACGGCGTCAGGGTGTCAACGCATGTAGCGTCCCAAATGAGGGGCCGTCCCAATTTCCAAGGCACTAAGGTCATACCGTCTTGCCTCTTACCGTCGTCCCTTGCCAAACCCGGCGGTTCCAGTACGGCTGGCACATTGGCACTGACGAAGGCCCGACGGATGATATCATTGAGGCAGGCGTGGCGAGACAGGTGACCAGCACTCTTCGTGCAAGATAGACCATGGTGTTCCAGGCTACTCACCAGGATTCCGTAGGGGCAACGGTGTGGAGCAACAATGTCTGCCCCCAGACGAAGACCGACAGCCAATTTGAGTGTGTTGCAATCAAGGAGTGTCCCGTAATTTATTGAGGGAAGAGCATGAAACCATGACCCGGACTCCCTTTCCGACACAGCCAGTAGTCTTGCTTTTTCCTGGCTGGTGGAGCAAGAGTCCAACAAATGGGAATGGACTTGCTTACAAATAGGTTGGTCCCAGTTTTTCTGAATACTCCTATTGGCTGGCAAGTCTACTCCCGGGCAGGCCATCCTCCACGCGTCCACTGCCTCGGACAATTACGTCACCTCAAAATCACGTAGTGATGGACTAAGGATTTTGCCTACGAGGGTGAGTGTACTATGTGCCGAGGAGAGGAACGCGGGCAGGGCAACGCCGGAAATTTGACGGATACCAAGACCTCCGAAACTGATTGGTTGGGTGGCGTGTAAAAATTGTCTATTGTTAATTTTGACATTTAAAATATTTTGGAGCTGAAGGTGAAGCATGGAGTCTATGGATTCAGAGTAGTTTGGAAATTTCCAAAGGGGGCTGCAGCGCATAGCATAAGTAAATTTTGGAACAAACATGCAGAATCGGAGGATGCAAATGGCCATATGGGCATTAATTTCGAGTAAACGGGCCGAAAATTCAGGGAAACGATTAATTTTGGAGTTGATGAAATCTGGGATTGATTCTTCGAATACAGGTGGTAGTCACCTAGGAGGTGAAGTGAGTTCTTTTGCAGAATCTTGATACCGGGGCAGATATTCTCGAAATTTTGCTGGATTTGTGATTGGTTTGGTGTGTCAGTATTGATGAAAAGTTCACACTTGTTTGTATTTAATTCTAATCCTATTGAATTAAACTTATTAAAAATGGTTGAGAGATCATTCAAGACTGAACTAGAATCAATCATTCTTTTGACAGGTAAATCGAAAATTGGCCTCTGACAGAAGCTGCCCTCAAACAACATACCTTAAGGGCAGTTTTACAGGCTGTTTATATTTGGGGGCAGTGCCTAAAACAGCATTCAACAATAAAAAACAGAAGAATCAAAATGATCGGGCACCTAACACGGCACGACAGCTTCTTTCTTAATATCTTTGAGGGCAAGGTCGAAGGAAAGAGAGGGAGAAGACCCAGGCATACTTACACCAGCCAAATAAAAGAGAAAGTTGCTGTCGAGTCGTACAAAGACGTCAAGAGGCTGGCAGAGGACAAGTATCAGTGGCGGTTACTCCACCGACAAGAGCTTAGCTCTTAAATAGTGATGATGCCTAAAAAAACGCAAAATATTCCTTGCCCATCTGAATATTGCTGGCAGAAAGAAGAAGAAGCTTGGGTGCCACTGTGGACCCAAAGTCATATGACTGCTCAATGCCTAGAATGAATAAGATGTCGGTGCGTGAAATTTCCAGGTGCAATTGTTAAAAACGCCAGCTGTAACGCAACATGTAATTGTGGAGGTAAAATGAATTCACAAACGTTCTATTATTATTTATCATTTATTAAAAAAAAAGTTACCTGACTACGTTTATAAATTGAAGACGATTAAAAGTTACACTAATATTATAAAGGTGAAAGTTTGTGACTGATTGTTACTTCTGCATGCTCAAGTGGCTGGACCAATTTTGATAAAATTTGGTAAGGAGGTAGCTGACACCCTGGATTATCACAAGGGCTATTTCTTAACCGCGAGTAACAGCGCGGGCACAGCTAGTTAATAATATTAGTGGTAGAATGGATATGATACATTCAACAGCAAAAAACGGGTAGGGAAAGTCAAAAGTCTTTATTAAAAGGGAATACGAGATTTTGACTGCTTCGATTGCGTAGTTACTTTTGATGCTGATTGTACTACATACACTTTGTATTGAATTACCATACAAAGTGTACCTACTCTACCCACATTTTGCTCTTGAGTGTATTATAAAAAAAAGCGGCCAAGTGCGAGTCGGACTCGATGAAGGGTTCCGTAAAATAAATCACGATTTACGATTTATGACGTACTAGCTGTTGCCCGCGACTTCGTCCGCGTAGAACTTGTTATCGTCTTAGAAAATGATTTCTCTCAATACAAACTTTGAACCCTCTTTTAGATAATAAATAAAATAAAAAAACGTTTTTGTTCATTTTCTAGTTTGTGAACAAACAGTCTAAAACCGAAGTTAAAAATCTCATATTTTACAAATGTCTTGAAATACACAAACTTTAAACCCCCTTTTAACACTCTTAGGGGATGAATTTGGAAAAACTCTAAAATTAGTTTTGTAGACGTTCAGAATAAGATTGGTACAAATGTCTTATTCATACTTCAAAATTTTCTTGCTATCCATATAACATTTGAACCCCCTTTTGACCCCCTTCGGTGTTGAATTTTTCAAATAGCTGAAAGAACTTTTTTCGTATTGTAATAAGTAATCTTACTACTAACTTTTAAGTCTTGCTCAAAAAAAGTGTTGCCCATACAAAGCTTGCCACCTTTTTAACCCCCTTAGGGGAGGAATTTTCTAAAACTCTGAAAGTACTTTTTTTGTATTTTATTAAGTAATTTTTCTAAAAGTTTTAAGTTTTCAAAAAAAAGTGTTTCCCACGCAAAACTGGCTCCCGTTGTTAACCCCCTTAGGGGTGGAGTTTTCAAAACACTGAAAGTTCTTTTTTAGTATTCTAAAAAGTAATCTTTTTGCAAATTTTTAAGTCTCTAGCTCCAAAAAAGTGTTGCCAATGCAACAAAGCTTGCATCCCTTTTTAACCCCCTTAGGAGTGGAATTTTCTTAAACGCTTGATGTTCTGTTTTTATTTTAATAAGTAATATTTCTACAAAGTTTCAAGTCTCTTACTCAAAAACATAAATTTTCCCTCATACAAACTTTGCACCCCTTTTTATTCCCCTTAGGAATGGTCTTTTCCAAAACGCTGAAATTACTTTTTTTGTATTTTTATAAGTAACTTTTCTACAAAGTTTCAAGTGTACCAGAAAAAGTATTCCCCATACAAAACTTGCACCCCATTTTAACCCCCTTAGGGAATTATTTTTGTAAAACGCTAAATATATTTTTTTCATGTTCTAATAAGTAATCTTTCTACAATGTTTGAAGTATCTATTTCAAATAAGTAAGTAGTTTTTCCCATACAAACTTTGCACCCTATTTTACCCCCTTATGGGTGGAATTTTTCAAAACGCTGAAAGTTCTTTATTTGTATTGTAATAAATAATCTTTCTACAAAGTTCTAGGTCTCTAGCTAAAAAATAAAGTTTCCCACATACAAACTTTGCACCCCTATTTTACCCTCTTAGGGGTGGGATTTCCCAAAACGCTGAAATTACTTTATGAACTAATCTTTTTAAAAACTGTTAAATCTCTATTAAAAAAAAATGTTTCCCCCATACACACTTTGCACGCCTATTTTACACCCTTAGGGGCAGAATTTTGATAACTAATCTTTCTACAAAGTTATAAGTCTCTAGCTCAATAAAGAAAGGTTCTCCTTTACAAACTTTGCACCCCTATTTTATACCCTTAGGGGTAGATATTTCAAAAATCCCTTTGTATCCCTAGCCCACGTTATAAAAGCAACCTACTGTGCAAAAATCAACTCTCTAAGATCAGTAGTTTCGGCTGTGCGTTGATGAGTGAGTGAGTGAGTGAGTGAGTGAATAAGTCAGTCAGGACATTTTTATATCAATCTTTGTGTAAAAATCTTATTGCGGTTCACATAATACATCTACTAACCAAGTTTTAACAGTATACTTAGTTCTTATAGTTTCGGAAAAAGTGGCTGTGACATACGGACGGACAGACAGCCAGACATGACGAATCCATAAGGGTTTCGTTTTTTGCCATTTGGCTACGGAACCCTAAAAATGGTCTTGTTACGCGGAGCAATAAAATGTGATATGTATAAGGTATAATTAAAAACGCGAATAATTACTCCGTTTTTTATTTAATTTAACTACTTAGCATTCCTAATTACAAATAAAAACATAAGGTATACTTACATATTAATAATAATTAAGCAAAATGGTGCATACAGTCATCTTCGAGAAACATATTATTAGTTTTAAATGGTCAAAGTTATTATTACAGTATGACTTTAGTCATGTTTACCTTTGTGACAGGGCAGCACCTACGTAATTAGTTTTTGTGGTAGAAAATATTTTACAAAGTCATATTTTATAGTGCCTGCACCTCTACACCGCACCATACTATCACAGTAACGATATGCACAATGTTCAGTGTTCAGTGCTGCGTTCATACAATTTAAATTTATTAAGGCGACTGTAGTCCGCAAAATTTGGCCTCGCTCACACGCTAATGTTAGTTCAATATTGCTGTACTCTTCGCCCGCGCACGGACCAACTTGCGAAATTTGAATAAAAAATCATATAGGGTCATTTCGCCGGTTGGCGACCACCTAATTTCTTGTGCTGGTTAGCGACCACTTAGCTGACTTGGTGAACTGAAAGCATATTTTCTAGTTTTTTTTTTTGTAAATTCCTATTCCATAACTACAAACAATAAGGCATACGGCTGACTGGTTCAATAGGCTCTGTAGAATTGATGTTATCTTCAATTGAAAAAACCATGTCGCTAACCGAAGGTGGTCGCGTATTCGGCGAAATGACCCTAGTCAAAACGATTGATTATTTCAGAATATCAAACGTGCAGATTTTGGACAAATGGATTAACAATTTCAATTAACATATTTTTTGTTGGATACAGCCTCATTCTAAGTGTAGGTATACTTTCGAGATGGTTTTGAATGTTTTATACGAAATTATTTCTAACTTTCAAATTATTAATAACATATCAAAGGATATCATTATTTTCAGATTTATTCGCTAGCTCATTTAAGAACCTTAGCGTTTCAGAAAGACTATGGCGTAGCTACTCGCCGTAAGATTCGCTAGAGGACAATGGGGAAGGCCGCTCTTCTAGATTCCATACGATGTGAGAGAGAGACAGAAAATCGATGGTCCCTAACTATGTACAGAAACCTACAGGTCTTAGGCAAAAATCTTCCCCATAGCTTTAATCCACAACCTTTTATTCTTAGCCTTTTTCGGAAAACGGTGGATTCTCACTTAGGAGCAATTCGCGACAAAACATAAAGTCAGTTTGACAGTTGCCTTCCCCATTAATTAAGGATGACTCATGCTAGAATAAGCCAGCGTTTTCTAAGAAAATCGACGGCGAAAAGAAAAGCCGAGCCATACCCAAGCCCGGCAGAGCCACGGCCGAGGCTCGGAAGCGCCTCGGTGTAATGGCTTGACCGCGTAAAAACACCGTCGTTTTTCTTAGAAATGGCCCGGGCCGGACACGGTCCGTTCCAGCGTGAGTCATTCTTTACACCCGCGTCCGTTGTCTAAAATTGCAAAGGAAACGATATGTTGCCCTTAAAGTTATTCAATCAAATTTATTGAACGAGTGAAGTTTTTTAAAAGGTTATGTAGAAATGTAACAAAAGCAAATCAGATATTAATCAAGTACCTACTCATAAACACTGTTCATAGATAAATAGGAAGGGACACAATAGTAACTGTACACATGACGTCTTGCTAAATACCTATTGGATTAATACTTGTCATTAACATATACCGTAAACAAACATTAAATTACTTAAAACTAATGCACACAAACACCTTTCACCTCACTTATCAATATAATAATAGGAAGTATTTACGTAAAAACATATCTGGTTAATAAAGATTGAACACTTTCGTGGTTCATTTCAGATCCAAACGGGCAAGTGAATGAGCAAATTATGCACAATTTTTTGTTGTTAATTAAGGAACTCTGAATTACAGATACGAGGGACGGTCCAAAAGTTTCCGGCCTAACAAAGAAACAAGTATATGGTCAGTAGCCAGAAACTTTTGGACCGCACTGGTACATAAACCACCTAGCTTCTCACATGTAGGCGCACTGGATATAATGTTCAGACCATATTAAAGGATATCATCCCAGTAAAATTACAATTAAATATAGCTTTTCGTATTTCCTAGCCGCGTTTAGTATGGAAATGGAAGTCAAAGTGTGCAATGACATCCCCAAACCTATCGCAGTTGCAGTAGTACCGTTTCTAATGTCCAGGTTCCAGTTGTTCACCTCTTGTTGAGACGGTACCACAGAGCGATGCAAGTCAGGGTGTGCATGAGGACCGTGGTGCCCAGTATGAGCGTCATGTTCGCGCTCACGTCGATGTAACTCATGTCCATTTCCTTGAGGAACTTGGACGGAGTGCGATAATGACAGTATTCTGAAACAAAGAAATGCAAACGATTGTGAATGAAGTGTAATAACAAAATATCATTAAATTTCTTCAATATTAAGTTTTTCTACTTTTAAGTACTTCGTGTACCGTAGCAGTCGGAGACCTTCTGTATAAAAAATACAATAGCTTTTGAACTACAAATGTACAATCCATGGATGTTAATTTTTAGCGTGTGAATGAAAAACGAAGATATAGGTATATAATTGCATTGACCTTGTTTAATGGTCGAAGCTGCAGTTATAGTCACCATTAACATCTAGTTCTTACTAAGTACTTTATATTTTACGATTGCTAACTTAAGTATTAACGTATACCTATTACCTACTTGTCCTACTTTGTAGTTAAATTATGTGACTCTAACTCGGCACACGGTTAAAATGAGTGTTTGAAACTTAGTAATACATGTGTAAGTATTGTAACGTACGTTATCTTCTACAGCTGGTCGATTACGTTAGGCATTGTACGTACGTGCGTCAGGTACATCTAAATGTCACATTACGTATGGAAAAATTAGAGAACAGAGGCTCCTTTGAAAAGTTACGTGTTTACCCCTCAGGTCTAATAAGTTTGACATGCTGCAGTTTTGTTGAGTGCTTTGCGTTACGTTCGGTATCTCCATTTATAACGGGTCGTTATACATATTTTGAGAGATTCAACAGACATAAAACCTAGCCGTGACGTGATCGTCACAACGGCTGGACTCATTAACTGGTTAAATACCCAGTCAATGTGACAGCTAATATCAGGTCTGAATCTCTGAAAGTGTCCCATGGACCATTTTAAATTGATCAGTCTCAATGTGTTTTTAACCATTCTAAATATGAGGTTTTGCGAAATATTCTCACCTTTGGCACAATGAATGTTGGTTCTGTTGAACCCGTACACGGAATGCACCGCGACGTGGAAGCCAGCTCTGAAGTATGAAATGTAGTGCAACCAGCGGAATCCGAACGGCGTGTCTGCCAGAGACAGGCAGAACCCGAACACGGAAAACAGGCACGCCAGTATAGGCCCTATGAACACCGCGATCTGGAAAAAACAGTAAAATATAGCTTGCGGCTTGTGAGCTTCATGATGGTACATTACAACTGGTTTCTAAAATGAACACTAGGTACTAGTATGTAAGCTTCAACCTTCCAATTTCTAATGTCAATTTCAATTCCTCATTTCGATACCGGGCCCATCGGCTCTCTTGTCCATACCGGGCCCATCGGCTTTTTTGTCCATACCGGACCCGACGACCATCTGCTCTATGAGCAAGGTGCCCATGGCCAAGTTATTACAACTAGGTACAGTCGGGTTCACAAATATCAATAATTAACTAAATAGGTAAATAAATAAACCATTTATTTCGATCATCTAAGGCCCATCGACATAGGCTATACAGACAACTTTTCAAAAATATATTTACACCTGGTACCCACAACACAAGCCTTACTGAGCTTACCGTGGGCCTAGGTTGATTTGTGTAAGATTGTCCCGTAATATTTATTTATTTATTTATTGTTAGTGTCATGTGTATTGAAGAACTCGACTAGACATAATGTGTAAGGATTTATAAAACAATCCTTGAACCCACTACAAAATTAGTACGTACCTTAGTAGGGGTCGTAGAGCCTATGAAGTACCCCCAAGCCTGGGCGCACAGTGACGTGGCGACTATAGTGGCCAGGAAAAGCGTCGCCCGAGTCGGCTCCAGGGGATTGTCCGTCAGCCAGTACGACAGTACCACGTACGACACGCACGAAATCATCTGCAGATAACAAACATATCACATCAAACTAACTTCCCCAGAAGCGCTGGGAACCTCGCCACCATTTCCAGTTGAGTTGTTTTTTTGACAGGACATGGGTATTTCCTCCGTCGCCGCAAAAACATGTTAAACCAGTCAATACTAAATTCTAAATTCGAGGAGCAGTGCTAAAGCTCAGAGAAACAAGGGATTCATTAGTGTTGACATCAAGGAAATATGTAAGGTCGGTTATTCACCAGATTTGTGCATGCGTCTAATTGCCACGCACGACTTCATATAAAATGTTCGTAAAGGGTCGTGGTAATTAGACACAACCAATGTGAGAATGGCCGAGGTACAGAAAGTTTTTATTAATTTGTAAATCACGTGTTTTATCATGCATGGATTTTTATTTACCTCAGTGACTATAAATACGCAATTATAATAGGTTACCAACCTGAAATGGTAGCTCCACTGCTAAAAATGAGACGACGTACGGTCCTAAGTTGTACCACCTGTTGTAATGTTCTCCTTTCAGTATGTCCATCTCGAGGTTTACTGAAACAAATAGTGCATTGTGCATTAAGGGCCGTAAGAAAGGGATTACTAACGAGAGTCTATTAGATGCCCGACGCCAAAGGCGGAGGGCTTTTAATGAGTCGAGTTTGTAATCCCCTTACTGCCCGTGATACACACAAATGTTTTTCATCACACTTGCGAGGAAATAAATAACTACAAAAAAGAGAAAAATCTAAGTTTCCTACAACGAAATTGACAACTTCACTTACAGATTTGAGGAGGGCGAGGGGGCGTGGCGCCGCACGGCCTGCTAGATTTTTTTCAACCAATCACAGAGAACAATTCTTGTGACGCGCGGCCAACTAGATTTGCCAACCAATTTGTTTGATTTGTTTTTAACCAATCAGATCACACACAAGCTCATAACTCCCTAGGTAGTTATGAATCCATAACTCCCGCGGGAGGTAAATAAGGTATAGCTGCTCTATAAACTTGCCTACAATACACCCTTTACGAGCAAGTGTGATGAAAAATAAAGTTTATTTATTAAAACGAATCATTTTCTACTATCCCTCTCCTATTTATGCATTTTTAATTCGTTTAGCTGTATGCTGCAATTGCACACACAACACACCTGCTTATTTTCCTTAAAGTACTATAATAGAAAAATAATTGGTATAAATATAAAAAATAATTGATAGAGTATTCTGCTGTACGTACATATAGGTACGTACATAAAAAACCGGCCAAGTGCGAGTCAGACTCGAGCACGGAGGGTTCCGTACCATTATCTATATAACACTATTTTATTCTGTGTTTTTAGTATTTGTTGTTATAGCGGCAACAGAAATACATCATCTGTCAAAATTTCAGCTAGACCTATCACGGTATCAGTGAGATACAGCCTGGTGACAAACAGACGGACGGACGGACGGACAGCGGAGTCTTAGTAACATGGTCCCGTTTACATACATATCTGTACAGGACTATATTGTCAATGTCATAAAGGCGTGTACAGATATGTATGTCCTTATTTAATATGTACCTACGTATATTAATACTCCTGACTGTACTGTCTATGGTTGGTTTGGATTTGTCAGCACGATGTTCCTTTTGATTCAAAATTGCTTAAGTAGGTCTCTACTCGAAAAAAAATAGTTTTTGTTGAAAAATTACGAAAAAATACGCAAATAACCCTCTCTTTTTCGGCAGTCGGGTAAATAGATAAAAATTTGCCTGGTGGCTCAGCAGATATCGGTTGTTAAAACCGGAAAGAGGCTACATTTTTGAGCTCTATCTTATATCTTTTAGTGACTAAAGTATTATGGTCGGTTTAAAAGCAATCTTATAATCAAAATTATTTTGATATCACTTACTACATAGTTGCACCTGCCGTAGGTATATATTGATAAATGTTATCGCATTTAAAATATTCGATAAGATCAGTGGTTAAGTAGGTACGCTAGATATCGATAACGGTCAATTTAAATAAAACTATGGGTGGATGACCTTAGATGATACGTAGGTCCCTATATCATGATTTACTGTTCCTAAAGAGGCATGAACAGAGCATTTTATATTAATAATAATAATAATAAAGACCTTGTTTATGGACGGGCGAGTCGGGCGGTGGCGTGATACGCGGGCTGTCGGGCGACTGAGAAAACGCTCACGACTGTACCTGTACCTAATCACTACTTCCGACGCGTGCCCCGCGCTGCCGGACGCCCCGTTTAGGTATCCATAAGCTTTCCCTAAGCAATTACAACTAGGGAATGCAATTTTTTCATGATAAAGTCCCATACATACAGTCAGAAACATCGAGATCATCATGTAGATTATTGTCTTCCGATCGTTTTAGAACATTTACTCTCTTTAATTACTAGTATTCGTCCATATATTTGCAAATTAAACCAATTATTGTTAGCGAAGTAGTGAATCCCAACAAAAACATTTCGTATCAATCGTGTTAAGCCCTGCTAATCCCTATTTGGTACGAATGTTCGTTGGAAGCCCTGTTTTCGTCTCCCAAAAGTCCCCGGGTCAGGACCTTGTAGAACGGCCGCTATCTTGGGAAATGTACTCCATTCTTAAGAAATTCAGGTTATGTTCAAAAACTACGTACTCTATGAAAACATGGTCTACAGCAACATTAAAGCTGAATAAATTCTGCACAAGCATGTACTGCTTGTAGTACACCTTGTCTAGAAAACGTGTCTTTGTGGAGAAAAATGCACTGACTTGTGAGATTTTCCCTCAATGTTCTTCCAGGGCAGATTCTCCGAATATGAAGCTCGGGAGAATTTCAAATCCACTTTGATTTACACAATAGGATATGAACTACATTAATAATAACATTTTACCCGACTACGGCTAAACCCAAAAGAATGGTAATGGATTAAATTTCTAGTTAAGTATTGATAGTTTGCTACCACCTCCAGGTCAAGATGCTATACTCAGTATCTTCTTTGTAGTCTGTAGTTTCATAACTGCAACACCAAACCACAGACTACAAAGAAGATACTATGTGCAGAAACAAAAAATCGTATAATAACGATAACTAAAATGAATTTGCTATTCTGACGTCACTTGCAGAAGACAAAATGGCTGTCGGCGTTTTTGGTTACGTAACATACCTACAGATGATAAAACTGCGATTTTAATTTTCAAATTAAAAATAAATCTTTTTTTTTTAGTAAAATTTCTATACAAAAAAAATACTTTTATAATTTTTTCTACTCATGTACCGTTATCTGTCATTTATATAGGCTGTAGCTCAAATACAATGACACCACTAATAAGTCGTCGAAAAACTCTATGATCTATGGCCCAAAAACGCACTGTTTAACGTACTTTTTTGGTTCATACATTTTTCATAAAAGCACTGTTTAACTTTTTTTAAATCGGCCGCTATATTGCAGTGATTATGAAGTTGGCACAACTTCATAAACAAATATTTCGAAATAAAAGTATTTATTTACTATTTAACATTTGTATATTAGAAATTATTTACTACAATAATAATAAATCATCATCTATTGTGTGTTAAATTACATGTTTTATAAATTCTTGGTATTATTTATAAAAATAAACAGTTCGAATTCGGTCCGGGTCCGGATTCGGTTTGGTTCGGATGGCAAGTGCAAACAAATTAAAAACAAAACAAACCATAAGCAAGAGCTGGAGCCATGTCAACCTCTCCAACAGCTGCTCTGGAAGCCGTGCTGAACCTGCCGCCCCTGGACCTCCACTTGGAAAAGGAGGCGAAGTCCAGCATGCTCAGAGTAGCGTCCGTAAGGAAAGGCGACTGGCTATCCACAGCCTTGAGAACACTCAAGGACTCAGTATACGATATTCCTGTTTTAGGGATGCCACTTGACACAATGCCCCCAAAACTTTGCACGCAGATAAACTACTCTGTGGAACTCCTAAGGAGAGAGGACTGGTTGAACAGCCTCATAGATTGGAAACCAGGTAGCCTGAAGTGGTACACTGATGGCTCCAAATCCGGATCGGAGGTAGGATGCGGAATATATGGAGAGGCACCCAGGGCAGCGATCAGTCTGAACCTGGGTAAGCACACTTCTATATTCCAGGCAGAGGTATACGCCATTCTAGAATGTGCGACAACGAATCTGCAAAGCGCCTTCCTTAATCATACTATTTATAATCCACTCGGATAGCCAGGCGGCTCTCTTGGCTCTTATTTCTAACGTCACAACGTCGAGGCTGGTCGAGAACTGCCGGGAACTATTGAATGACCTGGGTACCAAAAACAAGGTAATTTTACGTTGGGTCCCAGGGCATGCAGGCATCGAGGGAAATGAAAAGGCTGATGAGCTTGCACGAGCGGGGGCGAAGGGAACACACTGCGGACCAGAGCCGTTCTGTGGTATCCGTAAAAGTCTAACCAAGCTCACTCTAAAAGCCTATTGTTTCTACAAGACCATTCAAGCTTGGAGAGCTAACCCAGGATTGAAACATTCCAAGGCACTTATTAGAGCCTTTAGCAAAAAGGCGTCTTCTGACGCCTTGGCGCTAAGTAGGAACCGTCTACGCATGCTGGTCAGGGTGCTTACTGGGCACTGCCGCCTAAATAAGCACATGCAAACGATAGGACTGTGTGACACAAGGCAGTGCAGATTCTGCTTTGAAGCAGAGGAGACGCCTACACACATCCTAACCGATTGCCCTTGCCTCATGCGCAGTCGTAACTCCTTCCTGGGCAAACACATCATGTGCCCGGAGGAGATCAAATTTCTTGAGTTCAACAAAATCCTGCAATTCTTCGAGTTTGCAGGACTTGACCAAGAATTGTAGTAAGTGGCGATCACAATAGATCAGCGATGGTCGCAGTGATATAAGGGCTTTGACAGCCCGAAAGCCACTACCAGAATAATAATAATAATAAGCAAGAGCTGTCACATTTCCAATTTCCCACCAAAATACAGTTCAAAATGAAAAGACGAAAGATTATAAACTATTTAGTTCTAAACTATTAAGATGTGTTTCTGAAGACAAAAGTGATCGTGCCTTTTAAAATGGTCGAAGAAATTAATAACTGCACTCCTGAAGAAATTGCATGAGTAGCAAAAGTACGAATAGAAAACTTGCTGCCTGAAAAGTTTAACTATTCTGTAGTCTGCTATTTATTTAAAATTTGTTGTAGAAAAAGTATTGTATGCAACGGTGTATAACTGGTCTAAAAACGCTCGTGGCGTCTTTAATTGCGATGCTCGCCAAGGCTCGCATCGCAACCCACGCCACTCGCCTTTTAAGACCCTTCTTATACAACAGTTGCATAAAATACTATAATTTTGATAGATGAAAATACCCTATTGTAATCACCACTAGTGGCCGTATTTAGCAAATCGTGGGATACGTAAACAAAGACTCACGTGAAAGTGCTACGGACATCTTCCCAGTGTATACGACGAGCAGCATGGACCCGTAGAGGTAGACGTAGTTGCCGAGTACGGTGCTCGCCTCGCTGCCCACGCCCAGATACAAGTAGCCGAAGATTAGCGCGATTATCACGTGGCACGCCACCCGCAGCATGAAGAGAGACTGGAAATAGAAGTATAGTGTGAATATTGCCTTGATTATACGTAGAGGGAGGAGTGGTAACATAGGGCTCGAGGCAGACGTTTGTAGATGAATTCATCACGAAACCGAAACCCAATTAGGCAAGGCAGTAAATCGGGCGCTGTGTTCGCTTCACGGTTTTACGGGATAAAGGGTTTTGGCACTGTATACAGTGATCGTAAGAAGTAAAAGGTAAAGTATCAAGCCACGTATACATCTCTAGGTATACTCTTCAATTCGGCGATGTACATATTGTAATTAATGAAAGAAAGTAGAAACCTACTTCAATTCCAACTAATGTCTTAAGACTTTTAATAAATAATATGACTTACATAATTCCTCGTAGTAATTAAATAATTTCTGTACAGTAAGATCCATGTTTGTCGCAAAAGCCCGGATTGTCTGTACATCGTCTTTTTGTGGCTCTGCTGGTGTTTGGTGTCTCCCAGGACGGATTTGAATCTAAGCTCCGAACTTATATCTGAAATTAAGTAACTTATGTACGGTAAACCAATTTGATTCCTAATAAAGGGGGCATCGGGGTCGCAGTGTTTGTGAAACCGTGTAGGCTCGGACAAGAATAGGTCTACGGTCTCCCCCGCCTGTCGTAGAAGGCGACTAAAGGGGGTCATCATCGGGGTCGCAGTGTTTGTGGCGGGGGCCGGGGCACTCACCTAAAAACCCCAGGGAAGGCGACCATCATCATCCTAGGACGAGCCAAATGTGGCGAGGCGCGAGGAGGGCTCCAGTGCGTTCAGTATGAGATCCTGGAGTCCTCCGCATGAGAGCGCAGATGCCGGCCGCCGTGGAGTTTTTAGTGGATAGAAATACCACATAACCCAGTTAGCCCCCGAAAAAAGGCCATCATAGAACCTTGCCGTTGTAAATGCTATGTCAATGCGGGTTACTAATATTATTGCGTCGCTATGTAGCAGTTAAAATTACAGGGTTGTACGGTGGCATAGGAATCAAATTGGCTGTACCTATAGGTTTATTGGAAGAGAGCCCTTAAACACGGAGATAATTTTGTTCTTCGCATAATAATAATATATAGCCGCATTGTGGAATGCTGAATGAAGAAGACAGTTTTACACGACTGCCCAACGAAAAGGAGTGTAATGATTTCAGGGTCTATGTATGTATGTGTGAGTCTGTATATATATTTACATATAAAGTAGGTCGACCTATTAGCTGAGATGGCGCCTGCGACATGGCAATGGCAAGAGAATGATGACAAAGGGGATCGGAGGGGTGCCTCGCCGCTACCATTTGTCGCCTTCCCCCGCACCCTTAACTCGTCACAGTTAAATCTCATTCTCAAATCAAATGAAAGCAGTTTCGATGAAAAGCGTTACCTAAGTTAAGGGGCTTAATTTTGGTTCAAATGTTTCGCATCGTATTTATACGTGTTTTCGCGATATGTTATCTCGGCGTGCGTGGTAGCGAGCCCACGAAACACATTGAAATTTGAAATGATGCGAAAAGACGAGCAATACCAGACGTCGAGCAACATTTGCATTGGTTATACAAATTATGCATTGGTGCTGCCATAGCGCCGTTAAGTGATATTGCTATTTCGACGCCACACGCTTTGTGGCACTCTGTTAATTCACTTACAATAAAGTGTTTGATGTAGTTAGCAGAGTTAGTTACGTTCGCTGGCTGGCTACTGGCTTAGTACGATCGGTCACTAGAGCGATCACATCGACTGAAATCTATGACCTATTTTGCTGCCTTGAAAGTAAAGTAGGCGCCACATAAGTTTGCATCACTAATGTTAGATATACTACCTATTATAAGTAGCGTCGATAGGTTCAAAGTCTAGTTCACTCACCTAAAGGACTAGGTAACGATGGTATTGTGGGGACAACCCAGCTGCCAGTGGCATCAGGATTCGCCTCGGGTTTGTATTGCATCATCGTTTTTGCTGATTTGATGAGGTCTACGTCGTACTCGCCGGATGCTACCTCCATTACTGAAAAAGACACGGTGCAATCAGCAAACAAGTAATGTTGATTTAGCGTAATGTTAAGCCCACCAAAGTTTGTAGTAAGGACCCGTTTGATATCTAACGCGAAACAAACTACTTGTCAATTTTACGTAATTAAACGTTCTGGTGAAATATTAGTCGTATGTATATTTTCAAGGTCACAAGACAGATAATCCCATACTGTATCGCATTGGGAAACTCTTGGCAAAGAGTTCATTTCACAAACAAGGTAACTGGTAGTATATTTACTATGCAATAGATATTTATAATATAAGGGCATTTTCAATAATTCGTGCACCCAATTAGCATAACTTGTTAAACAAAAATTAACTCAGTGTCAGTTTTGTAACGACAATTAAGTATTTAGTTTGTATATAAATTTACTTTTGCTTTTCAATATATAAATCATATGCATATAGACCTTATTTAAATGCGAAAAAAGTTCAGTTTGACATCATTTGTATGCTTAACTTTCGTTACAAAACTGACACTGAGTTAATTTTTATTTAACAATTCACGCTAATTGGGTGCACGAATTTTTAAAAATGCCCATAAACCTAAAATAAAACAAAACACTATCTCTTGCATAGTATACCTACCTAGTTACCCTGTTTGTTATACAGCGTGGAAATCCAATACGAGCAAACCTTTAAATGGTGGTTAGTACAGGACCTAAGAAGCTTATTAAGATAATTTTTGTCTCAAATTACAACGAAAAAGTTAACCATACAAATTAATTCAGCCCGCAATGTAACGTTAAATGCTCAAGTTAATGTCTCGTTGACAGGTTGACAGTTAGGTACTTGTCACCACCAAGAATCATTTGCGTTACATTGCTGCTCGGATTTTTTTCAAAAAATCATTATAGTCTTTCAATTAAGTGTAACTTAAAAAGTCCCGTTAATTAATGTTTACGCTACTAAACCCTCCGTCTGGTTGAATTCTTTGCTCGTATTGGATTTCCACGCTGTATAAAACTTTATTTCGGTCAGTATGGTTAATAATCATAATGTATTTTCTCGAAAAAGAATTTAAAATAAATAGAGTCAAATGGAGAAAAAAGCAACGCAAGAGGTTATATAGGTAATGACAATGACTAAGTTATAAGAGTCCAAAGTTTTAAGAGGGGGTATGTTCTGTCCCTTTTCCGCAAAACGCACCTTCATATGAAACGATTGTTTTTAACTATGACGCTCGAGGATCTTGACGTCACAGTCCCCGATCGTTTTCTCACTCTAACAAGCGACATTAAAACGGTTGTAGCTTCATAATTTTTTGAGATATTTGAATGGGAGTTTCGTCATCTTCTATCTATCTATACATATGACTGACTCACTCACACACTCACTCATCAACGCACAGCCGAAACTACTGGGGCTAGAGAGTTGAAATTAACACCAGAACTACCTTTTACAACGTAGGCAATGGATAAGAAGGGATTTTTGGAAATTCTACCCCTAAAAGGGTTAGATAGGGGTGCAAAGTTTGTATAGGGGAAACTTTATTTTTTGAGCTAGAGACTTACAATTTTGTATAAAGATTACCTACTTATTAGAATACATATAAAGTTCTCTCAACGTTTAGGAAAATTCTGCCCCTAAGGTGGTTAACAAAGGGTGCAAATTTTGTATGGGGTAAACTTTATCACTTTAGCAAGAGACTTAATACTTTGTAGAAATATTACTTATTAGAATTCAAATACGTAAAGTACTTTCAGCGTTTTGGAAAATTCTGCCCCTAAGGGGGTTAAAAAGGGTTGCAAAGTTTGTATGACCGAAACTCCTTTTTGAGATAGAAGCATAAAAGTTTGTAGAAATATTACTTATTACAATATCTACAATGAAAGCATTTTCCCTGTTTTGGAAAATTCCACCCCTAAGGGTATGAAAAAGGGGTGCAAAGTTGGTAAAAGGGATTTTTTGAGCTAGAATCTCAAAACTTTTTAGAAAGATTACATAATAAAATAAAATACTTTCAGCGTTTAAAAAAATTCCACCAGTTAGGGATGTATAAGGGGGTGCAACGTTTGTAAATATCTTTTTTTAGCGAGCGACCTTTGTTGAAAGATTACTTATTACAATACTTGCAAATAAAGAATTTTCAGCGTTTTTGTAAATTCCACCCCTAAGGGTTATCAAAAGGGGTGAAAATTAGTATGAAGGAAACTTTTTTTTGAGCTAGAGACTTGTAATTGTGTAGAAAGATTATTTATTAGAATACAAATATACAAGCTGTCCCAGAAATCGACGTCAAGCCGAAAACGGATGATAGACCGAGTCATTACAGTTATCAGAAAATTTCAAAAAAAAATCCAACTCATGTTCTTTTAAAATTATGGTCACTTTAAACATTGGAAATTTACGACGATTGACCAATTAATTAATAAATTTAAAAAAAATCAACACGAGTTGGATTTTTTTTTGTGTTTTTATGATATGACTTTGGTCTATCATCCGTTTACGGCTTGACGTCGATTTCTGGGACACCATGTATAGGTTAAATTACTTTCAGTGGTTTAGAAAATTCCACCCGCTAAGAGGGGGATAAAGAGGTGCAATGTTTGCATGGGGGAAACTTTTTACTAAGGTAGAAACTTAAAACTCTGTAGAAAGATTAAGTACTTGCCTACTTAATAAAATACAAAAAAGTACTGCCAGAGTTTTGGGGTGCAAAGTTCGTATGGGAAACACTTTTTTTAGCTAGAGACTTAATAGGTTTTGGAAAAAGTATTTGCATATTACAATAAAAAAAACTTTGTGTTATATTTTTAAATTTTCCCTGAATAGCGTTCAAAGAGAGCAAGAAAATTTTGAAGTATGAGATTTGTAACTTCGATGTTAGCCTGTTTAGACTATAAAACTTATTTTAGCGTTATTTGAAATGCATCCCCTAAAGGGGATTATAAGGATGTTCAAAGTTTGTATGGGGAGCAAGACATTTTTAACCCTCTGCGACTGATGTGCGGTCTCTAAGGACCCGCTAAATAAATTTGGTATTGCCATTTTGCCGTATGGCGTGATATAGCTCTGTCTCGCTCAGTACCTTCTTGAAACGGCTCGCGGCGTCGGTCAGTGTCGCCCGAGCTGCGACGCGGTGCACACGCGAGGAGGTACGAGCTTCCGGGGTCCCACAGACGTGAGTACAGCAACAAATACTGAGTCTGGTAGACCGCACATACTAAAAATATTAATATTTCTAGTGTCTGTCAGACCTCACCACATAAAAATATTAATATTTCTAGTGTCTGTCAGACCTCACCACATAAAAATATTAATATTTCTGTAGTGCCTATCAGACTTCACATCATAAAAATATTAATGTTTCTATAGTGTCTCAGCGACCTCACCACATAAATTACCATATTTTAGATAACCATATTCTCATTGAAGTTGATTATTATGCCTTATCTTTGAGACTGATTTGTGCCTAAGTCTATCTTTAGAAGTTGTTAATTATTTTTTAAAGTAATAATAATGTTACCAAGAAGAAGAAAAAAATAAGTTTATTCAAGATGGATACTGTTAAGTTTTTTTTTTAATTTCTTTGTGAACCTTAGTACAAAATATATAAAAAAAGGATCTCTTAAAAATTATTACATAAATCATGTATATTTATTTCAAAACCTTTTATATATTATTTATTCGATCAAATATAAATATAATAATAATATTAAATAGTAATTTTTACTATGTGTGCCTTAATATTTTTTAAATGCATTATTAAAAACGAGGTCTGACAGACTTCACGTCAGTCCAATCTTCCTAAAATTTTCACCACAGTTGTAGAGGGTTAAAGTAAGGGATTTGTAACTTCGGTTTTAAACTGTTTGCTAAGCTACTACAAAACTTATTTCAGCGTTTTTTTTAATTCATCGGCTATAAATAAGGGTTTCGAATTTTTGGAAGTAAGAGATTTGTAACTTCGGTTTTAAAAGACTAGGTACAAAACTAATTTCAATGTTTTTTTTAAATTCATTCCTTAAACATACATTTAGACGATGACATGGTAATACGCGGACGAAGTCGCGGGCAACAGCTAGTTTATATATAAGTAACACTTACAACAATAAATTAATTTTGAAAGTATAATTTTTTTAACTCTGCTATTTTAAATTTCGTTATTCAGTTCTGGAAAGGTTGCATAGTAAAAAACCTAAAGAAGAAGAGGTTTGAAACGATCGGTTCGTTTTTTTCGCTGTCGACATTGTCAAAAGTGTCAATACTGTCAATGGTATCACGTTGTTTTTCCGGTTTTCTTGGTAATCAGCAAACTGTTGAATTCAGATTACGACATCATTATTCGTCGTAATTCATGTTGGTGGAGAGTCTGATGACACAACATCTTCAGATGACGAATAGGTAAATAAGTGGCAGGATTGCAATAATTTTTTTCTCTTTGCACCTCAAGTCTCAACTACTCTTACTTCTTGCTGTTCGCTTCTGTATTAAATTACATACCTAGTTTATCGATATTCATTTTTCGACGCGGCCGCCGCCAGATGCACCCACCGCGTAATCACCATAATATATCGTACTTAATTGCATAGCTCTGTGATAAGATGGCTCATTAAGGCTATCAAAATAACTACCTTAATAGTATTATGTACATAATAAATTGATGTGGAAATACGCACTTTTTATTTATTACATAAGAAAATTTTAAAACAACTAATATAGGCCTAAAAGTTCTCGTTCTGTTAAGGACTTCGTAACATCTAATATTTGTTCCAAGCAGAAAAGGTTTACGACGACTGCTTCTTTGTTTACCTTATTTCTAATCCTAAAAAAATGGACTATAGGTCATATAGGATTACTCAGTAACTAAAACCTGCCGCCTTTTATTAACAACGTCTGTTTCATTGAAATACCATAATTTATTTAAAGCGATTCATATTCATGTTTATGGTGCGCATTTTCCTCTTAATGTTATTTACCTAATAATTTGTAGGTACTGCATGAAACGATTTAATATATTTGAAATATATATATTTACGAGGATAAAACGTTTTAAAATACCTACCAAGTAGTACAGCTCAAATTTAGATGAATTCATTGCCATGTTTGTTTTAGTTCGCAACCCAAGATTCACTGTTTGTCTTTTAAGTATTAGTGTGTCACGAATAAACGTTTCATTCTGATCATGATTCTGATTCCAACATACGCCACACCTGTGACTCCTGTGAGTGATAAAATTTAAATCATAGCTGATTCGGGGGAGAGGTATTTGTCTGAGAAAATGGAAGGTAATCATTATGCGCTATATCATAGCCTACATAATTATGCACACGCCTGTGGTCCGAGATGGGGTAGCGATTGATTTAAAGACGGATATAATGTGATATAGCAGCGACCGGGTGCTAGCCTATCCGCCCACCAGTCTCACACACTTCAACCCTATCCGGCAGTTCTGTTGACGTTTACGACACTCACAGGAGGACAGAAGTGGTGCTATTCTAACCCGACACTATGTTAGAATAAAACCAGGTAAGTCATTCCCGGTGCTGGCTCGTGACGTCAGCGCATCTTAGGTAATTACGTCATCAGCTTCTTAAAAACTGACAACGTGATGCTTACTGTGTGAAGTTAGCAGTGGCGGCGCGTGAGAATTTTCACTGGACAACCCGGAGCCAAACAAAGGGCTGTTTTTTGATGATTTACGAGTTTGGTAATATAAAGCAAGAACTTTTAGGCAAGCCGGCGGGTAACGGCTTGTATGGGCGCTCCCGCCACTGGAAGGTAGTTACATTACCCGAGTAAATTACATTAAATACTTCTCTTACGTGCTTTCTATCAATATATACGTAGAACTATCTACTAATTGTATACAGTTGTCTTTTCACACCAAATAAATAGTTAAACTAGCTAACATTTTTGTAAACATTAATCACGCATTAACAACACTCCTTTTTGTATGGACGATGTCAGTCAAGTCACGCGCTGCACATAGGGGTAAGTAAAGAATCTAGGCGGCTATAAGCCTATTTACCAAAATACATCCCAGGTAAAAAAAAGAAAGCTACCTGCTCAGATTGATAAGACGCGGGACAATGGACTATTGTCCCCCCGGCCCTGACACTCGACGCGTTGACTCAGAAGCTCAATCGCAACTTAAGGTGGTTCGATTGCCATACAAAGCGTTATTTGACATTCGCAGGCTAACGGCGTGATATTTTAAGAAACTTATGTAACAAACTTTCTTCAATTGGCTTCCCATTTGCGCCCAATTCCCCCTTTCCTAGAATAAACTTGTATAAACTGCGAATGTCAAATAACGTTTTGTATGGCAATCGAACCACCTTAATCGTTTTTCTGAGTACACGTACCTATATGTCAAATAAAAAAGTGATGGAAACTAATACTTAGCCCAGGTTATATATAATTTATACATTTTGAAGGCAAAAAATTCAATTATATTTTTGTAAATCAAAAATACCTCTAATTTTATAATATTTTTTTACACGTATTTTATAGAGTTTAGTGTTTTAGTTGCACTTCATTGTCCGTAACTGGTTTATTTCTTTATTTAATACTAGCGACCCGCCCCGGCTTCGCACGGGTTTATATGTATAATACATGCATGTATTATACATAATATATAAACATTCCTCTTGAATCACTCAATATATTTAAAAAAACCGCATCAAAATCTGTTGCGTAGTTTTAAAGATCTTAGCATACATAGGGACATACAGACAGACAGCGGGAAGCGACTTTGTTTTATACAATGTAATGATTGACAACAGACCTTCACCTTAAAAAATGTTGAAAAATTTGCCGGACATACCCGTGCTTTTGTCTTAAAAAAGAATATGAACCTGACGGTAGCGATTCTAAAATTTTTGACAAAACGTAATGTTTTTGTTCTTTAATTAATCTGTAAATATTAAAGAGTATTTTACATACCTTGATAGATAGGTACTTACCCCAAACGACCGGACCCCTTAATTTGGCAAAAATAAAAAAGGTTTTAAAAAAAAATCAATTAGCATAAAAAATATGCAATTATAAAATATGAAGTTCAGGTATGTTCACTTTGATGAACACAGTCAATTTAAGGGTTATCACAAATCATACTCATTAGTTATAAAACTCAATAAAAAACACTTGTAAATTTGAAAATAATTTTGGCCGCCTAGTTTGGCCATTTACCCCTATGTGCGCCGACACCCACCGAAAACGCTCTATAATAAACGGGCTTATGCTACCTATGACGTCAGCTTATATTCTCAGCGCGTTTATTATGGAGTAAGTCATTAATTTGCAATTATCTCCATAAAATTTCCGTTTAAGTCTATACTTGTCTTACAAAATATCATTTCTAATTCAACATTCTGTCTGTTGTTATTTTAACAAAAAAAAATTATCGTCATTTTAACGTCAGATAAAATTGAATAAAATCGTTATTTTTTTTTTTTTTTTTTTGTATGATATTTCTACGTATATCCGCATTGATTTAGTGCAATTTATTCGAAATTGATCTCCCATGCAAGATGCAAATTTCCCATAAAATAAAATCGTCAATTGCAAGTCAGACTCTCGCACGAGGGTTCCGTACCCGTCCCGTACCGTGCCCACTCGCATGATTTGTAGCCAATTAAACTTTCTTTTTGGTGAGCTCCTGTCACGAGTGTTTACCGGTGTCTGGATGTCCCTTTACGCTGATTACATACATTTAAACAGTATTTTAATGCGTTATCGTTATTCTGAGAAGCTTGGAATTGTATCAAAATGGGGCATAAACGGCGGCCCTTTTGATTGCGTTTACTTTCTAAGTTTGATTTAACGCAGTTCCATATGTATGCAGTTATATATGTTATTTAAGGCCTCCACACACCGGTCGCGTGCGCGGGTGGGGCGCGGGCCCGCGCAAGTTGTAAAACATTGAAGCGCGCTCGATGTGTGTTTAAAGTTTATTTTCAATGATTTACAACTTGCGCGGGCCCGCGCCCGACCCGCGCCCGACCTGCGCCCGCGACCGGTGTGTGGAGGCCTTAACTTTAACTGGATACCTCTACCTACGCGTTCTTGAGGAAGAGGTCCCTGACTGATATACGGACAAAGGAGTGATTCTATAAAAGTTCCTGTTTCATTTTGAGTTACTGATCCCTATAAATTATATTGTTAAGGGCGTTTGATATTGATAGATTTTCGTCAAAGTCAGCATGATTTTAAAACAGCGTTCTATGTTTTGGACATCGTATGATTTACTGTTCTTGTGTTCAAAATAAAAACACTATACACACTGTTACATGACATAAGACAAAAACTTATTTATTTGGATTGGCTTTAATAAATCATTCAGTCAAGGAGGACATGTAATTCTTCTTCCTTTCGTGTCGATGGTTTCCTATTTCCTTGGTTTAGATTGTGTGATCAACCACTTATAAAAAACAAATCGACGCGACTCTCGCCAAGTTTTAAAAGTAATACACATTGACATCAACAGCCGGGCTAGAAACGGAACCATAAACAATATTTTATCATTTTGACCCTTAAAAGAACGAATGAAAGAGCGCATCCCTCAGACCGGTTCAGTGTTGTCATACGTAAATATCTTAATTTTTATACTTTGGAATCAGAAGGCAACACCGAGAAGTCGCGGCGCGACTTTGAGTTATCGCCGCGACTGACTCGTCGCGGTGGCAAGTTGTGCTGCCGGAAAGCGACATTTTGACAGCTTCGAGATATTTATCTCGAGTCGCGATCCGAGTCGCGGGTGTAAGTTGTGCTAGCCCCGCTGACGCGTCCTGGAGGTCTTGTGACACATCGGAGCATGTGTCATGCAATTATGTTAAATATTCTTCAACGGCTAAGTATTCTTCATAACCTACACAAATACATTTTTTTGCAAAACTGCAGAGTTTACACTATATCATATATATATATATGAAGATCATACAAGATTTCAAGTATACGCTCCCAACACAGGCAACTCTTTGCTTACCGGGAGGCACCATCCCTTAGATCACAAACCTTGTACATTTTAAGAAATAAAGAATTTTGTATTTTTATTAAAAAAAATTTGTATTAAATGTTGATTGCGCCATTGCTTTTCAAGGAATGACTGGAGTATGGAGTTCTTTAAAAAGGAGTGTCCACACGGTACGGTAACCGCTTACCATCAGGCTGGCCATACGCTGGTTTGCCGCTGACGTCGTATAAAACATATTATTAGAACTTGGCAATAAATTTATGAAAGTATGACTTGTCGACAAGGTGAGTATAAAAATAACTTACAGAAGTCAGCAGGATTGTGGTAAGGTGGGCACCTCAGCCCCGCGCTCGCCAGCGCCGGTAGCAGAGCCACGCGCGGCCCTCGGTACAGCGTGCGGCCCCCCGCTAGGCAATACACCGAGTCTATCTTCTCGAAGAGCAACGCTGAAGGCTGGTGGATGGTTGCTATTAGCGTTCTGCCGCCCCTGGCAAGACCGTTCAGCAGGGCTATGAGTGATGCCGATGCTGACGAATCCAAGCCCCTGGAATTTGAAAGATATTTATCCATGATAATTGTTATGTACACCAGTTTACACATGAAGAAGTATCTTTTCAACACATTTGCTCGTAACGTGCCTCTTATTGTGCCGCTTTTGGGCTCATAATCCTGGGTATTAAACACGCGTGTTTAATAACATTACGACACTCGTGTAGTTATGTTTATATCCCGATTAAGACAGGTTGGCACCTTGCAGCAAGGTGTATGTATGGACTCAGCGCATTCTTAAATTGACCGGGTTATACAGCTTTGTTTTTAATTCTCGGCAAATGGGTTCTTACTCGACTAAACAAATTAAATCCTTCTTGTGTATTAATTGATTATTTCTTGTTGGATATGATATAGAAACGTTTCATTTAGTAAAACTATTTACTTTTGATAACATTTTACATGAATTTATATTGAATAAGAAAATATTTATTTTATTTTGTATTGGCTGTTTAAAGATTTCATCTAAGCCTCGCTGCGGGCGCACTGCGCGAACTTCACGAAAAAAAATAGTTGCGCGCCATTATAGGTAATTTCACAAATATTTGTAAACAACCAAGCATTGATGATGCGTGTTTGGTTATTGTTAAAAATGTTGACTCGTAGTGAATAGAAAAGTGATAAATATAATTGACGCCACTGTACATTCTTGGAGATGTACAAATATGTGAGTAAAAACCTGTTGTCATCAATAACTAAAGGAAACAACTTAGGAGCCTGTAACATGTTCATTTTATGAAAAGGATTTTTTCCTCGCAAATGTGTTGAAAAACGTCGTATGACACGCGTGAGCTTTGATAATTACATCCTCGGCTCTATTATCACGCTCACCTGCGGTTCGCGTGACAATTCCGCCTCTGATGTAATGATCAACATACCTCACTTGTATCATAATGTACTATTATGAACTTTCACACGGAAATAATGCTATTGAATTGGGAATGGATGAACATTTTAGAAATGCCTGATTTTTTTTTGGTGATAGGAATAACCTTCCTTAGCACCAGAAAAAAGTTGCAGACTTTTCAGCTGCGTTAATTATGTTTGAAAAATATAAACAGATTCCTCACTTACGTTTTGGGTTTTGGACGGCGAATGAGACACTTTCCTTGATCCGTCTCATATTGCAAAAAATATTTTAAATATCTGACCCTGGCAATGACAAATATAGCTGCTGCAGCTGTCAATATCATTGCCAGTGTCAGTTTACTACGGATATTTAAGATATTTTCTTTTAATATGAGGCAGATCAAGGAAAGTGTCTCATTCGCCGTCCTAAACCCAAAACGTAAGTGAGGAAACTGTTTATATTTTTCAAAAATAATTGACGTAGCTGAAAACTCTGAAACTTTTTTTTGATGCTAAGGAAGGTTATTCCTATCACCAAAAAAAAAATCAGGCACTTCTAAAATCTTCATCAATTCCCCATTGCCATATTCAATAGCGTTTTTGTAGGTTGTATTGACCTGACTGAAATATGCGGTTGAAAACGTTTAATATTCAAACATCCGTAAGTACATTTTTTTTGACACGGTATTGTTTCTATTAACAAACTTGACACTCTACCGTTGCAGCAACGAGTCTAATATGATACATTTAGAATTATAATCTCCATAAGTCCCTAATCGCTTACCAACTTACAATCGTTATTAAAATCGTAACAGCTAATCCACCAGAATATCACGTAACAAATATATAGTAGTTTTATATTTCAGACGAATAAGTACAACATATACCTTAATTATTATGCAATTAAAGTACAAATACAAAAATCTTAAAACAAAATTAAATAGAGCGGTATATGGCCACGGCCACCAATTCTCTCTGTGTGTGTGTGTTCTGTGTTCGGCCTCTTGTCATGGTTTCACAGTTTGATGAATGGACCAACAATTCTCTCATAGCATTACGCAAGCGAATCATCAGCCGTTAATAAGTACATGCACTGAGAGATCAAGACCAACAATCATTAATGTTACACAGGCGATTAGGATTTGAAATCATAGAGGAAAGCGAAAGGTGGTTAGTAATGTGGACTACGGGATAGTGGGGCATAAATATGTAGTATTTTAATTCTATTAAAACGATAACTATTATAATGGCAGCATAACGGCCGCGTCACTGTAAGGTTATATTTATCACCTGTTTAATCTCGCAGTGTCCTAAACTTGACCATTGACCAAAGTATAACGTTCGGAACGAATTAAAATAGTATTTTTGCCGGACTTATTCGTGAGAGCGAAGGTTAACTTACGTGGTCGGTTCATCAAGAAATAGAAGGGACGGGTCAGAGAGAAGTTCTAGAGCTACAGCAAGCCGTCTCCTCTGGCCTCCCGAGAGATCCCTGCAGAGAGTTTGTGCCGCCCCACTGAGTCCTAATAGAGAGAGGATTTCGAATACCTGGAAAATAAGAATATTATATGATTACTATTAAATTTGCTTAAGTCAAAGTAAAAAAATTAATTCGAATAACCTTGTTTATTTTACCCAATCGGAGATTGGTAATAATTCTAACATCGAAAATATCGCAGATATAGAAAAAAAAAACGTTTTTTCGTGAACAAAAGTAAGTCATCTTTCGGAGTTTTACACCAAAACATAGCCGGGGTTTTAAACAAATCTGATGAGTTAGAGGTCGCAATTACAAGCTTAGGAGATAATGGAATACCTGTTGATATTATCTGCCTCACGGAAACATTTATTAAAAAGGGTGAAGAAAGTAATCTAAATATTTCTGGCTATAATCTCATCGCAAGTTTTTCTAGATTGAATGTTAGAAGAGGAGGCACTTGTATCTTATGCAAGAATAATGTTAAATGTGAAAGTCTATACTTAACACATGATTTGAGCATGGAGAAAGTATTTGAAATATGTGGAATTATTATAAGATCGATAAAAACTATAGTAATTTGCTTGTATAGAACTCCTAATTCAGATTTTTCTGTATACCTAGGGAAACTTGATCTACTCCTCAGCCGATTGGAAGTCAAGAAGTACAATATAGTAATATGTGGCGACTTCAACGTAGATTTTATGTCTAATTCTAAATATAAAACGCAAATAATTATGTACATTATTTCTAAATTATAAACTAGTTCCACACATAAACAAGCCTACCAGACAACGAACATGTATAGACAATACTGTAAGTAACCTTGATAAAATCATAGGGAAAACTCACATTTTAGGATTGTCCGACCACGACACAGCTCAAACAATTGAAATAAAAACAAATAAGAGTACATCGATAGATTCTTGGTACATATATAAGCGAGATTTGAGCGAAGATTATTTGCAAATGTTTGTGAAGTACGTCAAAAGCCGCAGCTTCCATGATGTATTTAGTGAACAAGATACAAACAGGGCATTTGACATATTTCATGATTTACTGGTAACGCTGTTTGAGCAGTGTTTTCCAGTATACAGGATAAGGCGCTCTAATAAAATTACTCACAAGACATGGATAACAAAAGGCTTTAAAAAAAGCTGTACAGTCGACGCCAAAAATATGTTTACACTTTTGCACCTTATTCCATTGTAATAAGGCGAAAACTGTAAACATATTTTTGGCGTCGACCGTACAACCAAGCGCATATTAAGATATAAGTATTATGCTGATAAAACTGAGAACAAAAAGTTTTCTATAACAGATATTCGAAAGTTTTACGAAAGTGTTTCCATAATTTACAAAAAAACTGTAACGACAAGTACATATTACGAGCACAAAACAAGTGTAAAGCGTAATGGAATATCATCAAGCGTAAAATAGGAAAAAAAAACCTGACTATATTGATAAAATATCAGTTGCCAATATCATAATCAGCAATGGGAGAGACATTGCTAATACGTTTAATGATTTTTTTATTGATCTCCCTAATAGTACAAGTAATTTAGTGAATACTACGAATACAAGTAATTTTTCAGATAGCTTAAATAGTATTTTCATAGAGCCTATACGAGCCCGCATGAGATCTTTAAAGAAATAATGTCGCTACGCAATACCAAATCAGCAGGATATGATCAGATAAATACAGAGTTCCTAAAAGCTGTTGCAAGCCACATAGCGAATCCATTATCACATATAATAAACCTTTCCTTAAAACAAGGCCTTTTCCCAAAAAAACCTAAAGTTTTCAGTTGTTAAGCCATTGTATAAAAAGGGCGGTATCACCGACATTACTAATTACAGACCTGTGACATTAATACCAGTACTATATAAGATTTTTGAGAAAATATTTTACTGTAGACTTTTAAAGTTTTTGGATAAAAATAATATATTGGTTCCTGAACAACACGGTTTTAGGAAAAATAAATCCACTTCTCTAGCTGCTTTCAACCTTGTAAAAAATGTCCTAACTAGTATTAATTACAAAAAGCCGATAGTAGCTCTGTTCTTGGACATGAGTTAAGCTTTTGACTATGTGAATCACAAAATACTGCTGGAAAAGCTACACAAATATGGCATTATTTTTTTTTTTCGTGTTGTGGCTTTTTGCTGCTTAGGCATTTTGCCAAATATGGCATTCGTGGACCAGCACACAAATGGCTCCAGAGCTATTTATCCGAACGTTTTCAAGTTACTTAAATTACTAAACTGAACGAAACCAATAATACATTAGAAGATTATCTCTGGCTAGGCAGAACAATTCAGGAGTACCACAAGGAAGCATATTGGGACCATTACTGTTCCTCTTATATATAAACGATTTGCCACTTGCAGTACATCATACAACAGTTTTATTTGCTGACGATACAACCATACTGGTGGAATGTAATGATTCGCAAACCTATGAGAGTGAAATCAATTTAGCTTTAGCAGACACGGTAGAGTGGTTAACTAATAATAACCTAAAAATTAACACAGGCAAAACAAATTTTGTTCAGTTTCGTACTAAACAAAGTAAAGACATAAAGTTGAAGATCATTTATAAAAATAAGAACATAAAAGAAGTTAATTACACAACTTTCTTAGGCAGGGCAATAGATAAACACTGTGACTGGAAAAAACAAGTCGAAACAGTATGCAGTAAAATTAATAAATTTGTTTATGCGCTCAAAAAAATAAAACACATTTCCTCGCATGAAACCGCTTTGCTTGTTTATCATAGTTACGTGAGCTCTGCACTAAGATATGGACTAGTATTATGGGGAAACTCGACGGAGGTCCATAAAGCTTTCGTAGCACAAAAAAAGGTGTCTAAGAGCTATATGGGGCCTTCGTTCAATGGTTTCATGCAATCCAATATTTAAACTGCATAAAAGCCTAACACTTCCGTGCATGTACATTTTAGAGGCATGCAAATTTGTGAGAAACCATATGGAACTATTTATGGCAAAAGACAATCGTAATAAACGTACTGCAACTCACAAACCATTTTGTTTACCAATGACAAAACTGACGATGTTTAGGAGAAATTAATTTTATATGGTAAGTCAAATTTACAACAATACAGTGTCTCTCTCACGTTGGGGCTTTAAATGCGAATATCGATTATGGTCCTGAAACTGAACCACTTTTGTTCCGCAACTTTGTAAAATAACTATCATTTCTATAATTTGGTAGTGTTTGAACGTTAACTGTACCATCAATGTATTGCAAACACGGCCTCATTATTTGACATCCATGACACTGACAAGTATGAAAACTAACTAATGAAAGAAAATATATTTCTAGTGCAGGACTTTATCACTGCCAAATATCCCTATCTATGATGTAATCGTTTATCTTACCTATACTATGCTTTTGAAATAAGTTTCTGTTTTACGACAGATTTGAATGTAACTAGAGTCAGTAAGATCGATAATGTGTTTTGGAATTTTAAAGTAGAATTTTACACAATTTCCCAAAAACTACTTTTTTGCTTTTACTATTCTGTAAAAAGTTGTTTCGAGCTTCCCTGTGCTTCTGGTAACCTTGGGCCTATCACTGTTCGTTGGGAAGTTGTATACATTTTTCCTAATATAGATTAATATTTCAAACACGTATAGCGACGGCAGTGTTAGAATATCGGTTTTCTTAAAGAATTATCTTAATGACCCGCGCGACCCCAGGTTATAAATTGCTCTAACATCCCTTTTTTGTTAAATAAATACAGTTTCAATATCTGCCGTTGATCCCCATAAAATAAGACCAAAAGTAAGCAAAGTAAACTAACCGTGCTACATTGGTAAGCTGCCCTATTCTCCTGACTGCAAAAGCAGCGGAGCTCAACCTACTTCCTATCGCAGTTATGTGGGAACCCCACTGCAGTTTAGAGTCTAACGTAATACCTAAGAATACAGTTGACTATATAAATTATATGGTTTCACCATTAGGTTTAATATTTGAGGCTAAGTTATTATACAATACATTTAGTTTTTTTCTGATTCAACATGGACAGGGTATTATTTGGTTCAAAGAGTTCAGTATCTTTCCTATTAACTTTGGCGAACATGACAACGCCTGATCTTCGGCTTACCATATATTATATGGTAAATCATTTACATAAACAAGGAACAGGAATGAACCTAGAATAGATCCTTGAGGTACTCCGATCTCCACCACTGTCTCTGACGAAATAGCCTCATTTATAATTGCAAATCAATGACTTACTCCATAGTAAACGCGTACGCGCCGAGAATATTAGTTTATATAGTTAGAGATAGAGATATATATATATTAATATAGAGCGTTTTCGGAGGTGCCGGCGCGTGCAGATTTCATATGCATACACGTATAACATCAGAAAAAGAAATCATAAGAAAGTTTTAATGCTACAGTTGATATTCCTCTGGATCATACTTTTGATTTTCGTAATAAAATAAAAAGATGCAAGTTCCCTATTGTATTAACAAAACATGAGTTGTGAAATGTACTTTTACCAATAAAGATCTGTATTCTGTATTCCGTGTATTCTGTACTCATTTCGAGCCCTGATTTAAAGAACATAAAAACTGTACCGGTACGTAGAAAGTTGCGTCTTTGAGCTTTCCAATCGACAACCTTTCTTTAACACGTGCATGTGCATGAATAGGTACAGTCGCCATCACATACATCGGTACACTATAGGTGTTCAAAAATATCGGCACATGCACCCTAATACCTTGAAAATAGAGGTGTGTTCCGATGTTTGTGACGTGCTTGTTTGCTCCGATGTATGTGATGGCGACTGTACCTACTTAGTCACGGGTGAGTTCGCAACACGGAATGTAGGTATGTCAGTGTTTAGGTACCCATTGTTTGTAAAATTTTCACTGTGTTTTTCTATAATAAATTATTATATTTATCATGAATACTTATTTGAAGTTCAAGTTCATTAAACCGAGTAGGTATACTTATTACAATAATAGGGGTGTAGACTCGAAATTTATTATGACTCCAAAAGAAAGAAAGCAAAAAAATATGCATAGTGGGATTAGTGGGGTTATTATTTCAAGGGTACAATTGTGTTCAGACTACAATTTTCAATTAAAAATATAGTTTGTTTTAAAGTGGCTTACGATGTTATCACTTAAACTTGTGGTAAATAAATTTTATTTGAATTTATCTTTCTTTTGATAATATTTTTAATTTCCTGCACGAACGTCATGGTTACGTGGTCCGGTTCGGATGATACCCTGACTACTTAATATGTAAAAATACAACGTATGCAAAAACTTGCTGTTTACAATGGGTATATAGTTCCTAATGTTTTATGTTATACTATGCAAGCAACAAACATAACAATTAGGTAATTTTGAGGATAATTTGTTTTTCATTTCCCTTTGTTCCAAAATACACTATAATTTTCGTGGTCACACTTATTTAGTAATATTTTTAACAATAAAAGAGATCATAGGCCTGTGTATCATCTTTTTAACTTTAAGCACAGAATAAGTAATAGTACTACGTACAGAAGGTTCTCTGTTAACAAATTCCCTGTTTAGGTACGCCAAACGTGCCTAAATGTGGCCATCCCTTTCTATCGCATGCAACGCGCTGCGACCCGTGCGAGCATCTCGTACAAAAACAACGTGTACCAACGTGCGGCAGCTACTAATGGGCCGCCAATTTGGCGGCCGCCGGCATGTACTTGTAGCGGCGCGACGGCGACGGGATCACTAGAGTGAACCGCCCCTGCTTTAAGCCACTTCGAAATAAGACTGTGTCACATTGAAAAATAATGTCAACCGCCATCCATCGTTATTTTTAACCGACTTCAAAAAAGGAGGAGGTTATATGTTCCACTGTATGTTTTTTTTTTTAGTGTGAAGTGGAACTGATGATGAAGACCACAAATGACTTATGGAACTCCTCAAAGATGTAAAGTGCGTGAAAGATTCTGACATGATTCCGTTGAAGTAGCAAGTAATGAAGTGTTAATCCTGATATCCTTGAAAATCGACGGAACTCCTCAAATATTATCAGCCCACATATAGCGACTTGGGGGTTTTCTGTCATAATCATCGCATTTGCTCTCGGAAAGCAGTTCAAGTGGTAAATTGGAAAGGAAATGTGGAAATTTTCATGTACGTACCGAACCGTACGTGGCGTAGTACTGAATTGAAGTCGGTTTAAACTTTGTTTTTAAAGTAAATTATTCAATAATTAATGTAAAGAAAGGTTCACGTGACGTGAGATTTGCGACAAACATCGAGCGTCAATTTCGTTACGGTTTTAATTTGGTGAGTATTGGGTAAATAAGTATAATGCTACGCTGATGCTGTGTTATTTAGTGACTTTCGGGGCGATTATCTCCGACTATTTTCTCTTAATCGAAAAACTTGCTAAGAAACCTTATATTTATTTTAAAAGACCTATCGATTGATGTGCCACACGTGGCTCTACGATGTTTTTCTTTTTTTTTGACTTGCAGTTATATGTATGGAGTGCACCTCTAAAATAATATTTTTTTGTCATTTCATTTTAGAATTACGTAGCGGCTAATAAAATACACCTATCCTCTAAATTTTATTCAAATACACCTTATAGTTTTCGAGTAAAATGCCTGTGACATACGGACAGACGGATTGACGGGCAGTCATGACGAAACTATAAGGGTTCCGTTTTTGCCATTTTGGCTACGGAACCCTAAAAAGGCCCTCTAGGCAGTGTACCGAGTATGCTGGCGGTATTTCCTCACTGAACTGCAATGCTGATGCGTTGCACGAGAAAACTGCCAGCTCTTCGATTACCAGTTATGATGATACTAATGCTGAAATTACTGTCGATTCTGTAAATTCCTACAATTGAGGAGCTAACCTATATTTAAAATTGAAACGCAGAAGCCTAAAAACCACTATCTTGAAATAACTAACAAAGTTGAGGAAAGCCTAGTTTTCGACCATGGTTTTCTACTATGTCGCTGAACCGAATTAGTATGTATTGGTACTCATTAGACGCATAATTTCATGTTCTTTAATTTCCTAGTGTATAACTTTTCGCTAGGATGCAATGTATGGAAGCTACGAGTGAGAAACCAAAAAAGTCTCAAAATTTCGAGGATTTGTGGCTGCCAAAAGTTGTCCCAAGATATCTCGTGTAACCATTTTTGATATTTGATCGGTTGTATCGATGTCAACAATATTTAAAAAAAATATCTTCTACACCACCACTTGCAACGTACCCCGGGGTGCTTTGAACCTCTACGGACTGGCCTATCTGGACGACGTACGGAAGTATGGGAAATTGCTGACCGACCGCCGCAAGGCGCTCATGCGTGGCTTGGCATAGTTATTTAGTTGTAGTTGCTATAAATGGTAATGGTCGCGAGAGTCCGCTGGATGTAGGTGGCGCAGTACCGCTCATTTTGGCACTCTTTGGGGGAGGCCTGTGTTCAGCAGTGGACGTATTTCGTGGATATAATGATTATGATCCAATAAATGTAGCTTTTATAAACAAAACTCACTTTATCCTTCCTCTCAACGGGCGAGAAGTCTGCCAGCTTGAGTGCGGCGGCCAGCGCCATGGCCTCGTAGATGGTGAGGTAGGCGCGCAGGTCGTCCTGCTGCCGGATGTACTTGGCGCCACCTCGCCCGCCGGACTGCGCCGCGCACGCGCACACGCCGTTCACGCTGATCTCGCCTTTGGCGCCTCGGGTACTGTAGACGTGATTCCCAGTTAAGGCCTCCACACACCGGTCGCGTGCGCGGGCCCGCGCAAGTTGTAATACATTGAAAATAAACTTCAAACACACATCGAACGCGAGCTCGCGGGCCCGCGTTCGGTGTGTGTTTGAAGTGTAGTTTCAATGCTTTACAACTTGCGCGGGCCCGCGCACGCGACCGGTGTGTGGAGGCCTTAGAGCCAGATCAGTGAATCATGTCACAAACAATTGGGTATTTGACAACAGTAAAAATAAATAATTTTTTTTTTATTAGCTACAGATAAACATTTCAAAAATACTCGGAAAGTATCAAGCTTAAATTTATGTTTGCTATTTTAAGATTTTTAAAATTATAAAAACTAACAATAAGGACGTTGTTTGATTGTGACGTCACGAGCAAGTAATCCCTACAAATTCCATACTAACGGAGCGTTTTTGACGTTTCATAAAAAGATGCTGATTTGACTTTTGTCAAATACCGTATTTAAGGAGACGGTCTGTAGAGCGTTTTTGCTAGTATCATGCTGAGGGGTCGGCGAGTCGACAGATGTCTGTGCCATATGTTTCACTTAGGTATACTAGCTGCTCGAGCGGCTCCGCTTGCGTTTTACAAAGAGCCCAGATGTTGCCGTGCGGTATAATATAGCCTACGTCCATCCGCGCGACGTTTAATACGTGAGTTCAACCGTTTAATTCTCAGTCTCACGAAAGTTTAAATTCGATTAAAACTTTAGAGCAAGACATGTTTAATAGTACCTACGTTCTTTTATTTATTAACTCAAGGTTAATATTTTAGTCCTTCTTTGTCTTTGTTTATCTTTTATGTTGACTTTTACGTTACGTCATCTGGAACCATGGACGAATAAATGAAGAGAACTGCCAGTACGAGTATATGACATAGTCGCATTCTTTCAAAACAAAAAGAAAAGACTAGATGAAACATCATTTATTTTCTAAAGTATATACAAGTAGATAATTTACGGTAGCCTAGTGGTTCAGGCATGCGGCTGTCAAGCGGCGGTCGTGGGTTCGTATCCCGGCTCGTACCAATGATTTTTTCGGAACTTATGTACGGAATATTTACCGTTAGCTTTTCGGTGAAGGAAAACATCGTGAGGAAAACGGTCTAATCCCAATAAGGTCTAGTTTTCCCTCTGGGTTGGAAGGTCAGATGGCAGTCGCTTTCGTAAAACTAGTGCCTATGCCAAATGTTGGGATTAGGTGTCAAAGCGAACCCCGGGCTCCTTTAGGGGCACAACCGGGAATAATAACGCTAGGAGGATGATGATACAAGTAGATAATTTACATGCTCATACGTTGCGTATAAGAAAGCCGCCAGCTCTTCGGTCACCAGTTACCTGGATGAAACAGACGTCTCGCAATTTCCGTAAATAATTTATGCGTACTCCACAGACCCTCACTATTTACACACTATTTACACTAGGCATTTAGAAGTTTAGAACTCTGCATAATCTCTCTGTTTAAAATAGATTAAATTATTATAATTATTGTAACCTACTAACACTTAGATTCATAAGCACACATTTGTACGACTAACACTATATGGGTTCTATGCCTGAAATAAAATAATTGAATTGAATTGAATAATACAACAAAGTCATCTATGAACTTCATGAAACAGCTCTAGGAGTTAACGAAATGAATAGTAGGTACAAATACCTCTTTAAAGTGACTCCACACATATACTAACATCAGGCTGTTTGGATTCAATGAACGCGGTTTTGGCAGTGCTCTTGATTTATTCGTTCACGGTTGAACTAACTCCGAATAAGTATTTGAGAATTTCATGTTGTTTATCGAGCAAACTTTATGTATGGGTTTTCCCATACATTAGTCAGTTCAGTCAGTTGTTCATAAATTGGTATTCTTCATACACGTCACAGAATTCTACTTTAATGAGAGCATGGCGTGTCAATTAGTGAATTGTCCTGTTGATTTGAGAACTTATAATTTATAAAAATACCTCCTTCCTGGCTCAACAGATTTCTTTGGCTATCCAGTGTGGCAACGCCGCCAGTGTCATGGGAACTTTCGGGCCACCAACGATCCGGGGCGGTCCTTTTTAACCAACTTCAAAAAAAAGGAGGAGGTTCTCAATTCAGATGTATTGTTATTTTTTTTTTTTTTTTTTTTTTAATGTTTGTTACCTCAGAACTCCGTCATTTATGAACCGATTCGTACAATTCTTTTTTTAATTGAAAGTATATACTTTCAGATTGGTCCCATTGTTTTCAAAACCCCAGCTGGATGAAGGGAACCATGAGGAATTGAGGGAACTTCTCAAATATATTAGGCACGCGTGTAGTAATTTCGGTATTTTCTATTATAACATTTATAACTCGTGTATTTACACCCGGAAATCATAAATTTGATGATAGTGGAAGTGATGATGAAGACCGCAGATGGCTTGTGGAACTTCTCAATGATGTACCTACTTCAAACTATAAAAAAGTACGTCACAGATCCTGATATGATTGCGTTGAAATAGCAAACAATGAAGTGTCAAGGGTAATTCTGAGATCTTTGAGGAAACGGCGGAAGTCCTCAAATACGAGTATTATTGGCTCACATACAATGATTTGGTTGTTTTCTCTAATAATCAACGCATTTGCTCTCGGAAATCAGTTCATGTGGTAAATTGCAAAAGAAATGTGGTAATGTTCCTGTGGCTTGGCAGAGTACTGAATTGAAGTCGGTTAAAACTTTGTTTTTAAAGTACATTATTGTTAGTTTAGGTTAGTACGTATTGTTGACGAAGCCTGTTGCGGTTCTATCATTGTCTTAAACCTAACAATGCCTCGGGAGATGTGTTTTTGTAAACACTTGACGAAGCCTGCGTTGCGGATACTTTTTTTTTTAATCATTCTTGTTTGGTGAATAAATAACTTTTCGTCAGATATTTATACAGAATACTTCTAACCTTTATAATTTACGAACAGAGTTGTAAATAAGGTAAAGGTTCGGCTTAGGACGATGTGCAGATTTGTATGGGCACTGTCCCCATACTAGATTCAAGTAAGCGGCAACGGCATTAAATTGTAAAATAAAATTTTCGCATTTTTTTAAAGGATTACATTTTTTACTTACGTGTAACCAGCCAGTATATTGAGGAGGGTCGTCTTGCCAGCTCCCGAAGGCCCCATGATGGCTGTGAGCTCCCCGGGCTTGAAGCAACCTTCCACGCCATTTAAAATTTTTCTGGGTTCTGTATTAGAGAAATATCATGTTCAATGTCGAGTAACCAAATATGTTCAAGAATAATTGTCAATTAGACTACTGTTTTCAATTAAGTATTGTGAAGGCCGCCTTGTGAATAATGAATGAATGGTAAAACATAATGCAAATTGAACGATATTGTCTGTTAATTAGGCTGTAAAAGTTTAAATCGCAAGTTCATCCGTGATCAGCCTATTAATACGTCCCATTCCCCCGTCCCCATCAGGCCTCCTCGTGAATGAGAGGGAATGAACGGTAGTCCCCTGGCTGGCCCAGTGCGGGCCTCACGATGTTTTGCTTCACCTAATATCCAATCATATCTCGTACTCGTACACCGGTAAGTTCCGAACTTATCGGTACCAGTACCAGTCAAATTTCAAATCCACGAACGCCGCCGTTTGACAGTTTCGTGATCGAACTACTTGGCTATGGCTTCGACTTCCAAAACAGCCAGGTGTTTTAACTCAAATTCTATAGCCCAAAAGTCATCACGTAAAGGCTTTCAATAACTTGAGAGCCCGAGTTCAGAGCGTCAGGACAAATCAACACTTAATTTCGCCTACAAAAAATGACATGTAGATCTAAGTACCTCTAAGATACGGAAGTATCCACGCTCGTTCTTGTGTTAGACACATTTAAATAAATTTGAACTGCGAAATGTATGTGTCTTATTAATATTAAGAAAACCATTCCACCAGTCCGTTTCAATTCGTATCAGACATCGACACCGTTTAAATTCCACCTCACAACAACCGAACCTGCCACCAATAAAACTACTATAAAGTGAAATGAAGCGGTAGCGCATGTGAGCTGTCACGTAGCCATGAGAACCAAGCTAATTCAGTTCTTATAGGTTTATTGTCTCTTCGCCGTTAACCTCGTTAAAAATACGTGTAGCTAACAGTGTTAGTGCATACCCCGTGTAGTGTCGAGTTAGAATAGGTCGTATGCGCTGAGGGGTGCTAGGTCGGGTAACCTCCTCGAGTGTCTGGACTCTACCGATTCCTCTTGATTCGGTTGATCCGCAGGAATGGGTAGTGTCTTGGCCGGTGCGCTCTGGAGCCAACGGCAAGTGATAATTTAGTGAACCCTAAGTTATCGCTTGCTGGTGTTACCAATAACCCGACACGGGGGGGTCGGGGGGTTCCGCCCAGGGAATCGCAAGATTCCCCAGGTGCGGCTTGAGGGAGAGGCCATTGCCGTTTGCCTCTATAATAAATAACGGACCCGGAACCCTGACAAATCCTCTGCTATCAGAGGGGGGATGCTAGGAGAGGGTGAATCCGAGGTCTATCACCCTCTCCCGGCGCAGAGGTCCTTTGGTCGGGTCGGGAAGCGTGTGGTGTCGCCCTGCACGCTTACGACGGGAGGAGGGGCTTTTGCCTCAGTAGTGAGGGCAGATGCGGCTGTTGCCGAGGGGCGTCCTTACTACACGGCAGAGAGGGCATACCTTGGTGGTTTTAGACGGTAGTCCGGGGGGTTCCCGGGAGCCCGTCATACCCATCCTAGTTCCTCGGCTAGTGCATCTATTCTATGTATAAGTATGGCCATTTATAATAATTTTAAAACGTTCACCTGATGTACCTCCATTATGTCGTAGTTTGTCGAAGTCCTAGCTAAACTATTAGATTTAATGTAAGCTTGTATATTGTATACCTATTATGAATTAAAAAAATTAAATGTGTCTGTGATAAACTCCGGAACCATTTTTACGTTTAAAAAAACATTTCTCCTGTGTATTTAATGGACTTTTTGGATGGGTAGACATAGGCTTTGTTTTATCCTGTGGGTTTTCCGGGCAGCCAATAAGAGAATAACTTGTTTTTTGATTAAGGGGCTCACAGCTCCCAATGACCTTCGATCTGTTACCGTCCGTTTTTCGTGTTTTTTTTGGCTTACCGTATTAACAACAACGAGTTTAACCGAAATAGTATCCCATATTTACTTCGAAACTCATAGTTTTTGAGATATATGGCACTAAAATTTAGCAGTTTTAGGCCAAAAAAACAGTTTTGTTAGAAACGTCAAAAAGGAACAGTAACATGTAAATTTCATATATAAAAGTGCATAAACAACATACTATTAAATATCGAAAACAGAGCTTTTTTGGACCATTTTTGAATAAATCATAGAAAAATAAATATACATTTGTTTTCCAAAAAACTCTCTTGCAAAGGTAGATAAAGTATTGAAGAACCGATAACCGTTTGTGCCATAAATAAATCTATTGTAATGACGGAGGAATATCAACTCGAAACTGATCAAAACTAGCCAAAAAGCGCGTGGAGCCCACTTTGCACCAAACCTTTTGTCATCGTAAGCAGCGGTGTTCGTTAAAATCTGAATATATGGAAAGTTCGCTCAGACGACATTTTTAATGCTAATAATAAGTGCCAGTATTAAACGCCAAATCAGTTTAATATTAGTCTAATATTTACATTTATATTGATTTAATACTAGCTGTTGCCCGCGACTTCGTCCGCGTGTAACATGTTATCGTCTAAATGTTTGTTTAAGGAATGAATTAAAAAAAAACATTGAAATAAATTTTGTACCTAGTCTTAAAGTAAACAGTCTAAAACCGAAGTTACAAATCTCTTACTTTAAAAATGTCTTGCTCTATATACAAACTTAGAACCCCCTTTGAACCCTCATAGTAAACAGTCTGAAACCGTCGCGCTGGTGTAAATTTCAACTCTCTAGCCCCAGTAGTTTCGGCTGTGCGTTGATGAGTGACTGAGTGCGTCAGGACATAGGCATTTATATTTTTGTTTCTTTTTCCTGTAGGTATCTATTTCTTCACATGACTCATCTACACTTATAATAAATCTCTTAATTAAATAAAGAATCAGCCAGTAACATTTCAAGCTTTTTTTGTCACGAATGATCTCAGCTTCCCATGAACGGAAGAACATGAAACATTTTTTATAGGTAGATTATTATCCTGACTGCGACTTAGGATAGTTTTTATCCAACTGCGACAATTAATACATTTTTCGAAACATTTGACCTCATTGAATATTTAATTTCTTTTTCTTGAGGGAAATAGCCGCCAGATCTGTCAGCTTTATGAACGTCAATATGGCGGAATTGCTTTTCCTTATTTTCACCTATTATTAATTTAAATCCCGTCTACGATAGACCTTCACGTGACACACACCAAGAAATAAAGCATTAGAAATTAATCGATTCTGATATGAGAACTAATATGCGCAAATAACGTATTTAGGCGTAATTTCTATAAATGTATCAACAAATTCGAACAATATACGTAACACAAATTTGTTTATTTTTGAATGGCACGCGCGCGCGCTCTTTGCCCATTCAACCAAACCATGAAAACCGAAACTCGAAGTTCGAATATCTGCATTCCTCTCACTCGAGTAATGTTAGTGCGTTTATTACTCTCCTCACTTTAATAGTCTCGCTGGAGCCGGCGTCCGTTTAGCCAAATTTCATATCCGTAGGATATTAGGACAGACGCATTTAATTTCGAGGAACTGGCTTCTCTATTTGCCCAAATCGAAGCTATCCTAAATAGCCGGCCCCTTTGTCCCCTCAGTCCTTCACCTAATGATTTCCTGGGGTAAGCCCCAGGACACGTTTTAATTGGCAGGCCCCTCACGTCGTTACCGACTCCGAGCTTCATCGACGTCACGACTTCACGCCTGAACCGGTTCCAGCGCTAGGAACAAGTCCGTCAACACTTCTGGAAGCGATGGTCCCAAGAGTACGTGGCAGAATTACAGCAGCACACGAAATGGCGAGTTACATGCCAACAATTGCAACTCGACGACCTCGTTCTTATGAAAGAGGATACTCCACCGCTGTATTAGCGCCTGGGACGCGTCAGCAAGCTATTTCCTGGATCTGACGGGGTACCTCGAGTCGCCGACGTCAAGACAGCTCACGGAACCATTCGTCGAGCGCTGAATCGTCTATGTCTGCTCCCCTCCCCCGAGAACGAAGCTTGAAAGCTCTGCATGCTTCCAAGGGCCGGGAGGATGTTCACGCCGCTGCGTTCAGCACTTCATTTAGTATTAAGATTATTACTGTCAATCGATTATACACCTTATTTACACTACACAAGGCATATTTGCATTGTATCGAGTCTCTGCCAATCAGATAGCTTCAATATTGCGTGATACATGTAATCGGCCAATCATAGCTCACCACATACACACGCCAGCCATTAGAGCCCTCTGCTTGAAACACTTGCCTTTCTATCGCCTAGCGAAACACTCGTACACAAAACTATAAGATGTATTTTAAACTGCATTAAACAGTACTTTATTTACAAAGATGGTTTCAATTATCTTCCCTTGTTCCCATCAGGAACAAAGTGGCCTATCGTAGACGGGATTTAAATTATTAATGGGTGAAATTAAGGATAAGCAATTCCGCCATTTTGACGTTCATAAAGCTGACAGATGTGGCGGCGATTTCCGTCAAGAAAAAGAAATTAAATATTCAATGAGGTCAAATGTATCGAAAATTAACTCTCGCAGTCGGATAAAAGCTATCCTAAGTCGCAGTTAGGATAATAATCTACATATAAAAAATGTTTCATGTTCTTCCGTTCTTGGGAAGCTGAGAACATTCGTGACAAAAAAAGTTTGAAATGTAACTGGCTGATTCTTTTTTTAATCAAGAAATTTATTATAAGTGTAGATAAGTGCTTATCATCTAACGGTCATTTTGTTGGACGCTGTGCTAACTTAGTTTGCCAACTATTTGATGCACTTTATTGGCTGAATTATGTAGTTTGTTTGCCATATGCATGTTTATTATGTAGTAACTAGTTTTTAATCATTTCCTTTTTTATTAACTAAAGCTGTACTGTGTCTTGTTTCGATGGCACTGCCACTATATTAGTCATTATGTTTAAACCTCCTTGTGGGATTGCCTTAGGAAATAGATTTTAAATATTTAAGTAAGTATAACTTTTATTCCCTTTGTAAATTTATTTTTGTTTTTTCCCCAATAAAGAAAATAAAAAAATTGACCAGTTTCTATGGAATAACAGCAAGCTGGCGGCGCCATATTGAACGTTGATCGGTCTGTAATCGTAAGTTGGTGCAACCCACCCTCACGCCTTGGCCACGACTTTGGTCTAAAGCGACCTGCGACCAGCGTTTTATCTGTTCATTACGCGTGATCCCAACTAACCACAGTGCGTTGCGCGTCTCGACCGCGCAATGCACAGATAAAACACCTGGTCGCAGGTCGCTTAAGACCAAAGTCGTGGCCAAGGCGTTAGCGTTTCAAAAACGATCATAGCTAATAAGGGGAGTTTATTATGTACTAGCTGTTGCCCGCGACTTCGTCCGCGTATAACATGTTATCGTCTAAATTCAAAATCTCTTGCTCTCTATAAACTAAGAACCCTCATAGTAAACAGTCTGAAACCGTAGTTACAAATTTCTTACTTTAAAAATGTCTTGCACTCATTACATAGTTCGAACCCCCTTTTAACCTTCTTAGGCGATGAATTAAAAAAACGCTGAAATAAGTTTTGTAGTATTTTAGCAAACAGTCTAAAACCGAAGTTACAAATCCCTTGCTTTAAAAATGTCTTGCTCTCCATACAAACTTTGAACAAAAAAACAAGGGATATATTTCAAAAAATGCTAAAATAAGTTTTGTACTCTAAACAGGCTAAGATCGAAGTTACAAATATCATACTTTAAAATTTTCTTGCTCTCCATACAAACTTTGAACGCTTTTCAGGGAAAGATTAAAAATAAAACACTCGGTTTTTTTATTGTATTAGGTAAGTACTTTTTCTACAAACTATCTAGTCTCTTGCTAAAAAAAAGTGTTTCCCATACGAACGAACGAATTCCCCCACACCTAAGAAGACAACATGCTCTAGTCCGAGAAGCACAGAAGATCTTGGCCAAACCCGAATTGCCTGCCTACAAGGAGTTTAAAAACCCTCCACCACACCGGCTAAAATCACGCCATCCACCATATAAGACTGCATCCACCCTTTTAAATACTCCCTTCGATATAACCAAGAAATGGGCCCAAGAATGGAAACAGGACTCCCCAACCAGCCTAGGGACTAATATCGACCCCACAAAAAAGCTCACTGGTTTTTCACTATCAAGGCGAAATTGGTGCCAGTTAAACAGGCTGCGGACCGGCTGGGGTAGGAGCCGAGAGTTCATGCACAAATGTGGATGGAGGGAGTTTCCAGCATGCGAGTGTGGAGCTGCGGTGCAGGACATGGACCATATTATCCGCGAGTGCCCACTCACCAAGTACCAGGGCAACCCAGCCGACTTGTTCACCCTAGATAACAACGTAACCCAATGGATCCAGCAATTGGGTGTACTGCTCTAATTTGCATGCATTTTTTTTTTTTTTTTTTTTTAAGAAAGAACGATTTTAATTTTTAATTTAGCCATACGAATAAATAAAAAGTCATATGTATAGATAGATAGAAGATGACGAAACTCCCATTCAAATATCTCAAAAAATTATGAAGCTACAACCGTTTTAATGTCGCTTGTTAGAGTAAGAAAACGATCGGGCACTGTGACGTCAAGATCCTCGAGCGTCATAGTAAAAAACAATCGTTTCATATGAAGGTGCGTTTTGCGGAAAAGGGACAGAACATCATACCCTCTCTTAAAACTTTGGACTCTTATAACTTAGTCATTACCTATATAACCTCTTGCGTTGCTTTTTTCTCCATTTGACTATATTTATTTTAAATTCTTTTTCGAGAAAAAACATTATGATTATTTACCATATTTTCGATTCCTGAGCTCTAACCACGAACTTCGGAATTCGAAAATATTCGGGTATCTCTATCTCTATCGCACTAACAATACTCGAGTGACAGGGATGCAGTTATACGAACTTCGAGTTTCGGTTTTCGTGGTAGCGCCGCTGGCACTTTGGCAGAATGTGCAAAGAACGCGTCGCGTGCCATTGCCATAGAAAAAAAACAAATTCGTGTTAATTATATTGTTCAAATTTGTTGATACATTTATTGAAATTACGCCATAATGCGACATTTGCGCATATAACTTCTCATATCACAATCGAATATTTTTTTTATGGTTTAACTTTTGGCATGTGTATCGTAAAGGTTTATCGTAGACTGGATTTAAATTATTAATAAGTGAAAGGCAAAGCAATTCCGCCATTTTGACGAAAATTTTACGTTTCTTATAGCTGACAGTTGGAGCAGCGTTTGATTTCAATAAAAATAAATGAAAAATTAAATGAAGTCGTATATTTCGGAAAATTAATGAATTGTCTCAGTCGGATAAAAACTATCCTAAGTTGCAGCTAGAATAATAATGTATCTATATAAAATGTTTCATATTTTTCCGTTCATGGGATGCTGAGAACATTCGTACCACACAAAGCTTAGTTTTAAACTGGCTGATTCTTTTTTTAATATAGAGATTTATTATAAGTGGAGATTGCGGTCTCGTTCTGACACGTTAGCTCGTCGCGCTTGGAAACGAGCACGTGAAACTATTGATGTCTGATTGTTATCGGAGGCGAAGTACAGAAGTTATATAACTAGTTCCTTCAACAAATCCTTAAACTAACTGATATTTTACGTCACCACTAGAGCTATATTTACATAAATTTTCAACACATTTGCTCGTATCGTGCCTCTTATTGTGCCGCTTTTAGGCTCATAATCTTGGGTATTAAACACGCGTGTTTTATAACATTACGACACCCCTGTAGTTATGTTTATATCCCGATTAAGACACGTTGACACCTTGCAGCAAGGTGTTTGTATGGACTCGGCGCATTCTTAAATTGACCGGGTTAAACAGGTTTGTTTTTAATTCTCGGCAAATGGATTCTTACTCGACTAAACAAATTAAATCCTTCTTGTGAATTAATTGATTATTTCTTCTTGGATATGATATAGAAACGTTTCATTTAGTAAAACTATTTACTTTTGATAACATTTTACATGAATTTATATTGAATAAGAAAATATTTATTTTATTTTGTATTGGCGGTTTAGAGATTTCATCTAAGCCTTGCTGCAGGCGCACTGCGCGAACTTCACGAAAAAAAAAATAGTTGCGCGCCATTATAAGTAATTTCACAAATATTTGTAAACATTGGTGATGCATGTTTGGTTATTATTAAAAATGTTGACTCGTGGTGAAAAGAAAAGTAATAAATAGAATTGACGCCACTGTACATTTTTGGAGATGTACAAACGTAGGAATGTGAGTAAAAACCTGTTGTCTTCAATAACTAAAGGAAACAACTTAGGACTCTGTAACGTTTTCATTTTATGAAAAGGATTTTTTCCTCGCAAATGTTTTGAAATACGTCGTATGACACGCGTGAGCTTTGATAATTACATCTGCGGCACATTTGCGAGGAAAAAATCCTTTTCATAAAATCTCTAAACAGCCAATACAAAATAAAATAAATATTTTCTTATTCAATATAAATTCATGTAAAATGTTATCAAAAGTAAATCGTTTTACTAAATGAAACGTTTTTTTATCATATCCAAGAAGAAATAAACAATTAATCCACAAGAATGATTTAATTTGTTTAGTCGAGTAAGAATCCATTTGCCGAGAATTAAAAACAAACCTGTATAACCCGGTCAATTTAAGAATGCGCCGATTCCATACATACACCTTGCTGCAAGGTGCCAACGTGTCTCAATCGGGATATAAACATAACAACACGAGTGTCGTAATGTTATAAAACATGCGTGTTTAATACCCAGGATTATGAGCCCAAAAGCGGCACAATAAAGGCCTCCACACACCGGTCGCGTGCGCGGGCCCGCGCAAGTTGTAAAACATTGAAAATAAACTTCAAACACACATCTAACGCGAGCTCGCGGGCCCGCCGCGGGCCCGCGTTCGGTGTGTGTTTGAAGTGTAGTTTCAATGTTTTACAACTGGGCCCGCGCACGCGACCGGTGTGTGGAGGCCTTTAGACATTCGCAGGCTAACGACGTGATATTTTAAGAAACTTATGTTACAAACTTTCATCAATTGGCTTCCCATTTGCGCCAAATTCCCCCTTTCCTAGAATAAACTTGTATAAACTAGATTAATTTGAGAAAAATAGTTTTCCCCAAATATCACGTCCCAAACCAATTTCTCAAATTAATCTAGTTTATACAAGTTTATTCTGGGAAAGGGGGAATTTGGCGCAAATGGGAAGACAATTTTTGAAAGTTTGTTAAATAAATTTCTTAAAATACCACGCCGTTAGCCTGCGAATGTCAAATAACGTTTTGTATGGCAATCGAACCCCCTAAGTCTTTATTTTCTTAAAAATATCTACATGATATTTATGAAACGAAACGTAGATTTATAATAGGTATAATGTTTAGCCTATTGGCTAACAAGTTATTTAAATTAAATGTTGAGAACTAGGTAAAAGTGAGACCAGGTTCTCTATGTCTATTCATTGACAATAAGATTGAACTTCATCTGGCCCGTGGAAAAATTTTTTTCGCTATACATACCTATAATAATTAACTATGAACGTGTGCACGTTCGTTATAAAAACGATACTCTTGCAGATCGCACGTTTTTCATAGAAAACATCAAATGAAGTAGTTATGTAATTTACATGCTAATTATGCCCTGCAATCATGACGCTCACACTTTCATAAAATCGTTAATAAACGACACTGGCTATCTATGTTACACTTATAACAAAAGTAATGAATATTATTCCTATATAGCATATTCACATCATTAAAATAATAATGAATTACCTACCTAATCGGTCCTATGACGTCAAACGGATGCGAACATAATATATGTTATATGAGATTCAAATGTTGCGGATAATATTCAGATCACAATTCACCCATCAATAGCTTGCGGCTATCAATTCATCCATCAATTGACGTCAATTGTCGAAACGCAGAATACGAATTAAAATCCATACCATCGCGAATTGGGTATTGAAGAGCGAATTTATATGCAATGGACGTAGACATACTTACAGATCACAAACGACGTGAAAATTAAACAAAGTCTAAAACTGTAACTGAGGTTCATTCATAATTTATGTTGGTTCTTAGATCAGCAGCTCGATCACGTAACGCATTGTACGCACGTTAGGTAGATCTAAATATCAAATTTTATATGGAAAATTGTGAGTTGGATTGTCCTAAGTTCGCGTCCGCGTTCGGAACGTTACGTGATTATTTCTCTGGGATAGGTACTGCGAGGTCCAACGGTCGGCTCGTAGAGATTGCCTTTTAGGCTTAAGTCGACTGCAGCTCCCAAAATTTGGTCCCGCTTACCTAATGTTAACTCGATATAAGCTGAGCACGTCGTCCGCGCACGAACTATATTGTCGTTATGATTATTTCGGAATTGAGCCTATATATTATAGTTTGTATAATGAATAGGCTTCAAACATAAACACAAGGTTAGATTTTAGATACATTAATTACCAATATTTTTTCGAAACTACGATATCGTGAAAATACCACTTGTGGTCTAGACCACAAGTGCTTCTAGATGCTGTAGAAAATTTTAAGTAGAAAACAGTCACTTAAAATTTTTGTCTGACATAGTATTTAAACTGTGAGAATTTTAATAGCTCAGATTAATTGTGAAATATCCAAGGATATTCTTTTCAGAATTATTCTCATTTAAGGGCCAGGAGTAGCGTTCAAACGAATAGCTGGCGTAGCTATGTTACTCCCCTTAAGTTCGTCATGTGTACTTTTTGTATTATACCTACTACAAAGTAATAGTACCTACATTATGATATTTATGATACAAGTGAGGTATGTTAATCATTACATCAGAGGCGGAATTGTCACGCGAACCGCAGGTGAGCGTGATAATAGAGCCGAGGATGTAATTATCAAAGCTCACGCGTGCCATACGACGTTTTTCAACACATTTATTGCGAGGAAAAAATCATTTTCATAAAATGAACATGTTACAGGCTCCTAAGTTGTTTCCTTTAGTTATTGATGACAACAGGTTTTTACTCACATATTTGTACATCTCCAAGAATGTACAGTGGCGTCAAATCTATTTATCACTTTTCTATTCACTACGAGTCAACATTTTTAACAATAACCAAACCGCATCATCAATGTTTACAAATATTTGTGAAATTACATATAATGGCGCGCAACTATTTTTTTTCGTGAAGTTCGCGCAGTGCGCCCGCAGCGAGGCTTAGATGAAATCTCTAAAGAGCCAAAACGGAATGCTATTAAACGTGGAAAAAACCAATATTTTACATTTTCAGCTCAGGCAGAACATTCAGAACAAACTAGACATAAAGCTAAATAGCATTGAGGTACCACAAGTAAAAGAGGTAAAATATCTAGGCTTCATCCTTGACTCCGGACTCACGTGGTCCCCTCATATTGACCGCATGTGCGACAAACTGTCTTCCGCGTGTTATGCACTCTCCAGAATTGCACCGACCTTGTCATAATGATTGCTTTTTTAAACAATGTTAAAAAAGCCTACTATGGCTACTTTCACGCTATTCTAATTCTGGGTGCTGACCTGTGGGCAACAGCAGCGGACCGAGATAGACCATTTAAATTACAAAAACGTGCTATTCGTATAATTAGCGGAAAGTCATACGACCATCCTGCTAAAAATCTATTCAAGGAGCTTAAGACGCTACATAGGCTGTGCATACTCATTTTAAACTTGAAATATCTCGTATAATATTTGAAATATAAGTCCAGCATTTCGACTGACGATTACTGATCTTTTGTTTAAGGTGTGACAAAGATGAAAACATGATTGAAGACAAAAACCTCGATAGAATTATTTTTTGAAGTCAGCCCTTTTTTGGCAAGTAAACCTATTTTAAAGCTCAATGAGAAGGAATATCAAATCGGAATTTGTACTAAAAGTAGCGTAATAGTCGATACTTTGGCTCACAAAGATGAAATTTCAGTTACTAGTTTGGTTAATTGGCAAAACTGTTTAATACGATTTGGCGCATACGTTTTTATGGTTGAGTTACTCCTACCTCGTTCTGTACTCTTTTCGCGCGCGCAGGAACGCTAATCGCTGTCTCAGAACTTACTACCAATTCAGTTGACGCCCATCTTTCGTGGGTGCAACCTGTGTCGCTCGTATCGGCGTTAGTGAATTGCAGAAAATGTGTAATTATTGATATTTTTGATATAGTATAGACTATTCATTGTGAAATAAATCCCTAAACTAATTTGTGCTTTATGTTATGTCTATGAATCGGAATTATTTACGTTAACTTCGGCGGCAGCGTTGATGTTGAATTGTATGGAGGCGGACTCAATTTAATTTTATCAACAATTTTTGTTGTTTCAAACAGATGTTAGGCGTTCAACCTCCAGTGTTGTCTATAAGCTCCTTGCACTCAACCGTAGTTATTTATTCATAGACAAACTGGAGTCGGGTCCTAACGGTCATATCGTTCGATATCAACTAACGTGCGATATATTTGTACAGATTGTTTGAAATTGACATTTAATGTCGAATAAAACGTCATCTCTACTGATGGTAGAATAGAGGTTAAAGCAAATTGGTTTTTTTCAAAGATGTTCCAAATTTTTATCTATCCAAATATCATAAACCCTCCATGATGCGTTAAGACCACCATAAAAATAAACTGTTTTGTAAGAACAAATTTCTTATCTGTGGAAATGTTATTATTACTAAATAATAACATCGATTTCGATAATATTATTTCATTCAAAGGCTAAGCTAACAAGAGTGGCCCCCGCAAGGGATTTGGTTTTAATTTGAGGTGCAGTAGTGACATGACCTAAGAACACTGTACCTATGCGTAATATCAGCCTTCGATCAGTTCGATCTTCTTTTGTTTCAGACTTATTCACGAAAATGTCAAAAAATCAAGGTAATTTTTAAACTGCTATTTTAGCTAAACCAAGCAAGCCAGAGTAACCAAATAAATTCAGAATGAAGGAGCATAAAATGGGGTTCATAATTCATATTTTTACAGACATTCATATCCTTGAACTTCATTCAAAAAAAAATGGTTTTTTTTTCGCTTAATTTTTTTGCTACTTCTTGCGGAAACACAACTATCAAAAAAATTACTTAATAAGCCACAGTTGTCAACTACGTATGCATTTAAAAATATTTTGAAAAATCATGGTGCGTCATGTCAAGAAAACATTTACGAACGTATGTTTACTATATCATATCATATCAATAGAGTAGTAGTGGCAAATCAGTCTGTAGTAGGTATAACATCCTCTTTCGTTCATTATGAAATAATTAATCCCACAAAAGACATTCCATGTAAAAAATAGGCCAAGTCTCGGAACTCTTCTTCGGTAAAAAGTGGTGAGATATTACGTAGAGCCAAGTCAGGCATACTTATTAATTTTTATTTGCTTGCTAAATAAAATTCTGCAACTTGGGAATCACACAACTTTACTGCATTTACAAATTGTTGCATACCTCAAACTATGTAAGTGTGATTGCCAAGTCACAAAACATCATTTAGCAAGCAAATAAAGATCAATACGAATGCCTGACTTGGCTCTACGAAATATCTCACCATTTTTTACTGTAGAAGAGTTCCGAGACTTGGCCTATTTTTTACATGGAATGTTTTTATGGGATCTCATTTATCTTTGTAAGTTATCAACTTTGTATGGAAATGTTATTTTACCAACCGCAAATAACGTTTGTATAGTTTTGAGGGAAGTAATTGCAAAAGTAACTTTGTAATCGCATGTATTTGTATAGGATTACAAACTTACTTATGCAGTGTGTATATCTCTGAATCGTGACGGAAACTGCAATATTTTTAGGTTTTTTTATGAATGGATAGGCTAAAAACTAATTATGTTAAAAGTTTGGAGATTGTAGGTCTGCTAAAAGTACCTTAGAATTACGATGATCATTATAAGTGAGTCAGTGAGTATGTCAGTGACAAAACTAAGGATTTTTGACGGGCAATTGTTCCTAAACTAAAATTTCAAATTAAATGTTATTGAGAATATATGTAAGCCATATTATGCCCTGTTACTGAAAATTCAGGGTTCTGGCTTTAGTCAGTACGAAATGACAGGATGTTGAAAATGGCCTGAACAGCTTCGAGAAAAGGATAGAACGGCCGTGCCTCTTTGTTTTACTCGACGATTGACATTGATCAATATGATAGTATTGATATGATATGATATAGTAAACATACGTTCGTAAATGTTTTATTTTTGACATGACGCACCATGATTTCTCAATTTTTTTTTAAATGTATACGTAGGTGACAATTGTGGCTCATTAAGTAATTTTTTTTATAGTTATATATTTTTATAATTTATAATTATATTGTAACACTTCTTAGGTAGTGTACTGGGCGAATATCGGCAAGAAAGGCTTTGTTGATATACGCCGAGAATTCAACTTTTTGTCGTCATCGTATTACCTTTAAGTACGGCGAATTTCCCAGTTGTCATAGTTGTACATCATGTCTTTTGGCATCATGATGCAGGAGAAAGACACTCAAAACACCTTCACTTCATATTGGATGATAAATAACACTTTTATTCACATATAAACATTAACATTCATGTGTAATGTTATGAAATGTCGGTCTCGTCCGAAAGCGTTTCGTTCCATTTCTCATAGCTGTCAAAGGTGACACTTGTCTTTTTATTTCTAGTAGTGGGACTATGTTTGGGTTGATAGTATAGCTATTTCTAAACCTACAGGTCGCAGGTTATTTGGTTTTCTATTAGTTCTAAATTTAAGTTATCGAAATGAGATGCAATTCCTATTTTTATTTGTCGATGGTACCTTGGTTGCATTAACGAAACGTCGCATTGCTTTGTCGATGAGCGTTTAAAGGAAGTTCCGTTTTAGGCACGTAACACTACGATTCATGTCAAAACATTGGGTTGTGTTTATTAATCTTTTCGCTCAGTGTAGCTGGAAAAAGTTAATGATGTCGTTGTTTTCTTATAAATACGGCGTAGCTTCCGTTTATATAGTTTTTGGTGAAAGACCATGAAATTATAATTGTTCATTGGTCGCTGTTCTGGTAGCTGCCCACTTCCAGTGTTTCGGTGATTCGGAACGGAGAATGAGTTTGTTTTTTTTGAGGTTTGAAGGTGCCCTTGCCTCGGTCATTCCAAATTTTGCTAACCATGTGAAGACTACGTTTTTACATTTCTCGGTTAAAGATTCATCGCTTCGGGGTAAGTGTTTATACTAGTAAAAGGTCTGAGTGCTTACTGTCGTTATGGTGCTAATTCGTGTTTCGTTTTTGTTCCAGCGAGAGCCCAGCCTTGCATAATTTAGCTTCAAATATGGACTAGGTACCCTAGTCTAGAACTTTCTAGGGAATCTTTATTCACTACTCAGGTGAGTGTCATGAATTTCACGTAAACTCTTTTACTTACTATCGTTGATCGATTTTTGTTGTTCAATGTGTGATTTACGTTCATTTCAGTTTCACATGTCGGTTCGTTGGCTTCCCACAACCGTTTACACTGTCTTTCTTTGAAAAAAAACCCACCGTGCGTGGTAAGCATACTTTGATTTTAATTTCAATTTGGAACGTAGGTCCTCAAATACCAACTTTTGACTAATGGAGACAATTTATTGTCCTAGGGTTTTTTTTTTTTTCTTTTATCAGTAAGTTTCAACGCTTCTGCTTGAACTAAGCGCTTATACACGGGTGCCGGTGATGTGTACCAGCCCACCTGATCTGCGCTGCGGGCACAGCTCCTGGTAGGACACTGCCGCCCCTGAATGGAAACTTGCAGAGCGAGGCGCTGTCCTGGGTGTGCATGATGGAGGTTTGAGACATCTCACCGGTCCGGTAAATTTATTCATGTTATTATTAAGGTGACAGCACCCCTTAAGCAACTCGAGTAACCCGTTATTCTAAGTTTAATGCCTAAGTAGTTTTACTGGTATCAAGACTGTAACTTAACTTTAAAACTAGAACACATTGTGTGGGACTACTGTCTTAGTGATGTAGCCTGATACTACCATATACTCTATATTTAATAAACTCTCTTGTTGAAAGTATATTGGCCTTTTCAATTATTTAGCTAATCCTCAAGTTTGTTGGTGGTTCCATCTGGCGCTCATTATTTACAAATTGTTGATGAGACTCACCACTCTGGTCATAGCCAAACACACGACCCTAAATCCATTTCTCATGCCGGCCGCAGACCAACTTTAAAGGCAATAATATTCCACTGACAAATATTACAGTGGCGTTCCCAACGTTTGGCCAGATTGAGATTAGCTAAATAATATAAATAAATGTATTAATTAAATACTAGGGGAATACTCAATTCTCTAATTTAAGGGTTGCTTTAGTTATAGTTCTTATGATACTGAGTAGTGACTATGGTATTTGTTCTGTGTTAGCTTTAAGTATACTTTACGGATTTAAACTATCAATTTAAATCAAAAAATATATATAAAAACTTTAACTGTTCAACTTGAACTTACAAACATCTCAAATAAACTGATGTGCTATTGCGTCCATTATGGCGAATGGTTATGAAATTTTCTAAATAATATAAAAACTTTATTGTGCTTTGTACCAGACAAAAACTTGAAACATTGAAACTTTTCAATATATTGATAGTGTGAATTTTACTGGATTGACACAATAACACTACTGTTATTTAACTGGTAGGGCTATTTGAAGGCCATTTATTTTGTCTGTTTTTTTTTTTAATATGAACTTATGGTGTAACATTTACAATTTCAACTGGACACTTTTTTCTAGTGTTTGATGTTGCTATTATTTTAAGGATAGGCTGTTTATACTTGTAAAGTTGGAATTTGAGGTCAAGTTTTCAAAAAAATCTTACCGTGTAGAAATTCAACCTTTTGTTGGACAACATTTAAACAAGCCGTAAACTTTTCAAAATGGACTTCATACAAGCCGGTGGTAACATTACATGCCTGAAAAAAGACGAAATTTCACACGAACTTATTATTAGGGGTTGTAAGGTTAACCCAGAGTCTCGTCGTAGTAGCCTACAACAGGTTCTTGTGTCCACTGCCGATCTAGCTCAGAGGGGAGGTGTGAAGTTAGTTCTTTCTGGAAATTCTGATGTTCCTGTTGATCGACACGCCCTGGTCGTCGATAACGGTCATTCCTTCTCTGACAATCTTAAAGAGTTAAAAACTATCTTTGAAAAGGTGCGTTACTCTCTACGTGTTTCCCACGAGCGTAACGCGCGTTATTATAATATGCGAAAACGTCCTATGGAACTCCAAGAAGGGCAAATCGTGTGATTGTAGCTTACTTACTTATATTTTTTATACTGTTCTTATAGTGCAGTTAAACTGAGCGAAGCCTAGTGTTTGTTTATCCCTCACTTGTTTTCCTCAGGTCACAAAGTATAACTAACTTAATTCAGACATGTGAGTCTGCCTCTTTTTTAATTCAGACATGTGAGTCTGCCTTTTATTTCTATTCAGACATGTGAAGTCTGCCTTTATTACTACATGAGTCTAGTTGCGTACGAACTGACCGTAGTCTTGGTTGTATATGGCCTGACAAGTCATCAAACCCTTAAGTCAAAATCACTATGGTGATATCCTCACTATTTATTATAGGAGTTCAGGTTGTGTATCACGCCCTCCTTATGTCATAGTAGGTTTATTTTCCATAAAAGAATTGAACTCTTTGGAGTCAATTCTACAGGAAGATTTGAGTAGTTCATTGAAAGGTTACTGAATAACTAAACTTTGTTTTTTTTAGTCTCCAAACAATACTCTAGGTGCTTGAGAAATCACTAATATATGGTGCATTGCCGGCCCTAATTCTCGGGTAGTCGTTAATAAAGTAAACTCCTGTTACCCGACGTAATTTTAGAAATAGTAATTATTATGTTAAGATAGTGTAAGGCTTTACCGCGAATCTTACCTTAACCATTCATAGAAATAGTGGTTAGTTGTAACAATAGTCCGTAGATGTACTCATGGAGGCTTTTAGATAAGCTTTCATGTAGTTTATTTCGTTTAAATATTAGGATTACCTTGTGTTTAAATATAGTCGTTTAAACCTTAGAGTAAAACTTCGTGTAAGGATTCGGTTAAACTTTTGTTTAATTTCTCGGTTAAGCATACATAGGTAAGTGCGCGCATAGTTCATAAGTATAGAGGATCGATCGATAGGTATACAATATAATACTCTACTACTCTTTAAGCATTCACTGAGTTGATTAACTCGTTCTTTTTAAACTTTGTATCTTAAGTTTCTGTTCTTGTACAGGTCCGTAGAGACTCGTCTTTAGTAAGCACTACTGTCCATTCAGGACACAACATTAATTCTTCTTATGGTGCTGACGAGCACCATTCTTTAATATTTTGTTCTTTGCATGACTTCCATATTTTGGATCCAGTATCTAAAAAAAAAAAAATTTTTTTGTATGAATTAAAAAAAAATTTTTTTTTACCCAACTCGAGATGTACTGTAACACTTCTTAGGTAGTGTACTGGGCGAATATCGGCAAGAAAGGCTTTGTTGATATACGCCGAGAATTCAACTTTTTGTCGTCATCGTATTACCTTTAAGTACGGCGAATTTCCCAGTTGTCATAGTTGTACATCATGTCTTTTGGCATCATGATGCAGGAGAAAGACACTCAAAACACCTTCACTTCATATTGGATGATAAATAACACTTTTATTCACATATAAACATTAACATTCATGTGTAATGTTATGAAATGTCGGTCTCGTCCGAAAGCGTTTCGTTCCATTTCTCATAGCTGTCAAAGGTGACACTTGTCTTTTTATTTCTAGTAGTGGGACTATGTTTGGGTTGATAGTATAGCTATTTCTAAACCTACAGGTCGCAGGTTATTTGGTTTTCTATTAGTTCTAAATTTAAGTTATCGAAATGAGATGCAATTCCTATTTTTATTTGTCGATGGTACCTTGGTTGCATTAACGAAACGTCGCATTGCTTTGTCGATGAGCGTTTAAAGGAAGTTCCGTTTTAGGCACGTAACACTACGATTCATGTCAAAACATTGGGTTGTGTTTATTAATCTTTTCGCTCAGTGTAGCTGGAAAAAGTTAATGATGTCGTTGTTTTCTTATAAATACGGCGTAACTTCCGTTTATATAGTTTTTGGTGAAAGACCATGAAATTATAATTGTTCATTGGTCGCTGTTCTGGTAGCTGCCCACTTCCAGTGTTTCGGTGATTCGGAACGGAGAATGAGTTTGTTTTTTTTGAGGTTTGAAGGTGCCCTTGCCTCGGTCATTCCAAATTTTGCTAACCATGTGAAGACTACGTTTTTACATTTCTCGGTTAAAGATTCATCGCTTCGGGGTAAGTGTTTATACTAGTAAAAGGTCTGAGTGCTTACTGTCGTTATGGTGCTAATTCGTGTTTCGTTTTTGTTCCAGCGAGAGCCCAGCCTTGCATAATTTAGCTTCAAATATGGACTAGGTACCCTAGTCTAGAACTTTCTAGGGAATCTTTATTCACTACTCAGGTGAGTGTCATGAATTTCACGTAAACTCTTTTACTTACTATCGTTGATCGATTTTTGTTGTTCAATGTGTGATTTACGTTCATTTCAGTTTCACATGTCGGTTCGTTGGCTTCCCACAACCGTTTACACTGTCTTTCTTTGAAAAAAAACCCACCGTGCGTGGTAAGCATACTTTGATTTTAATTTCAATTTGGAACGTAGGTCCTCAAATACCAACTTTTGACTAATGGAGACAATTTATTGTCCTAGGGTTTTTTTTTTTTTCTTTTATCAGTAAGTTTCAACGCTTCTGCTTGAACTAAGCGCTTATACACGGGTGCCGGTGATGTGTACCAGCCCACCTGATCTGCGCTGCGGGCACAGCTCCTGGTAGGACACTGCCGCCCCTGAATGGAAACTTGCAGAGCGAGGCGCTGTCCTGGGTGTGCATGATGGAGGTTTGAGACATCTCACCGGTCCGGTAAATTTATTCATGTTATTATTAAGGTGACAGCACCCCTTAAGCAACTCGAGTAACCCGTTATTCTAAGTTTAATGCCTAAGTAGTTTTACTGGTATCAAGACTGTAACTTAACTTTAAAACTAGAACACATTGTGTGGGACTACTGTCTTAGTGATGTAGCCTGATACTACCATATACTCTATATTTAATAAACTCTCTTGTTGAAAGTATATTGGCCTTTTCAATTATTTAGCTAATCCTCAAGTTTGTTGGTGGTTCCATCTGGCGCTCATTATTTACAAATTGTTGATGAGACTCACCACTCTGGTCATAGCCAAACACACGACCCTAAATCCATTTCTCATGCCGGCCGCAGACCAACTTTAAAGGCAATAATATTCCACTGACAAATATTACAATATATAGAAGTGGCAAAAAAATGAAACGAAAAAAAACCAATTTTTTTTCATCCAAGTTCAAGGATATGAATGTCTGTAAAAATATGCATTATGAACCCCATTTTATGATCCTTAATTCTGAATTTATTTAGTTACTCTCTCTTGCTTGGTTAAGCTAAAATAACAGTTTAAAAATTACCTTGATTTTTTGACATTTTCGTGAATAAATCTGAAACAAAAGAAGATCGAAGGCTGATATTACGCATACAGTGTTCTTAGGTCCTGCCACTACTGCACCTCAAATTAAAACCAAATCCCTTGCGGGGGCCACTCTTGTTAGCTTAGCCTGCTAGACCCTTTCGAACGTCTCTGAAAAACAAAGAAATTTGATTTAACCTCTATTCTAATATCAGTCGAGATGACGTAGTTCGAAATGAATTGTCAATTTGCATACAAATTTGACAAATGTCGCACGTAAGTAGATATCGAACGATATGAATATGACAGTTGGATCCGACTTTAGTTTGTCTCTGAATTAAAAAAAAAACTACGACAGCTGCCAGAAAACGACGCCGCGATGCCGGTCATAATATGTGGCTCCTGAATGCATCATGGAGGCTTATGATATGTGGATAGATAAAATAGTGTATGTAATTAAATGTAACTGTACATAATTAGCATTAAACCCACACTCGTGTTTAATGCTCTTCATTATGTACAGTCGCATAAACTACTATAATGTCACTATTATTCCTTATAAAAATAACAAGCCGATTCCATGCCTTTGCGCTCAGCGCCCGAAAAATAGATGGATTGCGGGAACTCGGCGTCCGCGCAACGTGTTGGAACGGGGAAAGCCCCCGCGCGTTGCTCCGCCCATATCTAGGTACATAGTTATGCACGGTATCACCTTAAGATACTTACCCTTCCCAGTGTTTACATATTAACCGCTTGCAAGTATGTTAGGGCCAACGTGGACCAATACGCTACCCATTCGTCGGCTCGTTGGAACAACCGCTTATTTATCCCGCGGTGCAGGCTCGCAAAGACCCAGAAGTCACTTGGGGTCTTAGGCGCAAAATTGTATAACTTGCTACCAGAGGAGATAAAACTATCAAAAACTGAAAAAATGTTCGACAACAAACTTAAAACTATGTTAAACAACATAGCATGCTACAGCGTTGACGAATTTGTTGAGACGTGCACTGTCCCTAAGTATTAGGAGCACCTACATAACCTTACAGTTAAGGCATCACAATTTAGTAACTAATATTTTTGAATGGAAACTTCCTGTATCACTAAGACATATAAAGCTATATGCGACCTTATTTGACATCCGATGTAATTAATAAATAATACTACTTATTATGTACATACCTGACTTGTAATACAAAATAAAATAAATATTTTCTTATTCAATATAAATTCATGTAAAATGTTATCAAAAGTAAATAGTTTTACTAAATGAAACGTTTCTATATCATATCCAACAAGAAATAATCAATTAATCCACAAGAAAGATTTAATTTGTTTAGTCGAGTAAGAATCCATTTGCCGAGAATTAAAAACAAACCTGTATAACCCGGTCAATTTAAGAATGCGCCGAGTCCATACATACACCTTGCTGCAAGGTGCCAACGTGTCTTAATCGGGATATAAACATAACTACACGAGTGTCGTAATGTTATTATACACGCGTGTTTAATACCCAGGATTATGAGCCCAAAAGCGGCACAATAAGAGGCACGTTACAAGCAAATGTGTTGAAAATTTATGTAAATATAGCTCTAGTGGTGACGTAAAATATCAGTTAGTTTAAGGATATAACCTAACGTGGCTGTCGCTTCCAAATAATTATAACTAAATAACTTTTATTGTTCTAAGGTCACTTCGCCTGACAAAGCTGTCACTTCCATGTGTAAATTGCGCTTCAACTAAACGACCTATCATAAATTGACTAACGAGCCCACAGTAATAAATTTTGGCACATTACCATTTTAATCTCAATTTGAGCGTAACAATCGTCTTGCATCAACGGAAATACATACAATTCCGTGAGCAATCAGGGTCAAGAACCACGAGGTCGCTGATGATCGATAGCGAGACAACGGGCTCGTATTCACAACGCTTGCCAACAACTCGCCTGAGGCTGTAAGTAAGTACCATTGTTTAGTCTGAGCTTTATTGGCTGACCTCTGATTAGTCGCAGTTGCTACGAATCTCAGCGTCAAGATAAACTAGGAGTTAGTGATGAGGTGAGACAAGACCAGTTGTTAATTAATAGTACAGCAGATTTCTTCCACTAACGTATTCTGCGCCACGCGTTGCCTGCACCCGGGCTGCACCGCATGACAATGAGATGCTAATATCGTATATTATCTGCCAATCATTGCGTATCTACTTACTAACAATTCCGTTTAATTACACCTGACTCATTATTGTTCACACGTTTTTGAGCACAGATGTATGAATATAAGGAGATCGGACATGGCGGCCGATTTGTATAGAGTGAGCCTGTCGCAAGTACATTAACCCACACAACGCCCAAGTAATTGACAAGACAAAGCACGCACACATCTAAAACAAACACACTTGTATACCTACACGCTTATTTGACAATAAACGCGCATCATATCAGGCATTTTGGGAAAAAACGTAATATTCTCTGCGATCAGCACGCGTGCACAGTATGGCAGTGTATGCCCATTGAGCATACAGTTGCGACACGGCCGCCGGCGGCTTGTCCTCTCTCTAGTATTCTATGCTCTGAGTTTTTGAGATTAGGTACGGTTAAAAAACTGTGAGACATTTATAGGCTAGCTATTATCCATGTTAATTGTTCGGTGTCAGTTCTGTAATTACATATGTATGTAGGTACAACCCATTATCGCGGATGACCGTCATTCAAGTGGTCACGAAGGGTAACACTTCTTCAAACCATGTACAACTCTTTGCGCGCGGCTGTATGCGCGGGCGCGCTTGAAACATGCCTGCAAAGACGACATACTTACTTATAAGTAACTAGCTGTTGCCCGCGACTTCGTCCGCGTATAACATGTTATCGTCTAAATGTTTGTTAAAGGAATGAATAAAAAAAAAAAACATTGAAATTATATTTCTACCTAGACTTTTAGAAAACAATCTAAAACCGAAGTTACAAATCTCTTACTTTCAAAATCTCTTGCTCTCTATACAAACTAAGAACCCTCTCTGAACCCTCATAGTAAACAGTCTGAAACCGTAGTTACAAATTTCTTACTTTAAAAATGTCTTGCTCTCTATACAAAGTTCGAACCCCCTTTTAACCTTCTTAGGCGATGAATTAAAAAAACGCTGAAATAAGTTTTGTAGTCTAAACAGGCTAAGATCGCAGTTACAAATATCATACTTTAAAATTTTCTTGCTCTCCATACAAACTTTGAACGCTTTTCAGAGAAAAATTAAAAACAAAACAATCGGTTTTTTTATTGTAATAGGTAAGTATTTTTTCTACAAACTATCTAGTCTCTAGTTAAAAAAAAGTGTTTCCCATACGAACCTTGCACCCCTTTTTAACCCCTTAAGGGGTGAAATTTTCCAAATTATCATATATTTTTTTTTGTATTTTAATAAGTAGGTACTTAATCTTTCTACAGAGTTTTAAGTTTCTACCTAAAAAAAAATTTTCCTACACAAACATTGCACCTCTTTATCCCCCTCTTAGCGAGTGGAAATTTTCAAACCACTGAAAGTAATTAACCTATATATTTGTATTCTAATAATTAATCTTTCTACACAATTTCAAGTCTCAAGCTCAAAAAAAAAGTTTCCTCCATACAAATTTTCACCTGTTTTAATCACCCTTAGGAGTGGAATTTTCCAAAAAGCTGAAAGTTCTTTATTTGTATTGTAATAAGTAATCTTTCAGCAAAGGTTTGTCGCTTGCGATCTTTTTAAAAAGGTTTGAGATTCTAGCTCAAAAAAATCCCCTTTACCAACATTGTACCCCTTTTTCATACCCTTAGGGGTGGAATTTTCCAAAACGCTGTTTTTTTTTATTTGTATTGTAATAAGTAATCTTTCTACAAACTTTTAAGCTTCTATCTCAAAAAGAAGTTTCGCTCATACAAACTTTGCAACCCTTTTTAACCCCCTAAGAGGCTGAATTTTCCAAAACGCTGCCAGTATTTTATTTGTATTCTAATAAGTAAGCTTTCTACAACGTATTGAGTCTCTTGCTAAAATAATAAAGTTTCCCCTATACAAAATTTGCACCCCTTGTTTACCCCCTTAGGGGCAGAATTTTCCTAAACGTTGAAAGTATTTTATTCGTATTCTAATAAGTAATATTTATACAAAATTTTAAGTCTCTAGCTATAAAAAATAAAGTTTCCCCCATACAAACTTTGCACCCCTATTTGACCCCTTTAGGGGTAAAATTTCCAAAAATCTCTTCTTATCTGTTGCCTTCGTTGTATAAGGTAGTTCTAGTGTAAATTTCAACTATCTAGCCCCAGTAGTTTCGGCTGTGCGTTGATGAGTGTGTGGGTGAGTCAGTCAGGGCATTTATATGTAGGTATAGATAGATAGAAGATGATGAAAATCCCATTCAAATATCTCAAAACCGTTTTAATGTCGCTTGATAGAGTGAGAAAACGATCGGGGACTGTGACGTCAAGATCCTCGAGCGTCATAGTAAAAAACAATCGTTTCATTTGAAGGTGCGTTTTGTGAAAAAGGGACAGAACATAAAACTTTAGAACTTAGTGAGTACCTATTTATATACCTAACCTCTTGCGTTGATTTTTTCTCTATTATCCTTTTTGCGAGAAAATACATTATGATTATTTTATTTAGTGTCTACCTACAGCCGGGTCCGCTGCACCAATGTTTTCCATGTTTTTAAACATCTAACATGTTTTCAGTCAGGTTCGGCAAACAAATAGGGTTTTGTTTTGATTGGCAAAACATGTTTGACGTTTAAAAACCACGAAAACATGGCGCAGCGGACGCGGCTTACGGCGTGTAATTTCGATTCCAGAGGGCCTACCGGGAAATGCATTCGAAGTTTCCCCTCTCTGTCATACTTACGAGTTCGTACGTAAGTGCGACAGAGAGGGAAAACTTCGAATGCCGTTCGCGGTAGGCCCTCTGAGCTATAAGCATGTGCTACACGGCATTCTACCACAGTTTCTGCCAGGTGACCTTGGTAGAAAAACAGTGGTTTTAAACCATGTAGCCAGTGGTTTTAAACCAAATTTCGATTGACCTTTAAACGCCCTTGGTAGAGGGCGTGCGTTTTAAACCATTGGCAGAAACAGTGGTAGAATCCCATCTGGCCGCTTGCTGTAAACCATTCGAAGGACAGTCGCGCAGCCGCACGCTCCGAGTGAAGACGTGTCGCACGCGCAAGGATGGCCAACGAACGTGAGATACTTACGGAACTCATTGAGTTGTACAGAGATTTGAGGTGAGGCGATCCTTCAACCACCGCTTTTTCCAAATTCTTCTTTTTTTTTGTTTTTTTTTTTCATCGATTGCACACAAAAGAGCAAAACAAACTCCAACATTTTGAAATTTCGATAAATAAGGAGCCATAGCGTTTATAGGAGTTTTGCGCACGACGTTAGCTCAGCACAAGCGCTTCAAGCACACTGAAGTTTGGGGCTTGTTTTAAACCATGTAGACAGCATCGCTTCTACCGCGCTTCTACCGAGGTCACCTGGCAGAAACTGTGGTAGAATGCCGTGTAGCACATGCTATAGCTACGAACTTCGGAATTCGAAAATATTCGGGTATCTCTATCTCTATCGCACTAACAACACTCGAGTGATAAGGATGCAGTTATACGAACTTCGAGTTTCGGTTTTCGTGGTAGCGCCGTAGGCACTTTGGCAGAATGCGCAAAGAATGCGTGCCATTGCCATTCAAAAAAAACAAATTCGTGTTAATTATATTGTTCAAATTTGTTAATACATTTTTTGAAATTACGCCATAATGCGACATTTGCGCATATAAGTTCTCATATCACAATCGAATATTTTTTTATGGTTTAACTTTTGGCATGTGTATCGTAAAGGTCTATCGTAGACTGAATTTAAATTATTAATAAGTGAAAAGCAAAGCAATTCCGCCATTTTTACGAAAATTTGACGTTTCTTATAGCTGACAGTTGGAGCAACGTTTGATTTCAATAAAAATAAATGAAAAATTAAATGAAGTCGTATATTTCGGAAAATTAATTAATTGTCGCAGTCGGATAAAAACTATCCTAAGTTGCAGCTAGAATAATAATGTACCTATATAAAATGTTTCATATTTTTCCGTTCATGGGATGCTGAGAACATTCGTACCACACAAAGCTTAGTTTCGTTGCTGATTCTTTTTTTAATTTAGAGATTTATTATAAGTGGAGATAATTAATGAAGGATCCTAAATCAATATAATTACCTAATGGTTTTGTCAGTTTAGTAGAAAGGTCTAATCTATGATAGATAACATATGATAATTATAATTGTTAAGGGTGTGTCATGTACTATGATATGCCATTTATTTAGATAGTAAATTACTATTAGCACAGTATTTTTTCTTCGAATAAGTGTCAGCACTCTATTCTGTTAATGCTCATTAGTATTATACAAGAATTCACTAAAATATCGTCGTACTAAAAACTGTTATATCGTCGGGTGAGCTTGCAGTTGTATAGTACAAATAGAGAAAAACCATTAAATGCTAGTATTGCTATCCATAAATTATCATTAGTAGGGTCATTTCGCCGGTTACGCGACCACCTTCGGTTAGCGACCACTTGAAGAACATGGTTTTTTCAATTGAAGATAACATCAATTCTACAGACCCTATTGAAACAGTCAGCCTTATTGTTTGTAAAAATGCTTTCAGTTCACCAAGTCAGCTAAGTGATCGCTAACTGGCACATGAAATTAGGTGGTCGCCAACCGGCGAAATGACCCTAAATATAGGTACTTGATAGGTTATCAATACTAGCTACGAATGCTAGGTAAATTCGTAATATGTGCTGAACGAATACTTATTTCACGTTTTTGCTGTTCTACCTTTTTCGTAATTTTAAGGAACTTTCAAATTACTCATCCACTTGGCAGAGGCTTTTAGGAGGAAATGCATAGTTAAACGGAATAATAAAACACTCAATACGGACGTAATTACAGGCAGTATAGTTTTCAACACTGAATTATATCCTTGGTTAGCCAATTTAGAAGTAATTATTTCGGGATAAATAATGCATTAGGTGTAAATATCGACCAGGTTTCATCACTTCACAAAAATATGGACGGACTTAGTAAATCGTAGGTTTCGGTACTCTGGCCCCGTAGCATGGATGGCCTTATCACGCGATAAGTGACATGACAGAGCATCCGTCCCTGGCTGACACCGTTCGATAGAACGAGACGACGCTGTTATCTTGTCACTTATCGCGTGATAAGGCCATCCGTGCTACGGGGCCTGATCAGATTAAAAGCTTTTTACAAGATTACCTACCTACCTATATTTGGAGCTTTGGGCGCTAACTTAAAAAAAAAATAGTCACGGATACAGATATTTATTTATAAAATACAGAGTTAAACAATAAATTATCTAAGTATAAACAGTTCTCTGAAATTACAAATGATCGAAATAACAAAATACCAACTAGCAATGATTGAATATGTTTAGGGTAGGTGTATTTTTCTTTCAAAGTTGCTACCATGCTTCATTATAAAAAAAACTCGTTATTAGCCGAAGTTGCCAGCTTTTTGGTCAGTCATCCAGCTTTTTGGTCAGTCATCCAACCTAAATGGGCAGATGCCTGGGGAGCTGGTGTGTACTGGAACTCTCCATATCGGCCAAGTTTTTCATAAAAATTATAGGCTGAATGACTTCTATTAAAATATCACTACATAGCGTTATTAACTCTATGTTACTAAATCTCGAAACAGCCAATACAAAATAAAATAAATATTTTCTTATTCAATATGAATTCATGTAAAATGTTATCAAAAGTAAATAGTTTTACTAAATGAAACGTTTCTATATCATATCCAACAAGAAATAATCAATTAATCCACAAGAAGGATTTAATTTGTTTAGTCGAGAAGAATCCATTGGCCTAGAATTAAAAACAAACCTGTATAACTCGGTCAATTTAAGGATGCGCCGAGTCCATACATACACCTTGCTGCAAGGTGCCAACGTGTCTTAATCGGGATATAAACATAACTACACGAGTGTGGTAATGTTATTAAACACGCGTGTTTAATACCCAGGATTATGAGCCCAAAAGCGGCACAATAAGAGGCACGTTACGAGCAAATGTGTTGAAAATACTATTATGGGAACATATGTGACGTAAAGGTGTTATGGCGGTGTAGTCCGTTTTCTATTGGGAATGCTTGTATAAAATTTTGAGTACAGCAATGCCATTAGATTAGTTTCGAGTCAAGTTTGGTTTGGTGTCGTTATTAGGTAACTAGATGCGATTCATTCATTCAATGTGATTCATTCCCCATAACAGTTTTTTAGGGTTCCATTGCAAAATATGACGCAATCCTTTAAATAATAAGCTTTTAGTAGTGAAGTGACACAACGTAAACAAACCCGTATAGTTTTATATTTTAGCGATGAACCTGGTTTATAAAAAATACTCTCCGTAAGCACATCTAATGCAAATTATAAAAACATGAACACTAAATGTACATCAAACTATTTTCAATCTATACATATAATTAAGCTGAAGAGGGTCGAAAGTCTGTACATGGAAGAAATTTAACTAGGGATACTTAAAATCGATAACAGAACACGTTCCAACAGTTTTTAGAATTTTTGTCTGTTTGTCTGTTTATCTGTTTGTCTGTTTATCTGTTTGTCTGTTTATCTGTTTGTCTGTTTATCTGTTTGTCTGAATATCTGTTTGTCTGTTTATCTGTTTGTCTGTTAATGTGACCGCGCTTATGTTTTGCTATATGTTTATGTTTATGCGACCGAAAACGGCTGAACCGATTAAGATGAAATTTGGTATAGAGATAGTTTGAGTCCTGGGGAATGACTAAGGGTGGTTTTTATCCTGGAAATCAACCCCTAAGGGGATGAAATGGGGGGTGGAAATTTGTATGGAGCTACTTAAACCGCTGCACCGATTAGGATGAAATTTGGTATATAATTAGTTTTAGGGGGTAAAATGGAGGGGTGAAAATTTGGATGTAACCCATTTTGATAAAATTGGGTTTAGAGGTAGTTTAAGTTCTGGGGAAGGACATTGGATAGTTTTTATTCTGGAAATCTTCCCCTAAGGGGGTGAAATGGGGGGTGAAATTTTGGATGGACTCCGTTTAGACAAAATTTGGTATAGATATAATTTGAGTCCCGGAGAATGACAATGGATAGTTTGAATCCCGAAAATCATCTACCAAGGGAATGAAATAGGGATGAAAATGTAGATAAATCCAATTTAGTTAAAATTAGGTATAGAGATTGAAGGAATCCCAGGGAAGGACAATGCATAGTTTTTATCCTGAAAAATCATCTACTGAGGGGGTGAAATGAGGGGTGAAAATTTGGATAGAACCGATTTAGAAGAAATTTGGTATGGAGATAGTTAAGAAACCTGGGGAAGGACTTAAAACAATTTTTAGTCCAGAAATCATCCCCTAAGGGGGTGAAATGGGGTATGAAAATTTGGATGGAACCCATTTACGGTATAGCGAGTTGGAGTCTTGGGGAAGGACATAGAATAATTTGCTCCCGAAAATCATCCCCTAAGGGGGTGCAATTGGGGGTGAAAATTTGTTTGTGACCCATTTTGATGAAATTATAAAATAGGAGGTGAACATTTGGATAAAACCTATGAAGATGAAATTTTGTAAAGAAATAAAAGGAGTCCTAGAAAAGGATAGCTTTTATCCTGAAAAATCATTTCCTGGGGTGGTGAAATGAGGGTTGAAGATTTCGATAGAACCCATTTAGATGAAATTTGGTATAGAGAGATGTTTTAGTCCAAGGAAAGAACATAGAATATTTTTTTATTCCGGAACACATGAAAGGAGGAAATCATCCCCTAAGGGAGTGAGAAATGGTCGACGAAAATTTGAATTGAACCCATTTACGGTATGGCGATAGTAAGGAAGGACATAGATTAGTTTTATCCCGAAAATCATCCCCTAAGGGGGTGTAATTGGGGGTGAAAATTTGTTTGTGACACATTTTGATAAAATTTGGTTGAAAGATAGTTAGAGTCCTGGAAAAGGACATATGATAATTTATATTCCGGAAATCATCCCCTAAGGGGGTGCTATAGGGGTGAAAATTTGGATGTAGCCCATTTAGATGATATTTGGTATAGAGATAGTTTGAGTCCTGGAGAATGACAACGGATCGTTTTTATCCCGAAAATCATCCTCTAAGGAGGTGAAATAGCGGGTGAAATATTGGATGGAACCCATTTACGGTATAGCGGTAGTTGGGAGTCCTGGGGAATAGGAACATTACATAGGTAAATATTTGTATGTGACGTTCCAAGGGTAAAGGTACCTTATGGCGGTAGTTTCGAAGATGTTTTCTAAAACAAGGTAAAACAGACGTTTTATTATGGCTATTTTGAAAACTATTAGATGTAACATTTTGTTGACGTATCTTTTTTAATATAAAATATTTAAATGACAAGTTAGTTAATTTAGTCCTACGGTTTATCAGAAAAGGCCCTGACGGCCGTGTGATATGAAAATATGCAAAATAATACTGAAAAAAGCCTACATGCATCTAGGCGGGTCATAGAAACCAAGTTTGTGGCGAAGCCTATTTTGTAAAAAAAGGCGTTCGGAGTAAGCTAATCTATAAAATCATGCAACTCAGCCATATGATATGATATAATATGATTTATTTATCTCACAATATAAAATGTCACTTAAAACTAACACTCAATCAATTTCAGGAATTTATATTGTGATCGTCAGTTATTTAACATAATTATATCAAATTAAAAATTTAAATTATAGAAACAAATATTGAAAGCATAATGACCCTTCCCTTCATACAATCCAACAACAATTAATTATTACAAATGCGAAAGTAACTCTGTCTGTCTGTAACCTTTTCATGCTTAAACCGCTGAACCGATTGAGATGAAATTTGGTATAGAGATACTTCGAATTCCGGGGCCTTCCCAAAGAGTCCTTACTAAAGATAGTTTTTATCTGGAAATTCATAACCTAAGGGGGTGAAAAGGGGAGAGAAAGTTACGATATAAACGAGTTCCGCGCGGACGAAGTCGCGGGCAAAAGCTAGTATAAAATAAAATAAATATTGAACGTTAGGTACGTGATTACGAGTAGTACTTGATTTCAGATCATGCCCCTCTCTGACGATAAATGAGTGTCGCAAGCATTTTTTTTTATACAACGACGGTGGCAAACAAGCGTACGGCCTGCCTGATGTTAAGCTGGTACCGTCGCCTGTGGACACTTGTGACTCCAGAAGAATCACAAGCGCGTTGCCGACCCTTTATTCACTTAAGGATTCGCTGTGTTGGCAAATAGATACATGCAGGTCCCTCACTCCCAACACAGCGCACCCTAGGGAGCTCTGGCGACCTTACTACTCACCACCAGGAACACAACACCACATACTTCATAGCATGCAATAATATAGCAACACTACAAAGCAGTGGTGCTATTATGGCTGCGGTCTTCTGTAAGGTTGTTTACAAAAAAGGACAGGCAAATCGAAAATTTGCCTCCGACAGAAGCTGCCCTCAAACAACTACCTTAAGGGCAGTTTTACAGCCTGTTTTTATTATTTTGGGGGCAGTGCCTAAAAAAGACGCAAAATATTCCTTGCCCATCTGAATGTTGTTGGCAGAAAGAAGAAAAGGCTTGGTTGCCACTTGCCACCCACTGTGGACCCAAAGTCCTATGGCTGCTCAAGAATGAGTAATAGTACATTGTGATACAAGTGAGCTATGTTGATCATTATATCAGCGGCGGAATTGTCACGCGAACCGCAGGTGAGCGTGATAATAGAGCCGAGGATTCAACACATTTGCTCGTAACGTGCCTCTTATTGTGCCGCTTTTGGGCTCATAATACTGGGTATTAAACACGCGTGTTTAATAACATTACGACACTTCTTACTCGACTTAACAAATTAAATCCTTTTTGTGAATGAATTGATTATTTCTTCTTGGATAACGTTTCATTTAGTAAAACTATTTACTTTTGATAACATTTTACATGAATTTATATTAAACTAGCTGTTGCCCGCGACTTGGTCCGCGTATAACATATTATCGTCTAAATGTTTGTTGAAGGAATGAATAAAAAAAAAACATTTTAATTAATTTTCTACCTAGTCTTTTAGAAAACAATCTAAAACCGAAGTTACAAATCCCTTACTTTAAAAATATCTTGCTCTCCATACAAACTTTGAACAACCTTATAATCCCCTTTAGGTGATATATTTCAAAACATTCTAAAATAAGTTTTGCAGTCTAAACAGGCTAAGATCGAAGTTACAAATATCATACTTTAAAATTTTCTTGCTCTCCATACAAACTTTGAACACCCTTATAATCCCCTTTAGGGGATATATCTTAAAAAAATTCTAAAATAAGTTTTGCAGTCTAAACAGGCTAAGATCGAAGTTACAAATATCATACTTTAAATTTTTTTTCTCTCTGCTCTCCATACAAACTTTGAACGCTTTACAGGGAAAAATTAAAAATAAAACACTCTGTATTTTTTATTGTAATAGGTAAGTATTTTTTCTACAAACTATCTAGTCTCTAGCTAAAAAAAAGTGTTCCAAAACGCTGGCAGTAGGTATTTTTTTGTATTTTAATAAGTAGGTACTTTATCTTTCAACAGAGTTTTAAGTTTCTACCTAAAAAAAAGTTTTCCTTTACAAACATTGCACCTCTTTAGGGGGACCTCTTAGCGGGTAGAAATTTTCAAACCACTGAAAGTAATTTACCTATATATTTGTATTCTAATAAATAATCTTTCTACACAATTCCAAGTCACTAGCTCAAAAAAAAAAGTTTCCTCCATACAAGTTTTCACCTGTTTTAATTACCCTTAGGGGTGAAATTTTCCAAAACGCTGAAAGTTCTTTATTTGTATTGTAATAAGTAATCTTTCAACAAAGGTTTGTCGCTTGCTATAAAAATATATTTACAAACGTTGCATTTTCTAAAACGCTGAAAGTATTTTATTTTATTTTATTATGTAATCTTTTTGAAAAGGTTTGAGATTCTAGCTCAAAAAAATACCCTTTACCAACATTGTACCCCTTTTTCATACCCTTAGGGGTGGAATTTTCCAAAACGCTGTTTTTTTATTTGTATTGTAATAAGTAATCTTTCTACAAACTTTTAAGCTTATCTCAAAAAGAACTTTCGCTCATACAAACTTTGCAACCCTTTCTAACCCCCTAAGAGGCTGAATTTTCCAAAACGCTGACAGTACTTTATTTGTATTCTAATAAGTAAGCTTTCTACAACATATTGAGTATCTTGCTAAAATAATAAAGTTTCCCCTATACAAAATTTGCACCCCTTGTTTACCCCCTTAGGGGCAGAATTTTCCTTTACGTTGAAAGTATTTTATTTGTATTCTAATAAGTAATATTTATACAAAATTTTAAGTCTCTAGCACAAAAAATAAAGTTTCCCCCATACAAACTTTGCACCCCTATTTGACCCCTTTAGGGGTAGAATTTCCAAAAATCCCTTCTGATCCGATGCCTACGTTCTAAAAGGTAGTTCTGGTGTAAATTTCAACTCTCTAGCCCCAGTAGTTTCGGCTGTGCGTTGATGAGTGAGTGGGTGAGTCAGTCAGGGAATTTATATGTAGGTATAGATAGATAGAAGATGACGAAAATCCCATTCAAATATCTCAAAACCGTTTTAATGTCGCTTGTTATAGTGAGAAAACGATCGGGGACTGTGACGTCAATATCCTCGAGCGTCATAGTAAAAAACAATCGTTTCATATGAAGGTAAGTTTTGTGGAAAAGGGACAGAACATAAAACTTTGGAACTTAGTGATTACCTATACATATAACCTCTTGCGTTGATTTTTTCTCTATTATCCTTTTTTCGAGAAAATACATTATGATTATTTTATTTAGTATCTACCTACAGCCGGGTCCGCTGCACCAATGTTTTCCATGTTTTTAAAAATCTAACATGTTTTCCGTCAGGTTCGGCAAACAAATAGGGTTTTGTTTTGATTGCCAAAACATGTTTGACTGTTAAAAACCACGAAAGCATGACGCAGCGGACGCGGCTTACGGGGTGTAGTTTCGATTCCTGTGGGCCTACCGCGAAAGGCATTCGAAGTTTCCCATCTCTGTCATACTAACGAGTTCGTACGTAAGTGCGACGGAGAGGGAAAACTTCGAATGCCGTTCGCGGTAGGCCCTCAGGGCTATAACCACGAACTTCGGAATTCGAAAATATTCGGGTATCTCTATCTCTATCGCACTAACATTACTCGAGTGACAGGGATGCAGTTATACGAACTTCGAGTTTCGGTTTTCGTGGTAGCGCCGCAGGCACTTTGGCAGAATGCGCAAAGAGCGCGTGCCATTGCCATTCAAAAAAAACAAATTCGTGTTAATTATATTGTTCAAATTTGTTAATACATTTTTTCTACTCCTGTACCGTTATCTGTCATTTATATAGGCTGTAGCTCAAATACAATGACACCACTAATAAGTCGTCGAAAAACTCTATGCTCTATGGCCCAAAAACGTACTGTTTAGCGTACTTTTTTGGTTCATACATTTTTCATAAAAGCACTGTTTAACTTTTTTTAAATCGGCCGCTATATTGCAGTAGTGCCAACTTCATAAACACATATTTCGAAATGAAAGTATTTATTTACGATTTAACATTTGTAATTTATCAATTATTTACTAAAATCATCATCTATTGTGTGTTCAATTACATGTTTTACAAATTATTGGTATTATTTATAAAAATAAACAGTTCGAATTCGGTCCGGGTCCGGATTCGGTTTGGTTCGGATGGCAAGTGCACACAAATTAAAAACAAAACAAACCATAAGCAAGAGGTGTCACATTTCAGATTTCCCACCAAAATACAGTTCAAAATGAAAAGACGAAAGATGATAAACTATTAGTCATGAACTATTAAGATTTGTTTCGTGTTTGTGAAGACAAAAGTGTATGTACGTTCCTTTTAAAATGGTTGAAGAAATTAATAACTGCACTCCTGAAGAAATTGCGTGAGTAGCAAAAGTACGAATATAAAACTTGCTGCCTGAAAAGTTAAACTATTCTGTAGTCTGCTATTTATTTAAAATTTGTCGTAGAAAAAGTATTGTATGCAACGGTGTATAACTGGTCTAAAAACGCTCGTGGCGTCTGTAATTGCGATGCTCGCCAAGGCTCGCATCGCAACCCACGCCACTCGCGTTTTAAGACCCTTCTTATACAACAGTTGCATAAAATACTATTTTGAAATTACGCCATAATGCGACATTTGCGCGTATAAGTTCTCATATCACAATCAAATATTTTTTTATGGTTTAACTTTTGGCATGTGTATCGTAAAGGTCTATCGTAAACTGGATTTAAATTATTAATAAGTGAAAGGCAAAGCAATTCCGCCATTTTGACGAAAATTTGACGTTTCTTATAGCTGACAGTTGGAGCAACGTTTAATTTCAATAAAAATAAATGAAAAAATAAATGAAGTCGTATATTTATGAAAATAAATTAACTGTCGCAGTCGGATAAAAACTATCCTTAGTTGCAGCTAGAACAATAATGTACCTATATAAAATGTTTCATATTTTTCCGTTCATGGGATGCTGAGAACATTCGTACCACACAAAGCTTAGTTTCAAACTGGCCGATTCTTTTTTTAATTTAGAGATTTATTATAAGTGGAGATAAGAAAATATTTATTTTATTTTGTATTGGCTGTTTAGAGATTTCATCTAAGCCTCGCCGCGGGCGCACTGCGCGAACTTCACGAAAAAAAAACAGTTGCGCGCCATTATAAGTAATTTCACAAATATTTGTAAACATTGATGATGCGTGTTTGGTTATTATTTAAAATGTTGACTCATGGTGAATAGAAAAGTGATAAATAGAATTGATGCCACTGTACATTCTTGAAGATGTACAAATGTATGTGAGTAAAAACTTGTTGTCATCAATAACTAAAGGAAACAACATAGGAGCCTGTAACATTTTAATTTTATGAAAAGGTTTTTTGCCTCGCAAATGTGTCGAAAAACGTCGTACGACACGCGTGAGCTATGATAATTACATCCTCGGCTCTCTTATCACGCTCACCTGCGGTTCGCGTGACAATTCCGCCTCTGATGTAATGATCAACATAGCTCACTTGTATCACATTGTACTATTCTATATAAATCAAATATTGCGTGACTTTTGGGACAACTAATATTAGTGACATGGTGTTTAACCAAACATTACTTGCCAGTCATTGCATCAAACTTCGTTTGTCGGTTGGCCAACATAGTTAGGTAGCTAAAAATGTCAGGTCGCTTGCTTCAATGCGCAGTAAAGAAAAAATGAATTCAGTGCACATTTTACAATTAAAATATTCTTGCTTTCGTCAGAAGACGCTGAGTGCATAATTAATAGACATTGTTTCGTTTTTGTACTACACACAGTTGAGTAAGAGTACTTGTTTTATTTATTCAGCGCTGTCCAAAATCTACAGTAGGTATATTATATTACCTATTTATCTAAGATGATGCATTGATTTAATACTTGCCACTTTATGGATAAACATATTTATACTACTATACTAATTTAATACAGATGAAAAGTATGTGAGATTGTAACTTTCTAAGTTTGTGTGTAGGGGTAAGCTCCGGAACCATTTGTCCGAATCCAAAAATTAATTCACTTTTGTATATGATGGACTTGCTGGATGGGTATCAAGATATATTAATGAGGGGCATAAATTAACCTCCTGCCGCCCAGATTGTTTTGCCCAAACACTAGATTGCAGCCCAGAGTCCTTTTTATAGGTTCACATGGTTCCGGCCCAAGACCTTTGGCTGACAATAACTTGATTAAGCATTGTTGTAAGAATCTGTGGTTTTTATGGTACCATAAGGCATATGTGTAAAAGGCTTTGAGACTGAAAAAACTCCGAAATCGAATGTCCTTTTTTTAGGTCTCTGGGCCGCAACCAAAAAAAAAGAAAAAATATTAAAACGTTTATTTATGAGTTAATTTAAATTTATTATATGCCTATATATGTTAATTTTTTATGCTTCAGAAGTATAATTTTGTTAAATTGCAATAAATCGAAAACTCTGCATATATTTTGTTATTTTTTTTTTTATGCCTACGTCTGCCACATGTTATCATTTATCCTGGGCACATCCTGATTATATTTCAACTATGGCGTTTAGATTGTAAGTTTACTGTATATATTTATTACCAATAATACATTGGAATATTAATCAAATGGAAAATGAGCCTTCAATTACGCACCAAAGTTGACCATGTCGTTTTTATTTATTAAAACGGGGTAACCGCCCGTAGACCTTTTAAAATCCTATATAGTTTCATGACCGGATATCGGAGTTTTAATGGCGAGGTTAAATGCAGGGTTGAAATAATAACCGATTTATCAGTACAAAAATCAGTAATTATCGATCAAGCGTGTAAGCAATAAAATAAACATCGATAAGTAAATCAATTTATCGACTGCTATTTCGAATTTGCATTTATTTTTGCCATCGAGGCTCCGATATCAGGTCATAACTAAACTTATTTCAGTGCAACACTTCAACATATTAGCAAAACCAATTATTGGGATTTTAACTAGTCTCAAACGGACAAATTAAAAAAGGAATGTCTGAAAAATATCTTTTATTAGAGATCAGACATATCAAAAACTAAATCATAGCATAGCGGTTGCAGCCCATAGACCTATTTAAAACTTTAACAATATATACGCCCACAGACCTTTTAATAGGTCTCCCGATTATTAGTTGTTATATTTACAATAATATTGATTGAATGCATGAAATAAATACGGTAAAACTAAGATGAACATCTTCGGCAAATTAATTCACTTTTGTATATGATGGACTTGCTGGATGGGTATCAAGATATATTAATGAGGGGCATAAATTAACCTCCTGCCGCCCAGATTGTTTTGCCCAAACACTAGATTGCAGCCCAGAGTCCTTTTTATAGGTTCACATGGTTCCGGCCCAAGACCTTTGGCTGACAATAACTTGATTAAGCATTGTTGTAAGAATCTGTGGTTTTTATGGTACCATAAGGCATGTGTAAAAGGCTTTGAGACTGAAAAAACTCCGAAATCGAATGTCCTTTTTTTAGGTCTCTGGGCCGCAACCAAAAAAAAAGAAAAAATATTAAAACGTTTATTTATGAGTTCATTTAAATTTATTATTTGCCTATATATGTTAATTTTTTATGCTTCAGAAGTATAATTTTGTTAAATTGCAATAAATCGAAAACTGCATATATTTTGTTATTATTATTTTTTTATGCCTACGTCTGCCACATGTTATCATTTATCCTGGGCACATCCTGATTATATTTCAACCATGGCGTTTAGATTGTAAGTTTACTGTATATATTTATTACCAATAATACATTGGAATATTAATCAAATGGAAAATGAGCCTTCAATTACGCACCAAAGTTGACCATGTCGTTTTTATTTATTAAAACGGGGTAACCGCCCGTAGACCTTTTAAAATCCTATATAGTTTCATGACCGGATATCGGAGTTTTAATGGCGAGGTTAAATGCAGGGTTGAAATAATAACCGATTTATCAGTACAAAAATCAGTAATTATCGATCAAGCGTGTAAGCAATAAAATAAACATCGATAAGTAAATCAATTTATCGAATGCTATTTCGAATTTGCATTTATTTTTGCCATCGAGGCTCCGATATCAGGTCATAACTAAGCTTATTTCAGTGCAACACTTCAACATATTAGCAAAACCAATTATTGGGATTTTAACTAGTCTCAAACGGACAAATTAAAAAAGGAATGTCTGAAAAATATATTTTATTAGAGATCAGACATATCAAAAACTAAATCATAGCATAGCGGTTGCAGCCCGTAGACCTATTAAAAACTTTAACAATATATACGCCCACAGACCTTTTAATAGGTCTCCCGATTATTAATTGTTATATTTACAATAATATTGATTGAATGCATGAAATAAATACGGTAAAACTAAGATGAACATCTTCGGCAACACTTACAACAAAAACACATGCGAAATCTGCCGAGATAGCAAAGAAATTCACAGATTTACTTACATTGTCCTCGACGCCGGGCCATTGTAATGGAGGTTACGCCAAAACTGACAGATGAAGTTTCACATTTTGACATCTAGTGTCAACGTCAAATGTGACGTATTCGTTCAGAAGTCATTCGAATTCAATACGCGGTAAATTTTAAGTTTTGTGACAAGATGAATTTGAAGTCCTTTTAAAAGGTATGCGGGCGTTAAAAAGTTAAAATCGTCATTACGCTTGGACCGGAACTCATGCGGAGACCTTCTGATAGGTCATTGGGCGGCAGGAGGTTAAAGTAATGATTTCTGCGAAAACGAGATGTTTTAAACAATTCAAGAGTCAAGAATAACTGTGGACATGCTAAGAAGTCTTTTGAATATTTTTCTTACTCGTTTTTGCCGGCCACAGTCACACCGACTACTCCACAGTTATTCTTGACTGTTGTTAGTGTTGGGTAGGACATGAAATTAAAAGGAGTTTGTATGAGTACCTCATTTCCAAATATGAGGTGGTACTATGTCCTACTTCAAATTAGTTGAGGTACACGTTTCTACTTAGTTTCGTTACTTCTATCGGCGCAAAATCAAGGGGTTTTTCAAGTGTAATAGAGAGCATTGAATACTTTCATATTTCATATTCTTATTTAACTTGCTCCTCTAAGTACATACAACATTTTATGGTAGAGCAGTTTTGCCCAACCAGATGAGAAGGTTGGTTAGTACCTCGTGCGGAATGAAATGGTACATTTTTGAAGCGTGAAGTGATGTGACAATTTTATCATTAGTTAAATTAACAATCATTAGTTTAATTTATGCCCATCATTAATAGATCTTGATACCAGTATAGCATGTCTTGGTAGAATGCCGAGCTGTACGTTATAGTAGTCAAGTATTTTTGTCGTTCGAAACTTTTTTAACCATTCGTGTTTTTTTTTAATTGAATATTATATAAGTATATCATTCGTGATAAGAACTCATGCATACTTTATTAGGGTTCCGTACTCAAAGAGTAAAACGGGACCCTATTCCTAAAACTCCGCTGTCCGTCCGTCCGTCCGTCCGTCTGTCTGTCACCAGGCTGTATCTCACTGATAAGTTCCAGTTGTAATTTTCACTGATGATGTATTTCTGTTGCCGCTATAACAACAAATACTAAAAACAGAATAAAATAAACATTTTTATTGGTAATGGTACGGAACCCTTCATGCGTGAGTCCGACTCGCACTTGGCCGGTTTTATTAAATACAAGATTCTGCCCTCGACTTCGTCCGCGTGGAACTCGTTTATAAATATCGTAGCTCCGTACAAACTTTCGCTCCCCATTTCGCCCCCTTCCCTTGGGGGATGACTCTCCGGATAAAAATTACTCTATATTCTAATCCAGGTTAAACATCTAAACATCCAAACTTTCTCATTTAGAGTATTATATTATATCATTTAGAGTATTTAGTACCCCTTTAAAATGCATTTTGTATAATGCAGTTACGCCTGCTAACGATATTTATAAACTTCAAATTAAAGGAAAAATTTAAAAATGTAGGCTCCGAGCCGGATTCGAACCGGCGACCACAGGCATACATGGCCCGTCGCTACTAACCAACTGAGCTATCGGAACAATCTGTCCCTTTAAGACGCTACATAGGCTGTGCATACTCATTTTAAACTTGAAATATCTCGTATAATATTTGAAATATAAGTCCAGCATTTCGACTGACGATTACTGATCTTTTGTTTAAGGTGTGACAAAGATGAAAACATGATTGAAGACAAAAACCTCGATAGAATTATTTTTTGAAGTCAGCCCTTTTTTGGCAAGTAAACCTATTTTAAAGCTCAATGAGAAGGAATATCAAATCGGAATTTGTACTAAAAGTAGCGTAATAGTCGATACTTTGGCTCACAAAGATGAAATTTCAGTTACTAGTTTGGTTAATTGGCAAAACTGTTTAATACGATTTGGCGCATACGTTTTTATGGTTGAGTTACTCCTACCTCGTTCTGTACTCTTTTCGCGCGCGCAGGAACGCTAATCGCTGTCTCAGAACTTACTACCAATTCAGTTGACGCCCATCTTTCGTGGGTGCAACCTGTGTCGCTCGTATCGGCGTTAGTGAATTGCAGAAAATGTGTAATTATTGATATTTTTGATATAGTATAGACTATTCATTGTGAAATAAATCCCTAAACTAATTTGTGCTTTATGTTATGTCTATGAATCGGAATTATTTACGTTAACTTCGGCGGCAGCGTTGATGTTGAATTGTATGGAGGCGGACTCAATTTAATTTTATCAACAATTTTTGTTGTTTCAAACAGATGTTAGGCGTTCAACCTCCAGTGTTGTCTATAAGCTCCTTGCACTCAACCGTAGTTATTTATTCATAGACAAACTGGAGTCGGGTCCTAACGGTCATATCGTTCGATATCAACTAACGTGCGATATATTTGTACAGATTGTTTGAAATTGACATTTAATGTCGAATAAAACGTCATCTCTACTGATGGTAGAATAGAGGTTAAAGCAAATTGGTTTTTTTCAAAGATGTTCCAAATTTTTATCTATCCAAATATCATAAACCCTCCATGATGCGTTAAGACCACCATAAAAATAAACTGTTTTGTAAGAACAAATTTCTTATCTGTGGAAATGTTATTATTACTAAATAATAACATCGATTTCGATAATATTATTTCATTCAAAGGCTAAGCTAACAAGAGTGGCCCCCGCAAGGGATTTGGTTTTAATTTGAGGTGCAGTAGTGACATGACCTAAGAACACTGTACCTATGCGTAATATCAGCCTTCGATCAGTTCGATCTTCTTTTGTTTCAGACTTATTCACGAAAATGTCAAAAAATCAAGGTAATTTTTAAACTGCTATTTTAGCTAAACCAAGCAAGCCAGAGTAACCAAATAAATTCAGAATGAAGGAGCATAAAATGGGGTTCATAATTCATATTTTTACAGACATTCATATCCTTGAACTTCATTTAAAAAAAAATGTTTTTTTTTTCGCTTAATTTTTTTGCTACTTCTTGCGGAAACACAACTATCAAAAAAATTACTTAATAAGCCACAGTTGTCAACTACGTATGCATTTAAAAATATTTTGAAAAATCATGGTGCGTCATGTCAAGAAAACATTTACGAACGTATGTTTACTATATCATATCATATCAATAGAGTAGTAGTGGCAAATCAGTCTGTAGTAGGTATAACATCCTCTTTCGTTCATTATGAAATAATTAATCCCACAAAAGACATTCCATGTAAAAAATAGGCCAAGTCTCGGAACTCTTCTTCGGTAAAAAGTGGTGAGATATTACGTAGAGCCAAGTCAGGCATACTTATTAATTTTTATTTGCTTGCTAAATAAAATTCTGCAACTTGGGAATCACACAACTTTACTGCATTTACAAATTGTTGCATACCTCAAACTATGTAAGTGTGATTGCCAAGTCACAAAACATCATTTAGCAAGCAAATAAAGATCAATACGAATGCCTGACTTGGCTCTACGAAATATCTCACCATTTTTTACTGTAGAAGAGTTCCGAGACTTGGCCTATTTTTTACATGGAATGTTTTTATGGGATCTCATTTATCTTTGTAAGTTATCAACTTTGTATGGAAATGTTATTTTACCAACCGCAAATAACGTTTGTATAGTTTTGAGGGAAGTAATTGCAAAAGTAACTTTGTAATCGCATGTATTTGTATAGGATTACAAACTTACTTATGCAGTGTGTATATCTCTGAATCGTGACGGAAACTGCAATATTTTTAGGTTTTTTTATGAATGGATAGGCTAAAAACTAATTATGTTAAAAGTTTGGAGATTGTAGGTCTGCTAAAAGTACCTTAGAATTACGATGATCATTATAAGTGAGTCAGTGAGTATGTCAGTGACAAAACTAAGGATTTTTGACGGGCAATTGTTCCTAAACTAAAATTTCAAATTAAATGTTATTGAGAATATATGTAAGCCATATTATGCCCTGTTACTGAAAATTCAGGGTTCTGGCTTTAGTCAGTACGAAATGACAGGATGTTGAAAATGGCCTGAACAGCTTCGAGAAAAGGATAGAACGGCCGTGCCTCTTTGTTTTACTCGACGATTGACATTGATCAATATGATAGTATTGATATGATATGATATAGTAAACATACGTTCGTAAATGTTTTATTTTTGACATGACGCACCATGATTTCTCAATTTTTTTTTAAATGTATACGTAGGTGACAATTGTGGCTCATTAAGTAATTTTTTTTATAGTTATATATTTTTATAATTTATAATTATATATAGAAGTGGCAAAAAAATGAAACGAAAAAAAACCAATTTTTTTTCATCCAAGTTCAAGGATATGAATGTCTGTAAAAATATGCATTATGAACCCCATTTTATGATCCTTAATTCTGAATTTATTTAGTTACTCTCTCTTGCTTGGTTAAGCTAAAATAACAGTTTAAAAATTACCTTGATTTTTTGACATTTTCGTGAATAAATCTGAAACAAAAGAAGATCGAAGGCTGATATTACGCATACAGTGTTCTTAGGTCCTGCCACTACTGCACCTCAAATTAAAACCAAATCCCTTGCGGGGGCCACTCTTGTTAGCTTAGCCTGCTAGACCCTTTCGAACGTCTCTGAAAAACAAAGAAATTTGATTTAACCTCTATTCTAATATCAGTCGAGATGACGTAGTTCGAAATGAATTGTCAATTTGCATACAAATTTGACAAATGTCGCACGTAAGTAGATATCGAACGATATGAATATGACAGTTGGATCCGACTTTAGTTTGTCTCTGAATTAAAAAAAAAACTACGACAGCTGCCAGAAAACGACGCCGCGATGCCGGTCATAATATGTGGCTCCTGAATGCATCATGGAGGCTTATGATATGTGGATAGATAAAATAGTGTATGTAATTAAATGTAACTGTACATAATTAGCATTAAACCCACACTCGTGTTTAATGCTCTTCATTATGTACAGTCGCATAAACTACTATAATGTCACTATTATTCCTTATAAAAATAACAAGCCGATTCCATGCCTTTGCGCTCAGCGCCCGAAAAATAGATGGATTGCGGGAACTCGGCGTCCGCGCAACGTGTTGGAACGGGGAAAGCCCCCGCGCGTTGCTCCGCCCATATCTAGGTACATAGTTATGCACGGTATCACCTTAAATGATTATTGTTTGCTATGTTGTTGTGCACATCCGCTTTGCAATTTATTGATCAATTGGTAGACCTTGTGCATTAGGTAGGTACATATAAAGGAACTTACACAGATGCGTTCGAAATGTGCATTATGTGCATTGTCCAGCTGTAACGACTTTTATGGAAAACTTATTTATTAAGGCACGATGCGGAAACACGCATTATATATTATATCCTCCCGGCCATATACAATGAACTCTATGTTCTCAGTCACGTAGGAAGTCGCTGATGTTCTATGGCTATTTGGGTATAAGATTCTGGGAATTCTGCCTAAAAGGATACCTACATATACTTTTGTACCTAAGTAATAGGTATTCATGTATGATACCATAATATTTATTTATTTAATAATTTAATAGGGAAGTGTTTTGGACGATACATTAATGACTTTTTAGAAAGAAAAAAAAATATTTGAAAAAAATTCGTTAAAAGGTTTTTGGAATTAAATAAAACGATTTGAACATTTTGAACGGATCTTGTCGCCCAAGAAATGTATTTATTAAATACATCCCGATATTACGAGCCGTTTCCGTTGTAACCGTGTTAATGTAATGAGTAATAATCGCGAAAACCGAAGACAATATTAATTTTGGAAATGTAGTCTATTTGGGACGTATCTCCACTCCATAGGGTCGTTTCGCCGGTAACGCGACCACCTTCGGTTGGCGACCACTTGACGGACTAGGCTGCTTCAATTAAAGATATTAACATTTCTACAAACCCAACAGAAAACTAATTAGTTATTAACTATTCTTGAATAGTGTCAGAATAAGAATAAATACACTTTAAAACCCAAAGCTTAATCCAAAGCAAGAAAACATAACCTCAATTCACACATTTCACACATTGCTTCCGAAAAGTGTTGACGTGCAGTGAATCTGTAAAAAAAATAACGCGACGGTTGGCGCGAAAACTTTAGTTACGTCACTTAATTTTATTATTATGCTGAAATTAGTTAGTTGATTGCTTAAATGATTTAGCTATTGTAATAATTTCGTTGAAATTCGGCATATTATAAAAATAGATTTAAATAAAATGGGGTGGTCGCGTACCCAAAAAAATTATTACCAAAGAAGTCGGATAGCGACCACATCGTTTTTCTTTTTCTTTCCTTATGGATTCTTGCGGCACCCGCGATATTTAGCTTGGCAAGCCAATTGTGTCGGTAGGTATTTAAGCCGCGCCAATCCATGCTATGTCTATAGTAGGTATATATAATATAATAATAATATATAATTATAAAATGAATAATTCATATGATTATATGATATGGTTATATTACAAATACGAAAGTGTGTCTTGTCTGTTACCTCTTCACGCTTAAACCGATAAACCGATTTTGATGAAATTTGGTATGGAGATAGTTTTGAGTCCCGGGAAAAGACGTAGGATAGTTTTTATCCCCGAAATAATCCCCTAAGAGGCTGAAATAGGGGTTGAAATTTTGTATGGAGCTACGATATAAACGAGACACACGGACGGAGTCGTGGGCAGAAGCTAGTGTAGGTAAGTAGAATTTAATCTAAAAGTTACATAAAAGCTTGTAAAATGGTGGCATTTAGATACCTACTATGAACGACATGTGTGACTGTAATAGCAATATATATAATAGCACTATGGTGTGAGCGAGATGGCGCGCCGTTTTCGATTCTATTTTGCATTGACAAGCAATGTAAAGTAGATTTAGAAGAGTAACAATTTGTAGTAGTATAAGGGCAGTCAGGTCAGGTAGGTCCAACTTTGAGAAAGAGGTCAATCGTCGAATCCGACTCGGCTGGGCAGCGTTCGGGAAGCTACGCTATGGCACATCTTTTCGTCTAATATTCCGCAGTGTCTGAAGACGATGAGAGTCTTTGACCAGTGCGTGTTGCCAGTGATCACGTGTGGCTCAAAGTCACCCAAAGGGCAATGGAGAGAGGGCTATGCTCGGAGTTTCTCTGCGTGATCGCATCAGAAATGAGGCTATCCGCAGCATAACCGCTAAAGTTAAGTGGCAGTGGGCGGGGCACATTGCACGTAGAACCGATGGCCGTTGAGGCGGAAAGGTTCTCGAGTGGCGACCACGTACCGGAAGGCGCGGCGTGGGTAGGCCCCCCACAAGTTGACTGATGGCCTGGTAACGATCGCAGGAATCCGATGGATGCGGGTGGCGCAGAACCGGTCATTATGGCACTCTTTGGGGGAGGCCTTTGTCCAGCAATGGACGTCTTACGACTGATATGATGATGATGATGATGCATCGTTTTATTAACTACTTAAACACTATTTGCAAGAGTGGTCGCCAACTAGCTAACAGGTGGTCGCAAACCGACTAAAGCGGTCGCTAACCAGCGAATTCGCTATTTTGAAACCTTTTCCATATTTTTTCCTAATCTATGGATGAAAGTGCTATATTTTATTGTAGGTTTCAAAACTTGACTATACTCAGAACCTATACGAATACCATCTATTATGTGTGTACATTGAATAGGTATACATTTACTAATCTAAAGTGAGCAACTCGGCTAAGTGGTCGCTAACCGGCGAAACGACCCTACCACAAGAAGACTGTTACCATAATATCACTACCATTTGCTCTGTAGATGGTATTGTTTTCTAAAGAATAATAATTTAACATTTCAAATCAAGATCCATATACTCTTTAACTGAGTATAATGGATTTTCCAATAAAATGTATTTCAGGCGGCGTCTATTTCAATGCTTCGTCAGATGGTTCCAGTCTAAGCCGCGCAGGTCTCTCAGTCGCAACGCAACATATCGCATCTACAATAGCTCCCGTGGACTCAGAAATAAATTGGAAAGCACATGTCACAAAAATATCAGGAAAGCTGTCTCAATTCACATATCTATGTATGAATAAAAAAAATGCACAGATTTTTTTGATTTTTGAATTTGTATTTGTATATATATATTTGAATTATGTAAATTCGTAAGGAATAAAGCGTTATTTTAGCAGACACAGGAAAACAAGGCACAACCTCGCATTAACCTCAGAAACAGAAAAATATTATCTCATCAAATTGTAAGATCGGGCCACATGGCAGTAAAAGTGTACAATTTATTTATTTTTCTTTTACCTTTATGTTAGTTTAGTTTTAAAACAGCTACCAGGACAATTTTTCAACGTGTTTCGTATTTGTAGGGTGTCAAAGGCACTGGAAAAGCAAAAAACATCAAGGTACAAGAAAAATAAAAAATGCCCATCTACGGGTTGCTAAGCAGCTAAGGGTTGAAGTGTGTTGTGGGTGACGGGCGAGCAACATATCACTAAAATATCACGCCTAGTGCCTGCTATACGGCCACAACTCAAAATTAAAACACATTTAAGATATGGCTCTATTGCAGTGCATATTTTAATTTTGAGTTGTGGTCGTATAGCAGGCACTCGGCGATCACATATTTTCCATTTTTAAGCCTAGAATTGCTATAAATGACACTGAAATTAAATTTCATGTGCTCTGCCTACCTATGTGTTTTGAGAATACGGGTGTGAATTAATGTATATAGGTACCTATGTATAATATATCTCTCCTTCTAGTCAAGGGCATTGGAAGTATTAGAAATTGAATATCTGGTGTGGAGTTTGTGGGCACCTGTATCAAAATTGCGGGGAAAAATCAATATTTTTATAATTAACTACCTACTTACAAATGATTAAATTATCAAAAATGTAAAATGTTTATTAAAGTTGAATACTTTGTTTTGTGAAACTACAATTGTAGTGGTTCATGGAAATACGAAGGGAAAATGACATTGACATGGTTTATGCGCCTAATGCCATTATATTATTATCCTTAATTGCAAGTAGTGATAATAATAATCATATGCAATACTTATACTAAATTAAATATCATATAACCGTGGAAATAACGTAGCTATTATGGACACTAACCTCCAGTATTTAACCCCGGACGGAAAAAGAGGGGTGTTATAAGTTTGACGTCTGTATGTCTGTCTGTCTGTGTGTGTGTGTCTGTCTGTGGCATAGTAGCTCCTAAACGAATGGACCGATTTAAATGCGGGTTTTTTATCCGAAAGCTGACGTGATCGAGATGGTTCTAAGCTACGTTTCAATCGGTTCAGCCGTTTTTGAGATATTGAACTTTGAAATGAACATGTCGGGGGTATTTCAACCTTTCTAAGTTGTAGCTATAAAAAGATCCGTTAGACCTTATATATCGGTAAATATATCAAAAAATTAGGTACTGGGTTATATACTAAAATTTTATGTGACGATAAAATTGGTCTCAGGCATCTTTTTAAAACCGGGTCTAAACGGGCTAACCAGGTGAGCGTGATAATAGAGCCGAGGATGTAATTATCAACATACCTCACTTGTATCATAATGTACTAAAAGTTCATTATTATTCATCAGAAATAATGGCGGTATCAGAGCAGAAAGTATCGTCGTTAGGGGTCGACTTTAACTTTATTTGCGGATCATATCCGGGGTAGGCATCTAGGCATGCCTGTTATGATTATTATTTAAACTTAATAGTTCTATTAGATTTATCGTCTATTCTACAGGTACTCGGAAAATAAGTGATAACCATACTGTTGGGTGACTTTGAATTTTAGAAGAAGCACAAAAATCTGCCACCGATATGCGTTTCTTTTGCGACATCCTAATTCCTAATAACATGGAATCAAAATTCTATACGGTTATTGTATGGTTCTCGATACGAGTGTTTGGTCTGGCCCACCAAACATTATAACATAGCATTAGGTATAAGTACACATACAAATAGTTTAAGTATCTATGAGCAATACAACTGCGCCCAGCTGTGGGATGCATACTACCTATTTATGAATGGGCAGGCAATTTGAATTCTTTAGAGTAATGGAGTACATACTGATTCCATTTAAAGGTAATATTTATGCTATTATGTATCTGGTTCAAAGTTAACGAGACCAATCATTAAAAGCTTACGATAAGACAAAAAAAATAACAGGATGCATTGAAAGTGATCAAAAAAAAATTAAGAGGGAAGTTTTCATTGTCGACTTAATTTTTTTGCACAGTCATCAACTTACTCATCGAGACGACTTCGAACGATTTCTTTCTTTTCTTTCTTTCTACATCAAACCCAATTTTTCTACTGCATAATCAGCCTAACTTAATATTTTTGTGAAAAGATTGGTTAGGATGGTGATTATGGTGACCGCATGTTATTGCCCTACATGTCGTAACATATTATTAGTCGTATTATAGTTTATAAAAAATAATAAAGAATTGTAATACTTTTTTAATGAATAACAAAATATTTAGGTCATTCACTTGGGTCAAAGCGCTCCTAAATTGTTTATAAAATTTAATAACGAAGTACAAATTGTTTGATTGTAGGTACCTACTTAATGTTTTTATTCATAAAAATTTCAAATTATGTTTTCGCATTGCACAGCATTACTTAAGCCGGTCGGTTCGATCTTGGCGACCCACATAGTAACGAACCGGTCAAATTTTCGTAACACTCTTATGTCACTAAAAAAATCTCAATAAAGAGCGGACCAAACACTCACCAATACGAAACTTGTTGATGGAAAATGTGTTGATGGTACAGCTGATGTTTTTGAATTCTAACAATACTGAAGTCCGAGGCAGCAGCGGCACGACATTGTTGTTCCCCAGTTCACTCAAGGTCTCCGCCGCAGGCGTCATTGCGGTAACGGAACCGTCACTTTCACTTAGTACTAGTGACAGTTGTTAATAGCACTTGTACACTCTCAACAGGTCCGCGTCCAGCGGGCACGCAGCGTGGACTGGGTATAGTGCTGTGGGTATCTGAAGGTAACGCGTGGCGCCGCCCCGTATATCGGGCCGAACTACTGACCCGAGGGAATCTTCTAGGTTACGACGACGTCCCAAGTTCAACGCGGTAGTAATCCATTCTGTAAACAAAGGGAATATACCGTTAGTTAATTAGTAATCGTATAGATAACACTGTAGTTGATAACGGATGTCCGCGATGTCGTAGCAAGGCCGCCATGCCGTAGCGTTATGACCTATTTTTATTTACATAACTTAGGCCTGCTATTACCTAGTTATAATCCATCTGTTATATAAAAAAAATGTTCGATGTAATTTTTTGGGTAGTACATTATTACTAATTATTATTATTTCTATTATGCGACCTACTTACACACACAATTGTTTGTGTTCTAGTTATGGTTGTACCTATACATTATATACAAAGGTAATTATGGTAGGTAATTGGTAAGACCATAACCTCGCTTTCGATTCTACTATGTAAGTACCTAACTATTTAAGTGACTGTCCTCAATTGTATGAGTAATAACTATTACCTACTCATAGTAGGTATTATTATGTTTGTTTCGTTACATGATAACGGTTTGCACTTTCAAAAAATTCTGCGTCATCTTTAGAATACTTCCGTTCAGAAACAATTTCAATACCATGAAGATGTTCTTTAAATAAACACGACATCACAAACACTTCTCTTTTTTTTTGGCGTTCTGGCCAACTGTGTCGGCTCAATTTTGCCATCACAAACACGTGTCATATATAAAATAAACATTTGGACTTTTACTAAGGTAAATGTTCCAGTGCTAATTGTACGCGCGTCAGGTAGATGTAAATGTCACTTTATGTATGGGAAAATGACAGTTGAGTTGTCCTAACGCGCGTTCAAAAATTTACGTGATCACCCCAATGTACTAATGGGAATAAAATAAATACGAAAAAAACTTTAAAAAAAAACGAACGCTTTAAGACAAAGGTGGCGTAGGCCGCGTTTACGCAAAGGCGACATGTTGATGTTGCGACACAACGCCCATGCTATCTGGCGAATATGTCGTTTCCCGCCTCCAACGTCGCCTGACAGCTCGCGCGTCTAGACGCTGCCTTACTGGGTCTGAATCGAGGCAAATGTGTAAGTATCAAGAAAGTCGTAATCTCTTGCAGAAGATAAGAGGGAACCACAGAATATAGGTAACTATAAGAATACCTTCGTAAATAACTCTACTATATTTTTACCCGACTGCCTCAGAAGGAAGGTTCTGTTTTTCCAGCATATGTATTTATGTATGTGGACAAGAAAATTCTATTTGCAAGCAGTTTGGACTGAAGCTAGGGATTTTGACATTTGAGGTGTCGTTGGATTGGATTCCTCATAATCGTATGATTTACATAGGCTATGATATAAAAAACCGGTCAAGTGCGAGTCTGTCTCGCAGTGTATGGAGGTTTGTACAGTTCCGTACAAACTTTCATACACTATACATTCACGACACCGCTTTATTTTGAAAAAAAATATATATATATATTTATTTATGACTTTTGGTCTTAATTTAAACGTATTCTATATTTTTTTATTTCACTTGTATCTTTGTAAAAAAATATGAAATTATAGGTCTGTTTATAGCATTACTCACATAGCCATAGCTAAGTTACTTATGTGTTTTTTAAGACTGTTTGATTCTCAATAAAAAAAAATCTTAGCAAAACTGTCCTAGTCCACTATGCCGACTCACACTCAGACGCAGGAGTGATCATCCGTAACACGAACAACCGCATGTCGATAGTTGAGGACAAAGTTGGGCAAAAGTTATATTGAATAAGAATAAGAACAGAATTTTTATTCTTATTCAAATCTATGGGAATAAGAATAAATTCATGCGCTCGTTATTCCGGAATAAATTGAATAGGAATAATTCACGCTACTTTTATCTTAAATAAGGAATGAAATACGGAATAATTATTCCACAAATGGGGTATTCTTACTAACTTTTTATTTAAATAAAACGTTATTTAAATAAAGATAACTTTGTGGTATCGTCGGTAAAAAATTGTAAGGTTTTTTTCACGCAAGGGATTTTATGACAAGTTTGGGTTCATTTGGTTTGTTTTGACGTGTTCTATACATTATACTTGGTGACGATGGTCTGATGATGGATTCAGGAGGTGGATAGTGGAACTCCTCAACGGCTCGAGTGTGGGCTCATTTGGTTTGTTTAATGAGTTCTATACATTAAACTTGGTGACGATGGACTGATGATAGAGTCAGGAGGTGGGTAGTGGAACTCCTCAATGGCTTCATAATTTGTCCAACCGTAATTTTTCTGGAGTCTATAATATACAGGGTGATTGCGGGGTCGTGGAGCAAGAAGACCAAAAGCGAATAAGATGGTAACACTGAACAACTTATCCTTATACCTTCCAATGTCTGACATGAGATCTTATGTACACAGTTATGACAATAAATGACATCTATCTATCTAAGGTCTATAAAAAGTTTAAAGGTAAAATTTTGTATTCTAAGTAGGTATTTGGGTGCGTCTTGATATACAAACAACATTTCAAGAGTGTGGGTCTAATATAAGATGAGTTAAGGGGGGTGCAAGTGGCTTGAAATAGTTCGTGTAGGTAGGTACATATAATATGATATGACACACGGCTGGTGTCGCTTTTGATCAATGCTGTAATTAACCACTTAGTTGGGATGGATATATGCGTGAATACAAATTAGACTAGTTTGACTGCATTGAATGAAGAATGCGTATTTAACCCAAACAGCACAATCCAACTCAAAAGTTTAATAACATTGGTCCGCGGTGCACATGTTAAGTTTGTAAACTTTTATAGTAGTTTATGTGACTGTACATAATGAAGGGCATTAAACACGAGTGTGAGTTTCATAATAACATCACACGAGTCGAGTGTCTTAATGCCTAATTATGTACAGTTACATACTAGTAGTTTATGTGACTATACGTACATAATGAAGGGCATTAAACACGAGTGTCTTAATGCCTAATTATGTACAGTTACATACACTACTTTATCTATTCACATATCATAAGCCTCCACGATGCATTCAGGAGCCGCATATTATGACCGGCATCGCGGCGTTGTTTTCTGTCAGCTGACGTACTTCTTTCTTAATTCAGAGACAAACTAGAGTAGGATCCAACTGTCATATCGTTCGATATCTTACTTACGTGCGACATTTGTCAAAATTGTATGCAAATTGACAATTCATTTCGAACCAAACGTCATCTCGACTGATATTAGAATAGAGGTCAAATCAAATTTCAGATATGTTCGAAATTTGAATGAAATAATATTATCGAAATCGATGTTATTATTTAGCAATAATAACATTTTCACAGATAAGAAATTTGTTCTAACAAAACAGTATATTTTTATGGTGGCCATAATGTGCGGTTCTTGAACGCGTCATGGAGGGTTTATGATATTTGGTTTATGGATTTGGATTAATTACCTAGGGCGGTTAAACAAAGAATGTCTCAGATCGCAGGTATTTGACGCCCGAGCCGAAGGCAAGGGCGATAAATATGCGCTCTGAGGCTTTCTTGATGCCTCCATGATGCATTCAGGAGCCGCATATTATGACCGGCATTGCGGCGTTGTTTTCTGGCAGCTGTCATAGTTTTTTTTCTAATTCAGATACAAACTAGAGTCGGATCCAACTATCATATCGTTTGATATCTTACTTACGTGCGACTTTTGTCAAATTTGTATGCAAATTGACAATTCATTTCGAACTAAACGTCATCTCGACTGATATTAGAATAGAGGTCAAATCGAATTTCTTTGTTTTCAGAGATGTTCGAAATTTGAATGAAATAATATTATCAAATCGATGTTATTATTTAGCAATAATAACATTTTCACAGATACGAAATTTGTTACAACAAAACAGTCTATTTTTATGATGGTCAAATGTGCGGTTCTTGAACGCATCATGGAGGGTTTATGATATTTGGATAGATAAACGATATTTTACTACATTTACCTTAGTTATCGACCTCGTTTATTATTTTTCCGTTCGTCATCCCTTACCATTACCAGGCGCGGCTCACTCGCGATTTGTGTTTATCTCTACAAGTACATGCCGGTCGCCCCTTCGAATGGCTCTATTCAGTAGCTGCCACGCGTTGGGACGGGACGCTCGCACGGGTTGCAGCGCGTTGCATGCGATAGAAAGGGATGGCCACATTTAGGCACGTTTGGCGTACCTAAACAGGGAATTTGTTAACAGAGAACCTTCTGTACGTAGTACTATTACTTATTCTGTGCCATTACCACTGACCACTGTCACTCGCGCTCGCGATGCCTCTGTTTGAAACTTAATGCATGAACAGTCAGTCAGACTCGCATAATTACTAAGTGGTCTGTGTCCCTTATATTTATAAAAGAAGTAAAGTAGAAAAAAGATTACATGTGTTTATAATTAGTATAATTCACGATGAGTCTAAGAGTGGGTTGCACTTGTACCAAACCGTCTGTAATCGTAAGCGGTGTTAGCACAGAATAAGTAATAGTACTACGTACAGAAGGTTCTCTGCTAACAAATTCCCTGTTTAGGTACGCCAAACGTGCCTAAATGTGGCCATCCCGTTCTATCGCATGCAACGCGCTGCGATCCGTGCGCGCGTCCTGTACGTGGCAGCCACTGAATAGAGCCCTTCGAAGGGGCGACCGGCATGTACTTGTAGCGATAAACACAAATCGCGAGTGAGCCGCGCCTGGTGTTAGTTAAAATCTGAATGTATTGAATGAAAGTTTGACCAGTTTATATGGAATGACAGCTGCTGGCGCCATATTTAACGTTGACCAGTCTGTAATTGTAAGTTGGTGCAACCCGCCCTAAGAGTGAATATCGCAAAAACAGCAAGTTTGGTCTAAAAATTAGAATAAGCAAATTTTTGCAATGCTCTAATTTTCGAACCACATTCCAACTAAAAGACTATAAGGAAGATAAATAAAGAGACATTATTCTCTAATTAACCCATATGACTTTTTAATGGGGCTTGTATTCAGAACGTGTTTTTGACGTATTGAAGTGACATTCATGTGAAACGACTTGGCACCTGCAGGTCGATCACGTAACGCATTGTACGTACGTCAGGTAGATCTACATAAATGTCAATTTTTGTATAGGAAAATGATATTTGAGGTGTCCTAACGTGCGTTGGAAAACTAACGTGATCACCCCTCTGTAATGCGTTCGCTCTTGCGTAAGCGCATGTGTAAGATCGAGATGCACTGATATTGACGTAGCATAAAACGAAATTGTTGTTTACAATGGATCCCCTGTACAGTTTACAGTCAATGGGCACTTGGATTAGCATTCACGTCGGTGTGTAGAATCCGAGGAGTTTAATTAAAATGGACTTTTAACAAACGCGATAAGGGTAACAAAAAAATTTATGATATTATCTTGCTGCATGATTCCTGTTTTCTCTTTTACAAAACAATAAATTACGTCACGTTAATTTTGGTATTTAGGTACTGAGTCAACTTATTGAATCACAAGGTATAAGCCCAGAAACGTTAATGCATGTTATGTACGTATATGTGGGTCCAGTTCGATCACGTAACGCATTGTACGTACGTTAGGTAGATTTAAATGTCAAATGTTATATGGAAAAATGACAGTTAAATTGTCCTAACGCGCTTTTGATACGTTACGTGATTATCTCTCAGTTCTAAGAAATCACAACATATATTTATTGCACATAATGAATTGATATGGTTGAAATCGCATAATTTTCGATTTACCTGGTGAGATGCGTTTCTTGTACGGAGCATTAATGATAATATTATGTAAATGGTACCCTTGATACTACGTATAATGCTGAGGGGTAATCACGTAACGTTCCGAACGCGCGTCGGTACAATTTAACTGTCAATTTATGCATATAAAAAGTGACATTTAGACCTACCCGACGCGCGTACAATGCGTTACGTGATCGACCTGCCGTGATACAGTAAAAAGGTTGTCTTCCAGCCAATGACGTCATGAACATTGCGTGTTGGTAACTCACTTATTTGATAAGTGCTCGGTCGGAATGACTTGAGACGAGACAAAACACTCGGTAGACACCGCTACTCGTATTACAATAACTTTACAATAGTCACAATTCAATAGGTATTCGTACGTATTTCGAATGTTAGTCTCTATGTAAAGGGTTATCTCTGGAACTACTCATCCGAAATATGTAACTAATAAAATATCTGACATTTATAATATTTTTTTACTTTCTATGTCTGAGACTGTAATGTATGGTAACATTTAAACGGTTAAAGAAATTTAAGAATATACTATGAAATATAGACGACTAAGTGCGTAATATAAATCCCACCAAATACATAAATGTGAAAATGGGAGCCAATTCAATATTAAGAATATGGTTGGTTGTCAACTTTGCCGACAAAAGAATTGAGATCTAAATGGGTGCCAAGTTCAGTAGACAATCCTGAAATTAAATGTATTCTTAAGAACTTACAATTTCAATTTTTTTCTACTACAACAATGTTTGCTAATATATAAAAGTATAACTTCTTAAATTTGAACTCTTGAATTATTTACACAAAGCAGATAAGTGACTGAGAATAAATTGATGCTCATGACTTGACTTGGCTATTTTTTACTAGCTAGCCAAGTTTTTCGAAGAGTGGATATTACCTACCTTACAATACATACACAGTTTCTAGCGTATAACATAAAGATGATAATTGATAAGTTAATTCGCCAAATATCAGATATCAATTGGACTGTGTTATGTAAGAACGAATTAAGCGACAAAACTAAAAAAAAAGTTATCATGGCAGATCGATCCAGCAGTACTCAACATTTTTGGAGTTCAAAAAACACTCTTTAGCCTTATTATAAGGAGTTGAATCAAGCGACATGTCAGCATTTGTATAAGAACCAGTGCACATTATTTGTTAAGTAATATAATAAAGAATGATGCGCCAAACTCACTTTTACAAAATACACCAAAACTGGATTTTAGTTTTATGTTGCATAAACAAATTAAATGCCCAATAGTCTGCCTACCCCTCTGGGAAAGAGTTCGTTTTTGTTATTTATAATTTAATTATTTTTGAAACTCGGTATTGAATTAACCGCCTACAATGACGTTTAATTCGTTACTATACGTAACACCACTCTCCCGATTCTACGCTTGAATTAGATGATTAGACATGTAATAAAGAATCAACCGACAATAATGTCGTATGGTGGTTCATTCTTTAGATTTGTGACTGCGTCTAAGGTGGATGATGAAATTAAAGATAAAAAATGTAAACAAATGTGTTGCCACTGCAATATAATCAATCCCAAGAAGTGGAAACTAAAAATTCGTTAAATACGCGAGATAAAAAATAATGCGACTAATTTATACGTAAACCAATGCCTGGAAAATATTCGTAAATATTGAAATAAGCAAAATGAAAACGTAATTATTTTATATTCATAAATATGTGCAGTTTATATTTACGCCACTGGCAATGGTTAGGAATTGTAAACCTTTGGTTCGTAATGATTAATATACTTGGATATTCCTATTCCTTATTCTTAATTTTTTAGTAAAACCGAAAAATTAATTCAAGTTCCATTTATATTGAATCGACTTGTCTGATTGTGCGTGGACCGCTTTAATATCTTTGCCCCGAGCTGAGGCGGCCATTTTCTGAAATCTGAATCGCATTCGTTTTCTGACGTTTGTCGTGATCGAATGTTTTCCTTTCCGCTTATGCACTCTGTTGTTGAATTTTTGTTTGTTGTTACGTTTTTGTTTTATTATATTGTTAAGTTTGTGTTTGTGTGGACTCATACGACCGAAAGCACCATGGAGCCTCAGCCAGGCCCTTCGGCCAAGAAGGATCTGTCGCCGCAAAAAAAAAGACCTCGCAGTCATTTGAGTCCCAATGAAAAACTCATGGTCATAAATGCATACAAGTATTTATACAAAACATGGCCTCGTGATAAATACTGGTCGTTAACTGATTGTGCAAAAAAAACTACTTTAAAGAAGTCGTATCGAAGTAAAATACAGGGTGACTGGTAATTCGACCTATTCCTTGAAAGGGCTAATTTGCAACAATTTATGTCCAGTCAACCAGTGGTCGAAACTCGCTGGTTTCCGAGATATTCGAGTTTTTAATTTGTATGAAAAAAAATCTCCTTGCAGCCTTAAGCTGGTGATTGTGACAAAAGTAATTCCATTTGGATGGTAAAAAAACATTTTTGTCACAATCAGCACTTTAATGCTGCAAGGCGATTTTTTTTCAAACAAACTAAAAACTCGAAAAATTAAAAAAAATCGTGTTTTGACTCCTGGTTGATTAGACATAAATTGTTGCAAATTAGCTCTAGTATAACCCTTTCAAGGAATAAGGTCGAATTACCAGTCACTCTGTATAAGATTGTTTTAAAAATAGTGACGATATATTCATTAGTTAAAACCAAAACCTGGTTGATTACCCCTGAGACGTCACTTTGACGTTGACAGTTCTTTGTTTACATTTTTTATCTTTATTTTCATTATCCACCTTAATTGACGCGACTCCATGTATTAATGTTAGTAAAACGTCGCGGTAATTAGACCCAACCGCAGACACAATTCTCAAGAATGACCCATGGGACGTTATTGATAAACAAATTACGTATATTATGGTTTAATGCATTAAATAATCAAGCGGAAAAATGTTTATAACGTAATTAATCTAACATACATCTTACATATATAATATTTTTTAACTTACCAAGCCAGAATACACATTTACAGCTTCAGAGTTAAAATTATACTCCATGACATAACATTTTTAACAAAACGACCATTTTAAACGCAAACGCGTTCGAAAACTTATTATATCGATAAAACTTATTATATCGATAAAACGTATACTAGAGCCTCTGTAATACCATCACTTCTGCGGCGCTACCACGAACTTCGAATCTCGAACTTCGTATATCTCCGTTTCGGTCGCTCGAGTACCATAAACCATAAGTGTGATAGAGACGGAGATATACGAAGTTTGAGATTCGAAGTTCGTGGTAGTGCCGCAGAAGTGCCTTTCAAGAAATAAAAAGTTTTTCTCAAATCGGATTATAAATGATGGACTTCTGAGGCCCTAGCACACCAGGTTTTATGTCGGCGAAAATGTACTGAAACGTCACGTAAAACGCGACATAAAACCTAGTGTGCTAGGGCCTCTGCACGGGTATCACAAGACGGCCGCGACATAATCTCGAGCTTTCTCGCGCTATCCGTCTCTGTCTTATTAGACCATTTAGAAAGAAACGGATAGCGCGAGAGAGCTCGAGAGTATGTCGCGGCCGTCTTGTGATAGCCGTGCGGTACCAAAGAGGTACCTAACAAACATAAATAATAATAATAAATAATAATTCAAAAAAAAACATTTTATATTTGTAGATATACACATAATTACCCAGCTGGATGCCAAACTTCAACTTTCTAGGTCATCTGGAAGGGGGTTAGGTTTTTGACCTATCCGTCAGCTAATGTTGGTACTTAAGTCACTAGTATAGTAGTTAGTCAGTGATAAAAATGACGATTTTTGGACGTTAATATCTCAATAACCGTTTTACCTCTTTGTATGAAATTTGTGATTCTAGTTAATCTAAGGGGTTTACATACACCAAATTTCATGTTTCTATGTTAAATAGATTTTGTGTCATTAAGGAGTCAAAAGTGGCCTTAAATAGTTCGTGTACACACACGACTGCTGCGTCGCTAGTCCTTTTGGCTTTGAAAGTGCACTATCTGGACACGCTGCCGCATGTTTGATATTGCGATGACTGTGCACTATGTGCTTCACATTTCTCATTTGTTATTTATTACCAGTAGGTAATAATATGAGTAGTTGTGGTCCATTTATAAGACAGATGAAGGCTGTGTTAACAACGAACAGATTGTGCTTAATCGTTCGTTACCCGACGATACGAATCACGGAGAGTCAAGTGCTATTGATTATCGAATGGTTATTTTCCTGAAGTTGCATCAAAGACTATTGTTATGTCGGTTATATTTTCTAGGATCAATAGAGTGACTCGTCAGTCTGCCATCCCCTTGATTTGCTGTGCTCCTCGTCCGTGTACAGACCCACTTGCGACAATTTTCTAAACTAATAAGGTAATAAGTATGTTTAGATTATTTTATATGAATAGGTCAACCATTATTTTTGCAAGAAACTTGTCATTTTGAAGCCGTAGATAATAAGTTGAAATCGGCCTCAATGCAAAAATTAATAAATCACATAAGTTTTTTTATAATAATTTTATTATTTCGGATGGTTTTTAATATTTTTCGACTACATCACCAAGTAAACATCACCGTGTATGATCAGACCTCTCGAATAAGCATAGTTGTTAAGAATCTCTGTGTAAATTTACATTAGACTAGTGAGTCTATACAGCCCGGTACTCTGCAACTTGTTTTAAGCTCACCTCAACGCTCACCCACAATTAGATCTTGAAGCTGCGACTCGTAGTTTTTTTTTGTAACTAAGCGTAGTAGGTAAAGGTCTAGTTTCGTTAAGCACGACGGGTGGAGTGAGGCGCACGAGCGCGTAAAGAATAACAGCCGTTGCTATAAGCGAATGCATCACTAGTGGCTTTGAAACGGAACCTTCGTCTCGGTAAACACCTCGCTCCCCACGTGCTTGCAAACACGTGCCGAGCCGACTCAATTGGATTACATAGCTATTGAACCATTTGCTTTTGTTAGCACTGCGCGGTTTCCTGTGCTAATAAAAACCTGTACTTTTGGCAAATTGTAGCGCAATTTAACGTTACAAAATACAAAATTCTTTATTTTCTTAAATTATAGACTAAATTTATGACAGGGATGGAGCCGCCCGGTAAGCAAACAATGCCTGTATTAGGTGATTCTCAAAAAAAAAATACAATCGTTTCAAACGCTTACCACCCACCATATTAACTGTGGTATTCAGTAGCTGACTGAGTTTAATTTTACAAAATTGGAATCTATCCTCGATCGTACCTAGCAACATATTTTTTTTGTGATTTAAATTTCAATGAATAGGTATGTACCTACTTACAATATAACAAAAATGGTAAAGAAAATCGTTGAGCGTTTAAAAACGCTATATGAGATTAATACGTTACACGATAGGAGTGAATTAAAAAAATGTCTTTATTCTTGACCAAATGTTTTGGTATTGTAAATTGTTATTAAGTTTATCATGTATTGGTCAAGCTGTCTTAGACATAGCCCTCCTCTAGGCTGCGCCACTCTTCCCTATTCTTCGAGAGTTGTGTCCAGTTTTTTGAGAAGTCGTCTTCCCATCTTTTATTTGGTCTACTTCGAGCTCTTTTCTTGTTCCGTGGGTACCACTCTGTGACTTCTCTGTTTTATTTTTCCTTACTTGACCGCATGAAATGTCCAGTCCATCTCCATTTGAGGGTCCTCACTTTCTTTGTATGAGTTAGTATCTATTTAAAAAGTTGCCTGCGATGATTACAGCTTTCAAATTGAAAGAAAATCAAGTACTTTTCTCAATTACACATCTGTTGCACTATACTGGTACATATGGTACTGGTATGATATTGGCGTCAATGCGAAATTATTTTGTGTTTAATTGGGTTTAAAAATAAATGTAGCGATTTTTTGTTTCTATAGAAAACTCCCAGGAGTATCAGACATATTCATCATTATCATCATCATCGTTATCATTGGCCTTGTACATCTATGAAAAGATGATTTAAACACCGTCTATATTAGAGGTGGTGGCTTGTAAGGCTGATACGGGAGCGACAGCCACGACCACATAATTGGCAAGTAATAATTGCCTGCCCGGAGATGAAAGAGGAAGATTAGCGCGTCGGTGTCTTAATTCGCGTCTATAGGATAAGAGATCGAACCAAGGTTTATCGTGTAGACATATTAAAATATAGTGAAACGGTTTGAGTGCTAAGCGCGCCGGCATCGCGAGTGCTCACGAATAAGGACCACGTATTGGTTCGAAATATGTCGAGCGATATTCGTCCTCAAAGACGTGAGTGGCGTTTCATTATATTTTAGTTTTTAGTTTAATCTAGTACTTCACAGGTGCATTCGATTTCGAATGGCGAAGTCAAGGGATTTCTAAAGGGTTCTTAGTACTAAATTGTATATGCAGTCTTATTTAATAGGTACGGCGGCACAAGGTCAGCAGGGCTTGGGATGTTATTTACAAGGAAAGTTTTTGGTCGGATTGGCATTGACCTCTTCTCTCGCAGCGGCGGTACAACTCGATGTCCAAATGGGACAGGACTGTTATTCGGAACGCGCTCATGCGCTTCACCTCATCCGTTACGCCTAACGAAACTAGACCTCCACCTACGTTTAGTTACTACAAATCGCGGCGTCAAGATATATTTGTGGCTGATCTGTGAGGTGAGCTTTAAACAAGTTACAGAAATAGCGGGGCTGATGTCAAAGTCACTGGGAATCTTAAATGCATAATAAATAATACTTAAGCAAATTGGGTTTAATTTAACATAGGTATCATTATATTTCAGTTTCGGCAGCAAATTGTATTAAAAATAGTATGTAGGTCTACTACATAAAGGATGATTCACGCTAGACCGGGCTGGTTCCGGCCCGGGCCGTAAACTTACCGAGCCGTCACCGAGCTTATTTTGATACACCTTTCACCACCGGGCCGTTTCCGGGCCGTTTCCGGGCCGACGCCGAGCCGACACCGGGCCGGGATATTGTGCAAACGTTATGTCACCGAGCTCGCACCGGGCCGGGGCCGGGCCGACACCGAGGCTCGGTCGCCGTGCCACGTCCGGGCCGATTCCGAGCGTTGCGTGTCAATCACAGCGGGCAGCGACCGGGCCGTTTCCGTCGTTCTAATGTCAAAGAAAGTCTGTCATTGTCACTGAGTCATTGTCATTGTAATTTATTCCAGCACTGCAACATACTTGCATAAGTTCTCTCATTTATACGATAAAATACGATAAACAAAGCTAAATAAAATGTCGAAGAAGAAGATACTATGTTCTTCAAAACAATTTGGCGTGCATCGACTTTGGCGTTCCCGTGAAGCAAGAGGAGAGTTCAAAATGTTGTGTAAAGATCTTTGGACCTATGATGACAAATTTTATGATTATTTTCACGTGACACAAGATTCTATCCATGAAAAAGTTAAACACTGTTTGGAAAAGAAAATTACTAGGTTCCAGAAACCGATATCCTCCGAACATCGACTAGCTCTTTGTTTAAGGTAAGCAAAATGCAAATTCAATAAAATCTAAGTAGGTATGCGCTATGAGAGTGTGGGTGAGTTGTGTATTACCTGCATTTTTTTCCAGCCCCGCTATTCTGTAACTTGTTTTAAGCTCAACTTCCTCAACGTTCACCCACAAATATATCTTGACGCCGTGATTCGTAGAAACTACGCGTAATCAGAGGTCTGAATGAAGGGTTGAGAACATGCTTGTTATAGGTACTAGTGAAGTCGCAAGTATCCATACGCTACGGTGTCTGTGTTTGTGTACAATCAGGTAGGCAGATCCTATATTTTATGCTGTGCAGCAATGCGTCTATATTTTGTGTAAACATAAATGTGTGCGTTATTGTTACTTGAATGTCTAAATAATATGTATTTATAAGTGTTTGGTAACTGTAGGTAACAACAGTCAATTGCTCGGAGTTGACGCTTGAGAAGAAAAACAAATTAAATAAATAATGCTACCCAATCATATCTATAGGTAATGCTAATAATTATAAATTAAAATCCATTTGTAAATTATAAATTAAGGTAAAATTTATTTGCAGATTCCTGACTACAGGGGATTCATTCAAAACACTCTGGCTCAATTTTCGAATTGGTCATTCTACCGTTTGTAAAATTGTTAACGAAACTTGTCGAGCAATATTTTGTTAAATGAAAGAGGTGGTGGCCACAGCCAAATGAAGAGACGTGGAGGAAAATTGCAGATGAATTTGAAAAGCTGTGGCGTTTCCCAAATTGCATTGGAGCATTAGATGGCAAGCATTTTTGTATCGAAGCACCAGCAAATAGTGGTTCTGTATACTTTAATCACAAAAAAATAATTTTCCATAGTTTAATTTACCTAGGTTGACGCACATTACAAATTTATCTACGTGGATGTTTGATCTTAAGGCCGGAATAGCGATATGGCAGCTTTTTTGCGAATAGCTCTAAAGAGCTATTCCTAAAGGACAGAAATTAAATAATAATACTTAAAATACCTGGTCGATCTTTGCCGAATTCAATAATTACGGGTACCACCCCGTTTGTCATGGTTGGCGACGAAGCTTTTCCTCTGAAAACATATTTGATGCGACCGTCAGGCCAATGGTAGAGATCCAGAAACAAATTATAATTTCAAATTATCTCTTGCCTGACGGTTAGTGGTAAATGCTAGGAGGATGATGGTGATTCCATGGTATTTTTGGGGCCTTGATTGAACGTAGAACCGATGGCCGTTGGTGCGGAAAGTTTCTCGAGTGGTGACCAAGTACCTCAAGAAGGTGGACTGATGACCTGGTAGGCAAATGCGCTCGCCTGGCGCAGGACCGGTAACTGTGGCATTTTTGGGGTAGGTAGGTAGGTATAGGCATCCCCAGCAACGTACTTTTTTCGGCTGATATGATGATGATGACGACATTTATGACCTTATGACATCCAATAGGGCAATTTAATTTGAACAGAAGTTTTTGAGATTTTGTTGTCAGTATATGGTGTCAAATCTCCATCTAAGTACCTTGGCTGAAATTGATCCTAAGGCTCCTGTATGTCCGTCCGTCCATCTGTTACAGGGCTGTATCATTTGAACTCTTGGCACCTGTTTCTTCTGAAGTACGGAACCCTCCGTATGCGTATCATTTTCGTTTATGTGAATGTGTTTCCACACATTCACGTCATTCATTTGTGTGTTCGGGGGTACGTATCCTTAGGTATTCTTTTATCGTGTTTACCAATTTTTTTTTTTTTTTTCATGTGGTTTTTGAGCTACCCTACCTACTAACGAAACTTGGTGGACCCTGAAACACGAAATACGTTTACAATACCCACAACCAACGCCAGCCTAAGATTGACTTCTACAAATAGGTATATATAATATCTACTTCCATTAAGCTCGGGTTTTATAAAGCCCGTTAGACCTTATTTCGATCAGTAAAGTCAAAAAATATACCGAATTACTGAAATTTGATATGGGTCAAGTATTTTTATCTGTAGAAATATAGTAAAGAGGAAAAGTCTGTGAGATTGTATTAGCTTTGTAAGGTTGTAAGTTTGTATGTAGGGAGCTAGGGAGTATTATGCGGCACCATTTATCCGAGGAGTAAGTTATTATTTTGTCTTTTTCTGGTTCTGTACTCTGTACCTAGGATCCTTCAACTACTCAGGCTCCGTCCGTCTGTTCTGTTACTGGGTTGTATCGTTTGATGATATGCCGAGAGAGATAGCTTTGGAAGTATTCTTTTATACTAAGTGGGTGGAAAACAGGCATACGGTCTGCCTGATGTGATTCCAGAATAATGAAAAGCGTGTGGCCGACCCTTTATTGATTTGAGGATTCGTTGTGGTGATAGCTAGAGACGATCACGGGTCCCTCGCTCTCATCACGACACATCTTCGGGAGTTCTTGCGACCTTACTCACCACCAGAAACACAACACCACATACCTAACCGACAGAGCAAGTAGTGGCGTTATTATGACTACGGTCTTCTGTAAGGTGAAGGCACTACTCCAGTTGGGCTGCTCCTGCTTCAAATGTGCTAGTTATAATTATATATATTGTAGGTATTTGTGTATTGTATACATATAGCTGGTTGATTCACTTACTGTTTATTCTTGCAGCATAGTGTATTATTATAGCTTATCGCGTAGTCGAGGTACCTACTTAAGAAAGTAGTTGAACCGTAAAACACGAAAGATGATTTCAAGACCCACAACCCACGCCAGCTTAAGATTGGCTGCTAAAAATAGGTACGTACTAATCTATAATATCTACATATATTAAGCCCCTGTTTTATAAAGCCCGTTTAACCTAATTTTCGTAGACATGGAAAAGCTTAATCATACATCACATTTTATACACGCAGTGTATTAAAAAACTTTAAAAATCGGCCAAGTGCGAGTTGGACTCGCGCATGAAGGGTTCCGTACCATTATCTATAAAAACGGCAAAAAAATCACGTTTGTTGAAATATTTTATTTTATTTTTAGTATTTGTTGTTATAGCGGCAACAGAAATACATAATCTGTGAAAATTTCAACTCTCTAGCTATCACGGTTCAAGAACCGTGATATCTCAAGAGATACAGCCTGGTGACAGACAGACGGACAGCGAAGTCTTAGTAATAGGGTCCCGTTTTACTATTTAAGTACGGAACCCTAAAAACAACAAGGCATAACAACGTGTGATGCTAAAAAAGGGGCTAGACTCAGCATAATGTTGCAGTGAGTACTGGGTAACTGATGATGTACTGAGAAATATGGTTTAACCTCAGAGCATAGAGCACAAGCCGCCGGCGGCCGCGTCGCAGTTGTTAGCTCAATGGGCATACTCTGCCGCTAGTTCACCGTCCGTTGTTACCGAGTGTGCACGCGTGCTGATCACAGAGAATATTATTTACGTTTCTTCCCAAAATGCCTGATATGATGCGCGTGTATTGTCCAATAAAAGCGTAGGTATACAAGTGTGCGTGCTTTGTCTTGTCAATTAATTGTGCTTTGTGTGGGTAAAACTTGCGACAGGCGTACTCAATAAAAATATCCGATCTCCTTATATTAATCTGTGGGTTTAACGCATCTTTATAGAACCGAGTCGAAGTATGTTAGCAGAATGGGAGTAAATATTGCTCTAGCTTAGAAAGTAGTAGGTACTCATAAATTATTATTTTTAATGCTGTTGCCTAGTGGTTCAGGCATGTGGCTGTCAAGCGGCAGTCGTAGGTTCGAATCCCGGCCCGTACCAATCAGTTTCTCGGAACTTATCATGGAGTATTTACCGTTAGCTTTTCGGTGAAGGAAAACATCGTGAGGAAACCGGTCTTATCCCAATAAGGTCTAGATCTCCCTCTGGTTTGAAAGGTCAGTGGCAGTCGCTTTCGTAAAACTAGTGCCTACGCCAAATCTTGGGATTAGATGTCAAAGCGGACCCCGAGCTCCTTTAGGGTTCAACCGGGAATAACGCTAGGATGATGATGTTGTTATGGGTCCACTCTCATTTTTGGATTGCAAAGAGATATTAAATGGGTCAATCAACTTTTTCTTGTTGTTATTCTGTCCCGGTAAGCCAAGAGACAATAGTAACAGACTTTCTTAGAAAAAAAACTATAAACTGGACTCCTATCATGCTAAGGAGATGCGCCACCATGGAATGGGTTTACCAATATAACAAAAACACGTGTTTAGTGGATTTAAACCCCATAAAATAAAAGTTTTAAAGAGTGACCCAGGAGACGTAACCATGGCAACGAGCAACAAGAAATAGTTGATTGACCCAAATACACTTCAGCGTCAAAATTTGGATCAAGTATTTTTATCTGAAGTAATATAATACAGAGGAAAAGTCTGTGAGATTGTGAGGTTGTGGTTGTGCTTTGTAAGTTTGGATGTAGGGGGCAATATCCAGAACCATTTATCCGAGGAAGTTCTCATTTTGTCTTCTTTGGGTTCTGTACGCAAAAGGACCCTTATTACTGTTACTGGGTTTTATAGTATTGTTTGACGATATGCCGAAAGAGATAGCTTTAGAAATTTTAGTTTGTAGGCATACAGTCTGCCTGATGCGATTCCAGAATCATCACTGACGCTGTGCCGACCCTTTATCGATTTGAGGATTCGTTCCGTTGCGCGTTGTTAGCAAGAATCAACCCGGCCATAACACAAGCCGGAAACAACACAGCCTCGGGAGCTCTGGCGACCTTACATGTCACCAGCAACACAACACCGCATACCTACTGAGCAATAGTAGGATAAGATAGGTACTCGTACATAGGTAGGTATAACTGCAAATAATAGGTTTAGCTACTCTTTCCGGAGATAGCGTTATAATTATATCTATCTATAGTATGCTGTTATTATAATTATAAGACAACAAACTCGGCAGCTGCACTGTTCCTTCTGAACCTCGCAGCGCACACTGGAACTCTATCAGCGACATCAATACGAATACATATATTTACCAGTGTGAAACCGCCATACGATTAATAATTATAAGACGATTCATTCACTTACGGTTTATTTAAAAGCTTAAATCTTGCAGCATTATCTATGTTTACAGCTTATCGTTATCGCGTAGTCTTGCTTTATGAAAAAGAACTTGCTGTATTGAGTTTGATTAATAATCCACTACCAAAAATAAAACTAAAAGAACCCTGCATTTATTTAATTCACTGAATAAAACTTTACTTTGGATGTTTTATTTCTTGTTACATGTACAAGCAACGTTAGCCGGTCTAGATGATACAATACTGCAGCCACAACAGGCTGATAGCCAAACGAGCTGGTTTCCGATCCAACATCATCACACGTAGCATGATGCCATCACTTCTCTGCCAGCGGGTAGACCCAACTGCTTCACCACATGTAACGGCGGCGGAGAGACGATGGCCCATCGGATGCCATTACTTCTCTGTCAACGGATGGAAATAATTTCTTCACACATGGCACGGCGAAAAGACGATGACCTATCGGATGCCATTATTGCCATGCCATCACTTCTCCGTCAGCAGGCGGCCAATCGCAGCCGATCTACTACTCAATAAGTTTACCTACCTATACTATACTTTAGTATTCAATTTTGTAAATAAAACTATTGGTGTTTTTTTTTATTCCAACGGTAAATTGGATTACTTCCAGCTTTCATAATAGAACTTGACTTTGACATCAAGTCAAGGCCATAGACAAAACACTTAGCTGTCATCAGGTTTTATCCGGATAAGGTTAGTTGGGCTACGTTACGAGCCGTTAGGTTGGTTACCATTTCCAAGTAATGTTATTCGCTAACCTAGGTTAAGGTTAGTTCACATGCATGTTACTCAGACAAGCAAAAGCGGAAATCGGAAATTTTCTGTCGCTCTGAACGGGTCTATCCCAGAAGTTCCATATTTTCTAGTTCCATATGGAACTATCGGTATATTTGTAAATGTCAAACAAATGATCCCAATAGTTCCATATACTAGGTTTTACACCTGGTTTTATTTTAGTTTTAAATCAGTTGAGTACCTACCTATCTTCGGAAATGTGCTCTAGGGTGAATCAGTTGTATTTCGATTCTCCAACAATTTATTTGACCATTTTTTTTAAGTATTTCTTATTTCTATTTTGTGACTGTACCTACACGATTAACAGCGTTCAAACATTACTATGAACGTAAAAGGCACGCTTATGCATTTGATATTTTAAGGCGCTCTTATTAGACGATATTTAGGTATTTGCGGAGGTGAGGCAGACGGAGCGGGAGACGCGCGTCCCGCGCACCCCGCTAACGGCCTTATTCTGTTGGCATCCGTATTCGGCTCGTTTTTGCGGATCATACGATCAAATGTTTGTCTTCTTGAATAATTGTTTTATTTTTCAAATCTTGGTTGATTTGTGTAAGATTGTCCCCAAATATTTATTGTTTATTTATTTATTTAAATCTATTTTTTTAAGTAAATAAGGAATAATAGGTAGTTACAGTTCTTAAGTACATCGTAGTATGATGACATCAATTATGGACACTTATTTTCCAAAGATATGTTAGTACAGATTTCTTCATCATCAATCCACCTATCGTTTTCCCAGTTCCTATGTGGGTGCTTCCGTTTTCCAAATACGTAGAACTGATAAAATAATAGTACATCTTCACTTCCTAAGGGTGAACATCACCAATTATGGATTGTACTAATATATTACAGGTTTTTTAAACCGAAATAAAATCGATTACTTCTAGGTAAAGTTATAGCGCCGGTTAACGCCCGCTTAAGAAACCATCAAAAATAATAAACAAATAGCTATGTTCATCTATTTATCTCCTGGCAAATTATATTATTACCATGTATGTCTTTCCCGCTCACGGGACAATGATGTCCCGGACCTTTGGGAGGCATGCGTGGGGCTAGGTACCTACAAAATACCAACGGAGCCAACACGTAGAGGCCCTTTTGACAATTTAATGAAATGCAAGGAGTATTATTACCATAATTATTACCTTTGTTACATAAGTATGACTGACTGATCAAAAACTGGATAATTAGACCACTGTTAGTCAGAAGAGCATTTTATTATACAGGGTGGTTATTTTAAGACCAGCAAGTTCTTCAGTACATGACTATGTCTATTAAAAAAATGTAATTTGACCAAACATCATATAAAAATAACAAATTCAATTTGTCTCTTAAATACCTAAACGTGTTATGTCACTGCGCTCGCGCGACGCGTGCTGCCTACCAGCGGCCACATCGCAATGGACCTTGATACTCTCAACAAGCCAACAAGATTGGACTTATACTTGGCTCTATACTTTAGGCAAAATACGGTTTCGAAAATCATTAATTTATAATAGCGTTTTTTTGTATAATTCATTTTAAATCGTTATTCTAAGATGCTTTACACAAGAATCCAACAAATTTTCCAACCGGAAGTAATTATATAAATATAAATTAAGCTTTAATTGTCTTTTTTTGTTTGATTTATATTGAATTTTTTAAAGCAAATGTAAATTTAGGTAAAAGCCTCCTCGATCTCATGCCATTTTTCTCGGTCTTAAGCCAACTGCATCCAGCTAGGTCCGGCGACCTCAGTTATGTCATTGGTCCAATGTCTTCGTCGTCTACCTTTCCTTCTTTTGCCTTTCGGCCCTGACCAGTTTGTTGCTTCCAGTGCCCTTCTTTTCTCCTAATATCTGGCGATATATGGCTTTTACCCGAATGGGGTCCATATAAGAAAGAAAAAATGGCATAAATCTTTTAGATTTAGTAAATATGTACTAACACAAACAATATGGAATAAATAAAGCTTAAATAAATATATATATATAAACTAGCTTTTGCCCGCGACTTCGTTCACGTATAACATGTTATCGTCTAAATGTTTGTTTAAGAAATTTAAATGTTTGTTTAATAAAAAAAAACATTGAAATTAGTTTTGTACAGTCAGCATCAGATAGTTAGTAGCAGCCTAGGTAACCAAATATATCGCAACACGTCTTTATTACTATAGGTGTAAGGATGTGTTACGATATATTTGGCTACTTTGGCTGCTACAAACTATATGACGCTGACTGTACCTAGTCTTTAAGTAAACAGTCTAAAACCGAAGAAACAAATCTCTCTTTATTTCAAAATGTCTTGCTCTCTATACAAACTTAGAACCCTCTTTGAACTCTCATAGTAAATAGTCTGAAACCGAAGTTACAAATTTCTAACTTTAAAAATGTCTCTCAATGTGCTCTCTATACATAATTCGAACCCCCTTTTAACCTTCTTAAGTGATTAATAATTAAAAAACCGAAGTTACAAATCCCTTTCTTTAAAAATGTCTTGCTCTCCATACAAACTAGAAGAACTGTATATCCTAGAAGTAGGTATTTTTGTCAAGACCAATCCAAGCATGTTCAGTAACGTTTCAGAAGGCCGCAGATTTCCGACACGTAAACAATACAAACAAAAATTTAAAACTTTGCAGGGTAGCAACAACACAGCGCTAATCAGAGGTGGAATCTTGGGAATGGCACCAAACATTTTCAATAAAATTCCAGACCGAATTAAACACTGGATATTAATAAATTTAAAAGACAATTGACTTCATATTCAGATTCCGATTCAGATTTGTTTATTATCATAATTTTACAATTTAAATCATAGTACAATGAATATACAGATAAAAATGTGTTAAAATTATGACTATAATAGATGTGTACAGAGTTGTTATTATTTGTAAATAAAACTATTTACAAATAATAACAATTCTGTACACAACTGTATTATATATTAAGTATATAATAATAACAATTCTGTACTCATACTCATAGCATAATGCTATTACATAAAATAGAGAAAGAAAACATAATACAAATATTAACGTCAAGCTTTTAAGATCTTGTTATTTAGTAATTTGTAAACTATACAGTGTTTTTTCAAGCAATAGTTGTTTTACATGGAAGCGAAAAGAGTTGTCGTTCGTTATGGTTTTAAGGTTTGAAGGTAGCCGGTTAAAAAGTCTTTGTCCTATTAACTTCGGAAGTTTTGTGCCTATACTAAGTCTGGGCGAGGTTGTTTTGAAGTGGATACTTCTTTGCTCGCGTTCTTGTATAGGGGTACAGTTCAAAATGTATCACGTGACTTCCGGAATAACTTTTTGTAGAGAGCCTAATCTGATTTCAAATAATTGTTTGTTACATGTTTTAATCCTTCTTTATTTGCCATTAGTTGTTAATCACAAAATGTTATTTAGTTTATGTGACGGGCATGAAAACTATGCTGAAATGACCGCCATTTTCAATGCCTCGCGAGTCAAACGAGCTACGTCAGTCAATGTTGCTATATATATCGATTTATCTGTGCTTATACAAATTTAAGTGAATTAATGCAAATATATATTTTAAGGGGACAGCCAACAAAGAAGTATCCACTTAAACTTAATTAACGGTTGTATCTCGGACACAACCCGCTTCTTTTTAAGTTATTCGCATTTCTCATTGATCTCGAACTATTTTCACCTCTCCTTTGAAATTTATTTGGATAACGTTTAACATACATCAAAACTTCCAATATATAAGTTGAAACTGATGTTAAGATACTAAGTTTTCTTAAATGTTCGCGACACGTGTATCTGTACTTTGCATACGCAAGTACTCTAATTGCACGTTTCTGGATCTTTAGGATGCGCTCATAATCCGTATTGTTGCCCCAAAGCATTATCCCGTATGAAAGTTGAGAGTATATGTACGCATAATACAGCTCTTTTAAGCAACTTTCTGACACAAGTAGTCTTAACTGTCTTAGAGCATAGATCCCTCTTGCTAACTTACTTCATAATGTATCTATGTGATCTTTCCATGACATTATTGGATCAATCATTTCAATCAATAGATCAATATTTGATTGAAAAGTGTTATTATACCATTAAATATTACTTAAACGACCCTACGACATAACATGATTCCATTCCAGACATTCCTTAGTTATAATATTCTCTAGTTATAGTATTTTTTGAGAGTTTTTGACATGTGTTTGAAGTATTTAACACCAATCACTGTATTGACATTTTTTTTTTATTTTTATAAATATATTAGCTGGCTGAAATATTTTGTAAACCTACATTGTGGGTAATGCACAGAAGTCTTATATTTTGTATACCAACAATACTTGTAAAAGTTGTAACCTATGTTTAACAAAATAAATTTAATTGAATTGAAAGTACTTAATTTGTATTCTAATAAGTAATCTTTATGCAAAAATTTAAGTCTCTAGCTCTAAAAATAAATTTTCCCCCATACAAACTTTGCACCCCTATTTACCCCCTTTAGGGGTGGAATTTCCAAAAATCCTTCTTAGCGTTGCCTACGTTGTAAAAGGTAGTTCTGGTGAAAATTTCAACTCTCTAGTCTTAGTAGTTTCGGCTGTGCGTTGATGAGTGAGTGAGTGAGTGAGTCATATCAATAACTCCATACCAACAAAAGGTATGTTCACTTAGATAACGTCACATTTATTTGCTTTAGTGGGCTTATTTTTAAGAGGGCGTGGCGGGGGAGGCTTTCTTGGTAGTTATTTAGAGAAGCAGCGGCGGCAGAGTGAGTGCGAGATGTGAAACGGCATACTTTAGTGTTTTGTGATGGGTATTATGTGCACAAACAGCTGACAAAGTTTTGCAGCTGTATTGGGGAACACCCTGTAGTACTTTGTACCCGACTGCCTCAGAAGGAAGTTTATGTTTTTCGAGCGTATGTATCATCATAATCATCATATCAGCCGAAAGACGTCCACTGCTGGACATAGGACTCCCCCAAAGAGTGCCACAATAGCCGGTCCTGCGCCACCCGCATCCAGCGGACTCCCGCGACCTTTACCAGGTCATTAGTCCACCTTGTGGGGGGCCTAACCACGCCGCACCTTCTGGTACGTGGTTGCCACTCGAGAACCTTTCCGCCCCAACGGCCATCGGTTCTACGTGCAATGTACCCCGCCCACTGATACTTAAGTTTAGCGATTCGGAGGGCTATATCGATTACCGTGGTTCTGCTGCGGATAGCCTCATTTCTGATGCGATCGCGCAGAGAAACTCCCAGCATAGCCATCTCCATCGCCCTTTGAGTGACTTTGAGCCTTCTTATGAGGCATATAGTAAGCGACCACGTCTCCGTTCCATATGTCATCACTGGCAACACACACTGGTCAAAAACTCTCGTCTTGAGACACTGCGGAATATTGGACGAAAAGATGTGCCGTAGCGTATGTAGGTATGCATGTATGTCTATGACTAAGATGAGGAAGGGCCGTGGCCTGCTGCTGGTGGAGTGGCAGGATCTTTTTCCGCACTCGTTTTTAATAGAATCTACTAAACAGCAAGTAAATATACTTCAGTTCACCAACTCGTTTAGGACTTTAGACTAGGTAGTCGCTATCCGGCGCAATAGCCCTAAATGCTTTTGATATATTTCTGTATGAATAAATAAATCTATTATTCGTACAGTCCATAATTGGAACCATTACCCCCCCCCCCCCCCCCCCAACCATGTGCTCGTGTCCGAATCCGATTTACATCCGACTACTTACTACCTAACAGTTCTAAATACGTATTCAGGATAACTGAAGATTTTTATTGACATCTTGTCAATATGCTCCAGCTACCTATTAATACGTTTTAGGTGCGGATGTAGAAACGCTTTAATGTAGTAAATATCGCATACCTTATATTTGTTATTCTATCATTTCGAATGTGTTCTCCAGCATGTATTAGCGTTTCCTATTCCTTTAAGTATTTTTATTTACCTTGATAACTCGAAATAATTGCTGCAAAAAGGCGTATTTGCGTGCCAGGTAAACATTCACAGGTCCGTCGTCGGCAGTGGCCACGGGCGTACTAAATTGTACTCGCCACCGCGCATGCATGACGCGGACACCCGGTTTTTCAGACAAATGACCAAATGTATTGAATTATCAAACATATTGAAATTCTAAGAAGCCGGTAGATAAATCTACCAAAAAGCTACCTATCACAACAAATTTCATTGTAATGTTCCAAATAACTTTTGAGATATTTCGAGTTTGGTGGTAAAAAAGCACTGTTTTGAAAGGCAAAATCTATCGAGGTTTTTGTAAGCAATCGTGATTTTACGAAGTACGAACATAGCTAATGAACTGAAGATATACATATCAAAAATTTGGATCTCTAGCAATAGTACAAGTATACTAATAATCGGTTTGGAAAAGGCACTTTTTCGATGCGCAGCTGCATACAGCGCCTTAAGAGTTATATGTATAGACAAAGTTTGTACTTTGTTAGCAGAAGTAGACGTTTGATATGAAAAAAAATCCATGCATCCCTACCAGTGGAGACAACCCGGTAGGGATAGGTAGAACAGGGGAATATGAACCATTAGTTCCATATGGTACTTCTGGGAAATTTCCTTCAAAATTAATATCCCGGTAGATCCATATGGAACTAGAAAATATGCCCCAACATTACCCCTAGCCATACCCCTGGGGGTAGGGTGAGACTGAACCATACCACCGTAGTGCTGTGCACTATATGCTTTCAGGTTTTGTTTTTCCAAATATTACGTACACTGGTGTTACCTAAATAGCATCCCATTCAGGGACTTATTTCGGTTACGGTTATACAGGTATGAAACCGCTATTCAATTACGGTACCATTATGTCGTAAAGGTTATGCGCGCCGCACGAACATAACGGTACCGTAACCGTTTTGAAATAACGGTATTATAAAGGTAACCGAAAAAAAAATAAGCGAGCTGGCACTACAAACATTGACAGAAGAAGCATTGGCTATTACTAAACATTTAAAGACAAAAAGACAAAACATCTGTGCGGCTGCCGGCGGTTTGGCAACAACGCCAGGCCAAAGTCGATATATCGGTTACCTATAAAAAGCGGTTACGGTACCGGAAAAAATAAAGAATAAGCGATAGCGGAATATAAAGGTTCTGCTACCGAAACCGCCATTTGACAACCGATATGACGTCATAACGTAAAAATAGAATACCGGTATTTTTCGGTTATGCAGTCCCTGAGCCCATGTGACAAAGTATAAATACTTATAATTAAGTTTTATATGATTGTTCTTAATGATAATCTTAAGGCGCTGTCAACACCAAAAACGCGCACACTACCTATTTGTATCGGAGTAAACGAGAGCGAGTGTTACTTGAGCGGCCAGGTTTTAGCCGAAAATAATGAATAAAAATTAAAAAAAAAAAGTGTGGGTTTTTTGTGAAATATGGCTCGTCTACGGTTTAGGTATGAATATGTGGACTTCATGTTTTGAATTGCAGACCCATACGTCGAAAAAATAAGGACATAGAACCGTTTAAAATGATTTTAAGACCAATCTTTGCAATTATTTTCTATCGAGCCGATTTCGTCCAATTATGTTTCGAGTCCGTCTACGGTCTTGGAAATATGATGAATATTAACATATATTTTTTTTGATGTGCTAGAACAAATAGTTTTTCTTAAACAACTGCTTAAATATTATCAATTTTAACAAATTTGGTCTTGTCAGCCTCTTAAGGTTGTCGCCCCGCGTAACCGCTCGCCACGGGACCGGCGCCGCCTCACCTCATCGGCTCACCGTAAACCAGGCGTCAATCATACGCAAGCACGTAACGGAAACAACGGCTCAGCACCACCGAGGTGTCCGCGCGGCTGCACCTTACGGCTGGGCGACAGCGCGCTTAAAGCGAGGCGGCGGCTAGCTGGTGGTCGATGATCTTCGATGCCGCTCAGTTTGAAGTTGAATGTAGAGCAGAACGCACGGTTATGATTATGAATCAATTTCTTAGTGCGTGACATGGCTATGGCAGCCCTATGGCCCGCGGAGCGGGGCTCCTATTTCTGGTCTGTTTGCCCTTCGGGCATCTGAAGATACCTCACGAACCTAACCTACCTAACTGGTTTTGCCAGAACGGCTTTAGTTATTTTCAGTTTAATAAAATAAATATTTGTATCTGTTAGGTACCTATTTATTTTTCTATTTTTGCATCAAATCCCAGCACTACTAACGGTGGTATGGTTCTGTCCCACCCTACCCCCAGGGGTATGGCTAGGGGTATGGTGGGTCTGACATGAAAATATGGAACTTCTGGGATAGACCCCCCTGAACGCACGGTACGAGTTTGATATAAATGCAGATAAGTGTATAATTTACTAGGGGAAATATATACTTATCTGCATTTAAGGTGTCTTTTTTTTGCAAGTGATGAATGGCGTTTAAAAAATCTGCTCATTCTAGGAAGATGTAAATCTATCCGCACATTCCTTACATCTGACTAATCTTAGGCACGAGTAAATCAAGGCGATATCAGTACGAAAACTGTAATCTACCTAATAATAAGAACGCGTTTTTGTAAATGAGCTAAGCATTAAAAAAAACTAATAGTCGTGTGTTACACATACCATGTCAAATCTGTCAGATATTGTGGTTTTCCAAGATTTGCAAAAATAAAAATAAAATTATACTTTGTCCTGTTTTATTTATTATTGTATTTAGTATAACCAGTTAGACAACCAGAAGCTGCTTCTGGATATTCAGTTTGATAACGGAACAACAAATTAAGTTCTAAGTGTAAGGCCTGAGTGGACGCTCGAGTCGGGCGTGCGGCGGAGCGGGGCGTGCGGCGTGCATGTTAAACAAATGAGGCTCATACTGGTGTCCTGAGTAGACGCTGCACAAATTGAATGCACGCTCGCCCGCCCCGCTGCACGCCCCGCCGAACGCTCCGCTCCGAGCGTCCACTCAGGCCTTAGACTAAGGCTGAGCGCAAACGTTCGGGTTCCACGTACGGTTTCCTACCATGCAGAAATCATACGCGGATACCGAACGTTTGTGCCCAGCCTAAATCCTAACTTATATTATACATGCGAAAGCTCTGGCAATATATCTGTCTGTGTGTTACGTTTTCACGCTTAAATCTCTGAACCGATTGAATCCTTTTGAAGGACATATGTTATTTTTATAGGGGGAGAAAACGGGGCGAATGTTAGTATGGAGCTTTATAACGTTATAAACGAGTTTCACGCGGACGAAATTAAACGGAAACTAGTCACTCATAATTAAATAATATCATGGATCAGTCCTAATCTGACTGGTTTTTGTTAAATACAATGTAAATATATCTATTTTAATTACCTATTAGAACAATCAGACGTTATGCTTTCTCTTCATAAGATGCCTCATACAAAAATATCTAACAATGTACAATAGCCCTTAAAATTCGGTCAGTGTATCGTTGTAATAAACCTTTACATGTGCTAAACTATTTTTTATGAGGTCAACATCACATAATGTAAACCGACTAAATGCAAGGTTAGATGGACTACCATATTTCACATATTCATATATGACAGCTAACAGCCTTTGTATTTTTGATGTATTTGTCCGTGCCGGGCCCGAGCTGAGACCGGGCTACGGGCATTGGAGCGTTGTTATAGTTAACCGGGCCGTTTCCGGGCCGGGCTGGGACCGAGCTGCTTCCGAGCCTCGGTTGGCGGTAGAACGGCCGTCAAACGGTGGTGTTACAGTTGAGCGACCGGGCCGTGCCGACACCGAGCCGCTTCCGAGCCTCGGCCGTGGCCCGGCCGGGCTTGGGTATGACGTCAGCCGCGCAAAAACGCCGCGTTTTTCTTAGAAAACGGCCCGGACCGGAGACGGCCCGTTTTAGCGTGAATCATCCTTTAGTAGTAGAATATGCCAGACTTGTTATTATTTTTGTAAACCTAAACAGAAATAAACTATTTTAATTTTAATTATTTATTAGAGTACCAACCATGTTTCTGGTCTTGACATCCAGTTCGTCACCGGTACAACATATGTATTAAGATTGAAGGTGTAAAATAATAGGTCAGTGGCAAGTACTATAGGACATTAGCCTACTGACATAAATCTTCTTATAAGCTTGGTGGCGATCCGTCAAACGATCGAACATGGAACAACGCATGACTATTACCATAATATCACACGCTTGACACTAGACTAGAGCGCTCAAGGGGTTACATGCAAGTGGCTATGCAAAATGTTGATTTCTGAAGCGCTTAAATGAGCCGGTGACAAACGATCTTACTCTTCATAGTTTCATTAGTCATTACACAAACGAATAGTAGATACGATCAGCCTTTCAATGGGCTTAACACCTTTGTACCGGAGGGGTAATCAGTAATCACGTAACGTTCCGAACACGCGTCGCGTCGGTACAATTTAACTGTCAATTTTCCATATAAAAAGTGACATTTAGAGTCGTACAATGCGTTACGTGATCGACCTACGGGTCGCGTCATGTTAAACGTGAAGTTGTCAAACGAGTGAAAACGACAAGGTACTACCTAGGTGTTCGGCAACTTATGAGGCCGACTATACTGCTTACGTTCGAATTTAGTAAGACACTTAAACTATGTTTAAATAATCCTTCAAAATCGCTACTTTCGACTTAAAATTTGCTGCTGCTACTAAACTAAAATTGATAAGTAGTACCTACTTTAGCAGTCCTATTCCAGTCACCTTAAAACGTCCGGTTCCAGCCGCACGTAAGATCTTTGCAATATTATTTATTCTGTGTCTTTGCTTGCTTTGTTCAAATATAGCAGCTCTAAACTATAGCCTTTGCATCAGACCTCAATTCAAGTGTGTGCTAACTTTCGAAACCGTCCCGAGTTTGGAAAGTTAAACTTATACCTACCTACCTTTGTATTCATCGAAAATTCTATATTTATTTATTACCCTTACAGACCGGAAAAACAGGACTGTGCCAATGTAAAATAGTAGATTGTACAACAAGTGCATAAAACGCACCATTTTACTCGAGACGTTTATCCATCCGAGCGAGCTTGCGAGCGAGGATAGATATAAAGTCGAGTGTAAAATGGGTTTTATGGACGAGTTGTACACTCTACTTTTCACTTCGATTGCGAGGAAATGAAACAGCAACACGTAAAATAATAAATGAGACGAAATACAAATTATAAGTTTATTTCATGAAGTTTTATTGTGTACTTTGGCTGTTGGTATCTTTGCCTTGGTCTTAGAATACGAACGAAACGAAATAAAATAAAGAGGTTGTTGTATGAAGTTAAAGATGTTCGTGTGGCTGTTGCAGCGATTGCCTTGGTCTTCGACGAAGATTTTACTTTATGCTCTAGAGCATAAAAAGCGACTTTATGTCGCCTACGCACGACATAAAGACGAACTTTTAGAGCATGAGAAGTGAAAAAATATATATTGACATATGATTTTGATTTGTTATTTAGTTGTAATCAACCCGCACAATTGGGAATAGATGAAAGTTTTAGAAGTGCCTGATATTTTTTTGGTGATAGGAATAACCTTCCTTAGCACCAGAAAAAAAGTTGCAAAATTTTCAGCTGCGTCAAATATTTTTGAAAAATATAAAGAGTTTCTTCACATAGATTTTGGGATTAGGACGGCGAATGAGACATTTTGCTTGATCCGACTCATATTACAAAAAATATCTTAAAAATCTGTGGTAAACTGAGACTGGCAATGATATTGACAGCTGCAGCAGCTATATTTGTCATTGCCAGGGTCAGATATTTAAAATATTTTTTGTAATATGAGGCGGATCAAGGAAAGTGTCTCATTCGCCGTCCTAAACCCAAAACTTAAGTAAGAAATTTTCAAAAATAATTGACGCAGCTGAAAAGTATGCAACTTTTTCTGGTGGTAAGGAAGGTTATTCCTATCACCAAAAAAATAATCAGGCACTTCTAAGATTTTCATCCATACCCCATTGTATTATCCGGGTCTGAAAGGGACAAAAACAACACGAAAAAACCTGTAACGTAAATAAACGGAACATTCGAAATCAACACGAAAAGTATGTAAGGTGTAGGTAAATTGCATGTAGATTGTAAATTGTATCTGGAATTGCTAAACCGATAAAAAAAATGATTGGACATTTAACCTTTAAGATGGACATAGGATATATTTGTTACCGTGGCTTTGCCCATAAAGAGTCTGTAAGGTAGTAGCTTTGTAAGTTTGCATTTAGGGGAACCTCCAGGATAGGGTTGCCAACTAATTTTAGGGGAGATATAGTATTTTCCAGAAAAAAAACGACCAAAACATAGTATACTGTAAAAAATATGATAATACGACGACGTGAGAAAAATTTCTATGGGCAACCCGAAACAAAAAAGTTATGAAATAGTTTAGAATATATAACTATAGGCTTGCCTCAAAAATAATTTTAGGCAATCGGTTTGTATGGGCGCTCCGCCACTGCTATGCTATTTAGTAAAACCTCGGCAATTTGAAGCACTTCGTAAGGTCCCCCAAAATATAGTATTTTTGCGTAAGTAGGTACTATATATTTCTTCAACAGTATATAGTCACAAAAAGTCAAAATATAGTACAATACTCGTACTATATAATATAGTACGTTTGGCAACCCTACTCCAGAACCACTTATCCCATTTCAAAAATTCTTTCACGGGTGTATAGAACGGGCTTTCTAAATGGACATAGTATAGGCAATATTTTATCCCGTAGTGCTCCACCTCGTAACAAGGGCAGAGCCACGGGGGCAGCTGGTCTATAAAATATTTGTTTGTAAATTAAAGTACAATATTAAACATCGTGCATCGTAAAGTGTCCCTAACTCTCTTTACTTACACAGGCCAGTAGAGCAGTAAAAAAACGCGACAAAAATTAGTCATAAGTGAAAATAAATGCGCTTACGTAAATAATTTCGACATACACAACACACAAATCCACCACTCCGAGTTGACCTCAGTCAGAAGAAAGTTGAAGAGCGCGATGTTACGGACGCGACCGTTTCTGAGGGCGGCGAGCAAGACGTCCACTCTGAACGAAGCACGATGTGCTACTGCACTGCAGTACTACTACTACCAACCAGCAACCAAACCAAGCCAAGCCATTAGCCAAGTGCCAGCTGCATGCAAGCCGGCCGGCAACATAAAGATGGGGGACTACTCATACTCATACCCTAGTCGACGAGGATCTGCATGTTAACAATTAATTTTCACGATTTTAATCGAACCATTTTTTTGTGGAACAAATGTGTTATATGCTAATATGGCCAAATGCAATTCGAACTAAACATTAGAGTTTCCTACGACGGCTAAAAAAGCTACGTACACAACATAATAGGGATGTTAACTAAGATTTTTTTACGATGCCATTCGAACCAGTTTTTGGAGAGGAACAAATGTTTGTATGGGAGCAACTACAATTGAAGAACATAAATACCCAAAACTTTGAGACAAAGATTGACCTCGCTGGCGGAAAATAAAGTAGATTGCTGTTTCGCTCGCGAAATACTGCGTTTAGTTACATAGTTGTAAAACTATTTTTTTTCTATAAAAGCGTAAGGATTATTTGCTATTCGGTGAAGGGCAACATCGTGAGGAAACCGGTCTAATCCCAATAAGGTCTTGTTTTCCCTTTGGGTTGAAAGGTCAGACGGCAGTTGCTCTCGTATAAGTGCTCCGCGAAATCTTGGCATTAGGTACCAACGCGGACCCCGGTCACCAGACCGGCGGCACAACCGGGATAAAGTTTTATGAATAAAAGGCAAAATTACCTGACAAGCGCTCGTCGTGTTATGCAACATAACATCTGTGCGTAAACGCGGCTTTATACCTCAATAATACCCACCCATCCTCGATATTTACTAACCTGGCAATACATATTTAGGTCTCTTCATTAGGTATAAAAAAACTTTGTATTTATTTGATATTGCTTAGTAATAAAATAATAATACACGCATGACAAATTTTACATTTAATCTTAGGTATCGCGGTTTCGGTAATGGGCCTCATAAGAAGGCTCAAAGTCACCCAAAGGGCCATGAGGGCTATGTTAGGAGTTTCTCTGCGTGATTGCATCAGAAATTAGGCTATATGCTCAGCAGAACCAAAGTAACGGATACAGCCCTCAGAATCGCTAAACTCAAGTGGCAGTGGGCGGGGCACATTGCACGTAGAACCGATGGCCGTTGAGGCGGAAATGTTCTAGAGTGGCGACCACGTACCGGAAGGCCCGGCGTGGGTAGCCCTCCACAAGGTGGACTGATGACCTGGTAAAGGTCGCGGGAGTCCGCTGGATGCGGGTGGCGCAGGACCGGTCATTTTGGCACCCTTTGGGGGAGGCCTATGTCCAGCAGTGGACGTCTTTCGGCTGATATGATGACGATGATGATGATCGTAGTTTCACCTATGTGAACCTATGTGTGTGAGTAGGTATCTATGTACTACCTGAAGAATATTCAAATGAAAAACGAAGAGTCGTGTCCAAGTCCCTCGTTGACTAGCGTACGAGCACACGTGACTGCATTGATTGAAGTAAAGTGTCGTACGCGATTTCATTTTGCCAATTGAGTTCATATCGGTGGTTCAATTGAACTGCTAGCGAACAATCAATACTTATACTTACTCTGCACGGTTTAATAGGTTAGTTTGAACGTAAAGTCGTCAATGATAAAAACACAAAGAGAAATTCAAAAGCTCCAGGGACCTTTTTTTATGAGTCAATAATACCTATACTCATGATTCTGAGTAGGAAAAATTCGATGCTACCATATTTTGAGAAAAAAGTTAAATTTTTTTAAATGGGAGAATTGGACATTCCCAAACATCGGGGTGATAAATACGATGCATATTGTTAATAAATGTATATTCTATGAAATAATTTAATATTATATTATTATACATAATCATATTATTATACATATATAATATAATATACTTACCTACAAACAATTTTTTTTTCTTAAATTGTGGATCATTACAACGTACTATCTTTGGAAGAGCGAGACTTCTCAACACAGGTACATATATACCTAATGAGAAGCCTCAACCTTGCCATATGTAAAACCACTACGTGTTTTAAATCAATAAATATTTTGTAATTGTATGTATACATAATTATGGTGGCGCAGGACCGGCCATTGTGGCAGTAATTATTATAAGTACCGGAAGTAGCTGTTCCGTTTTATGTCACATGAGAGCACGTAATGCTTTTTCTCGCCGAACAAGTCGCTTTAATCTTTGCTAATATCAATGTCCAGTGGCGTGAATATGTCATGCTCGCTTAAAGGGCTTTGCTTACGGTGGCGTCGGGTCGCCACCTTCCCTAACATATGGTTGAGGGAGGCGATGGCTGAGATATGCGTCATACTCGTGATCGGGTGCTGTTTGTGGAGTCCGGTCTGTTCATGCTTACAAGGGCATATATAGTACTTAACTACCTAATTACTAGTGTTATTATCATTATTTTGACGAGAGACATCATTCTGTTCTTGACACGTTTTATTGTTATTGACCCTGTACAATTGTACATCTCTGACAATATTACGAGTACGAGTACATTAATGATCCTTTTATATCGTATAAGAACATTAGAATAATTATTAATTGTATTTGAACGCTCAGAGACCTTATACATCTCTGGGGGACTAAATAAATATCATAAACTTATTGTTAATTCTGATACAGACCTTATATCGAATGTAATTGATAATATTATACGCTTTTGTTTTTTTTTGGTTTCATTTAGTGACGTTTAGTTTGTTAACCGTTTAGGTACTAATTGGTAAAAATCTGCATTTTTTAAATGATTATTGTGTAAGAATATTAATATTATATTGTAGAATACCATTTGACATTTAAAAGCCTAAATTAGCAGAATAAATAATTGATTTTGATTTTGACCTACCTACTAAAGTCTGGGTTGAAGTGTGTTGCGAGCGACGGACTAACAGCCAATCACTGCAATATCACATTTTTAGGATTCAGTAGCCAAATGGCAAAAAACGGAACCCTTATAGATTCGTCATGTCTGTCTGTCTGTCTGTCCGTCCGTATGTCACAGTCACTTTTTTCCTATAAGAGCTATACTGTTGAAACTAAAAACAAAATTTCACACAAAAATAGGAAAAAAAAACATTAAGTTTTGGGGGTCCGTCCCCATACTGAACTGAAACTCAAAATTTTTTTTTTCATCAAACCCATACGTGTGGGGTATCTATAGATAGGTTTTCAAAAATGATATTGAGGTTTCTAATATATTTTTTTTCAAAATTGAATAGTTTGCGCGAGAGACACTTCCAAAGTGGTAAAATGAGTGTCCCCCCTCCCCCCCCCCCCCCCCCCTGTAACTTCTAAAATAAGAGAATGATAAAACTAAAAAAAATATATGATGTACATTACAATGCAAACTTCCACCGAAAATTGGTTTGAACGAGATCTAGTAAGTAGGTTTTATTTAATACGTCATAAATCGTAAACCGCAATTTATTTTACGGAACCCTTCATGTGCGAGTCCGACTCGCACTTCGCCGCTTTTTTTAACAAATCCTACAAGACGCGCTGAAAGGTAAAAATATTTTCTGCGGTTTGTGAGAACATTTTCACAATATGCATTTTTTTATAGTACAGTCGCGGAATGAAAAGGTTGCCTTAAGATCTGTTTTTGCTTGCTCAGTATAAGTTATCACTGTTATCAGTAAGTATCTGTTTTATCGACCGAGTATGACACATTCCGTCATAATGAATCTAATTTCACTACATGGCCTACATACACGTCCCCGTATGAGAATTGACGTCTTTGCATTTTAAAAAGGCGAGTTAAAAAAAAAAACTAATAACAGAAATAAGTAGCAATGATGACATTGACAGGAATTCATCATCATTATCATCATATCAGCCGAAAGACGTCCACTGCTGGACATAGGCCTCCCCCAAAGAGTGCCACAATGGCCGGTCCTGCGCCACCCGCATCCAGCGGACTCCCGCGACCTTTACCAGGTCATCAGTCCACCTTGTGGGGGGCCTACCCACGGCAGGAATTGTTATTATTATTTTATAGTTTTAATCATTATAAGCGAAGAGGATTTAATCATTAGATTTATCAAATTTGACACAACGTAATGGCAAGATTAGATGAATAAAAAGGTTTAAGTTCAACTATTAATAGTCAAGGAACATTCGTCTGAGTAAATTTGAACTTTGTTGTCACACAGTTAAACATAATTTTCAATACAACACTCTCGTCTGTTACACTACACAGTTTAAAAATCTAACATGTGCTTGCAAGGCGTAAATGAATTTTCATCACACATGGTGTTATTCTATGCCTGTATACAGAAGGACAATGGCCTAAATTGTTCCCGCGGGAAATAATGGTCCCAAGGGAGTAATGAGCTTGTGTGTGATCTGATTGGTTAAGCAAATCTGGACGGCCGCTCGCGACAAGAATTCTGCTCTGTGATTGGTTGAAAATAAAATCGAGCAGGCTCTGTGATTGGTTGATATATTGAAGCTACGCCCTCCACTCGCACTGATCTGGAAGTAAGATTGTCAATTTCGTCAACATTTGATTGGTGCGCTTGTATAAAACATAGGTATTTCCGTCTTTTGTGGTTATTTATTTCCTCGCAAATGTGATGAAAAACATTGTATATAACACGGGCGTGAGAATATTGGAAACTCGAGTCATCAAAACCTATTACTATCAAAAGCCCGACGCCGTAGGCGGAGGCGCCTACGGCGTCGGGCTTTTGATAGACTTTCGTTTGCAATATTCCTCATACGCCCATTGTTAAACAATGTATTATTATTTGAAAACTGGTCAACTTTTTTATTCCGCGACGTACCGTCAAACAGGCCTACTTTGCCACCAGGGGGAACTTTGCCCAAGAAGCAAATTTTAAAATTTTCCTCTTGGGCAAAGTTCCCCCTGGTGGCAAAGTAGAATTTCGTTCGCTTCGCTCGCACGACTGGCTTTTGTTACAAATGAAATCAATTAAATAGTTGACAAAATAAGTCGTTTTTGCCACACATTTTTTGAATGCACATAACATAATTATGCCGGTGAAATTAAGAGCCCGTTCACGTGCTCACTAGCGCTACTGGTAAATAAAAAGATTATTTGAATTTAAATATTTAAAAAAGTAGGCCGCCGTTTTAATGTTGCTGGATTCGTCGATCTATGAACTCAAAAGAAAACGGCCGTTTTAACTTTGGACCCATAGATTGTCGAATCCAGTAACAGAAACACTAGTATTTAAGTATCTTGTGAATACATCATCATTCATCAATTATTCGCAAGATACTCAAATACAAAATACAGTGTGTAGCGGCCTACTTTTTAAGTATATATCGTTACATTTAAATAATCTCAATTATATACCAGTGGCGCTAGTGAGCACGTGAACGGGATCTTAAAAAAACATTTTATTAACAAAAGCATTGCACGCGTGGTATACTTATAGTAGTAGTAGACGCCGACAGGGAAGGAGTTTATAGGGCAGGTATGCGAGACCCGAGGACTTGTTTTCTAGTCAGCAGAGCGCAGCTATCTCAGTTCTTCGTGCTTTACTTTAGCATTAAGGGCCGCGTTTTCATCCCCCATCCAAGAAGTCCATACTTATACACAGATGTTTTTTTTTATCTGATAGGTACAAAGGTTCCGGCGATTAGCACCATAGTGTACATAAATTTATAAAGCCAATATCTCACAGACTTTTCCTCCTTAAATAGATAATATTAATTTAAAAGTTTAGACCATTAAGAGAGTATATTTTCCTGACATGCCAAACACTTCGTCTAATGTCATCGATAAAACGTGATACCTCTGACATCACTTCACTCAAAGTCGCTTCCTTATTTTACAAGTGTTTGCTAACTTAAAAACCGCGAGAGATAAATATAAGCTATAGCTTTTTGTTTTCCGAGTACCTACCTACCTGATTTTAGAGCGTTCAGAAACAAATTATTTTGAATGGTTGTAATACTTATAATGTAAGTTATAGTGCTGCACCAAAATTAAATTTAGGTACTTACTCAATTTTTTGTAAAATTAGTTTTAATTCTAAACCATTTACAACCAGAACATCATTTTCCTCTTCTTTTTTATAGTTTATACAAAGTACGTCTCTGAGCATTGATGGTACAGTCGCCATCACATACATAGGTGCAATATAGGTGTTCAAAAATATCGGCACATGCACCCTAATGCCTTGAAAATAGAGAAGTGTTCCGATGTTTGTGACGTGCTTGTTTGCTCCGATGTATGTGATGGCGACTGTACGAATCCTTGAGTGCCATATCTGTTTTTAGTTATCAATTTTTGTTGCGTAAACATCAAGTACCTACGTAACAGGGAGACCTACCAGAGGGAACCGGGAAGTTATACAACAGTTTATAACTAGTATTTACTTTTAGAAACTTCTGGAATGAACTCTCTCGCCATAATAGGTAGGTACTTCGATTGAGCGAAACTGATAATTGTTGTATGGTCACTATAAAAAATAAGGAAAAAGGTACTTTTATGTTATTCGAAAGTAATCTAATTATATAATATGCATGACTATTGAATGTTGGACTATTCAGTGTGGCAGAGTTTCTCTGCGTGTTAGCATCAGAAATGAGGGTATCCGCAGCAGTACCCAGGTAACCGATATAGCCGTCCGAATCGCTAAACTAAAGTGGCAGTGGGCGGGGCACATTGCACGTAGAACCGATGGCCGTTGGGACGGAAAGGTTCTCGAGTGGTGACCATGACCACGTACCGGAAGGTGCGGCGTGGATAGGCCCCCCACATGGACTTATGACCTGGTAAAGGTCGCGGGAGTCCGCTGGATGCGCGGGTGGCGCAGGACCGGTCACTTTGGCAATCTTTGGGGGAGGCCTATGTCCAGCAGTGGACGTCTTTCGGCTGATATGATGATGATGATGATAAGTGTGGCAATCACCTAATTGCTTAGCTGATTTTTGAAGTGGATACTTCTTTGCTCGCGTTCTTGTATAGGGTACAGTTCAAAATGTATCACGTGACTTCCGGAATAACTTTTTGAAGAGAAGCCTAATCTGATTTCAAATAAGTGTCTGTTACATGTTTTAATCCTTCTTTATTTGCCATTAGTTGTTAATCACAAAACGTTATTTAGTTTATGTGGCGGACATGAAAATAATGATGAAATGACTGCCATTTTTAATGTATCGCGAGTCAAATGAGCTACGTCAGTCAATGTTGCCATATATACCGATTTTAGTGAATTAATTCAGCTATACATTTTACGGGTAGGTACAGCCAACAAAGAAGTATCCACTTAAACTTAATCAACGGTTGTATCTCCGCCACAACCCGCTTCTTTTTTTATGAATATTAGTTGAAATCACAGCCACTCCAGCCGAGCGGTAGCACGCGACTTTCAATCTGGATGCCATGGATTCGAACCCAGGTTGTATCTCTGGGTCAAAAAAATACTTGTGTATGATTTACCTATCATTCGATATTTTTCAGCTTTTCGGTGAAGGATAGCGTCGTGAGGAAACCAGTCTTATCCCAACAAAGTTTAGTTTTACCTCTGTTTATGTAAGTCGTAGGTTTAAGGTAGAGCCACTATTAGTATTTATTGAACGTGGCCTTTTCATTTCGAAGCGTTTGTGGCACGTGGCTGAACAATGGTTTGTTGGACCGGTCGAGAAAAAGGATTCGTACTCGTAGTATGCATATTTGTTTACTTCACGATGCCTGCAACGAGTAACTTCCTAATCACGCCTGCGAGTAGTTGCAGGGCAATCAAGACGAAACGTTACAGTATGCCAACATGTTCTATTGCTGGCTAAGTATAATGTTGCCTGATAATAGACGATGGGTTTTAAACTTCAATAAATAATATAACCCGTGCGAGTTAACTTGAGACCTCGTTCGTATGACGTTAGTACGCGCTCGAGTCTCAAGTTAACTCTCGCGAGATGTAAAATTGTAGTTGTTTTTGACTTTTTTGTGTGTATTGAACGAGCGAGCGTTAGCCAAAGATTCGAGGGATTTTAAAGAGTTAAGCCAAAATTCAGATGTCTGGATGTCCGGCTCCTCTACAGGTCGCATTTCTCAATCGATTGCATGTTCACTAATTATCATCATAATCATCATATCAGCTGAAAGACGTCCACTGCTGGACATAGGCCTCCCCCAAAGACTGCGAAAATGACCGGTCCTGCGCCACCCGCATCCAGCGGACTCCCGCGACCTTTACCAGGTCGCCACTTGAGAACCTTTCCGCCCCAACGGTCATCGGTTCTACGTTCAATGTGTCCCGCGCACTGCCACTTTAGTTAAGGAATTCGGAGGGGTTTATCGGTTACCTTGGTTCTGCTGCGGATAGCCTCATTTCTGATGCGATCACGCAGAGAAACTCCAAGCATAGCCCTCTCCATTGCACTTTGGGTGACTTTGAGCTTTCTTATGAGGCCCATTGTGAGCGACCAATAATCATGTAGTTATATACATTTTTTTGGCATTTCAGTTTTGCGAAAAAAAGACAGGTATCCGAGTTGTACCTACAGTTCACAGAGCTAGTACTAGTAAATTTGAACGACCAAGCGCATCGAAAGTTTCGTATGTCCGGCTGTTCTCTTCTACTGCAATAATGGTCGCATTTCTCAACCGATTCTCGTGAAATTTTGTGAGCAGGTTCTATAATTAATTATATAGTTTTTTTTGGTCAAGCCTGTTTTTGAACAATATAAAAAAACGATCATCCTTCCGTCCTCTACAGCTGACAGAGCCGCTTCGTACATTTTTATGTAACGTAGGTACCTACAGTCGACGCCAAAATAATGTTTACACTTTTGCACCTTATTCCATTGTAATAAGGCGAAATTTATTAACATATTTTTGGCGTCGACTGTACATAGCAGTGGCGGCGCATGAGCATTTTCACTGGACAACCCGGAGCAATACAAAAGGATGTTTTTTGGGGGTGGGGTGGGGTCCTTAAGCTTAACTTTTGCTGCGGCACTTGGAAAACTTGTAATGTGGTAAGACGGTTTCGTATCACGAGGGTATTATAATTTACGACTGTGGCCGTACTATGCGTGAACGTGCTAATAGTAGTTCAATAAAAACGCCTGATAATGACTGCAAAGCAAAAGTTTTGTGAATTTACTTCAGAGTTGGTTTTGACTAGAAAAACATGCGCATTACCACATCCAGTTGAGCTTTTCGCTTCCAACTCCATCAATACTTTCGTAGAGTCAGGAAATGATATACCCAGCTATTGGGGTATGACTGATTAAAGTGGTATTTTTATCCACTGAAAACTCCATATCGGCCACCATCTGTGCTCTGAGGACAGCAGGATATCATACTGAAAACACTGGACGGCCTCATGCCTCGTCGCACCTGGCTTGTCCTATCCTAGGGTTATACGATCTTCTTCGCTTTTCCTGGGCGAGTCCCATGTCTCTCGCCACATAAAACGCTCACGATCCCGATGGCTTTTAGTGACTATTTAACATTAATTATAGGTATTCTAGTTTTAGCTTTTTTATGACACTGTCATATGTTATTTTGCAAAGACTCGCACGCCATTGACGCATAAATATATTTGTTTTATACAATCAATTTATATTTGCTTTTTTATGGTCCTACTGGCCTACATACCTCTGACGAGCCACGTAGTACAATATTATGTACCTAAAGCAAGGAAAAGCCAACACTAATGCTCTATGAGTAGAAAAGAATGTCGTCATATTGTTAATCATCATCATCATATCAGCCAAAAGACACTGCTGGACATACGCCTCTCCCAAAGAGTGCCAAAATGACCGGTCCTGCGCCACCCGCATCCAGCGGACTCCCGCGACCTTTACCAGGTCATCAGTCCACCTTGTGGGGGGCCTACTCTCACCACACCTTCCGGTACGCGGTCGCCACTCGAGAACCTTTCCGCTCCAACGGTCATCGGTTCTACGTGCAATGTGCCCCGCCCACTGCCACTTAATTTTAGCGATTCGGAGGGATATATCGGTTACCTTGGTTCTGCTGCGGAAGAGGATGGGATATTGTCAATAAATGCCAGACACTAACAATGACTTACGCACCCACATATAGTCCTTCGAACGTGATTTTATGAGTTAAGTTCCGCAGGAAATATTTTGCTGATACAATGATACATGCGTATTAACTTTTCACTTATGTATAAACGGATTTTAATGTTAGGATCACATTACTTTACATTCTGTGCATTCATACCTAGACGATATGAATAACAGTCTCTATAACACACGTAATTGGTAGCTTCCACCCTGATCTAATTTCCCCTTTTTAGCGCAATATTGTGACCTTTTTAACATTTTGTGTTAATTAAAACGACATTGTTCGAATTAACTATCATAATTAGGCTGTGCGAACACACCGTTTGGTCATTCGCGATTCAACTGTCACCACGAATTTGTGTCTCAAAAATCGAGTGATGTTAAAATAGTAATTGTTTAAAAGATACATTGTGTTTCGTTAGAAAGAATGAAGTGGGTTTTCTATGTTATTGTGTTTGTGTATATGTGTTATAGAGCAGGTATGTATATTACGGGACAAAGTCGTGTAAAAAAATATTCTTATCTTATATTTGGCGACATAGTCTCTCCGAACCCTTACCGCAGGCCTGTTAATAGTTGCATATATCCAGATATCGATCCATTTGGAATAATCACCGAGTATATTGTACACAAGTGCAATCGGAAAAGTAGATACCTAGCTGCTCAACCATGCACAGAAAATTGTATGCAAGGGTGTGAAGCTAACTTCTTTGCTAATGCCTTCTGCTGTGACTTCTTTGTCATGACCATTACAAAACTCTTTGATATATTTACGTTTACTGAAATGTTCCCATTGCAATTTAATAAACTCATATATACGGTGAAGGAAATTGGAACATGTACCTTTTTTGCTCTTGGTCATCATGTCGATAAGGTACAAAAAGTTACGTGTTTCAGTGTCCTTAACCATGCAACAAACAAATCATTAAATATTTTCCAGTTTATGGGCTGCAAGCTAATAGCCCTGGAAATAACCATATAGTGTCATTGGATGACAATTCTGTTCATGAGGATGGGATATTTGTGGAGGCAGGCGAGCGTAAAGTAATTAGCTGTAAAGGGAATGGTAAAATCCATGAGGTACGTTGTTTTACTGTTTCTTAAATGAAGACTAGCTGAAACTCTCATTAGTATGGGTCCCTAACCGACTGTTAATAGCATTCCCGAGGGGTAATCACGTAACGTTCCGAACGCGCGTCGGTACAATTTAACTGTAAATTTTCCATATAAAAAGTGACATTTAGACCTACCTGACGCGCGTACAATGCGTTACGTGATCGACCAGCCGATCTACGAATAAAAATACTTAAATTGTATCCTGCCTTACACCGTAGAGTTTCTTATTCCCATTGCAGCATTTTCCCATCTGCAGTTTCCCCGTCCATAAAGCCGGTACTTAATAGTAAACATTACTGCAGACGCCGGGAAAGAATTGCTTCGTATCACTATCCGTTTATACCTACTCACCCGGCAAGCCCTTTTCACGGCTAGGCATGTATAGTGCTTTTTCATCACACATAAATGGTGTTATTCCTTGCCTGTATAAAGAAGGATAATGGCCTAAATTGTTCCCGCGGGAAATAATGGTCCCAAGGGAGTAATGAGCGTATGTGTGATCTGATTGGTTAAGCAAATCTGGACGGCAAGAATTCTGCTCTGTGATTGGTTGGAAAATAAAATCGAACAGGCCATGCCCTGCAAGAACCACATGCTCCATGCTCTGTGATTGGTTGAAATATTGAAGCTCCGTCCTCCACTCGCACTGATCTAGAAGTGAAGTTGTCAATTTTGTCAACATTTGATTGATGCGCTTGTATAAAACATAGGTTTTTCTGTCTTTTGTGGTTATTTATTTCCTTGCAAATGTGATGAAAAACAACAGGCGTAAGAATATTGCAAACTCGAGTCATCAAAAGCCCTCCGACTTACGGCGTCGGGCTCCTGATAGAGTCTCGTTTGCAATATTCCTCATCCGCCCCTTGTTAAACAATTTACTATTCTCAAACATGCAACGAAATAAATAAAGACTGCAAGAAATCAAACAAACCAAACTCCGTGACCATTGCCACAAATTGTGGAATTAAATTAAAAAAAAAATACTTCCCGGCCTAGGCCTTCAATTTCCTATGAAATTCCTTTACATTTCTCTCTCTTCTTCTTCCGCCTGAAACGTGATACTTTGAAGCCTGTTATAACGCACGGAATGACGAAATTTCATTGCATGTTTGAGAAAAAATACTTTTTCACCTCAGCAGCTCGAACAAGCATATTTTGCTGCGTGAAAACAGTGAGCAAAATGCGATTTTGCTCACTCCGTGAGTCAAAGTATGTACAAAGGAATGTTATAAATTGAAGAGAAAAAAACATGGAGCATCTCAAATAAAGTCAGTTTTGCTTAAATAGGTACAAATATGAATTTTTATACGCTGAACAATCAATGATTCTATTTTGAACAATCTTCATTTTTAAGAACGTATACTACAGATGCAGTTTCCGAACGCACACCCAGCGCCCCGCCCCTTAAAAAAAGCCGGCGCGCTGTTAAATTGTTTAGTTGTTTACATTAATATTATTCTTCATGCTTGATATTAGTTTTGAATATAAAAAAGACTAGCCCCGTAGCATGGATGGCGTTATCACGCGATAAGTGATACGATAAGCGCGTCGTCTCATTCTATCGAACGGTGTCAGCCAGGGACGGATGCTCTATCCTGTCACTTATCGCGTGATAAGGCCATCCATGCTACGGGGCCTGGATTAATTAATTATCTATCTAACTAAGAAATATATAGGTACCTAGTGAATTCATTGAAGAATACAGTATTTAACAACAATACGCTAAGTTTTTGGAGCGCACGCGCGACGCGCGTAAGCGTAACAGATATTAGATTGAATATTTCAATAAAATTGCTCGAAAATATAAGTGAAATGTGGGAACATGAGTGACAGTATTTTAACAATAAAAGGTATTTATTTACGGTTAGTTTTTAGTGTTGTGTTAGTGTCATGCGAGACTCGTATGGATTACTAAAATGTGCTTTAGTCTGTCGTCGCGCCTTGTCTCGCCCACGCTCTTGCGTGCTTCTAGTAACTAACTAGCCATGCTGAGGAGTTTAAATAAGCAGTAACGAACCCCGAATCTAGTTTTCTACCTGAATATCCACGGGACGAATAGGTACGTAAAAGCCTATCTATGTATTTTTTAACGTGACTATGTTCTCACTGCTGAGGTGAAAAGTTGTATGTGTTACTCGAGAGCAAAGTATTTGCGTCTCGTGCTTTTGAGTCCCGAGGAAGCGAAAGATTCTAACTTTGAATCTTTCGCTTCCTCGGGACTCAAAATCAGCGCTCGCAGCAAAAAAGAACTTTGCTCTCTTGTTGTACAAATAACTATTACAATGCACTTGCCCTGAATGTGCCCCTTTACATGGTTCAACATAAACACGGGAAGTGGCCCATGCCAGCATGTTGCAGTACGGTGACGCGGGAGGTGGATAGTCCGTTCGGGAATGGATTTCAGTACAATATTCTCACACACGTGCGATAATGAGATTTCGTGACAATTCAAATTTCAAAGATCAAAGCTCAAAGTATTTATTTGTCAAAACACAGGTCACCAAATGTCACCTTTTATGCATATATTTTTATTTCCTCGCATGATGCATTGTAAAATGTTGTATGATACACGTGCGGATAGGTAATTCCCAACTCGTGTCGATCAAAAACGCTCCCTGACGGTCGTGGTTTTGGTCATCGCCACTCGTTGGGAATTACCTACTTTCCGCACTTGTATCATAAATAACTATAACCTCATCATTAACCAATTCTAGATATGATTTTGTATATATAAAATTGTCATAAAATAATACGCCCGTAGACTAAATGGCATAACCCTATGGGTATTGTCGTTCCTCGGCTGCCATCCGGGCGAGTGTACTCGTCTCAGTACTTTGTACAATCGCGAGCACCGGCGCTGTTGCTGAACATCTCACAGGCCGAGGTGGGGGACAGCGGAATTTGGGTCTGTCGGGCGGGGGACGAGGTTCAGAATGTCTCTATATGTGTCATTGGTGAGTATTGAAGAAACCCGTTCACATATTAATGTAAAGGCCTTGATTGAGAGAAACGTAGGTATTTAACTGCAATTCGGGCGCGTATACTCGTGTCAGTAGTTGGTGCAGCCGCGAGTCCTCTCGCTGCTGCTGAAAACCATGTAGGAAGAGGTCCACGATAGCGGAGTCTGGGTCTCGTAGTAATAGTAATAGGTACAACTACAAGTTCCTGCAGGTACCTCGTCGCGTTTCAGAATAAACAATATTCCAATACTTACCCATTTTAAAGGATCATCACATGAAGGGGCTTTGGTACTTTTATACTTTATAATGTGTAACGTTCTTCCGTATTCAGATCCTACAGATTTCGAAGGGACGCTCACAGAGGTAGCTGCAGACGAGGGACGTTCCTACACGTTGTCCTGCCAGACCAGGGGACAGCCGGAGGCCACGATATCATGGACTAGAAACGGACGAGATATAAGCGGTAAAGTCAAATTGTATTTTTTTTGTCAGTTTATCAGTTGCATTTTTTTTGTGCACAGCCTTTAACATGGAATTCTTTTGAAGACGATAGCAACGTGACGAATTCACCATGTGTAGTCTAGGAAGCGCTTGGCAATTTCCGTCTCCACCATAAGAATAACTTGTTTGTGCCACAATATGCATAGTCATCCAATTCACGTAAGAGCGCAAAAATTGCATAAGATTTTTTTTTCAATGTGACGTTTAACATTTAAAGGAAACAAATAAATAAATATACAGAGGGCAAACAAAATAAAAACTTGTAATTATAAGCAAACAGATAATTATGGAACATGCCTTCCCTTATCTTATCTTATCTTATCTAGGTGAGGGCCCTTTAGTAGAAAAGATCCCACTGGGTCGAAAGTGGGATCTTTTGTGCATTTGCCCTCTCCTTTATACCTGCTCCCAGGCTTGCTCCATCATTTCCACAAAGCGGATGATGCAGTTCACCGGGAGCACCTTGAATTCCTTTGGTTTCGGGTAACCGTTACCGAAGTAGTTCATTCTTTGTCTGTGTTCCATAGTCTCATCCTCCTCGCCACACATTCTACAGTCTAAACTATCCGATAGTCCCATCTTGGCCAAGAGACCCTTGACCCCGAAGTGACCTGTGAACACCCCAGATATAATTATGAGTTGCTTGCAGTAGCAACCTGGAAATCCAGTAGGATTTCCAGAGATTTCTGGTCCAGCCCGAGTCCACTCCTTCTATGAAGAGCTAAGAGTGCCTTAAGCCAGCCTCATTCCTTTTGATTTCCTACAAGATTAATTTTATCCAATTAACTATTTGCCAGAAACCAGGCCTTATCACGCGATAAGTGACAGGATGGAGCATCCGTCCCTGGCTGACACCGTTCGATAGAACGAGAGATCGCGCTTATCAACGTCATCCATGCTACGGGGCCTGCACGAACTTTTAGTATGTTGTTAGACATGTTATGTGCACCGCAAAACTGCAAAGAGACAATCTCTAAAGTGTCTAGTTTCTAAGTACTCTCTGCAGTTTTGCAGTGCACATAACATATCTAACAACATACTAAAATTTCGTGCTGGTTTCTGGAAAATAGTAATTTCGATAAAATTTATCTTGTAGGGAAAACTCGCTTTGCGTTTTTGGTTTTTTGAGCACAATTTTCCCAATTTTGCTATTGTCTTCAAATAAAAAAACTAAAATTTAAAGCTGAAATACTAGATATTATTTGTGTTATACATTACATTCGTGTATCTTTTCTAGTTTTGCCGCAAAGTCTGAAAGTCCTTAGATTTTTCTTGATTTTTTTATATTTTTGCTAATAGTACTTAAACTAGCATACTTATTTAAAATATTAGCTGTTGCCCGCGACTTCGTCCGCGTATTACCATGGCATCGTCTAAATGTATGTTTAAGGAATGAATTAAAAAAAACATAGAAATTAGTTTTGTACTTTTACTTAAACACTTAAACGTCTAAAACCGAAGTTACAAATTTATTACTTCCAAAAATTCGAACCCCCTTATTCTTACCCGAGGAATTAAAAAAACGCTGAAATAAGTTTTGTAGTAGTTTAGCAAACAGTCTAAAACCGAAATTACAAATCCCGTACTTTAAAAATGTCTTGCTCTCCATACAAACTTTGAACACCCTTATAATCCCCTTTAGGGGATGAATTTCAAAAAACGCTAAAATAAGTTTTGTAGTCTAAACAGGCTAACATCGAGTTACAAATCTCATACTCCAAAATTGTCTTGCTCTCCATACAAACTTTGAACGCTTTTCAGGGAAAAATTAAAAATAAAAGTATTTTTTCTACAAACTGTTAAGTCTCTAGCTAAATAAAGTGTTTCCCATACGAACTTTGCACCCCTTTATGACCCCTTAAGGGGTGAAATTTTCCAAAACTCTGGCAGCACTTTTTTGTATTTTAATAAGTAGGCAAGTACTTAATCTTTCTACAGAGTTTTAAGTTTCTACCTTAGTAAAAAGTTTCCCCCATGCAAACATTGCACCTCTTTATCCCCCTCTTAGCGGGTAGAGTTTTCCAAAACACTGAAAATAATTTACCTATCTGTATAGGTAAATTATTTTCAGTGTGTCCCAGAAATCGACGTCAAGCCGTAAACGGATGATATACCAAAGTCATATCAGTTATCATAAAAAATATAAAAAAAATCCAACTCGCGTTGGTTTTTTTTTAATTTGTTCATTAATTGGTCAATCGTCGTAAATTTTCAATTTTTAAAGTGACCATAATTTTAAAAGAACATGAGTTGGATTTTTTTTGTATTTTTCTGATAACTGTTATGACTCGGTCTATCATCCGTTTTCGGCTTGACGTCGATTTCTGGGACACCCTGTATATTTGTATTCTAATAAATAATCTTTCTACCCAATTACAAAAAAAAATCCTCCATTAAAATATTCACCCCTTTTGATCATCCTTTGGGGTGGAATTTTCAAAAACGCTGAAAGTTCTTTATTTGTAAGTATTGTAATAAGTAATCTTTCAACAAAGGTCGCTCGCTAAAAATATATTTATACAAACGTTGCACCCCCTTATTCACCCTAACTGGTGGCATTTTCTAAAACGCTGAAAGTATTTTTTTTATTTTTTATTATGTAATCTTTCTATAAAGTTTTGAGATTCTAGCTCAAAAAATTCCCTTTACCAACTTTGCACCCCTTTTTCATACCCTTGGATACCGGGTGGAAAATCCAAAACGCTGAAAACGCTTTCATTGTATTGTAATAAGTAATATTTCTACAAACTTTTAAGCTTCGATCTCAAACAGAAGTTGCGCTCATACAAACTTTGCAACCCTTTTTAACCCCCTAAGAGGCTGAATTTTTCAAAATGCTGACAGTATTTTATTTGTATTCTAATAAGTAAGCTTTTTACAACGTATTGAGTCTCTTGCTAAAATAATAAAGTTTCCCCCATACAAAATTTGCACCCCTTGTTAACCTCCTTAGGGGCAGAATTTTCCTAAACGTTGAGAGTGCTTTATTTGTATTCTAATATGTAATCTTTATACAAAATTTTAAGTCTCTAGCTCAAAAAATAAAGTTTACCCTGTACAAACTTTGCACCCCTATTTAATAATTACTATTATATAGAATTTCCAAAAATCCCTTCTTATCCATTGCCTACGTTGTAAAAGGTAGTTCGGGTATAAATTTCAACTCTCTAGCCCCAGTAGTTTCGGCTGTGCGTTGATGAGTGAGTGAGTGAGTGAGTGAGTCAGTCATATTGTATAGATAGATAGAAGATGACGAAACTCCCATTCAAATATCTCAAAAAATTATGAAGCTACAACCGTTTTAATGTCGCTTGGTTAGAGTGAGAAAACGATCGGGGACTGTGACGTCAAGATCCTCGAGCGTCATAGTAAACAACCGGCTAAGTGCGAGTCGGTTCCGTACCATTATCTATAAAAAACTATTTTACTCTGTGTTTTTAGTATTTGTTGTTATAGCGGCAACAGAAATACATCATGTGTGAAAATTTTAGCTGGAATTATCACGGTATCAGTGAGATACAGCCTGGTGACAGACAGACGGACGGATGGACGGACGGACGGACAGCGGAGTCTTAGTAATAGGGTCCCGTTTTACTCTTTGAGTACGGAACCCTAAAAACAATCGTTTCATATAAAGGTGCGTTTTGCGGAAAAGTGACAGAACATACCCCCTCTTAAAACTTTGGACTCTTATAACTTAGTCATTACCTATAAAACCTCTTGCGTTGTTTTTTTCTCCATTAGACTATATTTATTTTAAATTCTTTTTCAAGAAAATACATTATGATTATTTACCATATTTTCGATTCCTGAGCGAACTTCGGAATTCGAAAATATTCGGGTATCTCTATCACTATCGCACTAACCATACTTGAGTATCGGTTTTCGCGGTAGCGCCGCAGGTACTTTGGCAGAATGCGCAGAGCGCGTGCCATTGCCATTAAAAAAACATTTTTTTTATTAATTATATTGTTCGAGTTTGTTGATACATTTATTGAAATTACGCCATAATACGACATTTGCGCATATAAGTTCTCATAAATATCAGAATCGTAAAGGTCTATCGTAGACGGGATTTAAATTATTAATAAGTGAAAGGCAAAGCAATTCCGCAATTTTAGACGTTTTTTATAGCTGACAGTTGGAGCAGCGTTTGATCTCAATAAAAATAAATGATAAATTAAATGAAGTATTTAGTATATTTCTGAAAATTAATTACCTGTCGCAGTCGGATAACAACTATCCTAAGTTAGAATAATAATGTACCTACAAAAAATGGTTCATATTTTTCCGTTTACGGGATGCTGAGAACATTCGTGACAACCCAAAGCTTAGTTTCAAACTGGCTGATTCTAGAGATTTATTATAAGTGGAGGTAATTTAAGAATGAACTATTGACAATTTATTCAGCTTTTATTTGGTACCCTACATGTATATAGACGTTGCATGGTTTGGGTGTAATTTACCCTTTTCCAAGCGCGGCCGCGGCGTTTTTAATGACGTCATTACAGGAAAGACAGACTCCTTAGAGATTGTCTCCCGGCATTTTTGAAATCCAGGGGACATGCCTAACAACATACTAAAATATGGCGCCGGTATCCGAAAGTGAGGTATTTGTTCGACGGAATTAATCCCCTAACAACACGCACTAATTCAAGTTAGGGCTTGTGCACAAATCACGCGAGGTTTTTTCGGCTACTTTCTGACCCTCCCCTCCCCCTTGGTGATATTTGGCGAGGTTCTTGGCTACCCAACCCCCCCCCCCCCCCCCTCCCTCCCCCACATAACCTCACGTATATTTTTTTCATTCGACCTAATTGTAAGATAAATAGTATTTTACATAGTAAATCTTCTTTATTTTCTATCTTAGTAAAATAGACTCGCTATTTTGAAGCGCTTAGTAAAGATTTATGTTTAACGAAGCGGAGAAAAAGTATCTACTCGTGGGGTAGATATTTTTTCTTAGTTTCGTTCTCTGTAGAAAAATACACGTGAGGTATCCTTATACCCCCCACCCCCCCTCCCTACCCCAACGTGATCTTTCGTGTTTTTTTCCTGATCGAACCTCGCGTGATTTGTGCACAAGCCCTTATAATAAAACGCTACTATATTTTTTGTGTGTTTTATTCATTCACAGAATTTGATAACCAAGACATGCCCAAGTACAGAGTGATGACGAAATTCAACAGGCAGGGGATTGAAGGTTTACTTACCATTATGTCACTCAATGTTGAGGACAGTGGAGTGTATACTTGCTTGTCCACTCAAGAAACTGAATTAGCAGAAAAATGTGGACTGATCGAACATTTTAATATAACGCTTAACATCAACCGTAAGTTCATCATTAAAACTCATGATCATGTAGGTACATGGGTATATTTATAAATACTGCAGAGAGATTAGGTTCGCTGCTATTTATAGTCACTTTATCACTTTTGAGTTCAGTACTTCCGCTCGTATATAATATTATGTTATAAGGTGACCATTTCTGTTATAATTATTCTATCAAATTTACACCATTTGCAGATGCTCCTACGTTTGGAGAAAAGAAGAAGGAACTTGTTTATGGAACAGAGGGTGAAAAGTATGTAATAATTAGATTTTTGTACTAAACTGACTTTTTATTATTGAGTTAATTATACGTGAAGTGTACAAAAAGGATTATTTATGGGACAGGTGTTAATGCCATTGTTTACGACTCTCTCGTGCAAGTAGATACAACGCTTCGCAAAGTACCTGAGGCATAAGAGGGAATGCCGCACTCAGGCTCTTCTTACCTAATAACGACAATTACTTTATTTAAACGACACTTATTTACACCCTCGATGGCTTACTAACCTCAATATTAATCGAATACCTACTACACTTTTAATGCCTATAAATAAGTCTATTGCGACTACAAACACAGAATAATAGTACGTACGTAGTGCAGGAAAACTAGTGTAAATAAAACAAACACACACTTCTGCAAACCGATACGAACGTAATTTATTTCACAATGTCATCGAAATTTTATTTATGCAAGGAAAAGAAAAATGTAAATACATTCCACACAATTAAAGATTGTTGTCGCGGTCGAGTTGTCATTAACATTATCAGAGAAAATTAATCAGAAATCACAGCCTGAAAAGGTACAACGTTAGAGCAAATTTATCACTTTTTAATGGCAAAAAAAGGTACATAGGATGTCCCCAAGTAATGGATTATAACCCTTTGGACGCACAGCACGCAAAGGTAAACAATAATAATATCCCCACTTCCCAACTGGTAACGAACCGCTCCGCCTGATGTTCGTTATCGGTACGCCCAGCTACGGGATACCAGGACACGGATGCTTTTAAATAATATGATAAGGGTAAGTAATGATAAGTGCGTGGAATGGTGGTATGACGTGAATGACGATATGTAATGATGGTCCTAAACGAATTAACCAAAAAAATAACTACGCTGGCGAACAAGAAGCCTTTCTAAATTTTGAAAATAAAAGTTGATCCGATAAAATAATCAGAGCCCGGCTATGCACGCTCGGCGCGATAGCGGGTAGTCACCCAGAATAAGAAGTGAGGGAGGGTCGAAGGTGCGAAGGGGAGCCTAATTACAGATCGAAATATAGAGGCTAGACCTAACTCCTAATACTAATCTGATCGCGACGGTCCGTAGCCGACGAAACTCGAAGAACTGCCCACACGTTGCCTGCGTGGCACAAATGCAGGGGCACAAATGCAGGATGTCCAGCACAATCTCGTTGCCTCAACCGGTTTCCACGCCCGGCGGGGCGTCTCGTGAAACAGACGCGTCCAAGCGTTTGTGAATGTCGGTCCGATACTCGTCCGCCCGAAACTGGCGGCTACCAACAAAATAAAACCCGTTAGCGCAACACCACAACCACTACCAAGCCGGCAAATTGACAGGCCCTAATGATGTAAACAAACACTCACCCGAACTGTCCTCTAGTCCGGCACTACTAATGTCCAATGGTCGAGCCAATTCAACATTCGCTGAGCAAAAAAATTACAGGCCTCCTGTGGCGCTGTGGCTGGAGCCTCCGGAACAATACTCTAAGCAGAAAGGTTCCCAACAAAGTGAAGATAGGGCACTTGTACGCCTTTTTATTCAACACAGCCCCATAAGAATGAATCTCCCAGCCAACTTAATATCAATGTTTTCCAGATCAAAACTCAAGTCAGAATGAAGTCTGCCCCAGTCTGTTTACCAAAATTGACAAGGTTCGAGAAGAATAATCTACGCATTTCAAAATTTGAATAATTAAAAATAATAGCCGAAAAACCAGCTAGTCCCTCAACACGACGTGCAGCAAGGAGATTAGATACTGCTAAAAAAATAATGAACAAAATAAGACACAGATAACGCAATAATAGCGAATGCAGGGAGTTATCACTGCAGTAGGTACAGAAGGTCCTCTTCCTCACGAAACAGACGTATGATAGCTAGAACTTAAATCATGGCATCCCGTTTATAGCAGGTACTCTTTCGTGTCGTTCTCGGGTCGTCATGTTTTCTTGTCATCGTCGTGGTACAGTCGCCATCACATACTTAGGTACACTATAGGTGTTCAAAAATATCGGCACATGCACCCTAATGCCTTGAAAATAGAGGTGTGTTCCGATGTTTGTGACGTGCTTGTTTGCTCCGATGTATGTGATGGCGACTGTACAAACAGCACCGGTCAAGTATCGCTGTCAACCTCGTGTGGGTGAAATGCAAACCCAAACGTGCGCGAGAGCCGAGTTTAGTTGAAGTGGCAAGAGAGACAGACCTGATACAGGTGCATTAAAATAAAAATTAATCTCTTCTTCTTCTTCTTGGTCGATATGTTCTTGTCAGAACGGTCGTGGTCGTTATGAGTGGCGAAACTGGCGAGCAGATGAATAATTAATATAAACTATGATTTCCAGTGTACATCTAAGATGTGAGGCCGATGGCTACCCGCTGCCATCCTATAAGTGGTTCATAAGAAACGGAGGTGCGAAATCAGTACAAGTAGCTGACAAGGAAATAGAGTTGACCGATGACGGCTCCGTTTTACCAGTGCAGGTTACGGAGGAAAGTTTCGACCATCAGTACATCTGTCACGCGTCGAACCAGCTCGGAGATGTTGAGTTGGTTTTTAATATACTGGAATCTGTGAAACCTATAAAACCGGCTGAGGTACGTCATGTGTAGGTACTCTACTAACGTATAAGGCCTTAGCCCGAGCTCACATTATCCAGTACGATATTGGTGTAGGATCCGGCAACGATAGCTAACATATAATCTCGTGTTGGAGCAGGTTCCGATACCGTACCGAGCATAGTGAAATGTGAGCTTGTTTTTCATAAAATTTACTTTAGGTACTTGCCTCCGATATCGTTGCCGGATCGTAAGAGTATGAACACGCTATTAGGCACTATGTCCGATCACCCTAAAAAAACTAATAATCCGAATAATGAACGTTTACTTTTACAGACCACTTCCCGATCTATTCTGTAAAGTACCTACTACGGCGACATGTACATACTTGCCAACGTAACATCAGATTTTTTTCTCGTATTCTATGTGCCATCCTATTTTATAGCCGCATTTTTTGTGCGAAATCGGTAAGGTCTGGCACAGAACAATATAATTCTTTAGGTTTAAGCTGTCAGATGTCAGGTAATTCAGTACAGATTATTTACTGCGCGCCTACATTTAGGGCCGTTACAGAAAGCAGTTGACATGACTGCAACGAAACTGCATACTGATTGCAAACAATCTGCACGGTTGTAGTGCAGTTGGTACAAGTGTAATAGAACTGCATTAAATCTGCAATATACGTCGTAGTGCAGTCGTCAGAACTGCACGCCGAATACCAGCGAACTGGGCAGTTGGCTTGCAGTTTCGATGTAGTTATGTCAACTGCAAAATAATTGCATTCAGACATCAGTAGCCCTCAGTAAAGTACAAAATACCGCAGCATACCGATTTCACCCCGCCATAAGCGGAAGTGACCAAAGGTTAGAGATGAAATGTGGCGGATTGTTCTTACCTGTATAATATTTGTTTTAAGGTACAAATACTACCAGATTTGTCATCGAGTAAAAGTCTAGCTTTTAATGTTATCTGGAATGAAGAAATACAATTTGATATAAAAAGTAAGTTAACTGCATCATTGAGTTTTAAAAAAAATGTATTGATAACAATTAAAGTGGCAGTTAACGTTTAAGTCTGCACACGTAAAAAGAGCAGCCATACATTTTGTATGGCTGTAATAATAAAGAATTAGACATTGCAATACCTTCCAATTATCATAACTCAAACTACCTAATGACGTTATTTAATTAGCTACCTATCCTTGAAGTATAATTTAGGTTCGTATTTATTAGACATTAATGACATGAATATTTGCCTTTAACCATTATTATCACTTACCTAACGTTTTATGTCTGATGCCACTTAAATCAGTCACTTAACTTTTCTTTCTTAACAGGAATTGAAGTTCAATACATGCCGACTGCGCAACTATCAAGAAAAAGAGCACCAAAAGAAAGGGATTGGAAACATGCGAGGCCATACGTAGTACCTGTTGGCGACGTTCTTGAAGATAGTAGGTGTATTTTTGTTTTTTTAGATGTATGATGACAACAATTAATTTAAACCAATAAGGTAGACAGCTTCACATTCAGTCACGCTCTATCACAATATTCACATCAAATGCTACATAAAATGGTGATCGTAAATAGTACTATTGAATAATTTAATTGTTTACGCAAATAGATATATAATACAGACCTATATGGCAAAACTGGCGGTTATAAAATAAATAAATCCAAACACGTAAATGTTATTTGATTACAGGCACTATGGCTGCAGTGATGAGTTTGGAGCCATCGACTGAGTATTGGCTGCGATTACGAGTAAAGAACGACCTCGGTGATTCGCCGTGGTCGAATTCAATCAGAGCAATCACCAAGGAAGGGGGTGACAGTGAGGAGGAAGAATCAGAAGAAGAAGAGGAACAAACAAAAGAAGATCGAGATGTAGAAGAAACGGTTGAACCTGAGACAGACACGACTGCGGACGATTCACTTGTTACTACCGAGCGGCAGGAGACACCGCCGTCAGATGATTCTGGGAGATTCTACGGCATTTTCTTTGCTGTAGGCGTCTTAATAGTGGCTGTTGGCTGCACCTTCGTTGTGAGGATGGTTTAGGATCGTGTTCATTATTTTTTTGTTGTTAATTATCGTTTAAAATTTCCTGGAAATGTAAGTAACGTCCATAGAAACTGTCAACTGTCTTTGTAATAAACGTCTGCATACATTCTTAAAAACATTATTTTTATTTTCCTCTAACATAAACACTCGTTCGATGAAGAAAAACTAACCTCTTTGACGACGTGCAACTTACAAATAATTGTTGTTGTAAGATTATATATTTTTTGAATTGTTAATTATTGATTGACATGTACAAGTGCCCTTGTGGCCTATTTGCAGAATAAATGTTTGGTAATGGTAATGGACTTTACCTGAGTACTAGCTGTTGCCCGCGACTTCGTCCGCGTTTAACTTGTTATCGTCTTAGAGAAAATATTGCAAACAAACTTCTGTCATCTTAAGGGATTATTTCCGAGATAAAAACTATCCTATACAAGGATCTCAAATTATTTCTACGCAAAATTTCATCAAAATCCGTTTAGGTATTAAGCTTAAAAGTTAACAGTTCGATGAGTTTATTAGTTTAAATTGCTATTAAATTGAAATGTCCATTTTTACAAATATAAATATTTAAAGTACATCTGCCGTGTCAATCCTATATCGTGTAACTTCAGCACAAAGTCATACAAAATGCATAAAGATACACGAGATAGGATTGACATTGCAGACATCAACAGACGTTTCTGCTTCAATTGTTTTTTTTGTTCATAATGTATAAAGGAAAATCTAGTTATTTCATGTCTACTAAGCTACAATACTTCGCCTAGCTCTAAATTATCTTATGCCAAAAGACGTAGAACTTTCTATCTCCATCTCCAGTCCCCATTTAACGGTGTTAGAAAATAAAATATTTTGATTAGCCAAAATAAACTTCCTAAATAAAAAAAATGATCCGCAGTCTTAAGGCTCCGCACGTTCATGGTCTTCTCTCCCTCTCACTGAGCATACGCGTGAGCGTGTTCGAAAGCGCGGATAACATGTTTTTCTTAAAACGTTATTATATGATATTCTTAAAACGTTATCCATGACACGTTGGAAGCTGGAAGAGGAATTCTTTAGACCAATTGGCATTCTTAGGAACTCAAAATGGACATGTTCTACATTGAACGCTGTCTTGGGTATGTCCATGGGATCCATTTCCACCTGTTAAAATCCACTGGCAAGATCAAGCGTTGTAAAATATTGACAGTTACCAAGTTTGTCAAGTACGTCGGTTATGTTGGGGATCGGGTATTTATCGTCCAAGGTTTTCTCATTCAGTTTTCTAAAATCCACAACTAACCTCCATTTTGTCTTACCTGAAGCATCAACTTTCTTCGGAACTACCCAAATGGGGGAGCTCCAGGCAGATTTGGATGGACGTATGATATTTTGTTCTAGCATCTTGTTAATCTGTTCCTTTACTTCATTACGGTGTATGAAGGGATAGCGATAGCTTTTATTATAAACCGGTAATTCATCCGTGGTTCTTATCCTATGTCTTATCTTATAAGTGAAACTAAGTGACTCGCCTTCAATGTAAAATACGTCAGCATATTGTGAGCATAGCGCCTCTAAATTAGCGCGTTCCTCGAGGTTCAAATGATCGGTGCGCAAGCGCGATAGTACGTCGCGAGCGCGATATGAGCTTGGCTGTTTAGTGCGGCTGCACTCAACATTTAATATTTCAGCCTGCACTGGATGATTCAGGGAAAATATTACGTCATTCGGGGTTGGATTTACAACTTCTAGTATGCCGCGGTTGTTATGTATCGTAGTAAAATATTCCGCTATAAAACAATTTGATACAGATTGTTGCGGGATAAGCGCGTCTCCCTCCCGGCCGTTAATCGGGACTTTAATGAGTCGTGAAGAATTCGCATAGGATTGGTCGCAATTTTTGTAACTAGGACGTTTTTTTTATAGTCAATATTGGATTCCCATTCATTAAGTAAGTCTAGACCAATTAAACCATCGAAATAATCGTGAAATGTTTACATGAAGAAAGTCAAGTTGTTATCACTTTTAAACTCTGGAAAGCAAACGGAGTAATCGTTACGGCTGGTAGCATGCACAATCGTCAATTCGAACGGATCGTATTTCCATTGTACGCTGGGGAAATATTTCGTAACCGAGTCGGGATTGATAAAAGACTGATTAGCGCCGGTGTCTATGAGAAATTTCAGCGGTGGGTTAGCTATTTTTATATACGGCAATTGTCGTTGTGTCTGTAAGTTCAGTTCTATTTTTGTCTTCCTAACCCTGGGTTTCTCCGAAAATCCTCATGCTGAATAGTGGGTTCTTCATTCTTATAAGGTTCGCCTGCGGGGTTTGGATACGAAATCTCGGGATAATGAGGTTGGTTCGCGGACTCGTCATAGTAAGTATCGTCAGTAGGGTACCCGTCACAGTTGTTGTCCTGATAATATTCATTATAGTAGTCGGTATAAGGTTCATAGTCCAGTGTATGTATAGTCATTGCACTCGGTAAAGTTAACATCTCTAGATCTGAAATAATTATTGGGTTGCGGGTTCCTAAAATTTGCCCAATTCTGAGTAGGTGGCAATGGCCTTGTTACGTAGTGACTGACACCGCTCATAGGACGCACGGTATTATTTCCATTGCTTTGGAAATTATTTCTAGGCCTGAATGAGTTTTCTTGTGGATTGTAGTTAGGCGGTCGTGCTCCAAATATTTGCTGAGTACGGGTAGGGCCTTGAGGAGGCTGATTTAAATTTGGTCTCCATATAGGTCGGGTTTGTTGAGGCCAAAACACAGGGTTTGGTCGAGACGGACCCGGCAAATTAAATGCAGGCTGCCTGAATGGTGGTACAGCGAAACCTGGCGGCATTGCACCAATAGATATTTTGGATGGCTGAAAATCAGCTAGTTTCTTATCTAGGCGTTCATTACGTTGCTGTAAATATAATGTATTAATTTCTTCGTGAACAAATTCTAGAGCCTTTTCTATAGTTTCGGGCCGCATACAACGAATGCGCGAACCTAGGGGGTCCTTAAGGCCTCGCACATACGCTTGGAGGGTCAACTTTTTTATATAAATTGCGTTTAGAATCAATCGTAGACTGCACAGTTTCATGTAAAGTTACGTATGTCATAAGGGTACTGAACAGGTTTTGACATTTTTCATAGAACTCCTGAGGGGTGGTTTGCCCCTGGGATAAAAGCGCGAGATCGTTATACAAAGAGGTCTCATCGGGCGGCGGGCCCGGTAACTTTATTAAGTATACCATTTAAAAGTGCGTAATTAGCCAAAGCTTGATCAGGGCGAACAAACTCATCTACTAATTGATCACATAACTTAATAAATCTCGTAAGTATGTTAGGGTTCCCGTCGAACTCGGGTAACAAGCGCAAGGCTTTAAAAATTGAATCTAGATCTGCCATACTAACTACTTCCGGTTCCGAGTCCGATTCAGAACTTAAATCAAAATTAATATTCCTAAGACCGTCTAGTAAAACGAATCTTTTATTACTGCCTAGCCTAGGAGTGCTCGATTGCCGTGGATGGAAAATCTTTGAGCTTTAAAATAATTACGACTATGAAAGTACCTCCTTTCCTAACATAAACAACTCTAGAACGATTCTAAAGTACTTACATGAACATTTCTGGCTCTCTGCGGTATCGAAGTTTGGATACTCCTCCGCTCTCCACAGCTTGTAGGTTCCGCCCTCGACGAGATGACCGGATAGCTGCCCGGGCGCTCAGCGAGCGCGAAGTTTCGATTTTGGAAATTCGGTGACCGCTCGCGAACCGGCCCGCGAGGTACAGTCAGGGACATTCCCGGTCGACCATTGAATAATTTTTTTCCTTGTTCGGCGCAACTAGCTAATCCCCGCCCATTTTGTTCAATGACCAATAAGGGTGCATTTAGGAAAGTATGCGTGCAAACCATATTTAGTGTAAACATTGAAAAAGCCGAAAGGAAGGATTAGTCGACGTACGTCTCTCGACTGCGCCAAATATGTAGGCTGGGAGTCGGAGGATTCGAGATAAACCAGTTAATGCAAACTTTAATTCCTATAATGTTGGAATTACAAAAAGATTAAAATAAATCAATTAAAATTAATTATATTTAACAGGTGCCTAATGGTTGATGTGAGAACCAAGAGTCACGATCGCTTTAGTATTTTTAGGAAACGGGGCACGGTGTGGCGAAATGCTGAGTCGGAAGTCGGCACCACCTGCATGGCTAGTTGGGCGGTCGCTGCTTATGCAAGCATATAACACGCCTTTAAGTAAGTTGTAAGTATGAATGATAACATTCATTTAGCTATTGTCTAGTTATAAAGTAATACTCGAACGATATTATTGTGTGAATGATTTCATTTAAAGGAAAATAAGAAATTATGTATTATGGCTGCTAGGGGAAAAATAAATAAAAAACTTAGTTAATCATAAAGTAACCAACAACGAATGATTTAATTTATTCCAAGTTCAAGTAATAGTAGTATATGTGACTGTACATAATGAAGGGCATTAAACACGAGTGTGTGTCTATGAAACGAGCCGAAGGCGAGTTTCATAATAACATCACACGAGTGTTTTAATGCCTAATTATGTACAGTTACATACACTACTTTATCTATCCACACATCATAAGCCTCTATGATGCATTCATGTATGACCGGCATTGCGGCGTTGTATTCTAGCAGCTGTCATAGTTTTTTTGTAGGTATTAAGAGACAAACTAGAGCCGGGCTCCAACTATCATATCATTCGATATCTTACTTACGAGCGACACTTGTCACATTTGTATGCAAACTGACAATTAATTTCGAACTAAACGTCACCTCGACTGATATTGGAATAGAGGTCAAATCAAATTTCTTTGTTTTCAGAGATGTTCGAAATTTGAATGAAATAATACTATCGAAATCGATGTTATTATTTAGCAATAATAACATTTTCACAGATAAGAAATTTGTTCTAACGAAACAGTTTGTTTTTATGATGGTCATAATATGCGGTTCTTGAACGCATCATGGAGGGTTTATGATATTTGGATAGATACATATTTTTTTCTACTCCTGTACCGTTATCTGTCATTTATATAGGCTGTAGCTCAAATACAATGACACCACTAATAAGTCGTTGCAAAACTCTATGCTCTATGGCCCAAAAACGTTCTGTTTAGCGTACGTTTTTGGTTCATACATTTTTCATAAAATCACTGTTTTACTTTTTTTTAATCGGCCGCTAATGCCGCTATATTGCAGTGGTGCCAACTTCATAAACTAAGAAAATATTTCGAAATAAAAGTATTTATTTACGATTTAACATTTGTATATTATAAATTATTTACTACAATAATAATAAATCATCATCTATTGTGTGTTAAATTACATGTTTTATAAATTCTTGGTATTATTTATAAAAATAAACAGTTTGAATTCGGTCCGGGTCCGGATTCGGTTTGGTTCAGATGGCAAGTGCAATCAAATAAAAAATAAAAACAAACCATAAACAAGAGCTGTCACATTTCCGATTTCCTACCAAAATACAGTTCAAAATGAAAAGACGAAAGATGATAAACTATTAGTCGTAAACTATTAAGATTTTATTCGTGTTTGTGAAGACAAAAGTGTGCGTTCCTTTTAACATGGTCGAAGAAATTAATAACTGCACTCCTGAAGAAATTGCGTGAGTAGCAAAAGTACCAATAGAAAACTTGCTGCCTGAAAAGTTTCACTATTCTGTAGTCTGCTATTTATTTAAAATTTGTCGTTGAAAAAGTATTGTATGCAATGGTGTATAACTGGTCTAAAAACGCTCGTGGCGTCTTTAATTGCGATGCTCGCCAAGGCTCGCATAGCAACCTACGCCACTCGCCTTTTCAGACCCTTATTATACAACAGTTGCATAAAATACTATTATCCAACAACAGGAAAAATACCAGTCGGAAGTAATGTTTCAATATGTATATGTTTATTCAGATACGGATAGCATAGCTTTAATTATATATCTGGATGAAGATTCTAAAACCTGCCAAACTTTCACAATATGATCACGGTTCACAACACAAAGGGGTTTCCTACCATGAATGATTAAAAACGATATATCTTCGCGTTTTTCTGTTCTTAAATAACAGCGCACGACAATTTTATTATATTTAGGTTTAATAACAATTAATACAAAAGTAAATAAGTAGCACTTTTGTTACAATTCAGTCATCGGCCACCGATCGGAACATCTTTCAGGAGGTAGGCTTTTCCGTTACATTAAAAGCTTACGCTGCACTCTTAGACGGTAGATCTTCTCAGCGAAGTGTGATATCGATTCCTGTGTTGCTCTACACCTGTATGTGAGAGGGTCCATAGGGTTCAGGTCATCGATTTTGAGGATGCTGGTGCTGGCTTTCGGCTCATATGTTATCGTGTATTTTAAATTAGTAACTGCAAAGATAAGGTATAACGTGTTTGAAATAGGTACTGGCATTTTAACTAAGGTAAATATAGCCGAGTGATTAATAGTTAATACCACTTGGTGTTTTATTTTTATCTGACAAATAAACCATGAAATATGAGAAAATAACAAAAAACCATTAAAAAAGAAACAAAGCATTACAATATTAAAAAAAACAAATAAAATAGAGGAAAATAGAAAAAACATTGAAAAGACAAATAAAAACAATAAAATATTGAAAAAAAAAACACACTTAAAAAAACATTAAAAAAGAGAAAAAAATAAAAAAACCATTAAAAAGAAAAAGAAATTTCAAAAAACAAAAAAAGAATAAAACATTCAAAATGAAAAAAAACTAAAAATAAAGCAAAAAAAAACACTTAAAACAAGGTTTAAAAAAAGGAAAAATATTGAAAAAAATATCGGACAAAAAACTAAAAAAAAATAAAAAAAAAACATTTATCAGAGAAAAAAAAACTAAAATAATTAAAAAGAAAAACATTTAAAAAAAGGTACCTAGATAAAATAGAATAAAAAATCTGATGGGCGAAAAATGTCCTGTCTGCACTGGCCTTTACATGTTATTATGTTTAAAAAAGTAACTAATAACCCTTTCGGATTTCAAATATTCTTTGCACTCTTGTGGATAAAATGCAGTTTTGCTATCTGTTTTTAAAGAATTAAAGGGGGCTTTCCGAGCAAGTGAGGTGAAAAAATTATTTCACCTACACATAGAATGGATTTTTCACGCCACTATTCGGAAATGTGTCAATAGATGGTCTAAAACCAAGCTGGAAAGTAGGCAAAAGCTGTAGCACCTGAACCACCACTACTACAATGTTTCATTGTAGTAGTGGTTGGATAAGAATCAATAAAAGGTCTTTTTTTGGCGCAACTTTATCCTTAAAAAATAATATTAGGTTATTTATTAAACCAACTACTTGTTTAAAAAAAAAGAAACGTCAAAACCATTCAGTTCACGCTTAAGGCGTTTTTACTTTTGTAGCTGATTGTGGTTTTTTTAGGAAAAACACTTCTAAGTTTAGAGTCGGTTTGAAGCAAACAACAGAAAAACGCCCCTTAAAAGTGACAAAAAAAGTAATAAAGGCGGGATTGGAAAATACTAACTGAATTGGATAGTGTAAATTGTGTTTGACTTAAAAATACACGAAACACGTATCTACGCTATAATGTTCTTCCTATATAGGACTATATAATTCTTATTTCCTCGCAGTAGTCGTGAAAAGCACTATGCAATGCCTCGGCCGGAAACGCTAAATATGGACTCGTATTATTTGAGGGCCTCCACTGACGTGTCGGCCCTCAAACTCAGTCGTCCATCTTTGAGCGGTTTTCCGGCCCTTCCTACAATGTACTATTCCAGATGGTATGGCATGGTTATGTTTTATTCCCTTACGTATATGCAATACAATACAATATTTTATTGATATTACCATTACAAGTAGAATAATTAATAACCAAATAATTATTTAAAATCAGATTACTACGCACAATTGCCTACAACATTAATTTAAGATCATAATTATTTTCTAATGATGATTCTTCGAAACGTTTATTTTATGTCCAGTTGACCTAACTTATTTACTTACCTATCGGTTCCACATTGTTGTCCTTGTAGTACCAATGGATCTCTGGCGTGGGTGTCCCCTTGGCTACGCAGGACAACTCGATGCTGTGACGTGCTTCCACATCGTAATTTTGTTCTTCCTCTTCCATTACTGCTTTTTCTGACGAATGCATATTAAAACTTATTAATCCATACTAACATTTTAAATGTTAAAGGTGTTACCTTTTCACGCTTAAACCGTGTAATTGATTGAAATGATATGAAATTTGGAACGCAGATAGTTAGAATTTCAGGAAATACAAAGGGTAAATTGTATCCCGGAACTCATCCCCTGAAGGGGTATAGAGGAAGGATAATGAAACTATGCATTTTCCCGAGAAGAAGATGCAGCTAGATTAGTGACGTTTCCGAGTAAAAGATAAAAATATTATTTTGTTACTTTTATCTGTAATACAACTAGTATTGTTAATTTTGGTTACAAAATGGAACATTATTAACTTGTTCTCAAAAATGGCCCGCAAAGTGAACATAACTCACTACATTTTGGAAGGTAAAGTGTATAGTTTAAGGCCAGATCAAAATTAAAAAATAAAAAACATTGCAGGCCGCCTGGAATGTTACATATGAATTCCTTTATTTGTCGAGTACCAAACTTTTTAAAAAGTAGAAACTGGCATATGGGTGGAAATAAAAAAAAAATGCCCATAGTTAAGAGCCTTAATCTAATCTATGATTTAACTTTTATCATTTTCGTAACGGCAATTAATTATCCATACATTTTATATGGGTAATTGTCTATACGAAAATGATAAAAGTTAAATCGTAGATTAGATTAAGGCTCTTAACAATGGACATTTTTTTTGAATTCCACCTATAAAGACGGCACAGGTCGTATTCAGCCAAATCAAGTCGTATTTTTCTGTTGCAAACGCGACATTTTTGTATGTGTCATAAAAATATTGCGTTTTTCGGTGGAAAAATACACTTGCGATTCTGTTTAAAAAAGAAGTATGACGTTTGATTTTATGTAATTTGCAGTATCCTCAATTTGTATTTAATAATAACGCTTGATTTCAATTTAGTATTTTTTATCCCCCCATTTTTGAGAAAAGCACTATATTAGCCCCAGCCGGAATGGCAATTGCAGGCTTCGTATTATAATTAAACGGACTCGCAAGCTCGTCCGTTTAAACAAAATACTCAGCCTGCAATTGCCTCCTTCCCGGCCACGGCAATAATGTACCATTACCCAAAAAAAAAAAAAAAATATTAACCGTTTATTTCAGTAATTTAATTGGTACAATCCCCGGTGACGTCGTTTCTGTACGTCTAGCACAACTTGCTGCAAAGTCGTGTCGCACGCGACTCAGCGACTCCTATCTCACTCGTATTGTGCACATTTATAGAAAGAGGCGGGTAGATTCTCTCGACTCGCGTCGCGCTTGTTGTGTCAGCGGCGCTACCACGAACTTCGAATCTCGAACTTCGTATATCTTCGTCTCTGTCACTCGAGTACCATAAACTATAAGTGCGATAGAGACGGAGATATACAAAGTTCGAGATTCGAAGTTCGTGGTTATAGCTCAGTTGTGCTAGCCCCGCTGACGATGCATCTCTTCTCGCGAAAATGCCCAACTACCACTTCTGTGAAAATAGAATTGGCAAAGTCGTGATAGTGGGCAGAAGTGAGTCCTATAGATACCTAACTTTGGATACTTACCGTCCCGAAAATAGGTGTTTTAAAAGGAGTGTCGTCATTTATTTTCTTGATAAAAGGTATATTTAGTGAATATGAAAGGTATTAATTAGTTTATTTTAACTTTGATTACTGTAACATATTTACACATGTACCTTACTGACTAAGGAAGAGCGATGCCTCTTAGCACAGGTATTTCATACTTAAAAAGAGGTACCATAATAAAATTGTAATCCACTTTGTAACAGAACAAATGATTTATGATTATGATTGGAATAAAACTAACTAAGCATATTTGGCGATTAAAAATACAGTTTAATTTTCCTTTTTTGAATACCAACAGATTTGTAAGGTAACTTTTGTGATGAACTTAACCTTATTTTGTGCTAAATACAACGAATAAACCCTAAAATTGGCAGAGTATCTAAAAATGCATACATTTTTTAGTCACCTTTTTGCGTATAATATACTAGCTTTTGCCCGCGACTTCGTCCGCGTAAAACTCGTTTATATCATAGCTCGATACAAACTTTCACCCTCCATTTCCCTTTTAGGGGTAGATTTCCGATATAAAAACTATCATATGTCCTTACCCGAGACTCAAACTATCTTTATTATTATTATCATTTATCATCATCATCATATCAGCCGAAAGACGTCGACTGCTGGACATAGGCCTCCCCCAAAGAGTTCCAAAGTGACCGGTCCTGCGCCACCCGCATCCAGCGGACTCCCGCGACCTTTACCAGGTCATCAGTCTACCTTGTGCCTACCAACGCCGCGCCTACTAACTACCTCTTTACAAAGTTTTATCTAAATGGGTTGTATAGTAGCTTCATACAAATATTCAACCCTCATTTCACCCCCTTAAGAGATCATTTCCAGGATAAAAACTATCCTATGTCCTTTTCCGGAACTCAAACTATCTGTTAATCAAATTTCATCTAAATGGGTCACTCACATCCAAATTTTCACCCCTTAGGGGAGGATTTTTGGGATAAAACTATCCTTTGTCCTTCCCCAGGACTCCCAACTATCGCTATACTAAATTTTCACCCCCATTTTACCCCCTTAGGGAATGATATCCGGAATAAAACTATCAGATGTCCTTTCCCAGGACTCAAATTATCTCCTAACCAGATTTCAACTAAATGAGTTGCATAAACTATGCATTATCCTTTTTCGGAAACCCAAACTATCTCTATACCAAATTTCATCCAAATAGGGTAGCTACATCCAAATTTTCACTCCCTATTTTATGCCCTTGGAGGATTTTTTTCGGGACAAAAGCTATTCGTTGTTCTTCTACGCGAGTAAAACTATCTCTATAGGCACCAAATTTCATCCTAATGGGTTCCATCCAAATTTAAACCACCATTTCACCCCCTTAGAGGATGATTTCCGGAATTAAAACTACGCTATGTCCTTGCCCAGGACTCAAACTATCTCTATAACAAATTCCATCGAAATGGTTTCCATCCAAATTTTCACCCCCCATTTCACCCCCTTAAGGGATGAATTCAATAACAAAAATTATCATATGTCATTTCCTAGCACTCAAACTATCTCTTAACTTAAGTTTTATAAGTGGTGATATGGATTTAGTCTGAAATAAATAATTTGAATTAAATTAAATTAACCAAATTTCATCTAAAAAGGTCACATTACATCCAAATTTTCATCCCTTTAGGGGGTGATTTTCGGGATAAAACTATCCTATGTGCTTCCCCAGAACTCCGACTCGCTATACCGTAAATGGGTTCCATCCAAATTTTCATCCCCCATTTCACCCCCTTAGGAGATGATTTCTGGACTAAAAAATATTTTAGGTCCTTCCCCAGGACTAACTATCTCCATACCAAATTTCACCTAAATGGGTTCTATCCAAATTTTCACTCCTCATTTCACCCCCTCAGGAGATGATTTTTCAGGATAGAAACTATGCATTGTCCTTCCCTAGTACTCCTTCTACCTCTTTACCAAATTTTAACTAAATGGGATTTATCCACATTTTCACCCCTATTTTCGGAATTCAATAACAAAAACCTATCCCAACAAAAAACCCCCCCTACACCCCCTTATGGGCAGATTTCCGGGATGAAAACTATCCAATGTCCTTCCTCAGAACTTAAACTACCTCTAAACCAAATTTTAACAAAATGGATTACATCCAAATTTTCACCCCCCCATTTTACCTACTAAAAAGAAGATTTTCAGGATAAAAACTATTCTTTAACCTTCCCCGGGACTCAAACTAATTAAATACCAAATTTCATCCAAATCGGTGCAGCGGTTTAAGTAGCTCCATACAAACTTCCACCCCCCATTTCATCCCCTTAGGGGTTTATTTTCGGGATAAAAACTACCCTATTTCCTTCCCCAGGACTTAAACTATCTTTATACCAAATTTCATTTAAATCGGTTAAGCCGTTTTCACGTGATGCGCGGTCACATAAACAGACAAACAGATAAACAGAAAAACAGATAAACAGATAAACAGAGAAACAGACAAACAGAAAAAAATTCTAAAAACTGTTGGAACGTGTTCTGTTATCGATTTTAAGTATCCCTAGCCAATTTTTTTTCGAATATCTTCCATGTACAGACTTTTGACCCTCTTCAGCTTTATTATATATATAGATTTCATGTGTTCCGGAATAAAAATTATTCTATGTTCTTTCCTTGGACTGAGACCTCTCTCTATACCAAATTTCATCTGTATGGGTTCTATCGAAATCTTCAACCCTCATTTCACCACCTCAGGAAATGATTTTTCGGGATAAAAACTATGCATTATCCTTCCCTAGGACTCCTTCTATATCTTTACCAAATTTCATCTAAATGGGTTTTATCCAAATTTTCACCCCCTATTTCATCCCTGTGGAGATGATTTTCGGGATTTAAACTATCCGTTGTCATACTCCGGGACTCAAACTATCGTTCAACCAAATTTCATCAGAATGGGTCACAAACAAATTTTTTACCCCCAATTACACCCCCTTAGGGGATGATTTTCAAGAGTAAACTATCCTATGTCCTTCCCCAAGACTCTAACTCGCTATACCGTAAATGGGTTCCATCCAAATTTTCATACCCCATTTGACCCCCTTAGGAGATGATTTCTGGACTAAAAATTATTTTAAGTCCTTCCCCAGGACTCTTAACTATCTCCATACCAAATTTCATCTAAATCGGTTCTATCCAAATTTTCACCCCTCATTTCACCCCCTCAGGAGATGATTTTTCAGGATAAAAACTATGCATTGTCCTTCCCTGCGACTCCTTCTATCTCTATACCAAATTTTAACTAAATGGGATTTATCCACATTTTCATCCCTATTTCATCCCCTTGGGGGATGAATTTCGGTATTCAAACTATCTATTGTCATTCTCCGGGACTCAAACTATATCTATACCAAATTTGGTCTAAACGGAGTCCATCCAAAATTTCACCCCCCATTTCACCCCCTTATGGGCAGATTTCCGGGATGAAAACTATCCAATGTCCTTCCCCAGAACTTAAACTACCTCTAAACCAAATTTTATCAAAATGGATTACATCCAAATTTTCACCCCCCCATTTTACCTACTAAAGGGAAGATTTTCGGGATAAAAACTATCCTTTAACCTTCCTCGGGACTCAAACTAATTATATACCAAATTTCATCCAAATCGGTGCAGCGGTTTAAGTAGCTCTATACAAATTTCCACCCCCCATTTCATCCCCTTAGGGGTTGATTTCCAGGATAAAAACTACCCTAAGTCCTTCCCCAGGACTCAAACTATCTCTATACCAAATTTCATCTTAATCGGTTGAGCCGTTTTCACGTGATGCGCGGTCACATAAACAGACAAACAGATAAACAGACAAACAGACAAAAATTCTAAAAACTGTTGGAACGTGTTCTGTTATCGATTTTAAGTATCCCTAGCCAATTTTTTTTCGAATATCTTCCATGTACAGACTTTCGACCCTCTTCAGCTTTATTATATGTATAGATAGATGTACAGCGCAAACGAGACTTGAATGCATTTTTTTGGTTTATTTTGCCATGTTTAGGGGTAGATGGACGTACTTACCGACCACAAATATGGTAATAGATGCATTGAGGTCTCCAGCCTTACAGGTGTAGATTCCTGAGTCTTCTGGAAGCAAATTCTTAAAAATCAAGGGTGTAAACGAGGTCCCCTGGGCAGGCACAGGGCGAGACTCCACAAAGATCCTGTTTGTTTTGGGAGATTTCTGTGGTATTTTCTCGCCAGCGGGGTTGTACCATTCCGGTTCCTGTGAAGGAGAAGTGAAATTCTTTTTAGTAACTAAAATCATGATAATCACAACCATTTTACTACGTACTTAATTAGAACCACAGGGCGTTCCTAGATGGTTATCTAGTCGTTTTACTTACCCATATCATCGCGCGCAAAAGCGCTTGCACCGTTGTGTTGTGATTGCACTGCGCACAATTGTTTTTCTCTGCGGACTGCGGACTTAACATGGTTGTCATTTTATCACTTATCGCTGGAGATAAGACATCCCGTCACGTTCTAACAAGTACGAGTATGCGGGTGCGAGAGTGACCGATGTCTTATCCACAACGATAAGTGATAAAATGACAACCATGCTACGCCCGCAGCTATTGATGATATATCAGAAGTATAAGTACCTACTTACCTACTTCAGAGGCTATCAGAAGTATTTTTACATTTGAGCAATAGCCTATAGTGAGGTTTTTATCTTAAAACAAGACATTACTATACATTAAAAATACATTTTACATTTATTTAAATACTGTTTTTCCGGGTCTAACGCGATATTTATTTACCTTTATTTCTGACGTTTCGACACGGGTTGCACCGGCATGGTCGCAGATAACTGTCGTCCCAGCAAGTTGTCAACAGAGATATGGGTTAACAATATTTCTCTACCCTCCAAAAGTCGATAAAAACATAGAGGGTACACCCGAAATAAGTCCACTACCCGTCCATTTGAATGTTAATTGTCTAGGGCACGGCAAAAACAGTACTTAAATATGCGTACAAAGCGCGAGAGTTTAAAGTGTTACATTTTACATTTAATTTGATATTTAAAACAAAAACGCTTTCTAAACAATTGCAGCACTGTGCGCTTGCACATTTCAACACTGTTTAAATATAGGTACCAGTACACGGATTATCCATGTAAACAATGTAATTGACAGGTATAACATTTATTGAGAAAGAGGAATACAAAATGCTTACCCTTGACAAGTGGTATCCTTCGCAGTAAATTGGTTTTGTTTCGCCAATATTAAAGAAATTCGTCTGTGTGTTCACTTTCAAGTATGGTTTTTCATCCTCAGCCGGTGACAATGACACTGAAAAAAAAAAGAAACGCGAATCTGTGCAATAATTTCAAAAACAACTGCAATCCGTTTTATTCTCTTAAGTACGTATAATTTGTTGGCGTGACGTTAAATATGGTTCATGTAATAGACACACAGCTGCTGCGTCGCCAGTTCCTTTCGGCTTTGAACTTGGCTGGACATGCTGCCGCGTGAGTGCCGCGCGTTGGTCAGTCGAAGCTAATTTTGGCTACATTTATTTTCTTTCAAGATTATATTCAAATTGAACGAGCCAAATCACTGTCTGATTGGGTTCCAGTAGTGTGACAGATACCTATTAACGCGACAGTAGCCCCAAAATTTGGTCTCGCTCGTTCGCTGTTGTTAGCTGCTGGGGGTCTTTGTGATTCTACGTCCGTAGGAATTAACCCTAGAAACCCTACACGGGACCTCCGGGTGGTGCTAAAAGAACAACAAACTGCACTGTTCCTTCTGAACCTCGCAGCGCACACTGGAACCCTATCAGCGACATCGATACGAATACATATAGGGGATAGTGGGGTTCAGTGGAGTACTTTTTTGTGATTGATGTAGCGGCCCCAGTTTCATTTAAAAAGGGCTAGTTTCTTAATTACACCCTAGAATACTCATCTACTTATATAAATAAATGACAAAAATTGCTGTTTTGTGTTAATAAAAAAAAAAACTGCGTTTAAAAAAAAGGGATGTTGATCCACTGTGACCCATTCATGGGTTACACGGGATCGAGGTATGGGGTTCTGTGGATCATATGAGGTTTACTAGATCATGAGAGTGGGGTTCAGTGGACCCCTTTTTGTGACTGAAGTCGCGGCCCCCATTTTCACTTAAAAAGGGCTAGTTTCTCAATTCAACCCTAGAATCTAGTTGTAGAAATAAATGACAAAAATTACTGTTTTCTTGTAAAAAACAAAAAAAAACTCCCTTAAAAAAGGGACGCTGATCCACTAATGGGTTACACTGGATCGAGAGGTATCTGGGGTACTGTGGATCATATCGGGTTCACTGGATCATGAGTTTAAAATGTGTTAAAACAATAAAATACAACCAGTCTTAATTAGAAAACTTAGCTTACTTCAATAAAATCTTGTTAGAACAAAGATGATGTACCGAAATATATGGATCAATGTTTCAAATATTCATGGTTTACACTGGATCATGATCCACTGATACCCATTCAAAATTGATCCTGTGTACCCCATACACACTTAATTTATTTAAAAAAAAACAATAAAAATATCGAGTTAGTTTGGCATTAAAATGATTCACATTATTTTTCATATATTAGAGAACATCTGAATTTAACAAAACTATTGCAAAATCAATCCAATAAGACATTAAACGTTTTTGAAAAACACGGAAATAAATACTTTTACACTTATTTTGTGACGGGACCTCCGCGTCGCGACGTCCCGCTCAGACACAGCGCGGCTCACTGGTTCGGTCGATGCGGGCATACCAGGGCTGTTATTCGCTACGCGTTAATGCGGCTCACCCCGCCGGTCACCCGTTACGAAACTAGACCTCTACCAACGCTTATTTACTACGCATCGCGGTGTCAAGGTATATTTGTGGGTGAGCGTTGAGGTGAGCGTAAAACAAGTTACAGAATAGGGGGGCAGAGCGGCAATGTCGCGAGCGCACGGACGTCGATTTGACCGATTATGGCGGCCAAAAGTCGATTTTTATAAATCACCATACAGATAAACAATTAACACGTGGAGAGCTAATGGACCCAGGTACATTATACTACCCCCACTAGTTTTCATTAATGAGTGTGAGCTGCACAGGAGGCAGTCGAAGTTTGACTATCACCAATTGCGTACATTATTGTTCACGGGACTCTTAAAATTACAAGTTTTCGAAAGTGAATATTTATTTTTCTATTAATTTTCAAGTAGTGATTGTAATGGATTCCAGTAACCAAGGTAAAAAGCAATGTTTTAAGTTAATACAGTCTAACATTTATACCATATATATTAATGATTTGGAGCTTGTTAAATATGACCCTTCACAATTAACTTTTTTTTCATAGATATTGATTTTCAATCGTTATTTTGTTATACAGGGTGTTTGGTCCATCGTTTGCCAAATTAAAACGTCAGGTAGATTGGGTCATTTGCCATCACTTCCAGCATTAAAAAAATATATTTTTATCATAAATACTTTACATACTTATTCAACTAAATTATTATGCAAGAATTATCCGCCAAAAGGCGCCAATTTCGAAATAAGAGGCTTTCATAGAGTAGGTAAACATTTTTTCTTTAAATTATAAACTGGCTTTATCTTTGTTTTAGATACATATTTTTTGTTTCTAATTTAAATATTTAAATATACATGTAACAAAATATATTTTACTTCTTAGATATTAATTATTTTCTTAACAAGTTTCATTAAATTTAGTTTTTTTTTATAATCTTTTTTTAATTGATAAAAAAATGGCATTCATGTAAAAATATGATTTTTTCATTAACTGTCCTATTTTGAACCATTTTGAACCATAAAATAGTTTTGGCCACCTAAATCGGTCAAATCGACGTCGTCTGTGGAGTCTGTGTGCGTGCAATACATGCAAAGCTATAGCAAACGATCCACTGAGACCCATGATCCACTGAACCCCACTCTCCCCTATGTTGGTACATATACATTGGTGTGTGTAACCGCCATACGATAAAAAAATAAATAAGTTGTGCTCTTCGCACGCACGGACAAACATGTGAGAATTAAAATAACGAAAAATAATAATTATAAGTCAGAACGGATCATTATTTCAGAATATGTAACGTTCAGAATTTACATAAATGAACAAATGGTTTTTTCAAAAGAACCGTGGAAAATAGCACTTGTACTTAAGACCATTGCCTAGCTGAGCAACTTTTCAAATCTCAAATTTTTGACGCAATGTTTCTGTCGCGCTGTTGTGGGCGGCGGGAGCTGTCTATGTGTGAGCGCACACACACAGGCGCGAGACGCGAGCACTCTCTCGCTGCGCGACGTTCCGTTGACATCGCCCGCGAGCCGGACGGGATTTATTTAGTTCATTCCTGCGCGCCTCAAGCCTCTGGGTTTTTCGGAACACGCTAATGCGCCTCACCTCACCCGTCAAGCCTAACGAAACTAGACCTCTGCCTACGTTTAGTTACTACAAACCGCGGCGTCAAGATTTATTTGTGGGTGAACGGTGAGGTGAGGTTTAAACAAGTTACAGAATAGCGGACCTGCTGTATTTGTTTTTGGTGTTATTGCGAATTTTACTTATATTCCGCTAATTATTGTGAGTCGGCTTTTGTTTACTGGACTTTTATGGTAGTCTGGTACAGGTTAGAAAAAATATTTCCCACAGGCAACGCAAAATAAAACTCTATTATCCGTGTCGTAAACACTTTCACAAGTACAAAGATTAACCTATTATTAGGTTTATGTAGGTAAAACCTCTCTTATTATAGTAAAAACAACTATAAGCTCAAAATTTGTCAAAAATACTGTACTTCTGCAACATATTGGGACGTGGATAAGAAGGACAGAGTATTAAAAAAAATCACGCATCCCCGAGGGGGAGCTTTATCTCCTCTCACCCCCAAAAGTGTCCCGAAACGTGGATTTTTATCATTAAAAAGAAAGCCGTGCACAATACACGAAAAATGTGTACTACTAAAATAATCCTTGATAAATTTATTATAAACTTCTCATAAATACCAAAGCAATATATCTTATGATTGTCGCGCATTCTGCAACGAAATAGTATTTTTCACAATCGTGTTATAATAGAGAGCTTTTTAGTCGAGTAGCGTGTTTAGGCCACGAAGCTTGCTGAGTGGCCTAAGTAGGGTACGAGATTAAAAAGCTTGATTCGCTGTTTTATTTTATTTTATTACTTATTTTCGTTGGTTGCCTATCTTAAAAGTAACTCATACTAATAAGATTAAAAGGTACAAAATGTACAATATTTTCACTAAGTTGCAATATTAAAATTGTAAATACATGTATACATGTATTAAAAATTGTAATAGTTGCAAATGGAACAACTTCAAATGTGATATTAGTACAAATGATTTATTTATAATGAGTGTTTTTTACTTTCATATGAATTGTGATTATTGAAGAAGAAATTTCGGTTTCTTGTTGCAGTTTTCTAAAGAATGCGGGTACTAAAAAAAAAGGATAGATGCTACTGGCAGACGTCCTAACTGGTTTCCTGTACAGAGAAGAGTTATGTGTTTCAAGAAAAATGTTTCCAACCACTTAAGGGGACGTAGGTTCGAGGTCTTCTCTCCCTCTCACTGAGCATAAGCGTGAGCGAGATGGAAGTGCGTGTTTGGAAGCGCAGATATCATGTTTTTTAATTTTATTTCCTTGTGCGTTTTAATAAATAAAAAAGTAATAGCTGATTTCCCTCAAACATAACATTGCCGATTTTAAGAACCAATTGTAATATGCTTAGCTGTTGTGCATAATTTGTTAGAATTTTTTTAAGTGTATTTTAGACCTATGTTCATGATTTTTTTCTATCGAGCGAAATTCAAAAACTCAGGATTCGAATAGCTGATTTCCCTCGAGAAAGGCCTCAAGATTGCTAATTAAATTTAAAGCAGCCGTATTGCAATCCAAACAAGAGCTACGATTTTTTAAAAATCCGTTTTCGGAGCTCACGTCGCCTTAATAAGAGCCGTAAGACTTTTCAAATATTTGACACCACGCTCGCTTGAAACCTAGGTATCAAACGTATGGAAACACATCTTCGCACATATTTGGTGGATACTCGCCCTTATTAGCCTTAAATACTTGCTGTGCCCTAACAGGGTTCATGTGTTCAGGGTTCAACCCTAATGTAACACCTATTTTATAACACATGATAACTATGCAATAAATGAATTATGAATTATGAATCTCGTAATATGAGTAATGGATATATTAATTCGCCCCAAAATGCCAGTGGAATAGGCCTGGTACCGGTCACAAATATCGATGCAACCAGAGTTTTAAATGTATGTGAACACGGACTTATAAAAAGCCTACGAACTTATGTTACTCTGTATGTAGGTATTCGTCGATATTTTATACCTTTGCAATTTATGGTAAGTTAACAACCCGTGTTATTTAAACTTGTAGCTAGTTAGCTACACACTTGCTTTAAATACCACCACATAAACTTACCATTTTGTTACCCATCAATATCTTAACATAATATTAATTTAAATATCAATATCGATAAAACATCGTTTTAACATTTGTCGCCCCCCTTGTGTAGTGCATTTAGGCCAATCACAGCCCTTGATTGCATGTTGCCGTAGACTCACTGGCAACGCCCGAGTCTTTGTTTTTACACGGTTCAATGTGTGTGTGGGCGCTGCGGTGGGAGAAAACTGGGGACATTGGTTTTGGTTGCAATGAAGCAGTACGGCACTTCTCCCTATTTTTATGTTCTGAGGACGCAGCCTATCTTTGCAGAGAATGTGCGACTACATTCCCTACAGGTCATCGATAATTTTTCACCACTAGCGTATCGACAAAATATGTCAACGACTGTAATTCCCCATCACTATTCCTTCTGTGTACGTATATTTAGAAACTGCCTCCACCTCCAATTCGTGCGATAAGGACAACTACTGCTCGGACTAAAATTCCCACCCAAAAAACCCAAAAATCGAGGTTTCGCTCTCGACTGTTTCCTCCTCCAAAACGCAACCAATCATTATAAGATTGGATATTGCAAGAGGAAGAAATAATCTATGCCGCTACGTTTTGTTTTTTTTTTGGATATTTGTTATCATATTTGTATACTGAGCCTTTTTTTGCAGCGAATTCAATAAAGCCGTTTTTGCGATTTTCGAGGCGCTGTAAGATTCTTTAAAAAATGCTAAACATTTATTGTATGCCGATGACAAAAAAATATTTTACGTTATCAAAAGTCCTGACGATTGTATGGCTTTACAGGCAGACCTTAATCAATTACAAAACTACTATACTAAAAATAGAATTACTGTTAATGTCAAAAAATGTCAATGTATAAGTTATACACGTAAAAAACGTCCTGTCTGTTTTTCATACAATTTTGAAGGTACCACAATTAGTAAAGTAGATGTAGTTCGCGATTTAGGTGTCACGTTCGACAGTAAATTAATGTTTTCAGAACACGTTGATTATATTAGTAATAAGGGTTTTAGAAATCTAGGTTTTATCCTACGGTCTTGTAAAGTCTTTAAAAAACATAGAAGTAATCAAACTGCTATATTTTGCGTATGTACGCAGTACTCTCGAATTGGGCCGGCCCTATTTGGTTTCCGAATTATACTAAATACATTCATCAACTTGAGCGTATTCAAAAAAAAATTATTAACCACCTTAATTTTCGTCTACACCTACCTCCGTCATCCTATGAGAATAACTGTCGCAAACATAATCTGCTGCCGCTTGTCGATAGGCGCAAAGTCATGGACATGTGTTTGTTATATGACATACTGAACTATCGCTTGGACTGTCCCGAATTGGTCTCTCAAATAATGTTTAATTCTCGTCTTCGTCGCACTCGTCATAACCCAATGTTACACGTGCCAATGCATGGCACCAACTACGCTAAGAATAACGTGCTCACACGAATTGCTCGAACTTATAATGCGGATTTCAGTAGCGTAGATATATTTAGATATTCAAAGGCATCTTTTAAAATGCAAGTAATTAATAGTGTTAAGAATAAGCAGCATAAATAGTTTTAGAAATAGGTAACTCACCTCTTATCATGTTTAAAAATGTTGTAGTATTGTACATAAGTTACTAAATCTGTTTGTTTAGAGTAAATATGGGATTAATACAATAATAATATTGTCACTAGGATAAAATATAGCAATATATTCTCATTTGCGGTAACCTATATATATTGACATGCTTGGTTATGCTTTCATCTTCAATAAAGAAAAAAAAAAAACAATGACTTAAACTTAATTTAAAAAAAAAACATCTCTCTTTCACACATGTTATGATAGTCCGTTCAACTGTCAACTTTACATATCAAGTTATCTAGGTAAACCTGTAATTGGCCATACTACTGTGTATTATATTATAAGTTACATACTTTGTATCGCTGTTGGTTTTCTGAATAAATAATAATAATAAAAAAATAAAAATATCCAAAAAAGCAAAACGTAGCGGCATAGATATTGATGATATTGATCCTATTTGAAAAAAAACATTGCTCTATACCCTGTCTATTTAACAGAGTTAGCAAAGCGTTCTTTCTGTTGTTATAGGTTCAAAACCCAGGGACGAAACAGTCGAGAGCGTTTGTATGGGAAAATCGCAGATAGGCATTCCTCTTAAGGGGACGTAGGTTCGTGGTCTTCTCTCCCTCTCACTGAGCATAAGCGTGAGCGAGATGGAAGTGCGTGTTTGGAAGCGCGGATATCATGTTTTTTAATTGTATTTCTTTGTGCGTTTTAATAAATAAAAAAGTAATAGCTGATTTCCCTCAAACATGACATTGCCGATTTTAAGAACCAATTATAATATGTTTAGCTGTTGTGCAAAATTTGTTAGAATTTTTTTAAGTGTATTTTAGACCTATGTTCGTGATTTTTTTCTATCGAGCGAAAGTCAAAAACTCAGGATTCGAATAGCTGATTTCCCTCGAGAAAGGCCTCAAAATTGCTAATTAAATTTAAGGCAGCCGTATTATAATCCAAACAAGAGCTACGATTTTTTAAAAATCCATTTTCGGAGCTCACGTCGCCTTAAGGAGCAAACTTTAAGTTGAAAACAGCCTCATGTGAAGTATTTTTTTACATTCAATTTAATGTTAGTACAAGAAATTACATTTAGATTATTAATATTATAATACCCAAGGATAACCTTGTTTCAGATTTATTTACCAGCTCATTTGTAAGTGTGGTCCTGGGTTCAAATCCCGATAAGGGCAAATATTTGTGTAAGGAGCATGCAAGTTCGTATTTACACGTCGATATAAAATTGACATGCGTTTTATTGTCACATTAACCCCGTGATCTTCGTGACTTAGTAAAAAGAGAGTGGAGAGTGCAATGATCAAGGCACACGTGTTTAACAATACGCCTAGTCCCTGCAATACGACCACATCTCAAAATTAAAACAGTGCAACTACAGTGTTACTATTATGAACCGGTCAACTTTCTGAGCAATTATTTATACAAGCTGTAGTAATCGCTACTACAATTATAATAAATACATGTATGTAATAATAAATATTTTAATAATATTTACTTATATACATACACAATATATAATAACTTATTAATAATAAATTGAATAACTATTGCTCGAGATATATACACAGATATATATTACTCTGAACATAATTAATAAACATACACATATAAATAAATATAATAACATTCACTTACATTAGAAATACATAAATATATAAATACATGAAACAAACAAAACACTTACCTCGACCTTAGCAGCCGTGTCGGAACCGAAACAACGCCGAGTGCCGTGGACAAGACCGCGTGACGTCACACTAGCGGAACCGGCTTCAGAGCGTGCTGCGGGCGCGCGGCCGCGTCGCTCGCCAGTCAGAAACCTTTCTCGGCGCCGATCGCATGTCGCTTTCCTCCACGCGCATATAAGCTTAACGCTTACGATTTATGTTTTGTTTACATGCTACTTATGCTTAAGAATATTGTACCGCTTCGCTGAGATAGCTGGAATATACCTGTGAATGTGATTAGGTCGTTTTTTTGGACCATCAAACCGACGACCCCTAAACTGGTGACCCCTACATTGGACGAAGATCGCAGCTTTCTCCTGGATTATCATTCACAATCACCAAGGACAAATCGTAAGTCAAAGTATTAAATATGTCTGTTCACGAAGACGAGGATAATAATGAAGCATTTAGCGACGCGGCGCCCGACATTGCGCTGCGAGATAACGGTACTATGCGCCTTGCCACTGGTGCCGACACATTCCGCGTCGGAGTACGGATACCTCCATTTTGGCCGCAGGAGCCTGCCGTCTGGTTCGCACAGATAGAAGGCCAATTTGTACTGTCGAATATTTCTTCTGACGCGACAAAATTTTATTACGTGTTGTCGCAGCTTGACCACCAGTACGCAGCCGAGGTCAAAGATATCATCATCTCGCCACCTTTAACAAATAAGTACGAAAAGTTGAAAAGCGAACTTATTAAACGCCTGTCGGTGTCTCGTGAGAAAAAGCTGAAGGATCTCTTACTTCACGAGGAATTAGGGGACAGAAAGCCATCGCAGTTCTTAAGGCATCTACAGCACATCGCTGGCCCGCAGGTACCTGACGACTTTTTGAGGACCATTTGGACGAGCCGCTTGCCGCATAATATTCAAGGAGCTATAGCAACTCAGCCACTGTCTACCCTTGACTCTTTAGCAGATCTAGCAGACCGTGTATGGGACATATCTCCAGGTACTCCTCAAGTAGCTAGCACCTCTAAACAAATCGGCAGCGCAGTTATAGAGCAGATGGCTAACCAGATCGCAGCGCTTTCGAGGCAGGTGCAGAAGCTCTCAACCGAGATGCGATCCCGTTCTCGTCCCATCTACAGGGCCGGAGGTAGGCAGCAGCACCGTGGGCGCAGCAGCAGTCAGCGACGCGATAAGAGCACAAATAGTCACCAGCGTTCGCAGTCAAATTACCGCAAGTTTCCAGTGTGCTGGTACCATTACAAATTCCAGTCGCAGGCTACCAGGTGTACCAAGCCATGTGACTTTGCCTCGGGAAACGAGCAGGGCAGTCGATAATGGCGGCCGACGATTGCCTGAGTTCCGGTCGCTTGTTCGTCACAGATCGACAATCAAAGACGCAATTTCTCGTGGACACCGGAAGCGATCTCTGCGTCTTTCCTCGATCTGCATTGCGCGAGCAGCGTCTTAAAACAAAGTATCAACTTTTCGCAGCTAATGGATCCATCATCAGCACTTACGGTCACGTCCAGTTAAAGCTGAATCTGGGTCTCCGCCGCGAGTACAGTTGGCAGTTCGTTGTTGCAGATGTCACCAAAGCGATTATCGGAGTCGACTTTCTATCTTTTTATAACTTAGCCGTCGACTGCCGAAACAAACGCCTACTAGACAACACGACGTCGCTCTCAACGGCGGCAATAACAGCAGATTCTACGGACACCGTGTTCTCAATTAAGACCCTCTACGGTGAGTCCAAGTACCACGACATCCTTAGAGATTACCCCGAAATAACACGGCCTCCCGGTATTCACCGCGATATAAAGCACAACACTGTGCACTATATCACCACCACGGATGGACCACCAATATACTGCACCCCGAGAAGACTAGCACCAGACAAGCTGAAAATAGCCAAGCTGGAATTTGAAGCGATGCTCAAGAACGGCACAGCAAGGCCATCATCAAGCCCCTGGTCTTCGCCACTCCATCTCGCACCGAAGAAGGATAATGGCTGGAGACCCTGTGGAGACTACCGGCAACTAAACGCACGAACAGTCCCAGACCGATACCCCATCCGCCATATCCACGACTTCGCCCACCACCTATCCGGTTGTACGATCTTCTCCACCATAGATTTGGTAAAAGCGTACAACCAAATACCGGTGAACGTGGAGGACATAGTGAAGAATGCCATAGCCACGCCCTTTGGGCTATATGAGTTCCCGTATATGACGTTCGGGTTAAGGAACGCTGGACAGACATTCCAGAGGTTCGTTGACGAGGTCACAAGAGGGATGGACTTCGTATTCGCGTACCTTGACGACTTCCTCATCTTCTCGGAGAACGAAGAAGCTCATATGGAACATCTGAGGCTACTGTTCAACAAACTAAGGGACTACGGGATCGTCATAAACCCTTCGAAATGCATCTTTGCTGTGCCAGAAGTCAAGTTCCTTGGATACCACATCTCTGCGAAAGGCACAAAACCCTTAGAAACGAAGGTAGAAGCCATCGATACATTTCCAGCGCCGAAAAGCGTTAAAGAATTGCGAAGGTTCTTGGGGATGATCAATTTTTATCGCCGATTCATCCCACAAGCAGCACAGATCCAAGCACCTCTGCACAACTTGTTAACTGGCTCGGTAAAAGGATCCCACCCCGTTTCACTAACTGACGAGACCCTGAAGGCATTCAACGACTGCAAGAGAAGTCTCTGCGAGGCAGCACTCCTAGCACATCCAGACAGCAACGCAGTACTTGCACTGGTCACGGATGCGTCTGACACGTCATTGGGAGGTGTGTTGCAGCAGAAAAAGGGAGACGCATGGCAGCCAATTGCGTTCTACTCAAAGAAGCTAAGCCCAGCCGAAAAGAAGTACTCACCATACGATCGGGAACTACTCGCAATATACAGTGCCATCAAGTACTTCCGTCACATGCTGGAAGCACGAGTCTTCACGGTATTTACCGATCATAAGCCGTTGTGCTTTGCTTTTGCGTCACACAAGTCAAACTGCTCACCAAGACAATTTCGCCACCTCGACCTCATCTCTCAATTCACCACCGATATCCAGCACATATCTGGGAAAAACAACGTGGTTGCGGATACATTGTCGAGGATCGAAGAACTGGAGAAGCCAATTGACCTGGTACAACTCGCAGCAGCACAAGGCAAGGATGCTGAGCTAAAGCAGATTTTAGACGGTGACACAACCCATACCATCAAATTGAAAAAGATGATGATACCAGGTTCCCTCACCGAACTATACTGTGATAGCAGTACCTCCATCCTAAGACCCTACGTGACTACAGAACTTCGCCAGCAAGTCTTCAATAGCCTACACTCGCTTAGTCACCCTGGAACCAAGGCAACATCGAGACTTGTATCAGAGATATTTGTTTGGCCGCATATGAATAGAGACTGCCGCGAATGGGCACGAGCCTGCACAGCCTGTCAACGCTCGAAAGTAACGAGGCACGTTCAAGCTCCCTTAGGCACATACCAACTACCTAAAGCCAGATTCTCGCATGTCCATATCGACATTATTGGACCCCTGCCACAGTCTCAAGGCTACCGCTACTGCCTAACAGCCATCGATCGATTCACACGGTGGCCAGAAGCAATTCCGATGATGGATATCACAGCCGAAACAGTTGCGAAGGCTCTTCTGACCGCCTGGATATCCCGATTTGGTTGTCCTGTGGACATCGTCACAGACCGCGGAAGACAATTCGAATCAGCGCTCTTCACGTTCTTGGCGAAAATAGCAGGATTCAAGCACAGACGCACTACAGCATACCATCCTGCGTCTAACGGAATTATTGAGAGATTTCACAGGCAGTTAAAAGCAGCTATCGTCTGTCACGCGCAGGAAAATTGGACAGAATCCTTGCCACTAGTTCTGTTAGGAATCAGGAGCGCGTTCAAGGAAGACCTGCAAACATCGTCCGCAGAGCTAGTGTACGGGGAAACGCTGAGACTGCCTGGAGAATTCTTCCAGCCCTGTACTGTAACAACAACAGATGTCACCGACTTCACTGCGCGCTTGCGTAATATTACCCAGCAGCTGAACCCTGTGCCAACTTCAAGACACGGATCTCAGAAGACTTTCGTATTTAAAGATCTCAAGACAGCCACTCACGTCTTCGTAAGAGAAGATGCTGTACGTGGCGCGTTAACGGCAGCATATACTGGGCCACACGCAGTGGTGGAACGAGGAGACAAAGTTTATAAATTAATAATAAAGGGAAAAGAAAAAACCGTATCTATAGATCGCTTAAAACCGGCATATACGCTTGAAGACAGCACCAACCGCACCGGTAGCAAACCTAAAGCGAAAGAAAAGAGAGAGATTACCTACCCCCAGCAGACAAAAGAAACACGAGATAAGCCGAAAATATATACCAGATCTGGCAGACAGGTGAAATTCCCTGATTATTATCGCCCGTAAGACGGTCTCTGGGAGGGAGTGATGTAGTAATCGCTACTACAATTATAATAAATACATGTATGTAATAATAAATATTTTAATAATATTTACTTATATACATACACAATATATAATAACTTATTAATAATAAATTGAATAACTATTGCTCGAGATATATACACAGATATATATTACTCTGAACATAATTAATAAACATACACATATAAATAAATATAATAACATTCACTTACATTAGAAATACATAAATATATAAATACATGAAACAAACAAAACACTTACCTCGACCTTAGCAGCCGTGTCGGAACCGAAACAACGCCGAGTGCCGTGGACAAGACCGCGTGACGTCACACTAGCGGAACCGGCTTCAGAGCGTGCTGCGGGCGCGCGGCCGCGTCGCTCGCCAGTCAGAAACCTTTCTCGGCGCCGATCGCATGTCGCTTTCCTCCACGCGCATATAAGCTTAACGCTTACGATTTATGTTTTGTTTACATGCTACTTATGCTTAAGAATATTGTACCGCTTTGCTAAGTTAGCTGGGATATACTTGTGAATGTGATTAGGTCGTTTTCTTGGACCAACCAACTCGACGACCCCTAAAAAGCTTTTATTTACTTGCAATGTATGTTATGTTTGTTCGCAATGATGTCATATAATTGTCTGTTCGCGTCAAATCTTGCAACTGAATTTCAAATCAGTTGTTGTCAACAGATTGAGCTGAAATCTTGCTCCAATATAGGTAGCTATGTTTAGTTTGGGCCCATTATAATATTCTCAATTAGTAGTAAATGACTGCAAAAAAGTATAGTTCTTTGGCGATAAACACTTGACAAGAAGTTAACTAAATCACGTCAGTTCAATGTCAGAAACATGTTCAATGTTCATTCTATGAAGTAATACTCACCACTTTTGGAGTCCCTTTCCACAACCCTACTATGTACAAACGCAAAAACCATTAAAACATAAATTACCGTTTTCAATGCCATTATGTAGCTTAATTTCCAAACGCGCAATATTTAAATTAGATTATATCAGATCAGATGAAGTCTCAATTCGTCTGTATTTTTTTTGTGTGATTGTTACGAGATAACTCGGTATTTTATAAACTGATTTGAATTTTTTTTTTCTTTATTTGAAAGCATATACTTCCAGATTGGTCCCGTTGTCACCAAAATCTAGTTATGATGATGGGATCCTGGAGAAATCGAGGGAACTATTCAAATTTTATAGGCAAACTTGAAGCATTTTGGCTACTGATATGAAGTCGGTAAAGGCCTCCACACACCGAACGCGGGTCGGGCGCGGCGCGGGTCGGGCGCGGTTGAAGCGGTTTATTCACACCGGCGTGTAGTAACGCGGGCCCGCGTTGCTAGCGCGTTCACAAGAACGGCAAAGAGAATACGCCCTCTCCCTCTGAGAGGCCCTTAACTCCCTCTGAGAGGCCCTTAAGGCCTCCCTCTGAGAGGCCCTTAAGGCCCTCAGAGAGGATATACCGAACCACATCCGTTGCTGGCCGCACTGCAGGCCAAACGGGAAAAAAAAAAAAAAAAAAAAAAAAAAAAAAGTACGCCCGGCAGCACCAGTCGACTTCAAGATGTGGAACGGTGAAGACTCCGACGAAGAAGACCTATTATTGCTCCTAGCTCTTAATAAAAAAAAAGAATTTGGGTTCACGACCTGAATAAAGAATCTGCGAGACGCCGTTATGGGGAATACCTACCATTGCCTGTGTAGGGAATTGGAAAGTTACGAAGATCGTTTTTTTACTTATTTCCGAATGTCCCAAAACAGTTTTGAAGAAACACAGGCGATGGTATTCCCCATAACGGCGTCTCGCAGATTCTTTATTCAGATCGTGAAACCAAATTCTTTTTTTTTTTTAAAGAGCTAGGAGGAGCAATAATAGGTCTTCTTCGTCGGAGTCTTCACCGTTCCACATCTTGAAGTCGACTGGTGCTGCCGGGCGTATTCTCTTTGCCGTTCTTGTGAACGCGCTAGCAACGCGGGCACGCGACGGGCCCGCGTTGCTACCGCGGCGGGCCCGCGTTACTACACGCCGGTGTGAATAAACCGCTTCAACCGCGCCCGACCCGCGCCGCGCCCGACCCGCGCCGCGCCCGACCCGTTCCGCGCACGACCCGCGTTCGGTGTGTGTTTGAAGTGTAGTTTCAATGTTTTACAACTTGCGCGGGCCCGCGCCCGACCCGCGCCCGCGACCGGTGTGTAGAGGCCTTTAAAATTTCTCGTATCATTATCACTCATGTTTGTAATTATTCTTGCTGTATGAATCATACCTTTAGCAGTCGGGTGCACGCACACATCCTCGCACTCCGCTTTGTCAGCGAACCGGTTCCCGTTGCCCTCGCAGCCACTGTAGTGGAAACGTGAGCAGCCTCCATACTGCAAGTCGTAGTACCACTGGACGGTGTAGTTGGTACACGAACCCGCCTCGTATGGTAACACGCAGACCGCTGAGGGACAAAGGGCCTTTTGAAACGCAATGTGACAACAGATTATCAGTACGTGGAATCTATTCTTACTATTTAGAAACGTAATGAATTGGACGAATTCATCCAAAGCCTTCTAAAGCTGGGCATTGACGACCGCTCCAACAAGCCCATTCGAGCCGCGTCGCACTAACATCGGTCTATAATGGCTAAACTGTATAGCGATTAAACTTTGCTAACACAATCCGTTTGATATCCAAACGGATGGGTAGCCAATGTAACCATAGCAACGCGGCAACGCGACATCCGAATGGAACGGTCGATAATGTCAAAATTAAGATGCACCTATTTGTCGCCGGGACAAATGATACGGTACAACTTAAGAGCTCAAATACAGTACAACCGTGCTAGGGAGGTAGAAAGTTTTTATACGGAATTTCTGTAGTTGACGATCAATCAAAATTATAACTCGTGCAGTACTTACCTTGCCTATTGACAGGAGCATCAGCACAACCAGTGAAATTCTTGCTCTGCGACATCGTAACTCCGTCAGGGCAGCATCCGAACGGGCTGGAAGCGCAATCATAACCCTCCTGGTCGGGACCTGTGGCAGCTGTGATGTCGTCACTGCAGCAGCCGTGTTCTTCGTGAGCCGTGGTGTCGTGGCAGAGGCAGCCCTGGTGGTTGGGGCCTTCGGCCGCAGTCTCGCCGTCGGGGCAGCAGCCAAATTGGTACGTGTGGCAGCTGCAGCCCTCAAACTCGGGGCCGATAGCTTCTGTGTGTCTGGTGACGAGGAATTTGATTTAGGACGGATTCAGTACTTGACGGCTCAAGAGTATTCTTGATACGTCAATAGTCTTCATCATCATATCAGCCGAAAGACATTTTGGGGGAGGCCCTTGTCCACTGCTGGACATAGGCCTCCCCCAAAGAGTGCCACAATGGCCGGTCCTGCGCCACCCGCATCCAGCGGACTCCCGCGACCTTTACCAGGTCATCAGTCCACCTTGCGGGGGGCCTACCCACGCCGCGCCTTCCGGTACGTGGTCGCCACTCGAGAACCCTTCCGCCCCAACGGCTATCGGTTCTACGTGCAATGTGCCCGGCCACTGCCACTTAAGTTTAGCAATTCGGAGGGCTATATCGGTATATAGCTACCTTGCTTTAAGTTAATCGAGAGCTTGCGGCAAAATGTTAGGAGTTAGGTCAAACATACTTACTTACCTCTATTTCATAAAACTTGCTCTTCTCGAATACATAAATACATATCTCAATAAAATTGAAATTTGGAATATGATACTCGTGGATCTTGATAAAATCGTCCATCGACGAAGCCACAAGTGACAGTTTTACAAGTCTAGACTGGCAACACAGGTCCAAAAGGTCAATTGTTATAGCTAGAGCCTTCTGCCAGTTGCAACCAGTAGTTTCGTGAAATGGGCAACTAGTAAAAAAAAAAAATTGGATAGGCACTGGACATTTTAGGATGATGGGGCTCCACTTGGTCCGTGATCTGGCAGAAGCTAAGATCCCAGATAAATGTGCCCCGGGTGTGAAGGTTGTATATTATCTTTACAGATCTCCTTCCAAATCAAAGACTGGCTGTTAGGTGAGTTTCATTTGGAATTCTCCCTTGGAACCTTCTCTGTTTGATGGAGAAATAGTTGACGGTTTCAGATAATATTGTGTGGCAGTGGAACAAGCAATACGTAGTTTGTGAACGACCGCAACCATAATGACGCTACTACTCGCTCTCTATTATGTAGTGTTGTATTCCAGGAGGTGAGTAGGGTCGCCGGAGCTCCCGTGGATGTGTTGTGTTGAGAGTGAGGGACCGGAGTTCGTCTCTAAATATCAACACAACTAATCGTCAAATCAGTAAAGTGACTCTTATGGAATCGCAAGCGTCCATATGCTACGCGGTGCCTAGTTACCATGCATAATGTATGCTTGTTTGCTACCGCCGCAGTGTTAATAAAGAATGGTAAAAGATCGGTACTTACCTGTCCAGACAACATCCATACGGTGTATGCTCGCAGCCGCAGCCGCTGAAGCTGGCCCCACGCGCGTAGGTCTTGTTGTCGGGGCAGCAGCCGAATGGAGACGACTTGCATTCGCATCCTATCAAACGGACATGTCTTAAACTAGTTTCCACATGAGTTCGTTATTATAGTTGTTATTTTCTAAGCCGTCCGTTCCGCACTAAAGAACGCCGCACTGCAGAACGGACGGCTTAGAAAATAACAACTATAACACATGTTGTTTTTAACCCCCGACGCAAAAAGAAGGGTGTTATAAGTTTGACGTGTCTGTCTGTGGCGTCCTAGTTCCTAAACTGATGGACTGATTTGAATGCTGTTTTTTTTATCCGAAAGTTAACTTGATCGAGATGGTTCTTAGCTACGTTGCAACAAAATCGGTTCAGCCGTTTTTGAGATATTGAACTTTGAAATGAAAATGTCGAGGTTTTTCAACTTTTCTAAGTTGTAGTTATGTGCACATAGATTGTCGACCCCTAGGACTCGGCCACGACTTACAGCGGCAGTGGTACACCCTCAGAGCATAGAATACTAGAGAGAGGACAAGCCGCCGGCGGCCGTGTCGCAGCTGTATGCTCAATGGGCATACTCTGCCATACTGTGCACGCGTGCTGATCGTAGAGAATATTACGTTTTTTCCCAAAATGCCTGATATGATGCGCGTGTATTGTCCAATAAGCGCGTAGGTATACAAGTGTGTGTGTTTAAGATGTGTGCGTGCTTTGTCTTGTCAATTACTTGTCCGATCTCCTTATATTCATACATCTGTGGGTACACCATAGGAACGAGCGAGATGCTGCGTTCTGATCTCTCGTTCACACGTATCGCGCATTGCTGACGTTGCCGCCACCGCTCAAAGTCTTGGCCACGCTATAAGGCTGCGTACAATCTATCGTCACTATTCGTCACAATATGACGCTGTTTAGTGTACGACTTTTATCAACGAGAGCGGTGACAACTATAGAAAAAAAAACTGTTTTAGCATGTGCAATTCAAGCCCCTTCATATGATACCCCACTTGGCCTACTATCTAGACTTTTAATTTTTCCCCACCTCTTATCCGTCCTTTTTTATAGAAATTAAAAATATACATAACTTATTTTTCATTTTCCATACACGTGGATTAGCTTTGTTTACAACTAGGTATTTCAAATGGATAGCATTAGTAGTGCCTGCGATATTTAACTTTGTGACAAACAGACGGTAGTTGTCCGGGCAGCAGCCGTGCGGCGACAGCAGGCAGCACCCGAGCTGGTTGGGCCCGTGCGCAGGCGTCTTTCCGTCTTCGCAGCAACCGTAATCGAATTTAGTGCACGGCTGCCTCCTCCTTTCCTTCAATTTATTTAATTTTTTGCATCAGGCAACAAGGCCATAATATCTACAAATACCGTACAGATTAACATATCAATATTCAAAACTAAAATGACACAATACTGGGAGTCAAATAACCCGTCTGGAAATCGTAATAGTTAATGATAATAACTCACAGGAGCACAAATCGCAAAATAATCCTAATCAATCTTCCCTTTGTTCATATTTAGCAACCCTAATAAACTCTGTCTTTTGTTACCTATTCACGCTTCGCTGAACTATTTAATTTAGATGAAACTTGGTACTTACCTACATACTTTTCTATGTATTTAAGTATTTATTTCTCTATATATGTATGTTTATCTTCGTCAAGTACCCATAGTACAAGCTTTACTTAGTTTGGGACTAGGTCGATTTGTGTAAGATTGTCCCCAAATATTTATTTATTTATACCTAGCATGACTGTATAGATAAATTAACGAGAGTATGGAATTGCATATGTAGTAGTAGTATTGTATGTTTACAGGCATTCTTTATTTGAATTTTCTATTTTCTCGTACTATCAGCATAAAAAGAGGTTTGTTATTATATTGAAGAAGTAGGTAAATACCAAAATAATGTCAGTGTCAAATTGTGAATATTATTTACGTTGTGCATATATTTTTACGTCTGATTTTATTGTATTCTCACAATTATCAGAATTATTTTGTGTCAAATAAGCAAAAAACAGAGGACTACTACTTATTCCATTTCTTAAGGGTATGTAATTTTATTAAATTAAGAGAAAAATTTTCTCCTTTTGTTGCAAACGGTACAACCACTACAAATGTAATTCCATGTTCTCAATAATTCATCTATACATAAGATACATATTCAGAAATCATCCCTTAAACGCGTATTATGTTTACCATATTTTTAACCGACTTGAAAAAAGGAGGAGGTTCTCAATTCGTCTGTATGTTTTTTTTATTTTTTTGAACTTGAAGCAATTTATTGTGAAATGCGCCTGAAATGATTAAGGCGATAAACAGGTATAGTAGGTATTTATGGTATCTAAGTTCCATTGGACTATGCAACATGTACCTATATGTGGAATCCAGAGTGAAAGTTTATATGAAAGTGCGATTAGCGAGTTCTAATTGTTTTTAATAAAACAAAAAAGTTCACATACCTACCATTGACGTTTGAGCAAACTCCAACAGTAGTCAGTTCGGTGGTCCCTTCCGTGGTCGTTTCAGTAGATCCCGTTTCCGTAGAACCTGTGTCCGCGGTCGAATCCGTGGTCGATTCCGTGGATTCTGTTGTAGACGTAGCGGTTTCAGGGCATCCCTCCTTGTGCGGTCCGGTGGCTTGTGTGTCGTTCTCCGCGCAGCAGCCGTATCTGGAAGCCTTGCATGGCGGCGGGCATCCCTCCTGGTCGTTCCCTTCGGCTGCGGTCTTGTTGTCTGATGTGCAGCATCCGTACAAGGTTTCCTCGCACTTGGGCATGGGGCAGCCACTGTTGTGCTCGTCGTCCGCGGGAGACACGCCGTCGGGGCAGGAGCCGTGTTTGGTATCCTTGCAGGTCGACATCGGGTTTCGACATCCTGGAAATGGCAATTATATTTTTAGTTAAAGTCGCCGTCAATGAAATTGAAATGTCAATTCCAATACATTGTTTGTTTACATAGTTACAAAGTTCTATTGACGGCAACTTTAGACTAGTTTTGGGTATGTAAATTTTTTTGTTTCATACCACATAAAGTACAACTACCGTTAAACCTACGAACCCCATATCACAATATACATAACACTTTTAAGACCGGTTTTAGCCTATCGAATAGCCAGTCGTCACCGCACCGCCCGCGCCATTTAGTACGGGAGTGTTGTGTGTCCGCTTAAGAGGATGCGCGGGTGGTAATTTCTCCATACAAACGTAATCCCTTTAATAATGACTTTCAACTTTTTAAATTTGCGCTCGGCAGTAATGAGGAACTTCATGGACAATTTTTGCTACAGTAAGGCGAACATTTCCGAGCATTTGGAGAAGAAATTATAAATGTACATTTTTGTGTACTGTGTAAATTACGAATATTAGGAGGTTAAAAATTAAAAGTCTTGTTATAAGATCAAGTCGGGTATCATATGAAAGGGCTCGATTTGCGCTTTCTAAAATATGTTGAAAGAAATACCATTCCCCCCCCTTATCTTCGAAGTTTACCAAGCAAAAATTCTGAAATTATTACATAACTAGCTGTTGCCCTCGACTTCGTCCGCGTATTACATTTCATCGTCTAAAAGTTTGTTTAAGGAATGAATTAAAAAAAACATTGAAATTAGTTTTGTGCCTAGTCTTTTAGTAAACAGTCTAAAACCAAAGTTACAAATCTCTTATTTTCAAAATGGCTTGCTCTCTATACACACTTAGAACCCCCTTTGAACCCTCATGAATAGTAAACAGGCTGAAACCGTAAAGTTCTCAGGGTAAAATGGCGGAATGGCTTTTCCTTAATTTCACCTATTAATAATTTAAATCCCATCTCCGATAGACCTTCACGAATCAAATACCAAGAGGAGAGACCATTTTTCGCCCATCTGATTTTTTATTTTATTTTTTTGTAAAGTACCTAAACCTTTTTTGAAGGTTTTTCTTTTTTTTTCTGTTAAATGGTTGTTTTTATTTATTTTTTCAATGTTTTTCCTTTTTTTAACCTTTTTTAAATGTTTTTTTGTTGTTTTGTTTTTTTTTTTGTTTTAAATGTTTTATTCTTTTTTAAATGTTTTTCTTTACTAAAATTTTTATTTTCGGTTTTCAATGTTTTTTCTCTTCCTCTTTTTTGATCTTTTTTAATTTTTGTGGTGTTTTGTTTCTTTTTTAATGTTTTTTTTTGATTTTTAATGGATTTTTTTTTCCGCTCTTAAGTTTTATTCTCTTTTTACTGTTTAAAAAAAATTTTTGTTTTTTCTTGCTTTAGTGAGGTGAAAAGATTTGTATTACACACGGGTGCAAGTTATTTTGACGTCTCGAGGGTTGCACCACTCGCTACGCTCAGGATTCTATTTTTGAACCACGAGCGAAGCGAGAAACCATAGAATCCATTCGCTAGCTCGTGGTTCAACCCTAGGATCCATTCGCTAGCTCGTGTTTCAATTCCACACTCGCGGTTAAATACAACTTTGCACCCTTGTATAACAAATAACTATTATTTACTAGCTGTTGCCCGCGACATCGTCCGCGTAGAACTTTTTATCGTCTTAGAAAATGATTTCTCTCAATACAAAATTTGAACCCTCTTTTAGGGGATAATTTAAAAAAAAGTTGATGTTCATTTTCTAGTTTGTGAACAAACAGTCTAAAACCAAAGTTAAAAATCTCATACTTTAAAAATGCCTTGAAATACTCAAACTTTGAACCAATTTTAACACTCTTAGGGGATGAATTTGGAAAAACTCTGAAATCAGTTTTGTAGTCTTTTAACGTACAGAATAAGACCGAAGTTAAAAATCTCTTACTCACACTTTAAAATTTTATTGCTCGCCATTTAAAATTTGAACCCCCTTTTAAACCCCCTTAGAGGTTGAATTTTTCTAATCGCTGAAAGAACTTTTTTCGTAAACTTTTAAGTCTCTAGCTCAAAAAAAGTGTTGCCCATACAAAGCTTTCTTAACCCCCTTAGGGGTGGAATTTTCTAAAACTCTGAAAGTACTTTATAATTAATTTTAATAAGTAACATTTTGAATAGTTTTAAGTCTAGTAAAAAAAAAAGTTTTTCCCACACAACACTGGCTACCCTTCTTAAGGATCTTAAGGATCCCCTTAGGGATGGAGTTTTCTAAAACGCTGAAAGTTCTTTTTTAGTATTCTAATAAGTAATCTTTTTGCAAAGTTTTAAGTCTAACTCAAAAAAAAGTGTTGCCCATGCAAAGCTTGCTCTCCTTTTTAACCCTATTAGGGGTGGAATTTTCTAAAACGATTTGTGTTCTTTTTTTGTATTTTAATAAGTAATCTTTCTACAAAGTTTCAAGTCTCTAACTCAAAAACATAAACTTTCCCTGATAAAAACTTTGCACCCCTTTTTATCCCCCTTAGGGATAGATTTTTTCAAAACGCTGAAAGTCTTTTTTTTTGTATTTTTATAAGTAATCTTTCTACAAAGTTTTAAGTGTCTAGCTCAGAAAAAGTGTTCCCCATACAAACCTTGCACCCTTTTTTAACCCCCTTATGGAATGATTTTTGTAAAACGCCGAATGTAGTATTTTTCATGTTCTAATAAGTAATTTTTCGTCAAAATTTTAAGTCTCTATTAAAAAAAAAAATGTTTTTCCCATACAAACTTTGCACCCTATTTTACCCCCTTAGGGGTGAAATTTTCCAAAACGCTGAAAGTACTTTCTTTTTATTTAAATAATCTTTCTACAAAGTTTTAGGACTCTAGCTAAAAAAAATAGTTTCCCACATACAAACTTTGCACCTCTATTTTAGCCCCCTATTTTTAGGGGTAGAATTTTCTAAAACGCTGAAAGTACTTAATTTGTATTCTGATGACTAATCTTTCTACAAAGTTTTAAGTCTCTATTTAAAAAAAATATTGTTTCCCCATACAAAATTTGCACCCCTATTTTACCCCCTTAGGAGTAGATTTTTTTAAAACACTGAATCTAGGTACTTTATTTGTATTCTAATGAATAATTTCTCTACAAAGTTTTAAGTCTCTATTTAAAAAAAGTAGTTTTTCCCATACAAACTTTGCACTCTATTTTACCCCTTTAGGGGTAGAATTTTCTAAAACCCTGAAAGTTCTTTATTTGTATTCTAATGACTGATCTTTCTACAAAGTTTTAAGTCTCTATTTAAAAAAGAATGTTTCCCCGATACAAACCTTGCACCCCTATTTTACCCCCGTAGGGGTGGAATTTTCCAAAACGCTGAAAGTGTTTCATTTGTATTCTAATAACTAATTTTTCTACAAAGTTTAAGTCTATAGCTCAAAAAAAAAAGGTTCTCCCATACAAACTTTGCACCCCCATTTTACCCCCTTAGGGGTAGAATTTTCAAAAATCCCTTTTTATCCCTAGCCTACGTTATAAAAGCAACATACTGTGCAAAAATCAACTCTCTAAGATTAGTAGTTTCGGCTGTGCGTTGATGAGTGAGTGAGTGAGTGATTGAGTGAATAAGTCAGTCAGGACATAGGCATTTATTATGTATAAATAGATAGAAGATAATGAAACTCCCATTCAAATATCTCAAAAAATTATGAAGCTACATCCGTTTTAATGTCGCTTGTTAGAGTGAGAAAACGATGAGGGACTGTGACGTCAATATACTCGAACGTCATAGTAAAAAACAATCGTTTCATATGAAGGTGCGTTTTGCGGAAAAGGGACAGAACATACCCCCTCTTAAAACTTTGGACTCTTATAACTTAATCATTACCTATATAACCTCTTGCTTTGTTTTTTTCTCCATTTGACTATATTTATTTTAAATTCTTTTTCGAGATAATACATTATGATTATTTACCATATTTTCGATTCCTGAGCTATAACCACGAACTTCGGAATTCGAAAATATTCGGGTATCTCTATCTCTATCGCACTAACCATACTCGAGTGACAGGGATGCAAATATATGAACATTGGCTGAATGCGCCGAGCGCGTGCCATTGTCATTCAAAAAAAACAAATTCGTGTTAATTATATTGTTCAAATTTGTTGATTTCATTTATTGAAATTACGACATAAAACGACATTTGCGCATATAAGTTCTCATATCAGAATCGAATATTTTTTTATGGTTTATATTTTAGCATTTGTCTCGTAAAGGTCTATCGTAGACGGGATTTAAATTATTAATAAGTGAAAGGCAAAGAAATTCCGCCATTTTGACGAAAATTTGACGGTTCTTATAGCTGACAGTTGGAGCAGCGTTTGATTTCAATAAAAATAAATGAAAAATTAAATGAAGTCGTATATTTCGGAAAATTAATTAACAGTCGCAGTCAGATAAAAACTATCCTAAGTTGCAGCTAGAATAATAATGTACCTATATAAAATGTTTCATATTTTTCCGTTCATGGGATGCTGAGAACATTCGAACCGCGCAAAGCTTAGTTTCAAACTGGCTGATTCTTTTTTTAATTTAGAGATTTATTATAAGTGGAGATAAGAGAGCGGAGAGTGCAATGATCAAGGCACACGTGTTTAACAATAGTTTACACACAACACAACAAGAAAAATCTGTCAACTTTCTGTTCTGTTCTGTTCTGTTCTGTTCTGGTGACTCATCCAGCCAGCAGTTCTGCTGCAAGGACTCAGAGGTGCTGACTACAGGAGGGAGGAGGTGTTAGAGCAAAATAACGAAGAAGGCTCGCTTACCTCGTCTAGTGTAGCATATGCGGCAGAAAGTTAGTGGGGTATGAGAACCTTAACCGATCACCGACTTAACCGCAAATACTATAATGATCAGGGTAAGCGGGCTTGCTTGTCCATTTTGAACCAACTTCCGCCGCCCGGCCGCAGGCAACAGCTTCCTGCCCGAGAAACCGGAGAGCCAAGTAGATAGGACGGGAGTGTAGGTGTGCAGTCAGGATGGTTGGAGAGACGGGAGTTGGAGCCGACCCGAATACAGGCATCGTTAAGCCAGCATGGGGTAGATAGATACTATACTTGGTGAATAATATATATAATTCGTTTTTGACTGCTTTGTCCCTCCCCTTTGACCCTCAGGTTCTGACATTGAACCTCTTCGCGCTTATCGCAATTGTTAATCAAGACCCGGCGATTGTGTGTCCTCTCTGTCTCTTCGTTCTCCTCTTCTTTCTTGTCTCAGTAGTCAATCAATGATCAATGTCCACGTCTTGATTCGCTGGGTTGGTAACGTGTATCATGCGGCTGTACATTGGTCGAGTTTCAAGTGTATGTGACTGCGGCTGTAGACTTGTCTTTCCTCAGTAAGTATAGTCGCGGCTCGGCCATGTGCGCGTGTCGAAGTGCTTTCGTGAAAATGCCTTCAAGACTTGTTTTATTTAGACATAGAGTTGCCTTACTTCTTACTTCACTAGGCAAGGTAGTAAAATTTGGTTCTTTCTTTTACCTTTATCACTGCTGCTAGCGCGGTGGTCATATAGGTACATATATGTGGATTGAACGTTGACGATGCAAACCCGAGCCATTAAACACTAATTACCTACTAGTTTTCAACACTCGCTTCGACGTCAAAACTTCCCACTCAAATCACGTCACCGGTTCATCCAGCACCTGTACATGCTACCATCCTAATGCAAACTTAAAACTGCTCCCATAATAAAATGCACTGTTATAATCGTAGTTCATCAATAGCAACACTTACTTTTACACTAAAATCACCTCGACAATGCAACCCCCAGACACTAAATATTTAGACACGCGTATCAACTGCACAATAGGTAGTCAAAATACACTCCCTACTCGTTTCCAAAGCCGACTTTCTCCGCTAAAACCTTCCTTTCAAATGACTTTACCGGTTCATTCAGCACACCTGCACATGTCACCATCTTACTTAACGCACACATAACAATTGCACACATCATAAAATACACTTTTATTATTATAGTAGTTCATCAATCAATTGCAACATTCACCTCTGCACCAAAATCAGATTACAGGTAAGTATGTAGTAGGTACACACTTATTACATAGTCGATTATAGTGTTCCGACTTCATCCCTAGGCCTTCATCCATAATACCGCCCAATACGGCTTTCCATATTTCCAGACCATCTAGCCGATTATCGTCCATACGCCCAAGGCATGGCACCGTATAAAATTATTGATTCATCTGCGAATGGCATTTACGAATGGTATTCGTAAGCAATTTCAGCCTTTTGGAATCCGTATAATTAATTTAACTTGAACCTTGTCGGTCGGTCGCCACAATCTTGTTTTGTTCTATTGTCTTCATGAACCGCGATTACTGCACGTGGGTTTTCTCCAAGTTTCTTGTTAGGCGCAAATTTCAGTCGCCCCTTGTCCGTTTTTTTTTCTTTTTGTTTTTGCCCTTTCTACGTCAGGCTCGTGGCGGCGACGTTCTGTATTTAATTGTAGCTAACGCCAGATGTGTGATTGTAAAAGCATTGTAGACCTTCCATCCATTGTCCATAACTCAGTGGCTTAAAAGAGCATGAAGCTTCCGCTATGGGCTTGAAGGAAAAAACAATGATTGTATATTACCCGCTAGGCGAAAGCAATCGCCCAAAATAGTTTTAGTAATTATTAGCTGGACTCTAAAATAAAGGGGCAAATCGCGACACGGCGTTACATGCTAATATTAGTTATAAAATCAAATGGATAATACATATAGGTATATCATTCTAAACATAATAAATTAAATTGTTCACTTCCACCATTGGCCATTGCCATTACAAAACTTATGATCTAAGGTTTCAAGCCTTTTTGCACCGAAAGTCTTTGAATGTTACAGAACAGCGTGCAACCCTTGAGTATGTGCTTACTGTTAAATGTGAACGATTAAAAGGAAGTAAATGATTATCTAAATAGATATTGTGTACACATATAGATAATTAACTAGTGGAGGTTTATCGACATAACAGTGCGTCGACATATCATAACAAGAGGAGCTCTGTATTTTTACGAGCTGTGTATGTGTATTGCTGCCTTCCCGGGACGAATCAGGCAAGGTTGGTCTGCTATATCGGAGCCCGCCAATTACCGCCACCTCACTGTGATTTATGCGTACATTTGAATATTGGAGAGACCTCATCAAATGTATCGCTTCAACTTGGACAAGCGTCGTCGTAGCTGGCGAAGACGATAGAAGATGACCGCACATTAATCAGCTGCATTCACTGTTATATAATATATAGACGCACTGCAAATTTTTTTTTGTAGACCGGCATGTATCGCGAAATGAGTACGAGTATCGAAGCGAGTTATCGGAACGGACAGCGTGGTTAGGCGATGGAGACCGAGGCGAGCGCTTCAGATGTGTATTTCTAGTTTAACCATTGATTAATTAACTATGTGACATCTCCTCCCTGCATTAGTATATAGTTATTTCTAGTTTAACGATCGTCAAAATAAACTATTTATATGACTGACACCTACTCCATGCAATATTAGGTAACTAAGTAAATAACTAATTAACAGCAGAGGTGCAATTTTATAGCTTCTCTGCTTCCCTAGGTGTGGGTCAAAGCAGATGTTCTTCGCCGTTGATCATTAGGAAGAAACAAGAAGTGATAAGTGCGCGGGATGGCAGGGTGTTGTACATTGTATTAAGTATTCTACACAATATTAAGTTGGAGGCCTTTGTGCTAGGTGCTAGGGGCGTAAACAGATGTGTTATGTTGCTCGTCTAACTGTTGAACATTCGATCTAGCTGGAAAGTGGGATACGTTAGGACCAGGTAAAATAGCTTTTCCCGAGACCAAGGGGCCTCGTAGATTTACCCGTCATTTTCAAATCACTGAGCGATTTAGCCTTCAGAAAAAGGGTCTGGAATTTGAAAACTACATCTTTAATGTAAGGACCTCACCGGTTTTTAACTGTGACGACGGCGTGCCCTGTTAGGTGGCGACAGGTACAGGGTTGCTATTGCTGCAATTCACGGAGCTTGGAGTTGCACGCACTTTTATTGCACTCACTGTTTATACCCTCAATATATAACACACTGCGATTAACCCAGCACAACACAATTTGAAAAAAATCGAAGGGATGACTCAATGTATAAGTCACGCGTGTTATTTGGACTTGCGAAAGACGCGGGCGCAAGCAACATCTGCAACTGACCGACCTATTGTCTCATGGGCTTTTGTTAAATTTTATGGCGATAGGAAAGGACGAGAAAGGATCTCAGGCAACGACCGCTCTGTTCGGCTGCCCATACGAGACTCTCAAGAAAAATCTGTCAACTTTCTAAGCAATTATTTTGACAAGTTTGCAATGTACCTTGTTATGTTTTTTCGCGTCAAATCTTGCAACTGAATTTCTATCAGTTGTTGTCAACCGATTGAGCTGAAATTTTGCCCAAGCATACGTAGGTACGTTTAGTTTGGGCCCCTTATATAATTCTCAATTAGTAGTGATTTACTGCAAAAAAGTACAGTTGGCGATAAACACTTGACAAGAAGTTAAATCACGTCAGTTCAATGTCAGAAACCTGTTTATTATATGAACGATAAGTAGGTACTTAATGTAATGTAATGTAATGTAAGCTTTATTTTCCTTAAACATATAGGTACACAATATTCCTTAGTAAGTATTTTTATTTACTGTAAGGACCGCCTGTTGCGGTGAAAGCCTCCTCCAATTGCTTCCATTTTCCTCTGTCTCTTGCTGTTCTAGCCCATGTTTTACCTGCCATTTGGACAATATCATCACTCCACCTTTTGAATGGTCTGCCTCTTTTACGTTTTTTATATAATATAAACCAGTTCATTAGTATGTGTGACCATCTTTCATCCATAACTCTCTGCGTATGTCCTGCCCATTTCCACTTTAATCGGAGGACGTGTTTTGTTATCTCCTTGGCTTTTGTAGTAGGTACTTATTAAGTTGTAAAGTAGGTAATACTCACCACTTTTGGAGTCCCTTTCTACAACCCTACTATGTGCAAACGCAAAAACCGTTAGAACACATATGACCGTTTTCAATGCCATGATGTGGATGTGGCTTAATTTCTAAACGCGCAATATTTAAATTAGATTATAGATCGCTTAAGTATAAAAATATTAAATTTGAATTAAATTAGAAATGGAACATGTCCTAGATCCACCCGGGTTCTCACAAGATCGAGGATTTACTGGCGTAGAGAAGAGATCTGTTGCGGGTTATATATTACAACTCATTCACGCTCAACTACAGCAACACAGGCCAACCAGATTAAGTCTGACCTCCCATTACGTGTGGTTGCTACGAGTTTAGATGTCAACGTATGATTATAGCTCTGAATAGATAAATAGCTGATAAGGAGCAATACAACTCAAAGAAACATGTTATCACTCATCATACTCCTAGCGTGTTTCCATGTTGTAGGCTATCGTAAATAAACCCGGGGCACAGAATAAGTAATAGTACAAGCCCGGGGTCACTTATTTTACAAAAGAAACTGCCTCCTGACCTTCCAACGCAGAGGGGAAACCAAACATTGTTGGGATTAGACGGTTTCCTCGCGATCTTTTCCTTCACCGAAAAGCTACTTTATTATAAGTACTAGCTGTTGCCCGCGACTTCGTCCGTTAGAACCTGTTAACGTCTTATCTAAATGTGCCCCTAGTGAAAAGGGGTACAAGTGCACTTATGACGTTTTTGAGTTATATATACCAAAATTCTCAGAAAAAAAAACTGTGTCTTTTGGTGTAAACGGATCTAAGTTATCGTTAAAAATTCGGAAGTTACGAATTGTGTAAAATGGTATATCTCGCAAAAATTGTCAGCCTCAGTGGGTACAAGTTAAGTTGTAGTCTTATTAACACTGAAAACACAAAATTATTGTATGTTTAACTAAAGAACTAGCAGTATAACCACGTGAAAGAAGATTTTTTAAGCTGTAAAACTGCATTTTAAGTTTATTTATAGGTCTAGCGGTTAAAGTACAGTGAAGAAAAATGTAAATAATTTGGAGCACTGACGGTTTTTTGCGTCTCCTGTAAAGTAGTGTTTTTCGAGTTGTACCCCTTTTCACTAGAGCCACAGATGTTTATGTTTGTTTAATGAATGAATTTAACTTGTTTTGTAGACTTTTAGTAAACAGTCTAAAACCGAAGTTACAAATCTCTTACTTGTAAAAAAAATTTTCTTGCTCTCTATACAAACTTAGAAGCCCCTTTGAACTCTCATAGTAAACAGTCTGAAACCGTAGTTACAAATTAATTTCTTTAAAAATGTCTTGATCTCTATACAAACTTCGAAACCTCTTTTAACCTTCTTAGGCGATGCATTAAAAGTTTTAAGCACAATGTTACATTAGCAATAAGGTTTTTTTCAATAAATTATTCTATTCTATTCTATTATTCTATTAAAAACGCTGAAGTAAGTTTTGTACCTAGTCTTACAGCAAACAGTTTAAGAGGACTGCCTACCTGCGAATTTTCCCATACAAACGCTTTCGACTCTTTCCTCCCTGGTTTTTGAACCTAGAGCTATGATTTTTTTCAAATAAGATCAATATGATCAATATCTATGCCGCTATGTTTAATTTTTTTTGATCTTTTTATTTTAAAGAAACTTACAGCGCCTCGAAAACCGCAGAAAAGGCTTTATTGAATTGGCTGCAAAAAAAGCGCAGTATACAAATATATAACGGCTTCCGTAGCCCAGTGGGTAGTGACTCTGCCTACGAAGCTGGAGGTCCCGGGTTCGAATCCCGGTCAGGGCATTTATTTGTTTGTTTATCACGAATATTTGTTCCTGAGTTATGGATGTTATATATGTATATAAGTATCTATATGTATGTATCTATTATATATATCATCGCCTAGTACCCACAACACAAGCCTTACTGGGGTTGATTTGTGTAAGATTGTCCCGTAATATTTATTATATTTATTATGTATCTCCGATTTAAATTCACGGGACAAAGCCCGGTCATTTGGAAGGCGTGCGTGGGGATATAGATCCAACACGTAGAGGCCCTATGGAGACGAAGTTTAATGTGATGTAGTACACCTGCTAGAACCCATTCACGGGTACATCGGTAGATACCCGTGAACCGGTCCCAACAGGCGTTGGGGCTATTGTGGGTGAAATGGATAGAGAACTGGGTCTATGGTGATGAGATTTGGGTGGGCAATAAAATTGGGCTATTGCATAGAGGTCCGGACACCTGCCATAACATTGTAATTTACAAGGTTATCGAGGCAGGCGGTGACTAGCCACTCACTTATAAGATGGGCCCCTGAAAGTGCCGTAGAAAAGACGGCCAGGAGCAACACCGGGTGAGCGGCTCAGGGGTGTCGAGAGGTGGTGCTGCGCTTTCTCCGAAGTTACTCGCGGCGTTATGCCCTTTAACACTTCCACCCCTGGAGCATATAGCTCTGACGACTCCTCTCTGGACGGCCAATGAAGGCAAGCCAGAGCTGAGAGTCCTGCGGTCCCCCTTAGGGTTCCACTCCGACCGACGAAGACACGCCGGAGACGGAGGCCCTGACCGACTCTCGGGAGCACTCGGGTCCGTGGGGTCGTTACTCCCCAACAGCTCGCCACTTTATTATTATTATTATTATCCAAAAAATTAAAACGTAGCGGCAATAGCGGCATAGATTATTTCTTCCTCTAGCAGTTTCCAAAATTTATGATGATTGGTTGCGTTTTGGAGGAGGAAACAGTCGGGAGCGAAACCTCGATTTATGAGTTTTTTGCGTGGGAGTTTTAATCCGAGCTGCAGTTGTCCTTATCGCACGAATTGGAGGCGGAGGCAGTTTCTAAATATACGTACATAGAAAGAATAGTGATGAGCAACATTCGTTGACATATATAGTCAATGTGTAAAAAATATGAGTGGTAAAAAATAAACGATAAATCATATTACCAGAAAAGTCATCGATCACAAGAAGAAACCTGAGTCACAAAGCAAAAATATTGAATAGAAATGTATATTAAAATTATTGGAACATAGGTAACATGACAAGGCATACTGTGATATAGACTTTTTACAAAAAAGATTTAAACGTAGCTGCCTTCCTAATAGGTTCAATCACAGATGTATGAATATAAGGGTTCAATAAAGCACGAGGAGAACGTTCTTCAAAAAAAAAAAACTAGTACCACTAATGCCGCTTAGCCGACTAAATGTTTGGCATGATTTGCCGGAAAGTGACGAAGTTGCTGATTTGATTCGTGAGGAAGGCATGCGACAGGACCAGTTAGGTTTTCCACCATGTCTAATAACAACCAAATACTTACCATAATCTATGGGACTTAAATAAAAAAAATATATACATTATCATTGTTTTTTCATTCCAAAAATTATGAAGCTCATACCAAAAAACAAGTATGTCAAGTTTAGTGTTTAGCGCGTTATTAATTTTTTTTTTTGATTATATTACCAAGCTTAAAACCATTTTCAGCTACCTGTAATAGATACTGAACTGTTACTTAATCTTGTATTAATCTAAATTTAATTCTATAGTTAGTAAAACATAACAAAATGGAAAATGTTATCTCCACTTATAATAAATCTCTAAATTAAAAAAAGAATCAGCCAGTTTGAAACTAAGCTTTGCGCGGTTCGAATGTTCTCAGCATCCCATGAACGGAAAAATATGAAACATTTTATATAGGTACATTATTATTCTAGCTGCAACTTAGGATAGTTTTAATCCGACTGCGACAGTTAATTAATTTTCCGAAATATACGACTTCATTTAATTTTTCATTTATTTTTATTGAAATCAAACGCTGCTCCAACTGTCAGCTATAAGAACCGTCAAATTTTCGTCAAAATGGCGGAATTGCTTTGCCTTTCACTTATTAATAATTTAAATCCCGTCTACGATAGACCTTTACGAGACAAATGCTAAAATATAAACCATAAAAAAATATTCGATTCTGATATGAGAACTTATATGCGCAAATGTCGTTTTATGTCGTAATTTCAATAAATGAAATCAACAAATTTGAACAATATAATTAACACGAATTTGTTTTTTTTGAATGACAATGGCACGCGCTCGGCGCATTCAGCCAAAGTACCTGCGGCGCTACCTCGAAAACCGATACTCAATGTTCATATATTTGCATCCATGTCACTCGAGTATGGTTAGTGCGATAGAGATAGAGATACCCGAATATTTTCGAATTCCGAAGTTCGTGGTTATAGCTCAGGAATCGAAAATATGGTAAATAATCATAATGTATTTTCTCGAAAACGAATTTAAAATAAATATAGTCAAATGGAGAAAAAAACAAAGCAAGAGGTTATATAGGTAATGATTAAGTTATAAGAGTCCAAAGTTTTAAGAGGGGGTATGTTCTGTCCCTTTTCCGCAAAACGCACCTTCATATGAAACGATTGTTTTTTACTATGACGCTCGAGTATATTGACGTCACAGTCCCTCATCGTTTTCTCACTCTAACAAGCGTCATTAAAACGGATGTAGCTTCATAATTTTTTGAGATATTTGAATGGGAGTTTCATTATCTTCTATCTATTTATCTCCACTTATAATAAATCTCTAAATTAAAAAAAGAATCAGCCAGTTTGAAACTAAGCTTTCTGTGGTACGAATGTTCTCAGCATCCCATGAACGGAAAAATATGAAACATTTTATATAGGTACATTATTATTCCAGCTGCAACTTAGGATAGTTTTTATCCGACTGCGACAGTTAATTTATTTTCCGTAATATACGACTTCATTTAATTTTTCATTTATTATTCTTAAAGTATATCGCCACCACATCTGTCAGCTAAAAGACACGTCAAAATCACAGTAATAAGAAATACTACGGACAAAATGGCGGAATTGCTTTGCCTTTCTTTCGCCTATTAATAATTTTAATCCCGTCTACGATATACATTGACGAGACACATAGGTACCAAAAGCAAATATAAAATTAATCGATTTTGATATGCGAACTTATATGCGCAAATGTCGAATTAAGGCGTAATTTGTACAAAATGTAACAACAAATTCGAAAAACATAAACTTGGTTTTTTTGAATGGCACGCGCGCGCGCTCTTTGCGTATTCAGCCAAACCACGAAAACTGAAACTCGAAGTTCGTATATCTGAGGGCCTACCGCGAACGGCATTCGAAGTTTTCCCTCTCTGTCGCACTTATGTACGAACTTGTAAGTATGACAGAGAGGGGAAACTTCGAATGCCTTTCGCGGTAGGCCCTCTGCATTCCTGTCATTTGTTAGTGCGATAGAGATAGAGATACCCGAACATTTTCGAATTCCGAAGTTCGTGGTTTAAAAGAAAATACGGATGTCGGATAGATCTAAATTAATATTTTATGTGTGAATATGGTTAAAATTACTTGGAAATACTATTGTTGTTATTGTTTTAGTATATTTGACTAGCTTTAAGTTTAATATTGTACGTCCGAAATGGGCAAGCTGTTGGACTTTATTTTACCCAAAACAACTAAATGTATGTTCTGACAATAAAGAAATCTTATTTTATCTTATCTTATCGAAAATAGGGATGTAGACACTAAACAAAATAATCATAATGTTGTATTATCTCGAAAAAAAAACAACGCAAGAGGCTATATAGGTAATCACTAAGTTATAAGCGTATAAAGTTTTAAGAGGGGGTTTGTTGCGTCTCTTTTCCGCAAAACGCACCTTTATAATGAAACGATTGTTTTTTACTATGACGCTCGAGGATCGTGACGTCACGGTCCCTGATCGTTTTCTCACTCTAACAAACGACATAAAACGGTTGTAGCTTCGTAATTTTTTGAGATATTTGAATGAGTTTTTCGTTTCTTCTTTCTTTTGAAGTGAGTCTACAGCTACACCTCTATTTGGAAGACAAGCGGAAATAATCCATACTATACATACTAATAATCCATACTTCCATACTAATATTATAAATGCGAAAGTGTGTCTGTATGTTACCTCTTCACGCCTAAACCGCTGAACCGATTTAGATGAAATGAGCCCCGGGGAAGGACAAAGGGTAGTTTTCTATCTGAGGGGCTGAAATTGGGGGTGGAAATTTGTATGGAGCTACTGAAACCGCTGCACCGATTTAGATGAAATTTGGTATATAAATAGTTTGAGTCCCGGGGAAGGACATATAATAGGTTTTATCCCGGAAATCATCCCCTAAGGGGATGAAAAAGGGGGGGGGGAGGTGAAAATTTGGATGTAATCTATTTTGATGAAATTTGGTGTAGATATAGGTTAAGTCCTGGGAAAGGACATGGGATAGATTTTACCCCAGAAATCATCCCCTAAGGGGGTGAATTTAGGGGTGAAAATTTTAATACAATTTGGTAAAGAGATAGCTTGAGTCCTGGGAAAGGACATAGGATAGTTGTAATTCCGGAAATCACTCCCTAAGGGGGTGAAATGGGGGGTGAAAATTTGGATGAATCCCGTTTAGATGAAATTTGGTATAAAGGTCGTTTGAGTCCCGAAGAATGACATAAGATAGTTTTCATCCTGGAAATCATTCCCTAAGGGTATGAAATAGGGGGTGAAAGTTTGGATAAAATCCATGTACCTAGATGAAATTTGGTATAGAGATAATTTGAGACCCTTCAAAGGATATAGAATAGTTTTTGCCTCGGAAATCATCCCTTAAGATGGTAGAAGTTTGTTTGCATTATATTTTCTAAGTATTAAGTTCTACGCGGACGAAGTCGCGGGCAACAGCTAGTATATAATATATACCTACTTTATCAAACAACCGCACGCACACACTAACACACACGCACGCACACACTAACACACACACTCACAAGCGCACACACAGGCGCGCACACACACACACACACACACACACACACACACACACACACACACACGCACACACACACACACACACACACACACTCAACTTTAGGGTCACGACACTATGCCTGTGATACCTAATTCGTCTTTGTTTTTATTTTATGTTATAAATATTTACCTACATATAAGAAATTAACATTAACTGCTTTTTTATGGAGGAGCGGGTCTTCCTGACACAGGTATTTTTTACCTACTAGGAAGACCCAACCTTATTTTCAATGTAACCTAGCAATCTATGAAATAAAACATTTTCATTTTCATTTTCATTTTCATTTGTAACGGTACTAGTTACAGATGACTGAAAAACATATATTGTGGGTAATTTTTTTTTAACCCTTCAGACACAAAATATATTTCGATATGTCGTATATTTTTAGAGTAAACAGCCTTTAAACTTAAAAAAGCGGCCAAGTGCGAGTCGTACTCGCACATGAAGGGTTCCGTGAAATAAATTGCGGTTTGCGATTTATGACGTATTAAAAAAAAACTACTTATTAGATCTCGTTGAAACCAATTTTCGGTGGAATAAGTTTACATGGTAATGTACATCATATATTTTTTTTAGTTTCATCATTCTCTTATTTTAGAAGTTGCAGGGGGGGGGACACACACATTTTACCACTTTGGAAGTGTCTCTCGCGCAAACTATTCAGTTTAGAAAAAAATGATGTGAGAAACCTCAATATCATTTTTGAAGACCTATCCATACCCCACACGTATGGGTTTGATGAAAAAAAAATTTTTGAGTTTCAGTCGTGAGTATGGGGACCCCTAAAACTTAATGTTTTTTTTTTTATTTTTGTGTGAAAATCCTAATGCGGTTCACGAAATACATCTACTTACCAAATTTCAACAGTATATCTCTTATAGTTTCGGAAAAAAGTGGCTGTGACATACGGACGGACAGACAGACGGACGGACATGACGAATCTATGAGGGTTCCGTTTTTTGCCATTTGGCTACGGAACCCTAAAAACGTTTTTTGGCTCTCCTGTACAATTAGCTAAAACCTAGTTACTTTAATTTCAAGCAGCCGAGTATGCCTTGTCACCAAACGATATTTTGTAAAAAAACGATCGTTAGTTCTAATCAAGCGTGCTTCTACAACATTTTTTTAATAAAACGTTCTTAAGTTCTATCGACGTTGATTTCCTTTTTTTCCCCAATTATATTTGTCTTCCTTTTCAATTTCGATATTACAATTTTTTCTACATTGGTAACCACAATAATCACCCATTGGGTGCTGTCTTTTATTTTTGCTTATTCTGTCATATCTAGGTGCATTTATTTTAGGCATCGAATGATTTCGATTGTCTGATTCACTTAGTAAAGTCCCAGAGTCCATGGACGTCACAGGACCGGAACATTAAATTCACTTTTATGTAGGTTAGTGGGTATTCTTAGTTTTTGCAAATCAAACACTTAGCTTGCGGTTACTGAGCTAAACACAAGTAAGTCGTCGGTCAAACCATTTAAATCCAAGCAACTTATAGGTTTTCTGATCGAGTTTTATAATCGGGCAAAGATAAAAACAAGTATCTAGTTAAACCAAGGTAGAAGCAAGTAAAAAAGTGTTTCCCACACAAACCTTGCATCCCTTTTCATCCCCTTAGGGGTGAAATTTTCCAAACCACTAATTGTAATTTGTTTGTATTCTAATAAATAATCTTTCTATACAATTTCAATTCTCTAGCTCATAAAAAAGTTGTCTCCATATAAATTTTTATCTCTTTTTTCCCCCTTAAGGGTGGAATTTTCCATTGTACTAAGTCATCTTTCAACAATTTTATAGTTTTTTTTTTTTTTTTTTTTTTTTGCCTGGCTCCTTCCCATTTACTTGGGGTCGGCCCTTCTAAACATGCGTCGCCAGGCCGGTCGGTCCTGGGTCGTCTCTGGTCTTAAATTTCCCGCTTCCATGTCTTTTCTCACTACTGCCATCCAGGTTAACCGGGGTCTACCTCGCCCCTGGGGTGCAACAGTCATGTCTAGGACTTTTCTGGTCATGTGCTCTGGTGGTCGTCGCATCACATGACCGTACCACCTCAATCGGCTTTCTGCTAGTTTATCTTGGATAGGCTTTATTTTGAAACTGCCTCTTATATGGTTACACGATCCAGCCTCGAAACGCCACCTAAGCATTTTCATTTCAGCGCAGTGTACCTTGTTTTCTTGCTGCTTTTTAAGAGGCCAGCATTCAGCTCCATGCGTCATTGCTGGGCGTACCGCTGTTCTGTATACTTTTCCCTTGATGCGAATTGGCATTTTACTGTCACAAAGCACGCCCGTGAGTTCTCTCCATTTCATCCACCCTGTGTTTATACGATGGGTAACATCCATGTCTATTGCTCCATCGTTACAGATGATAGAACCAAGGTATTTGAAATTGCTTACTTTTTTCAACTGGTGGTTTTGCAGGAGAATGTTGGCATTTTCGTTGGTGTTGGTGTTACTAAAATTGCAATGCATATACTCAGTCTTCTCTCTGCTCACTCGTAATCCGGCTCTTTCTAGTGCTTCTCTCCACTGCTCCACTATGCGCTGTAAGATGCTGGGGTCTTCACTTGTGAGTACTATGTCATCAGCATAGAGAATGTCCCATGGTGGAGGTCGTTGTATCTGTACCGTTAGATGGTTAATTACGAGATTGAACAGGAGTGGACTGAGTGCCGAGCCCTGGTGAACACCGACTTTGACTTCGAACTCTTCGCTTATACCAGCTGGGCTTCGCACTTTCGTTGTGACATCGCGGTACATGTCTTTGACGAGGTGGATATAGTGCTCTGGTACTCCTTGTGCTCGGAGAGCTTGCCAGATTAGTTCCCTTGGCACACGATCGAAGGACTTTTCCAAGTCGATAAATATCATGTGTAAGTCGGTTCTTTTGGCTCTGAATTTTTCCATCAGAATTCTCATCGAGTGTATAGCGTCAGTTGTTGATTTTCCTGCGACGAAACCGCATTGGTTCTCAGACACGTTTGTGAGTTTGAGTAATCTCTTATTTAAAATCCTTTCTTACATTTTAAAGGTGTGTGAAATAAGCTTCATGGCTCTATAGTTGCCACAAAGTCTAATGTCGCCCTTATTTTTGTAGAATGGTACTAGGTAGCTTCTTCGCCATTGGTCGGGTATACCCTCGCACAAAATTTTGTTGAACAGCTTAGTTAGGAACTTGACCCCATCGTCTCCCATTCTCTTCCAGAACTCGGCAGGAATCTCGTCTGGTCCAACGGCCTTGTTGTTTGACATCGTCCGAATCGATGAGAATACCTCTTCCGGTGTTATGCATGCTATTGCACCCTCTATAGCTGGGATTTCGTGAAGATTCTCACTCGGAAAGCTTTCATTGAGTAATTTTGACTCTTTCCATCAGTTCTTAATGTCCTCGTTGGATGTCAGCAATTGGCCTTGGTCATTTTTAATAAACTTGATGAATTTTGTATCTTTACTATTCATGTGTCTTTGTTTCGCGAGTTTGAAGATATCTTTATCATTCGGGGCAGTCTCGAGGTTTGCATAAAAGTCATCTTCGGACATAGCTCTGGCTTGTGCTACAGCACGCTTTGCAGTTTTCTTCGCAGTTTTGTATATTTCCGGGTCATGTTGGTCCTGGGTAGCCTGCCATTGCTTAAATAGTGTTTTCTTAACTTCCAATTTTTCTTTGACTTCTTCGTTCCACCAACTTGTGTCTTTGTTACCGTTGATGGCGCCTTTGGATACACCAAAGTGTTCTCTGGCTTTTTTGCTACAGTATGATTGGAAGTTACTCCACATGTCATTAACGGTCTCCTCCAACTCCACCTTCGATTGAATATACTCAGCGACGTCTTTGCATAGTTCCTGCCCTTCTTCCCGCTCTAGTTTCTGCCAGCGGGTCCTAACGATTTTGACTCTTCTCACCTTGATTGGCCTGAGACTTACGAATTCAGCAACTAGCAATCGATGCTGTGATGTTAAAGGTTCTCCGGGGATAATTTTACAATCTTTGAAAGTTTTTAGCTGGTCTCGGTCTGCTAGAATGTAGTCTATCTGGCTGCAGGTTCCTCCGCTTTTATAAGTTATTAGGTATTTTGAAGGCTTAGAGAAGAATGTGTTGACAATTGCTAGGTCGTGTGTGAGGGCAAAATCCAAGATGCACTCTCCTTGCGAGTTGATGTCGCCATATCCACTGTTGCCATGTACTCTTTGGTAGTTTGTTGTTGTCTCACCAACGTGGCCATTCAGATCGCCGCCTATGTATTTGGATTCGCTGCTTGGGATAGATCGCATTAGTTCGTTGATCTCTTCCCAGAATTGTTCTTTGTCCGCGTTTGAGCAGCCGGTTTGTGGAGCGTATGCACATATTACGTTCATGCATGGTTGGCCATCGAGGGCGAACTTGATCGACATCAGTCGGTCATTAATTCTGTTCACCTCTACTATGCGCTCCTGGAAGTCCTGATCTAAGGCTATCCCGACTCCATTTTGTGGGCGTGTGCCGTGATACACAAGTTTGTAATTGTGCCCGATATTCCGTGACTTTGACCCTTTTCATCTCGTTTCCTGGATGCAGCATATGTTAATGCGTCTACGATATAAAGCCTCACTCAGCTCAGCGCTTCGTCCCGTCATCGAGCCCACGTTCCAGCTTGCTATTTGCACTTTGGGTGTTTGTTGGGGGGCCCTGCTGACGTTGCCGTCGCTTCGGGGGTACGCCCTAGTATTCGTAGTATTCCTGTCGCTGCTGTCGTCGCTTAAGGGGTACGCCCTAGTATTCGTAGTACTCCTGTCGCTGCTGTCGTCGCTTAAGGGGTACGCCCTAGTAGTTATCGTTCCTTTTCTTTTTGTACTTTGCATGATTAGAAGATGTATTTTGGCTTTTTGTTTTTACGTATAGTATCTAGCTTAACCCTTTACCTACGGGGCCTTGAATCACTCCGTCATCGCTCAATACGGGCATGTTTTGGCGAGAGTCAGTGGTTAGGCATAATTTCACTTACTTATAACTTTTGAAGTATTACAGCTACACAGTTGAAATTTCACACAGACAATGAGTATACTGTGTTTAATCAATAAATAATCACTTAGAGTAATAATATTCACTATTTTTTCTGATATCAAGCAATATATCAGTCACTAAGAAATTGCAGATTTTTAAGTTACTTCTCGCGGATTTCACATGTTTAAGTTTAAGAACATTAGTTTATAGTATATTTAACACAAATAAACACTTTAATAACGATAATTATAAAAATAATGCATAAATATCAATCACTAAAATGAACACTCCAAACACTCCCACGCCGTACTCTAACAAAAACACTAATGTCCGCCATATTTAGTTCAATTATTTGCACGTCTGCAGTACGGGTGTCAACCCCAGTTGCTACCAAGAAAGCGGTCATTTTTATAAATATGTTTATTTCAGAGCCATCTACCGAAACATTTTGATATTTTTTTCTTTGTATCTGTACTAATCCCAATGCATAATGTGACCGCTATTACCAAGACACAAGGTTTTGTTTTGATAAAAAAAAATATTGAACATGACCATTACTTCGATCAACTATAGTTGACACCCGTACTGCAGCGGTGTTGCCGTACTGGCAACTCTGGTTGACACCCGTAGGTAAAGGGTTAAAAAATATATTTCCTTTATACAAACGTTTCACCCCCTTATAAACCCCTAAGGGGTGGTATCTTCCAAAATGCTGAAAGATTGTATTTGTATTCTAATATGTGAGCTTTCTACAATGTTTCGAGCCTCTAGCTTAAAAAAAATCATCTATACAAAGGTTGCACCCCCTTTTAACGAATGTAAAATTTTCTCAAACGCTGAAAGTATTATTTTGTATTTCTATATGTAATCTTTCTACAAACTTTTAAGCTTCTATCTCAAAAAAGAGTTTCCCTCATACACACTCTGCAACCCTTTTTAACTCCATTAGGGGTGGAATTACTTTATTTGTATTCTAATAAGGAAGCATTCTACAAAGTTTTAAGTCACTAGCTAAAAAAAATGTTTCTTCTTTACAAATATTGCACCCCTTTTTAATCCCTTTGGGGACGGAATTTTCCAAAACACTTAATGTGCTTTATTTGTATTCTAATAAGTAATCTTTCTACAAAGTTTTAAGACACTAGCTCAAAAAACAAAGTTTCCGCATACAAACTTTGCACCCCTATTTAACCCCTTTAGGGGTGGAATTTCCAATAATCCCTTTTTATTCGTCGCCTACGTTATAAAAGGTAGTTCTGGTGTAAATTTCAAGTTTCTAGTCCCAGCAGTTTCGGCTATACGTTGATCAGTCAGTCAGGAAGTCTTGTTTTATATATAAAGATTCTCTTTCCGCTTGTCATCCAAATACTCTACACCCCTATTTGGACGACACCGACACCGTAGACTCAAAATTTATTAATACTTCAAAAAACCGTTTTAATGTCGCTTGATAGAGTGAGAAAACGATCGGGGACCATGACGTCACGATCCTCGAGCGTCATAGTAAAAAACAATCGTTTCATATGAAGGTGCGTTTTGCGGAAAAGGGACAGACAATACCCCCTCTTAAAACGTGCGACACTTATAACTTAGTGATTACCTATATAACCTCTTGCGTTGTTTTTTCTCCATTTGACTTCATTTTAAGTCCTTTTTCGAGAAAATACAACATTATGTATAATACTAGCTGTTGCCCGCGACTTCGTCCGCGTAAAACTTTTTATCGTCTTAGAAAATGATTTCTCTCAATACAAAATTTGAACCCTCTTTTAGGGGATAATTAAAAAAAAAGTTGATGTTCATTTTCTAGTTTGTGAACAAACAGTCTAAAACCAAAGTTAAAAATCTCATACTTTAAAAATGCCTTGAAATACTCAAACTTTGAACCAATTTTAACACTCTTAGGGGATGAATTTGGAAAAACTCTGAAATCAGTTTTGTAGTCTTTCAACGTACAGAATAAGACCGAAGTTAAAAATATCTTACTCACACTTTAAAATTTTATTGCTCGCCATTTAAAATTTGAACCCCCTTTTAAACCCCCTTAGGTTAATAAGAATAGAATAAGAATAAGAATTATTTATTGCATAACTGTGTATGGTATGGATAACATGTATACAAATAGTTTCAACAGGTGCCCTTACGGGCGTGCAATATTTAGGTACATTTATAGCATATAACTAACATTAAAAATACATTCATTACAACACTAAATCCTAAAATCTTTCACGATTGTTTACTGACCCAAAAAACTCATTGAGGCTATAAAATGATTTATTTATAAGCCAGTTTTTTAAATTTACTTTGAACGTCCTACCTTCCATAGCTTTTATATCAGATGGCAGATGGTTAAATACACGAATTGCAGTTACAAAAGTGCTCTTCTCGAAAATAGAGGAGCTGATTTTCGGTACCCTAGTATCATATTTATATTGCTTTCTTGTATTACATTTAGTACCAGACCAAGTTGGGAAATAGTCGGGTTGGCTTTTTACAAGCAAACTTATTTGTAGAATGAAAATGCCTGTTAATGTTAGGAAACGCTTTTCTTTGAAGACTTTACGAAGAGAATCTCTGATGTTCATGCGGAAAATGGTTTTTAGGCATCTTTTCTGGAGTAAAAATGTTTTATGCACATCCACTGAGTTACCCCAGAAAATTGTACCATAGGTCAGCAAAGAATATACATTTCCATAGTACGCACTGATGACTACATTTTCGGAACAAGTTTCAGAGAGAATGGATAAAGCGTAGCAATTTCTGGAAATCTTTTTGTTTATTTGATCAACATGTGTTTTCCAATTAAGATGTGTATCTACATGTACTCCTAGGAATTTAACACTATCTGCTACCTCTATGGTTGTACCAGCTTCCGATACATTTAAGGAAAGAGGAGCGGTTTTGTAATTTCTAAATTGAATGAGCTGGGTTTTGCTTAGATTAAGTTTAAGGTTTAAAGCAGTGAGCCAATCTATAATTTTGCTCAAAACAATTTTGATATCCCTTTCGAGGTTTACAACTGAGCGGTCACATGAAAAAAATATTGTTGCATCATCTGCGAAAAGTACACTTTGTTCATTTACAATAGTAGGAAGCTCATTTAAATATATCAAAAAAAGAAGTGGCCCTAGCACACTTCCTTGGGGTACTCCATAAACTGCTTCCCCATAACATGACAACACCGGTTCAATAGTTTTACTTTGTCTGTTATAATATTCTATTTCTACAGCCTGTTGTCTTCCACACAAGTAGCTTTTGAATAAATTCAGGGCATTTCCCCTTATCCCGATATGCTCTAATTGTTGCAACATCACCTCATGCACAACGCAATCGAAGGCTTTAGACATATCGAGCATTAGGGCAACGAAAAACATAGAGATTGAAGTACTTTACTTTCCCTCGTTAACTTATCTATTGTTTTACGTAATTCATTATTTTCTAATATTTTACTGTCTAATTCATCTCGGGTACTATTAAGAGTGATCTCAAGCTCAGTAATCTTTTCGTGAAGTGGTTGAATTTTTCTAATCGCTGAAAGAACTTTTTTCGTAAACTTTTAAGTCTCTAGCTCAAAAAAAGTGTTGCCCATACAAAGCTTTCTTAACCCCCTTAGGGGTGGAATTTTCTAAAACTCTCAAAGTACTTTATTATTAATTTTAATAAGTAACATTTTGAATAGTTTTAAGTCTAGTAAAAAAAAAAGTTTTTCCCACACAACACTGGCTACCCTTCTTAAGGATCTTAAGGATCCCCTTAGGGATGGAGTTTTCTAAAACGCTGAAAGTTCTTTTTTAGTATTCTAATAAGTAATCTTTTTGCAAAGTTTTAAGTCTAACTCAAAAAAAAGTGTTGCCCATGCTCCTTTTTAACCCTATTAGGGGTGGAATTTTCTAAAACGATTTGTGTTCTTTTTTTGTATTTTAATAAGTAATCTTTCTACAAAGTTTCAAGTCTCTAACTCAAAAACATAAACTTTCCCTGATAAAAACTTTGCACCCCTTTTTATCCCCCTTAGGGATGGATTTTTTCAAAACGCTGAAAGTCTTTTTTTTTGTATTTTTATAAGTAATCTTTCTACAAAGTTTTAAGTGTAAAACAGAAAAAGTGTTCCCCATACAAACCTTGCACCCTTTTTTAACCCCCTTAGGGAATGATTTTTGTAAAACGCCGAATGTAGTATTTTTCATGTTCTAATAAGTAATTTTTCGTCAAAATTTTAAGTCTCTATTAAAAAAAAATATGTTTTTCCCATACAAACTTTGCACCCTATTTTACCCCCTTAGGGGTGAAATTTTCCAAAACGCTGAAAGTACTTTCTTTGTATTTAAATAATCTTTTTACAAAGTTTTAGGACTCTAGCTAAAAAAAATAGTTTCCCACATACAAACTTTGCACCCCTATTTTAGCCCCCTATTTTTAGGGGTAGAATTTTCTAAAACGCTGAAAGTACTTAATTTGTATTCTGATGACTAATCTTTCTACAAAGTTTTAAGTCTCTATTTAAAAAAAATCTTGTTTCCCCCATACAAAATTTGCACCCCTATTTTACCCCCTTAGGGGTAGATTTTTTTAAAACACTGAATCTAGGTACTTTATTTGTATTCTAATGAATAATTTCTCTACAAAGTTTTAAGTCTCTATTTAAAAAAAAGTAGTTTTTCCCATACAAACTTTGCACTCTATTTTACCCCTTTAGGGGTAGAATTTTCTAAAACCCTGAAAGTTCTTTATTTGTATTCTAATGACTGATCTTTCTACAAAGTTTTAAGTCTCTATTAAAAAAAAAAATGTTTCCCCCATACAAACCTTGCACCCCTATTTTACCCCCGTGGGGGTGGAATTTTCCAAAACGCTGAAAGTGTTTCATTTGTATTCTAATAACTAATTTTTCTACAAAGTTTAAGTCTATAGCTCAAAAAAAAAAGGTTCTCCCATACAAACTTTGCACCCCCATTTTACCCCCTTAGGGGTAGAATTTTCAAAACTCCCTTTTAATCCCTAGCCCACGTTATAAAAGCAACATACTGTGCAAAAATCAACTCTCTAAGATTAGTAGTTTCGGCTGTGCGTTGATGAGTGAGTGAGTGAGTGATTGAGTGAATAAGTCAGTCAGGACATAGGCATTTATTATGTATAAATAGATAGAAGATAATGAAACTCCCATTCAAATATCTCAAAAAATTATGAAGCTACATCCGTTTTAATGTCGCTTGTTAGAGTGAGAAAACGATGAGGGACTGTGACGTCAATATACTCGAGCGTCATAGTAAAAAACAATCGTTTCATATGAAGGTGCGTTTTGCGGAAAAGGGACAGATAACATACCCCCTCTTAAAACTTTGGACTCTTATAACTTAATCATTACCTATATAACCTCTTGCTTTGTTTTTTTCTCCATTTGACTATATTTATTTTAAATTCTTTTTCGAGAAAATACATTATGATTATTTACCATATTTTCGATTCCTGAGCTATAACCACGAACTTCGGAATTCGAAAATATTCGGGTATCTCTATCTCTATCGCACTAACCATACTCGAGTGACAGGGATGCAAATATATGAACATTGAGTATCGGTTTTCGTGGTAGCGCCGCAGGTACTTTGGCTGAATGCGCCGAGCGCGTGCCATTGTCATTCAAAAAAAACAAATTCGTGTTAATTATATTGTTCAAATTTGTTGATTTCATTTATTGAAATTACGACATAAAACGACATTTGCGCATATAAGTTCTCATATCAGAATCGAATATTTTTTTATGGTTTATATTTTAGCATTTGTCTCGTAAAGGTCTATCGTAGACGGGATTTAAATTATTAATAAGTGAAAGGCAAAGCAATTCCGCCATTTTGACGAAAATTTGACGGTTCTTATAGCTGACAGTTGGAGCAGCGTTTGATTTCAATGAAAATAAATGAAAAATTAAATGAAGTCGTATATTTCGGAAAATTAATTAACTGTCGCAGTCGGATAAAAACTATCCTAAGTTGCAGCTAGAATAATAATGTACCTATATAAAATGTTTCATATTTTTCCATTCATGGGATGCTGAGAACATTCGAACCGCGCAAAGCTTAGTTTCAAACTGGCTGATTCTTTTTTTAATTTAGAGATTTATTATAAGTGGAGATAACACGCATATACAGGTGTGTTCCTGTCTTTATAGTACCTGATAGCCCTCTTAACATACAATATTGCAATCTCTGTGGACAATCCGGATCTGAGACCGAATTGTGCGTCGTGCAACTTAATGTACTTACAAAGTTGCTCATTAAGAAGGCTATCAAGCACTTTAGCAAGAACAGTTGCCAGAGAAATGGGCCGGTAATTTCCCAGGTCCGACAAATCCCCCGTTCTGTTCTTCACCAGCGGCACTACCACTGTCCTAGTTAGCTTCCTGGGGAGATAGGCGTGTCTGAAGCACAGCGTGTAAAACATCGCCAGCACCCGCGGCAGGAGAACTCCTGCATACTTGAGATGCTCTATGCTGAGCCCGTCGTGACCCGGTGATTTACCTCTCTGCATGTTTTTGATCACATTGTGAACTTGCTTAGCGGTGAAACTTAGGGTACTCTCACCCACAACGGTCTCAGCACATCGCACCTCTTTTGTAGGTTTATGCAGGATTGGGTCCACAGAGAACACACATCTGAAGCTATTTGCGATGTCCCTCTTGTCGCTAACTTCCCTTACAGTCACAGGGACACTAGGCCTCACATTAAGCTTGTTTGTGCTTTTCCAGAAGGCCTTAAAATCATTTGCTGCCCTTTTGGTGGCCAGAATATCGGCTTTAATTTGTTCCTGCCTATCCTGGCACCATTTTAATTTTGACTTGAAGACCCTCCTGGAATCACACATATCCTCATATACTGGACCCTGCTTAGGTTTATTGGCCGACACCCAAACCAGAAACTTTTCTCTCGCGAGTCTATGTACGCCAGCGACGTACTTGTTCCATCCCGCTACGGTATTCCGCTTGGCGTGCCCTCTCCTGCTAGACTTTCTCGCCGCATCAGTCAAGGTTTCAATTATATCATCACACATTCTATCTAAAATTATTGAATGATCGCGCTCCATACATAATTTATCAGCACACGACGTTAGCTCTGCCGAAAAGTCCAGCATTCTCAACCTATCATTACACAGTCTTTAGTACAATTCTATTTGCGAATTAATTTAGTAAGGAGGTATATGTTTTTTGTGAACATGATTCAAATTTCACAGATGGTTTTCTTTACGGAGGGTGGCACACAAAGTTATGTTTCTGTCGTTATATATGAGGCGATTTCATCCTACCTACCATCTAAAGGATGACTCACGCTAGAACGGACCGTGTCCGGTCCGGGCCGTTTTCTAAGAAAAACGACGGCGTTTTTGCGCGGCCGAGCCATACCTAAGCCCAGCCGACCCACGGCCGAGGTTTGGAATCGGCTCGGTGTCGGCACGGCACGGACGTGGCTCGGCCGGGCTTGGATATGGCTCGGCCGCACAAAAGCGCCGTCGTTTTTCTTAGAAAAAGGCCCGGGCCGCCCACGGCCGTGAGTCATCCTTAAGTCGGACGAAGCATCCTTCCTTAATAGCAATATATAGTAAAGCGCAAGCTGATCAGTTAGATGATAACTTTCCCAAACTCGTCTTTTGTGCGTAGCAAATGATCACGTCGCTTTTTTCCCCACTTGAGTTTTTCCTGGCTTCCATTTAGAATTTTTACACGAACAATGAAACTTTGTGGAAATATTCCTATTCTACTCAGATAATAAGATTAGACAACTAAATAACAAATGATGAAATAAATGAGTAGGCCGCGGTCGCAGGTCACTTGATAATGAAATAACGAAATTATCAGAAACTCATAGTTTTTAAATCAACGGGTCACGAGGCAAATTGCTGAAAGTACCAGTCTACGTAAAAGATTATGGTTCTCTACACTTTAATTCCATTGGAAAGCTTTTAAATTATATCCTGCAAGAATAAAATATATATCTGGGGGCACGGTAGTGCCCCCGCCAAGTCCAGCTTAACAAAGAGGCACGGCCGTACCATCCTTTTCTCGAAGCCATTCAGGCCATTTTCAACATCCTGTAATTTTGTGCTGGCTAAAGCTAGAACCCTGAATTTTCAGGAACATGTAGGGCACATAATATGGCTAACATATAATATCAATAACATTCAATTTGAACTTTTAGTTTAAGAACTATTGTCCGTCAAAGTTCGTTAGTTTTGTCACTGACATACTCACTGATAATGATCACGCTAATTCTAAGGTACTTCTAGCAGACCCACAAACTCCAAATTTCAAATGTAATAAGTTTTTAGCCTCATAACTCATAAAAACTCTAAAAATATTGCAATTTCAGTCACGTTTCAGAGACATACAAACTGAATAAGTTAGTTTGTAATTCTATACAAATAGATGCGATTACAAAGTTACTTTTGCAGTTCCTTCCCGCGAAACTATACAAACGTTAATTGCGGTTGGTATTTTAACATTCCCATAAAAAGTCTACAAAAAGAAATGAGATCCCATAAAAACATTCCATGTAAAAAATAGGCCAAGTCTCGAAACTCTTTCACAGTAAAAAGTGGTGAGATATTTCGTAGAACCAAGTCAGGCATTCTTATTAATCTTTATTTGCTTGCTAAATAAAATTTTGTGACTTAGCAATCACACTAGTTTTAGGTACCTCGTACCCTTGGTATAATAATGCAATATGTGACGATACGTCAAAAGTCATTTTATAATGGAAAAAGCCTTAAAAAAATGCGTTCTACAATACACGAAAGAAATTTTATTTTTAACTTTTTTAGTTCCTGAGATATTTACTCGGAAAACGACGTAAGTTATCAATGGACGTAAAATAGAGTTACAAATGCGGTTGCTTCGTTGTTTAACGTCGCTGCCGCGAGCGATGTGCGGCGCGTGCGCTGTCGTAATGTCAGTCGCGTCAGTGTTACCGGACAGTAAGTATGTGTCGCGCGTTGGATCTAAATTGGCAAAAATGGATGCGGGACATGAAAGTCTCAACCGTGAGTAATTTCAAATGTTAATAAGATACTTTTGTACAAAACAATTGTAAGTGCGCATACGGCTGTTTGGGTATTGATTATAGCAATAAAATAGCCAGTCGCATCATCATATACGATACTTTTATTGATTTTTGGCATTTGCATGAAAATGCTTAAAAAAACTTATGAAGTACATTTCCCTGATATTATGCTATGAGTATTACGTAATTTTAACGTTTGTTTAAATGCTGGCCGTAGGTTCACTTGCGCCTTTGTTATACGAACTATTCATGGCTGCTTGTGAAGATATTGCGTTATATGACGCAACTGTGGGTATCGCGTGTGCACTTACGTCGTTATATTAGGTCGTCGACAAAGATGCGTCGTTTTCAAAAAGTTTGATTGCATATAAAAGGCACGTTTTTCGTACAAATGTTACATTTCTATATTTATTTGTTTTGTAGCTTGCCTAAATAATACTACTAACGCATTTTTAATTCATTTATCTTTTATTTATTTTTTACACACTGTATAAACTTTGTGTTTTAAAATATTTGTACGTAAAAGTGGCTTATTTTATGTGTTACTTCCAGTTTTGAAAGCAGTTGCGGAGTTTTGGGGCATTTCGTCTGATGAAGAAATCTTCGATAAAGCTGACTTGGAGAGACCAAAATGACAAAATGAACGTATATTACTATTCCGAAAGGCGACAGATTCTAAATGGACTGTATCAAATTGAGTCCTTACGCGGGTCACCGTGACTTTGCAAAATGAAGGTTAATGTTTGAGCAGATTGCGTATCGGCTTACCTGGAGATCTTGAAGGCAGGCTCAGCATCCGATGAAGGCACTCCCTAAGGCTAAGCCCAGCGCTGGATCCATGATAAGCGGCACCCCTGGTTCTATCACTCAGACATACAGATGTAATAGCCGAGTCGCAATCTCTTTATGATAATTTGATTGGAAGCCGGTTAGGTTACAACCTGCCCGTTTACTATAAAGAAACTATTTCTAAATCGGTCCTACCATATCAGCCAGATGTATCAGATAGTAGTCCTTTCAGATTGCAGTTTAGGCCAGATGACAGCTTCGAAAGCTCTCCATCTACGTCTATTTTGAACATTCTACGGGACAAAGTTAATATTCCTACGCTAATACCATCCCCTGAGCATTTCAGTTGTGAGGATGATTGTAACGTCGAATTTTGTGCGAAACATGACCAGCATAGGAGTTTTAACCGAACAACTCTTTCTCGAAAACGTTTTGCGTGAGAAATAATGCAAAGGCATTTGTCCAGGATCATCAACGTTTGGTTTGACACTGTTATCAGACATGTCCCCAGCCACATCTGTTACTCCAATGCTTTCTTCAGACGACGAAAATGATCAAGTGTCAGTTTTGCTGTTGTTAATGAGAGCGACGAATCCAACAAGGAAAATAATACCACCGACGGTACAAACGAAGCATGCATGGTTCCAGGCGCGAGAGATGAAAAAAGACACTTAATAGGTGGAGACAAATGGCTTCAAAACCAATGACAACGCCTAAACAATTTAGGCCAAGGGTATACTACTAAAGGTGGCAAAACTATGGTCGAAAAAGAAATGAAACGCCTTTGCGATTGCCGATTTATATGTCATGAAAAAATAACTGACGCCGAGCGCAATGCTGTCTTCCAAAAGTTTTAGCAGTTAGGAGATATGCAAAACAGTGGACCTATTTAGTAAAGTATGTTAAAAAGGTACCCAAAACTAGATGTCTTAGTCAGGACTACTCGAACAACCGCAAGTTTACTTACAAATTACGAAGGTGACAGTGTCCATTCGACACTTGAAAGGGCCTCGTCATTAAATACTAAGTATACTCCTGAAGAGTGGAAGCTTCTTGGCAGATAGGCTAGAGCACCTGACAATGAACCGTATTTGGTCAAAAAGTGGCTAAAAAATACTCAGGGTGTAAAGATAAGATGGACGAGTGTGAAATAAATAGCTGTAACAAAATCTGACACCTTTAGACTGAAATTGAAATATAATTTAAACTAATCCAGACCCGGAGCCGGACCTTAACTTTACTGATGAATACGAGTATGACAGCGAATAAGGTGTTTTTAAATTAGTAAATAAAGGTAATAATGCCTCGTTTGATCTGATTAAAACGTTTAGATGTTTGTTTATTTATCTAAGAATCAAGGTGGTTATTTGATTATAAAAAGGAAAGTTTTATTTTCTTAGTTATTTTATTTGCTAATTTTACAATTACGGGTACTGTTTATTTAAATGATTGCTGTTATTCTTTTCATTTCCTAAAAGTGACACACATTTAAGTAGATACACTAGGCAATACATTGAAAAAAAAATTGTTGGTAACATTACAATTATAATGATCATGTTGATTAAATACATTGTTTTTGCATGCCCTTCCACTTAGTACCAAACTATGACTATTTAAAATTATTTCGAACCAAAGCATGTTTTGTTAGTCAGGATTGAGTTGTAATGCTAGTTATTAAAGTTATAAGTGCTTAAATGTTTTATTTTACAAAGAAATCTCTTGGTTCATGCTAATGCGACCTAATACTATTGAAGATTTTCTGTGGAAAAACGACGTATCGTTACATACCTCATATGGTGCTTCATAAAACAAAGACACATGTGCACATACGTTACATAGTATTTCGTTAAATAACGACGGATCAGCACATACGTTAGCTGATAGTTGGTAAAACAATGCCATATATGCACATCCGTCATACGATTTTAAAAAATAATGCATTAAACAAGAAGGAATACAACGCATGCAATTAGTTGCATTTACATAAATACATATGCAAAATTATAAGAAAAAATATTTAAACGCAAAAAAGTTATCCTCAAAATTCAATCACGCAATCTTTAATCTCTCCTGTAAAGTAGACTTTTTGCAGATGTGGCTTTGTTTTACCAAGGGTACGACCTATGCAAAAATTAGAAAATGCAGTAAAGTTGTGTGATTCCCAAGTTGCAGAATGTTATTTAGCAAGCAAATAAAAATTAATTATAAGGCCTGACTTGGCTCTACGAAATATCTCACCACTTTTTATTGTGGAAGAGTTTCGAGACTTGGCCTATTTTTTACATGGAATGTTTTTTATGGGATATAATTTACATTTACAATACATATCAGGAAACGATTTATTAAGACATCTGGAGCATAGAGTTGTACGGAAGCGAGACGTGGACTATGACCCAGCGTGATAGAGAGAGACTGAACGCACTCGAAATGTGGGCATGGAGAAGGATGGAAGGTCTTAGTTGGACAGAAAGAAGAACAAACGAAGAGGTTTTAAATCTGATAGGAGAAAGGAGATGTCTACTAAAAACTATTGCAAACAGAAGGGGAAAAATGTTGGGGCACCTGATACGACATGACAATTACATCAAAACTTTTGAAGGAAAGATAGAAGGAAGGAGAGGCAGGGGAAGACCAAGACGTGCGTTTATGGACCAAGCTAAAGAGAAAGTTAATGCAAGGTCGTATCAAGAGCTCAAAACAGTTGCAGAGAAAAGAACAGAATGGCGATTACTCCACCGACAAGAGCCCGGCTCTTAAGTTTATGATGATGAATTTACAATCTACTTTTTACATGGAATGTTTTTTATGGGATAATAATAATTATATCGAGCGCGTTCTAACGAAACGAACTCTTGCGAGTTATGCAGAAATAGTGTGTACGTGCAATCACAATATTCAACGGGGTTACGTCGGTTAAATACTGAATTCCCATGGACACCTTCTGTCTCCATCATCAGATTAGTTCGATGGTACCATAATATTGAATTGTCATCCAAACTATACAAATACCTACCCAAAACTTCAACTCAATCGGATAACGGCAAGTTTAGTTACAGAAAAAGAGATTGCACATTTTGACGGGCAACTTACTTACATACAATAATAGTGGAGGCAGTTATGAAGTTTACACAATTTTTTTTTATTAAGCTTTGTGCTTCATCATTATATGTTCCTTGAGTAATTCTAAGCATTTCTAGTCCGGGGGGCAATAAGAAACGTGAGGCTAGTCGGGAAGGGGGGGGGGGGGGGTACAAAGATGGCCGCCAACAGTCGTCTTTAAAAAAAATCTAGTCTCGTCCTGGTGGCTACTAGGGTAAGTTTGGTATAATTTTCGTATAAACCAAAGACGTAGAATTCATTGCTATTAGTTTTTTTCAGTTTCTTAGTAATTTTACAAGAAAAACGTAAACAGGTGAAAATGTTGGTAGGAGATTTTTGCTTTGGGAGCTAATAACTTTTGTATAGTAACAACAACTATCAAACAAAACATTAGGAAAAAGTCGCATTTTTATTCCTGTAAGACTTACAGATAAATATTTTACACCAAACATGTAAGGAATTTAATCATCTTTAAACTTGCTGTATACACTTTTGTCATATAAGCAACAATTAAAGTGCTAATTCAAAAAAATCAAAAAATGGCCCATTCAAATGAGGATGGTTGCAAACGCACACATGGCCCGAGGTCGGAAACTTAATTTTTTTTTCCTGACGTCATACCCGACCAATTTAAGTCAAAACATTTTCCTCTCCACCTTTTGCAAGGCAATGTACGGAGGCCGTTCCCCACGAACTGGATTATTAGGCCGAGCTCACATTATCCAGTACGATATTGGTGTAGGATCCGGCAACAATAACTAACATTACACGTAGTGCGTGCGTATATCAATGTTCCATAACATCTTATCTTGAGCGCTGCGCGCACGACATAAGTAGTTTGCATGCCAAATATTTTCCTACCTGCATCTGTTTTTATCACAGATGTATGAATAGAAGGAGATCGGACATGCCGGCCGATTTGTATTGAGTACGCCTAAGCCCAAGTAATTGACAAGACAAAGCACGCACACGGCTAAAACACACACACTTGTATACCTACGCTCTTATGGGACAATACACGCGTATCATATCAGGCGTTTTGGGAAGAAACGTAATATTCTCTGCAATCAGCATGCGTGCACAGTATGGTAGAGTATGCCCATTGAGCTAACAACTGCGACGCGCCCGCCGGCGGCTTCTCCTTTCTCTAGTATTCTATGCTCTGAGGTTTTTAATGTGTAAACTTTATAAACGCTGTGCGTTTAACCTTAGATATAAAATAGATTATAAATGTTCTCTTGTAAGTGAATCCCATGTATTCTTATGAGAATAAAGTTCTTTAACCATAACATATAATCTAGTCACGGAGCAGATTCCGATACCGTACCGAGCATAGTGAAATGTGAGCTTGTTTTTTATACAATTTACTTTAGGTACTTGCCTCCGATATCGTTCCCGGGTCCTATACTGGATCGTATGAACACGCTCTTAGGCACTAAGTATGCCCGATCACCCGAAAAAAAACAATAATCCGAATAATTGACGTTTACTTTTACAGACCACTTCCTGATCTATTCTGTAAAGTACATCACACAGCACACTTAACACAATTTTTCGGAGACATCCTACTTGCCGACGTAACATCAGATTTTTTTTTCACTTCTATGTGCCATTCTATTTTATAGCCGCATTTGTTGTGCGAAATCGGTAAGGTCTGGCAGTGTGTCTGCAGTTAATTCAGTAGGTACAGATTAGTTACTGCGCGCCTACATTTAGGGCCGTTACAGAAAGCAGTTAACATGACTGCAACGATACTGCATACTGATTGCACATAATCTGCACGGTTGTACCTAGTGCAGTTGGTACAGTCACCGGCATAAATATATGATGGAACAAAGGCCGCAAAAATATCTGATGACAACTCTATTCCTAGAGCTGTAAGACCGTGTCAGATATTTTTGCGGCCTTTGATTCATCATATATTGATGCCGGTGACTGTACAATTTTATCTGCAATATACGTCAGAGTGCACTCGTCAGAACTGCACGCCGAATGCCAGCGGACTGGGCCGTTTCGATGTAGTTATGTCAACTGCAAAATAACTGCATTCAGACGTCAGTAAGCTCTCGGTAAAGTACAAAATACCGCATACCGATTTCACCCCGCCATAAGCGGAAGTGACCAAAGGTTAGAGATTATGTGGCGGATTGTTCTTACCTGTATAATATATTTTTTAAGGTACAAATACTACCAGATTTGTCATCGAGTAAAAGTCTAACTTTTAATGTTATGTGGAATGAAGAAAAACAATTTGATATAAAATAGTATTTTATGCAACTGTTGTATAAGAAGGGTCTTAAAAGGCGAGTGGCGTGGGTTGCGATGCGAGCCTTGGCGAGCATCGCAATTAAAGACGCCACGAGCGTTTTTAGACCAGTTATACACCGTTGCATACAATACTTTTTCTACGACAAATTTTAAATAAATAGCAGACAACGGAGGTTATCTGTGATAGCAGACTACAGAATAGTTCAACTTTTCAGGCAGCAAGTTTTCAACTCGTACTTTTGCTACTCGCGTAATTTCTTCAGGAGTGCAGTTATTAATTTCTTCGCCCATTTTAAAAGGAACGTACACTTTTGTCTTCACAAACACAAATAAAATCTTAATAGTTTAGGACTAATAGTTTATCATCTTTCGTCTTTTAATTTTGAACCGTATTTTGGTGGGAAATCGGAAATGTGACAGCTCTTGCTTATGGTTTGTTTTGTTTTTAATTTGTTTGCACCAAACCGAACCAAACCGAATCCGGACCCGGACCGAATTCGAACTGTTTATTTTTATAAATAATACCAAGAATTTATAATTTAACACACAATAGATGATGATTTATTATTATTGTAGCAAATAATTCATAATGTACAAATGTTAAATCGTAAATAAATACTTTTATTTCGAAATATTTGTTTATGAAGTTGGCACCACTGCAATATAGCGGCCGATTAAAAAAAAAGTTAAACAGTGCTTTTATGAAAAATGTATGAACCAAAAAAGTACGCTAAACAGTGCGTTTTTGAGCCATAGATCATAGAGTTTTTCCACGACTTATTAGTGGTGTCATTGTATTTGAGCTACAGCCTATATAAATGACAGATAACGGTACAGGAGTAGAAAAAGTAAGTTAACTGCATTATTGACTTATAAAAAAACTGTATTGATAAATAATAATAAAAGAGGCAACTTTAAGTTAACTACATATCTTTTAACGTTTAAGTCTGCGCACGTTATAATTTACTTTCAAAACAAAGTTTTAACCGACTTCAATTCAGTACTCGGCCAAGCCACATGAACATTTTCACTTTTTTTTCCAATTTACCGTAAAATTTAGCTATTTGGGACAATTTTTTGACTAAAACATCAGTAAATCCATGTTTTATGTGTTTATCAAATATGTAATATTTTTAATAGATAAAACGCATAATGCTTCAAAATTCTATATACTGCACGTGTCTTTATTGTTAATACAGGATGAGTAATATTTTTTTAAAGAGGTGTTCTAAATAACCTCGTAATTGGGGCTTTATGGGAATCGACGGGTTTCGAACTGGTTTTGGCTGAATTTTGAGGCTTTTGTTATTTAAAACATAACAAGTGATATTTAGGACGCTGTAGGAACGACCGCCGAATGTATTAAAAGCAGAGTAACCATATTTTTAGAAAAAAAAACGGGAGAAAAACAATCATAAAGTTGTACTAACAAAGTCAAGTTTTATTAATATCTTTTTTTACCTGTAGCACACTTTTAAGGACCCGTAGTTACATTTATATTAACCCAAAATGTGCTCTGTTATATAAACATAAAATAAACGTCCTTTTGACGAAAATAAATCAAGTATATATATATGTAAAAAAAAATACTTCTAAGTCAACTTTAGATAGACTATGTTTCTTTGTTATTTCCTTAAGTACCTATAAAATGTTTATAGAACAATTACTTAACTGTATTTGGTAAATCTACATAATACTTAAATAGCAACAGGCATAATTAGCAGTATCAAAAACAGTCGTAATTTAAATTATGTTTCTCGCCAGCTTCTGCCAAAGACGGAGCTGCCACGTCGGCCATAGCATTAGCCAATGCTTCTTGGGTATAGGTATGACGTGTAGGGTTGATTTTTATTCCCTTTCGACAATTACGGTACGTAAAGTTGTACTCTCGCACCATTGCACCGTTGAAAAAAAAAGATAGTCAACCTACCTTTACAGTAAGGGGGATATTTGGTACTAGTAACCAAATAACCCCAGAAACCGTCTCAAATAGCCTCATTTTAAAAACCCGTTAATATCTCATTCAAAATAACAGCTAAAATTATGTAATATAGCTTAAAAAACTCCAAAGAATATGTACTTTTATATATGTATACTAAAAAAACATACCCCACAGCCAGCCCAAATTTGAATAGAAGTAGGACGGTGTTTAATTTCACTGATTTTCCACCGACACAATCAAGATTTTTTTAAGCACGCATGCTAGGTCCTCAGCGTTTCTGCAACCACTAACCAACTTCACATTAGACTTAGGGTTGCCAGACGAAGATCTACGTTTATACCATTGCCAGGACAAAAAATATATGGACTCAGAACTTATAATTTTTTTTTCCAAATAGGCTCGCATGTTTTAAATAGCCGTTTTACGGTACCACACCACGAACTGATTTCCGAGAGCAAATTCGTTGATTTTTAGACCAATAAACCAAATCGCTGTATGTGGGCAGATAATATTTGAGGACTTCCGTCAATTCCTAAAGGATCTCAAAATTACCTTTGGCACTTCATTGTTTGCTATTTCGACGGAATCATATCAGAATCTGTGACGTACTTATATAGTTTGAAGTACATCATTGAGATCACTTCTACTTCACCAAATTTATGATTTCCGGGTGTAAATACACGAGTTATAATAGAAAATATCGAAATTACTACACGCGTGTTGTACTATTACTTATTCTGTGACGCGTGCCTAATATATTTGAGGAGTTCCCTCAATTCCTCATGGTTCCCATCATCCAACTGGGGTTTTGAAAACAATGGGACCAATCTGGAAGCATATACTTTCAATTAAAAAAAGAATTGTACGAATCGGTTCATAAATGACGGAGTTCTGAGGTGCCAAACATTAAAAAAAAAATAAAAAAATTATGCATCCGAATTGAGAACCTCCTCCTTTTTTTGAAGTCGGTTAAAAACGGAACGCTTGCTACATTTGTATAGAATTTTTTTATAAACTTCCTGACAGCATTAAATTGTTGCAAGATCTAGAATTTAAGTGAAAACAATTAAAATGGCTTCAAGAACATTGTTTTTACTTTGTAAGTAAATGAATATATGGAAGCAAGACTGTGTAGTAAAATAGCTTGTATGATCTAGAATTTAAGAAAAAACTATTAAAATGGCTTCATGAACATTGTTTTTACTTTGTAAAGGAACAAGTAAATGGAAGCAAGACTGTGTAGTCAATAGCATGTAGCTAGACTCGAAATGTAAGTAATTAGTGGTGTTTTTGAACATTAGCATGCTACTTTGGCTGAATACTGGAACTATGTTTACAACCACCTTTGTACAAGTTTACGCATTCTTGCAAATAAACATTTCTATTTCTATTTCAGTATTTTTATTTTGAGAACGCAGTGTACAAGAACATGATTAAGCCATGATCGTGTGAGATTGATTAAACGTACACATTATCTCTCCGTGTGCACACCTGTACGTCTAGCACAACTTGCTGCTTAGTCGCTTCGCGCGCGACTGAGCGTCTCCTGTCTCACTCGCACCGCGCAAATTAGAAGGAGGAGGGTAGATCTTTCTCGACTCTCGTCGCGGCGTAGCGTCAGTTGTGCTAGCCCCGGTGCAGTCCGCTTCGCAGGAACGTCTGGTTGCGCCTTAATATCGTTGAAAGATAAACATACTATTGCTGTTTTATACCATACATATCCGTTGTTGTTTTTATGCATTAAATAATTTGACTCTGTGACAAATTGCATCGTCTTTCAAAGTTTATTCTAATGCGTGATTTCCGCCTATTGTGTAGGTAAAGGTGGCATACATGGCGTCCTGCAAAATTCTAAGCCTATCTTATAACCGTCCACCGCGTCACGGCCGGCTGACTCCGCCAATTCGTCGCGCAGCTACAAATACTTAAGTAGTCGGTCTATCGACAAGTACTTTTAAAATGAATTCTAGCAAAGAGATGCGGACATTCGCTTGGTCATAGACCGCTATGGACGACTTAAAAAATAAAAAACGACACAGAACCCGATGTTTGTGTCGTTTTAAAAAGTTTCTACTCCTGTACCGTTATCTGTCATTTATATAGGCTGTAGCTCAAATACAATGACACCACTAATAAGTCGTCGAAAAACTCTATGCTCCATGGCCCAAAAACGTACTGTTTAGCGTACTTTTTTGGTTCATACATTTTTCATAAAAGCACTGTTTAACTTTTTTTAAATCGGCCGCTATATTGCAGTAGTGCCAACTTCATAAAGAAATATTTCGAAATGAAAGTATTTATTTACGATTTAACATTTGTATATTATCAATTATTTACTAAAATCATCATCTATTGTGTGTTAAATTACATGTTTTATAAATTATTGGTATTATTTATAAAAATAAACAGTTCGAATTCGGTCCGGGTCCGGATTCGGTTTGGTTCGGATGGCAAGTGCACACAAATTAAAAACAAAACAAACCATAAGCAAGAGGTGTCACATTTCTGATTTCCCACCAAATTACAGTTCAAAATGAAAAGACGAGAGATGATAAACTATTAGTCCTGAACTATTAAGATTTGTTTCGTGTTTGTGAAGACAAAAGTGTACGTTCCTTTTAAAATGGTTGAAGAAATGAATAACTGCACTCCTGAAGAAATTGCGTGAGTAGCAAAAGTACGAATAGAAAACTTGCTGCCTGAAAAGTTTAACAATTCTGTAGACTGCTATTTATTTAAAATTTGTCGTAGAAAAAGTATTGTATGCAACGGTGTATAACTGGTCTAAAAACGCTCGTGGCGTCTGTAATTGCGCAACCCATGCCACTCGCGTTTTAAGACCCTTCTTATACAACAGTTGCGTAAAATACTATTACAGAAACTGACAGTCATAAAGTAAATAAAGTAGCATAGCTTTTGTGTAGTGTGTTGTATCTTCATTCAAAAAAGACTATTGATGTATTGTAAAAAACACTATTATATTAATGTATAATTTCATAAGTTCGCGCTGGCGGCAACCCTAGCACTAAGGTGAGGCTTCCGAAAGAACGCGTTGCATGCGATAGAAAGGGATGGGGCCAAGCTTAAGCTTAAGCCATACCTAAATAGGGGATTTGTTAACAGTGCTCGCTAGTTGATATGTCAGCATAGTTATGACAAATTTGTTAGTATGTAGAGTCTATCGCATTATCCCAGATACACGGACCCATCATAAATGTTTTTAGTTTTTTTCATTTTCCCATTTTTTTTTGGATATTAACTCCACTATTATATGCATATATAGTGCGTCCCTTTTGGGGGAATAATAAATCTGGTAAACTATCTTAGTTGTAGCGCCACCACCTGTCAAAGGGTTTTAAATTAAACTACATTTTTATTATGAATCACCTTTATTGGAGGCCGAAACATTAGAGTGTAGAACAGTGTATACCCGTAGCATAGCAATCGTAGAAAACAAATTTAGTCATCAAAATATTCAATTGGATGATGCAAAACACTTAGTGCTAATTAAACATGTCATAAACAATCATTACAATATTATAAATTATTAATTCCTAAATTTCGAACGCCATAAGTGCATTTCTGTCAACATGTTGCAAAAAAAGTTCTTTTATAAAATCAAGTTTGTGACATTGTAAGCACCGAATACTACAGTCAACAATTGGCAACTACTTTAGGCGTAGTTGGCATCAACAGGTCAATAAAACAGTCTAATATTGTACAAAAACTCAATCATGACTTAAACGATGATTGATATATGGATTGACATCTTACTTTAAAGTATTGTCTGTCTGGAGTTACCTAGTCTTTGGAAAAGGCATAAAGTCTTGCAGGTAATTTGACATTCATAATTAATATGTATTATATTTGTAGATTCATACTAGAAATTAAATACAAAAGGGCATTTATTAATTGCACGATTGATAAGCTGCTGAAATTTCAACCAGTCGAATGATTTGTTTCGCTTCGTAACCAAAGACTTGAGGTAAAGTTGAATCTCAGTCAAATATGAGCCGTTGCTGGCTGTTATTGTTACGTTGACCACAATATTTGCCTTGGTAAGCGAACCACCTCTGTTATTTACAAAACTTAATATACATTATTATATAGGAATGCATCAAACGATTAAATTACCTTGAATAAATCTATATATTTATATAAACGAAATCTTTGGTATCAAACCTGTACACATATTGTCATAGTTTAAATAGGGAACAACTTCTTTTCGCAACTAACGTTTGGCAAACTGATTCATTTCGCAACTTTTCATTTCCCAAACTCTTAAACTGTAAATATTTCACGATTTATTTCAGGGCCATCGTGTAGAACCGTATAAGTTAGGTAAGGTTAGTTTACAAAAATCCTGAAATATTTAACAGTTTCAGAAATATTAAGAGGTTGGGAAATGAAAAGATGCGAACTGAATCAGGTTGCCAAACGTTAGGTTGGGAAACATTAGTGAACCTTTAAATAGATTACAATCACATACATTTTAACATAAATTTAAAATTGAAATCACACATCAACTTAAAATATAATATTTTATTAACCTATGAGTAAATAAGTGCAAAACGCGCTAATACAAATGCACACACGCACAAATGCACGTTCACGGCACAATAATGGAATTAGCGCCAACGACAATATCAGGGCTCTGAAAATCTAAACAAAATCATCATCCTCCTAAAGCTTTTCCCTGTTGAAAAGCTAAACAAATTGTACGAGTACAACATTAAAAATTTCTCGAGGCCCTCAACGCGAACTTATGCGTTTACTTATATTATGCATACGCATCAAGCCATAGTAATATGGCTTGATGCGGCCAAGTTTAAGGGCCCATTGCCGCCATCAAACAAATGGCCCAAATTTAAATAACCACCATATATTGTACGGTGAAGTATTGCGAGTGTGGACGCCAATGTGTAAATACTATGGATTGTGCTAGTATAAATTTACAACACTTCTTCCTATTCGCAATTGAACACAACGGGATTCTTAACTACCTACTCAAATCAGCACAGATTCGTGAATACGAAGAAGCGTTTTTGTTTAGCGCCCAGCATAACCCCAAACTATTGTTGGACGCTGCGTTCTCATGGCGTTGGGCTGAGCTGAGACTCAATTTTGAATTAGATTGGCATCGTAACATGTATTGAGGCCACCTCACACATTTGGTTGTGCGCTAGTGTAAGAGAGAGCGCATGATACAATGCGGCGCGAAGACGAAAAGAGCCTTTGGACCAATTATGTAGATAATGAGGATCTAACACTGCATGGGTCGAGATTAACACATCGTAGATATTTACAAAGCGGAAACATTTTACCCGATTAAATATACGTTTATATTATCATAAGCTTACCTATACTACGTACAGTAAGTTATAAAAAAAATATTAAGGTATGCGTACTGGTACTATTCTGTTTTTTATTTATAAACCTATGGGGTATGTATATACGATTTGATATCTTTGTTTGATTCTGGCACCGCACCGCTAATATGTACCTGCCTAGTATTTTAGATACAGTAAATTTTAATCTTAAAGCAACTAACACTTTCATTTTGTCATTAAAATCTTTTCGGTATTTAAATAATTATTTCGTAACAAAGAACGTGTCGTTCTTATTATCATTTGTCCCAAACACCATTTTTCTAAACTCGTAATAATATCAGTATTAGGGTAATTGCGTACCGTTGAAACGGACACCTACTGCATCTCCTTGCCGTTTAAAAAAACCGGCCAAGTGCGAGTTGGACTCGCGCACGAAGGGTTCCGTACCATTATCTATAAAAACGGCAAAAAAATCACGTTTGTTGTATGTGAGCCCCCCTTAAAAAAATATTTTATTTTGTTTTTAGTAGTTGTTGTTATAGCGGCAACAGAAATAACCTGTGAAAATTTCAACTCTCTAGCTATCACGGTTTTTGAGATACAGCCTGGTGACAGACAGACGGACGGACGGACAGTGAAGTCTCAGTAATAGGGTCCCTTTTTACTCTTTGAGTACGGAACCCTAAAAAAGACACGACCCATTCAAGCCCACATATAAGTTATGTATCGAGCGATTTCAAGGCGAAACAATGGGGAATCGATGAAAATTTTAGAAGTGCCTGATATTTTTTTGTGATAGAAATAACCTTCCTTAGCACCAGAAAAGAGTTGCAGACTTTCAGCTGCGTCAATTTTTTTTTTTAAATATAAACAGTTTTCTCACTTATGTTTTGGGTTTAGGAAGGCAAATGAGGCACGGTCCTTGATCTGTCTCATATTACAAAAAATATTTTAGATATCTGACCCGGGCAATGACAAATATAGCTGGTGCAGCTGTCAATATAATTGCCAGTGTCAGTTTACCACGGATTTTTAAGATGTTTTTTTGTTATATGAGACGGATCAAGCAAAGTATCTTATTTACCTTCCTAAACCCAAAACGTAAGTGAGGAAACTGTTTATTTTTTTCAAAAATATTTGACGCAGCTGAAAAGTCAGCACCTTTTTTCTGGTGCTAAGGAAAGTTATTCCTATCACCAAAAAAATAATCAGGCACTTCTAAAATTTTCATCCATTTCCATTATATTATACGTCACGCCGTAGCACACGCAGCATTCCTTGGCCTCGAATGGGTTAACTAGGTGTTCGTTACCGACTTTACACTTCGCCAATGCGCTTATAACGCCCCTGCCTTTTTATAAATATTTCAGCACAAATGATACCTAATCATAGCACCGAATGGAATGTGAATATGGTGACCACAGAAAGTTAATTTATAAACAAAATTTTTTTTATATACATTCATTAATTAAGCACGAAGGCATCAAAATGGCTAAGCTTGCAAATGAATTTAATTCCGATTTGCGAAATGTTATATAAATTGTACATATATGTAATAAATCACAATTAAGATATTATTTTCAGGAATTATATTTTCGTAACAAGAAATTATACTTAGCGAAAAACCTTTTACATAAGCCAGATGAAAATCAAGCTTTAGCTACTGACATAAAGACATTAACTTGTGAAAGTATTTCTCACTTTATATATCTATTACATGTACAAAATTATGTAGCTAATTCAAAATTATAATATTGCCTATCTACAATTTTTAAACTTTGTAAATGTTGTCAAAGGGGTAATATTTTTTAAGCACTAAAATAACAAAGCTAACAGCAAATTTTCACTAAAAATGTTGCATTGTAAAAAAATGTCCCCTATGAAATCATGTACTTCGGATCATACCACAGTGCCATTTGCTTATATTCAGGATATCAAATTCAGTCAGCAGTAAAGGTAGCTACGCGGACAAATTGCTCAAAATGACCTACACACACGACCCAAATATCAAGAGAATAAGAACTGTAGAGATCATATCGAGCGTGTTATTTTGCGTAGTTACTTCTGCCTGCTGACCGTACCAATAGCGGAATATAAATACGATCAAAAGCTATTAAGTATACAAATAATAAGAACCCAATCGCAAGAACCTCTTTACACAATATCAAGTTGACGCAGTGAGGCTGATAATACATTTTCTACTTGCGCTGCTGCAGACGTGGACTAGAAGTGTCAATTTGACAAGGTGTTGTAGGATCTTAGTGTGAAATCAAACGGCGCTTTGGCTTGGTCCGACATGGCCAGATACCATGTCCACTCTTGGCAAAACTGACGTTGAGCTGGTTTCCTACATGACACAAACAGTCATCTGTTCTTAACGCACTACTGTTAAGAAAGAGACAGACGTCATGCACTGAAAAGTGTAATCCATCGTGGCAGTTGTGTACATCCATTTTGGGGCGAGATTCTCTTTAGAGATCTATGGATACTCTTTTGTATGAATCACATATTTAATTTGAGTAACTAATATGATAGCGAGACGAACAGAGCAAAAATAAGTAGCCCAAATGACTTTGCTAAGACGGCAGCGCCGTCAGTGGTTTGAGGAAATCCTGGGACGTCGTACCAATCGGATAGGCCAGCCAAATTGCGTGTCGCAACTCGCACGTGATATTCTGTAGCCTTATCCAAATTCTCGATTGTAAACGTGGTACCTGTAAAAGAATAAGTAAGCCTGTAAGTTAATGTAACCTGTGTTAGCTGTGTTATTTAAAACTATAATTTACTTTAAAAACAAAGTTTTAACCGACTTCAATTCAGTACTCCGCCAAGCCACGTGACCATTTCCACATTTCCTTTCCACTCTCCCACATTAACTGTTTTTCGAGAGCAAATGAGAGAGAATTACAGAAAAAAACCAAATCGCTGTAATAACATTTGAGGAGTTCTGTCGATTCCTCAAGGATCTCAGTATCACCTTTTGCACTTCATTAGTTACTTTTTCAATGGAATCATATCAGCATATGTGATGTACATTAAAATTTTAAGTACATCATTGAGGAGTTCCATAAGGTCTTTGTGTTCTTTATCATCAGTTCCACTTCACCAAATTTGTGATACACGAGTAATAATAGGTAATAGAAAATACCGAAATTACTAATATGTACCTAACATATTGAGGAGTTCCCTCAATTCGTCATGGTTCCCATCATCTAACTGGAGTTTTGATAAGAATGGGACCAATCTGGAAGAATATTATTATTATTTCCTTTATTATTATGTATCTCCGATTTAAATTCACGGGGCGAACCCCGGTCATTTGGAAGGCGTGCGTGGGGATATAGATCCAACACGTAGAGGCCCTTTGGAGACGAAGTTTAATGTCATGTAGTACACCTGCTAGAACCCATTCACGGGTACATCGGTAGATACCCGTGAACCGGTCCCAGCAGGCGTTGGAGCTATTGTAGGAAAATGGAAAAGAGAATTGGGTCTATGGTGATGACATTTGGGTGGACAATAAAATTGGGTTATTACAAAGTGGTCCGGACACCTGCCATAACAATGTTATCCACAAGGTTATCGAGGCAGGCGGTGACTAGCCGCTCATTAGATGGGCCCCTAAAAATGCCGTCGTAAAGACGGCCAGGAGCAACACCGGGTGAGCGGCTCAGGGGTGTCGAGAGGTGGTGCTGCGCTTTCTCCGAAGTTACTCGCGGCGTTATGCCCTTTAACACTTCCACCCCTGGAGCACATAGCTCTGACGACTCCTCTCTGGACGGCCAATGAAGGCAAGCCAGAGCTGAGAGTCCTGCGGTCCCCCTTAGGGTTCCACTCCGACCGACGAAGACACGCCGGAGACGGAGGCCCTGACCGACTCTCGGGAGCACTCGGGTCCGTGGGGTCGTTACTCCCCAACAGCTCGCCACAAGCTGCCCTGCGGGCTTATTATTATTATTATGTATCTCCTGTTTAAATTCACGGGACAAAGCCCGGTCCTTTGGAAGGCGTGCGTGGGGATATAGATCCAACACGTAGAGGCCCTTTGGAGACGAAGTTTAATGTAATGTAATACACCTGCTAGAACCCATTCACTGTGTCGCCCCTTCTGACTTCATGGCGACGTATGCCTCGGATTTACATACAGAATTAGGGCAACAAAGATACATCTTATTATCAGATTTATATATATATTCTATCATAGGGTATGGAAACATGAATCGACTGATTCCTTACAACTTCATCTGAAATATGTGGCTGTGCCACTGTACACATTCACTGCCATCGGTCAGGCCGGACAATACAGTCGACTCGCTCCGGTCTAAGCACTGCAATGTGCCCGGGTGCCTTCCTAGTACGTGTTACAAGGGAGAGCCGGGCTCCTCTGAGTTTCCACACTCCCTTGCACACCCTGGGTCAAGACTCCTGGTCGGTCGGTACAGTTTGCCTTGACCCCTGCCTGGCACCCGCCGGACAGGAGACCTTTTGGTCTCCCGGGAACCTCCACCATCCCCAATAGTTCCGCCACGGTTTCTCCAACTTAAGTCGACTGTCGTAACGGGCGAGAAAGACTCGCTCCTATCCAATTTCTACGCACCATGTCTATGACACTACTCAAAGTACATTGTACTAGCGTTTATTGGACCCAGATATATGGAAACTTACTGCTGCATTAATACAGTCTCATCATATTTCCACACCATATGAAATAACAGTCTACATCATAGCAAGAAAGAGGTTACTGACTCACCAAGCCAGGTCCTCCATCAGCCTTACCAGGCTGATCCAGCAGCCGCGCGGAGATCCACGACGCCACCAGCGCGCTCCGCCGTCTCCCGCGCCTGCCCCTGTTCACTTCTCACCTCGGTCACCTGTTCCATGCAGCGACGTCGTTCGACGATCATCCCGCTTCCGGTGCCGCCATTAACACTGTCAAAACTCACCGTCGGTGTTGCCACATGACATAAATCTCACAGGTGATAAGTTCTTACCGATTTATCTCGCGCTTGGCGCGACACTCCCAACAGCAAGAGACGTTCACTGTAGCCGGGTGAAGAGGTGCTTGGTCCACTCCAGGATCTTCTCCCGGGCTCGTATGGCTGCACCCCGCTTCCGTCTTACATCGACGTCTTCTAATGGTATCTCCCCCGGAGTATTCAAGCCTGTATGTGATGTGCTTGATTCACTCCTTGAGTCTTCTCGCATGGTATTATCCATTCGTAAGGGAATGTAGTCATCGCTACTTTGGACTTTACTTACACTAGCATCTGACTCATGTGAATGATTATTTCCCTGACTTTCATGCTCGACCTCGTCTGGAAGTGAAACCTCTTGACCATCTACTGGCTCCACAGGTGATTTTGTCACCGGTTTCTCACCTTCTTCACTATCGGTCTCCAGCGGATACAGATGACCAATAGACCTGGTGAAAATTGATTTGTCCACTTTAACTTTAGCAACTCTACACTCGCCGTCAGCGCCTTTGATTAATTCAACAATTTTACCGACTTTCCAATTATTCCGGTTTTTGCTATCCTCTTTTATCTGAACAAGGTCTCCACAATGAGGTGCTCTGTGAGATCTGACCCTTGGTTGTTTTGGGTCATGACAAAATCTCGCCCTCAGACTCGTGAGATACTGACTCACGAACATCCTTTTGAACTCTTCTAAAATCATAAGGCCTCGTTTCCAGCTGGCTATAAGATCGACTTTCAGTTGTGTGCCGGCCACTGGAATCTCTACCGTTGTAGGGTTTGTGGTCACACATTTTCCCAGACTTAGGAAATCTGATGGGCTTAAAACATGGTCTAACTCCGGGCCAACTTTCGTAAGAGGTCTTGAGTTTATCACTGATTCCACCTCTTTGATTACTGTTAGCACTTGACTATCATTGAGTAGGTGCTTTTCTAACGTGCGTTTCAGGCAGTGTTTCACTAGGCCCACCAGGCGCTCATAAAACCCTCCATGCCATGGAGCCAGTTGCGGGATGAATTTCCACTCGATACACTTCTCAATGCAATAAGGTTGTTTTATTACTTCGCTGGTTAGCCTGAAATACGTCGCATTGTCCGAATATATTCTTTTCGGAGTGTTTTTAGCTGCTGCGAAACGCCTGATTGCTAACAAACATTCTTCTGCAGTCAGATCACTCACTACCTCTAAGTGAATGGCTCGCACTGTTAAACAGGTAAACAAGGCTACCCATCTTTTCACCTTGTTTCTTGCAGAATCTACTACATACAATGGACCAAAATAGTCGATCCCGGTAAACGTAAATGGAGTGTTGTATGTCACTCTTTCCGCTGGCAGCGCAGGTGCTGATGGAAGCTTGTACGGTCCACCTCCGTGTCTTATACATTTCGAACACTGTCTAATGATTTTCTGCACTTGAGCTTTTCCTTGAGGTATCCAGTATTTCCTTCTGATAATACTGAGAGTGTGAGGGGCTCCCACATGATAATTACTTTCATGAGTTTCTTTTATTATATTCCCTGTAAGGTCTGCATCTTTAGGCAGGAGTATGGGATGCTTCATTTCATAACTCCATGTAGTATTTCCCATTCGGCCCCTTGTTCTCAGTATTCCATCAACATCCAAGAACACGTCTAAGTTCCTAGCCAAATGAGTTCTTTTTCCTGCTAACTCCTCAGGAAAACTTTCTTTCTGCAGCTTTTTTATCTTGGATGTGAACTCCTCCGTTACACGGACCTCGCCTTCTAGTTCAGGTTCATCTAGTTCCATTACATCACTGTTGGGTTGTTCTGGGTTGGAAGTTCCCACGATATCCATTTGTTGTTCTTGTTCACCTGGACTGTGATCCAGGGCCTCCCCAACCGAGAAAAGAACGTTGCGATGGGTATCATATAAACGATCCTTTGGCCAATGAGATTCGTCTAATTTCAGGAACTCTGGACCGTGAAACCACAATTCTTTTTTCTTCCCCCAGTTTTCAGGACGTGTCGCTAGGTCAGCTGGGTTCGACTTGGTATTTATGTAGTACCATGCTGCTTGGGGTAGGTTCTTCTTTACCTCTTCGACTCTGTTCGCCACAAACGGTGGGAGCAATTTGTTAGACCGCATCCAGCCCAGGATGACCAGACTGTCTGACCACATGAATTCCTTGCTTATGTGTATGCCTATGTTACTCTTCACATACTTCAGCAGTCTACTTGTTATCAGGAACCCAAGTAACTCCAGTCTTGGTATATTTACTTTCTTTTCATTCTTGTCCTTGCTTTGAGCTACGTGAGATTTTGCCATCACAAAAGATACTGAACTTCCTTGTCCTCCTGTGACTTTCACATACACAACCGTTGCAAAAGAGTCTTTCGAAGCGTCCGAAAAACCGTGCAATTCATAATTCATCGAGGTGTCTGATGGCACAGTTCCGAGATGTCTGGGAAGTTCAACTTTGGAGACGTCCTTTAGATTGACAAGAATTTGTTCCAGGGATTGCATGATGTTTTCCGGAAGTTTGCTATCCCATTTACATTTTTGCTCACAAATCCTTTGGAAAAGAAGTTTTATCGGTAGCACTAGAGGACAAACGAATCCACACGGGTCATACACTCTTGCTAATGCTCGTAAAACTTTCCTTTTTGTGTCAATTGGAGAGTCTTGGTTTTCAGTCCATCTCAACTTTAGTTTGTCGTTGTGAACATCCCACGATAACCCAAGAACCTTTACTTCCTTAGTCTGGTCATACTGGTGTAGAGCCGGAGTAGAGGCTACGAGCTCTTTACTATTGGAGATCCAATCTCTAATGTTCATAGAAAGCTGACTAAAAGCCGTTCTTGTTTTCTCATAGATCTCAAGCGCCTCTTCATTTGTATCAGCTCCAGTGACCAAATTGTCTACGTAGCACTTATCAGCCACTGACCTTACTATCTCATCGTTAGATTTCATCATGTGGTGTTTAATTGTGGCTGTGAGCAAGAATGGACTTGCTAGAATCCCAAACGCTACTCTACAGAAGCGATAACATATCAGGTTATCATCTGTTGGCTCCTTGTTTGTGTCTTTTAGCCATAGGAAACGTGTGACATCCCGGTCATCTGCATGCAAGCCCACTTGTAAAAAAGCCTTCTCAACATCCGTTGTTATGCCTATTCTTTTAGTTCGAAACTTGAGAAGAAGTGCCGTCAAATCTTCTAGCATATATGGACCACTATATAGACACTCATTTAAGCTTTTATGTCCAGATATACTTGCCGATGCATCGTAGACGATTCTCCCCTTTTTGCCCTTCTGTCTTATTAGATGATGAGCGAGGTAATGAATTGGGTGATTCGAATTATCTAAGTATTGCGGTGTCACTATCTCTATAATACCCAATTCCATTTGTTCCTTTAAGATGTCGTTGTACTCGAGCAAGGAATCCTCATCTAATCTCCTTACTAGACTCTTCAGCCTGCCCAAGGCAAGTCCAAAGTTTGATGGCAAGTCCGGTGGATATTGTATCCAAGGCCATGTGACTTCATACCTATTGTCCTTATATCGCACCGTCTCGTTAAATTTATGCACCGCTTCTTCATGGCGAGTGGCCTTAGGCGAATCTGTTATGCCTATATTTTCCAGAGACCATAGGAACCTAACATCGATATTCCTTAATGGCAGATCCGGTTCAGCGAAATATGGACAATTGGGTGTGTGACATTGACAGTATGTAGTCACGGACAAGACACTAGCATCCTCATCTGAAGCAGCATTTCCAGAAAGAATGTATCCGAAATCAGTATCAATCAGGTACAAGTTATCAGAAAGTTTGATTTTTCTGTCCCGCATGAACGAGCAATAAAAGTCGTTTCCGATAAGAAGGTCTATACCTTCACCAGCCGTATCGTCGTCCGCATATATATCTACTGCATCGTTATGGACTTTGGCTACCGGTACGCGATCAGTGATGTGTGACACTATATTCACGTTAACCCTGTGTTTGATACCTCGTTTGGTCACTATATCGACCTCTGCAGATGGACTCGATGTCTCTAGGGGTGTTGCTGCTCCAAATGTATAGATTAAAAGAAGATCTGTTTTTAAGATAGATAACTTGAGTGAGTCAGCCAGTTTCTTCGTTATATATGATCGCTGACTGCCGCTGTCCAGAAGAACTCTGCTGACCCTGCTTAAGTCATCGTTGGCGTCACTGTTTTCTATTTTTGCCACCGCTGTCTTTTTGCGCCGGGCATAACAACTCGAAATGAGATCCCTTACACCGGTAGCAGGATACTGTTCGTCTACAATCCTCCGTCTTGTGGTTCCGCCTCAGACATTTTAGACAGCGTCCCTGCAGCTTCTTCTTCCGAGCATCCAAATCAGCAAACCGTTTGCAATCAGCGCTTGCATGGTTGGTGAGACTACAGAACAGACATGGCCTTCTTGGTTTCTTTGCCTCATGTGCATCTTCCCTTGGCTGACCCTTTCTTTTCCGGTTTTGACGTTTTACAAATTGATTATGTTTTCTATCCTGGACCATATTCTCTGTTCTGATGTGAAGCGCTTCGGTGGTTCCTCCAGAAGTTCCAGGGATGCTTGGAATTGTTGGTTCTGAAAACACTGCTGCAGATTTTTCCATTGCAGTAACAATCCTGTGTAGACCTGCCCTAATATCCACCATGTTGCTGTCTGTGCCAATTAAATGTAGCTCGTGTACCACTCGGTCTGGAAATTTACGGAGGATCATGGCTCGAAGGTGGTTGCCATTCGCAGGTTCTCCGAGGTTTTCCAGAACCCGTAAGTGCCGTTCCACTTCGTTTAATGTAGCCCGACAATTCTTGCTTTCATCATTGGCTCGTTTCAGGTTACATAACTCCGTGTAGTGAGCGTCAACAATGGTGTCCTTAGAGCCGAACCTCTTCAACAGGGTTTCAACTGCAATGGAGTAATTGTCGTTTGTAGTAGCCAGACCTGAAACCGCTTCTAGGGCCTCACCAGATAAGCACCCTATTAAATAGGATAGCTTATCAGCCTCTCCTATGTTTTTCTGGTGTATGTTTGCCATGAAACGATCCCAGAATTCAGTCCACTTGAGCTTATCGCCTGAAAATTCCGGTAACTGGAGCTTTGGCAACCGAGTTGTAGCTGCTACCTCGGAAGTCACATCTTGAACAGTGGGACGCATCGAGCTTAACGAGTGTTCAATATTAGAGCACAGCTCCTCTGCTTCAATTTGGAGAGACAAAGCGCCTTCTACCACCTCCACGTTGTGGATGGTGGTCTTTTCGGTATAGTCCCTCGTCTCCAAGTCCACCTTTAAAATAAGCCCCTTTAACTTTGTAAGAATCTGAGCAGCTTCAGCTACGTCCATGGCACCCGTGTCATATATTTCCTTTGCCGACTCATAGGCCGCCAGTAGAGCATTCCTCCGTAGCTCCAACCGTTTTAGCAGGATTTGCTCCATTTGTATTAGATGATTCTGAAATTGGTATGAGTCAAATTTACTACACACGAAATTCGAATATATTCGATAATATGTAGTGAACCTCCAACGGGGATACTTAATCTCTGATTTCTTTCTTTAAATAACTGGAAAACACAACATATATATACATCCATGAACACAGACGTGGATTTGTCAAACTAAAACCATACCCTGCATTGCCAAGTTTGCAAAAATGCGAACAGCCCCTTACGCTGACGAGTATTACCAAAGTACCCTTATCTTTCATAACTAAAGTATTTTACCTGGCTGGTAACGATAATGAAACGGTATTTTAGATTGAATACTATTTACGAATGATGTCTTCACTTACCAATTCCAGTTAAACACACGCGTAATAGAAAACTAAGCCAGCGCCGCCTTACGCTTGAATTGTCAGCGTTTCCCTTATCCACGAGCTTGTTTGTTATTGATGCCGACTGAAATAAACATCACCACGTATCATACAATCGCTCAACAATACTCGTTTTCATGTACTTTCAGCGCCATTATGGCCGCGCCACGCTACCTTTTATTTCGTGTCAAGGAATGTCTCGATTGCTTACCTATTTTTTTCTCGACCATTCGCCACAAACACTTTGAAGACTATCCGTGCTCCGTTTCCACTGAAAATCACCACTGAACAAAGCACAATCCACTATTTTAGCGCTCAAACATAATTCTTCGCCTCAAGCAAGATTGGATGCAAACCGTTCCGCTCGCCTCGCTTTAGACGCTTTCGTTATTTCCGTCAAGTTTTTTCTTCTTGGAATACTATGACCACAGACTACTTAGAGATACTATTCGGTCGATTTTGTTGCGATCAATCGATTTTTTTTTTTTTTCTTCCATTGCTAGAAAAAAAAAAACCCAATCGACCTACCTTTAGTAGACAAACAAAGCGAAAATCTACAAGAGTCGAATTGACTCAATCGCTACCAGCTAAATATCTACTGGAACGGGGAAACAACAAAATTCGATCCGCAGATAATCGATTATTAATCGATCGATTCATCACTATCTGTGACGCCCCACGCTGACCAACCTAATTACTAGCCAATGTTGCTATGCACAAATAAAATTGACTAACCAACACCATTCCAATTTACATGTAATATCTTTATACTTATTCTAGTTGTAACGTACTGATTAACATTTTTCATATTGATAATTATTATCAGAACAATGAGAGCTTACAAGTACTTATTCTATCATCCCCCGACTATAATCGATATCGAAAGTCGTTTCTCGTAATATAAGTATTGCATTCCTAGGACCATAGAGCCTGACCTACACGCACAGATAAATTTCTGAACGTGTAAGCCAGTTGTTTTTTCAAGAGCGGCTTCACACTGTCCAACATGGCATCGGCGAGGGAAACCACTCCTTTAAATTGAATCTCATACTTTTATTTTAAATGCAAAAGTTAATTATGTATACAATCTTAATGTAAAAATAAAACAATTACGACAACCATAATTCAAATAAAAAACCTTTTATTCGTTTTAAATTTGCCAAATTTTATCACATATAAGGCCGTCGCACACTGCCCGACACGATGCTGGACGTCATTTCATCCGATTAATCGATGTCACCTGCGACCCGATATCGCGCCTGAGCAGTGCGAAAGCAACCCTTAGGGCTATACATTAGTGTATAGTGTATATTAGTCTTAGTGATACTCGCTATACCTGAGCCCTTGCAATCTAATTTATTCGGACATTTCTCTGCCCTACCAGACAGAGCGCGAACAAATCAGATCCCAGCATACCTCCACCAAATTTGTCGCCCCTTCTGACTTCATGGCGACGTATGCCTCGGATTTACATACAGAATTAGGGCAACAAAGATACATCTTATTATCAGATTTATATATATATTCTATCATAGGGTATGGAAACATGAATCGACTGATTCCTTACAACTTCATCTGAAATATGTGGCTGTGCCACTGTACACATTCACTGCCATCGGTCAGGCCGGACAATACAGTCGACTCGCTCCGGTCTAAGCACTGCAATGTGCCCGGGTGCCTTCCTAGTACGTGTTACAAGGGAGAGCCGGGCTCCTCTGAGTTTCCACACTCCCTTGCACACCCTGGGTCAAGACTCCTGGTCGGTCGGTACAGTTTGCCTTGACCCCTGCCTGGCACCCGCCGGACAGGAGACCTTTTGGTCTCCCGGGAACCTCCACCATCCCCAATAGTTCCGCCACGGTTTCTCCAACTTAAGTCGACTGTCGTAACGGGCGAGAAAGACTCGCTCCTATCCAATTTCTACGCACCATGTCTATGACACTACTCAAAGTACATTGTACTAGCGTTTATTGGACCCAGATATATGGAAACTTACTGCTGCATTAATACAGTCTCATCATATTTCCACACCATATGAAATAACAGTCTACATCATAGCAAGAAAGAGGTTACTGACTCACCAAGCCAGGTCCTCCATCAGCCTTACCAGGCTGATCCAGCAGCCGCGCGGAGATCCACGACGCCACCAGCGCGCTCCGCCGTCTCCCGCGCCTGCCCCTGTTCACTTCTCACCTCGGTCACCTGTTCCATGCAGCGACGTCGTTCGACGATCATCCCGCTTCCGGTGCCGCCATTAACACTGTCAAAACTCACCGTCGGTGTTGCCACATGACATAAATCTCACAGGTGATAAGTTCTTACCGATTTATCTCGCGCTTGGCGCGACACACTGGTACATCGGTAGATACCCGTGAACCGGTTCCAACAGGCGTTGGGACTATTGTGGGTTATATGGATAGAGAACGGGTTCTATGGTGATGAGATTTGGGTGGATTATGAAACTGGGCTATTGCAAAAAGGTCCGGACACCTGCCATAACATTGTTATACACAAAGTTATCGAGGCAGGCGGTGACTAGCCGCTCATTAGATGGGCCCCTGAAAGCGTCGTCGTACAGACGGCCAGGAGCAACACCGGGTGAGCGGCTCAGGGGTGTCGAGAGGTGGTGCTGCGCTTTCTCCGAAGTTACTCGCGGTGTTATGCCCTTTAACACTTCCACCCCTGGAGCATATAGCTCTGACGACTCCTCTCTGGACGGCCAATGAAGGCAAGCCAGAGCTGAGAGTCCTGCGGGCCCCCTTAGGGTTCCACTCCGACCGACGAAGACACGCCGGAGACGGAGGCCCTGACCGACTCTCGGGAGCACTCGGGTCCGTGGGGTCGTTACTCTCCAACAGCTCGCCACAAGCTGCCCTGCGGGCTTATTATTATTATTATTAGCCTATTATTGCCTACGACTGCATATTTATTTATGAAGTGCGGGCGTGTCTTTGTGACACAAAGACCTCTTCCAGCTTCTTCCACTCTTCTCTATTTATAGCTATGCGGTACCATAGAGGGCCCGCTATCTTTTTAATGTCGTCAGACCATCGTTTTCTTTGTCTTCCTCTTTTTCTTTTTGTTTGGAATCTAGGAGTCCAATTTGTTAAGTCTTTTGTCCATTTGTTTTTGTTTTCTCTGAGTACATGTCCTACCCAATCTCCACTTAAGGGTTTTAGTTTTGACCGTGACATCTTTTACTTTTGTTATATGTCTTATATCTGTAGCTCTTTTTCTGTCTCTCCTTGTGTAGCCTAGCATGCTCCTTTCCATGGCTCTGTGGCAGGTTATCAATTTTTGGTCTTGACTTTGTGTGTTTGACCACGTCTGGCAGCCATATGTTAGAATAGGAAGTATACAGCTGTTATATATTTTTCTTTTAGTTTTAATGTTGTATTGTTTGTTTTTCATCACTTCTTTCAGAGTCCAAAACCTTTTCTATGAGTTAGCGATTCGTCTCTCTATCTCAAACTCCATTTGGTCACTGAAAGCAATGAGTTGGCCCAGGTATATATAGGAATTTACATATTCCACTTCCTCCTCTTGTATTTTGATACTTTCTTGGGATCTGTTCGTGATTATTTTGGTCTTTGTTTTGTTCATCGTCAGACCAACTTTTTTGCACTCTTGTGCCAGGTGTTGGAGCATGTTTTGAAGATTTTTCGGGTTGTCTGCTATAAGTACTATGTCGTCGGCGAATCTTAGGTGGTTCAAGTTTGTCCCGTTGATGTTAATGCCTAGATTGTCCCAGTCCAACTTCCTAAAGACTTGTTCTAGTACTGATGAAAAAAGTTTTGGTGACAGTGGGTCTCCCTGTCTCACGCCTCTGCGTATGGGAAAGATTTCGCCTTCAGTTTCTAGCTTCTCTCTTATGAACTGATTCGCATAATTCTTACTTTATTTGCAAGTAAGTATATTCTTCCGGAAAAAATCTGGAAGAATATACTTACTTGCAAATAAAGTAAGAATTATACGAATCAGTTCATAAAAGAAGGAGTTGTGAGGTGACAAACAAAAAAATAAAATACCGAATTGAGAACCGCCTTTTTTTGAAGTCGTTTATAAATGTAAGGTGACTTATGCAATACGTTTGATTACAATAATTTACAAATGATCATATCAGCCGAAAGACGTCTGCTGGACATATGCCTCATCCAAAGAGCGCCATAATGACGGGTTGAATGTGCGCCGCCCGCATCTAGCGGACTCCCGCGACCTTTACCTGGTCATTAGTCTACCTTGTGGGGGTCTACCCACACAATACAATCTGGGGGCACCCAGTCGAGCATATAAACAATACAAAACCCAATTCTTTATAAACTGACTTCAAACAAAAGGAGGAGGTTCTCAATTCGGTTGTTTTTTTTTTAATGTTTGTTACCTCAGAACTCCGTCAATTATGAACTGATTCGTAAATTTTTTTTTTATTTAGAGTATAGGCTTCCAGATTGATTCCATTAATTTCAAAACTCCAGCACGGCTATCACAAGACGGCCGCGACATACTCTCGAGCTCTGTCGCACTATCCGTCTCTTTCTAAGTGGTCTAATAAGAGAGAGACGGATAGTGCGAGAGAGCTCGAAAGTATGTCGCGGCCGTCTTGTGATAGCCGTGCTGTTGGATGATGAGAACCATAAGGAATTGAGGGAACTCCTCAAATATAGTAGGCACGCGTGTAGTAATTTCGTTTTTTTTCTATTATAACTCGTGTATTTACACCCGGAAATCATAAATTTGATGAAGTGGAAGTGATGATGAAGACCACAGATGGCTTGTGGAACTTCTCAATGATGCTTCAAACTATATAAGTACGTCACAGATTCTGATATGATTCCGTTGAAATAGTAAACAATGAAGTGCCAAAGGTAATTCTGAGATCCTTGACTCTTGAGTGAGGAATTGACGGAAGTCCTCAAATATTATCGGCCCACATACAGCGATTTGGTTTTTCTCTCTAATAATCAACGCATTTCCGCTCGGAAATCAGTTCATGTGGTAAATTGGAAAAAAAATGTGGAAATGTTCATGTCGCTTGGCGGAGTACTGAATAGATGTCGGCTAAAACTTTGTTTTTAAAGTTAATTATTACACACCTCTATTGTAAAGTCCAAAGGCCTCCGGCGGCGGCGGCGTTGGTAGACCTCCCACAAGGTGGACTGATGACCTGGTAAAGGTCGCGGGAGTCCGCTGAATGCGGGTGGCGCAGGACCGGTCACTTTTGAACTCTTTGGGGTAGGCCTATGTCCAGCAGTGGACGTCTTTCAGCTGATATGATGATGATGATGATTGTAAAGATCAGAAAATAAAGTAGGGAGAGTATGCAATGAAAAATGAATACAGGTCATTCTGCGAGAAAAGTTATTATATATATTCTACTTATATAAACTTACGCCTGTAATCCTTAAAAAGGGAGCCAGACCATTTTTAGTACCAATTCTAGCACTTGTAGGTTTGAAGATAGATATTGCAGTGATAGGTTGCTAGACCATAGCCCGCAACACATTAATTCCAAGAGAAGAGGTTGATGCTATTCTAACCTTACAAATTTTTAACTACCTCACATTATTCATAAAGGTCCATCAGACCTATGATAACTAAAATTCCGTTAAAATTCGTTCGTCTTTATCTGTCACTTTGAAATTTGTGTTAATGAGAAGAGAAAGAGACTAAACACATTTTAGTTAAAGTGGTATGTTAAGTTTTATGAATAAGTTGAGTGTTAGTGGGAGCGATAACATAGCGGCTTTCTGAGTGAACCAATCGCCAATAATGCTAATATTCTTACCGTTATATTCAGAAATGTCAAATTGCTGTGTTGTCCCGTTCGGCCAATATGGACCCGCGAATTCCTTCACGTGCGGCACCCACTCGAAGACGTAACCTGGAATATAACATACAACAGAAGGCTGATTAATTAGACACTAAGTAAATACTCATTGGCATTATATCAGAAGAATTATATTCAGCTTTATAGATAAAGATACGGACCGAGGATTCAATATTGAAGAGAATTAACCTGTTACATATATTAGCCGTATACGTATAACAAGTCAATTATCATCATTCGCTTGCCCCATTCCCATTCACTTGTGCATGTGAGAGTCGGCAAAACGCCTGTGAAACCCCTGGAATTGCAAGCGTTCATAGGCTACGGTAATCGCTGACCATCAGGCGGACTAGACGCTTGTTTGCCACGGACGTGGTAAAAAACAAACGTGGCGGTCAGCGCAACATATATTGGTTATTCCATAAATATCTATCGCCCCTCCCCCGTCTCACTTACATCACATCCTTCGAATCTTGTCCATATCGTCTCCCACGCAGTCCATCTATCTACCTTTTCCTTGGCCTACCTCTTTTTCTTACAACCTTCCTCATTCACTACAGTTCTTGTCACATAACTTTCATCCCTTCGATGAATACCAATTGGCACTAAAAATCCATAAAGTTTCATAATGATAATATGAGCCACGCGAGCAAACTCACAAAAATTGCTCGGAGTCGGAGTGAAGCGTATTCCACTGTGGGAATATTGATCTATTATTAGTCAAATAAAAAAGAGTGTCTTCATCAGTAGTGGTACGTTATCCGTGCTCAGTTGGTTGATATGAATATATGAGTATACGTAGCACATTGTAGAATATAATATTGTTTACGGGAAACTTACCGAGAACAGGCAGATTTTCCGGCAGTGGGGCCAATCCATCTTCTTTAAAAAATGTGCAGTTTTCACAGGCAACTTCGAATGTTATGTTATTCGCAGTTGCTGACACCATCGTTACCTGGAGATAGTATTGGTTAAAGTACTGTCTGAACAGCAATTTTTTTTTCTAGCAATTCTTTTTTAACCTTTTTATATATTCCACACTTTTTAAATCTTATACTAGCGTTATCCCAGCTGCATCCTAAAGAAACCCGAGGCCCGCTACCACAGAATAAATAAGTATTGGCGTACGCACTAATTCTTGCAGAAGCGACTGTCATTTCATTGTGTTTGTGTCGGGTTCGAATCCCGGTAAGGGCATTTATTTGTGTGATGAGCAAAACCTCGACACGTGTTTCGCCTATCTTCGAGGCACCATCAGGAGATGCTGGCAGGAGATGTTGCCTGCGCCACATCTACTCAGCAAAAACGCTGCGTCACTTATCATGTACTTCCGAAAAGTAACGCCTGATTCAATAAATTACTTGTATACTCGTGTTTAATTATATGCTTACAGCAGTTGGTGGGTCGGGTTTGTTCCCCAGCGAGACGTGGAACATGAAGTTCTGCCGGCCCTTGGTGTTCTCCACCGTGCACTTGTACTGCATGTCCAGGGTTTCGTTGGTGATGTGCAGCGTCAGCACTGAAATGGTACCCGTTTCTATCGACGACGACGAAGTGATCTGTAAAGATTTAATAGTGTTGTAGTGGCAGGAAAAACTGTTATTTTCCAACAATAAAAAACAAAACAAAATTGTAAAAATGTATTCATTAGGTAATTGAACAACATCTCAAAATTGCCAACGACAAAATTACTATACCTACTTGCTTGCCTTAATAATTTTACGTGCATAGCTTGTATTGTAGTAGTACTAGTAGAAGTAGTATAACTATTTATGTAACGTTTCTGTCAGTAAATTAAAAATGTAAAATTAACCCAAAACATCAAACATAGGTTGTATGGAAAATCAAGTAAATTCCTTTCATCATCATCATCATCATCATTTTCAGCCTGTAATCGCCCACTGCTGAGCATAAGCCTATCTTCGCGTACGCCACTTATCCCACTTAACTCCCGTGCTAGTCTCATCCAGAAATGACCTTTATTGGTCGTGAAATATCTACTGCGTTTAGATGCATAGTTAAAATAATTTTATTTTATTAAAGCGGAAGGATCCCATTGGTTGGTTTAAATTAACTCTTGGACGATAAAAAATATGCATATTTTTTTCTAAACTGTCATGTTCCATATATATTTATGATTGTGATTATATTTTGTAATTTACATTTTATTGCAATAATTTCATGGTTTTCTATCCATATTACACATTACAATATTATTTTTTAACATAAGGAAACTATCCTATTAGACATTAGTAAAATTAGATCCTTGTAAAACGTGGGATAACTAACTTGATACTCCCTTTCATCGCTTGACGGTTCTTCGTCGAAGTTGCCGACGTGTTTCGACCAGATGAACTTCGGTGCTGGGAATGCGACAGCCTTACACGTTATGTTTTTCCTGGAAACATACAAACATGAATAAGTTTTTGATAAATATTTAATCTTTCATACAAGCTTTTTTTGCCTAATGGCACTGTTTTTGGCGGGAAATGAAGATCTAGTGCGTCCGGACTTTAGCCGCACAGCATCGTATCGCACACAATGACGTTTCATATAATTATGTATACGTGCCGTCGTACGTAGTACAACATAATTTCATCACTTTTATCGCACACATCATCGCAGTTATACGAATTTCAATTTTACTGCATTTTGCTAACATTACGTAAGAAGTAATCCCATTGCAAAAGACGAACTGTTTTTAGGGTTCCGTAGCAAAAAGGTAAAAAAGGAACCCTTATGGTGCGACTATGTCCGTCTGTCCCAACATTAAATATCACAGGAACTATTTACTTAAGCTATCAATTTGAAATTTGGAACAACTGTTAAAAGGGTTAAGACACGTGTATGGAAAATGAAAAAATTAAATAAACATTTTTATTTTCTGTTTAAAGGGGGAAAATATTTATTGACAAAAATGTAAAGTTAGATACAATATAAATTAAAAAAATATGTAAGTAGGCCTTATTTTAATGCGAAAAAAGTTCAGTTTGACATCATTTGTCAATTTTGTAACTTTCGTTACAAAACGGACACTGAGTTAATTTTTATTTAACAACTCACGCTAATTGGGTGCACGAATTATTGGAAATGCCCTTACACCGCATACGTCAAAAAGAAAAATAATACTTCTGTCAATCAATAATTTTCCTACGTCCTGTCTCCGCGGTATATTTTCACCGCTGTATGTTTTAAGTGATTATTTGTGGACGAATTCGTGTTTTGTGCTTCGCCTGACGTATACACGCGGGTTCCTCCGCGCTGAGAACTTCAGTGTTTGAGTTTTTTTTCCTTTGACCGTACTACAACTGTCTACACGGATTCCTACACCCTGATATCTTTGATTCCTCGCCCCGCCCGCTCCAAGAGCTAACTGCACACCCAAAGAAAGATCAAGGTAAGCAGTTTCAGCTCTTCAAAATGAATACTTTTGGTTTTTGCTTTAAATAAATTCTACGGCGTGACCTTGCCATTCGCCTCCGCACCGCTCATCCGCATACTGCAAATTGCCTATTTACACGGCATAATTAGTACCAATGAGTCCAATCACGGCGGGTTTATCTTGTGTAGTTGAGGAGTTTCTACGGGCACAATCTCACTCATAAAAGAAAGAAAAGAAAGAAAGAAGACATTTATTTACTACACAAAAGACACACAGAGACAAAGGGAGTAGGCATATATTACAATTTAACACATATTGTGTGTGTCTTCGCGGCAGTGAATAGGTCGCTGTCTCAGCATTATGCCGAGGTGTCAGACAGACACCTACAGCGCTGATTTTCAGACATCACCGTACGTGACCCACGGAACGCAACACAACATAAGACCATTGATAAACACATAATTATTGTATACACATAATAAATAATAAATATAATAAATTTGTAAAATATGTACCAGTTGCCAAATGGGATAGAAAGAAAAACACAAAGCAAAAAACGCGACACGGTTGGGATAGGAAAGTGCTGGATGGGTTAGGATTGGGTTTGGGATTTCTGGAGCGTCAACAAATAGCCCTTAAGCTGACGCTTAAAGGTATACTTGCTAGATGCTCCTTGAATAGGTGGAGGGAGATCATTCCAACACTTGGACGCCGCGAACCTAAAACTACCTCGAAACGCCGTGGTCCGATGCATTGGCACCAGAATCATCGCCTTACACCTACGCACAATCATCAGATCAGCTCGGTGGTGCTATTTATTTATTTAATCGTATGGGCTTACATTGAATAGGCTATTCTTCTTTAATATTATTTGCCTATTTGATGCTATAATATTGCATTGATACTGAATTTTCATAAGTACGACAAATTTCAGCTCAATTGGATACCGGAATGCAGCTGAAAAATTGTTCGCAAATTTTGATTGACAAGTTGCATATTGTTATGTGTAGGTATTATACTTTTACTTACCATTCGCCTAGGATAGCATACACTTCTCTCTCGGCGTATGAGTTCATAATTACAGGCTTGTCTGCAAAAAAAATGTAAATATCTTACAAACAGGTGTTTGGAAATTAAAATCATATAAATGTAAAATATATCTCCATTCTAATATTAAAAAGAGCATCCGCAAATCCGTAATGGGTTCTCAGTAATACCGGGCGTAGCCGCGCGAGCAGCTAGTATGTTATAAGAGTGCTGAAAATCTGGGGACTAATGCATTATGAATTGTAATACACGCGGATAATTATCTTTTCTAAAACTAGGGGTTGAAAAGACGTTTCCACTGGTATTTCAAGTAACAAATCATTATACAACGCACCCCTAATTTACCTACTGTAGTTATTAATTACGTTGGGTAAATCTTAAAATAGATTAGTTTTCTATAAAATAAACTCTAGTCCATTCGACCATTTTTGCCGACTGTACTTTTTTGCACAGTCATTAACTCGTTGAGAGGGTTTCAATGACCCCAAACAAGGTTTATCTTGTGTAGTTTAGGTGATATAGTAGCATTGTCACCGTGCTTACATATATATGCTAAACTTTTATCAGATATCGGTAGGTAAGTAGCTTAAAAATGGTTTGGAAATTTTAAGGATAACTTAGCTTGACAAAATGCGATGTTAACTCATTCGAGGCCGACCAAAGCTACGTGCGCCGTAGCGCGTAGCAGCATTTTTTCCGGTTAGTTGTGAAAATCACTCAAAGAGACATGGCTCATATTCATTTGTGAGTGATTGGCCTTGAATGGGCCAAATAATGACATTAAAAGCTTACGCTGCACTCTAAGGAGGTAGATCTGTTCAGCGAAGTGTGAAATCGATTCCTGTGTTGCTCTACACCTGTATGTGCCGGGGTCCATATGGTTCAGGTCGTTGATTTTGAGGGTGCTGGTGCTGACTTTTGACTTATAAGTTATCCTGTATTTTCCATTTGTAACTGCAAAGATAAAGTAAAACGTGTTTGAAACAAGGACCGGAAAACCCCTTTTCAGACTTAAGCCATATATTTGGTAACCCTATTAATTTGGTAACCTTATGATAAGGTACCCTTAAGTTAACCCTATTGAGATAAGGTTTTCTTTATGGTTACCACATCCGATATGCTTACCATAACAACAGGGTTACCTTATCAGTTAATAATAACTTATTCTTGAACCCTGCAAACTCAAAATATCTTGTATTGGGCTCTAAACTGCAGAGTAGTCGCGTAATTAGCCATGACCCGATGCTTGTGATTGACGGGGAGGGTGTTGAGAGAGTGGAAGTCGCCAAAAATCTAGGTTTACTGATGGATAGTGATCTGCGGTTAATTGAACACGTAAATATAAAAATAAGAAACGCTTTCTATCGATTGAAAGTTCTGTATGGCATTAGAAATTTCCTCTCAGAAGAGGTAAGGCTAATTTTAGTGGAGTCACTTGTACTCTCTCAGTTCAATTACTGTGATACCGTATATGGGCCACGACTCTTTGCTAAAACCGCGCAGGCAATCCAGAGAGTTCAGAATGCCTGTACTAGATTCTGTTTTTCTGTGCCCAAACGATCCCGTATTACACCATTCCTCAATGAGAGGAAAATCTTAAAAATGGCTGCACGCAGGACACTGCATTTGGCAAGTTTGGTTCGAAGCATAGTTTCTACACAAAAACCTGAATATCTTTTAAAAAAAATAAAGTGGATGAAAGATGCTCATGACCGAAACACTCGCAGTAAGTTTTTAAACAAAATGAATGCTCCGCTCCACAAAACCGCGGGTTTTCGGGGTTCTTTTAAATACTCGGCATCTAAGATATGGAACGACCTACCACCGCCTTTACGAACTAACTTGTCCTTCCTAACGTTTAAGCGCAAATTGAGTTTAATTTTAATAGCAAAACAATTAGATACAAGCTGAAGGCACTACTTAAATCTGGTGTTTTGTGGCTGTTATTATTATTTAACTTCGATGCATTTAAAATATATCGACCTGTCTGTTCCAACAGGTTAGGAACTAAACTTTGTAGTAAGTTAAGTTATTCTCCCTATAAGTAGGTCTAAGCCAATGTGAGTGTTCTTCTTTAATTTCTCTCTTTTTTATTTTACCATTTTTGTTTTTTTATTGTATTATATTGTAATTACTTTGTGTTTTTCTTTATTTTTTGTTCTACCTCGACCTGCACTAGCAGTCAATGTGGATGTGGTGTGAGTGAAAAGGGGACGAACTGAAAACCAGCGCTGTACAGCAATGACTGTCACAGCACATGCTGAGTTCGTTCCTTTTGTCACACAAATAATCTTGTATTTTTTTTCTCATAATGTATTTTTCGTATGTAATCTGTTTGTGTGACAATAAACATTTTTCTTTCTTCTTTCTTTCTTTCTTTCTATCAGTAAGGTTACCTTATAATAAGGTTACCATTATGAGTTAGGTTTTGAAAACCACTTCTAAAATAACCCTATGTACTATATCTTCAGGTGAAATCATCGTTGTGGGTGGTAATTAATGAATAATACTGCAGTTTATTAGGAAACACACTTATTTATTTATTATCCATTCGAATGCACGACTGATATGTTGTACAAACTCAAGACCGGGAGTAAGAGAGAGAGAGCAGCAAGAATGAATGAGAGAATGTATGCACATATGAATGACTGGATATATAACACTCTCCCCGCACACAGAATAATGATTACATACTATATTTCTAGTCAGTAATTAACATAAAATACTGGCTATATTATTTTATATCAAACTTATATATTTTTTAAACAAAACTTGCATTTTGCTACCACTGCTATAAACTAAATTAACATTCTACTTCCCTAGTTTTTGTTCAACTAGTTTTATTTTCTTTAATTTCTTCTTTAAAATGTAGTAACGTCGTCATTAGTAAAAAAATATATGAATAGTTATCTGTAAACCACTTTGAAGATAGCTTCAATTTCACAGACTAAACCACTGATGCGCATGAACGAACATGTTGAATAAGTTGTGACCTTGTTGTGACGTAGATAGAGGATATAATAGATGACGTCCTAGCGTATACCCAAAAGGGACGATGGTAAATTAACCTTAGTAAATTAAGAAGTATCAGAAGTTAATACATTCTTGACGTCTAATGTCATTTATAATTTAGTCGTGTTATATCGGTGACGTCATGGTGTTGTCAGTTGCATTACAAATGTTGATAGGTGTGGTGGCAAACAAGCTGGTGGCAAGCAAAAAATCCGTATGAGGGACAGAAAATATGACATTGTATCTCGTTCCCACTTGCGGTATTGTCTATGCATACATCTTTGTCACTTATGTGTGTATGTGTGGGTGAGTCCCTCTATTCTATTCTATTATGACGGTTCCTTTCGTTCAGTTTCATCGTCTGACAGCGTAAGGTAATCGGTAATTTCAAAATGGCCGTGTACATTTTTCTCAATGTTACATTTTCCATTTTCCTTCGTCGTCAATTATTATGTACAGCTTCAGGTGTCCAGTTGTGGCTGGTAATTAATTAATAAAATTGCACTTTAGGAAACACAGTTATTTATTTATTACCATTTACATTGTCCAAACTCAAGACCGGGAGTAAGAGAGTGAGCAGCAAGAATGAATGAGTGAATGTATGCACATATGAATGACAGGATTTATAATACAGGGTGGGCCATAATTTTATATCTTGTTTAATTATAAATTATATAGTTTTTGAGTGGAGGGAAATTTAACATTACTTTATGCAGTTTTTTTTGCTATGAATCGTTTTACTGATCAACAACGAGCTTTTTGTGTAAAACAGTTTTATAAAAGCAACAATTTGTATGTACAGCTCGCCGCCTATTTAGGAGGAAGCCCAGATCTCACTCCCGCCGATTTTTTCGTGCGAGGATATTTTTTAAAGTCGAGTTCTAAGTTAAAAAACCGAAGACAATATCCAAACTCAAGCAAAACATACGCGATGAGATAGCCGAGATCCCTCGCAGCATGTGTTAGCGAGTTTCCCAAAATTTGCGTATTCGTTTGCAGGAGTTCCAGCGACTAGATGGGGGTCATCTCAAAGATGTTATTTTCAAAAATAAATTGCATTAGAAAAATGAAATGATCAGGAAATTAACTTTCATGGTTTAAATTTCATCAAAGATCCAAAAGAACAAAAAAATTTGGCCCACCCTATACTATGGAAAACCCTAATAAGGGAAACCGGTCCCGGGTCATTGTCAGTCACAAAAACAAAAATCATCTTTCCGGTGGTCAATAGTTAAGGGTTTTCCGCTCACATATAATATGTTTTTATCACATAGAATTATAGAAGGGGCAACGCCGTTTATGCGGATTCAGAGTTCAACCAAAAATTAGGCTTTATAGCCCTTAACTTTGGCAATGTCCACCGAAAAGACGCGAACCTAAATCTGACAATGACCCTCCCGGTCCCTGATTTGGAATACGTAGTGGCAATTTATCTAAAGTACCTACCTAAATATAGCAGTGTGATTAATAGTTTATAATTATGTACCACTTGGTAAAAGAAAACGAATCCTGGCAAACAATAGTACATTACTTACCTAGGGCGGTTAAACAAAGAATGTCTCAGATCGCAGGTATTTGACGCCCGAGCCGAAGGCAAGGGCGATAAATATGCGCTCTGAGGCTTTCTTTATTACCGCCCGTGGTAAGTACAACATTTTACGTCTCTATCTGGCCAGGAAGTGGGATTTTCCATGCCTACTTTATGGCCAGGTATAACGTAAATAAATTTGCCTCATGTATGTATTTTTACTTTGGAACGCCTTTTTAGTAAAAGAAAACTATACCCATTTCCTTTCGTCGTTTTGGTAGTACAAATTTTTCAGACAAAATATTACGCACGATTGGCCTACAACATCAGTTTAAGTATCATATTTTCGAAGGGTCGAACCAAATTCCCCAAAGCGTGTATTTTATGTTCAGCTGACCTAACTTACATACCAATCGGTTCCACATTGTTGTCCTTGTACCACTGAACGACTGGCGTGGGAGTGCCCTTGGCTACGCAGACCAACTCGATGCTTTGACGTTCTTCCGCATCGTGACTTTCTTCTTTCTGTTCAATTACTACTTTTTCTGAGGATAATTCATATAACTTATTAATCCACACTATTAATGACTTTCTGGTACATTTTCACACTTAAACCGTGTAATTGATTGTTATGAAATGAAGTTTGGAATGCAGATAGTTTGAGTTCTGGGAAATAATTAAGGTAATTTTTATCCCGGAAATCATCTCCAAAGAGGAAATGGAAGGTGGATGATGAAAATACCACTTCTGCGAAAGTGGGTTTGGCAAAGTCGTGAAAGTGGCACAAGTGAATTCAAAGGACCGTCCATATTACATCACGCAGAATTCCGACTTTTTGGACGCCATTTGGACGAACATGTAGGTACTGTCACGTTTGGCATGAGCAACAGCAACACTGCTGTTACGTAATAAATAAGTGGATGGACCCTCACGGAAATATAAGTACCTTTGGATACTTATTGTCCCAAAAATAGGTGTTTTTAAAAGAAGAAACATCGTGTCGTGATTTATTTTCCGGTTTCAAGGCTTATTTAGTGAACATGAAGGTAATGTAATAAAAATATCTATAGGTAGGTACTCGGTGATTCAAAATACCTACTGCTTAAGTTGCATTTATCGTCATCAGTGTGTTTTCGTTAAAACTTGAATGACGTAATGAGTAAATTTTTTCATTGTTCTTTGAATACAGAATAGGCTACTTGACTCTTTTTTTTAAATAAATTATTAATAGATATTCAAATAGACCAAAAACATATTACCATTTTTTTAGGATATTTTTTTTAGGTAACAGGCGAAAACTCTGTGGGCCATATTAGTCTATAAATATATTATCTGTGTTGTGATATCATACAATATTTAAACAAGCATTTGACATTAACCGTTAGTTCTTGTCATGTCGATTCTTGGCAACTTAGCCTCTCACAGACTCGCGCGGCCTGGCCGCGGCGGTCAATAGTAAACTTGTCATTAATTGTCAAATTTACCATTGACCGCCACCGCAGGCCGCACCAGTGTAATTCATGCCTAATGCTTTCGCCTTGATTGCTTTTAACAATAAAACAGTAAAACGTTGATTACGTTTTTAGAAATATTTAATAACAAAACAACCACCATTGGTTCACAGATTCACGAGTGACATACAAAGTTTGTTTCTAATTTAAAAATGAAATTATGCAGTCCTCTCGCATTTGTAGTAACTGTAATCGATATATATTTTGTTTGTATAGCCTCTCACAGACTGGCGCGGCGTGCGGTGGCGGTCAATAATAAGTACCTAGTAAACTTGACAGTAAATAATTGTCATATTTACGATTGACTGGCAACCGCAACCGCAGGCCGTCTATATGAGAGGCTTCATACAGCAGGGAATACTCATTTATTGCGTCAAAAATATGAGTCAAGTACCCTATTGTAAAAGTAGTAAACTTTTTTTATTAACTTATCCCAATCTTGTGCCAAACACAACGAATTATCGTCATATAATACTTACCTCCCACAATTATATTAATGGATGCATTGAGGTCTCCAGCCTTACAGGTGTAGAGTCCCGCGTCTTCTAGAGTCAAATTGTTAAACACCAAGGGTATAAACGTGGGCCCCTGCTCAGGGGTAGGCCGGGACTCCACATGCATCCTCGTTGTTTTGGGAGATTTCAGTGGTATTTTCTCGCCAGCGGGATTGTACCATTCCAGTTTCTGTAACAGAGAAGTGTTTTTTTAAGTAACTAAACTTATGATGATCATCACAACTTTTTTTTATAAATACCTATATTTACTAATTAATATACTAATTAATTAGGGAAAGGGCGGACCGGGAAAAGGGTGTTCCTGGATCGTTATCAATTCGCTTTACTTGCAGCGTAAAAGCGCTAGCACTGTTGTGTTTTGGCGTGCAAATGAAACTGTCGGTCAAACACAATAATTATTCACAGCTATGTCTGTCAACTTCAGAGATCATCGAATGTATTTTTAAAAGGTAATTTAAATGAAGTCCATAGCGTAAAACAAGACCAGTTAATGCACATTAAAATACGGTTTAGGTATAAATGCTGTCTAAATAGGTACCTAATTGGTACGCTGGACTTTTTGTTTAAATGTACCAGTGTAGGTACAGTAATTATTCGTTAGTCACCCTGTGTGTTAACAATGTACCTAATTGATTTAACAGTTAATGGGAAAGAGAAATAAAAAGTGTATACCCCTGACAATTGTTGCCCTTCGCAGAAAATTGCTTTTCTCTCGCCAATATTGAAGAAATTCCTCTTTGTGTTCACTTTCAAGTATTGTTTTTCATCCACAGCCGGTGCTGATGAAACTGAAAAAAAAAGAAATGCGTATTGGTGTAATAATTTATAAAACAACTGCAATCCGTTTATCTTCTTTTAAGTAAGTATGATTCGGTTCGGTGGCTTGGCGTTAAATACATTCGTTGGGCAGTCTATGCAAATTTTGGTTACGTTTATTTTCATCCAAGAACAAGCCAGAATGAGCGAAATTAGAATATGTTTAAGTGTCTGATTGAGCCCCAGTAGTGTGACAGGTACCATAAAGACGACTGTAGCCAGTGAACGTAAAATATATAGAACGCGAGCTCCTTACAAATTTCTACCCAAACTCGGTATGTGCATAGTCAACTGCGCACCCGATCACAGCTACCCAAAATGTCAGCCTATTTTCAATTACCCAACACAAATAGATGCGATTGGTCAATTTAGGAATACATTGCTGTGATTAGCCGTCGTGCGTCACATCGGACGACAGCCATGTGACAGTGACAACGCAAACGGATAATTGTTGAATGGTTACATGGGCATTTTCAATAATTCGTGCACCCAATTAGCATAATTTGTTAAACAAAAATTAACTCAGTGTCAGTTTTGTAACGACAATAAAGTATTTAGTTTGTATAAAAATTTACTTTTTTTTTCAATATTTAAATCATATGCATTTAAATGCGCTTATTTAAACGCGAAAAAAGTTCAGTTTGACATCATTTGTATGCTCAACTTTCGTTACAAAACACAAAACTGACACTGAGTTAATTTTTGTTTGACAAATTATGCTAATTGGGTGCACGAATTATTTAAAATGCCCACATGCAACAAGAAGCAACTTAGTTATGATAACGTTCGCGAGATATTTTTTGTTTGTAAGGCGAGGCCGGTTCATGAACTTATCTCCCTCTCACTGAGCATAAGCGTGAGCGAGATGGAAGTGCGTGTTCGGAAGTGTGTAACATCACTTTTTAGTACATATTAATAGATCAAAATCAAAATCAATTATTTATTCTGCAAATAGGCCACAAGGGCACTTTTACATGTCAAATGGTGTTCTACAATATAATATTAATAATCTTACACAATAATCACTTTAAAATTGCAGATTTTAACCAATTAGTACCTAAATGGTTAACAAACTAAATGTCACAGAATGAAAACTAGAAAAATCCAAAATTGTAAAATATTATCAAAAAATACATACGATATAAGGTCTGTATCAGAATTAACAATAAGTTTATGATATAATTTAGTACCCCAGAGATGTATAATGTCTCTGAGCATCCAAATACAATTAATAATTATTCTAATGTTCTTATAGAGATGTATACTGTCTCTAAGCGTTAAAACAGAAAAAAACGATCATTAATGTAATATTGTCAGAGATGTACAGGGTCAATAACAATAAAACGTGTCAAGAACAGAATGATGTCTCTCGTCAAAATAATGATAATAACACTAGTATTTAGGTAGTTATTATGCCCTTGCAAGCATGAACAGACCGGACTCCACAAACAGCACCCGATCACGAGTATGACGCATATCTCAGCCATCGCCTCCCTCAACCATATGTTAGGGAAGGTGGCGACCCGATCAACGACGCCACCGTAAGCAAAGCCCTTTAAGCGAGCATGACATATTCAAGCCACACTGGACATTGATAATAGCAAAGATTAAAGCGACTTGTTCGGCGAGAAAAAGCATTACGTGCTCTCATGTTACATAAAACGGAACAGCTATTTCCGGTACTTATAATAATTACAAAGGTAATACGCCAAGACAATCATACTCGAAGGTATATTAATTCTAATACAATTTGACTGCTACTGGCTTAAAGGCATTTTTGTCGTTTATGAAATCGTTGACATTATAATACGCCTTGCTTAGCAAATATTTTTTTATATGAGACTTAAATTTACTTAACGGCAAATTAACCCTTTACCTACGGGTGTCAACCAGAGTTGCCAGTACGGCAACACCGCTGCAGTACGGGTGTCAACTATAGTTGATCGAAGTAATGGTCATGTTCAATATTTTTTTTTATCAAAACGAAACCTTGTGTCTTGGTAATAGCGGTCACATTATGCATTGGGATTAGTACAGATACAAAGAAAAAAATATCAAAATGTTTCGGTAGATGGCTCTGAAATAAACATATTTATAAAAATGACCGCTTTCTTGGTAGCAACTGGGGTTGACACCCGTACTGCAGACGTGCAAATAATTGAACTAAATATGGCGGACATTAGTGTTTTTGTTAGAGTACGGCGTGGGAGTGTTTGGAGTGTTCATTTTAGTGATTGATATTTATGCATTATTTTTATAATTATCGTTATTAAAGTGTTTATTTGTGTTAAATATACTATAAACTAATGTTCTTAAACTTAAACATGTGAAATCCGCGAGAAGTAACTTAAAAATCTGCAATTTCTTAGTGACTGATATATTGCTTGATATCAGAAAAAATAGTGAATATTATTACTCTAAGTGATTATTTATTGATTAAACACAGTATACTCATTGTCTGTGTGAAATTTCAACTGTGTAGCTGTAATACTTCAAAAGTTATAAGTAAGTGAAATTATGCCTAACCACTGACTCTCGCCAAAACATGCCCGTATTGAGCGATGACGGAGTGATTCAAGGCCCCGTAGGTAAAGGGTTAACAATTTCGGTAGGTATTTTATTGTAAAAACGTATACAGTTCCCCACGAACGACGTGCTAACCTTGCGAAGACGACTGTACTGCACTGCGATCTTGTGTTTACTTCTGGTGTTGTAGTCGTGGATATCAATGTTGAGTTTGAAGTCCTGAAGGTTTTTCCGCACATACATAATATTCTCAAGAATGTATTGGCATGCTACAGTAAGAATATTTGCCTCCTTAAATTTGTCCCTGAGAGAATTTCGGGCTTTTAGTTTGTAGATGGAGCGTACAGCTCGTTTCTGTAGCACGAAGATGGTCTGGATATCAGCCGCTTTTCCCCCCAACAGGATTCCGTAGGACATAACACTGTGGAAGTAACTGTAGTACACCAGCCTGGCCGTCTCAACGTTTGTTAACTGTCTTATACGTCTTACTGCATAGGTTGCAGAACCAAGTTTGCCGGCTAGGGTGTCGATATGCGCATGCCATTGTAGTTTTGAGTCCAAGGTGATGCCTAAAAACACTGCTCTATCTTCAAATTCCAGTTCATCGCCCTTTAATTTGATCCTGGTATTGTTTACGTGCTTGACATTAGGTAAAGTGAATCTGATACACTTTGTTTTCTTGGAATTTAACAGTAAATTATTTGCTGTAAACCATTCCACAACAGTGTTGAGCGCATCATTAATATTATCGAAGCTTGTCTCTTTCCTGTCTACCTTGAAAATAAGCGACGTGTCGTCTGCGAATAACACTATATCATGCTTATCTTGTACCACATTTGGTAGGTCATTTTGTCATGTCATTATTGGAAAACTGGATAATTTTAAAAAAAGCTATACTTTTTATAAAAAAAAAAACATATATTGTCCTTGAAAATTACAAAATCTCGAACATTAAAGTTTATTTATATGGTGATGTTTAAGATTTTTTTACAGAGTTACCAAGCCATTTTTTAACATTATGTTCGTTTATTGTGTTTCTTTGTTTCTTTTTCAGTCTACAGTAATTTTTCTGTAGTAGAATTCTTCATTATTTCTTCACACTGGAAGCTCAAAAATCAATCTTTACGTCAGATCGTGAATCGGCCTCGCCTTAAGAAGTAGGGCTGAGTCACCAGGTAAAATACCAAATTGTTAATTATTTATTTTTATTTAAAATATAATACAAGTAGGCCCACATGGTGGGTGAGTAGAGATACGCAAACATTGCTATCTATATTTTTTACATATGGATATATTTCAAATTACAACATAGTCTTCGTTTGTGTCATCATCATCATCATCATATCAGCTGAAAGACGTCCACTGCTGGAGATAGGCCTCCCCCAAAGAGTTCCAAAGTGACCGGTCCTGCGCCACCCACATCCAGCGGACTCCCGCGACCTTTACCAGGTCATCAGTCCACCTTGTGGGGGGCCTACCAACGCCGTCGTTCGTTTGTTTACGAAAAAAAATTCAGTACCGTGATTAGTAATGAGACCTAAATCTCAAGTTTCTCTAAATAAATTTACTTTATTTAACTTTTGTCTCGATGACTTAATCAAGGAATATTTTTTAGAAATGTAGTGCAGCCGAATCACTAAAACTGTTCTATTGCGATTTTAATTAATAGAATTTGATGGCTGCAAGAATCGTTTGTAAATGCATCAGTGACATCTTTGAAAGAGGAAATATAACCAAAACATTTGGCTCGTATTTGCAATGAATGCAAGATGAAATGTAAAGAACAAAGAACATCCCTTTTTTAGCATGCCATTTCGAATCGTGTCGTTTTAAACGAAGTGCTTCATTCCATATTTCGTTTCTAATTGGACATGTTGGAAATCTAAAAAAAAAAAAAAACATTTTATAGTTAGAAAGGCATTGATAAAAACTACAAAATAATGATACGATATTCAATGGTTAAAATAGAAACCAACTTATTAAAAAAAGTAATGATATCTGTTGGCATAATACCATCCCTATACAAAATGTGATCATTACAATTAAATCAAAATAATATGTTTATCGCTGTATTATCTTGTGAAAAGTTATTCCATTTTTATTGTGCTTGTCCAAACGACTCATACACCATTTTACGGCACAACAAAGCATATTTATTTTATTGAAACCGAACGTTTGGTTTATTTACGGTGTCCATGATCGAACTGAACGGCTGCCAGGCATCCTTTTTAAGGCCTCCACACACAGGTCGCGGGCGCGGGTCGGGCGCGGGCCCGCGTTCGATGTTTGTTTGAAGTGTAGTTTCAATGTTTTACAACTTGCGCGGGCCCGCGCCCGACCCGCGCCAGCGACCGGTGTGTGGAGGCCTTTAGTGCATCATTGTGGGGCCACTTTTCGGCGCTAGTTAAACTTCTATATTTTTTACGTTCACTGACTGGAGCCCCTAAAACAGAAAGTCGCCCAGGAAAAATATGGTTTTGAAAAATATTAATTTATGTTAGGTAATTAATATGTTTTTTTTGTTTTTTTTTTTTCATTCTAAAACGTTATTCTAAGGATCTTTATTCAAGAATCCAACAAAGTTTCCACCCGGAAGTAATTATAGTATAATTGACAACATTTCATTTTTCTGACTCCTTAATTTTGTTTAGGCATTAAATAGTATTTGAAAAGTTAGAAGACACGTATTTTTTATTTTCATTTAATATTAAGTTAAACCCCCTTAATTTGGTAGTTTTAAACTACCACGTTCGAAAAGGGCCTAAGTACGTTTAAAGGATGAATAAGATTAGCACTGTGGTCTATTTATTAAATAAAAAGTAAAAAGTATGCTGTATCTGTGACAGGAACATTTGACATTTTGACGGTTCCTTGCTGACGGTTTTCGTTTAAAATAGAATCTTGCAAATCATTAATCGCAAAAAAACGTGTTTTGGAGTAGGTAACGAGAAAACGAAAATGTATCGTCAAGATCCATTGATTTCGTGTTTTGTGCTAAGTTGCAGGCACACTGATGTCGCTCGAAATCCAATGTTCCGAAAGGTTTACTATACATATGTGAAGATAACCCAAACTGATAATAGCATTTTAGATCATTAATCTTTTAACTCGTTGGCTGAAAAACATTGAACTGTTTAATACAATAAAATTGTAAATATTCTTTTAAGAGTTGTTTAATTTTTTTCCAGGCCCTACATGACAATAAATGTGTTTTATTTTATAAGTATATAATATATCTACCTAGTCACGTCAAGTCCACTTTGTTCCGACTTTTGCCTCCTGCTTGCTCTGGACCAGCCTTTATTTTAATCATAATACGAGTATATGTAACTAGCAAGTACTAGAGACCCTAGCATACTAGGTTTTATCATCACGTTTTACGGCGAAAATGTACTGAAACGTCACGTAAAACGTGACATAAAACCTAGTGTGCTAGGGCCTTAGATCAAGGTATAAACAATAAAAGTTAATCCTTTCGACGCATTTCACAACAAGCAAAGATGACAAAAACGGCGCCGTCGTGGGCACGATAACCCGCGACACCTTTAGGCGTTCTTGGCGTTAAAAAGCTTAATAGCGTAAAATAATAATGCATGTATTACAACTGATGCTGGACAGCGTTTAATTTTACAGTATTTAATTGTATTACAATATCACCTACAGTATTGTTGCACTACTAGATATTTTATCAAAAACAAGCAGGTAAATGTCTTCCAACACAGCTCTGACTTCCAGTGATAATTTCTGCTCTGCCTTTGAAGTGCTTCAATGAGTTAATATATCTTGAGCTAAGACAATTTTATCTTTTAAAACAGCCTCAGACAACTTAAGCTGAGTCCAATAACACCGTATTGGTGTGACTGGTGAGTTAGCTTCCACACATAAACTGCATTAACATTATTCTATCCACCTTTGGCAGATTGCAAGAATTAGCTATAACGTAGCCATCGGTGACTTACATTATTAATTATTTTCAAAGTTTTATCAAAATGCTTAATATTACCAGTCACTGACTTAACTTGACAAGAATGAGTCAAATAACTGTCATACTGTCAACGTCACACCAATAGTTTTTTATTACAGGGCACATTAAACAAAGCCATGGAATGTCCGCATTCAGCCTTTAAATGGTTTTTTCAAAGTATTTTCCACTTTTCTCATGAACTAGCGAAGATAAAAATCTGTAATTTTTTTTTTTACTTAGCTAGCCCAAATCTTTAAATGGTTTTTAGTTTGAGCCGCTATGAAAAAATTAAATGTTGTTAATTGCATTGTCTTTTTTTTATGATTTATCTGTAATAAAAGCAAATGTAAATAAACCAAAATCAAGCTAAAAACATTTATTAGTATATTGTCTTACTTTTCAGAACTCAGAAGCCACTTAGTTAAGTTATAATTAGTTTGATGTCTGTTTCGTTGGATTTTGTCCCTAGTTAACTATTTAATTGATAATATATCCCGATACAAAGAAAAAATCTGCTATTATAAATTATTTCCAAAAGTGTATTTTTTTCCATACAAGTTGTCAGTTCATTGCTAAAATAATTAGCTGATGTGCCCTTTCGCCCACGCACGGAGCACGGACCAAATTGCAAATTTTGATTTAAAATGCATGAAAAACGTATGATTTTTTCGAAATATTAAATGAACTAAAATTCGCAGAAAGACATTCACTGTGTTTAATAAACACAAATTTCCAGAATAAGCCAGACATGTGGCCAGAAATCACATATAAGATTGCTGGCCACATGTCGCAGATAGACTTTATCATCTCCGATAGGAATGTCAAACGGAAGTTCAAGGACTGCAAAGTGATACCTGGCGAGGACCTAACATTACAGCATCGCATACTCGTAGCACGTGATACTGAAACATCGGACGCCTGCCTAATAAAACTGTCAGACTTTTTATCTCTGGCAGACGGTAACTCGCCAACTGCTAGATGGGCCCCTATTAATAGCGACATTAAAAATGGCCTAAGGGCAACACCAGTCAGAGAGGCTGGGGGGGTTGAGAGGTGGCACTGGACTTGAAACATATAGCTAACTCGCCACTTAGGTGTCCACATCTGCCCTCGAGCAACAGTTCTGACTCCACTCTGGACAGCCAAGCCAGAGGTGGGGTGATATTAGAGGGCAAATATGTATGAGGAGCATGTTTTTTTGTAAGACTTGCTTGTTTTTATGCATTTAAGTAGTTTCTTTTAAATAATAAAATATACCGTCGTCTAGTACTTACCCACAAAACAAGTCTTATTTATTGAGCTTACTTTGGGATATAGTTTGATTTGTATAAGATTACACCTTAATAATATTATATATTTAGTTACTTAATGTTTAAGATTTGTGTGTTTTATGATGTACCTATAAAAAGTGAATGATAAATGTGCGGGTTCCAATACTAATATACTTAATTAAGGAACAATTATCGAGATCAATAGAAATGAATTCTGAATAAGTAGTCCGAATAAAGAAAGGTAAAATCTACAAGAACGGCCTCTTTCCAATAAGTAAGTAGGTACTTGAGTACGCAGAAATAATTCATTTTGACGCTTATTGCGCCGATGACTAACGAAGCTTGAAACCCTTAGCAGTTTACAAAAACGCTTCGATACAGCTCCTTTGTTTTCTTTTGTTATTATAACTAGATACATATTATATACTTTCGGATGCTTGGGTTTTGGAGGTGATATTATTTCCGCGTAAAGACAATGGAATATTTTTGCCATATGACTAGCATCCATTCAAGTTGCTGGTGAAACATGTTTTGAAATCAGAAGGGTTACACACAAAATTAATTATTTTAAACATAATACACGCCTAGTTTTTGAAGTTTTTACCTGTCTTGAAATAAATGCCAAGCTTCCCTCATTTTCCTTGCACAGTAGACCTTAATTTAGTTCCTAGATACTAATTAAGGCTGCGTTGTATATAATTAAAACTTTTCTTGCTTAAGTAATTCGCTGTGAACCTGCGGTAATAATTCTACATTACAAGCGTTAAGAGTTTAAGAGGAAAAGGAAGCCGGCGTTCCGTTCACACAAAATTTTACATTAAATTTGAAAGTGCCGGACTCAACTATAAAATAATAACCATTGTAAATGTCTTATTATTTACCCTCTATAACTACGTAGAATAATGAGGAGTTTATTGTTTAATTTTTATTTAATTTAACAAACATAACATTATTAATAATTATAAATGTGTGTGTAATAAATGATTCGTAAGTACTAATAAAAACAAGATATCAATTAAAACGGACATCGGAAAACTCTTCATTATTTTGTATGTAAAATTTATTTGCTCCTAGGTTTCATTTTGGAGGAGGAAACAGTTGCAAGTCTGAATCGGAAATTGGCTCTACTATAGTAATACTCGTGTGTACCGGGCCAAACAACACTTTTCATTTACTCATAAAGTCATCACGCGAATGCCGTTGCAACTGTGTGTGTGTGTATCAACCCATTTTTGGTTTACTTTTAATACTCATTTTCACATTAAATAAGAAAAATAATAGAGAATACATCATTATACCGTCTATAAGGCATTGAAGTTAAATTTTTTTTGCGATTTGCCTCGTCTTTCTTAAGAGGGTATCCTAGCAGCATTTTTCCATACAAACGTATTCCCCTATTTCCTTCCTGGTTTATCCCTCTAGAGGACTCGTTTTTTTTTATAAAATCTAGGTGTACTGTATGTATGCCCCTGTCATTTACTTTCTCCCAAAAAATAATTACCAAAACAGATACGAATTTTCGAAAACCTAAAAAATGCCCCATTTTTACTGTCATATTCAGATGACTACCAGACAAATATGAAATGTTTTTACGTTAAAACAAAATAATAGAAACATAGATCTACTCTTCCTCTAAATTTCAACACCAAACATAATTGAATCGGCGCAGGTTTGGCGGAGAAAATAGGGGAATACAAAGCATCGATCTTGTCAAGATTTTGTAGTAAAAATCGGTCTGAGCTGCGGTTGTCCCTATCGCGCATCGCACGCGGTCGCTTGGGCGCAACGCGACGGCAATAATTTGTACAAATACCTATTTCTCAATTTTGTCGCAGACCGACTACGCTCTTAATGCAAACTGCTAACGAATGGAATTCGCTCCCTTCATCTGTATTTCCTGAGAACTTCGATCTAGGTGTCAAAACAAGAGTGAATAGGCTATTACTGAACCAGTGAGCTTCATCTTAACCTCTGTCGTCGTTTACCATCAGGTGAGACCAGGGTAAATCACGGACAGTCTTTTATAAAAAAAAAACAAAAAAAATACTGAGTAAAATTTTCATAAAAGCTTTATTTATCGAACAAGCAAAGTACTAACAAACTTACACAAGTCAACTGGTTTGAAAGAATCTTGTACAGTTACTAAGTATTGTGGACGGGAGCTCTATCGTAAAAGTTGTTGGACGACGTTAAAAGTCCCCAACTTCATCTCTTCCTATTTAATTACATGAACTAGGGAGCTGTTTGTTAAGGAATATTTGTTGGTCACACTCGACATTTATGTTTCAGGCTTCAAGGAATTTGTTTTGGGCAAAATGTTTGACGCATCTAAATCTTCTTAGACACTAATTGCATTCGCGAGGATAACGTCAAAACTTCAGTAAGAAGCTACATTACTGACATTACTAAATCAGGACTGAACGTCGACTTGTTTGAAGCTTGTGAAGTTGTGTTTTTGAGGGTGAAAGGGTTAATTGTATTAAATGGTTTGGTGTTTTTGTTTGACAGTCCTGAACCTCTAAAGGGACTCTTTGATACTTTAGACAGACCCTTCTATTGCAGATTATTAAAGACTAGCTGTTGCCCGCGACTTCGTCCGCGTAGAACTTTTTATCGTCTTAGAAAATTATTTCTCTCAATACAAAATTTGAACCCTCTTTTAGGGGATAATTAAAAAAAAAGTTGATGTTCATTTTCTAGTTTGTGAACAAACAGTCTAAAACCAAAGTTAAAAATCTCATACTTTAAAAATGCCTTGAAATACTCAAACTTTGAACCAATTTTAACACTCTTGGGGGATGAATTTGGAAAAACTCTGAAATCAGTTTTGTAGTCTTTTAACGTACAGAATAAGACCGAAGTTAAAAATCTCTTACTCACACTTTAAAATTTTATTGCTCGCCATTTAAAATTTGAACCCCCTTTTAAACCCCCTTAGAGGTTGAATTTTTCTAATCGCTGAAAGAACTTTTTTCGTAAACTTTTAAGTCTCTAGCTCAAAAAAAGTGTTGCCCATACAAAGCTTTCTTAACCCCCTTAGGGGTGGAATTTTCTAAAACTCTGAAAGTACTTTATTATTAATTTTAATAAGTAACATTTTGAATAGTTTTAAGTCTAGTAAAAAAAAAAGTTTTTCCCACACAACACTGGCTACCCTTCTTAAGGATCTTAAGGATCCCCTTAGGGATGGAGTTTTCTAAAACGCTGAAAGTTCTTTTTTAGTATTCTAATAAGTAATCTTTTTGCAAAGTTTTAAGTCTAACTCAAAAAAAAGTGTTGCCCATGCAAAGCTTGCTCTCCTTTTTAACCCTATTAGGGGTGGAATTTTCTAAAACGATTTGTGTTCTTTTTTTGTATTTTAATAAGTAATTTTTCTACAAAGTTTCAAGTCTCTAACTCAAAAACATAAACTTTCCCTGATAAAAACTTTGCACCCCTTTTTATCCCCCTTAGGGATAGATTTTTTCAAAACGCTGAAAGTCTTTTTTTTTATATTTATATAAGTAATCTTTCTACAAAGTTTTAAGTGTCTAGCTCAGAAAAAGTGTTCCCCATACAAACCTTGCACCCTTTTTTAACCCCCTTAGGGAATGATTTTTGTAAAACGCCGAATGTAGTATTTTTCATGTTCTAATAAGTAATTTTTCGTCAAAATTTTAAGTCTCTATTAAAAAAAAATATGTTTTTCCCATACAAACTTTGCACCCTATTTTACCCCCTTAGGGGTGAAATTTTCCAAAACGCTGAAAGAACTTTCTTTGTATTTAAATAATCTTTCTACAAAGTTTTAGGACTCTAGCTAAAAAAAATAGTTTCCCACATACAAACTTTGCACCCCTATTTTAGCCCCCTATTTTTAGGGGTAGAATTTTCTAAAACGCTGAAAGTACTTAATTTGTATTCTGATGACTAATCTTTCTACAAAGTTTTAAGTCTCTATTTAAAAAAAATATTGTTTCCCCCATACAAAATTTGCACCCCTATTTTACCCCCTTAGGGGTAGATTTTTTTAAAACACTGAATCTAGGTACTTTATTTGTATTCTAATGAATAATTTCTCTACAAAGTTTTAAGTCTCTATTTAAAAAAAAGTAGTTTTTCCCATACAAACTTTTCACTCTATTTTACCCCTTTAGGGGTAGAATCTTCTAAAACCCTGAAAGTTCTTTATTTGTATTCTAATGACTGATCTTCCTACAAAGTTTTAAGTCTCTATTTAAAAAAAAAATGTTTCCCCCATACAAACCTTGCACCCCTATTTTACCCCCGTAGGGGTGGAATTTTCCAAAACGCTGAAAGTGTTTCATTTGTATTCTAATAACTAATTTTTCTACAAAGTTTAAGTCTATAGCTCAAAAAAAAAAGGTTCTCCCATACAAACTTTGCACCCCCATTTTACCCCCTTAGGGGTAGAATTTTCAAAAATCCCTTTTTATCCCTAGCCCACGTTATAAAAGCAACATACTGTGCAAAAATCAACTCTCTAAGATTAGTAGTTTCGGCTGTGCGTTGATGAGTGAGTGAGTGAGTGATTGAGTGAATAAGTCAGTCAGGACATAGGCATTTATTATGTATAAATAGATAGAAGATAATGAAACTCCCATTCAAATATCTCAAAAAATTATGAAGCTACATCCGTTTTAATGTCGCTTGTTAGAGTGAGAAAACGATGAGGGACTGTGACGTCAATATACTCGAGCGTCATAGTAAAAAACAATCGTTTCATATGAAGGTGCGTTTTGCGGAAAAGGGACAGAACATACCCCCTCTTAAAACTTTGGACTCTTATAACTTAATCATTACCTATATAACCTCTTGCTTTGTTTTTTTCTCCATTTGACTATATTTATTTTAAATTCTTTTTCGAGAAAATACATTATGATTATTTACCATATTTTCGATTCCTGAGCTATAACCACGAACTTCGGAATTCGAAAATATTCGGGTATCTCTATCTCTATCGCACTAACCATACTCGAGTGACAGGGATGCAAATATATGAACATTGAGTATCCGTTTTCGTGGTAGCGCCGCAGGTACTTTGGCTGAATGCGCCGAGCTCGTGCCATTGTCATTCAAAAAAAAACAAATTCTTGTTAATTATATTGTTCAAATTTGTTGATTTCATTTATTGAAATTACGACATAAAACGACATTTGCGCATATAAGTTCTCATATCAGAATCGAATATTTTTTTATGGTTTATATTTTAGCATTTGTCTCGTAAAGGTCTATCGTAGACGGGATTTAAATTATTAATAAGTGAAAGGCAAAGCAATTCCGCCATTTTGACGAAACTTTGACGGTTCTTATAGCTGACAGTTGGAGCAGCGTTTGATTTCAATAAAAATAAATGAAAAATTAAATGAAGTCGTATATTTCGGAAAATTAATTAAGTGTCGCAGTCGGATAAAAACTATCCTAAGTTGCAGCTAGAATAATAATGTACCTATATAAAATGTTTCATATTTTTCCGTTCATGGGATGCTGAGAACATTCGAACCGCGCAAAGCTTAGTTTCAAACTGGCTGATTCTTTTTTTAATTTAGAGATTTATTATAAGTGGAGATAGATAGTATATGATTATATTTTGTGTCCGCCTGGCGGGATATTAGACGCCTGTCCCGCTATTCTTTAAGTATCTTGTTTTAAGCACACTTCAACGCTCACCCACAAATATATCTTGACGCTGCAACTAAGCGTAGGTAGAGGTCTAGTTTCGTTAGGCGTGACGGGTGGGGTGAGGGGCAAGTGCGCGTAAAGAATAACAGCCATCTGCGTTAATGCGGTCTCATGGCACATACCGAACCAATTTAAATCAATACCTTTGGTTAAATATTTATAAGAATTTCCGATGTAAAGATATTCTGGAGTCCGACCAGAAATTTACGTTTCTTCGTAATTTGTTAACGATAGCTCTCCATTTGGAGAGTTATTATAAACCGATGTCGTAACTATGGATTTATCTATAAAAGAAGTTTGGTTCGGATAAAAGTCGCAACAAGCCATAGCCAATACTCCTGGCACCAAATACTACAACATGCATGCATACATTTCTCGTAGCAGCATGACATGCATACCATTTCGTATATCATCATCCCACAATCCCAAAATTATACTTATTTTTTTTAATTTGACCATGTAAGTAGGATTTAATCATTAATAAAAATTAACAAATACAGCACTATAATTAAACTAAACTAAAATAATTCTAAATAAAACTAAAATATATCTAAAAAGGCCCCTGCGGCATGCTACCGAAGACGCTGGATCGCCAGGCCGATGCGTTGATCCCAAAATATTAAACCTTTTAGAAAACGTACCTACCTATCGAAAACCGCCGTCGTGTAGGAATGAGCCTGCAAAATGTTTTTTTACTATATTTCTAGCATCGTTTATGAAGAGTACCAACTACGCCATATTATTATTTATTAAAGCTATTTACGTAAATAGGTATTCCCAAAGTGTATTTTTCTTCACAAAAATATATATCTAAGTAGATATTTAATTTTATGCATGTGACATACGGATAGGCAGTCCGGAGGCGTGACTAAACAATACTTAAGAATTTATCCATTTTTGACTAAGGAACACTGAAAACATTAACGACAATACAGCTTGCGTCATATCGTCATGTTTGCAACGGGTAGGGATGGGACTTCTGCCTTAATATAATGAGTATGAATTTATTGATAATTTTGCTTTAAATTAGAATCGATTAAAAATAATCGATTCTTAAATAATAAATTATAAGATTGGGAAAATAATTGTGCGATTAGAAAACTGATTCAAAGAAACAATTATTTCAGGAAAATAATGTGATAAGTTGTTGAATATTATACACAATCTAGTGTTTCGATAAAAACGAAAATCAATAGGTAATTGATTTATTCCAAGATCTGAATCAATGAAGAAGTCGATTTTTATGAAAATTATTATAGATTTTTGATTTGTTCAGTAAGTAAAACAAAAATTAGAAGATATTTTAGTTTTTTTATTTTATTTAGCTGAGATCTGAATAAACACACCTGTACCTAGGTAACTCTACTTGAAATAATGTCCTTAAACTTTCTACACATATTGTCAGTAAATTCAATTGCTGATAGTGATGAGCTACTGTACACAGTTAGTTATTTTTAAATAAAACCGAGGAGATTCCACTTCCCGCTTTTGTGAAATAAGGTTCAACCGAGAATGTTAAACACGAACCACCGGAGTGAATTTGTTTCCAACTCGTTTTGGATCCCAACAAACAAATGACTGTGGTTCTTTTACACAAAGACGAGAAAATTTAATTTTACATGGAGAAAAATACTTTTCACCTCAGCAGCTCGAACAAGCATATTTTGCTGCGTGAAAACAGTGAGCAAAATGCGATTTTGCTCACTCCGTGAGTCAAAGTAGCTTTTTAATTTTGATATCGAGCACTGTTGCACATTTCATATTGTGGGGTCTATTACAAATTCCGAATATTTCAACTTTATGAGCACTGTCCCTTTCATTTTCATTACGAAAAAAGAATACGACACGAATAGGTCGATTCATAGTTCGATATTTGAATTTAAAAGTATATCCCCAAAACAGCGCGAAGCAAGTTACACGTTCGAAAACACACCTAACATACTTATGAGTTTAAATTACTTACCAAAAATATTAGTACAAAGAAATGTTATAAATTGAAGGGAAAAAAACATAGAACATCTCAAATGAAGTCAGTTTTGCTTAAATAGATCAAAACATAAATCTTCAAACGCTGAACAATCAATGATTCTATTTTGAACAATCTTAATTTTTAAGAACATATAGGGTCGTTTCGCCGGTAACGCGACCACCTTCGGTTAGCGACCACTTGACGGACTAGGCTGCTTCAATTAAAGATATTAACATTTCTACAAACCCAACAGAAAAATAATTAGTTATTAACTATTCTTGAATAGTGTCAGAATAAGAATAAATACACTTTAAAACCCAAAGCTTAATCCACAGCAAGAAAAAATAACCTCATTTCACACATTGCTTCCGAAAAGTGTTGACGTGCAGTGAATCTGTAAAAAAAATAACGCGACAGTTGGCGCGAAAACTTTAGTTACGTCACTTAATTTTATTATTATGCTGAAATCAGTTAATTGATCGTTTAAATGATTTAGCTGTTGTAATAATTTCGTTGAGATTCGGCATATTTAAAAATAGATTTAAATAAAATGGGGTGGTCGCGTACCCAAATACATAGTTACCAAAGAAGTCGGATAGCGACCACATCGTTTTCTTTTTCTTTTCTTATGGATTCTTATGCGGCACCCGCGATATTTAGCTTGGCTAGCAAATTGAGTCGGTATTTAAGCCGCGCCAATCTATGTTATGTCCATAGTATAAATAATATAATAATAATATATAATTATATATTATATTATATAATAATAAATAATTTATATGAGATAATTATATTATAAATTCGAAAGTGTGTATGTCTGTCTGTCTGTTATCTCTTCACGCTTAAACCGATGGACCGATTTTGATGAAATTTGGTATGGAGATAGTTTGAGTCCCGGGAAGAGACATACCTAGGATAATTTTTATCCCCGAAATAATCCCCTAAGGGGGTGAAAGTTTGTATAAAGCTACGATATAAACGATTTCCACGCGGACGGAGTCGTGGGCAGACGCTAGTGTAAGTAGAATATAATCTAAAAGTTAAATAAAAGCTTGTAAAAAGGTGGCATTTAGATACCTACTATGAATGACATGTGTGACTGTAATAGCAATATATATAAAAGCACTATGGTGTGAGCGAGATGGCGCGCTTTTTTCGATTCTATTCTTCATTGACACAGCAATGTAAAGTAGATTTAGAAGAGTAACAATTTAGGGGTGTAGACACTAAATAAAATGACCTATAATGATGAATTTTCTCGAAAAAGGATTAACAGTAACGTCAAATGGAGAAAAAAAAGAGCAGGGGATTAAGTAATCACAAAGTTATAGTATCCAAAGTTTTTAGAGGGGGTGTATTCTATCCCTTTTCCGCAAAACGCACCTTCATATGAAATGATTGTCATTTACTATGATGCTCGGGGATTGTGACGTCACGATCCACTAGCGTTTTATCTCTCTAACAAGCAATATTAAAACGGTTGTAGCTTCGTAATTTTTGGAGATACGAGTATATGAATGGGATTTTCGTCACTTAGGCTTATTATTTTGAATTCTTTTTTTTGGAGTAATAATAAATGGTTAGTCTACACTCCTATTTGTAGTGGTATAAGGGCAGTTAGATAGGTCAAACTTTGAGAGAAAGAGGTCAATCCTCGAATCCGACTCGTCTGGGTAGCGTTCGGGAAGCTACGCTATGGCACATCTTTTCGTCCAATATTCCGCAGTGTCTCAAGGCGAGTCTTTGACCAGTGTGTGTTGCCAGTGATGACGTATGGCACTGGAACGTGGTCACTTACTATGGGCCACATAAGAAGGCTAAAAGTCACCCAAAGGGCAATGGAGAGGGCTATGCTGGGAGTTTTTATGCGTGATCGCATCAGAAATGAGGCTATCCGCAACATAACCAAGGTAAGTAACCAATATAGCCATCCGAATCGCTAAAGTTAAGTGGCGGTGGGCGGGGCATATTGCACGTAGAATCGATAGCCGTTGGGGCGGAAAGGTTCTCGAATGGCGACCACGTACCGGGAGGCGCAGAGTGGATATACCCCCACAAGGTGGACTGATGACCTAGTAAAGATCGCAGGAATCCGCTGGATGCGGGTGGCGCAAAACCGGTCATTGTGGCACTCTTTGGGGGAGGCCTATGTCTAGCAGTGGACGTCTTTCGACTGATATGATGATGATGATGATTATAAATCGTTTTATTAACTACTTAAACACTATTTGCAAGAGTGGTCGCCAACTAGCTAACAGGTGGTCGCAAACCGACTAAAGCGGTCGCTATCTAGCGAATTCGCTATTTTGTAACCTTTTCTATATTTTTTCCTAATCTATGGATGAAAGTGCTATATTTTATTGTAGGTTTCAAAACTTGACTATACTCAGAGCCTTTACGAATACCATCTATTATGTGTGTAAATTGAATAGGTATATTTTTACTAATCTAAAGTGAGCAACTCGGCTAAGTGGTCGCTAACCGGCGAAACGACCCTACCACAAATGCAGTTTCCGAACGCACACCCGGCGCCCCGCCCCTTTAAAAAAAGTGGTGCGCTGTTAATTTTTTTACATTTTATTGGGTATATTATTCTTCATGCTTGCGCTATTGATATTAGTTTTGGATATATAAAAACGACTAGGATTAATTAATTATCTATCTAACTAAGAAATATAGAGAATTCATTGAAGAAGACAGTATTTAACAACAATACCTACGCTTAGTTTTCGGAGCGCATGTAATTAAATCAAAAGCAGAAAAGTCAAGCCTACCGTGTTCTATTTTATTTCATTAAATGTAAATTAACACTTTCCAAAGCATTTTCACTTTAATAGAGACAAAAATCACAACTCTCGGGGGCTGGCATCGGACGACTGGCGTGGTGTGGTGTGCTCAGAAGTTTTCAGGTGCTAGAATTTAATGACGTCATAGTTTATATTTGGGTTTACTACAAAATATGAGTATCACTAGAGTAGTAGAGTAGTAGTTTATTAAGCGTAACTTAAACGTAATTTTTAATATTGACTACGACTGAAACTAAATAAGCATAACAACTGTTTGTTTACCATGAGCATGCTTAACTAAACGTGCATAAAATTTTAGTTTTCACATTTTTTATGATCCTCATCGAGATTGTATTTTTGAAGTCGGTTTAGTACCGTCAAACTAGGTTTCTCTTAAATTGCAAGCAGTATGCATTTATCGAGGCATAATTTTAATAAGAATAAGGTTAAAGTCCTAGTACTTGACGTTGCACTAAGTATATCGCATGGGAACTTTATGTCAACGCAATATGGGTTAATTTTTATCTAGGTGAATTTTTCTTCATTTTATTTGTAATTTTTTAAACTGTTACATTACCTATTCATCGCAGGGACTGCATAACCGAAAAATACCGGTATTCTATTTTAACGGTATGACGTCATATCGGTTGTCAAATAGCGGTTTCGGTAGCGGAACCTTTATATTTCGCTACCGAAATATAACGGTACCTTTATTTTTTCCGGTACCGTAACCGCTATTTAAAGGTACCGATGTATCGACTTTGGCCTGGTGTTATTGCCAAACCGCCGGCAAAGGCTCTGCCACTTTGTATTTTTGTCTTTTAATGTTTAGTAGCCAATGCTTCCTCTGTAGAGTGCCAGCTTGCTTACTTTTCTCGATAACCTTTATAATACCGGTATTATAAAGGTTACGGTATCGTTTAAAACTGATACCGCTTACCGTTATTTTAAAACGGTTACGGTACCGTTATGTTCGCGCGGCGCGCATAACCTTTATGACATAACGGTACCGTAATGGAATACCGGTTTCATACCGGTATAACCGTAACCGAAATCAGTCCCTGAATTTCATCGTACTTTTCGACCTGCTCTCTTTTTGTCCAATTATTCTGGATTTCTAAAATGTAGAGACATCAATCAGAAGTAGCAAAAAAGGTGTAAAGTGTGGATAAGAGTACAAATAAATACCCGGCTCCAACAGAAGGAGCCTTTTTTTTCGTATGTATGTACTATATCTATTTCCTTGGCACGCTTTGCAGCATAAAACATACTTCATGGATTTGTGGATGTGAGAGGTAGTTAGATTCCTCTAAGGCGTGAAAGTGACATAGGCTTTTTTAATATTGGGAAAAAAGCAGTGGTTTAAAAAAAGCACTTACTTACACTTGTTATTTAGTAATTTGGTAGGTGCGCAACATTCACACCAATCCCTTAAGCTTAGCACCTCACGTTGCGGCTGAAGCGGCCAATAAGACTCTTAATAAATCATCTTGACAGGTATTACTTCGCACCTCGAGCGGTGCGTAATTACGCCTGGAAGAGTTTTGTTTAACCGTTGCTAAATATTTATGAAATAAACGCTAAAAGGGACTCGCTTGATCGTTTGCAGAGTTTTAGACTACACATTAGGAGGTTTGAAACATAGTAGCATCAATTACCAACTAGAGGCACTGTGTGCTGCTGTAGAAATAGTACATTGTTTAACAAGGGGCGTATGAGGAATATTGCAAACGAGAGTATCAGGAGCCCGACGCCGTAAGGCGGAGGGCTTTTGATGACTTGAGTATGCAATATTCTTACGCCCGTTACAATGTTTTTCATCACATTTGCGAGGAAATAAATAACCACAAAAGACAGAAAAACCTATGTTTTATACAAGCGCATCAATCAAATGTTGACGAAATTGACAACTTCACTTCTATATCACTCACACTGAAGCCCTCCAGGCCTCCAGTCCTCCAGGGCGGAGCTTCAATATTTCAATCAATCACAGAGCATGGAGCATGTGTTTCTTGCAGGGCACGGCCTGCTCGATTTTATTTTCCAACCAATCACAGAGCAGAATTCTTGCCGTCCAGATTTGCTTAACCAATCAGATCACACACAAACTCATTACTCCCTTGGGACCATTATTTCCCGCGGGAACAATTTAGGCCATTGTCCTTTTGTATACAGGCAAGGAATAACACCATTTATGAGCAAGTGTGATGAAAAAAAAATATGCATCTGTATTATGGTCTGAAATACTTAAATGTTTTTTTTTTAGAACTCCTGAGTGTATCATTTTTTTTTTTTTCTATTATTTAACCTGTTCTCAAAATTTCACAAGAATCGGTTGAAAAATGCGACCTGTAGCCTGACATCTAGTCATCCGGACAAACGAAAGAATTTTGGTCCACGCTGAAACGGAGAACTTCGTTCGCTTCGCTCGCTCTTTTAATTAGGAACCATTGAACTTAACGAATGCATTATGTCCGACATAAACACGATCATGCTACCGGTGCAGGTGATGTTACGTCTGAGTCTTATCCTAATCACGTAACGTTTCGAACGCGCGTTAGGACAACTCATCAGTCTTTTTTCCATATAAATATTGTCATTCAGATCTATTAGTAATAGTAATAGTAATATTAGTAATAGTAATAACAACTAGTTGTTATTTTCTAAGCCGTCCGTTCCGCACTAAAGAACGCCGCACTGCAGAACGGACGGCTTAGAAAATAACAACTATACCTAACGTACGTACACAATGCTAAACCTGATCGATCCGCTAGACGATGGTCTGGGTAACGATATCCAATGAGGATTGGTAGCAAATTCTAAATATTTCTGTAATTATTAAATATCTGATCCACAGTCTAGGTTGAAACAACTAAGTAGTGGCAACTACCTCAAGTAGTCTGACTAGGGCAGAAGCTTACTTCCCTCGCTTGCTACTTGCACGTTTAAAGTCAGTATGAGTGACGTTCATACTTCTTGCACGACTTGGAATAGTTCTAAACTGTTTTATGTAATCCCCTGGTTCTGACATCTCTAGCTCTCTTCAACAATCAGCTTTACTCGTATTGCATAGTATATACCATGCAATGTACTTCGCATGCAATAAAATATTAAATGGAAATTAAATATTTTTTTCTACTCCTGTACCGTTATCTGTCATTTATATAGGCTGTAGCTCAAATACAAGGACACCACTAATAAGTCGTCGCAAAACTCTATGCTCTATGGCCCAAAAACGCACTGTTTAGCGTACTTTTTTGGTTCATACATTTTTCATAAAAGCACTGTTTAACTTTTTTTTTAATCGGCCGCTAATGCCGCTATATTGCAGTGGTGCCAACTTCATAAACAAATATTTCGAAATAAAAGTATTTATTTACGATTTAACATTTGTATATTATAAATTATTTACTACAATAATAATAAATCATCATCTATTGTGTGTCAAATTACATGTTTTATAAATTATTGGTATTATTTATAAAAATAAACAGTTCGAATTCGGTCCGGGTCCGGATTCGGTTTGGTTCAGATGGCAAGTGCAAACAAATAAAAAAAAAAAAACAATAAGCAAGAGCTGTCACATTTCCGATTTCCCACCAAAATACAGTTCAAAATGAAAAGACGAAAGATGATAAACTATTAGTCCTAAACTATTAAGATTTTATTCGTGTTTGTGAAGACAAAAGTGTGCGTTTCTTTTAACATGGTCGAAGAAATTAATAACTGCACTCCTGAAGAAATTGCGTGAGTAGCAAAAGTACCAATAGAAAACTTGCTGCCTGAAAAGTTTAACTATTTTGTAGTCTGCTATTTATTTAAAATTTGTCGTAGAAAAAGTATTGTATGCAACGGTGTATAACTGGTCTAAAAACGCTCGTGGCGTCCCCGCCACTCAACTTTCAAGACCCTTATTATACAACAGTTGCATAAAATACTATATTGTTTTATATCTTTTTGTATTATTATCTTGCAATTTGAGGTATAGTGCTCGCCGTGCTCGGTACACCCCGAAATTCAGTATAATGCTGCAAATGGTGTTAAAAACATGAAAATCGGAAATATTGATCTTTAGTCCATATAAATCAATGTAGCACCAAAAAAAGTAGAGGAATTATGACGTCATCTTTTTTTTTGTATGGGAAAAAAAAGTTCTGAGAACTTACGTGTGTGGTATCAAAAGATAGGGCTTTCTGAGCCAGTTCTAAAAATATATATTATTATTACATTTCAGTCACTTCTTTTTCATTATTACAAAATGTGATAGTGCTAGAGCGGTAGGCCAAAAAAAGCTGCTATCTAATATGAGGATATTAGGTATTATTTTAGGTATATTTTACAAGAAATATTCATCCGTATCGTATTTGGAGGAGCCCAAACCTGGTATGTTTTGAAAATTATTTATATTTTACTTTAAAACAAACGGCTAAAATGTATCAATGTAATATATTTTTTGAATCGGCTCAGAAAGCCATTTCATTTGACACACGACACACGATATGTTTCAGAACAAAAATAAAAAACCATTTAAAAAAAGATTACCTCATAATTACCCTCCTTTTTTTCGGTGCTATGGGTTTAATTGATTCATATGGCCTTAAGGTACTGTTAAACATGCTTTTTAATAGCATGCTTGTTTGAGCATGCTCGATTATTATCAGACATCGTTCATTTTGTAGCATTTTTGGCGCAGCGTAGTTAACGGAATTGGTATAAACTATTTTAATCGTAATGCTTAATAAGCGTTAATTATGTCAATATTTACTCTAATTAACAATTTTGGTTGATAGTGTCCATGCCAATTCCGATAACAGCAACTACGCTGCACCAAAAATGATACAAAATTAACGATGTCTGATTATTACGCATGCAAATAGCATGCTACTTACTAGCAAATCTCCAGATACACACGCTATTTGCTCGAAACTAGCATGATTTCGTGCCACTAAAGAGCATATGTAACAGTGGCGAAGCGCCCATACGAACCGATTCCCACCGGCTTGCCAACAATTTATTTTTAGGCAAACCAATAGTTATATACTTCACTCTCTTTCTTTTAACTTTTTTGTTGCCCATCGATATTTTTCACGGGCCGCCACTGGTACCTATAGTCGACAATAAGCAATTTTTTCTCAAGATCTACTTAGTTAATTAAAACGTTAAATTGGACATATTTTGTTTAATTGATAATCTTAATTGTGTTCGTGGTATGGTATTCAATAAGTACTTTTATTATTTTAGATATAAAATGGCACAAAAGAAAAATAAATCCGATTTGACTATTTTTCGAGAAGACCACAGCTGAGCTGATACATATATCGAAAGCTTTCTGTAAAGTCTGTAACAAGCCCTTTACACTCGGTAGCCATGCACCTAAAAACAAACCGTGCATAGTATAAAACAACATGAAGCCGAGCATAGGCAGGTTTTAAAACGAGATGTTTCATTATTAATTTATATTGAAAGAACGGCCCATTGTCATTTTATTGAACGTTTTAATCACGTTATAAAAGGTTCGGTTTCGGCTGAAACTATGATCAACCGGTTTCGAATTCCGCAAAAAAGCATGTTTCGGTCGGACACTATCTTCAACGTCGGAAAAAACTTCTTCCATAGGTTAATGAATTGTCGAACTTCGAATGTTTTTATTTGTCGAGACCTAGGAACCCGAAAAGGTGGCAAACATATTTAATAACTTTTTTTCTACATCCCTAGGTAATTCTTTTCGAATAATAATATTTCATTGAATTGTATTTGATTCAGAATAAGAGGGTAAATTAAAAAAAAATATAGGGAATTAGCGACCGGTTTAGACTCTAGCCTAGTTGACTACTTACCTATAGTGACCCCTGCCTACGAAGCTAGAGGTTCTCGGTGCGAATCCCGGTAAGGGCATTTATTTGTGTGATGACCACGACTATTTTTTCACGAGTCATGGTTTTTTTCTGTATTCAAGTATTTATTTATCTATAGGTATACGTATGTTTATCGTCGTCTAGCACCCAGAGCACAAGCTTTGCTTAGTTTGGGACTATTTGCGAACAATCTTACACAAATCGACCTACATCGATTTGTGTAAGATTGTTCGCGAATATTTATTTTACTTAATATGGAACTTGCATCTTAATATTTCATTACGAAAAACAAAAGTATAATCCAGCATTAAAACAACTGTAGCATTAAAACTTTGTTATGATTTATTTTTCTGATGTTATATGCATTTGAAATCTGCGCGCGCCGGCACCCCCCGAAAACGCTCTATACTAAACAGGCTTATGCTATGACCTCACAGCATAGCCTTTACTATGGAGTAAGTCATTAATTTGCGATTATCTCCACAAAATTTACGTTTAAGTCTATACTTGTCATACAAAATATCATTTCTAATTTAATATTCTATGTAACTGTTACGTTATTTTATCGAAAAAATAAAAAATACATTTTCGTCATTTTAACGTTAGGTAAAACTAATAAAATCGTTTTTTTTTTTCTTTTTTTTTCTTTTGTATGATATCTCTACGTATATCCGCATCGATTGAGTGCAATTTATTCGAAATTGAAGTCCCATGCAAGTTCCCCATTATATACTTGAACATACCTGTCGAAATGTCAACCCATCCATTAAATGACATGGATTTCTGTTAGTTAACACGATCCTCGCGTGTGGATAAATAACGCGTACCTACGTCTTTGTTGTTCAATCACCGCATTGTGCATTGTCTGGCTGCTGGGCTGTTATTCGCTACGCGTTAATGCGGCTCACCCCGCCGGTCACCCGTTACGAAACTAGACCTCTACCTACGCTTAGTTACTACGAATCGCGGCGTCAAGTTATATTTGTGGGTGAGCGTTGAGGTGAGCTTAAAACAAATTACAGAATAGGGGGGCTGGACACTCCCTTTCATAATTACGTTTGGTTCTATCTTGTCTCGATGTCACTAAGAAATAAACCAACAAGGAGGTTGATTTACAGGTGTGAAATGTAGGGTGTTTTTATATTATTTCTTTTGTATGTGTTTTTATTATTATCTTTTATTTTTTTGTCACGAATAAATACTTGAATTTGAATTTGAAATGTACGGAGGGTCAAGTATGTAATGTAAACATACACGAATGAGCAAGGAACTATTTATACAGAAATTCAGTACAAATAACTTTCATTGGTCTACGCACCAATTAACTATACGAATATGCAAGGAAAAATAATTCAGTCAGCTCAAAAATGTATTCGATTTTTTTGTGTCAAATACTTTTCAGTGATATACTTATCATCCTCCTAACGTTATTCCCGGTTGTGCCCCAAAGGGGTCCGCTTTGACAACTAATTCCAAGATTTGGCATAGGCACTAGTTTTACGAAAGCGACTGCAATCTGACCTTCCAACCCACAGGGGAAAACTAGACCTTATTTGGATGAGACCGGTTTCCTCACGATGTTTTCCTTCACCGAAAAGCTAACGGTAAATATTCCGTACATAAGTTCCGAAAAACTCATTGGTACGATTCCCGGATTCGATCCCTCGACCGCCGCTTGACAGCCGCATGCCTGAACCACTAGGCTACCGTAGCTTTTCAGTGATATACCTACTTATATACTTACTTATTAAACCTAGTCCTCTTTTGCAAAGTGATACTTTTAAGAGCGAGTAAGAGACAGACGTTGATTAAGGGCGGTTGAAAGCAAATTGTAGTCTATTAATTCACAGATCGTAATAAAACAAATCTGCTAAAATCCATAACTCCTGAAACTGACTGGCATCATACAAACTTGTCTTGCTTTCAAATCATTAGAGTCCATATCGGGGAAAATGAAGTGCGATCAACTCGGGTCAAAAGATAACTTCACTGAAATCGATTGAAAGTTATACGCAACGCAACGTCAAAAGTTTGCAATCAAAACCCGGCTCCAATTGGAAGCGTGTCTACATTTATAAAGTAATTAAACTTCATGTTTTAGTAACAGAGTTGAATTCCAGTGAAAATTAGGGAGTTAATTTTTAAAACTAGGTAGGTATATATTTTTCATTACCTACTCATACTCTGAAAGTAGCTGGTTAAAATTGATGCGTTTATCCCTAGGACTGAATTTGACCTTTGAATATCTTTTAAAAGAATTATAACTAATTTATAATATAACATAACCTATACAGCGTGGAAAACCAATACGAGCAAACCTTTAAATGGCGGTTAGTACTGGACCTAAGAAGCGTATTATAGTAGTTTATGTGACTGTACATAATGAAGGGCATTAAACAAGAGTGTGGGTTAAACGAGCCGAAGGCAAGTTTCATAATAACATCACACGAGTGTTTTAATGCGTAATTATGTGCAGTTACATACACTGCTTTATCTATCCACATATCATAAGCCTCCATGGTGCATTCAGGAGCCGCATATTAAGACCGGCATGGCGGCGTTGTTTTCTGGCAGCTGTCATAGTTTTTTTTTTTAATTCAGAGACAAACTAGAGTCAGCTCTATGTACCATATCCTTCGATATCTTACTTACGTGCGACATTTGTCAAATTTGTATGCAACTTGACAATTCATTTCGAACTAAACGTCATCTCGACTGATATAAGAATAGAGGTCAAATCAAATTTCTTTGTTTTTCAGAGATGTTCGAAATTTAAATGAAATAATATTATCAAAATCGATGTTATTTTTTAGCAATAATAACATTTTCACAGATAAGAAATTTGTTCTAACAAAACAGTCTGTTTTTATGGTGGTCATAATGTGCGGTTCTTGAACGCATCATGGAGGGTTTATGATAGATAAAGATAATTTTTGTCTAAAATTTCACAACGAAAAAGTTAACCATAAGTACAAAATAATTCGGCCCGCAATTTAACGTTAAATGTTCAAGTCAATGTCTCGTTGCCAGTTAGGTACTTGTCACCACCAAGAATCATTTGCGTTACATTGCTGCTCGGAATTTATTCAAAAATTGATTATAGTCTATCAATTAAGTGTAACTTAAAAAGTCATGTTAATTAATGTTTACGCTACTGAACCTCCGTCTGGTTTAATTCTTTGCTCGTATTGGATTTCCACGCTGTATAATATATACTTACCTACCTATTAAAATTGTGTTATTTTTCGAAGCTTGTTGATAATCATAATTTAGGTCATACTTACCTATTATAAATAAATATTGCTTTTAAATATTTTAAAGCAGTAATTTTTCAACAACCTTAGACTTGATAATTCATTAACCGTAGTGGAAGTTATGGAATTTATTGTTAAGCAACGACTACTCGTAACAACAGTTAAAGATAATGTTTCTACTTTAATTAATAATACATAAAGAATATAAGTATTAGTGTACTTATGCTCGGAAAACTTCCCAAAGAATGAAAATATACGCCAATAATATTCATCTTATTTTTATTCTTTTGTATATATTCCGAACAAATAACATAAAAGCTAGCTAATTACCAAAAAAAGTATTCGAGCCATCGAAAGATACCCGTTACTATGCAAAAGCCCTTTGCCAAAGTTTCCTGCCCATAATATTATAATGAGCCCAGGGAAATAACTAGAAAACTAACAATCAACAAAATAACCTGACAAACGAAATAAACACGAATACTTTGAACTTTTTGTGATGATAAATGAGCCGGGGACAAAATAAGATCCCTTTCGCGGCCTTTGCTGTTCATGGCGTAAATAATGAAAAAACAGTACGTGGCCTGAATGCTCCAAGAAATAACCACTTATTTTAAATACCTAACAGGAAGCTTTGTTTAAGACGTCGCTTTCTTTTCTGTCTTATATTTCAGGAGAATCGGGTATGGAATTCGAAAAACATGTGAATAAAATAATTTGTGAAATAAATCCTAAGTAGTAGGTATGCAACCTAGTACTTAGGATTTATTTCACAAATTGTTTTCTATACTTACTCCTTAAAGAGGCAAAATGAGTGTAACTCTTTCGAGAATTTAGTTTCACCCTGAGAATAATTTATTCTTGAGGTCAAAAAAATTGGTACAATTTGTTCAAATATTATACTGGGCTGCAAAAGAAGGTATAACACTCATATACGTGGCAATAACAAAAACTGTTATACCTTATTTTGCAGCCCAGTGTGTATTTATAACTTCCCGCATAGAGCGGCGCGGTGCGGCGCGGCGCGGCGCGGTATTCTGTGCGGACCCTTTCATTATTAGCTCGAACATTACAACCGGTACCGCCTCCGCGCCGCACCGCACCGCGCCGCCACCGCTGTCAGTGCGTTTTCAGCTTTATATAAGGTTACCTAATAATGCTGCCCAACTTAGCTCACTTGAATCAAAATCAAATGTTTGACCAAACTAAGTTTTAAACTAGGCACAATAATGTACCTAAGCTTTAAATGTCGTATTTGAACAATTTGAGCATGCGTCCTAGCGGTAATACGCCAAAAAAAGCATGAAAATCGGAACGATTGATCTTTATGGTACTGTTACACATCAGTGGCTGCGCGTGATAATTTTCGATGGTCAACCCGGAATAAAAAAGTTCTGAAAGAGTTTAGTGTACATGACTATAGGCTTGCCTAAAAATAAATTTTGCTTGTATGGGCGATCCGCCACTGGTACACGGTTGCACATCTGACTACTGAAGTTGTTTTTTAAGGGTTCCGTACCCAAAGGGTAAAACTAGCTTAGCTATTACTAAGACTCCGCTGTCCGTCCGTTTGTCTGTCTGTCCATCTGTCACCAGGCTAGCTGTATCTCATGAACCGTGATAGTTAGACAGTTGACATTTTCACAGATGATGTATTTTTGTTGCCGCTATAAGTAACACCAAATAATAAAAAACAGAATAAAATAAATATTTAAGGGGGCTCCCATACAACAAACGTGTTTTTTTTGCCGTTTTTTAAGGTTCCGTACTCAAAGAGTAAAACGGGACCCTATTACTAAGACTTCGCTGTCCGTCCGTCCGTCCGTCTGTTTGTCACTAGGCTGTATCTCACTGATACCGTGATAGTTCCAGCTGACATTTTCACAGATGATGTATATCTGTTGCTGCTATGACAACAAATACTAAAAACACAGAATAAAATAGTTTATTTTTAGATAATGGTACGGAACCCTTCGTGCGCGAGTTCGACTCGCCCTTGGCTGGTTTTTATAGATAATGGTAAGCAACCTTTCGTGCGGGAGCCCGACTCGCACTTAGCCGGTTTTTGTGGATCTAGTTAAACCGTGTTCTTTTTGTTTATAATATTGTTCACGCTTGGAGCATACATATCTCCACTTATAATAAATCTCTAAATTAAAAAAAGAATCAGCCAGTTTGAAACTAAGCTTTGCGCGGTTCGAATGTTCTCAGCATCCCATGAACGGAAAAATATGAAACATTTTATATAGGTACATTATTATTCTAGCTGCAACTTAGGATACTTTTTATCCGACTGCGACAGTTAATTAATTTTCCGAAATATACGACTTCATTTAATTTTTCATTTATTTTTATTGAAATCAAACGCTGCTCCAACTGTCAGCTATAAGAACCGTCAAATTTTCGTCAAAATGGCGGAATTGCTTTGCCTTTCACTTATTAATAATTTAAATCCCGTCTACGATAGACCTTTACGAGACAAATGCTAAAATATAAACCATAAAAAAATATTCGATTCTGATATGAGAACTTATATGCGCAAATGTCGTTTTATGTCGTAATTTCAATAAATGAAATCAACAAATTTGAACAATATAATTAACACGAATTTGTTTTTTTTGAATGACAATGGCACGCGCTCGGCGCATTCAGCCAAAGTACCTGCGGCGCTACTACGAAAACCGATACTCAATGTTCATATATTTGCATCCCTGTCACTCGAGTATGGTTAGTGCGATAGAGATAGAGATACCCGAATATTTTCGAATAGGGAACATTACTGCAATGTTCTGCCGCCAGAGTGCAGCACTAACACAATTAGTAAACAGTTTTTTTGACAACTTTGACAAGTCCTTCAAAGCTCTGGATCAAATAGTGAAGAAAATATTTCAGTGAATAAAATGCATCAGTGCCGCGTAATTGGATGCAAGAATGAAGGGCATCATTCATTTCCGAAGGAAACGATGATATGAAAACTATGGGAAGCGGCAATACGTCGTAAAGCAAAAAAAAGCCCTCATCCACCTTTAAATGGCTATAGGATGCCATTTTAATATCACAGTGCAGGTATTTTACACACGAATGATAATAAAACGATTGTAGTTTAACGCGTTTTCATCAATTATTCGTTATTGTTTGTTAGGTAAATAAATATGACATTGTACGTCATGGCGGTTTGTTGGTGCCGGTTAATGTACGGCCCGATAATACACGTCCATCTATCGTTATCTCTCTCTTTTTGTATAAGTTAAAAAGAGACATAGATATAGAGGATGCCAATTATTGGGCCGTACATTAACCGGCACCGGTTTGTTTACGGGTTGTGTTAGTGTCGCCCCCTACGCAGAGCTTTGCGTAATGTTCCCTATTCCGAAGTTCGTGGTTATAGCTCAGGAATCGAAAATATGGTAAATAATCATAATATATTTTCTCGATAAAGAATTTAAAATAAATATAGTCAAATGGAGAAAAAAACAAAGCAAGAGGTTATATAGGTAATGATTAAGTTATAATTATAAGAGTCCAAAGTTTTAAGAGGGGGTATGTTCTGTCCCTTTTCCGCAAAACGCACCTTCATATGAAACGACTGTTTTTTACTATGACGCTCGAGTATATTGACGTCACAGTCCCTCATCGTTTTCTCACTCTAACAAGCGACATTAAAACGGATGTAGCTTCATAATTTTTTGAGATATTTGAATGGGAGTTTCATTATCTTCTATCTATTTATACATAATAAATGCCTATGTCCTGACTGACTTATTCACTCACTCACTCACTCACTCACTCATCAACGCACAGCCGAAACTACTAATCTTAGAGAGTTGATTTTTGCACAGTATGTTGCTTTTATAACGTGGGCTAGGGATAAAAAGGGATTTTTGAAAATTCTACCCCTAAGGGGGTAAAATAGGGGTGCAAAGTTTGTATGGGAGAACCTTTTTTTTTTGAGCTATAGACTTAAACTTTGTAGAAAAAATTGTTATTAGAATACAAATGAAACACTTTCAGCGTTTTGGAAAATTCCACCCCTACGGGGGTAAAATAGGGGTGCAAGGTTTGTATGGGGAAAACATTTTTTTTTTAAATAGAGACTTAAAACTTTGTAGAAAGATCAGTCATTAGAATACAAATAAAGAACTTTCAGGGTTTTAGAAAATTCTACCCCTAAAGGGGTAAAATAGAGTGCAAAGTTTGTATGGGAAAAACTACTTTTTTTTAAATAGAGACTTAAAACTTTGTAGAGAAATTATTCATTAGAATACAAATAAAGTACCTAGATTCAGTGTTTTAAAAAAATCTACCCCTAAGGGGGTAAAATAAAGGTGCAAATTTTGTATGGGGGAAACAATATTTTTTTTAAATAGAGACTTAACACTTTGTAGAAAGATTAGTCATCAGAATACAAATTAAGTACTTTCAGCGTTTTAGAAAGTTCTACCCCTAAAAATAGGGGGCTAAAATAGGGGTGCAAAGTTTGTATGTGGGAAACTATTTTTTTTAGCTAGATTCCTAAAACTTTGTAGAAAGATTATTTAAATGCAAAGAAAGTACTTTCAGCGTTTTGGAAAATTTCACCCCTAAGGGGGTAAAATAGGGTGCAAAGTTTGTATGGGAAAAACATATTTTTTTTTAATAGAGACTTACAATTTTGTCGAAAAATTACTTATTAGAACATGAAAAATACTACATTAGGCGTTTTACAAAAATTATTCCCTAAGGGGGTTAAAAAAGGGTGCAAGGTTTGTATGGGGAACACTTTTTCTGAGCTAGACACTTAAAACTTTGTAGAAAGATTACTCATAAAAATAAAAATAAAAGACTTTCAGCGTTTTGAAAAAATCTATCCCTAAGGGGGATAAAAAGGGGTGCAAAGTTTTTATCAGGGAAAGTTTATGTTTTTGAGTTAGAGACTTGAAACTTTGTAGAAAGATTACTTATTAAAAAACAAAAAAAGAACACAAATCGTTTTAGAAAATTCCACCCCTAATAGGGTTAAAAAGGAGAGCAAGCTTTGCATGGGCAACACTTTCAGCGTTTTAGAAAACTCCATCCCTAAGGGGATCCTTAAGATCCTTAAGAAGGGTAGCCAGTGTTGTGTGGGAAAAACTTTTTTTTTTGCTAGACTTAAAACTATTCGAAATGTTACTTATTAAAATTAATAATAAAGTACTTTCAGAGTTTTAGAAAATTCCACCCCTAAGGGGGTTAAGAAAGCTTTGTATGGGCAACACTTTTTTTGAGCTAGAGACTTACAAGTTTACGAAAAAAGTTCTTTCAGCGATTAGAAAAATTCAACCTCTAAGGGGGTTTAAAAGGGGGTTCAAATTTTAAATGGCGAGCAATAAAATTTTAAAGTGTTAAGAGATTTTTAACTTCGGTCTTATTCTGTACGTTAAAAGACTACAAAACTGATTTCAGAGTTTTTCCAAATTCATCCCCTAAGAGTGTTAAAATTGGTTCAAAGTTTGAGTATTTCAAGGCATTTTTAAAGTATGAGATTTTTAACTTTGGTTTTAGACTGTTTGTTCACAAACTAGAAAATTAACATCAACGTTTTTTTTTAATCATCCCCTAAAAGAGGGTTCAAATTTTGTATTGAGAGAAATCATTTTCTAAGACGATAAAAAGTTCTACGCGGACGAAGTCGCGGGCAACAGCTAGTATTAAATAGGTACCTATTTCACTACTATCACTAATTGCTTACAAGCTTTTAGATAACTTGCATCAATATTTTTTGTTTCCGTCAAATTTGACCAATTTCCCGAAGTCTAATCGAGTTAAACTTCACTAGACAATATTTACATCAACAATTTCCCGAAGTCTAATCGAGTTGAATTTCACTAGTCAATGTTTACATCAACAATTTCCCGAAGTCTAATCGAGTTGAATTTCACTAGTCAATGTTTACATCAACAATTTCCCGAAGTCTAATCGAGTTGAACTTCACTAGTCAATGTTTACATCAACAATTTCCCGAAGTCTAATCGAGTTCAATTTCACTAGTCAATGTTAACATCAACAATTTCCCGAAGTCTAATCGAGTTGAACTTCACTAGTCAATGTTTACATCAACAATTTCCCGAAGTCTAATCGAGTTGAAATTCACTAGTCAATGTTTACATCAACAATTTCCCGAAGTCTAATCGTGTTGAAATTCACTAGTCAATGTTTACATCAACAATTTCCCGAAGTCTAATCGAGTTAAACTTCACTAGTCAATATTTACGTCAACATTTTTTTCATACCATCCTATTTAACTGACTTCCGATAGTGAACAGGTTCTTAAGTACATTGTATGGTTTTCAGGTAAGGTGTCAATTTAAAATATAACCTCCTCCTTTTTTGAAGTCGGTTAAAAATATAGTTGACCAGTCAGAACTGTACAATGTGAGTGTACACATAATATTGAAAGAAAATCGCGTAATTTATTAAATCTTTCGTATAGTTACTGCTATAGTTTCGAATTCTGAAACAACTTACTGTTTTCTTTTTCTCGCTACGATGCAAAGGGCCTCATTGGGAAGCAAATAATTATTAATGTATTCACTCAGGAAATTTCGGGGTTCACGTGTACCTGACTGGAATGATGATGGAGGTCCCACCAAGTTCCGAATGGTCTTAGACATTGGATATATTACACAACTTTTGTTTTTTTTTATTCATGTTTTGCTTGTGATAATGATCTTTGGTGCACTAAGGGAAACAAACCAGTGCCCAACACTGGCCTAATTAATACATGACACTTTCAATCTTATGTCAAAACAAGACTGGAGAAAAATAGTAGTCAAGTATTAGGCATTAAAGGTGACAAGCATTGGGACATTTACCTTACTTACCTTATATATTTTTTTAAGGATGAAAGACAATTAAGTTCGTTTAAATGAACGCACGTTTTCTAGTTAACAAAAGAAAAGCCGATAAAAAAAACTCTTTTCCTGGGACGGTTACGTCCTAACACTACCAGTTCGGTTATTGGAAACTATTTTTCCAATTAGATTGCTAGGTCACGAATGCTAGTAACTGTAGTGTGAACAGAATACAATTGGACGCGCTATTTTCTTAGCCCAGGATCCCCAGGGAGAGCAGATTACATTCGTAGGTAATCGAACGAACGAGCGAAGCGAACGAAGTTCTATGCTTCAGCTTGGACCGAAAATCGTTGGTATGGTCCGAGGGGTAATCAGTTAACGTTTCAAACGCGCGTTAGGACAGTTTAATTGTCATTTTTTCATATATTTAAACTTGCGTACAATGCGTTACGTGATCGACCAGCCGGTGTCTGTCACGATGTCACACTGTCACGCTGCCCGGTTGTTCTCGTCTTCAGGGGTGTTATTCGCTACGCGTTAATGCGGCTCAACCCGCCGGTCACCCGTTACTACCTACGCTTAATTACTTCGCATCGCGGTGTCAAGGTATGATTGTGGGTGAGCGTTGAGGTGAGCTTAAAACAAGTTACAGAATAGGGGCAGGTCGCATTTCTCAACCGATTCTCGTGAAATTTTGTGAGCAGATTCGTTAGATTTTTTTTTGTCGAGTAAATTTTTTGAAATTAAAAAACCGGCCAAGTGCGAGTCGGACTCGCGCACGATGGGTTCCGTACCATTATGTATATATGCAAAAAAAACGGCAAAACAAAATGGCAAAAAAAACTCGTTTATTGTATGGGAGCTCCTGTAGCCTAGTTGGTTTTGACCCTGCCTACGAAGCCGGAGGTCCCGGGTTCGAATCCTGGTAAGGGCATTTATTTGTGTGATAAGCACATATATTAGTTCCTGAGTCATGGATGTTTTCAATCATCATCATCATCATATCAGCCGAAAGACGTCCACTGCTGAACATAGGCCTCCCCCAAAGAGTGCCAAAATGACCGGGTCCTGCGCCACCCGCATCCAGCGGACTCCCGCGACCTTTACCAGGTCATCAGTCCACCATGTTTTCATTGTATTTCAGTATTTATTTATCTGTATAAGTATGTTTATCGTCGTCTAGTACTCATAGTACAAGCTTTGCTTAGTTTGGAACTAAGCCGATTTGTGTAAGATTGTAAAAGAAAAAAATATATATTTAAAAAAATATATTAATTCAGTTTTTTGTATTTGTTGTTATAGCGGCAACAGAAATAGGTACATCATCTGTGAAAATTTCAACTGTTTTACTATCACGGTTGTTGAGATACAGCCTGGTGACAGACGGACGGACGGACAGACATACAGTAGACATACAGACATACAGTAGACAGACAGACAGACAGGCAAACAGACAAACAGACACACAAACAGACAGACAGACAGGCAGACAGACAGACAGACAGACAGACAGACATACAGACAGACAGACAGCGGAGTCTGAGTAATAGGGTCCCGTTTTACTCTTTGAGTACGGAACCCTAAAAAATCTTTTGTTGTAAAAAGGCAGGCTCGCGAGTTCACTCACGGGGTCATTAAAGTCTATTTTTTTATTCCGTAGACTAAAATGACATTTCATTTAGTGCTATTTGCTTGCTATTGTATTGCATGAAATGTCATTTTAGTCTACGGAATAAAAAAATAGACTATAGTTGAATATTTATTCACAATGTAAATAAGACTATTACATTTGTTGAACTCCAGTTGAAACATAGAACATCTACAAGAAAGTTTTTGTCATTTGTCTTCTACTTTAAATCTGTCTAGATTTTTCATAAATTACAATCATGCAGTGTACTTAGTTACTTTGTTTTTAAACATTAAATATTAGATTCGTTTCATACAACTAGAATATTTTAATCCAAGCATCGTTGTGTCGAGGAACCGCTAAATAAATATAGTTAATCCATAAATGTATTCTTATACATTAAACATACTTCGACTGAATTTACTTAGTGTCCCCGACGCAACGAAGCTTAAATTAAAATAAGTTTCTGTCAAAAATTAAATTTTTGGTACAAGCTTTTATTGCCGACTTTACTTTTGTGCATACCATCATCAACTACTCATTCTGACGAGCCCAAACTAGATGGGGTTGTGTCGTTTTATTGCAGAGTTCTTATGGCCACCTTCCAGCTCCAGCATCAGATCAGCTCCATGTCATCATAATATTGCATTGTCATGCGATATACATATTATGCATGCAAAATTTCAGCTCGGATAACGGGAAGAGACTGAAAAATGGATTGCAAATTTTGACGGACAACTTACAAACTTACATATTTACATACGAACTGTGCAAGTTAATTATAAAGCTTGTAATAACAAAGGAAAATCTACTTGTATTAAACTAAAAAGATACTGAATATTATTGGGTCCTTTGAGAGGTATTTTGTGCCGGGGATTTTTTTTATTTGTATTATTTGAGGTACGGAACCCTATAACGCACTTTTCTGAAGCAGAGACATAATAATAGCGTTGCAAATAATTAAAACGGAGATAAAAAGCCCATATACTTTTGTTAGCCTGTCATACCAAATGTCGATAAAACCAATAGGTAGGTAGATTATTATTATGTTACGCTTACAATGAAATCTGCTTTAATTTTGCCTTTTCACTTTGCGTGCGCTGGTATTTACAATGCTTAACGAAAACTTGCTTCCAATATTACCAGTATAAGTTTGAGCTCCGATTAAGGATAGCTGTAACGTATATCAAGGCCACAATATGCTAAGGAGGGGTTGTTAGTTGAGCTGGAAATGTTGTGAATAGTATAACTGAGCGTTTATTGTTTTCCGCGCCTATATTTCTTGCCTACGAAGCATTTCCTCTCGAATCACGGTCTGCCCCGATAAACGAATATTTATGGAAATGTGACAGCAGCACACCCATTAAGGAACGTATTTCTCGGTTTGCTATTCCTTACAATCAGTATAACATGCCTTATTTCGTGGAAATGTTCTTTTGAATGCTTTTCTGAGCTCATGCGGGATGGCACCTACGCTGGTACTACGGCATAAAGAATTATGATGCACTTCGCGGCACTACATAAATCACATGTGTTAATTTTTGTTCTTTCACAGGTTGTGATTATTATTCCTATATATGTGTCAAGCAATTAACCTAATTGCGTAACTTTACAAACGAGCGATAATAATAATCTTTCAAAAAATTACAGTTTTTATGTCATAAGTCATAACGCGCGTTTTAAAATTTATACACTCCGGTCAGGGCATTTATTTGTGTGTTTATCACGAATATTTGTTCCTGAGTTATGGATGTCATATATGTATATAAGTATCTATATGTATGTATCTATTATATATATCATCGCCTAGTACCCACAACACAAGCCTTATTGAGCTTACCGTGGTGGGCCTAGGTTGATTTGTGTAAGATTGTCCCGTAATATTTATTTATTATTTATTTATACACGTTTCTGTCAACAATTTTTTTTCAGTCAATAACTACTCGTTGATTGAACAGTAAGATTGAAACTGTCTAGACCAATTCCATTAAGAACTTCAATGTAAATTGGGTTCCAGTATGTTTTTGCTTGCTTTCATCATAATTTTCTGAGCTCTTGTCGATGGAGTAGACGCCAGTTCTTCATCAGCCGACATTATACTTATTTACTTGGATATATTAGCACGGTAGTATCGCCATTCTGCCTTCCGGTACCACAGTACAATGGCCAGTTTCCCACGCCGCTGCTACGCCGTCAGTAACCCATCTAGATTCTGGAGCTGCATTCTTTGGCCCTCTGCCAGTGCGACGTTATTGTCCAATGCTAGGGCAACGATGAGGTATTTGATGTCAGTATTACGAGTACATCCTAGGCCTCGCCATATCACATGGTTGTCGTGAGATCTGTTTTGGTACTTATTTAAAAGATAGGCATGGCTCCCCAAACCTTCCGCTACAACCTGATAAACCCTGTCGCTGCTGGTCGGGGACTGCTTATTCATTATATTCGCAGCTGACCACCATATTTGATGGCCGTCTCACTATCTACCACCTGTGACCCCGATGGTAGATTGCAGCTTAACTTTAATATATTATGATAAAAAAAAACGAATAACATTATTCTCTCACTGACTGTTGAGAGCCAAATCAGTCAATCGCGCGATTGCGCGTGTTCAGTGCTGCATACAGAACTATATCAAGATAGAAGGAAAAAGCTCATCGATTAGTAAGGGAACCGAGCGTGTAACATTTTGCGTAGGTACTTTGACGTCACGAGCGTAATTTAGTGACGCGAAACATAAGCCGTGCGACATCGATTAGCACGCGGCAGTTGCAATAACTTGTAGAATTATGCATATCAGAATGTTTACAGAATTAATCTATGTTCTATTAGTATGAGTCGTTTTTGAGGTCGCCAGCGGTGTTTGATTTCGACTTTTATTTTTGCCTTCTGTTGTGCTGGTTGTAGTTCGTCTAATATAGCATAAATTATCATCCTATAAAACTGGTTCAATGGCATTCGGGAAAAAATATATTAAGAAAGTAGACTATTTGATGAATATAGTATGGTTAGATCCGGCATTTATAATTAAGTATGTTTAAGTCCTGTATTTTTAGATTTGTTAACCTTATCCTATTAATATTATAAATGTGAAAGTTCGGATGTTTAGATCTTTGTTACTCAATCACGCTTAAACGGCTCAACCGATTTGGATGATATTTTGCAAGGAGATAGTTTATAGCCTGGATTAAAATATAAGATAGTTTTATACCGGGTCCACGCAGACGAAGTCGCGAGCGGTAGCTAGTAAATTATAATGTCAATGAATATACGAACACCTGTTTTACGGCATATTTGAAGCCCTTCGTTGCTTACTTTAGTATAATTAAGGAAAATTCATCAAAGTTCCCCTATTAATTTCACACGCCATTAAATATCGGGATCGTTAGCGGCTTCACTACACGCTCGCCCTGTGGAATTACCCTAAAAGTTAACTCATATTACCGGTACATCGGTAAAAAGTTTACTCATGTTACCTTATTGGGTTAACTTGCTATAAAACGCTAGTCACAAATTTTGCTACTTAAAATTTAACGCGCATATCAACTTCACTCTTAGAGGAATCCAATTCAAACTTTAACGCGAAGATAAAATAAGGCAAGCATGGTACCAAACAATAATAAATGTTGATAAGTTTTGAATACAAGCTTTTGAAGCCGACTGTCCTTTTTTTGCAGTCACCAAAGTGGTGACTGCAAAATCACCAACTAGTGCCAACTCCTCGCTGATGAGGGTTCTAATGAGATGAAACACGATCGGTTTATCTTGTGTTGTTTTGGAGTTGCTATGACCACCTTGGCACTCTTTCGGGGAGGCCTATGTCCAGTAGTGGACGTCTTTTGGCTGATATGATGATGATGATGATGACCACCTAACTTCCCCGTTATCAGATGAAGTCGGTGGTGCCATTAATGCATTTTCACCGAATTTACACGACTAAAGTAAACGTCCTGGTTCTCGACATTGCACTAGTGTATGACATGGGCACTATATGTCAAATTAAAATGGATTAAGGCGACGTAGGCTCAGAAAACGGATTTTTAAAAAGTCCTGGCGCTTGTTTGCGTCATAATGCGGCGCCCTTAATTTTAATTAGCTTTCGAATCCTGAGTTTTTGAATTTCGCTCGATAGAAAAAAATTACGAAGATAGGTCTAAAATACATTTCAAAAATTCTAAACAAATTATGCACAAAAGCATAAACATTACTAAAATTGGTTCTAAAAATCGGCAATATCATGTTTGAGGGAACTTTGCTATTATATTTTTATTTATTTGAACGCACAAAAAAATAAAATTAAAAAAACATGATATCCGCGCTTCCGAACACGCACTTCCATCTCGCTCACGCTTATGCTCAGTGAGAGGGAGAGAAGAATATGAGCTTACGTTTGCATACATTCGAACTTAGATGATTTTTCTTCATTCGAATTTAAGCCGTCACACTTTGCCATAAAGTGTCCATGTCATACACTAGGACTAGTGCAATGTCAAAGACTAGGACGGTCAACTTATGCCACATTTCAGCTCAATCGGATACCGGCGAGCGGCTGAAAAAAGTTCTGCAAAGTTTGAAGGAACTTAGATGGGTAGGTACATACATATTTACGTGCAAGTTAGTACAGTCACCATCACATACATCGGAGCAAACAAGCACGTCACAAACATCGGAACACACCTCTATTTTCAAGGCATTAGGGTGCATGTGCCGATATTTATGAACACCTATAGTGTACCTATGTATGTGATGGCGACTGTACTTATAAACCGAGACCGTCATTTTTGAGCTGTCACTTCTGTATTATCGACTTTTAATGTACATTAAATTTAACTTTTAGGTATCGATTGCGATATCTTAATCTTTACATATATAAATATAAATCATATAATAAGCTGAAGAGGGTCGAAAGTCTGTACATGGAATAGATTCGAAAAAAATTTGGCTAGGGATACTTAGAATCGACAACAGAACACGTTCTAACCGTTTTTAGATTTTTTGTCTGTTTGTCTGTAATGTTAAGTCTATTTATCTGTTTGTCTGTTTATCTGACCGCGCATCACGTGAAAACGGCTGAACCGATTTAGATGAAATTTGGTACCTATAGAGATAGTTTGAGTCCTAGGAAAGGACATAAGATAGTTTTTAAGGGGACGATTTTTTTTTCTTGCTTAGTCGGCGATCAGTCGCGACGTCGCGAGACTATAAGCTGATTTGTTGACAACAAGTGATTTAGTGACTTGTAGGCGTAGTGGCCAGTGCCTCTACTGTCCTTTCACAAAACATTCTTTCTCTTTATCTTATCTTATCTTATCTAGGTGAGGGCCCTTTCGGATGCACTTCGACCCAGTGGGATCTTTTGTGCATTTGCCCTCTCCTTTATACCTGCTCCCAGGCTTGCTCCATCATTTCCACAAAGCGGATGATGCAGTTCGCCGGGAGCACCTTGAATTCCTTTGGTTGCGGGTAACCGTTACCAAAGTAGTTCATTCTTTGTCTGGCAAGGGCATGACATTCACACAATAAGTGTTCCATAGTCTCATCCTCCTCGCCACACATTCTACAGTCTAAACTATCAGATAGTCCCATCTTGGCCAAGAGATCCTTGACCCCGAAGTGACCAGTGAACACCCCAGATATAATTCTGAGTTGCTTCCTACTGGATTTCCAGAGTTTTCTGGTCCAGCCCGAGTCCACTCCTTCTATGAAGAGCTTAGAGTGCCTTAAGCCAGCCTCATTCCTCCACTCGTGTTGGGGTTTGGTTTTGGCGTAGGCTTTAAAGGCCGATATTATGGTCCCCTGCGAGAGTCCCACAAATGGTTCTGGACCTACAAAGTGATTTGTAGAGCCCCCTCTTGCAAGCTCATCTGCTCTTTCGTTGCCGATGAAGCCCTTGTGCCCTGGTATCCAAACTAGTTGCACCTTATTGTGCCTTCCAAGTCTGTTTAGTGCTTGGACGCCATTATAAATTAGTCTAGAGTCCACTTTCGGCGCCGTAAGCGCTTTAAGGGCCGCTTGACTGTCACTGAGTATATAGATAGTCCGCCCTTTGGTTCGCCTGTCTATATTCTCCTGTACACAAGCAATTATGGCGTATGTCTCCGCTTGGAAGACAGTTGCCAAACTACCCATGCTTACACTACTACTATAGTCATTTGCATAAATGCCTGCTCCCGTACCGGATCCCATTTTTGATCCGTCCGTGTACCATATACTGTCTTCAATACCAGACTTTGGTGGTTCTAGACCTTCGGCCCACTCAGCCCTAGTTGGAACTTTTGTTGTGTAGTTCCTGTGGAATACATACTTGGGTAGCATTTTGTCGCTTCCCATGTTTGTTATTCTGTCTAAGAAACCATCAGTCTCCATGTTTGTGTGCTTAGTTTTCGGCTTGCTATCGCTCCACAGTCCAAGAGTTCTTAATCTGTAGAGCGATTTGCGCGCCTCTGACTTAATCACCATGTGAAGTGGCGGTAGGTCCAGTAGGACTTCTAGCGCCGCTGTAGGCGTGGTACGAAACGCCCCTGTTATAGCCATGCATGCCGTTCTCTGCACCTTTCTCAGGGCCTCTCTGCATGTGCTCATTAAAGTCCTTGGCCACCATACTTGGCTTCTTTCTCTTTAGTCGCATCTGAGTAAGAACAGGCTGTAGGAGTTGCGTTGCCAGGGGATTAGGGTGCATAGTCAGGCGTTCTGCATATTTTTTTCAATGCCTTTCTATTTATTTTTGAATTGTTGGTACTTCGAGGTGTTTATGTATATCTTCGTTCCTGGAGAACCACGGAGCGTTCGCCATAGTGCGCAGAATACCATTTTGTACGCGTTGTAAGCATAGAATGTTTGATTTGCTGGCTGTGCTTCAGAGCGGGATACCATAGGTCCAAATAGGTTTAAAGTACAGAGTTGTAAATTAGCAATTTGTTGTCAACGGAGAGAACCGAGTTTCTTCCCAGAAGCCAATAAAGGCTCCTGCACTTTAGGTTTATCTCGTCTCTTTTCTTTTTTATATGGAGTTTCCAAGTAAGCCTTCGATCCAGGTGAAACCCGAGGTATTTTACACAGTTGGTGTCTGGGAGAATAGTAGAACCGAGTCTCACGGGTGGACTATCCTTTTTTCTCAGAGTAAATGTGATGTGATTAGATTTTTGTGCACTCCAACTAGGCGTGTGTCTTGTCCAATACATTTTGAAGTTTATTGCTGGCTTCTTCAGGAATTTCATCACTGGCTAGATATGCTACATCATCAGCGTATGTGGCGACAGTCACATCTTCAGTGGTAGGCAGGTCCGATGTGAAAATATTATATAGGACGGGGCCAAGCACAGAGCCCTGTGGGACCCCGGCTTCTATTTTGTATAGGTTGGACCTTGCGTTTCCATGTTTTACTTGGAAAAGTCTGTCAGATAGGTAGGATTCGATCAGGACGTACATAGTGTGTGGGAGATGTAGTTTCACTTTACACAGTAGACCTTTGTGCCACACTCTGTCGAAAGCTTGTTGTACGTCCAGGAAAGCCACTGAACAGTAAAGTTTCCTTTCAAAGCAGCGTCTGATTTCTTTATATACGCGGTGCATCTGCTCAATTGTTGAGTGCGATTTCCGAAATCCAAATTGGTGCTTAGGTATGACGCCATGGTCGTCCAGGTGAGCTGTTACACGTGCCACATAATTTTTTTCCCATAATTTTGAAAGAACTGGAGTGAGACTGATTGGACGGTAAGAAGGTGCTTCGTGAGGACGAAATTGGGGATGGAAATTTGTATGGATCTACTTAACCGCTGCACCGATTTGGATGAAATTTAGTATATAAATAGTTTGAGTCCCGAAGAAGGACAAAGCATAGGTTTGATCCCGGAAATCATCCCCTAAGGGGGTGATATGGGGGTGTGAAAATTTGGATGTAACCCATTTTGATGAAATTTGGTTAAGAGATAGTTTATGTCCTGGGAAAGGACAAATGATAGTTTTTATCCCGGAAATCATCTCCTGAGGTGGTGAAATTAGGGGTGAAAATTTTGATGGAACCCATTTAGATTAAATTTGGTATAGAGATAGTTTGAGCCGCGGAGAAGAACAGTGGATGGCTTTTATCCCTGAAATAATCCCCTAAGGGGATGAAATAGGGGGTGACAATTTGGATGGAACACATTTACGGTAAAGCGATAGTTGTAGGCTGGGGAAGGACAATGCATAGTTTTTATCCCGAAATTCATCTCCTGAGAGGATAAAATGGGGGGTAAAATCTGGTACAGCGATATTTTGAGTCCCGGGGAAGGACATAGAATATTTTTCATCCCAGAAATCAGCCTTTAAGGGGGGGAAATTGAGGGCTACACCGATTTAGATGAAATTTGGTATAGATACAGTTTGATTCCCGGGGATAGGTCCCGGGAAAGGACATTAGATAGATTTTATCCCGGAAATCATCCCCTAGGGGAGAAATAGGGAATTAAAATTTGGGTGGATGGAACCCATTAAGATGAAGTTTGGTGTAGAGATAGATTTTGTCCCGAAAATCATCCCCTAAGGGGGTGAAATGGGGAATGAATATTTGGATGAAACCCATTTAGATGAAATTAGGTTAAGAGATAGTTTGAGTTCCGGGAAAGGACATGGGATAGTTTTTATCCCGGAAATCATCTCTTAAAAGGGGTGAAATGGAAGGTGAACATTTGTATGGAGCTACTATACAACTGATGCACCCGTTTAGATAAAATGGTTTCGGGGAAGAACATAGGATAGTTTTTATCCCGGAAATCAATCCCTAAAGGGGAAATGGAGGGTGAAGGTTTGTATCGAGCTACGATATCAACGAGTTCTACGCGGACGAAGTCGTGGGCAGAAGCTGGTATATATATATGTATATATTATGTATACCATTTCAAAATAGATATTAAACATATAATTTTAGAAGATTGTGATATGTAATTGCAGTCAATAAATTGAGTTTAGATTAGTTTAGTTTTTATTCATCTCATTACACAATTCTCATATAACAATTACATTTTGTTAATACTACTTATTGTATAATGATCTTTAGGCACAATTACGCAACAATAATAGAGAAACAATAAACGACCAATATTATATAATAAAAAACCGGCCAAGTGCGAGTCGGACTCGCGCACGAAGGATTCCGTACCATTATCAATAAAAATATTTATTTTATTCTGTTTTTAGTATTTGTTGTTATAGCGGCAACATAAATACGTCATCTGTGAAAATTTCAACTGGAACTATCACGGTATCAGTGAGATACAGCCTGGTGACAGACAGACGGACGGACGGACAGCGGAGTCTTAGTAATAGGGTCCCGTTTTACTCTTTGAGTACGGAACCCTAAAAAGTAGGAATGTCAAAATTTTAAAGTCAGGGATATAAAACAATATTAAAAAATATGAATAATTAGTGTACTGTGTACCTACTATGTGAAGTACCTTATCAATAATACGAGTATAGGCTTACATAAAAATACAAGGCCAAAACCAAAACCTCGTCCCTTAGTCAACTAAAAATTTACAATTAATATGTCGGTATATATTTAGTATATCGAATACAATAAAGGAAAAAAACAAATAGAAACATCATATCAAATAATTCGAATTTAAAAATGTAAATTTAATGTCTGTGTATTATAAATGGCAATGTATTCTATCAGAATAGAGTGACTTCTCCAATTAGTGGTTATATAGTCGTTGCTTAAACGTTTCACCATCTTCCTAACCTTTTTCACGGTTGCATCTTAAAGGAGCCCAGGATCTGCTTGAGCACCTGGCAATCTTAATAACACATAAAAAAATATTCGTAATAATGTTACGATTTTATTACAAATATCGATATTACGAAGTTGATGAATGAGAAGACACTATGACAACAAAGGAATACCACCATAATTCCGGTCTCTGCTTTTCATCTTATTCTACTGAAGTATTTTTCGAAATACCCATTACATGATAAATCGTGTCATACTGTCATAGTAAAACTAAATTGTCGTCCATGGCCATCCTCGATATAAACGATAATATAGCCCAGTATGTTATTGCACGTTTGGTACGGTCGGACACGAACTATCTACATAGCAACAACGACTTTTTAGGCTATTGGCCAAATGTTTCTAATATTAACCATGCTACAAGCAACCCTGAGCATAATGTGGTTCGCGTGACCCATTATCCTATTAATTAGGTAGTTTGATGCCACCATTCCGCCGCACCATTAGTGTTTGCCTTGTCAGTGTTGACTATGCTACTTACGTAACTGTAAATACTATGTTTAGGGTCATTTACATCAAAGCCAATGTTATTTTCAAGGCTTTCTTTCTTTACGCGACTCTGGCAAAGCCAAAAGGAAGTGTTATGACACTTATGACTTATGATTTTAGCAGATTAGGTATGTTTGTACCTATAGGTACTTATTACCTCTCTGTACAATACAACACAAATTCTCTTTATTGCACACCTCACACAAACGAAACAGTTCAAAGAGAAACAAAATACTAACATAGGTAGCAGGAGTAGGAGTACTTCGTTTTCGCGTGAGCATGTAATGCGATTGCTATATCTTTGTTTTAGACTATGCGGATTATGTAATTTATAGACTCATAGAATATGATTTTATTTATGCTCGTTACAATAGCTTGAACACATACTGCATGCGAATAGAACTCAAATAATTTTGTGATCTGCAGTAACTTGATATTATGACAAACAATTACCTATAATTTTAATATGCTTAAACAACGGATATTAGATTTCGCAAAATATTTTCATCAGACTCCCCGAAGAATATTATATGGCTATTTCAACCTAATTTTGTAATTAGGCGTTGTCGAATTTAATTGAACAGTTGGCGTCTTTAAATTTAAACACAAAAGATACCAAACAAAGCTTGGTTTTACAGGTAATACTCATAATATCTTTATGAAATGTACTATAGGTAAATAATATATAATTAAGTAGGTAAAGAGCGTTTCTAGAAAGCTTTGTACATAGTTACCACGTCAGTTAAGTTAGCTTACATTATTCCTTTACCATTTTTTTAGGGTTCCGTACTCAAAGAGTAAAACGGGACCCTATTACTAAGACTTCGCTGACCGTCCGTCGGTCCGTCCGTCCGTCCGTCTGTCTGTCACCAGGCTGTATCTCAAGAACCGTGATAGCTAGAGAGAGATAATTTTCACAGATTATGTATTTCTATTGCCGCTATAACAACAAATACTAAAAACAAAATAAAATATTTTTTTAAGGGGGGCTCCCATACAACAAACGTGATTTTTTTGCCTTTTATATAGATAATGGTACGGAACCCTTCGTGCGCGAGTCCAACTCGCACTTGGCCGGTTTTTTATTTATAATTTTCAAGACAACGGTTTGAGAGTCTTTACAATTAAGAAAGTATAAGGATAGAACCTTAATTACCAAAAATAGCAATAAAGTTCATATACAATTATTCGTTTTGGTAACAAAAGGGTCATTGTCAGTCACAAAAACAAAAATCATCTTTCCGGTGGTCAATAGTTAAGGGCTTACGCTCACATATAATATGTTTTTATCACATAGAATTATAGAAGGGGTAACGCCGTTTATGCGGATTCAGTGATCGACCAAAAATTAGGCTTTATAGCCCTTAACTTTGGCAATGTCCACCGAAGAGACGCGAACCTAAATCTGACAATGACCCAAAAAAGGAACAATGAAAGCTAACTTAATTGACATGGTAACTTTAAGGAACAAACTTTTCTAGATTGACAACTAAACACAAGTCATTTAAACCTTGTTTAATACGCCCAATTACGTCAGATTCTTACAATACCTGGAAATTCGATTTGTTTAGTATTTAGTCGTTAAATATCGAACCTCTTGACCTTAGAATATATTAAATATACATTAACTTTATTCTACACTAGCTGCCCGGGCGGCTTCGCCCGCGTATTGCAAAGTACGCGGGCTAACCCGCGGGATAAAATATAGCCTTCCGCCATTCAGAAAGTCCGATATACTCGCAGGTGAAAGTTTATTTTTAATCAGATAACCGCCAAGTGGTTTCAGAGATTACCCATTAGGTACATACAAACATACATTTCACAAACCTACAATCTCACAGACTTTTCCTCTTTATAATATACAAGGGATGTCAAAATAACCCTTTTTAAGGCATTTTGTCAGACTTTCTACACGTGTAGCTTGTGGACCAAGTGCACGCAGAGAGCTCTCAATGCCTTACGCGTCCAGTACAATAAAGGTTTCAGGATGTTGTTGGGGCTGCCTCGCTTTTGCAGCGCATCAGGAATGTTTGCAGAGGCTAGAGTTGATAGTTTTCATGCTATAATTCGTAAACGAGTTGCCTCTCTGATGCGCCGTGTGCGAGGCAGCGACAACAGCCTCCTGAACACCATTGTTGATAGGCTGGAATGCCCGATGGTGGAGCACTGGAACTCCTTACGTGTTGTAGCTAATAATTGTATTGTCTTATTTTAATGTCTTATTTTATTTTTAATGTGTACTTTATTTTAATGATTGTATTATGAACTATATGTGGTTCGAAATAAACAAATAAAATAAAATATCAGTAGTTAGTAGCTACAGCTAAGTAATGTCTTATTTCCAACATTTACTTTATACAGTAATTTTAGGTGAACAATAAGCACAAAAACGCAGTGTTTGCTGTTGGGGTGGACATTTTATCGTCTCTGCTGCAGTTCCTTCGGGACACTATTATGAGCCCGACGACGGCAGGTAATGTAATGTTCCTTTGTTTGTTAGAGACACGTTAATTAGGTATGTCTTTTCTTCCCTTTTCTACCAAAGTAGCTAACTATTGCATTGTCTGTAGAGCAGTTAAACCGATATTGAGCAATTAATTAAATGGCTTTGCTACTGGGGGCTTATTGCAACGAAGGTCAATTGTAAAGCTATTCGATAAGAATTGCTAGAAATTTATAACAGTTAACACATTCACTGCCAGTAACTCGCCTAGCGTGCGTCTACGCCGTATTAGGCGCTTTCCGCTGTTAGTGAGAAAACCACGGGATCGGCTACAAGCGTAGCGCGTATCGATTATTGGCAGTACCGTACTAATTAAGGCAGACTTGTAACTTTCCTCTTATGTTACATTTTTTTTTGCAATTTCTGATACAATTGATACAATAATAGACATTCCAAACAAAGTTTTAACCGACTTCAAATCAGTACCCAAATAGCTTCAAGTTTGCCTATAAAATTTGAAGAGTTCCCTCGATTTCTCCAGGATCCCATCATCAGAACTGGATTTTGGTGACAACGGGACCAATCTGGAACTATATGCTTTCAAACAAAGAAAGATTTTTTTCAATCCGTTCATTAATTACGGAGTATTATCGCGTAACATACACACAACAACAAAAAAAAAAAAAAAAAAACATACAGAAGAATTGAGAACCTCCTCCTTTTTTGAAGTCGGTTAAAAATGGGTAACAAAGGACGAAAATTAAAAGTAGGTATTTTATTATGCCTTAATTGTTCTAAACTTCATTTTAACTAATTAACTATTCGAAATAAAGTAACAACACAACGAACCATCACATTACAATTATAATTATTATAAATTAATTTTGAATCAAATTCAAATATTTTAAACTCGTATAGAGGTGAACCAAAAGTAATACAGACTTACTCGCATAGAAAAAAAAAAACATAATTATTATTAGCCACTTTACATACCAATTAAAAGTCTTAAATCGGTCGCCACTACTCTTGTAAATAGGTACACCTCGTATATTCAGGAAGCATTAACAAGGATTTTCTGAACGCAAACGAATCGAACGAAAATCACTCACTTTAAATAAAAGCTTGTAAATATAAATTTTACTTCGAGCTATTTCCGCAAAAAAAATGCTAAGGTATAAAATACTAAACACAGTTTGCGAGCGGTGTTAGCCGTCTAAATATTTACTCTGTACTCGGCTTCATAAACATGTTTGCTGCACGTAGGCAGGGTTATTATATAAAATAGCCGTATCTACGCATCTGAAACGCGAGGCGTGCAAATTTCCTGTCTGCCATAATGGCCCCCTACCTTAATTCATGAGCTCACTCGCGACAAAACCGCCAAGCGCGTGACATAATGAATATTGCGTTTGGTGAAAGGCCTGCTTTTAAACCCATCTTGTCAGGAAACCGAAGAGTCGCTACATTTGTAGCCTTACATTGTGTCGTTTCTTAGTTTTCGTGACTTTATCAGGAAAACGCAAGTCAACAATATCCTATTAGCAAAAACAAAAATTATTGAAGATTACCTAGTTTTTCACGCAAAATCTACCAAATAGTGAGTTATGATCAAACAATTACAGTATTGCTAATACAAACATAATCAGAATGGGCTATAAAAGCGTGTAAAGGATGACTCACGCTAGGACGGGCCGTGTCCGGCCCGGGCCGTTTTCTAAGAAAAACGTTGGTGTTTTTACGCGGCCGAGCCATACGCAAGCCCGCGACCGGGTCGTGCCGACACCGAGCCGCTTCCGAGCCTTGGCCGTGGCTCGTCCTGGCTTCGGTATGGCTCGGCCGCGCAAAAACGCCGACGTTTTTCTTAGAAAACGGCCCGTGCCGGACACGGCCCGTCCTAGCGTGAGTCATCCTTTATTGTTTGAGTTCAGGCAGAAGTTAATGATGTATGATGTATACTTTACCGTCAGTTTATGAACGCCGTCAGTTTATAATCTTACTCGCGATTTTATAAACTGTGGAAAAATTGTGAACTGTCAAAACCATGCACAATTTAATAACGCATATTTTTCGTTTAATTATAATCTATCAATGTGTAATCGTCAAATTGTGAACTGAATCAAATTGGCACGACGTGGAACGCACCCTGTGCGCTGATTGGTTAACAGAAGTATTCCACATGCATCAGCTTCTACTTACCTACGTCAACATGATAGTTTTTGTTATCGAGACGTTTTATTCTATTAATTTCGTCATCCGGCAGTATCGGCTCCTATTTCTGGGCGGTTTTGCCCTTCGGGCAACTAAAGATACCTATCTAACCTAACCTACTTACCTAGTCTTTGTGTACATTGCGTAGCAGGCCGATTTGATCTTAGTTCACAATTTGACGATTTGACATTGATAGTTTATAAACTAACGAAAAATATTGCGTTAAATTGTGAACGGTTTTGAAAATTTTCCGAACGTTTATAATATCGCGAGTAAGATTACAAACTGACGGTGTTCACAATCTAACGGTGACATAAACATAAAAGATGTCAACAATGCTTTGGATTCGTAGTTATAAATGATTACTTGAGGACAAGAACACAAACACAACCACAATCATGAACACAAATCCGATAAAAAAAAAAATATTAAGGGACAATCTTCCACAAATCAAACTAGTCAGCTCAATAAGGCTTGTGTTATGGGTACTAGACGACGATATAATACCGGGTGGGCCATACATTTTTGTACTTTAAAACTGTGATGCAAATAAAACCATGAAAGTTAATTTCCTGATCATTTAATTTTTGTGACTAACATCTAATGCAATTTAAGTATTTTTTGAAAATAATATTTTTGAAATGACCCCTATTTCGTCGCTGGCACTCCTGCATACGAATACGCAAATTTTGGGAAACTCGCTGACACACGCTGCGAGGGATCTCGGCTATCTCATCGCGGATGTTTTGCTTGAGTTTGGATATTGTCTTAGGTTTTTTAACTTAGAACTCGACTTTATAAATTTAATATCCTACGAAAAAATCGTCGGGAGTTTCGGACTTCCTCCTAAATAAAGCGGCGAACCGTTACATACAAATTGTTGCTTTTATAAAACTGTTTTACTCAAAAAGCTCACAATAAAACGCTTCATTGCAAATAAAATTGCATAAAGTAGGTAATGTCAAATTTCCCTCCACTCAAAAACGATATAATTTATTATTATACAAGATATTCAGTGTTGCCATTTACAAAAATCTATGACCCGACCTATATTTAATAGATATATATATTTAAAATACATAGAAAACATATAAAACTCAGAAACAAATATTCATGCTCATCACACAAATATTTGCCCTTACCGGGATTTGAACCTAAAACCGTCAGCTGCGATGGCTGGGTCACTATCCACAAACTAAGCTAAACCGGCCGTCCTATGATCAGACAGATTAGATACAGATGCGGCAGGAGCAAGTTCGATTCTTGATTGTCCGAGTTTGATTGATTAAAGAACAACAATGCATGTACTGGCAGTCAAAGATAAGGCATTAAACAGATTTAATTGATACCGATAGTCAATGTCAATCTCAGAAAACTACGTCGGGTGTGTCGGATATACACCGAGTTTTAACGGCTGTATTAGTTTATTTAGTTTCCGTTGCATTCTCATTTACGAGTATGTCTTGTGAAGTATCTAAGATACATTTAAAAATACAATTAGGTACATTGCGTTTAGATTGAGGATAGAATTGTAAATTATATTCAAGACCGCATGACACCGTTGGCGGAACGGTGGGTGTTACTTTCCTGACCCGATTTAATTGTATTTCATCTTGATGCTTGAAGGTTCGGTCGGGCAGTAGAGAAGTAAAGGCTATAACCGTCCGTGATGACAGATCGGTCCCAATAAAGCGTGGCACGACCATTTTCAAGAGCTGGCACAGGTGTGTACTTATTGTACGGCACTTCGAAATCCACAAGACGTACCTATAGCAGAGTAAGTTGCTGGTCAATAATCTTGGCTACAAGATCAACTAGCCGTTACCAAGATAACTATCGGAAATAATATGCCTGAGTAACTCTCTTAAATATACCATCTATCGTTTATAAAGTGATAAACAAATTAATATCTATATAATTTATCTCGGACTTGGAAACCAAATTTCAACCTACTCAACTCGGATTCGGCAGTAAAGGTGGATGTGAAGCAGCCGTCCACGCCTGCCGAACTTTCTTGCATAGCCCAGAAGGTCAGGTACTACTTAAAGTGGACGTTAAAAATGCTTTTAATTCCGTCAATAGAAGTGCACTATTGTCAGAAATTAAAAACACTAGCCCTGGAATATATCCATACCTCTATCAATGTTATGGCGCTCCTACAAACTTAGTTTACAGAACAAACAACATTTTGTCTTCTGTCGGCTGTCAACAGGGTGACCCTCTGGGGCCGGCTATCTTTAGTCTCGCTATCCATCCAATAATTTCGGCACTAAATTCCAAATTTAATGTTTGGTACCTCGACGACGGCAGTCTAGGCGGTGATTCTAGTTCAGTCTTGAATGATCTCTCAACCATTGTTAATAAGTTTAATTCAATAGGATTAGAATTAAATACAAACAAGTGCGAACTTTTCATCAATACTGACACACCAAACCAATCAACCAAACAAATCCAGCAAAATTTCGAGAATATCTGCCCCGGTATCAAGATTCTGCAAAAGAACTCGCTTCACCTCCTAGGTGCACCTGTATTCGAAGAATCAATCCCAGATTTCATCAACTCCAAAATTAATCGTTTCTCTGAATTTTCGGCCCGTTTACTCGAAATTAATGCCCATATGGCCGTTTGCATCCTCCGATTCTGCATGTTTGTTCCAAAATTTACTTATGCTATGCGCTGCAGCCCCCTTTGGAAATTTCCAAACTACTCTGAATCCATAGACTCCATGCTTCACCTTCAGCTCCAAAATATTTTAAACGTCAAAATTAACAATAGACAATTTTTACACGCCACCCAACCAATCAGTTTCGGAGGTCTTGGTATCCGTCAAATTTCCGGCGTTGCCCTGCCCGCGTTCCTCTCCTCGGCACATAGTACACTCACCCTCGTAGGCAAAATTCTTAGTCCATCACTACGTGATTTCGAGGTGACGTACTTGTCCGAGGCACTGGACGCGTGGAGGATGGCCTGCCCGGGAGTAGACTTGCCAGCCAATAGGAGTATTCAGAAAAACTGGGACCAACCTATTTGTAAGCAAGTCCATTCCCATTTGTTGGACTCTTGCTCCACCAGCCAGGAAAAAGCAAGACTACTGGCTGTGTCGGAAAGGGAGTCCGGCTCATGGCTTCATGCTCTTCCCTCAATAAATTACGGGACACTTCTTGATTGCAACACTCTCAGATTGGCTGTCGGTCTTCGTCTGGGGGCAGACATTGTTGCTCCACATCGTTGCCCCTGCGGAATCCTGGTGAGTAGCCTGGGACACCATGGTCTATCTTGCACGAAGAGTGCTGGTCGCCTGTCTCGCCACGCCTGCCTCAATGATATCATCCGTCGGGCCTTCGTCAGTGCCAATGTGCCAGCCGTTCTGGAACCGCCGGGTTTGGCAAGGGACGACGGTAAGAGGCCAGACGGTATGACCTTAGTGCCTTGGAAATTGGGACGGCCCCTCATTTGGGACGCTACATGCGTTGACACCCTGGCGCCGTCCCACCTTGGCACTACATCTTTGAGAGCAGGCGGGGCAGCTGCAGCGGCGGAGGCAGCAAAGTGCCGCAAATACATCGGCCTGACAGACCGGCATGTTTTTGCGGCTTTTGCTGTCGAAACCCTCGGACCCTGGAGCCCAGGCGCTCACCAATTATTTGGCCAATTGTCAAAAAAATTGGTCAAAGTATCCGGAGACCATAGGGCTGGCTCGTTCCTTGCCCAACGGATCGGCATAGCTATACAAAGAGGGAACGCAGCCAGTCTTATGGGAACCCTTCCGCAGGGATCCGACCTTGGGGATCTCTTTTGATTAAATTTATGTTTTTCCTAATTTTAGGTTAATTTAGTTTATTTAAGTTTTTTGCAATAGTTTAGTTGTTATATTTTCACTGAGTAATTTAAATAGATATTAAACTTAATTGACTATTTAAAAAAAAAAAAAAAAAAAAAAAAAAAAAAAAAAAAAAAAAAAAAAAATAATATTAAACCAAATAAAAAACCAATACACATTGTATTGTAATATATTATAATCTGCTAAAACAAATTTGAATTGTACGAAAAAAAATCATTACAATTTGTAATATATATAATGTATAATGCTGTTTCAACTTTGAAAAGGAGTGGTTCTTCTTGTTACGGGATTCCCCGCTGATTCGTTTACGAGTACTAGAGACTGTCCGAGTAAAATCTAAATTAATCTTCCAGTTTTCAAGGGTTTATTCCCAAAAGGCAGCGTTTGCGATTTTATAGCGATTCGGATTTCGAATATTTCAAGTTATTTTGAGTTCAGTCGGAGACAGCTTAATGCAAAGTAAAATGATTTACTTCTGACATTCTTATCCGCTTTTAATTTAACGCTTTTGTGACAAAACAATGCTGTACTGAATTTTAATATCCGATTCGACCACATTTATAAAGCGGTCACGGTCTCATTTTAGCTTAGGAAAATATTAATTTTGTTGATAATTTATAGTTTAAGTAACTTGATTCCATACTGTGTAAGGGAACTTTGTAACTGCTTTCCTCTATATTAATAAAACTTGACGAACCTCTGTCAACTAAACAGTAAAAAAATGTGAAATGTGTTATGTCCACAAATAAAAATATCTACAAGACAAACGAACTTTAATGGCATTTTAACAATATAGGTGTGATGAACGTTAGTGACGTTATATTATTAATATTTCTCCCTTGGGCATTTTCTAAAGCAAAAGGTCAAATATAACACAGTGTATCTTTTATGTAAAAACGAGAAGTTATATTCTCGTTGTGAGGTATTTATTCCTAAGATCAACTGAGTGGGAGTTATGTGGGCCGCGCCAGTTGCCGCGACCTTTATCTGCGCAGTATTGGCCAGACACCCTGTCGCCTATTCGACCTGGCTTAAATTTGGCCGGATTTCAGAATTGCTGAGATATTGCTACTTCTTGCTTCAGTACGAAAACTTAATAAAAGCCTATACGCCACTAATAAAATATTATTTTGACACGGCGGGACAATTGTCCCGTATTTAGGGTTCCGTACCCAAAGGGTAAAACGGCACCCTATTACTAAGACTCCACTGTCCGTCCGTCTGTCACCAGGCTGTATCGCCTGTATCTCATGAACCATGATGATGTATTTCTGCTGCATCATTTAAACTGGCACGACCACCTTTTAATTCAGCTACCCAAAATTTCACGAAGGAAAATGACGGAGCAGACTTGCCGTAAACAGAATCCATCTCACTTTTAATTTGGGTTGGTGTATTATTTTTCAATTATAAGAATTTAATCACAGCTCGGCACTCAATTTTATCCATTTTTTCTAGAACATAGTGGTTTGTTTACAAAATAACCAATAAAAAAAACTAGCCGTCAAAAATGGCGGCAATTTTGACATTTAACTTCTGAAAAAAGTATATTTGAAATGTTTTTATTTGACAGTGAGGCCAGAAACTTTTTAGACGATCCGGGTATTGATGCCGCTGACAACATAAACATAAACTACGGCCCCGCTTAGTCGTTTAAGGAATTAATTAATTGTACTAAATTGTATGTGTTTTGGTAAAAAGTAAGAGATTCCCGTGTTAGCAAAACATTTGCGGCCTTATTATACCTACTAAATATAATAGTTTAGTTAGATAAGTTTGTGCTATTTTACAAGCTTTCTATTAACTTGCAATGTATGTAGGTACATCACTAACTATGTAACTATGTAGGTATGTAACTATGTTTGTTCGGGTGGAATCTGACCGATTGAGCTGAAATTTTGGGTAAAGGTACAGTTTGGATGACAATTCAATATTATGGTACCATCGAGCTAATCTGATGATGTAGACAGAAGGTGGTCATGGGAATTCAGTACTTAACCGACGTGACCCCGTTGAGTTTGGGCTAGATAGAATCGTCTCAATTAGTAGTTAGTTGATGACGGTATACAGAAAAATACAGATGGCAATAAACACTTGTACCAAAAATTAAATTTTTGACAGATACTTTTTTTTAATTAGTCCTGGGCCTCAATTCAGTTCACCTGTATTTTTTGTATTCGAATTGCAATATAATCCGCGCGCTCGTAAGCGCGCTGCAAAGCGAGGGAGCGAAACGCGTTTAGATTCGATTGCTACCGGAAGCAACGGACAAACATTTACTTTCATCACATTCATATTAAATAAGTATTTTGTAAACTAATCAGTTTATGAAGTAGGTATTTAAATTACGCAATGACGACGCAACTTCACCTAGGTACCCCAGCAATTTTTACTGCCAACAAGTGCCAAGTTTTCGCTAAACAGAATTTAACCATGCCATCGGATACGCGCATAGCCCTACGAAAAAGTCGGAAGTGTATGTGTCAATTGGCAATGTGTCAGGTTGTCTACGTTAACACATTCACTGCCAAGAATTGCTAAGCGCTACGCTCAAGCCAATCCCGTGGTATTCACGCTCACGCTAAGTCGCAGAAAGTGCCTACGGCGCGGCGTAGGCGCTCGCTGGGCGGTTTCCTGGCAGTGAATGTGTTAACTGGAGGAAAGACATTTTTTTTTTATAGGACATTATATTATATAGGTAACTCAGAGTTTTAGGGTTTCTATGTATTTAAGTTTTCAAACATTGACTTTGTATGTATTTAGATATATCGTCGTCTTAATAATACCCATAATATTGTAAAATGACACAGCTTATCTTTGGTAACCTCCCAATTTAGGTCATAGTTGTTTATTTAAATTTAAATAAAATGGTATAAGAAGTAAAATAGCTGGTAAATATACACTTTTAGGACTTTTTTTATTACTTTTCGTGATTTAGATGGGTTCTAAGTATTTTTAATATAATGTAAGAATTAAAATAATTTCATTGAATGTCGATTTGATTTGTTGTCCCTTACGTCATCGTCAATGAATTCATGTGCTTTGTAGCTAAAATTTGACTACCAACGTCATAACTAAAGCAGTAGGCCTATGGTCCTTATTATGTTTATTTAATAGCTTACTTAGTTTGGGACCAGTCCGACGCCTTCGATTAACTTTTAATAATGATTACATTTAATTTAATCCTGATATATGTATCTTAGAAGTAGAGAAGCATAATTAGCCATACGATAAATAAATATGTACCCATAAACCACGTCCTCCATCCATATCCTAATTTATTGACATAATACGTATTGGCATTCCAGCATGTCGGTCAAGTAGCGATCAAGTTGATGTCCTTTGGCCTCATTGACATGTCATCTTAACCCAATTTTAGGGTTTAAATTATACACACCTATTCAATCGCTTGCAATGATGATTCTATTACAATGTAGCTCATAAATAAAATAATACCTTACAGAAAGTAAGACGGTTAGATAAAATGAACGAATGGTAAGTTTGTTAGGGTAAAAAAGCACATGTGACATAATGCATTTTTTTCGAAGCAATATAATTTTGCGGATTAGTTAGACAATAATTTATATAAAGAGGTTATAAAAACTGACAAACCACCTTAGGTACCTACAGTAAGAACAGTATAGAGTAATATTTACTTTAATCTTTTTCAAGTTAATCGGCTTGAGTAGTTTAAACATAGAAAGATAGAAAGAAAGATACATTTATTCACTAACACACGTCCTTTTAACAAACACACACAACACATTAAACAATAAAAAAAACAGAAAAAGACACATAAAACATGGAACAAGCGTGTATCTGCGGCAGTAAACCGGACACTGGCTCAGCATTATACTGAGGTGTCAGTCAGACACCTACTGTAACTGCGCTGATTTTCAGCCAGCACCGTTGGTGACTCACGGAAACGTTATACAATTATAATTATATAAACTACTATATGACTCGTATTGTGAAAGGCGCGAGAGAAATAAACATAAATACATACCGTGAAATGGGGTTAATTTGATCAATTTCAGAATTAAAACGTCTGTATCTCCCTAAAAGTTTATTCAAAAAAATAAGGAAAAAATACAAATATTGGTATTTGGTCTTCTATCGATTCCACCAATAAAAAAATTATAATGTATCTCTTTGAAAAAAAAAATAAGTCTGTGATCAACTTTATACTGACATCGGGGTTACTTTAAAACCCCCCTTTTATTAACGGTTTATGATTGATAGTATATATAATAGAATAAAGATAGAATAAGGAAAAAAAAACACTAAAACATAAAAAAAAAACCGTTTACAGGCTTAGGATTTATAAAGGTTTATGTGCCTTTGACAAAGGAAAAAAAAAGTTAAGTATTTATTTTATATTAATTAAGGCTATCATTCACAAAAGGGTAACATTGCACATTGCACGTAGAACCGGTGGCCGTTGGGGCGGAAAGGTTCTCGAGTGGCGACCACGTACCGGAAGGCGCAGCATGGGTAGGCCCCCCACAAGGTGGACTGATGACCTCGGGACCAAAGGTCTCGGGAGTCCGCTGGATGCGGGTGGCGCAGGACCAGTAATTGTGGCACTATCTGGGCAAGGCCTATGTCCAGCAGTGCAGGCTGATATGATGATGATGATGATGATATCAGTAATCAAAGTAAACCCTCAAAAGTGATCAATGAAACCCCATCCTACAAATATCGAAAAAACCAAATGGCCGTCAAGGTTGTGATTTGCAACAGTATTTAATGTTAAAGCCAGATACATGCCTGATTCAGTGAATTACATAAAATTAATGTATTTAATATACTGAAAGTTGTACCTTAGAAGTTATACAAGCTAATAAAAGTCCGTAAATTGAGTACGAACGTATTTTTTTTTCATCGATTGGCGTGCCCGACTGGTAAAGACAGTGACGTTCGATGCTGCCAATCGAAAAAAAAAACCAAACATGCGTTCAGAAAGCGTATAATTAGAGTTTAAACATGAAGAGAAGTTTTGATCAATGTAAACCCAGTAATTAAAGTAACCCCATTTCACGGTAGTGAGATAGTACATGCACAGCTACCAACATGCAGTTTACATTACACATTAAAGTCAATTTTACTTATTAAGGTGGTTCGATTGCCATACAAAGCGTTATTTGACATTCGCAGGCTAACGGCGTGATATTTTAAGAAACTTATGTCACAAACTTTCATCAATTGGCTTCCCATTTGCGCCAAATTCCCCCTTTCCTAGAATAAACTTGTATAAACTAGATTAATTTGAGAAAAATAGTTTTCCCAAAATATCACGTCCCAAACCAATTTCTCAAATTAATCTAGTTTATACAAGTTTATTCTAGGAAAGGGGGAATTTGGCGCAAATGGGAAGCCAATTTATGAAAGTTTCTTAAAATATCACGCCGTTGGCCTGCGAATGTCAAATAACGTTTTGTATGGCAATCGAACCACCTTAAACTAAAAACAAAAACTAGACAAAAATTAGCAATTGGCATATTTTTTGTTGTCAAAGTGCAGGATTAGGATTTCGATTTTTGGAGCGTCAACAAATAGGCTTTAAGCTTACGCTTAGAAAGGTGTATCTGCTAAGCGTATGCATTGTTTATACATAGGAATGTATTATATTTTTAACTATGAAAAATCAGTAGACTAGTCAGGATGCTCCAGTCTCGCTTGGACCTTGAGTAAATCGCCAATCGAACACGGAAGTAGCTACTTCCGTGTTCGCGGCCTTACTAAGGAGATAAATTAATTACTTAGTTCATAACTAACCTGAATATGATACGAGACTAATTGAATCACCCCAGTCTTCGGTTTGACACAACTCGTGCGTGGCATTTGTAAATGACAAACTATCTGTTTAGAGATTCGCGGCGAGCCTGTTAATCAAGTGGGTATTTTAGGAGTGCCGTGCATATTAATGAGCCAATCTGCATAATCTTCATTTGTTGGCTCAGATTGGCTAGGCTGTCCGCGGATCCGAAGTTTGAAGACGACTGTTTTCAACGGCGCAAATTATTTCAAAACACAAAGTTGTCAGGTTTAATTTCGTTTTGATATAATTCCAATTAAGCGTGTAATTATAAAGTTGAATTTGAGTTTTGAACCGGATATTTCGTGTGCGTTAACATGCTATTGTACGGCTGAACTTTCATCTCCAGGGGGCGATTCGTTGCCAATATATTTCAGTTAAGTAAGTTACTCCAGATATGAGCTAACACGATAGCATCTGGCACGTCCGTAAATTAGTTAGGCCACTATAATCTAGAATTCCAATATCCCGTAACCCGTAACGTAGTGCCCGCCACATATCAGGAGGCGCCGTTAATTTATGTGCCACATTCATTGCCGCGTCACAGCGCCCGTTGACGGCAGCGCCGCTCGCGAAGCCAGCAATGTAACCAATAATTTACGCGCCTTTAAGTGCTATATTTTGCGGTATCTCTGTGCTGTTTCAGGGCCCACACTGATAATCCAATGAAATGTGTTTGCTGCAATGTTTAACGTTACAATAATTTTAGGAGTTAAATTCTGTAATTTCCGGTAGGTATAATCCACTACATTAGGTTTGATATATGAGTGCCTGAATCCTTCATAAGGCAGGATGGCGCCGGTCAAGCGAAAGATCGAAGAATTATTTTTTTACATACCTACCTATATTTGAACTTTGTTGCTATGTAATGTAAATAATACTATGTATATAAGTATTTATTTATATTATATATATTTACATATATCGTCACCTATACACATAGTTCGATTTATGTAAGATTGGACCCAAAATCTATTATTATTTATCAATACTAAAGTAATTTTAGATTCACTGGTTTATGTCTCGAGAAAATAGATAGGTATTTATAACAAATCATGCATTGTTTATACTATATTGTGATAAGATACATAGGTAAAATAAGACACACGCTCTTTTAAAACTTAAATAATTGCGTTTACGGCCGGCCGCACCCGGCATGCTGCGCAAATGCGGCGTCGGCGTATTTTGGTAAGCTTCGGTGCGGTCGATTCTATTCAATTTATGGCGAACTGATACTAAATATGTCAAAACATTTAGCGTAACCTGGGCGCGGCCACGTTATGAAACAAGCCATCGAATTTCTTGTAATTTTGTTTGCCGAGCCTCATATCGATTCAGTAGAATGCAAAAAAGCCTACATTAATAAATATTACTTAGGGGAAGGTGGCTCAAAGTGGGCACCTTAACGGAAAGTTGAAAAAAAAAATGGTTTGTAACCCAGCAATATTATTCATTTGTTTGCCACAAGGTCCATAATTTAACACTTTTTGATGGATTATGGCTTAATTTATCAAAAATTAAAATCAAAATAATTCTACGCAATTTACAAAACCCCTACGATTGACCGCTTTGCCCTAGGGGGGGGGGGGGGGGGCTAAAGTGGGCACTCGCTTGGGGCAAAACGGGCACGGACATAATGTACCGTAATGGGATAGCCATAACTAAAGAAAACAAAACATCTTGATTCAATTTTGTATTATAATTTTTCAACTCGAGCTGGTACCCCAGTCTGAGTACGTGAGCTGGATTATGACCCGGACAACCGGCTTCCTGGCTGACTGGTGGTTCCGCCGAGCAGCCGCATTAGCGAACTGGCAAAGTATTAAACCATTAATTTTAAACGAGTTTTTGTCCCCGATACACATTGAAACATTAAATAATGAAATGTGCTTGCGTTATCAATACGAATCGGAAACCTTATTGGAATTTGCACATTCCGTAGACGCTGTCGCGAAGGCGCTAAATCTGGGTTGGACTGAGGAAGCCTTGATGCAGACAGTTTTAAGCAGAATATCTCCAAAAACGTACGATTACGTCAAATGTAATCCCATGGATATAATTAACATGTCACAGTTAGCGCGTATAAGTAGCGAAGTAGAAGGTGCTCTGCTACGGGACAGGCTGCACTCGCAAAACTCACACACGTACCTTTTATCAAAAAAATCAATCACACGATACATCATACGGTAGAAATACGTATCGGCAATATAATACTCCGGCACGGGAGTCTTATCTGTCGCCTCCACGCGGGATCCGGACATCGCGCGGGAGCGAGCGAGAGGTCCGAGCGAGCGGAGTGTTACCGCCACCAGTAGAGAATACGGTAAATATGCAACGCGGCCCGCGTTGTTATGAATGTAATAACTACGGGCATTTCGGACGCGATTGCGAACAACGTCATAGACGTTTACAATCCGGCCATAATAACTCGGGAAACGCGAACAGGGAGTAAGCCTGGATATCTACCGACAGCTTACTCTCGCGACAGTAAATGGAGGTGTTAGAATAAGTAGCGATAAGACAAATAAAAAACCATGTGTACAAATAGTTATCTGTAATAAACTCCTCCCGGCGCTGATTGATTCGGGTGCGTCTCGCTCGTTCATGTCTCAGGAACTAGCTGATCAGCTTAGGGGACACCGCAAAGTGCGTACTTCGGGGTGCGATATTCGATGTACTACCGCGAGACAGGAAACCTTCACGGCTAAAGAAACAATAACTTTACTAATTTCAATAGATAAGTTTACCTGGAAATTCAATTTTATTGTGGCCCCGCGATTAGTAGTTCCGATCATATGCGACTTTATTAACAAAACGAAATTAGTCCTTAACATTTTCGATGGCTACGTGTTATTTCAGTTTATGGCGCACAATAAAATACCCCTGTTAACAGACGAAGATTATCAAAGGGAAATGTTAATTAACAGTCTTCAAATCAATAACGGTATCGAGAACAAAATAAAGGAATTGATAGACAGACATAAAACAGTTGTAACAGAAACATTAGGTAAAACGAACATATTGAGTTATGAAATTACACTCACAGATAATGTCCCGGTCCGCTCACGGTTTTATCCCCTGTCACCGCCGAAAGCAACCGAAATGGAATCCCATATTGCGCAACTCCTTGACACCGGGATCATAGAAAAATCAAAATCACCGTAAGCGTCACCAGCGTTCTTGGTCGAAAAAGCAAACGGTGGCAAACGACTTTGTTGTGACTACAGAATGGTAAATAAAAAAATCATATACGACAGTTACCCAATGCAATCTATAGAGTCAATGTTTCAGTATCTTGGTGGGGCTTACTATTTTTCAATTATCGACCTAAATAGCTCATTTAATCAGATACCATTAAGCGAGAGTTCCAAGGCGGTAACTGCCTTTATTTTGCCCTTTGGTCTATACCAGTATAAATATGTCCCATTTGGACTATGCGTAAGTCCACAGTCCCTGAACAGAGTAGTCGACATGATATTTGGCGACATAAAATATAAATATATAATACCATTTGTAGACGATTTATGCGTCTTTTCTAAAGACAAAGAAACGCACTTCCAACACCTAAATGAGGTATTGACAAGACTTGGCAAAGCTGGGCTTACCGTTAATCCAAAGAAGTTAAAGTTATGTCAAGAATCGGTTAAATTTTTAGGGTTCAATATCAGTTTCTCCGGCTTGTCCGTCGACCCCGATAAAATAAGCGTTGTCGTAAACTACCCGGAACCGAAAAATATTAAACAATTAAAAACGTTTCTCGGAATGACTAGTTTCTATGCCAAATTTATTCCACGATATTCGGAAATAGCCGAACCGTTAAATATGTTTAAAAAAAAGTACGTCTGGGGACCCGAACAAAACAAGGCATTTTCAAGGTTGAAACAAGAACTGGTTTCACCAAACGTTTACGAACGAACCGTCGTAACGAACCGTCAAAAAAAAAACAAAACAAAAAAAAACTTCTAACCTAACCTATCCTCATTTTTTGAGGGTGTGAAAATGCCTTACGTATATCCTAACCTAACCTAACCTTTTTTTTGACGGTGTGAAAATGCCTTACGCATATCATAAGTGAACTTAAACTTATTTTCTTTTTTTTACCTACCGAGGAACCTTTGAGCGCAGTGCCCGCATTACCCTGCCCGCTTTGCCTTTTTTGACACTTAAAATATCCAAGCAAAATCTAACCTCAAATTATTGAGACGTGTAGAGTTTAATGCAACGTTATTGCGGCCAAATAACTAATTAATAACTAAAAATTGCAAACATCAAAAATGAGAGAACACACGAAATATACCTTCAATAATTTTTCAAAAAACAGCCTGAAACATTTTTTTGACGGAGCGTGTAACGGCGTGCTTGCAGGTGAGCCCCGCTTTGGGCACGTTGCCCGCTTTAGGCCACCTTCCCCTATATAGGTATTTATAAATATTAACTAGTTTGCTAAGTTTTTTTTTATTAGCGAAATATAATTAATTGCAATTGACTTATTACAATTTATTTGAAAATTCAATCCGTAGGTATATAATACTGAATAATGAAACTGGTGACCTGGCGGTTTGTCAATCGATTCCATCCAGTATAAACTCACACAGAAACTCCCAGCGGAGTCTAAACGTTAAAAATATAATTAAAAACTTGAGCACCCCTATAAGGGCATTTGTGGCCGTAATTTCCATAAAGATTAGTCCATTAATAAATTTCGAGCGGCGGACAGGGCACATAATGGTTGTTTAATAAATTTAATGGATTCGATGAGACACAAGCGAAGCGTTTGCGGAGGCCCACCACCCGTGATAAATAGCAGCAGAGTTGCATGTCAACGAATTGATCACCTAAGCTCGTGTAGCGTAGTTGTACCGCTTCAAAATGAATCTTAATTGTATAAGAACAAGGTCGTGTTCGAAAACCAGACGGTTATAAATTCGGAGTTTGGGGAAGTTATCTTTCATTATTGAGAGTCGGTTGTAGCACTTAGGCATGGTCTATGTTTGTGCATGCATAAAACATACATTCAGCGAAGATTGCCTCGTGCGTGGTGGAGATATAGTCTGATTCTGATTACCTCTTTTTTAGGGTTCCGTACTCAAAGAGTAAAACGGGACCCTATTACTAAGATTCCGCTGTCCGTCTGTCTGTCTGTCTGTCTGTCCGTGTGTCACCAGGATGTAACTCAACAACCGTGATAGTAAGACAGTTGAAATTTTCACAGATGATGTATTTCTGTTGCCGCTATCGCTATAACAACAAATACTAAAAAACTGAATGAATACCTACCTAAACATTTATATATATATATATATATATTTTCTTTTACAATCTTTCACAAATCGGCTTAGTCCCAAACTAAGCAAAGCTTGTACAATGGGTACTAGACGACGATAAACATACTTATATAGATAAATAATGTTCCGTACGGAACCCTTCGTGCGCGAGTCCGACTCTCACTTGGCCGGTTTTACCTATTGTTTCAACAACTTAAACGAAAATACTCTCAAGAACAAATAGGTAAATGCATCCGTTTTTTTTTTGCTCTGACTGATTTTTATGTGGTAATTACAGCAAATTAAAAAATCATAAGTTACTATATATATATATGTCACCGTTAGATTGTGAATACCGTCAGTTAATAATCTTACTCGCGATATTATAAACTGTCGAAAAATTGTGAACTGTCAAAACCGTTCACAGTTTAAATTTTATAAACTTTCAATGTCGAATCGTCAAATTGTGAACTGAGATCAAATCGGCGTGCTACGGAACGTACACAAAGACTAGGTAGGTTAGGTTAGTTAGGTATCTTCAGAAATAGGAGCCCCACGCAGCGGGGCTCCGTCGACACTGCTGGATGCCGAAATAAATGGAATAAAATGTCTGAATGAAAAAAACCAATCATGTTCTGACGTAAGTGGAAACTGATGCAAGTGGAATAATTCGCTCAACCAAACAGCGCACAGGTTGCGTTCCGAATCAGGCAAATTTGATTTAGTTCATAAGTTGACGATATGACATTGTTAGTTTATAAACTAACGAAAATAAAATTATGAATTTTTTTGGCAGTTCACAATATTCCGTCAGTTTACAATATAACGGGTAAGATTATAAACTGACGGTTTTCACAATCTAACGGTGACATAAGTAATATAAATTAGCCTATATTCGTCCCACTGCTGGGCACAGGTCTCCTCTCATGGATGAGAGGGAACGGGCAGTAGTCCCCACGCTGGCCCAGTGCGGGTTGGGGACTTCACGTACACCTTTGAAATTCTTCGCAGATGTATGCAGGTTTCCTCACGATGTTTTTCCTTCGTCGAAAAGCTAACGGTAAATACCAAATGATATTCCTTAACATAAGTTCCGAAAAACTCATTGGTACAAGCCGGGATTCGAACCCAAGACCGCCGCTTGACAGCCGCCTGAACCACTAGGCTACCTATTAGCTAGCTATACCGTAACTTACTATATTAAGATATTTTAGATAATAATAAGTTATTTGTACTAATCGCTGTATGGAAAATTAAGTAAATTGCTGTTTCGGTCGCGAAATACTGCGTTTACGTACATAGTCGTCATACAGTTTTGATTCTATAAAAGCGTAAGGTATAAAGTCTGTTGGTAGCTTGAAATGTACCCTTGGAGAATAAAAAAAACCGGCCAAGTGCGAGTAGGACTCGCGCACGAAGGGTTCCGGTTCCGTTTGTTGTATGGGAGCCTCCTTTAGCCTAGTTGGTTGTGACCCTACCTACGAAGCCGGAGGTCCCGGGTTCGAATACTGGTAAGGGCATTTATTTGTGTGATGAGCACAAATATTTGTTCCTGAGTCATGGATGTTTAAGTATTTATTTATCTATATAAGTTTATTTATCGTCGTCTTGTACCCATAGTACAAGCTTTGTTTAGTTTGGGCCTAAGCCGATTTGTGTAAGATTGTAAAAGAAAACAAAAAAAGAATAATTATATATAAAAATTATATATTTATTCTGTTTTTAAGTATTTGTTGTTATAGCGGCAACAGAAATACATCATCTGTGAAAATTTCAACTGTCTAACTATCACGGTTGTTGAGATACAGCCTGGTGACAGACTGACAGACAGACAGACAGACAGACAGACAGACAGACAGACATACAGACAGACAGACAGACAGACAGACAGACAGACAGACAGACAGAAAGACAGACAGACAGACAGACAGACAGACAGACTGTCAGACAGACAGACTGTCAGACAGACAGACAGACAGCGGAGTCTTAGTAATAGGGTCCCGTTTTACTGTTTGAGTACGGAACCCTAAAAATGCATATGTTTTCTAATCTTTCAAGTCATAAAAAGGATTTTAATTATATTTTATAATTTATACTTTATTTTATTACAATAGGTAATTTGATGGTTTACTATCAATTTAGCAACACTAAGTTATCAATTTTAACATGAGGCACCATGCCTATATTGATGAATTTTTGAATGACTAATCACAATTTCAATTCACAATGTGAAGGTTTATAATAATATCGCTATTATCTATTAAAATTATTATTATTTTTAATCTCATTTTAATCTTTTTATAACATGACATAAACAATTAATGAAATTTTACTAATACTACTATTACTAGGCTACCCACCCTAGTCTTTTGACATACGATCCTCCATACATCCGGTATATTAGTACAGTCGCCATCACATACATCGGAGCAAACAAGCACGTCACAAACATCGGAACACACCTCTATTTTCAAGGCATTAGGGTGCATGTGCCGATATTTTTGAACACCTAAAGTGTACCTATGTATGTGATGGCGACTGTACCTATTTCATCATAAATTTAAGAGACTTGTTGGTGTAGCTCCCTCTACCTGACTCTATCTAGGGCCACCTCCTTGACCTCTTTATACGACGTGACTTCTTTTTTTTATTTTATTTGTTTCATGTAACTTATCCTTGGTCTTCCCCTTCTTAGCTTGCCTTCTACCTTTCCTTCCATGATGTTATTAATAAAAACGTCATGTCGTATCTCTCATATTCTCTATCGTTTTTATCAGTTTCCTTTTCTCCTATTTAGTATCTACCCATAATAATATAAAGAAAGAACATAGTATTCAAAATTATAAGTATATCAAATTTATTAAAAAAATAGAATAGGGTCACTTGCAACACATTTTGGGCCAACTCTTCCTGCCCACGGTGTTTTTTTTTATAAATTATTTATTTTTGGTTTATTTATTATATTATTATTTAAGATGACTTTTTTATGCTTTCTTTATCATTAGTCGAATACATTTAATTTATTTAGTGAATTTAGTCTTAAGTTATTCATTTAATCAAATCTTATTTTTACGTGGTTTCAAAGAAAGTTTAGGTACATCACCGTTTTAGACTAAAACCATTTGTTGCCGGAAAATTGTAAGTGATTCTAGACAAGTCGTATACTTACCGTTAGAATAGTAATGGAGTTTATTGGAAGATCTGAGAAGTTTCAACATTTCTTTATAGTTCCATCGTTGAGCTTGTTGATTTTTATTTTCAGTTCACTTTGTCGGCTCATAAGTTTTTTTTTTAAATTGCCTATCTAAATGAAAATAAGATTTCTGTAGGATACGCATATATTAGACATGAAAAAATAAAATCACGTTTGTGCTGTCACATAAAAAAAAAGTACTTAAGCAAAATTGAAAACTTTTGGCAAATGCCGCGATAAGATAAAAAAAAAAAAAAAAACCGTGGGCCGGACGAGTGTTAATTGGCCCGAAATGTTTTGCAAGTGACCCTAAATACCCACCCTAGTCTTTTGGCAGACCATCTTCCATAGACCATGTATATATTTACTTAAAAAAACATAAAAATCATCAAATACTCGGAAACAAAATATTCATGCTCATCACAGAAATATTAGTTCTTACCGGGATTCGAACCCAGCTTCGTTGGCCATCTTACGAACCCGAGACCGTCAGATTTATAGGCTGGGACCTACTAGGCTAAACTGGTCATCAAATCGCAGTTCCCAACTACCCCACTTTCCCCAAAAGTTATTTTTGGTTTGAGAAATCAACCTAGAAAAACAAATTTAATTATCATATAGCACGCTGCTGCCCGCGACTTCGTGGAACTCGTTTATATCATACCTCTATACAAACTTCCGTCCCCTATATCCCCCCCTTTAGGGATGATTTCCGGGATAAAAACTATCCTTTTCCTTCTCTGGAAATGAAACTATCGCTATACTAAATTCTCTCTCAATTGGCTCAGTAGTTTAAGCGTGAAAAGGTAACGGACAGAGTTACTTTCGAATTTAGTATGGATAGTAGTGTGAGTATGGATTCGTGCGGAGGTCTGAACGGACTTTTAACAATTCCAAATCCAAATGAATTTGTGGGAATCAGAATCAGATGTCTTATTTGCTTAACGTACAAACCGAGTTACATTTAAAGGAAGAGGTTGCAGCCTTTCTACCCGACTGCCGCAAAAGAGAGGTTAATGTTTAAACTTATTGCACAGCGTAACACAGACCGCTTCTTGGCAGCAATGGGTTGTAGTCTTCTCGCTGACACAGTGCTCGTTGAAGATTTTACATACACCTGCTTAGATTTTCTTCGCAAGGCATTGGTAATAATAAAACCATGTAGGTAACAGATTTAGGTCTCTCCTGTGGAAAGTGCCAAAGTTAAGGGCCATAAAGCTAAATTTTTTGTTGGATTCCTTATCCGCACAAACGGCATCTCCTCTTTTAGAATTCTTTGCGATAAATATAAATCAAATATGCACGTATGCCCTTAACTATTGACAACAGGAAATACGACTTTGGTTTGTCTGAATGTGACCCAGGTATAGTCGCCATCACATATTATATCGGAGAAAACAATCAACTCACAAACATCTGAACACAACTCTATTTTCAAGGCATTAGGGTTTAGGCTGCATGTTCAGATATTTTTGAACAACCTGTAGTGTACCAGATGTATGTAATGGCGACTGTTCATTATTAGATACGCTTGTCAGTTTTCGGTATTTTTTTAAAAAGGATACTAGCTGCAAATTTCTACCAAGTTTCAATACGCGTTTGAAACCCTAGTATCAGACGTTCAGTACTCAAATTTCAATAGCTACCAAAGAAGGCTTCCTTGTTAAGCCTTTTTGATGAAGTAGCGTCTATTGAGTGCTCAGACTCAATATTGAACGAGCTACTTAGGTGGTGATATATCTTCCCTATTGGCGCAGTTCTTAGAGTGTTGCTAATTTGACACTATCTGTCTATAATGCTGGAATACAAACAAAACCTTATACATTACATGAGTAGAATTAAAAATTAGATGGATCTAGCATAGCAGGGAGACTTGTACAGTCGACGCCAAAAATATGTTTACAGTTTTTGCCTCAATGGAATCAGGTGCAAAAGTGTAAACATATTTTTGGCGTCGACTGTACTCTTTATATTATTACAAATACAAATTTACACCGGACTATAAACATTTTTTTATATTTTTCCGTTCATGGGATGCTGAGAACATTCATGACAGCACAAAGCTTAGTTTAAAACTGCCTGATTCTTTTTAGGGTTCCGTAGCCAAATGGCAAAAATCGGAATCCTTATAGATTCGTCATGTCTGTCTGTCTGTCCGTCCGTATGTCACAGCCACTTTTTTCCGAAACTATAAGAGCTTTACTGTTGAAACTTGGTAAGTAGTAGATGTATTCTGTTAACCGCATTAAGATTTACACACAAAAATAGAAAAAAAACAATACATTTTGGGATTCCCCATACTAAGAACTGAAACTCAACATTTTTTTATCAAACCCGTGTGGGGTATCTATGGATAGGTCTTCAAAAATGATATTGAGGTTTCTAACATTATTTTTTTCTAAACTGAATAGTTTGCGCGAGAGACACTTCCAAAGTGGTAAAATGTGTGTCCCCCCCCCCTGTAACTTCTAAAATAAGAGAATGATAAAACTAAAAAAAATATATGTTGTACATTACCATGCAAACTTCTAACAAAAATTTGTTTGAACGAGATCTAGTAAGTAGTTTTTTTTATACGTCATACATCGTAAAAAACAATTTATTTAACGGAACCCTTCATGTGCGAGTCCGACTCGCACTTGGCCGCTTTTTTTAAATTTTGAGATTAATTATAAGTGGAGACAACCGGGGAGAATTTGGAAATTTTCGTGTTGACCGGAGATAGCGAGTTTTCCCGGAAATGAGATCTAGCTGGATCGATTGTTCGCCCCCGTAAATCCATGTAAAACGTTAGAGCGGTTTTCAAAAACCCTTCTACATCTACACCCAAAAAATAAAGGTAAAAGTACAAAATATGTCGTTTGTTTTAATTATAGGGTAACAATGTCAATCATTTAAACACACGTTAATAATATACTGAGCGTATTGAGTTTTCACAAATAATTTCACAATTGATGTCAAAATGTTTTGCATACTCTCCTGGAAATTCATTGACGCACGCAGTCCATTTTGTAATGTGTCTGCAGCTTTATTGGATCCCGGGACAAAGTGGGCTTGGGTCACATCTAATTATGACTTCATTAAATTGTAATTTGATAAATGGACCTTTGGGCCGTCCATTGCCGGAGGTAAGGTTTACGGTATTTCTTCCAGCTTTTAGTCGGAAAATGGGACAGGAATAAGGTTTTTTTTTATCAGTGTGGGAGTAAGACTTTAATAGCAATTATAACATCGTACCATATAGTCCGTAAGTCCACTCTCAATACGCCTACGTCTCATGACAGCACGATAAAATGCATGGCAGCAGGTCGTGAAAGTTGTGCTGTTATCGCACCTAAAATTGGCCGAAAGTTTGAAAAATCCTTCACTTCCGGTCAAAATTGTAAGGATAGGTATATTTACGTCATGTGACAACAATACGAGACATGTGGCATCATTTAGCCCTTTAATCGTAGGGTGAGAAAACCTAAGTCTGTCTGAAATGGCCGGAAGTACAAGGCAGACTGTGTCAAAAGTGGCCAACTTCTGATTCTTGCTAAGCACAACTTTCTCAACCTGCTGCCATGCATTTTATCGTGTTGTCTTGAGACGTAAGCATATTGGAAGTGGGCTTATGGATTAATAGCATAACCGCACCGATGAACGAGAAGATATTTCATAGTTGGTGAAGTTAGCAACGAATTTGCGATATTGAGATCGCGTGTCTCTTTCGGCTCGAGTGTCTTGTTAGTTACTCTCCTCTGTCCATGCTGTAAAATACTATATTTCCGATCTATGAAATATAATGAGAGTTCGTTTGTTTTTTTTTAATCGCATCTTATATACCTATCTGCCACACTGCAACAAAAACGTGCCTTCCGTTTAGTTACATAATTCTGACTAATGAGCTGTATAAAATTACTTACATTTTAAAACAAAATACTGCTTTTTCCTGTTATCGACACGGCCGCCTTTTGTTGCCGGTTTAAATGAGTGAATGCGCTAGGGTGCGCCCTTACCACTAGTATGTTAGTTAGCGTGATTTTAAAGCTTTTCGCGAGAACAAACAATATGTAAAACTTAATAAAAAAAATTTTTGCTACAAAAACAATATTCGTGGAGGGATTTTTATTTTCCGCCGTCTTCTCGTAGCACCATGTACTCTATGAAAAACTAGTCGGTACATACAGGGTGTGGCCTGTAATAGGAGCAAATATTCAAAGGGACGCTTCCTTAGAGCATTCATTTGAAGTGACCCCTTGTGTCCCACTTATTTTTTTTTTTTTTTGGATTCGGAGATATTTTGATCTAAATTTATGACCTCCAAGTAATGTATCTTGGCACCACGACATCATAGCACAGCAGTCAATGCGGATTTTGAGTATTTATATAATGATATTTTTTTAAGTATAAACACGTATGCTACATCTTTTACTGTTGAAACATTAAGAAGTTATAAATAAGTGTTTTTGTAACAAAAATCACTTGTTTTATTTCAAAGTTGTTGAAGCATTTTTAAATTCGATGTCTGTTTTAAGAATTTCGATATAATTCACCATTTCGGTGTAAATAAAAACTCGATTATCTCGTGAACCACAAGGTTCATGAAGGCCTTGACCATCAATATTTCAATTAGGCCTGTTTTTGAATATAGAGGTCTCATAATAAAATACTGAAAAAAAATGTTCACCGAAGTCACACCAAACGGCTCGGCTCGGAGAATCGCCCAGGAATAGTATTTTCAGCCAAAGAAATATTTGCAGCTCCGTTTCGTAAATTAGGTTTAGCTTTGCCTCGGCTCCTAGAAGCTGTAATTCAGACCGCAGGCTGGATCTAAGCTAGTCCAGCAATTAATTGAAACAACGCAATGTGAGATGAGATCCGCTACTCTGGCTGGGCTATTTACAAAAGTTTTGTGCTCGTCTATGAGCTCGTCCCTAATATAGTTTGATCTCTAAATAATAACTATAACCACAGGTCAGAATTATACCGGTTCGTCGGCAGCGCAGCTGTCGATGCTTTGTGAATTACTTATCTGCGTCCATGTGGAACGTTGCTGGCTTTTTCTAGTCGTATACATGTATGTACTTATACTATGCATAAAAATAGAAGTAAACCCTCCCAATTACGCGGGAAGGTCTATTTGAAAACTGTCAATACAAATTCAGACAGTGTTTAAGAAAAAAGTTCGCTTTTGTACTTTAATGTCTTTAATATTACATGACACGATTGTATTTTGCCATACAGAAAAATAATTGGGATCACCGTCATCGAAAATAATGCGGGGGTTATAATATCACACATTATATTGGGTCATACACAGGGTGTAACACAAAAGTCGTCTTTCCTGTCGTCAATAGTTAAAAGGGCTTCCGTGCATACAAAAATGTTTTGATGGCATGAAATTCATTTAACAGGAGACGTCGTTTATGCGGATTAAGAGTCCAACCAAAATTTTGGCTTTATGGCCCTTAACTTTAGCAATTTCCACAGAAGAGACGCGAACCTAAATCTCTATAGGACCCAATAGGTAAGCAAAAAAGTAAGTAGGTAATAACCTTATGCTTGCTTCTTTTCGTTCTTATTTGGTCAAAGATTTAAAACTAAGTACGTTGAGGTGGTTCGTCAAACTGGCTTTGATACACATGCAACTTAGGATGATTGCGTTAAACACTGTTTGTTTATATCTCATCACTGCAAAGCAATCAACCCCTTGGTTTAATTAGCTTTTGGGCTTTTCGCCCCTATAATATGAATTTACATCGCCTATCGTCGTTATTAAGCGGTTGTTTCAAAGCATCTTGCTTATTCGTGAATTTCGCTTGCATTTCAGTTTGTAACTGGCGTCATTTGTAGTGGAGGAGCAAGTTTCTGCCTCAAACGTTCTACGCATCGGAGTGCGGCTGCAGAACGGTACGGTTTGACGGACCGGCTCTGCAATTGCGTTAATTTAATGTGAATGGATGGATGCAAAGACTAGTAAAATATAAAAACTAAAAATTGGACGTAAATAAACGTCCTCTAAAACAGCAATTTAATTAGACATGATATGTATGAGCCCTAAATATATGGGATCGCTAAAAAATCGTCATTGACATCGAGAGATTCCTTAGTACCTACAATTTAGGTAGGTACCTAATACACCGCAATAGATAGTTTCATCCATGAGAGACAGCGTTTGCGTAACAGTGCAACGAATACAGGCTGATCTGGTACTTATACCAATTATCATTGATTATCTGTGTATTCTCCTGTTGTGAACTAGACATATTTACCAATATAGTCTATCTAACTATCAATTGCACACGTTTAACGGTATAAAATTATACAGTCTAGCTCCCTATACATATATCTAAACGTTTACAGAATTATTTTATCGTAGGTGCATTATCTATCATTGCACAGTTACTTCCTAGGACAAATCTAGCCTAGCTGATGGATGATAAAGTCTAATTTGGAAGTAGGTCTGGTAGGTATGTAAAAGGGCATTGGGCAACTTTGTATGGCAAAAATTGTGTTTTTTTTTGCTGTAGCCAGGGATATTTTTTTTATCATCGTTTTGAGGACCTCTTAAGACGCATAGATATAATATATAGCATTAAACGCGTTAAGGTGGTTCGCTCCCCATACAAAACGTCTTTTGACATTCGCAGGCTAACGGCGTGATATTTTAAGAAAATTTTGTAACAATCTTTCATAAATTTGCTTTCCATTTGCGCGAAATTTCCCCTTTTCTAGAATAAATCTGTATAAACTAGAATAATTTGAAATATTAGTTTGTCACGTTATATAGGCCTTACTTCACAATTCTACAGTTTTCATTTAACACGGAATTTGTAAGTCTTATCATTAAAAACATGTCACCAAAGCAAGACAAAAAGAGGACCGAGACACTTTTACATCCTTTGCCTGCAAGTTCCAAAGAACATGGCTTCCCCTAGAAAAGGAAACGCTTCCTTTCTAAAATAACTTTTGCGAGCATTTTATAAAGCCCGATGTTTAAGTAAGTTATTTTATGTTGCCACACTAATGTTTCATTTTCTCATAGAAACTAAAAAGTGACACAGAATTCCTCTTTATTTAGACCTTACATTAAAATAGTAAAAGTATTACCTTAATGCATGCAGTAATTATACCATGGATGTGTTGTGCGTCTGTATTGCCAAAGGGAGTAGGCAGCACACATCAAATTACATTTACAGTGTCGCTTCTAGCAATTGTAGGTTTGAGGTTATCAATGGTATTGCGTGATAGGTCGCCAACCCATCGCCTACAACCTTAGAGTATTAGATTTCTACAGAGAAGCTATACGCGACACGCGTGCCACCATAAGGGAAGGAAAGGCTCCTTTTCAGCTAAGTTAAGAACTGGTCTTAAAATGGGTCTTAAAATGGCTGACGGCTTACCAATAACAACCTACTTAATCTGGGCGGGTAATGGTTTATTTGCCGCAATCTCATACTAACTTAGTTGCGGCAAATAATAAAAGTGGAACTATGACAAAGGACAACGAATGACATATGCCTTACTGTCACAAATATTGACATTTGTATACTACCATCTCGCTCGGTAGTGGTATTGTTATTACTATAGCTTGTCCTGAATAATCATAGATTGATGCCCACAACACACTTCAAGGTTATTCCGTAGACGCTTCTTACGACACCGGGAATTACGGGAAGAAAGGGGTAGTACCGTTCAAACCCAACACAAGAAATCCGAACTACCCTTACTAATATAAGTAGTACCTATTTAAATGCGAAAGTATGACTCTGTCTTTCTATCTTTTACCTGTTCAAGCCTAAACTACTCTGGAAATCTTAAATCATGGGGATGGTTAAAGGCTCCTTTGTTTTTTGAAGTGGCCGCGGGCATACTTACTTCATATAGACCGGAAGATACTGACACAAATTTGTAAAGTATTTGTACCAGGTATGGCGACCCTTCAGGTGTCTAATTACGTAATGAAGAAAAGGAAAATGATGGTCATAGCGCTGGTACCGGCGGCCCAAACGCGAGGGCGTTAATCGAACGTGTCGTTTAAATTACGAAAGTCAAACGATTTGTTACACAAAAATTGTTGTATTTTCCGGTAGGCGATGAAAAAAGAAGTAGGCGGTAGCGTAATGCCATAAATCTACAATGTGACATAGAGCCCGCCATACCAACGAGAACACGTTAATCTCCACTTATAATAAATCTCTAAATTAAAAAAAGAATCAGCCAGTTTGAAACTAAGCTTTCTGTGGTACGAATGTTCTCAGCATCCCATGGACGGAAAAATATGAAACATTTTATATAGGTACATAATTATCCCAGCTGCAACTTAGGATAGTTTTTATCCGACTGCGACAATTAATTTATTTTCCGTAATATACGACTTCATTTAATTTTTCATTTATTATTCTTAAAGTATATCGCCGCCACATCTGTCAGCTAAAAGAAACGTCAAAATCACAGTAATAAGAAATACTACGGACAAAATGGCGGCATTGCTTTGCCTTTCTTTCGCCTATTAATAATTTTAATCCCATCTACGATATACATTGACGAGACACATAGGTACCAAAAGCAAATATAAAATTAATCGATTTTGATATGCGAACTTATATGCGCAAATGTCGAATTAAGGCGTAATTTGTACAAATGTAACAACAAATTCGAACAATATAAACTTGGTTTTTTTGAATGGCACGCGCGCGCGCTCTTTGCGTATTCAGCCAAACCACCGAAAACCGAAACTCGAAGTTCGTATATCTGAGGGCCTACCGCGAACGGCATTCGAAGTTTTCCCTCTCTGTCGCACTTATGTACGAACTTGTAAGTATGACAGAGAGGGGAAACTTCGAATGCCTTTCGCGGTATGCCCTCTGCATTCCTGTCATTTGTTAGTGCGATAGAGATAGAGATACCCGAATATTTACGAATTCCGAAGTTCGTGGTTTAAAAGAAAATACGGATGTCGGATAGATCTAAATTAATATTTCATGTGTGAATATGGTTAAAATTATTTGGAAATACTATTATTGTTATTGTTTTAGTATATTTGACTAGCTTTAAGTTTAATATTGTACGTCCGAAATGGGCAAGCTGTTGGACTTTATTTTACCCAAAACAACTAAATGTACACAGTTCTGACAATAAAGAAATCTTATTTTATCTTACCTAATCAAAAATAGGGATGTAGACACTAAACAAAATAATCATAATGTTGTATTATCTCGAAAAAAAAACAACGCAAGAGACTATATACCTAATCACTAAGTTATAAGTGTATAAAGTTTTAAGAGGGGGTTTGTTGCGTCTCTTTTCCGCAAAACGCACCCTTTGAAACGATTGTTTTTTACCCAATGAAACGATTGTTTTTTACTATGACGCTCGAGGATCGTGACGTCACGGTCCCTGATCGTTTTTTTACTCTAACAAGCGACATTAAAACGGTTGTAGTTTCGTAATTTTTTGAGATATTTGAATGAGTTTTTCGTTTCTTCTTTCTTTTGAAGTGAGTCTACAGCTACACCTCTATTTGGAAGACAAGCGGAAATAATCCATACTATCCATACTAATAATCCATACTTCCATACTAATATTATAAATGCGAAAGTGTGTCTGTCTGTTACCTCTTCACGCCTAAACCGCTGAACCGATTTAGATGAAATGAGCCCCGGGGAAGGACAAAGGGTAGTTTTTATATCTGAGGGGCTGAAACCGGGGGTGGAAATTTGTATGGAGCTACTTAAACCGCTGCACCGATTTAGATGAAATTTGGTATATAAATAGTTTGAGTCCCGGGGAAGGACATATAATAGGTTTTATCCCGGAAATCATCCCCTAAGAGGGTGAAGGGGGGGGGGGGTGAAATTTGGATGTAATCTATTTTGATGAAATTTGGTGTAGATATAGGTTAAGTCCTGGGAAAGGACATGGGATAGTTTTTACCCCAGAAATCATCCCCTAAGGGGGTGAAATTAGGGGTGAAAATTCGGATGGAACCCATTTTAATACAATTTGGTATAGAGATAGCTTGAGTCCTGGGAAAGGACATAGGATAGTTGTAATTTCGGAAATCACTCCCTAAGGGGGTGAAATGGGGAGTGAAAATTTGGATGAATCCCGTTTAGATGAAATTTGGTATAAAGGTCGTTTAAGTCCCGAAGAATGACATTAGATAGTTTTTATCCCGAAAATCATTTCCTAAGGATATGAAATAGGGGGTGAAAGTTTGGATAAAATCCATGTACCTAGATGAAATTTGGTATAGAGATAATTTGAGACCCTTCCAAGGATAAAGAATAGTTTTTGCCTTGGAAATCATCCCTTAAGATAGTAGAAGTTTGTTTGCATTATATTTTCTAAGTATAAGTTCTACGCGGACGAAGTCGCGGGCAACAGCTAGTTTTAAATAAACCAATGCAACACCCATGGCTAATTTTTGCACAGCTAACCATCGTCGAATAGCCAATCACAAAAATCACCATACCATACTTTTCCGACGGTTCCAAATGGCCGCAGCAAAGGAGTAATGTTTTTCGTTTTTTAGGGTTCCGTACTCAAAGAGCACGCAACCATAAAAAACAAAAAACATTACTCATAACAACACTTTATTGAGCAGCAATATTATAAGATTTATAAGAGTTTTATTGAAAATTTATTGATTCCTATGGATTTTAAATTTAATGAATGTTTTAAATTGTACAGAGTGTTAATAGGATCACAGTAAATCTACAAAAGTACATGATTATTGAGGAATATGACAAATTATTCTTAGATCTTTGGCCATTTTATATTGAACATATTCGAATATTTTTTCTTTGTACTCGTAGGTACTTAATTATCGCTTTCTAATTTTTACGGAAATGAAACGTTTCAATTGTAAGTAATGCCTGATTTACATTTGGTATAGCAAAATAAATAAAAAGCCTAACAAGGCCATCCCTTACACGCGTGGCAGGAAGAAAACAGGTCGCTTGTTATTGTGACTTCAACGTGGTTAAATGTGTGTGAAAGTGTACAAATCCGGACATATTCATTGGAAAATCCAGGCATTGTGCCATGTGTGTCAATTTTATAATGTAACACACGGCTGCGGCGTCGCTAGTTAGGGCTAGAACTTGGCTTGACACGCTGCAGTGCCGCGTGTCTAGTCTAGATACATGTGGCTATTCTGTCGTGCTATAAGTGAAAAATATTGCCTTCCTCTACGGAAAAGGACGACTCCATATTCTGGTAAACGAATTTATGAAATTGGATAAGTAGTTCCGGAAATTACTCCCCTACGTACAAACTTACGAAGCCACGATCATACAGATTTTTCCTCTTTATAAAAATATTATGAACTAGCGGCTCCGCCCGTGTATGGAAAATAACCCAGGTAACACTGCGGCATAAAATATAGCCTATATGTCCATGCAGAATTTCCATTCTCTATACAGGTCAAAAAACTTTGAAATTGGGTTAGTGATTCCGGAGATCACCCCTAGACATACAAACTTATATATTCACAAACTTACAAAACTTCAATGTCACAGACATGTCCTCTCTTTATAATATTAGTAAAGAAAGACAGCGAAAAGTCAAAAGTTAAGGTGGTTCGATTGCCATACAAAGCGTTACTTTACTTGACATTCGCAGGCTAACGGTGTGATATTTTAAGAAACTTATTTAACAAACTTTCATCAATTGGCTTCCCATTTGCGCCAAATTCCCCTTATCCTGGAATTAACTTGTATAAACTAGATTAATTTGAGAAAAATAGTTTTCCCAAAATATCACGTCCCAAAACTAATTTCTCAAATTAATCTAGTTTATACAAGTTTATTCTAGAAAAGGGGGTATTTGGCGCTAATGGGAAGCCAATATATGAAAGTATGTTACACTAGCTGTTGCCCGCGACTTCGTCCGCGTAGAACTTTTTATCATCTTAGAAAATGATTTCTCTCAATACAAAATTTGAACCCTCTTTTAGGGGATAATTAAAAAAAAGTTGATGTTCATTTTCTAGTTTGTGAACGAACAGTCTAAAACCAAAGTTAAAAATCTCATACTTTAAAAATGCCTTGAAATACTCAAACTTTGAACCAATTTTAACACTCTTAGGGGGTGAATTTGGAAAAACTCTGAAATCAGTTTTGTAGTCTTTTAACGTACAGAATAAGACCGAAGTTAAAAATCTCTTACTCACACTTTAAAATTTTATTGCTCGCCATTTAAAATTTGAACCCCCTTAGAGGTTGAATTTTTCTAATCGCTGAAAGAACTTTTTTCGTAAACTTTTTAGTCTCTAGCTCAAAAAAAGTGTTGCCCATACAAAGCTTTCTTAACCCCCTTAGGGGTGGAATTTTCTAAAACTCTGAAAGTACTTTATTATTAATTTTAATAAGTAACATTTCGAATAGTTTTAAGTCTAGTAAAAAAAAAAAGTTTTTCCCACACAACACTGGCTACCCTTCTTAAGGATCTTAAGGATCCCCTTAGGGATGGAGTTTTCTAAAACGCTGAAAGTTCTTTTTTAGTATTCTAATAAGTAATCTTTTTGCAAAGTTTTAAGTCTAACTCAAAAAAAGTGTTGCCCATGCAAAGCTTGCTCTCCTTTTTAACCCTATAGGGGTGGAATTTTCTAAAACGATTTGTGTTCTTTTTTTTGTATTTTAATAAGTAATCTTTCTACAAAGTTTCAAGTCTCTAACTCAAAAACATAAACTTTCCCTGATAAAAACTTTGCACCCCTTTTTATCCCCCTTAGGGATAGATTTTTTCAAAACGCTGAAAGTCTTTTTTTTTGTATTTTTATAAGTAATCTTTCTACAAAGTTTTAATTGTCTAGCTCAGAAAAAGTGTTCCCCATACAAACCTTGCACCCTTTTTAAACCCCCTTAGGGAATGATTTTTGTAAAACGCCGAATGTAGTATTTTTCATGTTCTAATAAGTAATTTTTCGTCAAAATTTTAAGTCTCTATTAAAAAAAAATATGTTTTTCCCATACAAACTTTGCACCCTATTTTACCCCCTTAGGGGTGAAATTTTCCAAAACGCTGAAAGTACTTTCTTTGTATTTAAATAATCTTTCTACAAAGTTTTAGGACTCTAGCTAAAAAAAATAGTTTCCCACATACAAACTTTGCACCCCTATTTTAGCCCCCTATTTTTAAGGGTAGAATTTTCTAAAACGCTGAAAGTTTTTAATTTGTATTCTGATGACTAATCTTTCTACAAAGTTTTAAGTCTCTATTTAAAAAAAATATTGTTTCCCCCATACAAAATTTGCACCCCTATTTTACCCCCTTAGGGGTAGATTTTTTTAAAACACTGAATCTAGGTACTTTATTTGTATTCTAATGAATAATTTCTCTACAAAGTTTTAAGTCTCTATTTTAAAAAAAAGTAGTTTTTCCCATACAAACTTTGCACTCTATTTTACCCCTTTAGGGGCAGAATTTTCTAAAACCCTGAAAGTCCTTTATTTGTATTCTAATGACTGATCTTTCTACAAAGTTTTAAGTCTCTATTTAAATAAAAAAAGGTTTCCCCCATACAAACTTTGCACCCCTATTTTACCCCCGTAGGGGTGGAATTTTCCAAAACGCTGAAAGTGTTTCATTTGTATTCTAATAACTAATTTTTCTACAAAGTTTAAGTCTATAGCTCAAAAAAAAAAGGTTTTCCCATACAAACTTTGCACCCCCATTTTACCCCCTTAGGGGTAGAATTTTCAAAAATCCCTTTTTATCCCTAGCCCACGTTATAAAAGCAACATACTGTGCAAAAATCAACTCTCTAAGAATAGTAGTTTCGGCTGTGCGTTGATGAGTGAGTGAGTGAGTGATTGAGTGAATAAGTCAGTCAAGACATAGGCATTTATTATGTACTAGCTGTTGCCCGCGACTTCGTCCGCGTAGAACTTATACTTAGAAAATATAATGCAAACAAACTTCTACCATCTTAAGGGATGATTTCCGAGGCAAAAACTATTCTTTATCCTTTGAAGGGTCTCAAATTATCTCTATACCAAATTTCATCTAGGTACATGGATTTTATCCAAACTTTCACCCCCTATTTCATACCCTTAGGGAATGATTTTCGGGATAAAAACTATCTAATGTCATTCTTCGGGACTTAAACGACCTTTATACCAAATTTCATCTAAACGGGATTCATCCAAATTTTCACCCCCCATTTCACCCCCTTAGGGAGTGATTTCCGGAATTACAACTATCCTATGTCCTTTCCCAGGACTCAAGCTATCTCTATACCAAATTGTATTAAAATGGGTTCCATCCGAATTTTTACCCCTAATTTCACCCCCTTAGGGGATGATTTCTGGGGTAAAAACTATCCCATGTCCTTTCCCAGGACTTAACCTATATCTACACCAAATTTCATCAAAATAGATTACATCCAAATTTCACCCCCCCCCCTTTTCACCCCCTTAGGGGATGATTTCCGGGATAAAACCTATTATATGACCTTCCCCGGGACTCAAACTATTTATATACCAAATTTCATCTAAATCGGTGCAGCGGTTTAAGTAGCTCCATACAAATTTCCACCCCCGGTTTCAGCCCCTCAGATATAAAAACTACCCTTTGTCCTTCCCCGGGGCTCATTTCATCTAAATCGGTTCAGCGGTTTAGGCGTGAAGAGGTAACAGACTTTCGCATTTATAATATTAGTATGGAAGTATGTATTATTAGTATGGATAGTATGGATTATTTCAGCTTGTCTTCCAAATAGAGGTGTAGCTGTAGACTCACTTCAAAAGAAAGAAGAAACGAAAAACTCATTCAAATATCTCAAAAAATTACGAAGCTACAACCGTTTTAATGTCGCTTGTTAGAGTGAGAAAACGATCAGGGACCGTGACGTCACGATCCTCGAGCGTCATAGTAAAAAACAATCGTGTCATTATAAAGGTGCGTTTTGCGGAAAAGAGACGCAACAAACCCCCTCTTAAAACTTTATACACTTATAACTTAGTGATTACCTATATAGCCTCTTGCGTTGTTTTTTTTTCGAGATAATACAACATTAAGATTATTTTGTTTAGTGTCTACATCCCTATTTTCGATAAGATAAGATAAAATAAGATTTCTTTATTGTCAGAACTGTGTACATTTAGTTGTTTTTGGTAATAAAGTCCAACAGCTTGCCCATTTCGGACGTACAATATTAAACTTAAAGCTAGTCAAATATACTAAAACAATAACAACAATAGTATTTCCAAATAATTTTAACCATATTCACACATAAAATATTAATTTAGATCTATCCGACATCCGTATTTTCTTTTAAACCACGAACTTCGGAATTCGAAAATATTCGGGTATCTCTATCTCTATCGCACTAACAAATGACAGGAATGCAGAGGGCCTACCGCGAAAGGCATTCGAAGTTTCCCCTCTCTGTCATACTTACAAGTTCGTTCATAAGTGCGACAGAGAGGGAAAACTTCGAATGCCGTTCGCGGTAGGCCCTCAGATATACGAACTTCGAGTTTCGGTTTTCGGTGGTTTGGCTGAATACGCAAAGAGCGCGCGCGCGTGCCATTCAAAAAAAACAAGTTTATATTGTTCGAATTTGTTGTTACATTTGTACAAATTACGCCTTAATTCGACATTTGCGCATATAAGTTCGCATATCAAAATCGATTAATTTTATATTTGCTTTTGGTACCTATGTGTCTCGTCAATGTATATCGTAGATGGGATTAAAATTATTAATAGGCGAAAGAAAGGCAAAGCAATTCCGCCATTTTGTCCGTAGTATTTCTTATTACTGTGATTTTGACGTTTCTTTTAGCTGACAGATGTGGCGGCGATATACTTTAAGAATAATAAATGAAAAATTAAATGAAGTCGTATATTACGGAAAATAAATTAATTGTCGCAGTCGGATAAAAACTATCCTAAGTTGCAGCTGGAATAATTATGTACCTATATAAAATGTTTCATATTTTTCCGTCCATGGGATGCTGAGAACATTCGTACCACAGAAAGCTTAGTTTTAAACTGGCTGATTCTTTTTTTAATTTAGAGATTTATTATAAGTGGAGATAAATAGATAGAAGATAATGAAACTCCCATTCAAATATCTCAAAAAATTATGAAGCTACATCCGTTTTAATGTCGCTTGTTAGAGTGAGAAAACGATGAGGGACTGTGACGTCAATATACTCGAGCGTCATAGTAAAAAACAATCGTTTCATATGAAGGTGCGTTTTGCGGAAAAGGGACAGAACATACCCCCTCTTAAAACTTTGGACTCTTATAACTTAATCATTACCTATATAACCTCTTGCTTTGTTTTTTTCTCCATTTGACTATATTTATTTTAAATTCTTTTTCGAGAAAATGCATTATGATTATTTACCATATTTTCGATTCCTGAGCTATAACCACGAACTTCGGAATTCGAAAATATTCGGGTATCTCTATCTCTATCGCACTAACCATACTCGAGTGACAGGGATGCAAATATATAAACATTGAGTATCGGTTTTCGTGGTAGCGCCGCAGGTACTTTGGCTGAATGCGCCGAGCGCGTGCCATTGTCATTCAAAAAAACAAATTCGTGTTAATTATATTGTTCAAATTTGTTGATTTCATTTATTGAAATGACGACATAAAACGACATTTGCGCATATAAGTTCTCATATCAGAATCGAATATTTTTTTATGGTTTATATTTTAGCATTTGTCTCGTAAAGGTCTATCGTAGACGGGATTTAAATTATTAATAAGTGAAAGGCAAAGCAATTCCGCCATTTTGACGAAAATTTGACGGTTCTTATAGCTGACAGTTGGAGCAGCGTTTGATTTCAATAAAAATAAATGAAAAATTAAATGAAGTCGTATATTTCGGAAAATTAATTAACTGTCGCAGTCGGATAAAAACTATCCTAAGTTGCAGCTAGAATAATAATGTACCTATATAAAATGTTTCATATTTTTCCGTTCATGGGATGCTGAGAACATTCGAACCGCGCAAAGCTTAGTTTCAAACTGGCTGATTCTTTTTTTAATTTAGAGATTTATTATAAGTGGAGATGGAGATAAGTTTCTTAAAATATCACGCCATTAGCCTGCGAATGTCAAATAACATTTTGTATGGCAATCGAACCACCTTAACTACACAATACATCCTTACATAAAACAAAACTTGGTTTTTCTCCGCGTCCATTTTGTTTTGTCCTACATTGCAAGCGGGCCACAACCAACTGTGAAGAGCGCTTGTTACGTCCCCTAACAAGCGTTGTATCAGAAAAATGTTGGCTCACATTCTGAATAGAGAGTAGACATGGAAACCAACTCTTCTTTGTGAGAGAAAGAGGGAGGGGGGGACATACTCGTACTTGTATGGATAATTAATGATTATTGTAAGTAAACTGTGGCTGTAGATGTCCAGACATATCTATGTATCTATCTATATTATGTTTATCTAAAAGATTTGGACGGCTAAGATTTTCGAATTTCCGTTGGCTTAGATACATATCTTTCTATTCCTAGGTAGGTACCTATTATGTACCTTCTTATAATGTACCCGTATGAAAAGAGATTCATGAAATCATCATTAGTTATACTACAAAATTCACATCAAAAGGTATTTCAAAACCATGTCATGATTATCCGTACATTTTATTGATATATTTATATGATACATTTATTATTGCACTAACTTCTTGAGTAGTTTTTTTGATAAAAATCATGAACATTCTGGAGAATGGATACTTATATTCCAATAATTTTTCAATATTTCAAGATGACTGGGTTTTTTGTGCTCGTAAATCATCTGACAGCCAAATCTTCGCACCAAATAAGTTTAATGCAAAGCCTTTAATGCTTAATGTTTTGCCTTAAGTAACGCGGGCCAAAAACCGCTAGGTCCAATAGTAAATATCTGCTTAGCTAATTTTTTTAAGATGAAGTTGGCAAACGAACGTACGGCTAGCGTCACATCGTAGCATTATGGACACTTTCGACTCCATAGGAGTCATACATTTGTTGTCGACCCCTTACTGAATTGCGAATTCACTGTGTTGACTAGCAACCTTACTCACCACCAGGAACCCATTACAACATACTAGACTAACTGAGCAAGTATTGGTGTTGTTAAGATGCAGTTGAAGTACTTTACTTTCCAAGATCGGCTGCTCACCAAATATCAGCGAGATGATAATGATAAATATCAGAAAATGGAATTTTTTGATTAGATTAGATTAGATTTATTTATTTCGAGATAAAAATTACAATATAGGTTTGCATACAATGTCAAAATTATAAGAATCCTTATCACGATCGTCAATAATAAAAATGTTTTTGATTATGGATTAAGGTTTTTTGGTGTAGAATAGAATAGAATAGAAAAGTTTTATTCAACATCACATTACACGAAATTATAATTATTTAAAATTAATGTTACAGTTACGGTGTGTGTGTGTGTGTGTGTGTGTGTGTGTGTGTGTGTGTGTGTGTGTGTGTGTGTGTGTGTGTGTGTGTGTGTGGTGTGTGTGTGTGTGTGTGTGTGTGTGTGTGTGTGTGTGTGTGTGTGTGTGTGTGTGTGTGTGTGTGTGTGTGTGTGTGTGTGTGATGTTAAAAGGAGTTTGCCTCAGCATAATGTTACAGTGAGGCCACTGCAACACTGGTTTTCAGGCCGACCCTGGTAACCTATAGTACATTGTTTAACAAGGGGCGTATGAGGAAATTGCAAACGAGAGTCTATCAGAAGCCCGACGCCGTAAGGCGGAGGGCTTTTGATGACTCGAGTTTGCAATATTCTTACGCCCATGTTATATACAATGTTTTTCATCACATTCGCGAGGAAATAAATAACTACAAAAGACAGAAAAATCTATGTTTTATACAAGCGCACCAATCAAATGTTGACGAAATTGACAACTTCACTTCCAGATCAGTGCGAGTGGAGGGCGTAGCTTCAATATTTCAACCAATCACAGAGCATGGAGCACGTGGTTCTTGCAGGGCATGGCCTGCTCGATTTTATTTTCCAACCAATCACAGAGCCAGAATTCTTGTCATACGCAGCCGTCCAGATTTGCTTAACCAATCAGATCACACACAAGCTCATTACTCCCTTGGGACCATTATTTCCCGCGGGAACAATTTAGGCCATTGTCCTTCTGTATACAGGCATGGAATAACACCATTTATGAGCAAGTGTGATGAAAATATATGTACATCCATTTTGAATTGCTCGCTGTTTGTCGGGAACGAAATGTCTCAGGTATTGTGTATGCGTGTGTACTAGTATGTGTGTGTGTATGTATATATATATGTAGGTATATACGGTATAATATACGTTCCTACTTTGTATTAAAAAAATCACGGCAATTTGTGTCGTCGATAAGAATTTCACCCAAGATTTTTTTTGTGGCCACTGCATCTATAATAAAATTCCAGATTAGAAACGTACCTATATCTTACATCTTTTTATGTATAAATCTTTCAAGCAGATTTCTCCAAAAATGTACGCGTCCAACTGTATTCCCCTGATGGCACAATCAGGCTTGGCTCGACTGCTATCTACAGCAGAAGTGATTCTATATATAAATATAGGTAACTATGCACAGATAACAACTGTCCGTGAACGAAGTGCATAATGCGATCTGACAATAAAAATGGCAGTCTGAAAGGTTTCTAAATTACGCGATTCAAATTAATGTAACGATATCACAACGTAATTGAACAGTAAGTATGTCAATAAATGTTTCTAAATGGCTTCAAAAGCGGGTGTAATTCGATGAAATCAGTACAAGGGCGATTTCCAGAAAAAACTTTTTCTTCGGGTCTTTATTCAGGGCGCCAGCAGAGCTTCATTTCCCATGTACCATGTCAAGATCCATTAAGTATTGCAGACCGTTGAGCGTGCAACGTTCTTTTCACAAATATTAATGGACTTACATTAATTAAACATAGGAATATTGCAACTCATATGAAGCGAAGTGAATATCTTATACTAGGTATTGTCTTCTTAAGAATACTACTTATATTGCGTAGTCGCTCTGTCCGAGTAGGTATGGTATTATCACGAATGCAACGGCGAGTAAAACACATTTTAATATGACTCTTTAAACCTTTTGGCAGGGTGCTTTACACATGTACCATTTCAGATGAAAACTACTCGTTCCGCTAACGATTGTTCTGACGGAGCGGCGGGGGCAATTGGCTCATTAAGGAATTCAGCTGTCCCGGGGACGATGCGTAATCAACGACTGGCATTTGCCAACAGTAGTAAGTATAACAGAATGTGTTTACAGGCAAGAAAGTGATTGAAGTCAAAGAGGCCGTCTGAATCATAACAATGACAATCCGTGAAACAAGTGTGTTGCTATATTTGAATGTAAAAGTATGTTCGTTTTGGGATCTTTTCAAATAATTAGAGGACGCGATTGACTGGATTAAAGAATGACTGATGAAAATAACTCTTTCTGAAAGTAGTTTTCTCTGAAGACTGGCTGGTAGATTCAAATTTGTAATTAGGTGGGATGCTTCCCCGACATAAGTCCGAAAGCGTACCAATATTTACGGACTTGTATATAGGTAGTGCAATGACATGAGACAAGAGACATACATAATTTAGTAAAGAAAAATATTCCAACAAAGACGCAAGTGTCATTAGATGTGCACTTTCCTTCTCAGTCAAAACTGGGTGAGCCCCTGTCATAAATCTACGATCAAATAACAATAGTACATTATGATACAAGTGTGCTATGTTGGTCATTACACTCGAGTCGGTTTTTAAGCCTGAGCCGAAGGCGAAGGCTTAATGGAGACGAGAAGTGTAATGACCAATGCTCACGTGTTTCATACGACGTTTTTCAACACATTTGCGAGGAAAAAAAATAAAAAATGAAAATGTTACAAGATATGTAATGAAAAGGCACTAGTGCGATAATGTAATGTAAAAGTCACGGCATGGGTAATATTCTGCATTATTTTGCTAATATTTTAAAAGATATGTAATGAAAAGGCACTAGTGCGATAATGTAATGTAAAAGGCACGGCATGGGTAATATTCTGCATTATCAGTGTAAATACGCTGTAATAAGACCTACTTTACGAGCAGGTGTGTTGAAAATTAAATTTTAAAATATAGCAACTTTGCTTTTTGTTTGGAAGAATAAGATAAGCAACCGCGCGAATGACAATTGATATCAATTTAAACAGCCTCGCCCGAATGACACTTGTCTGTTTGCCAAAATTTACGAACAACCTTGAACACACTCTGCCCAATTATGCTAATAAAAATATTAAAAGCACTAGGATACTAGCTCATGGATGGCACGATAAATATGGCTGCATGGTACGTACTCACCACTAGCAACATAAATATTACATTACATTTTGACAGCGAGATTAACGAAATTCGCTGCCACCACAGAGTCACAACGAAAATATTTATGCACATAAATGTCTCTTTGTATAGTGTCCACCTGGCTTTATAATGATTACTTAGTTGCGGACTAAAGATATTTCAAATATAAGTGACAGCTGCTATATATATCCAACGACTTTTCATCAGCGGATTTTTTGCTACTCAAATCTAGTAAGGATGATCGCACTTATATATTAGCTGAACAAAACGCCAATAGTTAACTGACCATCCTGTATTTACATTGAACCTTATTACAATGCACATAAAGTGTGTCGGCGATGGTACTTGCTAGAAAAGGACGAATGCTTTATGTCATGTCCGACATACACGCGATCGTGATAGCTTGGCTTATAAAAGGGGGTGCAACGTTTGTACGGAGAAAATCTTTTTTTAGCGAGGGACTTACAATTTTGTTGAAAGATTACTTTTTACAATACAAATAAAGTACTTTCAGCGTTTTGGAAAATTCGACCCCAAAGGGGAAACTTTTTGAGCTAGAGACTTGAAATAGTGAAGAGAGATTATTTATTAGAATACAAAAATACGTAAATTACTTTCAGTGGTTTGGAAAATTCCACCCCTAAGAGGGGGAAAAACAGGTGCAATGTCTATGTGGGGGAAACTTTTTTTAGGTAGAAAGTTAAAGCTTAATAAAATACTTCTGGCCGAAATATGTACATCCTAACCAAAAAATAACAAAACTACATATTTACAAATAAAAAATCGGCTCTAAATCGGTGCCGTGCGGCAAGGTGCCCTTATGGGCATAATTACCGCGCTGGATTGCAATGCTGATCCGTTGCGCGAGATAGCCGCCAGCCCTCTGGTCACCACTTGCTTCGCGAGCTCTTTGAACACTGCGTGTGCTCCGGGCCCCCACGGCCCAAGCGTTTCAACCCCAAACGGCTCAAACATGCAGCCAGAATCAATGGCTGCATATTTGCGCCGCTTGAGGTTTTCAGCTGTGTTAGCGGCAGCCCCAGCCCTTGTCGAACTCCCTGAAAGATGAGACGGGGCAAATGTGGCATCCCGTATTTTTTTTACTATGGTATTTGAAGCTACTTAAGCTAATTACAGACCTGGATGGTACTCAACTTATTCTAAGTACAAACTTAATAGAAAGATTACTTATTAAAATAAGTTTCTGTCAAAAATGTAATTTTTTGTACAAGCTTTTATTGCTGACTGTACTTTTCTGCATACCATCATCAACTACTCATTGAGATAATTCTAACGAGCCCAAACTCGATGGGGTTGTGCCGTTTTATTGCGGAGTTCCTATGGCCACCTTCCAGCTCCAGCATCAGATCAGCTCCAAGTCATCATAATATTGCATTGACATGCGATATACATATGCTTGCAAAATTTCAGCTCAATTGAATAACAGGAAGTGACTGAAAAATGGATTGCAAATTTTGACGGAAAACTTACATATTTACATAAGTACTTACATATTTACATAAGTACTTACATATTTACATACACACGAACAGTGCAAGTTAATATAAAGCTTGTAAATACAAAATTGTACTGCCAGCGTTTTGGAAAATTCCACCCCTTAAGGAGTTAAAAAGGGGTGCAAGGTTCGTATGTGAAACACTTTTTTTGAGCTAGAGACTTGATAGTATGTAGAAAAAATACTCTTTACAATAAAAAAAACTTAGTGTTTTCTTCTCAATTTTTCCCAGAAAAACGTTAATCGGTTCAAAGTTTGTATGTGCAGACGGAAATGACCGCCGGCTGCTAGGGTGCATAGTGTTAAGTACCTATTTAATTTGTAATAGTTAGTAAGTTGCAGTATAGAGTGACATTGTCATGTTGACAAAACTCTTTAAATAAAGATAATAAAAAAAAAAAAGTTTGTATGTAGAGCAAGACATTTTTAAAGCAAGGGATTTGTAACTTCGGTTGTAGACTGTTTGCTAAAAGACTACAAAACTTATATCAGCGTTTTTTTTAATTAATCGCCTAAGAAGGTTAAAAGGGGCTTCGAAGTTTGTATAGAGAGCAAGACATTTTAAAGTAAGAAATTTGTAACTACGGTTACAGACTGTTTACTATGAGGGTTCAAATGGGGTTCTAAGTTTGTATAGAGAGCAAGACATTTTGAAAGTAAGAGGTCTGAAACTTCGGTTATAGACTGTTTACTAAAAGACTACAAAACTAATTTCAATGTTTTTAAAAAAACATTCTTAAACAAACATTTAGACGATAACATGTTCTACGCGGACGAAGTCGCGGGCAACAGCTAGTAATTACATAATTTCTGTACTCTATTCCATAAAACGCATAGAAAAATATATTGTTTTTTATTTATGGAAATTATAAAAATCTAATAATAAACATTGAAAATTAAATCTAAATAATTAAAATGAAGCTAGCCTAAAATATAAATAAATACAATTAGTAAGTAAAACAATAACTAGACACAGAATACACAAAAGAAAAATAAAATAAAACAAAATAAAAAAAAATAAGATTATAAAGAGAAAGCTTGGACCAGATCGGCGCCAAGCGGCAGGGTGCCCAGGAGGCTGGTGGCAGTGCCACGTTGACCTATAGCATACGTTGGGCTAGGTATACGCCAACCTCGGCGTGGGGGCCGCAGCGGCATAATTTGTCCGATGTATTGGGTGGGGACCTCTCGCTGCCAACCATTGTATCTAAGATGCTTGACAGCGAGAGGTCATGGGAAGCAATGGCCTCCTTCTGCAAGTCCGTAATGGCGCAGAAGGAGGCTGCGGAAAGAGCGCGGAAGGACGACCCTTCCGCGCCCCATATCCGCAGACGTAGAGTGGGGCGCGCACGTCGGCGTTATGCGCACTTGCTCCCCCCGCCGTAGTGGACCAGGTTGCAGGGTTAGGGGAGCCTAGCCAACCAAAAGTCCACGGGTCTGAAGCGCCTCGAAATTGTCCCGGGGCGCTCTCCCTAGCCAGGCCTGTAAAGCGGGCTTGTCGCGAGGGTCAAAGTAGCATGTGTAAGCGAACCTTTGACCCTCCTTGTAAGCGAAATGGCTGGACAATCGTTGGGGGTTTAGTGGGTAGTGTGGACCTTCTGCTCTGGAGTCCCACACACCCATCCAGTCCTCCTCCGACCGGGCGGACGGTGCATAAACGCATTCCCCCAAAAAGTATACGCCAACCTTCTGCTCACCAGAAGCCTCGACAAGGCGCTTAGACAGCATTTTAAAGTAAGCACTTCGAAATAAGTAAAAGTGCCCTTTGGTATCTATCCTAGATAAAAAAAGCGGCCAAGTGCGAGCCGGACACGCACATGAAGGGTTCTGTAAAATAAACTGCGGTGTACGATTTATGACGTATACAAAAAAACTACTTACTAGATCTTGTTCAAACCAATTTTCGGTGGAATTTTGCATGGTAATGTACATCATATTTTTTTTTAACTATATCATTCTCTTATTTTAGAAGTACCAGAAGGGAGGGGGGGGGGGGGCACATTTTACCACTTTGGAAGTGTCTCTCGCGCAAACTATTCAGTTTAGAAAAAAATGATCTTAGAAACCTAAATATCATTTTTGAAGACCTATCCATAGATACCCCACACGTATGGGGTCGATGATTTTTTTTTTGCGTTTCAGATCTGAGAATGGGGAACCCCCAAAATTTAATGTTATTTTTTAAATTTTTGAGTGAAAATCTTAATGCGGTTCACAGAATACATCTACTTACCAAGTTTCAACCGTATAGCTCTTATAGTTTCGGAAAAAAGTGGCTGTGACATACGGACGGACAGACAGACAGACAGACTGACATTACGAATCTATAAGGGTTTCGTTTTTTGCCATTTGGCTACGGAACCCTAAAAAGAAACGTAACCGAATTTGTCCGTTAAAAATCTTATGTTTTATTGAATGAGGTAACATAATCTCAAAAACGATATCGTGATATTGATATGTCAACGTATTCCAATTCAACAAAGTTTAGGTAAAAAAAAAAAAAAAATTAAAATTTGATCTGTTTATTTTCAGATCAGTTACATTTAGTACAATCTTTAATATTTAAGATTATTTACTAAACTTTTTTATCTTAATAACTAGTAATATTTATCTATGTTACTACTGGGGGCCATAATGAACATTTTCTTAATTATATTTTTAGTTTTTGTAGGTTTACTTTCTATATTTTATACAATAGTTTTGGGAAAGCTGTTTAAAACAAAGGGTAGGTAGTTAGACCACACTCTTTGCCCATATGTGTTGTTATATTTGTTAATTATGTATACATTCTTACTGGTCAGGGTTCGTAGGTTGCCTTTCCTTGTGTACTTAACAAGATCTCCCAATTTATGTTTATATTGCATTACAATTGCCATTTTAAATTTATCGAATACATTCATGACTCTGCAGTATTTAAATAGTTTATGATAATTATCTCTATATTTATATTTAATTTTTAGCGGGACTATTGTTTTCAGTAGTCTAATTTGTAGGTGTATCACCTATAACGTTATAATGATATTTGACTTTCATTCCTCCGTGCAGATTACTAGACTAAACTTCGCAGACCTCTTTGTTCAAGAAGGTTTGTTGGAATATCATTGAATAACTGCTACTTACCAAACTTATTAGGAGCAAAAAATTAAACCGTAGATTATTAAGGTTGTGAAAAATTATTTACACGTAGTTTTATTTGAAAAAAAAAATATTTTTTTTTACATTTTTTTTCTTCAAAATATGTTTACTTGTATTGTTTTACTCTTCGGGAATGCTATCAGTAACTTTTTATTTAAAAAAAACTAAAAAAATGAAATAAAAATTAAGAAAATACAAAAATATCTTTTGAAAACAAAAATGCAAAAAATTATTCCGACTCATTACATGATGTTATCTCTAAGTCTGCATTGACTGCTGTGCTATATGTCGTGGTGCCAAGATACATTACTTGGAGGTCATAACTTTAGATCAAAATTTCTCCGACTCGAAAAAAAAATAAAATGAATGGGGACACAAGGGGTTACTGCAAATGCTCTAAGGAAGCGTCCTTTTGAATATTTGCTCCTATTACAGGCCACATCCTGTATATTTGATTGATATTGATATCATGAATTGTTAGGCCATTAGTGACTAAAACACCAACAGTAACGTTGTGGCGAAATTAATAACTAATTAACGTAGATTTAATGTAAAACACACGAATAGATAACTGACAGATTCCCAGTTCCCACCTATAAATTATTAATAACAAAATGATATATAATTGAAATATGTTTACAGCTTAGAATAATATATTCTAAGGTTTACGTACAGTATCCGTACCTACACGAAAACCACACCCAAACAAAATGCCACCCCATCCCACCCCGTCATATATCACTCAGATATTATAAGTATGTATGAGTATTAGTGTTTTAATGAATTATAGGCATACGTATAACATTTTATTTTATAGGCTTTGCGTTACATGTAAACGGTGCCTTAAAAAGCTCGATCTGACTGAACAGCATAGGATTCTAGAGCCATTGGATTTGTGCTAAATGGAATGTGTATATTTTAAGTAACGTCATTTATCATGAAAACCACAATAAGGTGGAAAGTGTGTGTGAATATTTGTAACGTCGACTGTACTGCACCTATTAATGCTTATACGTATAACAATTTGACAGATGATGAATCAGTTTCAGAAATAGTTTGTTGGGTTAAGATACAAGAGAGGTGTACAGACTACCGTATTAGTTGGGATTGCTCCAAACAAGAATAGTCTTCATAGAACTTTTACCGGCTTCGAAAGTTAGCGTCTCGGGAAGTGCAGTTAAAAACTCAGTTTAATATCATACTCCTTTTAAATTTTACCAAGTTAAGTATTTTATGTAAGGTCTGTAAGGCTTGTAGAAAGTGCACGTAGCCCGTAAATAATAGAACAGAGACGGCAGTAATGAGCAAGAGTGTGTTGAATGCTAAAGCAGCTTCTTTTGTTCCAGTTAGCCATACATTTTTCTATATTATTGAATACATGTGACCTCATTTTACCTTAGAACATGTCTTTGCTTTTTTAAGATGAAATCAAGTTTAGTCCCGATTCCTGAAGAACTGTAGTAGTAAAAACCCGCGAGTTATTGGTTCTATCAATTTCACGAGATCTACTAACACATGCTAAACAAATCATCTGCTTACCTACACTCACACATAAATGTTGAGTAAGTTTTGATCGCCGAAAATATCGTTTTCCATGCGTCACATGAATGAAAAGGGGAACTTTTATGAATTTTCCTTACTTATGCTAAAGTAAGAGTAACGAAGTTCTTCGAAATATAACTTAGAAGTCTTAGAACAGGTGGTCGTATATTTATAGATTCTAAAATGTACACGTACCTACTTATATAACACGTACAAGGTTGATAAAAGAGTTAAATGCGGTAAGTACCTACCTAAATACCTACTCACATAATGATTATAAATATCTGAAATAATTATAACAGCCACTAAATGACTAGTTTTGTTTTCATGATGCAATTTGAACCAGTTTTTATGAGGTTTAAATGTCTATAAAGGAACAGCTATAACCAGAACACAACAAAAGTCAAAATCAGACATCGCTGCTAGCAGCCGCAAAAACGGATCATATTAATTATGCTAAACACAGAATCTGACGTCACAACATCCGAAGGTACATACGTAATTATAGTTATATATCAGTTTTATGGAAAGATAAGTATATCGCTGTTTTGGTATTTTTTTTTGTTTTTGTTACGAATATCGTACAGCCACGGACTTTAATCGTTCAGCTAATTAGAGCTCACTTTGAAAATTAAAATGTTTTTTTTATTTTTTTTGAAAATACTGAACACCTCAAAACTTTAATATTAAAAAAGCGGTTAAGAGGGTATCCTAGCAGCATTTTTCCATACAAACGTATTCCCCTATTTCCTTCCTGGTTTATCCCTCTAGAGGACTCGTTTTTTTTTATAAAATCTAGGTGTACTGTATGTATGCCCCTGTCATTTACTTTCTCCCAAAAAATAATTACCAAAACAGATACGAATTTTCGAAAACCTAAAAAATGCCCCATTTTTACTGTCATATTCAGATGACTACCAGACAAATATGAAATGTTTTTACGTTAAAACAAAATAATAGAAACATAGATCTACTCTTCCTCTAAATTTCAACACCAAACATAATTGAATCGGCGCAGGTTTGGCGGAGAAAACAGGGGAATACAAAGCATCGATCTTGTCAAGATTTTGTAGTGAAAATCGGTCTGAGCTGCGGTTGTCCCTATCGCGCATCGCACGCGGTCGCTTGGGCGCAACGCGACGGCAATAGTTTGTACAAATACCTATTTCTCAATTTTGTCGCAGACCGACTACGCTCTTAAATGCGAGTCGGACTCGCACATGAAGGGTTCCGTGAAATAAATTGCGGTTTACGATTTATGACGTATTAAAAAAAACAACTTATTAGATCTCGTTCAAACCAATTTTCGATGGAAGTTTACATGGTAATGTACAACATATATTTTTTTTAGTTTTATCATTCTCTTATTTTAGAAGTTACAGGGGGGGGGGGGGGGGGACACATTTTACCACTTTGGAAGTGTCTCTCGCGCAAACTATTCAGGTTAGAAAAAAATTATGTTAGAAACCTCAATATCATTTTTGAAGACCTATCCATAGATACCCCACACGTATGGGTTTGATGAAAAAAATTTTATGAGTTTCAGTTCTGAGTATAGGGACCCCTAAAAATTAATATTTTTTTTCGATTTTTGTGTGAAAATCTTAATGCGGTTCACAGAATACATCTACTTACCAAGTTTCAACAGTATAGCTCTTATAGTTTCGGAAAAAAGTGGCTGTGACATACGGACGGACAGACAGACAGACAGACGGACGGACATGACGAATCTATAAGGGTTCCGTTTTTTGCCATTTGGCTACGGAACCCTAAAAATCAAAATTAGTTGACACCTAAATGGCTCAACAATTAAAGTCCTTGACTGTACCTATTCGTAACTATTTATTCATTTTTGAGATTTATTTTTCTTCCTCATTATATAATTTTATGATTTGGTTTTTCGTAATTTATAAGTTAATGGGATAATGTGATGGTTTACTATCTATATAGTGAAACCGTGACATTTGAAAATTTTGAACACGATTAACCCTACCCTATTAAAGGAGTATTTTTATTATAAGTATAATATTTACAGATTTACACCTAACTGAGAGCAGAGCAGAGCAGACTCCGCTCGCCTATTATTGAAATATTATTTATTTTCGAGGTTGATACTTAAGTACCTCGACCTCATATCCATTATGTAACATGTCGAATACCCAGGAGCAATGAGGTAAATAGGTACTAGAAAAAAGTGACAGCAAATCCAAACTACCGCAAAACAACACTAAGAACAAGTACACAATTCAGGTATCCATCGTGGGTCTGAGGTACTTTGTGCCATATTGATTGGAAACATTGTAAGTATTCATCATCATCATATCAGCCAAAACGTCCACTGCTGGACATATGATAGGCCTCCCCCAAAGAGTGCCACAATGGCCGGTCCTGCGCCACCCGCATCCAGCGGACTCCCGCGACCTTTACCAGTAGGTCAATCACGTAACGCATTGTACGCGCGTCTGACAATAAAATCACAATCTAACTGTCATTTTTCCATATAAAATTGACATTTAGACCTTACAGACGCGCGTAAGAAAAGTTACGTGATCAACCCACTGGTCATCAGTCCACCTTGTGGGAGGGGGGCTGGGGGCTACCCACGCCACGCACTTGTAAGTATTACTAACCGTTAAATAAATAAATGCAATGTCACAAGGTAATATAATATCAAGTCTGTTATCTCCCAGTGTTCCAAATCCAAGCAAATAATAAATAGTGCAAGTTATATTAAAATATTTAAGAATAAATACAATCTGTAATATTATTTTTACTACCATGTTAGTAATGCCAGAATATAAATGGAACGTTTATTAGGTAGATATTTTGTGTATCCGCGTTTTTTATGAAGTTTTTGCCGCTTGACGCGTCGGCACGTTTCGTATTAGCGTCATTCACGACGCGCTTCAACATTAATGCATGTTCGTGTTATCGCCCTTATGAGAACAACATTCTTTAGCCACATCACTATTTACAAATAATACAAGACGCATGCTTTCTTGCTAATCCGATGCAATATTTTAGAAGTACTTGAATAACCTTTTTTTATTTTTTTTATTAAACCATTGATACAAATTGTAATGCATAAACTAGAGGGGAAGACCAGAGGGGTGATGACGTAAAGTTTCCAACGTACGTTAGTACAACTGAACTGTAATTTTTCCATACTAAAAGTGACATTTAGGTCAATCACGTAACGCATTCTACGCGCGTCAGTTAGATCACCTGACGCGCGTACAATGCGTTACGTGATTGACCTGCAGGGGTGTCCTACACGTAACTTTTCGAATGAGCGTTAACCTCTGGTATGTCTTGTCACATATCTGTGATACCCTCTATATCTGTCCTGTCACAGATCTGTGACCAAGTAACCTTAACCTTTCGGATGCTTTGACGCAGACATTGCTGAAGGATTATACATTTTTCGTTTCTGTCATAGAGTCAATTTTCAATAGCACAAATCTGAGCCAAGACATACGAAGAGTTAATACTCGCAATCGCCATGACAGATTAAGAGTAATGCCCTCACGCCTCGTTGACATACTAGAGGTTCAGACAATTCAAGTATCATTTTCCCATAAAAACTTGTCATTTAAATCTACTGGTCCCAAGAACAATGCGTTACGTATACGTAATTGACCAGCAGGAATAAAACCAGTGTTTTTGGACCCGTTCACTGCGTTAACTATTTCGCCACCGCACCGCTAATGGTGCTATCGATTTTATCGTTGTTCTTGTATCGCAGTTTTTTCTTTACTAAATAGACAGGGAAAAAAACGCAAATCACGTGACGTGGCTGCAAATTAACCTTTTATCGTAATAAATCGCAAAATCCTTTTTTGCACACATTGCAACATTACGTACGCTTTTTTATTTAAGGTTTTTTGAAAAGTTAATGCTCAGAAGTTATTGTTAAATTTCTTGTATATCTATAAGTACATATGACCTATATAGTCAAGCGTAATAGGCGTGGGCGTGAGCCCTTTAAGGGTTAAGTTAATTAGTTGTAGTAGGTATCGCAAGGTATGCGGTCTTAAGCCCTTTAAGGAAAACCGAGACTCGCATAAGACTGTCTCACATATTTACCTTAATTTTGACTTAACTTCATTACATTAAACTTATTTTATAGAGAATCATCATATAGTCAAGCAAGATTAAAGTGAAAGCGAATTTGATGCGTTTAAATATAAAATAAGTTGAAAGACCCATTTAATATTGAGTTAATGAACTGTATAACTTCGTTTTACAATTACCATGTAGGGTAATTTCGCCGGTTACGCGACCACCTTCGGTTAGCGACCACCTGAAGAACATGGTTTTTTCAATTGAAGATAACATCAATTCTACAGAGCCTATTGAAACAGTTAGCCGTATGCATTATTGTTTGTAGTTATGGAATAGGAATTAACTAAAAAAACGCAAAAATATGCTTTCAGTTCACCAACTCAGCTAAGTGGTCACTAACCGGCACATAAAATTAGGTGGTCATGACCCTACCTATGTGGAATTTTACAATGTGTACGAGGACAATGTGTAGGATAATACTTACCGTAAAAACCCGCAGCATGTTTTTTATATGACCTTAAGAAATACCCGAAATATTACCTGAAAAATAAAAAAAAAACATTATTTTTAATACAATCGCATAATGTATTACTTAATCGGATAACCACTCAGTTTTGTATACGGTTTATTGCCACTTTGAATTTACAGTTATGTATGACGTCTGAGATTTCTAAATAAAATATCCGATTCAATTTATTCCGAAGCACAGTCTGCGGTATACTAAATTTTGATGACAGCTAAATAAATGGAATGTTTTGAGCACTTTCAAACCTTTTGAGTATTTCTAAAATAATTTCTACCAATTTAATAAGTCAAGATAGGTTTTTTTCCCCGTGTAAAATTATATTTTAAATACGTGTACAAAGCGCGAGAGTTTAAATTGTCATAGTTTTCGTTTGTTACAAAAAATGTGTAATTGTATATAAACTTTAGAGTAATACTTTTGTAATAAGGTCCTGCTATACAAGTGCTTTCTTAATTCTATAGAATCTCAAAGCATTGCTTTAGAAATGACAAAACAGTTAGGTAAACAAAATAGGAAAACTAAAATGATGCCTTACTTGGCTTAATTGGCAGAAGGTATTTTAGAAATGCTCTGTTATTATTTTTAAATGGAGTTTATTCGAACACTAACAATCGGACATTAATAGTGGCGGGCGTTGTCGAGCGCCTGTTTCATAGACGGACGGTGACAGGTGACGCTTATCTTCACACATCACGCTCCTGTGCCCTCCAGACCTGACATTACATATACCGAATATCTTGAATATTATTTATTATATGAATTACAACACCAGCACACATAAATAACAAAGCTTTAAATATAGCATGAGAAGATAAATTTATTCAATTTAATTTTATAAAGAAAAATTATCTGAAAAAAAAAATAAAAAAAAAACCAACAATGAAAATTTTTCTAAAAAAAAAAGTAACATTCCATTTACTTACCTACAACGTGTCAGATTCTTTTTACATCTTAGCAATACTTCTCTAAAACGTGAAGTAGGCTCTTTATAGTTCATTAAGTACGTTTTTACAATTCGACCAAGCTACGAATGGCTCGCGTCGCATAAGTTACACTGAGCGAGGTGCATTCTTAGCTTGGTCGGGATATACAAACTTTTTGATCCTGGAGAATCTAGAAAACAATTAACCTAGTTAAATACAGAGCAAAATATTTGCAACAAAAAAAAATAACCTAGAAGTATGATGAATCTGAAAAGAGTGTCTAAAAGTGACCGGTATGGTAAATAATATACCTATACCTAGACGTAAATCCATTTCAGTAGACCAAAGGTACCTACCGCATTCCAATTTTTATTTGTGCTTTGATATTTGTACAAGTTTGGCGGTGGCAGATTTAATTTTTGATAATAAATAAAAACTAAGAGCCGTAAAGTTGTTTTTTTATTACTATTTAACAAAAACAAATGCGGATTCTATCAATTTTTTTACACACTTTTGTACGTGCGCCTGACACCTTAGTTAAGTTTTTTGTAAAACGCCGCGCAGAAAATCACGTTTAAACCTACTTGGAATCGGATATCGTCCTTCAACTTTACAATCTTTACTATTTTTTTTACGTAATCTTTGAAATTGCTTTATGAAAAACGCTCTGAGATTTCTTGACGGCCAGGGAACGAGGAGAGTTGGACTTTTCAGAAATTCCCTGACTATAATCAATAATGGCTCCACTGTGTGGAAAATGGCGTTATCTTATTGAATTGTTGTCCAAACATGATTCACTCTTCAATCAATTTCTTTCAAAATCGATGACAGCCCGATGCATCTAAAGAAAAAAATAGGGTCAAAATATAGTTTTTTGGTTGTGCAATACGATCTCATGCATTAGAAAAAAAAAGCATTTCTTAATGAGTACTTAGATTTCTTTTACAAATTCCAGTAGGTATGTTATTTTAATCATAAATAGCGTAAACGATGATTCTCCTGATTCACGTTTCATAGTGGAGTTTCTACTTCCAGATGACCTAGAAGGATGAAATTTGGAATCCGGCTCGGTAATTGTGTGTGAGCGTAGGAAAAAATCAAAAAATATAAAAAAGTAAAGAAATGGGGGGGGGGGTCCCCATACAAAAAACTTGTAATACTTACGCGCTAAACAACCGGCCAACGGTGTGTCGTCGGCGGCGCGCGGCACCACATAATTATACACAGAACAGAAGTAAATCTCAATACGTGCCTAGTTTTCTTTAGAAAAAGTAATGATATCCCACCAAAAACATAAAGGTAAAAAAGGAGAGCCAATTTCTATACAAAAATTGTGCTTGGCTGTGGGCTTCGCCCCAAAAAGAATGGAGATCTATAAATGCCAAGTAAGTGCCAAGTTCTATGCAAAATCCAAATATGTATTTATAGACACAAAATAACATTATGAACAAGTATTAAACTCTATGTCTACTTTAATGGATACCTATAACAATTGCTGTTATATATATATGTTAAATTACTTTATAAAATGACTGATGGAAAACTGGCCAAGTCAAATCTAACCTACTTTAAGATCTCACATTTTTAAATACTTACAGTGTTATGTTTTTGAGTTTTATTTTTATGTTTTTAATCTCTTGCGCAATAAAAGTACCTATAACAATTGCTGTTATTTAAAAATGTGAGATCTTAAAGTAGGTTAGATTTGACTTGGCCAGTTTTTATCAGAATTAAAAAAACATATATATATGTTGATAACTTTATAAAATGACTGATGTAATGAAAACTGGCCAAGTCAAATCTAACCTACTTTAAGATCTCACATTTTTAAATAACAGCAATTGTTATAGGTACTTTTATTGCACAAGAGATTAAAAACATAAAAATAAAACTCAAAAACATAACACTGTAAGTGTATTGGCGCCAAGTATTATTTTGGCTTCGGCTGGCAGGTCTATTTCAGTGAACCTATGTTAGCCGACAGGTAAAGCTTATCTTTACACAACATGCTTCTGCGCCTCCAGTGACATGAGATACCGACATGATTGTCGTGTCGTTTTCAGTCGGAATTTGTAAGGGTACACTTTGCTTTATTGTTATTATCATTTATTAGGGTTCCGTACTCAAAGAGTAAAACGGGACCCTATTACTGAGACTTCGTTGTCCGTCCATATGTCTGTCATCTCAAGAACCGTGATAGCTAGAGAGTAGATTTTCACAGACTATGTATTTCTGCTGCTGCTATAACAACAAATACTAAAAACAAAATAAAATATATTTTTAAGGGGGCTCCCATACAAAAAACGTGATTTTTTTTGCCGTTTTTATAGATAATCTGTCACCAGGCTGTATCTCAAGAATCGTGATAGCTAGAGAGTTGAAATTTTCACAGATAATGTATTTCTGTTGCCACTATAACAACAAATACTAAAAACAAAATAAATATTTTTTAAAGGGGGGCTGCCAAACAACAAACGTGATTTTTTTGCCGTTTTTATAGATAATGGTACGGAAACTTTCCTGCGCGAGTCCAACTCGCACTTGGCTGGTTTTTTTTATTTATAATAATAAGACAACTGGGGTCCTTAGTGGTGTTAATATATATATTTATCCTAGGTTATATTCTTATAAATTAAATTAACTTAAATTATAATGTTGGCAACCGAGTGCAGCACCAGCGCCGGAACTACGTCAGTTCATTGATGGCTCAACGGCACCATCTACCAGCCTACGCGAGCAACTTCGTCATGACGTGTACTAGCAGAGGAGGAGGTTAAACCACGTTAATAAAATGGCCAACGCTGGCTACGGAGCTCTCTTCTTTTCTGAATCGTCACGGGAAAAGCATAGGCGGGAATAGGCTATAATTAAATTTAAAGGCTAAGTGTTGAATTAGTTGTAATATATGTTTGATTCATCTATAATTAAACTTTTAGGTGCGGGGCTTGTTTTTATAAAGTACCCTACCCTTCTAGGTTGGTAGATTTCAATAATTTACTTTAAAAACAAAGTTAAAACTGACTTCAATTCAGTACTTCGCCAAGCCACATGGTACATGAAAATTTCGACATTTCCTTTCCAATTTACCACATGAACTACTTTCCGAGGGAAAATGCGTTGATTATTACAGAAAAAATCCTAGTCACTATAATATATGTGGGCTGATAATATTTGAGGAGTTCCGTCGATTCCTCAAGGATCTCAGAATTAAAACTTCATTAGTTGCTACTTCAACGAAATCATGTCAGAATCTTAGACGTACCTACGTACATCTTTGAGGAGTTACATCAGTCATCTGTGGTCTTCATCATCAGTTCCACTTCACCAAAATTGCGATTTCCGAGGGTAAATACACGAGTTATAATAGAAAATACCGAAATCACTACACGCGTGCCTATAAAATTTGAGGGTTGCCCATAATTTTTCTGGGATCCCATCATCAAATCCTGACTTGGTGACAATGAGACCAACACAGGAGTTTTTTCTTTCGAATAAAAAAAGAATTTTGAAAATCGGTCCACAATTGACGGCGAAATCTGCGAACACATATTACATCTTTGAAGAGTTTCATAGCGGAGACCAGCTGCTGTACAATGTGCGAACCTGCGGGCCAGCATGTTCCCTCGAACCGCCAACGCCCATTATAAACAGAGGAAGTACTAACCTTTAGGTCCGGTTAATTAAAGATTCGTGCGAGCTAATATTAGGTCCAATATTTATGACAAATGGGTTTGTCCGTACTTTCATTGGTATTTCTAAACGACTACAGTAGGTCTAATCGGACTGTCACTTTTCTATACTGATATTATAAGGAAGTTTATTGTTGAGGTGGTACCTATAAAGGTTTGAGGGGTTTATTACGCGACTTCGTTTGCGTTCTTTGTAATACGCGGCGGAACAGAGCAGGCAGCCTGTATATTAATAAAGAGGTAAAGTTCGAAACTTTGACACTTTAGTAGTAAGTTTGTATTTCTTGTGGACAATCATTTTACGTCACCGGTATTTTAATTTGTCCAAGCGGTGGGTAGATAATTTATAAAGATATAAGGTAAACGTCCGAGTGCTCGACGCTGTACGAGTATATGGCAGGGGCACTTTTGAAAGAACAAAAATCCTATTAGGTCGAATCACACAATTTGAATGAAGAAAAATCCTGTTAGGTCGAATTTAACCCATATTGCTTTGACATAAAGTGCCCATGCCATAAACTAGTACCACGTCGAGCACTCGGACGTTTACCTTAAGTAATGTCAGTATAATGTAGAAACAATTTTTTACAGCTTAACGATGCATACTCTACAATCTTTATTTTAAAATCATTCAAAGCCCTCTTCGAATGCCGTTTTCTATTTCCTATTTTAATGTCTGTTTTATTTTTCCACTCCACCGCTTTCTTAAAGTACATATCTACAGAAAATGCTGTATGAAATGTCCAACTTGAAATGGCATTTGAATATAGAAATTCATCTTATTTCTGAAACAGCCGTCAAATTCCAGGAGCCATTAGTTCAGCGAAGCGTGACGAGCACACCTCGATTTGCAATTCACTTAAACCAAAGGTGTTAGAAATGAAATAGATTACCCGTGGCGATTCATTCTGTTTCAAAGGAGCTCTGGACCAATCTTGCTACACTAAGCATTTTAGTCGCTCCAATGCTCGCTAAAGCTGATGGGTTTTTTAAGTAACGAATGCTGCACTAAGCTAGCCCGACTTGCAAACGCAGATCGCTCTCAGTTCACTTGAAAAGTATCCCTATTTTCGAATACACAATTAATTAAAAATAGCTTCTGCAATTTTATAAACAGAGACCACTCATCACTTTAAATTAGTTCCAATTATGAGCTAAGTCCTGTTTTATTTACTTTTTATCTATACTAATATTATAAAGAGGAAAAGTGTCTGTGGTATTGTATAGCTTTGTTTTAAATTACGGAAGTTTATTCTTAAAACTGTAACGACTCTTAAATATTATAAATATTATGGGAAAATCTTACACAAATCAACCTAGGCCCACGCTTGTGTTGTGGGTACTAGGCGATGATATATGTAATATTTATAATAGATAAATACATATATATATACTTATATACATATATAACATCCATAGCTCAGGAACAAAAATATTCGTGACTAGCTTTTGCCCGCGACTTCGTCCGCGCGGAACTCGTTTATATCGTAACTTTCTCCCCCCCTTTTCACCCCCTTAGGTGATGAATTTCCAGATAAAAATTATCTTTAGTAAGGACTCTTTGGGAAGGCCCCGGAATTCAAAGTATCTCTATACCAAATTTCATCTCAATCGGTTCAGCGGTTTAAGCATGAAAAGGTAACAGACAGACACAGTTACTTTCGCATTTGTAATATTAGTATGGATAGTATGAAGGAAAGGGTATCGATGCATGTAGGCTTTTTTCAGTATTATTTTACATATTTTCATATCACACGGCCGTAAGGACCTTTTCTACTAAACCGTAGGATTAAATTAACTGACTTGTAATTTTAACATTTTATATGTTACATCTAATAGTTTTCAAAATAGCCATAATCAAACGTCTTTTTTACCACGTTTTAGAAAACATCTTCAAAACTAAGGCCGCCATAAGGTACCTTTACCCTTGGAACGTCAATTTACTTATGTAATGTTAATGTTCCTATTCCCCAGGACTCCCAACTACCGCTATACCGTAAATGGGTCACAAACAAATTTTCACCCCCAATTACACCCCCTTATGGGATGATTTTCAGGAGTTAACTATCCTATGTCCTTCCCCAAGACTCCAACTCGCTATACCGTAAATGGGTTCCATCCAAATTTTCATACCCCATTTCAGCCCCTTAGGAGATGATTTCTGGACTTAAATTATGTTAAGTCCTTCCCCAGGACTCTGAACTATCTCCATACCAAATTTCATCTAAATCGGTTCTATCCAAATTTTCACCCCTCATTTCACCCCGTCAGGAGATGATTTAGGATAAAAACTATGCATTGTCCTTCCCTGGGACTCCTTCTATCTCTATACCAAATTTGAACTAAATGGGATTTATCCACATTTTCATCCCTATTTCATCCCCTTGGGGGATGATTTTCGGGATTCAAACTATCCATTGTCATCCTCCGGGACTTAAACTATATTTATACCAAATTTGATCTAAACGGAGTCCCATCCAAAATTTCACCCCCCATTTCACCCCCTCAGGGAAAGATTTCCGGAAAAAAAACTATCCAATGTCCTTCCCCAGAACTTAAACTACCTCTTAACCAAATGTTATCAAAATGGGTTACATCCAATTTTTCACCCCCCCATTTTACCCCCTAAAGGGAAGATTTTCGGGATGAAACCTATTCTTTAACCTTTTCCAGGACTCAAACTAATCATATACCAAATTTCATCTAAATGGGTGCAGCGGTTTAAGTAGCTCCATACAAATTTCCACCCCCCATTTCATCCCCTTAGGGGTTGATTTCCAGGATAAAAACTACCCTAAATCCTTCCCCAGGACACAAACTATCTCTATGCCAAATTTCATCTTAATCGGTTCAGCCGTTTTCACGTGATGCGCGGTCACATAAACAGACAAACAGATAAACAGATAAACAGATAAACAGACAAACAGATAAACAGACAAACAGACAAAAATTCTAAAAACTGTTGAAACGTGTTCTGTTATCGATTCTAAGTATCCTTAGCCAATTTTTTTTCGAATATCTTCCATGTACAGACTTTCGACCCTCTTCAGCTTTATTATATGTACTAGCTGTTGCCCGCGACTTCGTCCGCGTAGAACTTTTTATCGTCTTAGAAAATGATTTCTCTCAATACAAAATTTGAACCCTCTTTTAGGGGATAATTAAAAAAAAAGTTGATGTTCATTTTCTAGTTTGTGAACAAACAGTCTAAAACCAAAGTTAAAAATCTCATACTTTAAAAATGCCTTGAAATACTCAAGCTTTGAACCAATTTTAACACTCTTAGGGGATGAATTTGGAAAAACTCTGAAATCAGTTTTGTAGTCTTTTAACGTACAGAATAAGACCGAAGTTAAAAATCTCTTACTCACACTTAAAAATTGTATTGCTCGCCATTTAAAATTTGAACCCCCTTTTAAACCCCCTTAGAGGTTGAATTTTTCTAATCGCTGAAAGAACTTTTTTCGTAAACTTTTAAGTCTCTAGCTCAAAAAAAGTGTTGCCCATACAAAGCTTTCTTAACCCCCTTAGGGGTGGAATTTTCTAAAACTCTGAAAGTACTTTATTATTAATTTTAATAAGTAACATTTTGAATAGTTTTAAGTCTAGTAAAAAAAAAAGTTTTTCCCACACAACACTGGCTACCCTTCTTAAGGATCTTAAGGATCCCCTTAGGGATGGAGTTTTCTAAAACGCTGAAAGTTCTTTTTTAGTATTCTAATAAGTAATCTTTTTGCAAAGTTTTAAGTCTAACTCAAAAAAAAGTGTTGCCCATGCAAAGCTTGCTCCCCTTTTTAACCCTATTAGGGGTGGAATTTTCTAAAACGATTTGTGTTCTTTTTTTGTATTTTAATAAGTAATCTTACTACAAAGTTTCAAGTCTCTAACTCAAAAACATAAACTTTCCCTGATAAAAACTTTGCACCCCTTTTTATCCCCCTTAGGGATAGATTTTTTCAAAACGCTGAAAGTCTTTTTTTTTGTATTTTTATAAGTAATCTTTCTACAAAGTTTTAAGTGTCTAGCTCAGAAAAAGTGTTCTCCATACAAACCTTGCACCCTTTTTTAACCCCCTTAGGGAATGATTTTTGTAAAACGCCAAATGTAGTATTTTTCATTTTCTAATAAGTAATTTTTCGTCAAAATTTTAAGTCTCTATTAAAAAAAAATATGTTTTTCCCATACAAACTTTGCACCCTATTTTACCCCCTTAGGGGTGAAATTTTCCAAAACGCTGAAAGTACTTTCTTTGTATTTAAATAATCTTTCTACAAAGTTTTAGGACTCTAGCTAAAAAAAATAGTTTCCCACATACAAACTTTGCACCCCTATTTTAGCCCCCTATTTTTAGGGGTAGAATTTTCTAAAACGCTGAAGGTACTTAATTTGTATTCTGATGACTAATCTTTCTACAAAGTTTTAAGTCTCTATTTAAAAAAAATATTGTTTCCCCCATACAAAATTTGCACCACCCCTATTTTACCCACTTAGGGGTAGATTTTTTTAAAACACTGAATCTAGGTACTTTTTTTGTATTCTAATGAATAATTTCTCTACAAAGTTTTAAGTCTCTATTTAAAAAAAATATTGTTTCCCCCATACAAAATTTGCACCCCTATTTTACCCCCTTAGGGGTGGAATTTTCCAAAACGCTGAAAGTGTTTTATTTGTATTCTAATAACTAATTTTTCTACAAAGTTTAAGTCTATAGCTCAAAAAAAAAAGGTTCTCCCATACAAACTTTGCACCCCCATTTTACCCCCTTAGGGGTAGAATTTTCAAAAATCCCTTTTTATCCCTAGCCCACGTTATAAAAGATTAGTAGTTTCGGCTGTGCGTTGATGAGTGAGTGAGTGAGTGATTGAGTGAATAAGTCAGTCAGGACATAGGCATTTATTATGTATAAATAGATAGAAGATAATGAAACTCCCATTCAAATATCTCAAAAAATTATGAAGCTACATCCGTTTTAATGTCGCTTGTTAGAGTGAGAAAACGATGAGGGACTGTGACGTCAATATACTCGAGCGTCATAGTAAAAAACAATCGTTTCATATGAAGGTGCGTTTTGCGGAAAAGGGACAGAACATACCCCCTCTTAAAACTTTGGACTCTTATAACTTAATCATTACCTATATAACCTCTTGCTTTGTTTTTTTCTCCATTTGACTATATTTATTTTAAATTCTTTTTCGAGAAAATACATTATGATTATTTACCATATTTTCGATTCCTGAGCTATAACCACGAACTTCGGAATTCGAAAATATTCGGGTATCTCTATCTCTATCGCACTAACCATACTCGAGTGACAGGGATGCAAATATATGAACATTGAGCTTAGAGATACCGAGCGCGTGCCATTGTCATTCAAAAAAAACAAATTCGTGTTAATTATATTGTTCAAATTTGTTGATTTCATTTATTAAAATTACGACATAAAACGACATTTGCGCATATAAGTTCTCATATCAGAATCGAATATTTTTTTATGGTTTATATTTTAGCATTTGTCTCGTAAAGGTCTATCGTAGACGGGATTTAAATTATTAATAAGTGAAAGGCAAAGCAATTCCGCCATTTTGACGAAAATTTGACGGTTCTTATAGCTGACAGTTGGAGCAGCGTTTGATTTCAATAAAAATAAATGAAAAATTAAATGAAGTCGTATATTTCGGAAAATTAATTAACTGTCGCAGTCGGATAAAAACTATCCTAAGTTGCAGCTAGAATAATAATGTACCTATATAAAATGTTTCATATTTTTCCGTTCATGGGATGCTGAGAACATTCGAACCGCGCAAAGCTTAGTTTCAAACTGGCTGATTCTTTTTTTAATTTAGAGATTTATTATAAGTGGAGATAGATAGATAAACACACAAATAAATGCCCTGACCGGGATTCGAACCCGGGACCTCTAGCTTCGTAGGCAGAGTCTCTACCCACTGGGCTACGGAAGCCGTTAAACTCTTGACTGTGTATTGTGTGTATGTATCTAAAGATTTAATTAATTAATGTTATTGATGTTAAACGCACTGGCAGAAGGCCAAAATACAGACTCAGCCTAGTTTGATCTCTGATGGAAAGAAATCGAATGGATGTTTTGTTTTTGATAATAAACCTTTTTGTTGTATTTGAATTTGTAAGTTTATAAGTTTGTATGTTTTGGGAACCTCCGGAACCGCTTATCCGATTTCAATAATTATTTCACTTGCGTGTAGAATATACTTTCTGGTTGGTTTTAAGCATAGCCGCGCGGGCAGCTAGTCGTTTATAAAATCAGCTTTAAGATCAAGTACATAACTAGTGTGCAGCAGTAGTAACTAAGTAGTTGATTACTTAGTGAGATTAAGTTTATCTATAAATTATTCAAATCGTTTTGATATTATTAAACGTTTCAATAGAGTAATCAAGCAGCTGTGGCAGGCATGGCCCCTGGCGGGATTAGGGATGTGTTCGAGGGTACATCGTCTCAAGCGGGGCACATCCGGATCTGATTGCCTACTACGTGGCGGTCTAGTTTATTTAATATGGACAGTCAATACTATTAGTACTACATCGTCATTTCATAATTCATCATAATAAATCGATTAGAAAAAATTGATCTTTTTGTCTGATTCCTAAAAATATATATCGTCTTATGATTCCAAGTTCGCATAACCTGGGTGTGCGCCTGTGCGTCTTTCTCTTCTAACGAGCCCAAACTTAACGGGGATACGTCGGTTAAGTACTGAATTCCCATGGCCACCTTCTGACTCCATCATCAGATCAGCTCGATGGTACCATAATATTAAATTGTCATCCAAACTTTACCTTTACCCAAATCTTTAGTTCAATTGGTTGAAGATATCTGCTTCAAAATTGAGTTGCAAGATTCCACCCGAACAAACATAGTTAGTTACATACATTGCAAGTAAATAAAAAGCTTGTAAAATATGTTTTAATTTGTACACCTACGAATATGTCAAAACTAGATGGTATTTAAGTATATTTGCCAAGTAGACTAAGAGGCAATATGAATATTGTTAGTTCTTGTCGCTTTTGACGTCGCTACGGCCCGTCGCTACGCTAACGCTCGCGCACATTTTACGACAGAATTACGTTGTACGTTGTACGGCTTCGATGCAGCCCACTTGCACACACTTGCAGTGGCGCACTTATTCACAGGCGGGGCGGGGTCTACCGCGATATTTCAGCGTTTCCGCTTCAGAAACACAGGTACGTAGTTGACGCTGAATCGGATAATGTTCATGATAAGATAATGCTCAGCTGATGCCAAGTGAACTAAATATAATTTACACCGAAAAACAAATGAGGGGAATATGTGTTACGCTTTTAACACAGTGATTAAGATGGCATGATGCAGCATGCAGATTCTGACAGGAGCAACAAGATTAGAGACAGCAATGCATCTGCTATTGTGGACTATTAACTCATTCACTGCTAGGCTACGCTCATAGCGCTACGGCGTAAGTTGTTCGTACGTGGAATGCAAATTCACTAGACTGTATACAGTGGAAATACCTCCGAGAGACAAATGACCAAATGGACTTCAAGGAGGGAAGCCACATTTGGTATACAGATGGATCAAAAAAAGGTGATGATGTTGGATGTGGTATCTACGGTGAGAGGCCAAAGTTCAAAGCTAGCGTCAGCATGGGGAAGGAGGCCTCAATCTTTCAGGCTGAACTCTTCGCATTAAATAAATGCGTGGAGATCAATCTTGAAAGAAACCTAAGGAACCAACATATCTACATCATCTCGGACAGCCAAGCTGCTCTGCTGGCACTAGAATCACTAGAGTCCTACTCTAAACTAGTCCAGAATTGTAAAAATAATGTAAACACCCTGGCGAACTCCAACAAAGTCATACTTAGATGGGTACCAGGGCACTCCGACATTGTAGGAAACGAAAAAGCAGATGAACTTGCAAGGCAGGGCGCAGACACGGCCCTGGTCGGCCCGGTACCGTTCTGTGGCATCACAAAACGGAAAGCATATTCTCTGCTAAACAACGCGGAAAAATCAGAGGCAATCAAGCTGTGGAAGTTCACCAAAGGACAAAAACAAGCTAAAGCCCTGATCGAAGGGTTCAATAGTAAGCTGTCTAAAGAGTTATTACAATTCAAAAGGCACAAAACCTGCGCAGTGACAAGAATCCTGACAGGACATTGCAAATTGAACAAACACCTGTTTCAAATGGGTATGAAGCAGGACACAACTTGCAGGTTCTGCCAGGAGACAGAGGAGACTGCAATGCACATTCTCTGCTCCTGCGGACCACTCATGCATAAAAGAAGTACCTACCTAGGGCGGCACACAATGCACCCACAAGAAGTACAACATATCACCGCCCAAAGAATCTGGAATTTCCTGGAGGCAACGGGACTTAACGGTGAACACTAAAACAAGGGCTGCCACAATAGATCACTTGCTGGTCGAAGCGGCATATTAAGGCCCACAAACAAAATAATAAAAAAAAAAAAGTTGTTCGTAGCAATGTGTTTACATTCACTGCAAAGAAACGCTACGTGCTGCGCTCGTTGTCGATCCCGTGATTTTTCCCGTAAGTAGGTATGTAGCGGAAAGCGACTACGGCGTAGGTGCCCGCTAGGCGGGATCCTGGCAGTGGTAGTGTTAATGTCCATATAAAGCGAAAATTGCACGGAGCGCTCTGACGCATGTGTGTCGTGATTAGCGCTGAATGGGTTAATGATTAAAAGGAGTATGTAATCTGCTTTAGGCGGATCATTGTATACGACTAGAGAGGAGATTACAGTATTTCACTTCCCAAGGGATCTGATATTTTCTGGAAGCAACTAGCATTTACAGTGAACTGTATGAAGCCTATTTGCGACGCATAAACGTGTTCCATTCTACGCAGTTACATGAGATGCTTAGAAATTCTTATAATTGATGTAAACCTAGCATTTTTTCTTAAAAAGTGAAATATCTAGGTTTAACTTTTATTTAAAAAAACAAAATATATCTTTGTATACTTTAAAACATCGTCGAACAACGCAATATCGGCGGCACACCTGCTGTCTCAACTCGCCTGATTTAATAACGGAGCGCGTTCAATTCTTGTGACGTTATAAATTTAATATTTTTACGTCACTTATCTACGCTGTTCCAGACGCAGAGATCGTTCACGTTCGGGCTGCAACCATGCATGTATGCGTCCCTTTATTGGAACGGAACTTTGAAAATTGAATTGAGTGGGTGAATGACAATATATAAAAAAAACTGGCTGCCCGCGCGGCTCCGCCCGCGAATTACACAGAACGCAAGCGAAGCCCCGAGAAAAAATATAACCTATGTCTACATTGGCTTTCCACAGGTGGACAGGCAAAAATCGAGAGTCGGCAGCCAGAAAAACTAAATGATTTTTGGGACAGATATCCGTGGACTGCAGGGATGATCAAGGTAGGATTCAGATTATCCTTCCTATGTCCACATATAAACCCTTTCGCGGCGCCCGCTAACTTTGCGTAGTCTAACTGTATTTGTACCGGTTACATTCCTATATAACGAGATGGCGTTCGCGACAGTATTTGCAGGGTGTCAAAGGCACTGGATAAGCCAAAAACATCAAGGTAATACAAGAAAAATAAAAAATGCCCATTATTCCGTACTCAAAGAGTAAAACACAACCCAATTACTAAGACTTCGCTGTCCGTCCGTCCGTCCGTCTGTCACCAGGCTGTATCTCAAGAACCGTGATAGGTAGAGAGTTGAAATTTTCACAGATTATGTATTTCTGTTGCCGCTATAACAACAAATACTAAAATAAAATGAATATTTTTATTGATAATGGTACGGAACCCTTCGTGCGCGAGTCCGACTCGCACTTGGCCGGTTTTTTAGTATTTTTAAACAGGGAATTTCGTATAGACAACATATCTACCTCTTTTTTATATAACATCATTGTAAATAAAGATAAAATGGTAGCCCGGTGACGAAAAAAATTCCCAAAGCGCGCACTGTGGCGTACAGGATATCACCACTAGTTCGCGCTTTGGATATTCTAAACGCACTTCTCAAATCAGCACCTGACTGCGATTTGTTTGCAAGTAGTTGGAAGATAATATGTGATGAATGTAAGAGGTTATGCGAGACGATGGATGACCGTCCGTCTTCAGGTATTTGTTAAGTTTTTTGTTATTATAGGTTCGTGTCACTTAAATAACAAGGTGCATTTCTCAGTGCCTTGGTGTCTCACTGTAGTTAATACATACTGTAATCTGTTTTGAAATAAAAATAAATAAACAAAACGGGACGAAGGACCCTGCGGTTGAAGACCGTAAGCCGAAAGGGACGATTTGCTATGTGAAAGGAAACTTAATGGAATCCTGCCGTACCTGATATTCCGTGTCCAGGTTTTTCGTGCGGCCGTTACTGTTCTTCTTGAGTGCACAAGTTATAGTTTCATTTTGTATAATGCAGTTCCGCCTGCTAACGATATTTATAAACTTCAAATTAAAGGAAAAATTGAAATATTTTAGGCTCCGAGCCGGATTCGAACCGGCGACCACAGGCATACATGGCCCGTCGCTACTAACCAACTGAGCTATCGGAACAATCCGTCTCAGCCCCTAAATAAAAGTTATAGTTTATCACGCACTTAGTTAAAATCGTTTTACTTTATTTCAAATGACAGCAATATTTTTGCGTACTGCTGTAACGAGTCTAACGCGCATTAGGTCAGTTTAACTGTAATTTTTCCATGTAAAAAGTAAAATTTATAGGTCGATCACGTAACGCATTGTACGCGCGTCGGGTAGGTCTAAATGTCACTTTTTATAATATGGAAAATTGACAGTTAAATTGTACCGACGCGCGTTCGGAACGTTACGTTCTACGCAACGCATTGTACGCGCGTCAGGTAGATCTAAATGTCACTTTTCATATGGAAAAGTGGAAGGGGGTGATTTCTGGTGGGAAATTATTTCCCCTTGTTCGATGATCGTATTGAAAAAATCGGTCCGACCGTTGAGGTAACCTTTATTATTTTCTTCATTTTATGACTTTTTATGTGTTTTCTTTGTTTCTTGTTATTTTCTAATACAATCTTAAAAATTAAACAGGGAAATTAATAAAAAAACAAACTTTTAATCATATAAATATATAAAAAACGTAAAATTTCGTAACTTCATCTTATAATTGGAAAAGTAATTACATAGCCTCATTTTTATTTGTGTTTATCACAAAATTACTTAAAAAACTGCTTATCTCCCATTGATAAGGTCATGCTTGTCCTAACACAGTTAGGCCGCTACATCTCTTAATTCAAATGTACTACGCCTCCTGTCATGGAACTCCGATGGAATCCGTACTAAACTTGATGAACTTCTGGAACTTGCGGTGAGTGCCTTATCCGTTGATGTAATAGCTATATGTGAAACCAAGATAAGCCCACGTACTACATTATTGACCCCAGGTTTTGTCATGTACAGACAAGATAAACATCACAATGGGAAGGGTCAGGGTGTAGCCATTATGGTTCGTGATAACATTCCAAATTCTGTTATTAAAATAAATAATACCCAACATATCGAAGCGATAGGCATCCAAATAAACATTTCTGGGCATGATCATATCATGGTGTCTGCTTACCAATCACCAAACCTACCATTACTGCACTATGACTTAGATATTTTGTTTAGCCTAGGCCCACGAGTCATCATTATGGGAGACTTTAATGCTAACCACGAGTACTGGCGTAGTAGCTACACTAATACTCGTGGCAGGAGCTTGTTTCGGCATATGCTCGCGAACGATTATTCCATTCTATCACCGGATAAGCCCAGTCAAGTCAACTATCGTGTTGATCTTTGTCCCTCTAAACCTGATCTGGTCCTTATAAATAAAACAAAAGATGTATCTGATATACAAACTCTAACTGCCCTCTCTTCAAATCACCTACCCCTATACTTTGAAGTTGGTGGAACGATCATTCGCAAAACAGTGAAACAGTTTCAGTATCACCGCGCAAACTGGAAGGGCTTTCGCTCCTCGTTGAATGAAAATATTTTTCTCTGCGCCCGGACATTCAAATCTGCAATTGAAATCAATGCAGCCGTTGACAACTTGGAAAACTGTATCATTAAGGCTCGAGATGAGCATATTCCGGTTGGCATCCAAGCAGACAATATGATTAAACTTCCACAGTACATAAAAAAACTTATAAGACACAAAAATTACTTACGTCGAGCTCAACAAATCTGTAACAACCACGATGGTAAAAGGCGCATACGATCTAACATTAACTACCTACAAGTACAAATACAAATTGAAATTCGTAAACACCGTGACCGAGAATGGAACCACAGGCTAGATAAAGTTGACAATCCCAGATCAGACATCTGGCGTCTGATCAAAACAATCAGGCCCAAATCCAGCACGATTCCCCCCTTGAAACTAAACGACACGACTTTAACTGCAACTGTCGATGAGCAATGCAATGCGCTCGCTAGTTCTTTTCGTAATAATATGAATCTTACTACTAACTGGTCTAGCCCCAATCTTGACCTAGAAATAGAAAGTTCTACAAAAATGACTAATGATTACACCATCTTGGACCTTAATCACCCAACGCGACCACACGAAATAACAAAGTACATTAGCAAACTAAAACTGCGTAAATCTCCTGGGGAAGATGGAATTAATAATTTAATGATAAAAAACCTTCCGCAGAAAGCAATTGTCTTACTTACCAAAATATTCAATGCTTGCTTGTTTCTTGGTTATTTCCCCTCATCCTGGAAAACGGCTAAAGTAATTGCTTTAAAGAAACCAGGCAAAGATGATACCTTACCAAGCAGTTATCGACCTATTAGCTTACTTCCCTCTCTAGGCAAACTTTTTGAAAAGGTTATCTATGTTAGATTAGCTGCAGCATCCAAACACCTACTTATCAACGAGCAGTTTGGATTTCGCGACTCGCATTCCACAGCCCAGCAACTGGTCCGAGTGTCAGAGCATATTTCTCACCATCTTAACCTGAAACAATCGTCAGGAATGATTTTGCTGGATATCGAAAAGGCTTTCGACACTGTGTGGCACGAAGGCCTCCTACACAAGCTGATCACTCTTAAAATACCAATGCATTTAGTAAAACTTGTGCAATCATACATCAAGAACCGTACCTTCTGTGTTCACATAGGCGATAACAAATCTATAAGGCAGCTAGTGCCTGCTGGCGTGCCCCAAGGATCGATCCTCGGCCCCTATTTATTCCTTACATATATTAACGACGTTCCCATACAAACACGGACCCATCTGGCCTGTTTTGCTGATGATACCGCATCCTATACGTCATCGAATGACACTAACGTCATTATCAATCGCCTCCAGATGTCCCTGGATCTGCTTCACTCATACTTTACCAAGTGGAAACTCAAACTCAATGAGACAAAGACTGAAGCGATAATGTTTACTCGTCAGCGTAAACCCCCTGACAAGAAACTAAAAATTTCTGGTCATGCGATCCCTTGGAGCAGCGCAGTCCGTTACCTGGGCGTTATCATGGACAGTAAACTCAATTGGACCAAGCATATATGCAAGCTGCGTGTCACAGGTGCACAAGCTCTTGGTGCACTTAGTCCTGTAAAATGTTAAACCGTAGGTGCAACCTCAGTCCTCGAACGAAACTCAGGATTTACACCACTCTTGTCAGGCCTTGTCTTACATATGCATGCCCCGTATGGAGTAGTACCTGCTTAACTAATTATGAACTATTGCAGACAATCCAAAACAAAGCTGTGAAAATTGCGTATGATACTCCATTCAAAACGAACATTAAAAAATTACATATTTCCGAAAATATTCCATTGTTACGTAAGTTCATAATCACCTTAACACTCAAGTTCTTCGATAAATGTAAACATCATAAAAATATCTTGGTTTCAAATATTTCCAATAAGACGACTTCTGATCTTAAATATATCGACGGATATGGCACTTACCGTTTACCCCAGCACTATTATTTGTTTCCTCCGACTGACGTCACACTGGTCTCTGCGCATGCGGCGGGTAGGAGCAAACATTCGAATGACCTGTCTCGCAACCCGCGTCGCCCCGTCACGGCCTGCGTGGCGCGGCCGCGCGGGAGGCAAGGTAGCTCACTCGCTTACTATTAACTAGTTTAGTTAAATTGTATTCATGTTGCCTACGGCTAAGCACTGGTGTGTTCAATATTTTGTGTTACCCGCAATAAGCGGTATCATGTATTTACTTAATATAAATAGATCTACCTAATTTTAGTTTGTGTTCTGTTTAAAATTATATTAATAAGTCTTAATGCAAAAAGTGCACCCAATACAATGGGCCACATTAAATAAATACCCTTAGGTATATTTTTTAATATTTATAACATATGTAATCAGTTTCTTTATGTAATAATCAGAATCTTTTTATCATTGCAACCAGCTTTCAAAGGCGAAAACTAGCCTGTATAAAGTAGCTTTTAATTTTAGTTTTTCGTGTGTAAGTCTATGTGATAGTGTTCTTACATTGTACTTGTTTTAATGACAAATAAAGACCTTTTAAAAACAAAAACAAAACAAAACTTAAAAAACTAATATTATACATCAGTTTAATATTAATACACCATTTTACAAATCAAGCACCTGTTTCACACAAATAATTTATTTTAAAAACAAAGTTTTAACCGACGAAAAATCAATCATCCCCTATTTGCCTACCCTTAAGGTTGGTTTTTTTTTTCCAAATGTATATGGGGCCAACTTCGGAGTATACCCTTTCCAATAAAAAAAGAATTATCAAAATCTAACTATTCTGTAAAAAGTTATGCGAGGTCATACATAAAAAAATAAAAAAATATATAGGTACGCGTCGACTTGAGAACCTCCTCCGTTTTTTTCGTCGGTTGAAAATAAGTTAAAAAGTAATGCTTGTGTACTAAACTCAAACAAATAATATCAAAGACTATTTTATTATATAGAAACGGGCTTCAAAACTCGTCATTACGTTGTATATGTTACTATATATATTTATAAGAAATTTACGGCGTGATTTTTTTAAGTTCGTGAGCGAACAAAGGAAATTATTTTCCCACTTGGACCCTCCAACTTCAAAGGACATTTAGCCGGACAAAACAATGGTTTCAGACAGTAATTTATATGCTAAATAACAAATAATACAGTTAATTGTACGTAACTGCCATCAAAACCCTCTTACCTAATTTTTTTTGATGGATCTGGACACTCATCGGCGCAAAACACTGTTGGTTACGATTTTTTCACAACTTTTGACTTGGACATTGACGTGTGTTGACAGATGAAGTCTGAGTGAAAAGTGTTGCCAGTATAATAAGTATAATACTTACTAAGAAGTCTAAAACTGTATGGTAGGTTTAATTAAGAGTTGCCGTATACAAAATACATAAAATTTTATACCAACAGACGAAGTGGGAAATAATATCCCCTTGTACTAATAAGGGTTAAATTTAGCAGACAGGCCATAGTGCGGATGATATGCGAAAAGGAGTTTGAAAGTGAATGTATGTATGATATTCGTGACAGTGACCGATAGGACCATAATAGTATGTGTGTTCTACATCATAAATGTAGTTAGGTACGTGTGTATTTAAAGGGCAACACCGCCGCTGAAACACACATAAAAAAAATCAAATGTAACTTATGCTTTGTTAATGCTTTGTTTTGACTCAGGCCTCGTTTATGTGCAGGCGTTGCGTGAGGCGGGAACATGTGCAAACACAAACACATAGTCAAGTTATGACAGCCTTCAATGTAAACGCGAGGGCGTTTTCTTATCGCTTCACGCAACTTGCCACTTGCCTCCCCCGTTTGGCCTGCTTTGCGGCCAGCTACGGATTCGTTTCGGTACATCCTCTCTAGGGGCCTGAAGGGCCTCTCTTGCCACGTGCCTCTCATCCATAAACGATGCCTTAGTAGCAATGCACCGTGGAGAAGTTTCCAAAGATGCGAAGTTTCTTGTCAGGAAAGTTCTCAGAACTCAAATTTTACAAACACTGAAAACGTATTTAAAATACTGTTTTACACGGGTCTAACGTGATATTTACTTACCTTTATTTTTGACGTTTCGACACGGGTTGCACCTGTCATGGTCACTGAAAATGTGTTAGAAACTCCCTGGCTACCAACCTAACGGAAACTTATTTTTAAATTCTCTCGAAAGTTTCCTAAATTTCTGAAATTTTTCCTGTTATTTTGAGAATGCTCTGCAACTTATAAATTGGTGTCTTAGGTTTTTCTTAGGTACTTCCTTTACTATAATTTACAAATCATAATATGGGAAACTTATATCTTAATTCAGTGCGCGGCTGACTTATCACAATCAGCTTCCCGGCTGAAAACAAGTTATACCGAATAAGTCGGATTCCACACCACCACCTCCAGTTATTTTCTGAACCGCGTATTTCGTATTTTGTTTCTTCTGCAGGTCATTTTTACAACGCTACTTACAAGGTTCATTTTGCATTGACACAATTTGGCGTCTCATGAGTTTGAGATGCTAAAATAATGTATAAAATATTTACTTACATTGAGGCCCGCCCGTATATCAAGCTACCTAATTCCGAGGTATTATAGTAAGAATCTACCCTGCATTATTTTTTATGTATCCACTTGGAAATTAGGATGCAAGAGGTTCTTTTTACTAAAATTACGTACTCGGCAGCGTTTCAAGAGCATAGCATAAAACCGGTCAAGTGCGAGTCTGACTCGCGCACCGAGACCAAACGTTCATAGGTACCTACACCATACCCGTCACGTTACGACTCCATTCATTCTTGAACGATCTTAACAGCTCATAGTAGAAGTTAACGTTGTACAGCGCCATTTGCATTTTGGTACTAATAACTTGCAACCTAGTATGTTTGTTTATCTGCGATATTTTTTTATTACGCGTACCGATTTCGATTATTATTTTTTTATTTGAAAGAGGGGACTTTAACAATAATCTGATAGGAATTTGAAGATATAAAATTTCATAAAAAAGTAAGTAAATTACAAATTTAATTAAGAAATTATTTTTGATAAATAAAAAAAATAAACTTGATAAAGATATCGTTTTATTTTTCCTGTATTATTTATGTTACTTTTAATCATATGTAATTATTTCAGAATTTTCGCTTAGTAAACTTCGGAGATAAGGGAGGGGTATTTTTTTCTACATTTTCGTTAATAAATCAAAATTTAACCACTGTAGAAAAAAAACTGTTTTAGAAAGTGCAACTCAAGCCCTTTCACATAATACCCTATTTGATCTATTTAGTTAGACTTAGATTTTTTCACCCCCCTCATATTCGTCATTTAAACAGAAAATAAAAAATATTTTTTTTTTTTCATTTTCCATACACGTGTCTTAACCCTTTTAACAGTTGTTCCAAATTTCAAATTGATAGGTAGCTTAAGTAGTTCCTGGGATATTTAACTTTGTGACAGACGGACGGACGAACAGACGGACAGATGGACAGACGGACAGATGGACAGACGGACAGACGGACAGAGTCGCACCATAAGGGTTCCTTATTACCTTTTTGTTACGGAACCCTAAAAATAAAATAGAACTAAACTTTTTTTCTACCTATATTTAAACACAAATAATCATGTAGTCAAAATTTATAATTCCTAATCTGGCTAAATAACGCAAAATTGTGTTTTCACACAAAACATAAGCTAAAGGATATTAGCATCACTAGATATACTGTAATATTCGGACTTGTATATTTTTTGTGAAAAGGGATTTAAGTTTATTTTTAAAGCAATATTTCCATTATGTAGGTGCATACGGATAAGATTCAATCATTATAATAACTTAATTGAAAGTGACTGGATTCAAAGCTAAACCAAACGTATAATAAGCCGTCCTGTAAAATGAGTTTTGTTTTAAGTTGAACCCGGTTACACAGTAGGCACAGAATTTTCAAATGATAAAATGTCAATTTTTATATGGTTCACTGCGGCTAATCCGAACGGGATTCATTTCGATGCTAGTGCTGGAATGGATTCATCCATTCGGTTGTCAAGTATATTTGGTCCTGGAGATTTAAATGTTCATACTCAAGTATGAATATTTTTATACAAAGCTCGTTAAAAGTTTTCACTAATAAAATCCAATTAAACACGACAGAATAATTTAATTTTAGTAGACACCTTCCAAAATCATCTAATACAGAGTGGGCCAAAAATTCTTGCCCTTTTGAAACTTTGATGAAAATAAAACCATTAAAGTTAATTTCCTGATCATTTAATTTTTGTGACTAACATCTATTTAATGCAATTTATTTTTTGAAAATAATATCTTTGAGATGCCCCCATCTCGTCTCTGGCACTCCTGCAAACGACTACGCAGATTTTGGGAAACTCGCTGACACATGCTGCGTGGAATCACGGCTATCACATCGCGGATGTTTTGCTTGAGTTTGGATATTGTCTTCGGTTTTTTTACTTAAAACTCGACTTTATTAAATATCCCCGCACGAAAAAATCGGCGGGAGTGAGATCCGGGCTTCCTCCTAAATAGGCGGCGAACGGTTAACGGAACATACAAATTGTTGCTTTTGTAAAATTGTTTTACACAAAAAGCTCGTTGTTGATCAGTAAAACGCTTTACTGCAAATAAAACTGCATAAAGTAATGTCATATTTCCCTCCACTCAAAAACTATATAATTTAATATTATACAAGATATTCAGTGTTGCCATTTGCAAACATTTATGGCCCATCCTATTATGATACAAGTGCGGAAAGTAGGTAATTCCCAACGAGTGGCAATGACCAAAAACACGACCGTCAGTGTATAATTAGTAAATTATCTTTTGTTACTCGTATTACTTAATGGTTATTAGGTATATACCTATTAGCAAATACCTAAACCTCGGTCCAAGGTCTAAAAAATGTACTTAGACTATCAAATACTTCCATTTATTATAAAAAAATCAAATACCTATTCGTAAATTTGCAACATTCCCTCGACATTGTGACAATAAAATTGTATTATTTAAATGTCAGCCAAAAGAGTTTAAAACATAAGAATAACAACATTGACCATTTAAGAAAATAATTGTCGAAATATTGTGTCGTTTTTAGCTCCGTCTGGAGGGTCCGCCAAGAAAAAAGCGCATTACTCGCCGTTCTGAACAGACGGTGCCACCTGCTTTCATCGTTACCATTCGGGTTATTGCGTCTAGAAAAATAAGAATCCATTCCGGCGAACGGCGGGACATTAAGAGCTATTATAGCGAGACTTCGATGCTCAATTGTGCATAACAATTTTTGTAATCAACATAAACTGTCCGTTATAAGTTTCTAGTTTCTGTCAGAAAATTAGTTTTAGGCACAATGTTTCAGTGGCGACTACTTTTTTGCATAGTCGTCAACTACTCAATGTTTATACATTTACATTGAGCAGAGGCTAATCACGAATTGAGCACGATGTCGGTCGTAATTTAACTTTTGGAATACGCTCATTCAACATATTAACCTACGAACAAAAATAACATGGAAGCCGCATCTCAGTACTTCGCCGTTAAATTTATCGGGACAGTTAGCACACAAACACAAATACACTTACATTTAAATAAGACGTTACGTATACAGCGCCTTTCTCCGAACATGACAAACAAAATAATAGTCATCTCTTTTACACTATTGTGAACACTTACGTGTACGTGAAAAAGATAGATTGTCAATAATATTAATCAGTAACATTATCCTCCAATGAGCTTCTTGCTGCACGCACTAGCAGCAGCCCGCCCAGCCAACGCCCGTTCACCGTTTGTCAGTTATGGATAGGTTTATGCCATACATTAAAGAGCCATTCAAATAATTAATGTATTATTTGTGCAGTTTTGTAGATACCAAATATGTAGGTTAGAATATTGTTATAAAATAAAACAGACTCAAGTTGGCATAGGTAATTTTCGTCATACAGTATAATGTAAAGTTACTTACCTATCGATATTTACAAAGGCTTGGCCACACAGAGTGCGCGACGCAACAACTGAACAATTGTTTTAATAAATAAAAAGGTTTTTAGTGTCACAATAGATTTATTTTGTTTGAGTGTTTATTGTGTGTTACATACAGATTATTAACACACTACAGGTAATATAATTTACACCATATTTATAACATGAACGCGAGACAAATGACGCGGGAGACGAAGCAACACGAACGTTTCCGATTGTGCTCGAACTTAACTAAAAACCTACGATCAGCACTGCCGACCAGTCGGCCGAATTCAAAAACCCACGAGTCGGCCGACTAGCCTGTCGGCAAAATCCGTTGTCATTTTTTTTAAACCACGGCGGTGGCAAACAAGCTTACGGCCTGCCTGGTGTTAAGCTGGTACCGTCGCCTATGGACACTTGTGACTCCAGAAGAATCACAAGCGCGTTGTCGACCCTTTATTCACTTGAGGATTCGCTGTTTTGGCAGATAGAAACATGCAGGTCCCTCACTCCCAACACAGCGCACCCTAGGGAGCTCTGGCGACCTTACTCACCACCAGGAACACAACACCACATACTTCATCATGCAATAATATAGCAACACTACAAAGCAGTGGTGCTATTATGGCTGCGGTCTTCTGTAAGGTGGAGGTACTTCCCCAGTTGGGCTGCTCCACATACGAGCGAGATGACATTCCGCTGTGCCCTACCTCTCTTCTACCTATTTCATTTCATTTCATTTATTTCATTGTTAAGTCATGTAGGTACATACATTATAATTAAGGTGTTAAAATTCAATCTCCAACTAAAATCCAATAAGTTACATAATAAAATAATCGACTTACTTCATTTGGCATAATATCATCCCTATAGACAAAAAGTGATCATATATTTTAAAGGTTTTACTGAAGCTATCGGTTTACTTACGCGTGAAAAGTGATGCCATTTTCCTTGGAATGGTCGGAATGGTTTTTGCACCACTTTACAACACATGAGTGCATCTTAAATTAGAATAAATCTTGTATTTTGTTAGTAAAAGCATTCCCGACCGTCATGTCCGTCACTCGCTGACATCCCAGTCAAACTGAAGTCGTATGCGGCACAGTTTGTAAGGACCGCCCACAGCGGCACAGTTTTCGTTGCGCTAGAATTGAGCGGACAGAATGCTTCCATGTTATTTTTGTTCGTAGATTAACTGATGTGTCTGGCGGAGTGGTAACGCGATTCATCGGCCGTTTTAGGTAACAATTAAAATTGAGCAATTTCATATGACGCGTGACAGTTTGACGCCCAAGATAGAGGATAGGACTGGCAAGTAAAATGTTTGTTTTTTTAAATGTAACGACGTAAATGTCCCACATTGCACAACGCCTTATTTCTTGGTACTCTGAATATTGATAGCAATAGAGGTGAATAACAGAGTGTCAATTATAGGAATAAAGACACTGAGACGTTTAACTTACTATTTGCTAAGCTAATGATTACGTCACTACGATCTAGCTGTTTTCTTTACCTACACTTTCTATTATTTTTATAAAGATAATCAGCATGTTTTTTAAGTAATTTAACTTGTCTACAATTGATGATTGGTTAAAGGTGATTGATGGTAGGTGGACCAAAAAGGTGTCAGTGATTGGTGGCCACTTCTAGGTAAAAGGAGCGTCGGTCGTCCACCAGCTCGATGGGTGGACGATATTAGGAACAGCGCGGGTCACTTCTGGATAAGATTAGCTCAGGATAGGGGCGGGTCGAAAAGAGGCCTATGCTCAGCAGTGGGCGATTACGGACTGACAATGATGATGATGATGACAAGGTAATTGTTTGTTATGATTATAATATGCCTAGAGGAAAAGTAAAGTTTTTAGAGAGGTAGGGCACAGCGGAATGTCATCTCGCTCGTATGTGGAGCAGCCCAACTGGGGAAGTACCTCCACCTTACAGAAGACCGCAGCCATAATAGCACCACTGCTTTGTAGTGTTGCTATATTATTGCATGCTATGAAGTATATGGTGTTGTGTTCCTGGTGGTGAGTAAGGTCGCCAGAGCTACCTAGGGTGCGCTGTGTTGGGAGTGAGGGACCCTGCATGTCTCTATCTGCTAACACAGCGAATCCTCAAGTAAATAAAGGGTCGGCAACGCGCTTGTGATTCTTCTGGATTCAAAAGTGTCCATAGGCGACGGTACCATCTTAACATCAGGCAGGCCGTAAGCTTGTTTGCCACCGTCGTAGTATTAAATAAAAATAAAAAAGTGACAAAACAGTACCACCACTTATTACCGCATTAAATAGCTTTAGTCTGTGCCATATATTTTTAATGAATGTGTTGTTTCGCTACGCGCACTTAGCGTCTGTTAAGACTGTTTTATTAAATAAAAACATTAGTAGTCTTATTTGATACTTCCTTAGAGCTGCAGCAGGCTGCCTTGGCATGGTTGACTAATTAAATCTCCAGAAAACCTGTTTGTATTCATTTTTTAATTTAAGTTCTGACATACACTTTAGTTCATCACTATCTTTATTGTAAGACAATGTGAGGCAATGAGAAAGGTTCTGTTAAGTACGAGCTGATAGTTAAGTTTCAGTTGTATCATCTATTTTTCTTAGTTTCATATAATGGTGTACTGCAAGACGGCACTGAACGGGCAGACACCGAGGTAATCTTATACTTAAGTGTTATTTTATTTTTTATTTTTTTTATTTTTATTTATTGGTATTGAGGATAACAACAGCCGTAGATATAACTAATACTTGGTAATTACATAATACAAGGCCAATAACAGTCATCCATTAATTACTTAAGAAACTATTAACAAGGTAAGTCAAACATAGTGAAAATGTTCAATCAGGTTTTAAACTAAAACTAAAAAATTAACAAGACGCTAAAAAAAAAACAAATGTTAGTTAGACTCCAATAGACTAACAGCTTAAATTAACATAACTTAAAAAATAAAGTCAGACGAAGTTAAACCTGGACTAAAAGGATTTACAATAATATAAAAAAAAACTACTAATAGTAACAGAAACACCACCGATGGTATAATATATTAATTCAACACTTTACTTACTTAAAAGTCTTTACTTCATTAAAAGTAAAAAATCGATCGGTAAAGTACACATGTGAATACACCCAGTACCCAAGAACACATCAAGAAGTAAATTGATTAACGGCCCGCACATGTCCACGCCAGGATGATCCTATTGCATATGTATTTTTTTTTGTTGAATTGGCAAATTATTTTTTGTTTAGTATATATACATATATATTCATATATTATCTTTATGTTTGTTCAAAATCGAATAAATATCACTTTTAAATTTATTTTTTGAACCTACAAATGGATCAGCAATGTAAAATTCGGTGTTATACAAGCGAGGGATCCGTGCCAACACAGCGTTAGCTCCATAGTTAGTGGAGTGAAAGGGAACGTGAAATAGGGTCTTGTGTCGCGTACGCCTTGGAACTCGAAACGATAGGCCGGATAGTAATTCAGGACAATCCAAACGATTACTAATTATGTCGAAAAGTAGACTCATGTCAGCTATTTTTCGTCTATCTTCAAGTGGTAGGATATTATATTTTCGACAGTTATCAACGTATCCAAGGGATGATTTGTCAAATTTGTAGTTTAAATGATTCACAAACTTCTTCTGAATTCTTTCAATTCGATTTTTATGAATAGCGTAACAGACTGACCATATAGGAGATGCATATTCGAGAATACATCTCACATATGCGTAATATACAATTTTTAGACTTAACAAACTTTGAAACGGTTTACACGTCCTCATTACAAATCCCAAGTTGCGATAGGATCTGTTAACAATAGAGTCAACATGATTTCTCATCGTCATTCTGGAGTCCAGCATCACTCCTAGGTCACGCACAACGTCAGCTCTGCTCATCGCTGCGTCTCTAAACTTATAGGAGAAAATTATTGGCTTAGGGCTACGGGTAAAACTTATACATTGACACTTTTTTAAACTGATAGTGATCTTATTTTGTGAGTAGTATTGGACTAGGTTATTAAGATCACTCTGCAGGAGCTCGCAGTCTGCTAAAGATTTTACTCTCATAAAAACTTTTTTATCATCTGCATATAACAAATGGCGTGCGGTGTTGAAACATGTATCTATATCAAATATATAAGCATTATAGAAGAGAGGGCCGAGATGGGAGCCCTGGGGCACGCCAGAGGGAATCCCGATGTAGTCAGACCTGAAACCACCAAGAACCACAGCTTGGGAACGATTAGTAAGGTATGATTTAACCCATCTGAGTAAATCGCCATGTATTCCTAGAGCTTCAAGTTTTGTGAGAAGTATGACGTGGTCGACTCGATCAAACGCTTTTTCAAAATCTGTATATATCACGTCAACCTTCCCACCACCCTCCATTTCTGTTAAAATGAAATTCGAGAAGCAAGCTAAATTTGAGACTGTCGAGCGTCCTTTTAGAAAACCATGCTGTTTATCCGATATTCCACGACTTATAAAAGGATAGATATTATTAAAAATGATGGATTCAAAAAGCTTTCCTATGGTGTTGAGAATCGAGATGGGTCGATAGTTATCTATATTGGACTTGGAACCTTTTTTATGTATAGGTATGATGTGAGCTTTTTTCCAGATGTGAGGAAAAATACAGTCGTTTAAGGAATGTCGAAAGAGAATTGTTAACGGATATGCAAGACTATCAGCACAAGAAGACAAGAAAATTGGCGGAACGCTATCACAGCCTGCACCCTTAGTTTTATCTAGGTCCTTTAAAAACTTTAAAACAGTTTCGTAACTTACATCGATACCGGACATTACCTCGCTATGGTTGCTGCTCTTAAGAATAAAGTTAGGGTCGGGGGACGAGTTGGTACCCGTAGTGTCAAAAACGCTTTCAAAGAACGTGTTAAACGCGTTGCAGATATCTCTGCCGCTGCTGTAAGTATTGGTACCAAGAGTGAAACAATTAGGATAATTCGAGCCACCCCTCTTAGATTTTACGTACTTCCAAAAATATTTGGGGGAACGCCTAATGTAATATTCTGTGTTGCGAGTAAAACGCTGAAAGCATTCATCTTGTACGCGTTTTTGTCTAGCTCTAAGCATTGAGAACTCATCATAATCACGTGGGTTTGAGAATTTTTTCCATCGTCGATGTACTTTTGATTTTTCGCGCATTATTTTGATGAGGGAAGAACTGTACCAAATCGGGTATGAATCATTATTAGGGTATGACATAGGTACAAATTGTAAAAAACACTCATTTAGTTTATTATAGAAGTTGTCAACAGATTTGTTGATGTCACTTGTGTTTAATACTGACACCCAGTCTATACTACTTAGGTGTGCATTGATTGCTAGATAATCACATTTAAAAAAGTTAAAGCGAAGGGCTTTGACCGGTTTTAATGGTTTGACATACAGGTCCAAGATATCAATTGAAAGTGGTGGGTGATAAACGTCTAATTTTGAGATCGGTTCACATTGTGTCACAATTAAAGGCAGATTGCTAAAACATAGATCCAAAATGTTACCACTAGAGTTCGTAATAAAATTGTACTGAGTTAAGCCTAAATATTGCATGTCCTCCACGAACGATAATGCAGCGTTTTGATAATCCGACCCGCCCTTATGTAGCAAGGAAAAACCCAAATTACTGCTCCACGATATACAGGGCAGGTTGAAGTCACCCAATAATAAATAATTGCAATTCGGGAACTTTTCAAACATATGCGTAGTGTTATTCTCAATTTCATTCAGTTGGAGTGGCAAGTTATCTTCAACCGGCGCAAGGTATGCTAACGCCGCTATCAAGTCAGCTTGGGTGCCCAGAGCACGGGCGGGGATACTTACACACAGCGATTCGATGCCCGAGCATGACCACTCACGGCACACCGCAGCACCAAGATTGCGACGGGTTTTTTCAAATATGCTACAAAACACTAAAGGCAATGGCTTTGATAATGTTTGTACCGAATTAATACTACCTACAACATTCGCTAACCTAAAGACAGCGGCCAAAAGGAGGAGCATAAGGAGATCACCGTGAAAGACGTTAAGTATGCCGAAGTCAGACCGCACCGCACGCCACCTCCGTTCCGGCGCAATCTGTCTGTGATGAGACCGCTAATTCGATCCCGCTTGCGACACTGAGACCTTGAGGGAACTCATTTGCCTGCATTAGAAACTTAAGGGGATATTTATACAAGATAACATTAAAACAAAATGTAACAATATAAAAAAAAAATCACTTACAAATTTATCACCAAGTTATCCTAAAGTTAACACTATTTTTGTAATCTGGATGATTCATTTCGGGATATCACCTAACGTATATCTCCATAAATAACTTGTTTTTGTTATACTTCACAATACATAAATTTCAAATGTACCTTCCTAATAACACTATACAGCATACATAATGTATTTACGTACAATCTGCTAAAATCTCTTGAAGATTGACTTTATATTGGTTCACGTTACACTGATATCTGCGCTAAAGTGAAATCCACATTTTCCGATCTACTTTTAACCTGCCCGCAAAGGTTGCCGATCACAATCTACCTCCTCTGTCAGTACCATTTGTTTTCATAACGGATTTTTTCTTTTTCGCCGATGTCTATATCGAACTTGGAGAAAAACCAATTCCGCTTTACAAAGGCGGCCAATTTATGAGCCAGTGCACGCGATCCCCGCGGGAAAACACTACCTCCATACGTGTATGATTTGTGGCGCTTCTAAATTCAAAATTAATTCTTGGTTGGAAATTTGATGAGTAAATTAGGGCGGTTTCACGAATGGGGGACTAGGAAATGAAATGTCAGGGTGTTGACGAATTCGTCTATTGTGAAGACGACAGATTTCCCGTCGGGGAGCAAAGTTCGTCGTGACGGATATACGTTTTAAATTGGCTTAATTATAGTGGACAGGCCAGATTGAACTGATGAAATGCGACCCGGAGGCCAAAAATTGTAATAGGAGTTTTATTATCTGGCAATTGGGTGTGCGTAATTAATGATAATTTAATTTATTTATTTATTTCAGACTCAGGGTCCATATAAATGTTAGTGATTAGGTAGGTGATTACAATACACATACTTACAAACTAGAGGTTAGTACAAATTATACATTAAAAACAAACAAGAAAAGGAATATAGCAATGTCAATATAAAAAATAATACATAATAATAATATTTCTGCGAATGTCAATTTGTTTATAGCTAAAAAAATTAAACATTCTGGAACATTTACTTTTATTATTTATTATTTAATGTCAAATATTTTAGGCCTATCACCTATGTGAATGGAGTTCCAGTGCCTCACTACAGGGCAGTCGAACCTGTCCAGCACAACACTCAGAAGGCTGTTGGTACTGGCTCGCACTCTGCTCATCACAGAGGCAACACGTTTCCTCAATATTGTTTTAAAGCCATCCGTGTTAGCCTCTGCAAACATACCAGAAGCGCTGCACCAGCGAGGCAGTCCCAACAGCATCCTAAAAGCGTTATTGTACTGAACGCGTAGACTGTTGTACGTTTTTTGAGCATAAACACGTCATTTTAGATAAACACGTCAAAAATAAGTATTTGCTTACCTGCAGGTATTGGAATTTACGGATCGCTAGGACGAGTAAACTCTGAACAATGAAAGAAAGAAAGAAATAATGAAAATAAGTTTATGAATCATATAATGTCTGAGAGCTGAGCAATGAGCGCTTTGTAGCACCAAATGCGGCTGAAATATTCAATTAATAAACGAATATCAGCGAAATGTAAATTACGTAGGCGGATGATTGATAATGACTAATGAAATGAGCACATAACTGAATCTAATACGGGTTATTAAATTTGATAGGTGTAAAGTCGATTATTTGTTTACAAAGCCCGCTTGACATTATAATATATAACTGTTGGCAAATTAATAACACGCTGGAATATTGATGTGCACCAAAGTTTACAATAGTTTAAATAGCTTTGTGTGTAGTTTCAAAGTGGATTGGGTTAAGCTTGCCGTCTGTACAAACAAGTAGGTAAGTTCTATTGTTTAGCGCATTTGTGTCTAAGTATTAAAATGATTGTAATTTTTGACGTACACCTCTGCAAAATCTTGCAAAGAGAAAGGTAATATACACTAAAGTGTTAGCCCAACACGCGCAGTGCGCACAAGAGTTACAGACAACAAAGAAAGTGGTTTACCACTTTTCGGCTCTCTCATATTTTGTATGTCAAGGTTCATAAGTGGTAGCGTTCAAGTTCAAATCACAAGATTTCATGCTACAAAAACGAGTCATTTCAGGGCGAGCGATGAGAAATGAATACCATTATTACACACATACATGCGTAACTACTTTTGATGCTGACTGCACAACATAATATCTTTGCGTCAAGCTGCCTCGAGGAATGCCAATCCTGTCGTGACTGTGTATATTGACAGACATTCTAATGTACTCTATGAGTAACTATTCCTAACCGTAATATCATACATATATATTCATTTTCTCAAGTATATACAAGATGAACATTAACTTAATTAAATTAAAACTAAGTTAAATTTAAAAAAACTATAAGGGTTCCGTTTTTGCAACTTTACGTTATTTGACAACCGCTTTAGCCTAGTTGGTAGTGACCCTGCCTACGAATCAAGAGGTCCTGGGTTCGAATACCGGTAAGGGCAAATATATGTGTAATGATAATAAGATTCCTGGATGTTTTTTATGTATTACTGTCTGTATCCATCATAAGAATCATAACTCAAGCCTTATTGAGCTTACTATGGGGCTAGTTCGATTTCTGTTCCTTAATATTTATATTTATTAATTATTTATTTGAGTTTTCGATAAAATATTATCCAAATATACTCCCGGCTTGCCTACGGATGTGTGTTTGAAGCCATAACTGCAGAAAATACTTTTATATATCTATTTAGTAGGTACCTATTACTACTGTGCGGTTACAAAATGTCTCGCCAACGATATCATTATTGGTTTGAAATGGCATACTGTCGATACTATAATTAATCCGATCCGCGTTTCATCGTCTGATCCCATATAAATTTATTATTATCATTTTAATGGTAGACAGGATCAAGCTAGACAAAGCCGTCTCCAGGATATTGATTAACATTTAATCAAACCGTGGTTCGTAACTAGAACTGTATTCACGAGATTCACGGGTTTCCCAATTGAAGCCTGTCAATTAACATGGGGGACAGAACCCGCTAATTAGCCCTCTTGTTGACTGCGCCGGCTCAAATAACATTGTTTATCATGGTGTCACAAATCCAGTAACAGGTACAAACTAGGAATAAGTTTCAGTCGAAAATTACATTTTTGGTACAAGCTTTTATTGCCGTACTTTTCTGTAGGTATACCGTCATCAAATTGAGACGATTCTAACGTGCCAGACTCAACGGGATAGCGTCGGTTAAGTACTGAATTTCCATGGCCACCAGAAGGTGGCAGACAGAAGTCTCCATCATCAGATCAGCTCGATGGTACCATAATATTGAATTGTCATCCTTCACCCAAAATTTCAGCTCAATCGGCTGTAGATATCTGCTTCAAAATTGAGGTACAAGATTACTACCGAACAAACATTTGTAGTTAGATTCCTACATTACTTACATAGTTGGCTAGGTATTAATAGAAAGCTTGTAAAACGGCATGTGGTATGGTCACTCTTAAAACTTTCACTGCCAGGAACCCGCCTAGTTACATTTACTAAACGATTAATTATAATGAGTAACGAGCCAGACTTAAAGGTTAAGTTGAGTTTATTTTCTTTTCGAAGCCTATAATTTCCCACTCCTGGGCAAAGGCATCTCGACTTCCACTCGTCCCGGCACTAAGCAATCTCCAGCGTTACGAAATGGGTCTGTCGTCCGGTTATCTCCGTCTCGGCCTGCCATGTAGACATTAACATTTTGTGATGCCAAAAAGGGGCTAGACTCAGCATACTGTTGCAATGAGTACCTACTGAGTACATACACTGCAACGCTGATTTTCAGACCCTTACATATAAGTAATAAGTTTTAATTCTAATTAATATTGTCGGAACGGATTGAATATGTTATTGGAATGTGAGTAATGTTGTGTATATTTTAAATTATGTAATGACTGTGGTTTGGTTGTACTTGTATATAAATATGTATGTTAAGTAAGCAAGTATGTTAAAAATATGAAATAAAATAATAAACAATTTGAAATGACACGTATATAGTAAGCATCAAAGATACGAGGCCAAGACTCGACCGCCCAAGGGTAGAGTTTTTTTGTATCTGGAGGAGGTGTCGTTTTAATTTTAATTTAAAACTGCTCAGACAATTAATATTTTTGAGAGGTGGAAGTATATTATTCCAACACTTGGTTGCTGTGTACTTAAAACTACCCCGAAAAGCGGTGGTGTGGTGATGAGGAATTATGAAATTTTGGCTGATTGATCTAAGGCCATACACTGTGGAACTATTTTTACGCCAAGTGACCTTTTTAAACAAATAATATGTCGTCGTCGAAACTTCTATTTGTATACTTTTTTTATGAAGTACAGCTTACAGCTGTACAAGCAACAATACAACAGGAGCAAGATTTTATTTTGCCCCTATAGGTAGGCCCCTAATGCCTATGAGTTGCGATCTTAAGGTAAGTGACAGAAGTTTGGTTTCAGAGATAGAAACAAAACACAAATACAAAATATTTTATTTTATTTGTTAAACATAGAGATGTACATCGGTGTTTTAGTTTATGGTTTGTATGAAAACAATAAGGCATACAAATAGCTACAAAATAGCATGCAGCATGCATACTTACACACTAAATATAAAATCGTTAAGTATGCTATTATTTGCTTATGTTATGTTAGTATCATTTAAAAATTCATGTATGGAATAGTATGCTTTGGCAGATAGAAATTTAAACAGTTTTTTTAAATAAATGGAGTTTCAAAATGGCTATTGGCAATTGGTTAAAAATTCTAGGCGCCATTCCAAACATGCTTTTCGAAAGTAGGGCAGTTTTGTATGGTCCATAGTTTATCTTACCCTGCATACGTGCACTATTAAAGCTAGAAAACTGGTTACTGTTTAACATACATTGCTGTTTTAAAAAATATAGAGTGATGGGAATGTCAAGATATTTAATTTGATAAATTAGGGTTAACATGATTCGCAGGGGTGAAGGCTGCAAACGGATCTAATACATTTATTCTGACCTTTGAAGACTAGGTCTATCTGTAAATTTGCCCCAAAATATTAATCCGTACCTTAGTGTAGATGTAACATAGTCATGATAAGATGTCAAGACTACAGATTGGTTAACTTTTTTACTAAGATGATACAGAGCATATGAATATTTATTTAGTTTCTTACGTAGAGTGTCAATTTGGTTTTTCCAGGTCAATTTATTATCTAAGTAACAAAACTGTTATAGAAACCAGTGATAGGCAGAGCAAATCGCTGATGATTGTAGTTACGGGCGGAATAATACCCTTATACTACTAGCTTACGTACCTATTTGTAGAATACACATTCGATTAAAGTAAATTCGATATTTCAATTGCCTTTGATATAGAGAAATGGGCGTTATTATAAATTGCCTGTATAGGTACGTTTATAATACAGCAATATTAAGATAAAGAGGTTTGTCTAAGTTTGTTTCGGTATTTCTTCTTATTCCAATTGTCAGGTATGAATCTAGTAGATTCGCTCGCAGAGTCTTAAACTCATTAGCTAGCTAGGCAGGTAAAGAAGTTAGGATCATTCAGACTCTATCCAAGCAAGAAAGTAGCTTTGTGTGTGTGAAAACCGGCCAAGTGCGAGTCGGACTCGCGCACGAAGGGTTCCGTATCTATAAAAAACTATTTTATTCTGTGTTTTTAGTATTTGTTGTTATAGCGGCAACAGAAATACATCATCTGTGAAAATTTCAGCTGTCAAACTATCACTGTTGTTGAGATACAGCCTGGTGACAGACGGACAGCGGAGTCTTAGTAATAGGGTCCCGTTTTACTCTTTGAGTACGGAACCCTAAAAATTACCACACAACCCGTCGCTAAGATTTTGTTCAAAATATGAGTACATAGGGCTGAATATTAGTATATAAAAGGTATCAAAATAATCTAGATAATAGAAAATCTAAGGGCCACGATCTTAATTAGGTATCCGAATGATAAATAGGAAGTTGGAGATTTAAAAAAAATATATATAAAATATTTATATTCATTAAAAGATTATTGACCTGAATTAGGATGCAGTAGTTGAACATAGGGTAACATGTACAGATAGAGAGGAGTCAAAGTCTTATTTACTACACATAGTTAATAGTAGTTAATGTGACTGTACATAATGAAGGGCATTAAACACGAGTGTTATAATGCCTAATTATGTACAGTTATATACACTACTTTATCTAATAAATAAATATTAATAAATATTATGGGACAATCTTACACAAATCAACCTAGGCCCACGGTAAGCTCAGTAGTAAGGCTTGTGTTATGGGTACTAGGCGATGATATATATAATAGATAAATACATATAGATACTTTTATACATATATAACATCCATAACTCAGGAACAAATATTCGTGATAAACACACAAATAAATGCCCTGACCGGGATTCGAACCCGGGACCTCCAGCTTCGTAGGCAGAGTCACTACCCACTGGGCTACGGAGGCTGTATCTATCCACATTAAAAGCTTCCATGATGCATTCAGGAGCCGCGTATTATGACCGGCATCGCGGCGTTGTTTTCTGGCAGCTGTCATAGTTTTTTTTTTTATTCAGAGACAAACTAGAGTCAGCCCCAAATATGATATCGTTCGATATCTTACTTACGTGCGACATTTCTCAAATTTGTATGCAAACTGACAATTAATTTCGAACTAAACGTCATCTCGACTGATATTAGAATAGAGGTCAAATCAAATTTCTTTGTTTTTCAGATATGTTCGAAACTTGAATGAAATAATATTATTGAAATCGATGTTATTATTTAGCAATAATAATATTTTCACAGATAAGAAATTTGTTCTAACAAAACAGTCAATTTTTATGGTGGTTGGTCATAATGTTCGATTCGTGAACGCATCATGGAGGGTTTATGATATTTGGATAGATAAAAGATTTTTTCTACTCCTGTACCGTTATCTGTCATTTATATAGGCTGTAGCTCAAATACAATGACACCACTAATAAGTCGTCGAAAAACTCTATGCTCTATGGCTCAAAAACGCACTGTTTAGCGTACTTTTTTGGTTCATACATTTTTCATAAAAGCACTGTTAAACTTTTTTAAATCGGCCGCTATATTGCAGTGGTGCCAACTTCATAAACAAATATTTCGAAATGAAAGTTTTTATTTACGATTTAACATTTGTATATTATACATTATTTACTACAATAATAATAAATCATCATCTATTGTGTGTTAAATTACATGTATTATTAATTCTTGGTATTATTTATAAAAATAAACAGTTCGAATTCGGTCCGGGTCCGGATTAGGTATGGTTCGGATGGCAAATGCAAACAAATTAAAAACAAAACAAACCATAAACAAGAAGTGTCACATTTCCGATTTCCCACCACAATGTTTATATTGTTCAAAATGAAAAGATGCAAGATGATAAACTGTTAGTCCTAGAATATTAAGATTGTATTCGTGTTTGTGAAGATAAAAGTGTACGTTCCTTTTAAAATGGTCGAAGCGATTCATAACTGCACTCCTGAAGAAATTGCGTGAGTAGCAAAAGTACGAATAGAAAACTTGCTGCCCGAAAAGGCTAACTAATTTGTAGTCTGCTATTTATTTAAAATTTGTCGTAGAAAAAGTATTGTATGCAACGGTTTATAACTGGTCTAAAAACGCTCGTGGCGTCTTTAATTGCGATGCTCGCCAAGGCTCACATCGCAACTCACGCCACTCGCATTTTAAGACCCTTCTTATAAAACAGTTGCATAAAATACTATAGAATATGAGCACCTCTTATATATTGTCTGTTACTTTTGACTGCGGAAACATTATATTTTTCTCTACAATATATTTTTTTTCGGCGTCGTTTATATATCCTGGTACTTGGGCGACCGAGCTCTGCTCTGAGTGGAAATAAAGAAATGTGGAAAATAATTTCTTTAAAATCGTTAGAACCGTATTCAAGAACTTGAACATATATATAATAGAACGATGTGAGAACGTGAATAGCTACATATAATATAAAATATTGCTCGTTTAATAGGATAACATGTTGTACCCAACCTAAGCGTTCTTGTGTGCTTTTTTCTTTACTAAATCCCCACAACGCGCAGAAACAATCGATATCGCTTACCTAATACCCACGCGGATCAATTATGGACTTAGGATAGGCAACGTGCATGCGAGTTTCCGGGCTGCAAGATTGTATGCGTCTGAGGGCTACTGTAACAACTGACCATCAGGCGTCGCCGTACTTACGCTGGTTTTTAACTTTCAGGTAGCACAACTTTTTTTACTTGCAAAACGTAGTAGTAGGTTCAAATAACATACCAAAAAAGTAGCTTTATATCGCGTTTTGCGTTTTTAGGATTTTTTTGTGTAAGATTTTACTAGCCTAATATGTTCATTTGCACTTTTGTAGTCTCCATTTCGAACATACATTGCTGCATTTTCTAGCAGTCTCGTGGGTCGTGTTCCAAAAGCTATTTATCGCTGTGTAAACGTCTAAAGCAAGCAAACGATCAACAAATTACAAAAAACAGGCTAAAAATAACAAAGGAACTCTTGGAAATGTTGCCAGGCGAATTAACTATTAAGGCATAATTGCGAGATAATCGAATTCCTGAGAAAACCAGTAAAGTGCTGCATCAAAGTGCTGGAATGTAATTAATCTAGTTAAAAACATTCCTTGCATTCCTTTCCTAGAGTATATAATAATCGTACGCAAAACTATTTTTTTTTGCGTAGCTACTTTTGATGCTGACTGTACCCTAAAGGAACCCGGGGTCCTTTTTGGTACCTAAGGGGTCGAAAGAGGAATGAAAGAATGACAAGAAATGGGAGCGTCAGAATAGATGCTGCCCCAGTTGGAATTCTTATATTGTACTTATTTGCAATTTGATTATGTTTAGACGTATTAGTACTCCCATGCATCATGCGGCGTGCGAGTATACGCGGACGCGGACGAAACTGATATATTTATTCTCTTTCAATTATACCCGATCAAGTAATAATAACCACTCAATCACCGATAATCTACGAGTTGAGCGAGCTCCGTGCGGCTTAGGGCCGGCTATGGGGATGTATGCATCGGCACGTCTCGACGGTAACGCGGCGAATATCGCTGGGAAGCATAACAGGGGAGGCACGCGGCAATACACAGTTAGACGCAATGCGAGGATTTCAAACATATGCATGGCAACAGATTGTGGAGATTGTAGAGTGCATTAACCCATTCGAGGCCAGGCATCACTGCGTGTGCAACACAGTAGCGCGTAGCAGCATTTTTCCACTTTCTAACGGGAAGCGCTCGTAGAGACATGACTCATGAGTGAATGTCCTTGAAGTCCTTGAATTGGTTTATCACGTGCTCAGGGTCGGTATTGGACTTATGTCTCTCTCATGTACGTATATTATCATTTTAAAAGCCCAAAATATTCTTCCATTTTGTCGGCGTTATTAATTTATATACATATGCCGAATAAAGCTTTATAGTAATAAATAAAGGTCACTGAGTTAAGCTGCAGGCGGACAGACCGACAGACGGGCATGGCGAAACTATAATAACCTATTAAAAATCTTGGAAACAGTTAATTTACTTTAAGATGTGGTATGGAACAGAAATAAATAGACTGTATAATCGCGTATGTTCATCAAACAGCTATTAAAATGGGAGTAGAGGTGATTTTGGCGAATCCCATAAAATTTTAAATAACATATCAGTCGCTAAAGTGAACAGGATTAATTGTAAGCGCAAAGCGTGCCTTTTGTGCTTGTTGCCCTGTTTGTGTTGCGGTTTTTGGCTTCGCAGCGCAGTGACAATCGCAAAATGCAGTAAAATCGACCAAAGAAAAATCGCCTTTATTTATTAATTAATACATTTCACAATCTTCCAAAAAAAAATATTTTAACCACTGATTTCTTGATTTTTTGATGTCCACCCATCAAGTTCAATATACCAGCTGCATTTCTCATTCTGAACAAATCTGTTGTCCAAACACGCCTAAGTATTTTTCTTCTTTATACGCCAGAATGGATTAAAATAAACTCAGCCCACACCACATCCACTTCCACCATTTTGACTACTTACCTACTTACAACTGGATATATTGCCGAGCCGAGCATATATTGGAGAGTATCATCCAGTGTTTACTCATAAATGCAAAAATTCGCATCAAGCAAAGGTGTATGTCAGCAGGAAGCACGGCACGAATCGGCTCCCCATACAAACATAGTTTGGCTCTCACTGTTAAACGGCGTGCTGAAATAACATGAAACTTTGCATAAACAATGGAGTCCTAAGGAAGAATTTTGGCAGAAAGGAGTCAAGTTCCGGCGTTTCCGCGGTCAGTTACCTGTCACCACGAAATTACGGAACACGTCGCAGTAATAGTGTGTTTTTGTAGTTTTTAGGGGGTGGTTCGATTGCCATACAAAGCGTTATTTGACATTCGCAGGCTAACGGCGTGATATTTTAAGAAACTTATGTAACAAACTTTCATCAATTGGCTTCCCATTTGCGCCAAATTCCCCCTTTCCTAGAATAAACTTGTATAAACTAGATTAATTTGAGAAAAATAGTTTTCCCAAAATATCACGTGACAAACCAATTTCTCAAATTAATCTAGTTTATACAAGTTTATTCTAGGAAAGGGGAAATTTGGCGCAAATGGGAAGCCAATTAATGAAAGTTTGTTACATAAGTTTCTTAAAATATCACGCCGTTAGCCTACGAATGTCAAATAACGTTTTGTATGGCAATCGAACCACCTTAAAGAGTAAAACGGGATCCTATTACTAAGACTCCGCTGTCCGTCCGTCCGTCCGTCTGCCCGTCCGTCCGTCTGTCTGTCACCAGGCAGTATCTCACTGATACCGTGATAGTTCCAACTGAAATTTTCACAGATGATGTATTTCTGTTGCTGTTTTAACAACAAATACTAAAAACACAGAATAACATAGTTTTTTATACATAATGGTACCTACGGGATTAACCCTACGTGCGTGAGTCCGACTCGCACTTGGCCGGTTTTTATTCATATTATGTAAGGTATGTGCAATCCCATATTACACATACCATACAGGCTAAAACTTTGTTGCTTGACTCAAATAAATAAATATTCAAGGTCAGAAAAGGCTAGTGCCAAATAATGCAATAACAAACGCCCGTACTAGATGATAGATCTATCTGACGCGTGGATGCTGTATCGTTTCCTGAAATCCGAGGCACGAACTAGGGGCGCGTAAACGTACGATGCCGATGTCTGCTCCCGGCCGGAGTCATGCAACTCACGTTCTAATGAATGGCATGATTTTAGATACCAAGGGGGTCACTTCGTGCCCGCATTTTCTGAACCTCAAGGTATTCCATCCACGACTTTCATGCATACTGGGGGAAGACTTTTGACTTTCGAGCGCTCGACTCTTTCACTCAAAATCTGTCAAACGATGAAATGCTATTTTGAAATAGCGATAAAAAATTAAAAAACCGGTCAAGTACGAGTCTGACTCGCGCACCGAGGGTTCCGTTCATTCTTGAACAATCTTAAACAGCTCATAGCAGAGGTTACCGTTGCAAAGCGCCATCTGCATTTTGGTACTAACAACTTACTAGTAGGTATGTTTGTTTATCAGCGATAGCTTTTTATCACGCGTATCAATTTCGATTATTTATTTTTTATTTGAAAGAAGGGACTTTAAAGATAAGGAATTTGAAGAAATAAAATTGCATACAAAAGTAAGTAATTTACAAATTTATTTAAGAAATGATTTTGGATAAAAAAAAAAACGCTAGATAGAGATATCGTTTTATTTTTCCTGTATTATTTATTTTACTTTTAATCATATATAATTATTTTAGAATGTTCGCTAGGCAAACTTCGGAGGTAAGGGGGGGGGGGGATTTTTTTTACTTTAGAAAAAACGGTTTTAGAAAGTACAACTCAAGCCCTCTCATATGATACCCCACTTGATCTATTTACTAGACTTTGATTTTTTTAACCCCCTTCATATTCGTCATTTACACTGAAAATAAAAAAGTATTTTTAAATTTTTCATTTTCAATACACGTGTCTTAACCTTCTTAACAGTTGTTCCAAATTTCGGATTGATAGCTTAAGTTGGTTCGATTACCATACAAAACGTTATTTGACATTCGCAGGCTAACGGCGTGATATTTTAAGAAATTTATGTAACAAACTTTCATTAATTGGCTTCCCATTTGCGCCAAATTCCCCCTTTCCTAGAATAAACTTGTATAAACTAGATTAATTTGAGAAAAATAGTTTTCCCAAAATATCACGTCCCAAACCAATTTCTCAAATTAATCTAGTTTATACAAGTTTATTCTATTAATGAAAGTTTGTTACATAAGTTTCTTAAAATATCACGCCGTTAGACTGCGAATTACAAAAGACGGTTTGATTATTAAAATGGCCATCGCAATATAATACATAATTTCAGTCTGCAAATTATTGTCATATAACATATTGAACAATATGAGTTTCGTTATCAATAAACGTACTTAAACAGTTTATTGTACAGTCCAAAGAAGTTGCGCACTTTTTCATAGAAACTGGTATACTTAAAGGGAAAATGGCTAATTACTTTGCCTACTAATACCAAATAAGAGATTCCATTAGAAGTTATTAAGAGACAAGCGGTTTCTTTTCTTCTACAAAAAATATTTACAGAATAAATAATATAATATATCAGTACAACAAAAACTGCCTGCCAATATATTACCTATATACTTATTGTCCACTTCCGAAATTAGCTTCCCATATCTAAATATGATAGTATTTTATGCAACAGTTGTTTAAGAGAGCTCAAAAAAGGCGATTAAATATATAGTGTGGCTTACGATGTAAGCCAAAGGCGAACCTCGTAAAGGACGACGCCACGAGCGTTTTTTGACTTGGTTATACAACGTTAGACAATAGTATTTTTCACAATCGTGTTATAATAGAGAGCTTTTTAGTCGAGTACCGTGTTTAGGCCACGAAGCTTGCTGAGTGGCCTAAGTAAGGTACGAGATTAAAAAGCTTGATTATAACACTATTGTGAACAATACTTTTTGTACGAGTTCATTAGAATTAATTTTCTACGAGTCAACTGAACTAATTAAACAAACTCGATACTGTTGAAACGAAGTGCAGCTCATCGCTCGTACGCTTGTTGATATCTTAAAAGACATCAACGAGCGTACGACATCAAAGCGATTCTATTGGTCCAATTCATTACAGTTCAGTAAAGCAGCCACGTGGTTGGTCGAATTTATTTTAGTTGTCTGGAGCGTATCGAAAAGTAGTTATTTCGATTGTTTCGACAGAAACATGGACTACAACTATGAAAAGAGTGACGTTGCAGTATTCTCTATGAAATCTTAATACACATATTTTAATCGTCGAGTACAAAAAACTTTTTGTACGACTACCTAGTCGTACAAAAAGTTTTAGGCACATTTAAATAAAATGCTAAATTAAAAGAACAAATAAAAAAACACTCAATTCAGCCAGTGGTTTGTTAAGTTGGTAGCAATGTATTTTATTGTTAAATTGTGTTTACACGAAAAATCGTTTTGTTGACTTTAAAGCACGAGTGCTGTAATGGGCAATAAAGTACAGACTTTTCTTCAGGCATATTATAGATGTTTTTATATAAGTTTCATGTTAAAATGTGAATTAAAAGTACATGTACAAAAAGTAAAGAATTCCATAGTTTAACGATGTGCCTACTCATCATATCCTTTATCACTTCTCATGCTTGCAAAGTTCGCATTTGTGCTAGATGTATGCTTCACAAATTGCCACTTTTATGTTCAAGTGCACAAACTAAAATTGTTTGAAAGATTAAGATAATCGGGCCTTGCAGCCACACGCACAATAAAACTTCGTAAAATAAACTTGTTCTTTTATTTAATTTGCATTAATAAATTTCACATCCGTGTTTTCTGTTACTAAATTAATAAAACCAGATGAAATAAAAGTCAATTATTATTTAAAAACATATTGTACCATGACTTGGCAGTATAAAGTACCTAGGTAAGTAAGTCTAATATCACGTGACGAAAATTAAACATAAAAACTTTTTTGTGTAGTGAATAAATGTTTTCTTTCTTTCTTTCTTTAAAATGTAAATTGGCGGAATGAACTATTATTTATGTTTTTTTTTCAAATATTTGTTATTTTAGAGATTTTAGAAAAGCAGTGTGTATAACTCGGGCTCGGGCATAAATGAGCAATTTTATCCCTCAACTTAACTATCCACCCTCGCCGCCCGGTGGCTCGGGTGGATATAAAAGTCTCGGGTAAATGGCTCGTTTTATGCACTTGTTGTACAATGTACTATTTATTGATCACGATATAAGTACCTACCAAGATAAGTTATCAGTATTTTTACGTAGGTATTTATAGAATATTTGCTAATTGAACGAGACGAGCGAAGCTCTCGGCTTCAGCTTGGGCCAAAATTATTTCGTATGTCCGTTTGCCCAGCTGTTCTCCTGTACAGGTCGCATTTCTCAACCGGTTCCCTTGTTTTTTTTATGCTGGTTCTTTAATAATAATTATAGTTTTGTTTTATTCCGTTTTTGGAAATTTCATAATAATATTTATTTTTTTACAAAACACAGACTGGCGAGTTCTACAGCTCACAGTCACACTAGTGTTAAAGTACATTTCCAATATGCAATCAAACATTGCATATAAATTTTATTCGTCCGCATCCAGGACTTTTTGTTGAAAAATCAAACGTGACTACGACAGTAAAAAATATATGAACGATGTAAACGGTGCAACAAAATTTTTTTAGCAATGCATTCTCAGGCACCACGTTCTTTCGCATTTTTGAAAACACATAAATGTACACTAGGGTTAGTACGAGTTACAATCGAAAACTCACGTTCGATTACTGTTTTCGGGATCGAAAACGCGCTTTCAATAGATTTCGATCTCGCTACGGTATTCTTCGATTGTCCTCAATTGACACAACTGCAAAACATTTAGTTTCCGATGCGTAATTTAACGTCCGATTCGTACTACCTACCAATTGGTACCATATGACATTTCGAGTCGAAGAATACTGTAGCGACTGTAGTTTACTATTTAAGAGTGCCAAACCTCCCGCGACCTTTACCAGGTCTACATACTACTACCCACGCCTCGCCTTCCGGTACGTGGTCACCACTCGAGAACCTTTCCGCCCCAACGGCCATCGGTTCTAAGTGCAATGTGCCGCCCCGCCCACTGCCACTTAAGTTTAGCGATTCGGAGGGCTATATCGACACCGTTCTCAAATTAAAGAACGTATAAAAATAAGGATTTTGAATTGACAACATATATTATATCCGCAAAATTTGGATTGTCGCGTATTTTGTATTCAAAAATGCAAATAAATGGCACACGTTCCGCCATGTTGTGTCGACGTCACGATTCGCGTATTCTGTAATGTCATAATGATAACCGACAAACGCTAAATTTAAATTAAAACAAAAAAATGCTTGTGATATAAGGCTGAATATTGAAAAATCGATTAAACTATACGAACGATCGTTAACTCGATCGCGACTCGCGAGTAAAGTAAATGTATAAGTGACTCCTGGTAAAGTTTAGATTTTTAGTTCTGTGAGTGACCGCCAGGGGCAGTGTGTAGTTTTTCCATACTAGTGATACTCGATAGTCGCTTGCGATGAAAGTAAACGCGACTCACGTCAAACCTGTGGTAAATGTACAGATGAGAGTTACAGAATACAGACGAAATAATTAGTACTCGAAAAATTTAAAGTCGAACTTCCGCGCTTTTAATGGACAACTGATCGCATGCAATTTCTTGCATAATCGAGAATCTGCACAGACAGGCTTATTTTATTAATAGCACCCCAAAAACTTGTTTTATTTGCATCATGATTTTTTTACAAACATTATTTTGCCACAAACAGTACATTAAGAAGAGTAAAAAGATAAATGAGTTCATAATACCTAAACACCCATTTATGTCTCCCTCGCACAAACTAACCAGCAAAAGGACATTTCAATGAGCGAATCGCCAACAAACTGCTTTGCAGTTTGGCGAATCTTTAGGTTAAGTTACTAAAATTGTATTTTTTTTGATTCCAATAAAAAAAAAAAAAAAAAAAATTGAAAACAGAAATCAACAACAACAAGCCCCAAGCAAGTTTGCTTTCAAGCGGATGGTGCGTAAGCTGCCTAAACAAGAATTCGACTAAAATCCATCCACATAATGATAGTGTGTATTGAATATTTGTATAGTATCTCTTTTTGTATGTAGCTTATATTTTTTTATTTATGTATGTCTATACGTAGTATATAAAACATTTGTTTTTTTTTCGCTTCACGTACCTATTCGTAAAATAATTTATAATGCTGTTTTCTTTGCACCTTTTTTATAATTCTCTGTTTAGCCCAATGGTTAGCTGGTAGAGAATGCCATTTGGCATTAAGGTCGCTATTTGTACATCGTTTTTGTATTTTGTGCTATAACGTTTAAACAGACTACATAAATCTTCCACTGGACACCCTGTATTATACAACTGATACTTAATTCCTCGTAGTCTAGATGCTTACTCAGTGTAACGTCCTTGTATGTAATCGCGTTTAGTACAGGAAGTCAATCCGACACTAACATTTAGCATTCCAATTTTATTTCAATGTGTTTCACTCACGTGTTCTGTCTGACACGTTAATTCGGTGCGTGTATATAGAAGCGAGCTAGCGCAACACTTTAGTATCATATTGGTATGCGATGTCTCGAGACCAGTTGACCTCTCGCTATTTAGTACAATAGCCTTAATGTATAGCAAATGTTCTATGTTAGGTATATAGCCTCTGTGACACTATTTCACATCCTGGAAGTTTAGAGTACCAACGTCATTTATTGGAGTAGTAAGGGTGTATCTACATTTGTATGGGGAACACTTATTTATTTGTCTCAATTGTGACCAACGAAAAATAGTGTTTAGGCCAAGGTTATTCAATATAATTTTGACATTTAATCCCAGATGTAGGCCTGATTCCAATTTAGACTCAGCTTTAGACCCACTTTGGTCAAATCGCTTTTAAATCAGGATTCCCTGTAAGTCAACAAGTATCTGAACAACACACAAAAACACGCCGAAAACAATTAAGTACTACAATTATATATTATATCCCCAACAAGATATTTTAGTACGAATCGGATGAGATTTGAAACATGTAACTTTTGGTTTATCAACCTACCGGACAAGTGCGAGTCGGACTGTATAGTTTTCCGATTTTTCCCTGAACTTGTTGTATAAGAAGATTTTACTAGCCACATTTCACAGTTAGGTCAACAGAAAGTAGCTTATAAATTTCAATTCCCTTGTGAGTGTCGAAATATACGTTTTTTGCGGCTTTACGTCCGTATCTATTTTTTACGTTAACTTAGATGTTTGAGTTTTTACAGCTTCAAGGGACTGTAGACGTTAGTATATGGTTTTAATTTCAACTCGATATATGAATGAGGGTACCCGGAACGACCGACCACCCCTCAAACAGACCTGGCATCTAAGCCCGACCTAGGCGAACGAACCGCCCATAATCTTAACTCAACAATAAATTCTTAACTATCATCTTATTTTCTAATTTTGCTCCTAGATAGGTACCTACCCCAAGTTAGGGCTCCCTATCTACGTGACAAATTGGCGCGTTCCTAAGATAAAGGGCCTTGACAGACAGACAGACAGACGGACAACAAAGTGATCCTATAAGGGTTAAGTTTTTTTCCTTTTGAGGTATGGAACCCTAAAAATGTATATGAGGGACAATATATTATGGGTCGTAAGAAGAAGAATATTTTTTATTGTTATTTTGTATTGGATACGTACCTAAATATATTCACGCATTTCTTCTCATCACTTCTATATATTAGGATATGGAGCCCGCTATTTGGGAGCTCTTTTCTTAGGCGCTTTTCTCTACATACGCATTTTCTCATGTGATTGGCTACTAGCTGACCACGCGTCCACAGAACCCAAGCGACGCCGCGGGACAAAATATAGCCTGTATCCAAGGCTGCCGAAGGTCCATTCTTTATTGAATGAGTAGATCTGGAGATTACCCGCTACATACAAACTAACAAAGCGATAATCTCACAGACACTTTATAATATTCGTATAAATAAGCATAGACTAGCTTCCCGCGCGGCTTCGCTCGCGTCTTGCAAAGAACGCAGGCAATCCCGCGGGATAAATTATAGGTAGTTCCAGAAAGACCATCGCACACGCAAGGTGAAATAATTTTTGTAATCGGATAAGCGGTTCCAGAGTTTACCCATTACATAATAAACTTCCAAAGGTATAATCTCACAGACTTTATAATATTAGTACTTATAGATAGTATCGAAGTATGGATACAATGTTACTAAAGTGAGATGGTTCAGTGAGAACGCGACCTTACGACCTGCGTCTCCGACAAGAGAACAACATTAGGGTATCGTTACTACTACATGCCCGTTGTTACACCTGGTGTCGCGCACACTGCCGGAGAGGGCATCAAGCATCTTCAACGAACCTATGTAATTTTATCACTTACAGAAAAGACATCCGTAATTTTCCCACTCGTATACGTCTCAGGAAGTGACGGATATCTCGTTCAAAATACGCCCGCAGGACTCCACGGTTATAGTGTTCACAATACCATTTTGGCGAGTCAGATCAAAGATCGTTAGAATCATGCTATCTCTTTCGCACGACATAATGGACTCGCACCTACACACAATATTACGCACGAAACGATATTATAGAAGATACTATATTTATAAACAGGCTATTTTATTGTCCGACTCGCCAAATGGTATTGGGAATAGGAACTATAGCAATAGAAGATTATACTTAAACTAGCTGCACGCGCGGCTTCGCCCGCGTATCGCAAAGAACACATGCAAAACCCGCGGATAAAACATAGCCTTTGTAGAGTCGCCATCACACGCATTGGCGCAAACAAGCACGTCACAAACATCGGAACAGACCTCTATTTTCAAGGTATTAGGGTGCATGCGCCGATATTTTTGAACACCTTTAGTGTACCGATGTATATGATGGCGACTGTACATCCAGAAAGTCCATTCTATACACGGGTGAAAGAATTTTTTTAATCAGTCCAGTCATCCAGTGGTTTCGGAGGTTAGGTACCCAAAACTTACTAAACTACAATCTCACAGACTTCCTCTTTTATGATATTAGTATAGATAAATGCTTAAATACATAGAAAACATCCAAGAGAATAAATATATTACATTATATATTTATGCTCATCACCTAAATATTTGCTCTCATCGGGATTTGTATCTAGGGCCGTTAGCTTCGCAGGCAGGGTCACCAACCACTAGGCTAAACCCGGTCGTAATAACACAAAAAATATGATAACCGGAAGTTATAACATGATAAAAATGTGTAGTTCTTTACCTACATTATCTTCAAATATTATGTATGTAAGGCATCACCATTAAAAATAACGACATTAAAAATAACGACACATTAAGTTCCTAATAACTTAATATTTGTAATTAATTAAGTCCTCGTATTTTTGTATTTTTCAAAATGTTTACTTTTTGTTTCAGGTATGGACCTGAAACAAAAAGTAAACATTTTGAAAAATACAAAAATACGAGGACTTAATTAATTACAAATATTAAGTTATTAGGAACTTAACGTGTCGTTATTTTTTTATAACACGAGTGGGATGATAAACCTAGTAAAAAAATAACTTAAATATGGAACACAAAATACAGATAAAGCGAGAAAGATTTTCCCTGCCTAGTATTTATGACATTGACAAAAGATTGAAATTCACTTGACTTGTGGAAAAAAAATTGACACTACCTATTAATAACAGCAATATAATAATAAATGCTCGACAACCCCCGTTCCCGTGAGTACGTCGAACGCTGCCGCTATAATGGCATTGCACGCTAGTAGAATTAACTACATAACTTGAAACACTTAGTTTAAATTAAGTACCGAGGCGCCTTCAATAGAATATTTAATAGTGTTAAGGGCGACGGTAGATAAGTGATCATTTTATGAGGCATTTATAGAGCAACTAACGACTGCAATTTGTAGGAAAAAGGATATAAAATAATTCATTTACATTAATAAAATCCCCTGATTAGTGAATAAATTAAATCAATCCATCATATCTTGTTCCCGTCAGTGAAATATTAGACTATAAATTAAAATCCGCCAACGCCAACTGAATATTTCAGTGGCGTAGAAATATACAGCCATTCTCTGCATTCGACATTGACCGATATTGGGATTGCCGGTCGAAAAGAGGCAGTACGTGACGAACGCCATAGGTTTGCTCCATTGGTCTCCACGAGATACCAAATAGATAGGGTAATTTCGCCTGGTTAGCGACCACCTAATTTCATGTGCCGGTTAGCGACCACTTAGCTGACTAGGTGAACTGAAAGCATATTTTCTCGTTTTTTTTTGTAAATTCCTATTCCATAACTACAAACAATAAGGCATACGGCTGACTGTTTCAATAGGCTCTATAGAATTGATGTTATCTTCAATTGAAAAAACCATGTTCTTCAAGTGGTCGCTAACCGAAGGTGGTCGCGTAACCGGCGAAATGACCCTACTCCAGAAAATACGCTGCCGGGTTTATAAAAAAAACATTTTCTCAAACTTGCAATGAAATGTTGACATAACTTACTTCAAATTAGGTCCGGAAATACTACGTATCCGGTGCGACTAGTGAAGGTGATATGTAAAGGAATGTCATACAACCTTACACACCTAAGTAGGCCTGCAAAGCAACCGTCTTTTGTTTATAAACGTCAAATTGTGACAGTACGTCTTGGCATTCAATCACCAAAAAAAAAAAGAAAAGATCAGGACTAATGTTAATGTCACCGGGTAAAACGTTGCTTCAAACAGGTTAAAAAAAGTTTTCTTTTCTTGTTGGCCGGATTTGTCAATAGTTCGTAATTATTTTGAAACTTTCTAATAAAAGCCATCGATGTCGAAATGAGTTCGGACGAAAATGATATGGAATTGAACTGTACGCCTCCGGAATTGCGAGCAGAAGTAATGAATAATTTACTGCCCCCGAAATCAAAAGTTAGGTACATGACGGCGTATGAAAATTTCATAAAAATTATAAGTGTTTTCTTTGTTGTAGTGCCTCGTCTATACAGGGTGGGCAGGAGTATACCGACCGATTTTAACCATGGATTCCCGAGGTCATTTGGAGCATAAAATGTTAGATTAACCCCAGTCAAATCCGGCGTAGTTTTGAAGATATTATAAATTTTCATGTAAACTATTTATTGTGATTACTAAAGTGCATTAAGCTCTTTTTATTGCGACGTTGCCACCCATGTTGCCAAGTTTCGCGTCGCTATTCACAGACATCAAAGTGACAGCTAATAAATTATCTTTACCATTTTATTAAAAGGGATAATTTCCATGGAGAAGCGATAGTTATCCAGTTTTTATTTACAAAAACCGACATAACTAGTTTTTTTTTCTTGCTGAATTTGACATTAGTTCATTTTACATTTTTACTCCTAATAACCTCAGGAAGCCATGGTTAAAATCTGTCGGTATACTCCTACCCACCCTGTATAGTTAGATATACGTTCATGTAACTATAAACTAGTACTTAATTTAGGGAATAAGCGGAATAATTGTTAGATTTGTTAGTAAGAAATGTGGGACACAATTATAGGTTATGTTATGATATGACAGCACTGACAGCTATCAGAACATTAACATAGTACATTTCGATGCTAGTGCGTAAAGTATGTCATTACCTCACGAGCGCCGAGATATCTTGCCACAAGCCGTAGGCGAGTGGTAAGACTCGGGACGAGTGAAGAATGACATTTCCGCACGTGTATCGAACGACGTTTTTTAATACAGTTGCGAAAAGATAAGAAAAACAACAAGTAAGAACTGTATTAAAAAAAAATTTTTTTTTTGATCAACTTCATTATTTTTATACTGTATTACAATGATGTTACAGAATTAATAATGTAAAAGTTTCAAATTCCTTACTTGTTGTTTTTCTTATTTTTTCGCAACTGTATTAAAAAACGTCGTTCGATACACGTGGAAAAGTAAAAAGCACTAGTGCGCAAAATACAACTTTGCGCACGATTTGCAGCTACAAAAAGTACCACTTTTTGACTAACTGTATTAAAAAGTATTATTTAGTTGTGTTAACCTATGAATAAAACAAATTGACTACTTTTTATTTCATTGCAAATTTGAGAAAAGCACTATACAAATCTCAGCGAGAAACGGGGTTGCCGGCCGCGTATCCCTATCCGGCCTCGCACTTGGCCTGCAACCCTTCGTTTCCCGGCCTCTATAGTAATGTACTATTACAATAGCGTGTTTGTCCCTCCTACAAACTTTCCATCCGGAAGTAATTAAATATACAGATTTTAATGAAGCATTCAAGACAATTAATGCTTCCTTAAAATCTTTTTGTATGAATCATCTTGAATATTATACACTTCCATTGTAGTTTTTTGTATGATTTAATTATCTTGAATACTAGAGCACATATAAATTAACCAAAATACAGATTAAAACATTTATTAATATTTTTTGCCGTCGTTTCAGGAGCTAATTAAGATATAATTGTTTGATGTCTGATATAGGTATTTCTAGTATTTTTTGTTATAGCGGCAACAGAAATACATCATCTGTGAAAATTTCAATTGTCTAACTATCCCGGATGATGAGATATAGCCTGGTTACAGACGGACAGACAGACAGACAGACATACAGACGGACAGCGGAGTCTGTAATAGGGTCCCGTTTTACTCTTTGAGTAGATTAGGTTATAAGCGCTTCGCAAATGGCATACTAAAATTGAGTCAATTGTACCAACTTACCTCAGTTTCGCGTCGTCAATGGAAACGTAAACGTGTCTCAGCTGTCAGATGTGCCTGGCCATTTTTAAACAGAGAATTTCGAATAGACAACATATCTACCTCTTTTTTATATAACATCATTGTAAATAAAGATAAAATGGTTGGACATATAGATGCAAGTGGGATTAGGTTCCCTTCTGCCAAATACCGGCACTGAATGATAGAGACATCAAAGTGGGTTAATGATCATGAAATAGTTTATTAAGTAGATAATTATTAATGAATATATGAATTTTATTATACTCATACCAAGCTGGAACGCCAGCCATTTTTCAGTGAATTTAAAATCAGAGCAAAGTAGTAAACAGCTTACCTTTTAAAAACTTATTTAATACACGATTGTTATCTCCGTTTATCGCCGACGCAACAATGAACCGACGAGCGAGCTTCCCGCCGCGGAGTCCGGAATGTTTCAGCGAGTAAGTATTTAATTTCCCACCAGAACGCACCGAACTAACCGAGTATGATGTAAAGTTCAGTTTTATTTTACAATTTTATGTATTTTTGCTTGTATCGTACTAACAAGTATGAAATGAAAATGAAAATGAATAACATATATTAAACATATATTTGACGCCGACTGTACGAAAGAGCAAAGTCTGATGTGTTTTTAAAATTTTATTTCTACAACATGTCCCTTACTTCGCTCTCTTGGACTTGATCTTCCTCAGATAGAACTCCAACTCCAACTCCAACTCGTGTGAGTAGGTATACACTTACTCATATGTTCGTGAAAAACTGTTCTCGTATGCTGACGATACTGCGGTGTTGTTTACTGGTAAATCATGGAACGAAGTGAAATCTAGTGCTGAAACGGGGATGGCTCTTATCTCAGAGTGGCTAAAATTTAATCTTCTATCGCTAAATACAGATAAGACGAAATATATATGTTTTAGTATCACTAACAGTACACAACCTAAATCCGACTTGCAACTCAAAATCCATTCATGTCAACCTCCAGTTCCAAACACTTTTAATTATTGTAGATGCCCTAATATTGAAAAAGTTTCCCAAACAAAGTATCTAGGAGTTTCAGTAGACGAACACCTAAATTGGTATTCACACTTGGACGTATTTATGCAGAAGGGAACCAACCCACACATCACTCAAATTTGAGTTAGGTATGCAGAAGGCTTTAAAAATGCACCTTACACCCCCTACAAAAAGATCAAAGTCGTAGGATCATTGGACATATTAAAAGATTTTGTTGACAAAGTTATCAAACCACATTATCATTGTTACATAAAACTTTTAAAAGATTCATGCTGTATGGAACTTGCTAATTAAACATAATATTTATTTGAAAAGATCCATGTCACGTGGTTCACCATTATATTATCGTTTCATTAAATTCATAAGAGTTCATGCGGGTTGGTTCCTGTTTGCATAATAAAAACTGCAAAAGTTAACACTTTCAAAAAGATCCACATCACGAAGTTCCTGTTTAAAATAAATTAGTTTATATAACGTAAGGAACCAAGTTCATTGAATCTGGTTTGCATAATCAAAATTAGACGTATTTGTGCATAATGGGACCAACCCACTCATTACCCAAATTTGAGTTACGTGCAGAAAGTTTTAAAATGCACCTTATACCCCCCCTACAAAAAGATCAAAGTGGTAGGTTCATATTGACATATAAAAACATTTCGTTGACAAAGTTATCAAACCACATTATTATGGTTTTCATAAAACTTTAAAAAGATCCATGCTGTATGGTAACTTTCTAATTTAACATAATATTTGTTTGAAAAGGTCCATGTCACATGGTTCCTTATTACAGTAAATATCGTTTCATTTATTTCATAAGAGTCCATGCGGGTTGGTTCCCTTTTGCATTAAAAACGGCAAAAGTTAACACTTGCACAAAGATCCACATCATATGGTTCCTAGTTAAAATAAATTTGTTTATATTAACTAAGAAACCAAGTTCATTGAATCTGGTTTGCATTATCGAAATTAGCTTGTGTATAATTTTCACAAAGGTCCATATTACATGGCTCTTTATAAAATTAATTATATGAAAAGAAATTGGAGAACCGTGTATCTTGAATCTTTGTAATGTAAAAACTTCTCGTCAAAATCATTTCCTATAAAATATTATTATTAATGTGAGTGTGAGATAATAGACAAAATTAAGCAATTGTTACTGGTGACAAGTAAACTTTAGTGTCAAAACAAATATGTATGTCGTCTTTACTGTGGCAACTATTTACAAGTAGCAACATTATACCGACGACATCCCGGACATCAACCTGTACGAGATTAGAATGGCCCTGAAACATCTTTAGAACAGCAAGGCACCCGGTGAAGACGAAATTACAGCCGAACTCCTGAAGGCGGGTGGAAAACCGATCCTTACGGCCCTTCAGAAGTGGTTCGACACCGTCTGACTGGAAGGAAGAACGCCGAAGGCGTGGAACACAAGTGAAGTGGTGCTATTCTTCAAAAAAGGTGACAACACCCTGCTGAAGAACTACCGACCCATCTCACTTCTGAGCCATGTCTATAAGCTGTTTTCAAGAGTCATTACGAATCGTCTCGCACGCAGGCTTGATGACTTCCAGCCTCCCGAACAAGCCGGTTTCCGAATAGGCTTTAGTACCGTAGACCACATCCACACGCTCCGCCAGGTTATATTGAAGACTGAGGAGTATAGCCTTTTTTTTTTTTTTTTTTTTACGGAGTGGAAATGCTCTTACGCATCCCCCAGCCTAGGGTAAGCTATAATGGGGGGTATGTGGGACTCTCACCCTCCAGCCAACTCTATTTGAAGAGAAGGGGGAGGGAGTCTACCCACTAAAACCACTCCGGCGTTTCCGTCCCTGCCATTAATGGGGGCGCAGTGGGATCGCGAGCATTATACCACAACGCCCCCTGGGAGGAGTATAGCCTGCCCCCTCTGTTTAGCGTTCGTGGACTACGAGAAAGCCTTCGATTCGGTTGAAACCTGGGCTGCATTACAGTCTCTCCAGCGGTGCCAAGTAGACTGCCGCTATATCGAAGTACTTGTAAGTGTTTGTACGAAAACGCCACTATGTCAGCCCGACTCCAGGATCGGAGCTCGAAGCCTATGCCGCTGCAGCGGGGTGTAAGCAAGGCGATGTTATCTCCCTAAATCTGTTCAGCGCTGCACTGGAAGACGTTTTCAAGACTCTAGAATGGAGAAGGCTAGGCATCAACATCAACGGCGAGTATATCACTCATCTGCGGTTTGCTGATGATATAGTTGTCTTGGCTGAGACCATGGAGGACTTGAGTACTATGCTCGATGACCTCAGTAAAGCCTCCGAGCGAGTTGGTCTAAGGTTGAACATGGATAAGACGAAGATCATGTCAAACGTCCATGTAGTACCAACTCCCGTTTCAATCGGACACTTTACGCTCGAATTTGTAGACGATTATGTATACCTAGGACAGACTGTCCAGTTAGGTAGGTCCAACTTTGAGAAAGAGGTCAATCGTCGAATCCGACTCGACTGGGCAGCATTCGGGAAGCTATGGCACATCTTTTCGTCCAATATTCCGCAGTGTCTCAAGACGAGAGTCTTTGACCAGTGTGTGTTGCCAGTGATGACATATGGAACGGAAAAGTGGTCGCTCGCTTCGCTGTGGTTGGGCCTCATGAGAAGGCTCAAAGTCACTCAAAGGGCGATGGAGAGGGCTATGCTGGGAGTTTCTCTGCACGATCGCATCAGAAATGAGGTTATCCGCAGCAGAACCACCGATAAAGCCCTCCGAATCGCTAAACTTAAGTAGCAGTGGGCGGGGCAAATTGCACGTAGAACCGATGGCCGTTGGGGTGGAAAGGTTCTTGAGTGGCGACCACGTACCGGAAGGCGCGGCGTGGGTAGGCTCCCACAAGGTGGACTGATGACCTGGTAAAGGTCGCGGGAGTCCGCTGGATGCGGGTGGCGCAGGACCGGCCATTGTGGCACTCTTTTGAGTGGGGGGCTATGTCCAGCAGTGGACGTCTTTCGGCTGATATGATGATGATGATGATGATGATGATATCAGTATGTAGAGACATGTTTGTTAAAACCTTTCAAACGTCGTCAAAAATAATAAATACGTCGCTTTGTAAGATGCGGTCTGAAGATGTTATTGCAGATAAACGTGGTTCACAAAACAGTCTCGATAAACTAGACCCTGAATGCGTGCAGTTCATAATAGACTTTTAAAAAAGATTGCCGACATATATATCCCACTACCGACGAGGACAATGTAATGGGGTTAAGTTTCTAAGATCTCACATGACACTTTCCAAAATTTTCGAATTGTATAAAGAGGAAGCAAGTGCAGCTGTAATGTGAAAAGTTTCATGTGCAAAACTTAACCAAATATTTTTACCAATCTTTAACATGCGCACCAAGCCTTTAAAAAAAGATACATGTAATAGAAAAAAATACACAGATGGAACGAAAGTGTCACAGCTGACCACAAAAGAGATAGAGCTTAGAAAACATGAAATGTTTAAAATTTACATGAGATCTAACTTCGTTGAAGAATTTAAGGGAGTAGCTATTATAAAAAAAAGTACTCGGGGAGGGGCATCATCAAGTATTACCAAGCAGTTAATGGAGCCACTATGGCCATCAGGAAGGCCTGTTGCCGACGCAAAGTTAAAAGATCTGAAGAGCCTTCTTCATCTGATTCCACAGGTCCATCACGATTTTTACATTTGGTAAATTCCCGACGAAAGCATCGAGGATGATCTGGAGGGCTTTTCGGGTAAACCTGACTTTGAAATGGAAGATGAAACTAGCGAGAACTAAGAAAGCTTTGTGTTAAAATCTTTCCTTACATTTTTAATTAAAGTATTTGATGTTTGGAGATGGTTAGATTACAGAATAATATTTTAGAATATTGTAGAACTTTTGTATGTGTACAATGTTTACAACATTTTGTTAATAAAGTACATTCAAACTAGTTTGTATTTTTTTTGTATACATGTGTATAGTTCCCTATTAAATCAACAAGGAACCAACCCTCATTTGAATGTTTTTGCTAAAAGGAACCGTTGCCTTTTTAAGAGAAAACTACACTTAAAACAACATTTTCTTGGCATATTTATGTATACAAATATAAACAAAACCATGTTGTAACGCTTGGCAATCCACCTTTATTAAAAAAACATGAAGAAAAAAAGCGTACACACTTTTTTAACAAAACCCGCTTTTTCTCAAAACTATCATTGTGTGGGTTGGCTCCCTTGTGCATAAATACGTCCACTTAGACCAAGTCATCAGTAGGGTCAGGAAACTTCTCTGGATATTTAAGTCTCTGAGACATATTGTACCAGGAAAAGTCACCAAGCAATCAAAGTCACGTAACATACTAAACGAAATATATACGTCCTTGGTACAATCTGTCATAGTGTACTGCATACCTGTCTGGGGTGGTGCAGCTAAATGTCGTTTTATTGACCTAGAACGTGCACAGCGGGCACTACTTAAGGTCATGTATTATAAAAAAATCGGCTTTCCGACCCGACGACTGTACCAAATCAGTGACGTCCTCTCGGTTAGAAAATTATATATTTTACAAAGTACCTTAAAAACACACAAGACCTTACCTTTTAACCCAAACTATAAAAACAAAAGAAAAATAGGTAACGTGGCTAACTCTTTAAAAACTAGAACGCAATTTGCCAGGTCACAGTTTATGAGTAATTCTGTACATATTTATAATAAAATTAACAAAGTATTAGAAATTTATCCAAAACTATATCACGATTGCAAGAAGCTGCTTATAAAATGGCTTAAAACAAAAACCTACGATGAAGCGGAAGGTTTATTACAACGTTACTCTTAAGTCCCGTCCCGTATAAAATTTATCGCATACCCACGCATGCATACACACACACACACACACTTACACACTCACACACAAACACACACACACACACCCACACACACACACACAGACACACACTCCCTCACACATACTCTTTTCTAGTCTAGTATAAAATTAAATAAAAAAACCTGTTAAAACCTTTTGTGTTAGCATAATACCTATTATAATCTATGGAAGAGCGGAGCTACCCAATACAGGCATTGTTTGCTTACCGGGCGGCTCCATCCCTATCATAAATTTAGTCTATAATTTAAGAAAATAAAGAATTTTGTATTTTTGTATTTTGTAAACTAGGAAAGTTCTTGACCGATTAATATCGTTAAATAATATAGTGCAAACTGCATTAATATGCACTAGTGTGTAGCTAGTATTATTGTAGATAGTTTAAATAAAATATATAATTTTAAGTACTTACCTACATATTATACTGCACTGTTTTAAGCTGTCATTTAAATCTGATATTTCAAACATTTATATAGGTTCGCTCACTATGGTACGCTACAAACCAAATATTTAATATTATTTTCATGCTCTTAAAGTGTGTCATACAAGTAGTACATTTAGCCCATAGGGAAAATATGTTTAATACATATTTATGATTTTTAAAACATTTTAACCTCCCTTCGCTCGGGAAAATGACCATCTCGTCGTAATATGGCTTATTTTAGACCCTTGTCATACAATCTACTATTATATTGAATGTCAGTAGTGACATTGTTTTTGCTAACTAGCGTGTAACATTAATAACTTGCTGTCCGCGTATTACATAAAATCCAGGCGAAACAATATAGCCCATATCCGTTCCCAAAGGTAAAGTGAATTTTTTTTTGAAATCGGATTAGTCTATCCGAGTTCAGGCCCTACACACAATTTACATATCACAAAACCTACATACATAATATTTTATCTTTTTATAATGTTAGTACCTATAGATTAGTATTAGATTTATAAAAGTATATACAATAGAGGCATTGTTCTCAAAGCTATTTCGAAACAAATTTTAAAGCAATATCCTAAATCGGGACAAGCTCGCCAATAATTTTATCATCAAAGTTTACCAAGGGTTCCAATAATTAGGTTTGAATAATGATTAAAATATAGGGTGGGTAATACCAGTTTATTAGGCCTATTTACACGAGGAGTCCAAACCCACCGGAGCCTTTGACGACATCTATTACGAAGTTTGTTGTTTATTTTCAACCTCCGTTTTGTAAATAGCTTGAGTATAATATATATACTTCCTGCCGAATCAGGGTAAGTCTAATTTATTCTCCCAAATAGAATATTTAAATGAGGTAATAATTCATTATGGGCGATGAATTTCGATGACGAAAATGAGTGGAGACGTTAAAACAAAGTATCCTATATTATGAATGTATAATTTAGGCAGAAGTCAAAAGGAGATAAAAACAAGAATTGCAATAGCCAAGAGAGCATTTACTAGAAATAGGCATGTCTATAATAAAAACCTACATCTGGAGTACAGCTCTTTATGGATGTGAAAGCTGGAACATCACAACACAGGACCGAAGTAGACTGGTAGCCTTTGAAATGTGCTGTTGGCGCAGGATGCTTAAGATCAGCTGGACAGAAAGGCGTACCAATGAAGAAGTGTTGGAAAAGGTGACAGAAAAAAGACAGATAATATCCGCTATAGAAAAACGCAGAGCTAAATGCATCGGCCACATACTGAGACGTGAAGGGTTGAACGTTATTATCCTGGAAGACAAAATAGACGGAACAAGAGGGAGAGGAACGCCCAGAATACCATACATGACACAGATGAAGGAATGGTGCTGTAGCCACACATACCAAGAAGTAGAGACGAGAGCCCAAGATATACTGGGATGGAGAATGCTGCAACGACGGAGGACCAGGCCCTCTTAATATTGATGATGATGATAATTTAGGCATAAAATAAATAATAGATATTAGGGGGCAATCTTACACAAATCAAACTAGTCTCGTAGTTAGCTCAATAAGGCTTGTGTTCTGGGTACTAGACGACGATATATTTATTAGCTATAAATACTTACTTAAATACATTCAAAACCTCCAAGATTCAGAAACAAATACAAATATTTGACCTTACCGGGATTGGAGCCTATTAGGCCGTCAGTTTTGTAGGAAACCCACTAGGCTAAATCAGTCGTCTAGGTATCATCATCATTATCATCACCAGCCTATATTACGATCAACTGCTGAGCCCTGTGCTCTCATGAATGAGAGGGAAAATACAAGCAATAATTACAATTTTTTTTATTCTTCAATTTGGGCATATTACATGCACCTATGAATGTCGATAAACTACCACCGGTTCGGAAAGTAAATATCTGCCTCGAGAAGAAACGGCGTAAAATAGTATGCAATAGGTATTATAATTTCAGTATTTAGAGTACATCTACACTTCTATACTTGTATTATAAAGAGAAAAAGTCTATAAGATTGTAAGTTTGTTTGTATGGGGAATCAGATTTAACAAATGATTTCGCCAGTATATAGAATGGGCCTTCAAGATAGACATAGCCTATATTTTTTTTCTTCTCTGTTATACATAAACGGATTAAGCCGCGCGTGCAGCCAGTAGAGTATAATTTGAAGAGACCGGAAACATACAGTGCAAACATACATAATTATAGGTCCTACCTACAGGAGTGATTTTCACCAACTAGGTAAAATTTCAGTATGAATAAAGCTTTAATCATACGAAAATAGCTCTAAGAGTCTATTTACCGTCTATACAACTTAATAATAGCTGAAATTGAGACATGTATATTATGTAAAATAAACTGACAAAAAAACGGTTAATATTGTAGAGAGAAATAAAATTACCTACCGTCAAACATGCCTACTTTGCCACCAGGGGGAACTTTGCCCAAGAAGCAAATTTTTAAATTTTCCTCTTGGGCAAAGTTCCCCCTGGTGGCAAAGTAGGCATATTTGACGGTACATGTTAAATACCTATGCCGTTTCTTTTCTATTCAAGTGATTACAATTTTTCAATATATTATGTACCAACAAACTGGACCATTTGTGATACGGAGCCAGATATGTATTGATTATGCGGACCAACAAAACCTAGAAATGGGCGCATTGGATGAAATAATCTAAAATCCGATATAATTTCATGGTAGACATAAAACTAAGCCATTAAAGCGGATGCACATCGGGTTATTAGCCGCATTTGCATCCCGCCTGCATCAGCTTTGCTTTAACAGCTGTTGTTAAAGCATGCCCTAATTACCCTATCACAGGCATATTTAGATTTACTAATACTTTGCAGTTTATGTCGTTAGCAACATTTTTTATCAAATGACATTGTATTTTGTGTAGTACACACCAAAACGAATACCTACTCTTTATTGCACTAATATAGAACAACAACAAATTAAAATCAAAGGTAAGCAACAGGCCTTCTTATTGCTAAAGAGCGATCTCTTCCAGGCAACCTTTGGGTAGCGGAGAAATTGTAACAAATTTATTACAAGTGAATACGTAGGTACCAAATACAGAACGTATTAAAAGTCCAGCTTAAGGATGACTCACGCTAGAATGGGCCGCGTCCGGCCCGGGCCGTTTTCTAAGAAAAACGACGGTGTTTTTGCGCGGCCGAGCCATACCCAAGCCCGGCCGGGCCACGGCTGAGGCTCGGAAGCGGCTCAGTGTCGGCACGGCCCGGCCGGGCTTAGGTATGGCTCGGACGCGCAAAAACGCCGTCGTTTTTAACGCGGGCAGCCGATATTTACAGAAATGATTTTGAATGTTGATTTTCTGTAATTGGAAGAAAAATACCAACAGTAAAAGGATTTTTGTCAACATCGTCGTAATGAACCCGTCGCTTAATTTATAGCTGAGTTTAGATATATTATGTAAAGCTTTTATTTTAATAATATAAAGTAACTCAATTATTTTCGACTCTGTGGCTGACCGTAACAATTAAAAAAAATTACTTTCCGCCCTAGGGGTGAAAACGCTATTTTCCACCCGGCTATATGCCCATGAAAAGTCAACTTTCAGAACAGGAGAGATGAACATTTTATTTCACTCGGAATAGGGTTGTGGACTCTAATTTTATTATTACTCCTTAAGAAAGAAGGCAAAAAAATATGCCTAATGACGAAAATCCTATTCAAACATCTCAAAACATTACGAAGATACAACTGTAATATTGCTTGATAGAGAGAGAAAGCGCTTGAGACCCGTGACGTCACGGTAGGTCATAGTAGGTAAATGACAATCGTTTCATGTGAAGGTGAGTTTTGCGGAAAAGGGACAGACCCAGACAGATATCACCTCATAAAACTTTGGACACTCATAACTTTGTGATTATTTATGGTTTTGTGTTACTTTTTTCTCCATGTGACTATACTTTTAATCTCTTTTCGAGAAAATTCAACATTATTGATTATTGTATTTGGTTTCAATCAACATCCCTACCTATATTATCACATTTATCACCTAGCTAGGCTTCAATGAAAATATTTCAAAGTTTAACATGTCTTTTACGAGTAGGTACAACGTAAAGTTCCATTTAAAACAATTATCTTTACGCCCCTTTGTTAAGACAAAATGAATTACATTATTTCAAACACCTCTTTGAATATTAATATACTAGCTGTTGCCCGCGACTTCGTCCGCGTAGAACTTTTTATCGTCTTAGAAAATGATTTCTCTCAATACAAAATTTGAACCCTCTTTTAGGGGATAATTAAAAAAAAAGTTGATGTTCATTTTCTAGTTTGTGAACAAACAGTCTAAAACCAAAGTTAAAAATCTCATACTTTAAAAATGCCTTGAAATACTCAAACTTTGAACCAATTTTAACACTCTTAGGGGATGAATTTGGAAAAACTCTGAAATCAGTTTTGTAGTCTTTTAACGTACAGAATAAGACCGAAGTTAAAAATCTCTTAGTCACACTTTAAAATTTTATTGCTCGCCATTTAAAATTTGAACCCCCTTTTAAACCCCCTTAGAGGTTGAATTTTTCTAATCGCTGAAAGAACTTTTTTCGTAAACTTTTAAGTCTCTATCTCAAAAAAAGTGTTGCCCATACAAAGCTTTCTTAACCCCCTTAGGGGTGGAATTTTCTAAAAATCTGAAAGTACTTTATTATTAATTTTAATAAGTAACATTTTGAATAGTTTTAAGTCTAGTAAAAAAAAAAGTTTTTCCCACACAACACTGGCTACCCTTCTTAAGGATCTTAAGGATCCCCTTAGGGATGGAGTTTTCTAAAACGCTGAAAGTTCTTTTTTAGTATTCTAATAAGTAATCTTTTTGCAAAGTTTTAAGTCTAACTCAAAAAAAAGTGTTTCCCATGCAAAGCTTGCTCTCCTTTTTAACCCTATTAGGGGTGGAATTTTCTAAAACGATTTGTGTTCTTTTTTTGTATTTTAATAAGTAATCTTTCTACAAAGTTTCAAGTCTCTAACTCAAAAACATAAACTTTCCCTGATAAAAACTTTGCACCCCTTTTTATCCCCCTTAGGGATAGATTTTTTTAAAACGCTGAAAGTCTTTTTTTTTGTATTTTTATAAGTAATCTTTCTACAAAGTTTTAAGTGTCTAGCTCAGAAAAAGTGTTCTCCATACAAACCTTGCACCCTTTTTTAACCCCCTTAGGGAATGATTTTTGTAAAACGCCGAATGTAGTATTTTTCATGTTCTAATAAGTAATTTTTCGTCAAAATTTTAAGTCTCTATTAAAAAAAATATGTTTTCCCCATACAAACTTTGCACCCTATTTTACCCCCTTAGGGGTGAAATTTTCCAAAACGCTGAAAGTACTTTCTTTGTATTTAAATAATCTTTCTACAAAGTTTTAGGACTCTAGCTAAAAAAAATAGTTTCCCACATACAAACTTTGCACCCCTATTTTAGCCCCCTATTTTTAGGGGTAGAATTTTCTAAAACGCTGAAAGTACTTAATTTGTATTCTGATGACTAATCTTTCTACAAAGTTTTAAGTCTCTATTTAAAAAAAATATTGTTTCCCCCATACAAAATTTGCACCCCTATTTTACCCTCTTAGGGGTAGATTTTTTTAAAACACTGAATCTAGGTACTTTATTTGTATTCTAATGAATAATTTCTCTACAAAGTTTTAAGTCTCTATTTAAAAAAAAGTAGTTTGTCCCATACAAACTTTGCACTCTATTTTACCCCTTTAGGGGTAGAATTTTCTAAAACCCTGAAAGTTCTTTATTTGTATTCTAATGACTGATCTTTCTACAAAGTTTTAGGTCTCTATTTAAAAAAAAATGTTTCCCCCATACAAACCTTGCACCCCTATTTTACCCCCGTAGGGGTGGAATTTTCCAAAACGCTGAAAGTGTTTCATTTGTATTCTAATAACTAATTTTTCTACAAAGTGTAAGTCTATAGCTCAAAAAAAAAGGTTCTCCCATACAAACTTTGCACCCCCATTTTACCCCCTTAGGGGTAGAATTTTTAAAAATCCCTTTTTATCCCTAGCCCACGTTATAAAAGCAACATACTGTGCAAAAATCAACTCTCTAAGATTAGTAGTTTCGGCTGTGCGTTGATGAGTGAGTGAGTGAGTGAGTGAGTGAATAAGTCAGTCAGGACATAGGCATTTATTATGTACTAGCTGTTGCCCGCGACTTAGTCCGCGTAGAACTTTTTATCGTCTTAGAAAATGATTTCTCTCAATACAAAATTTGAACCCTCTTTTAGGGGATAATTAAAAAAAAAGTTGATGTTCATTTTCTAGTTTGTGAACAAACAGTCTAAAACCAAAGTTAAAAATCTCATACTTTAAAAATGCCTTGAAATACTCAAACTTTGAACCAATTTTAACACTCTTAGGGGATGAATTTGGAAAAACTCTGAAATCAGTTTTGTAGTCTTTTAACGTACAGAATAAGACCGAAGTTAAAAATCTCTTACTCACACTTTAAAATTTTATTGCTCGCCATTTAAAATTTGAACCCCCTTTTAAACCCCCTTAGAGGTTGAATTTTTCTAATCGCTGAAAGAACTTTTTTCGTAAACTTTTAAGTCTCTAGCTCAAAAAAAGTGTTGCCCATACAAAGCTTTCTTAACCCCCTTAGGGGTGGAATTTTCTAAAACTCTGAAAGTACTTTATTATTAATTTTAATAAGTAACATTTTGAATAGTTTTAAGTCTAGTAAAAAAAAAAGTTTTTCCCACACAACACTGGCTACCCTTCTTAAGGATCTTAAGGATCCCCTTAGGGATGGAGTTTTCTAAAACGCTGAAAGTTCTTTTTTAGTATTCTAATAAGTAATCTTTTTGCAAAGTTTTAAGTCTAACTCAAAAAAAAGTGTTGCCCATGCAAAGCTTGCTCTCCTTTTTAACCCTATTAGGGGTGGAATTTTCTAAAACGATTTGTGTTCTTTTTTTGTATTTTAAAAAGTAATCTTTCTACAAAGTTTCAAGTCTCTAACTCAAAAACATAAACTTTCCCTGATAAAAACTTTGCACCCCTTTTTATCCCCCTTAGGGATAGATTTTTTCAAAACGCTGAAAGTCTTTTTTTTGTATTTTTATAAGTAATCTTTCTACAAAGTTTTAAGTGTCTAGCTCAGAAAAAGTGTTCCCCATACAAACCTTGCACCCTTTTTTAACCCCCTTAGGGAATGATTTTTGTAAAACGCCGAATGTAGTATTTTTCATGTTCTAATAAGTAATTTTTCGTCAAAATTTTAAGTCTCTATTTAAAAAAAATATGTTTTACCCATACAAACTTTGCACCCTATTTTACCCCCTTAGGGGTGAAATTTTCCAAAACGCTGAAAGTACTTTCTTTCTATTTAAATAATCTTTCTACAAAGTTTTAGGACTCTAGCTAAAAAAAATAGTTTCCCACATACAAACTTTGCACCCCTATTTTAGCCCCCTATTTTTAGGGGTAGAATTTTCTAAAACGCTGAAAGTACTTAATTTGTATTCTGATGACTAATCTTTCTACAAAGTTTTAAGTCTCTATTTAAAAAAAATATTGTTTCCCCCATACAAAATTTGCACCCCTATTTTACCCCCTTAGGGGTAGATTTTTTTAAAACACTGAATCTAGGTACTTTATTTGTATTCTAATGAATAATTTCTCTACAAAGTTTTAAGTCTCTATTTAAAAAAAAGTAGTTTTTCCCATACAAACTTTGCACTCTATTTTACCCCTTTAGGGGTAGAATTTTCTAAAACCCTGAAAGTTCTTTATTTGTATTCTAATGACTGATCTTTCTACAAAGTTTAAGTCTATAGCTCAAAACCAACCCACGTTATAAAAGCAACATACTGTGCAAAAATCAACTCTCTAAGATTAGTAGTTTCGGCTGTGCGTTGATGAGTGAGTGAGTGAGTGATTGAGTGAATAAGTCAGTCAGGACATAGGCATTTATTATGTATAAATAGATAGAAGATAATGAAACTCCCATTCAAATATCTCAAAAAATTATGAAGCTACATCCGTTTTAATGTCGCTTGTTAGAGTGAGAAAACGATGAGGGACTGTGACGTCAATATACTCGAGCGTCATAGTAAAAAACAATCGTTTCATATGAAGGTGCGTTTTGCGGAAAAGGGACAGAACATACCCCCTCTTAAAACTTTGGACTCATATAACTTAATCATTACCTATATAACCTCTTGCTTTGTTTTTTTCTCCATTTGACTATATTTATTTTAAATTCTTTTTCGAGAAAATACATTATGATTATTTACCATATTTTCGATTCCTGAGCTATAACCACGAACTTCGGAATTCGAAAATATTCGGGTATCTCTATCTCTATCGCACTAACCATACTCGAGTGACAGGGATGCAAATATATGAACATTGAGTATAGGTTTCCGCAGGTACTTTGGCTGAATGCGCCGAGCGCGTGCCATTGTCATTCAAAAAAAACAAATTCGTGTTAATTATATTGTTCAAATTTGTTGATTTCATTTATTTAAATTACGACATAAAACGACATTTGCGCATATAAGTTCTCATATCAGAATCGAATATTTTTTTATGGTTTATATTTTAGCATTTGTCTCGTAAAGGTCTATCGTAGACGGGATTTAAATTATTAATAAGTGAAAGGCAAAGCAATTCCGCCATTTTGACGAAAATTTGACGGTTCTTATAGCTGACAGTTGGAGCAGCGTTTGATTTCAATAAAAATAAATGAAAAATTAAATGAAGTCGTATATTTCGGAAAATTAATTAACTGTCGCAGTCGGATAAAAACTATCCTAAGTTGCAGCTAGAATAATAATGTACCTATATAAAATGTTTCATATTTTTCCGTTCATGGGATGCTGAGAACATTCGAACCGCGCAAAGCTTAGTTTCAAACTGGCTGATTCTTTTTTTAATTTAGAGATTTATTATAAGTGGAGATAAATAGATAGAAGATAATGAAACTCCCATTCAAATATCTCAAAAAATTATGAAGCTACATCCGTTTTAATGTCGCTTGTTAGAGTGAGAAAACGATGAGGGACTGTGACGTCAGTATACTCGAGCGTCATAGTAAAAAACAATAATTTCATATGAAGGTGCGTTTTGCGGAAAAGAGACAGAACATACCCCCTCTTAAAACTTTGGACTCTTATAAATTAATCATTACCTATATAACCTCTTGCTTTGTTTTTTTCTCCATTATTTACCATATTTTCGATTCCTGAGCGGGTATCTCTATCTCTATCGCACTAACCATACTCGAGTGACAGGGATGCAAATATATGAACATTGAGTATCGGTTTTCGTGGTAGCGCCGCAGGTACTTTGGCTGAATGCGCCGAGTGCGTGCCATTGTCATTCAAAAAAAACAAATTCGTGTTAATTATATTGTTCAAATTTGTTGATTTCATTTATTGAAATTACGACATAAAACGACATTTGCGCATATAAGTTCTCATATCAGAATCGAATATTTTTTTATGGTTTATATTTTAGCATTTGTCTCGTAAAGGTCTATCGTAGACGGGATTTAAATTATTAATAAGTGAAAGGCAAAGCAATTCCACCATTTTGACGAAAATTTGACGGTTCTTATAGCTGACAGTTGGAGCAGCGTTTGATTTCAATAAAAATAAATGAAAAATTAAATGAAGTCGTATATTTCGGAAAATTAATTAACTGTCGCAGTCGGATAAAAACTATCCTAAGTTGCAGCTAGAATAATAATGTACCTATATAAAATGTTTCATATTTTTCCGTTCATGGGATGCTGAGAACATTCGAACCGCGCAAAGCTTAGTTTCAAACTGGCTGATTCTTTTTTTAATTTAGAGATTTATTATAAGTGGAGATAAGTGGAGATAACTGTAGTCCCCCGCGGCTATGAAGTCAATCCTGAGACATGCCTCTAGGGTTGAATATGTAATTTTTTCCTATGGTTGACATTGTCATTATTCAGAAACTTCATAGTTGCGCAATGTGTCAGGATTGACTTCATACTACTACTGTAAGTAAATATTATTTTTGAGGCAGCGGCAGCAAGCTCGTCCGCCAACTACGTCAGATGTGATGACGGATAGTTTGAGCTTGAATACAAATTAAGACTGTATAGGAAATTAAATTTCACTGGCATTTAATTTTCAACTGGCTCACTATAAAACATTTTATTACTAAGTGCCTGTTTTTATTAAAAACTTGTTCATCTGGGTAAAATGAATTTATTATACCTACTAAAATAAGCCTCAACAGTCCAGTTAATAGTAGCTACACCTAAAACTGTACTGGTTATATAAATAGGTACAATGTTATGGAAACGGGCGGCGTCGCCAAGTCGCCTCAGACATGCCCTATTCGTACCTAGTGACGTCATAAAAGAAATCTCAGTTGCCAACAGTCGGTCCTGGATTCAAGGTCTATCTACATGCGAAATCTATTTGTCCAAGAGTAGGTACTGAGTCACCAAGCGAAATCAATTTTTCGCGATTCGCTTTCTGTACCTATTACATCTGACTCAGGAATATTTTTATCTTATTTCAACAGATCTCTAAAAAGGACGAGGTTTTAATTTTATTCTAATATCTCGGTTGTTACTAAAGCAATTTGAAAAATTATTTTAGGTACTTGTATTATACCAGAGGGGCGGCATTTATCTTTGGTCAAATGTGGGATTGTTTTTTTTTAGTAGTCATACCGTACAACCGTAGGAAAAATTGATGTTGTAACTGATATTTCGAGAATGAACTGAAATCTGCTCTAGAATGGAAGCTCAACAAGGGACTAGAGGATGAAAGATTTAACCCTTTATAGGACAACTTAAAAAAAATAAGGCAAAAATGACCACCTGTTAAGGTCATCGTTTTGTATTTTTTTATGGTGCAGAATTATTTGCAATAGCAAGAGACTTGAATAGGGTTGAAAAAACCCGGAAAAATTCCCGTTTTTTTCTAAAAGTCATGTTTTTAGGGTTCCGTACTCAAAGAGTAAAACGGGACCCTATTACTAAGACTTCGCTGTCCGTCCGTCCGTCCGTCCGTCTGTCTGTCACCAGGCTATATCTCAAGTACCGTGATAGCTAGAGAGTTGAAATTTTCACAGATGATGTATTTCTATTGCCGCTATAACAACAAATACTAAAAACATAATAAAATAAATATTTTTATTGATAATGTACGGAACCCTTCGTGCGCGAGTCCGACTCGCACTTGGCCGATTTTTTTTTAAGTTTTTTTCGGAAAAATAGAATGTCACTTTGTGTCTATATTTTTCCGATAAAAACGAAAAAATCGGAAATAAACGGAAAAAAACGCACTTTGAAAAAAAATCTTGTGATTTTTTCCATGAGTATTTAATCCGTAATTTAGGTAGCTTCACCTGCTTAGTCGTGTGTTTTTGACAATAGAAAAACAAATTCAAAATATGAATTTTCCAGATGAGTGTCCCGAATTTGCAGAAAACAAAGATGCTATTTTAACGTACCTACGTGAAAAACCGTAAGGAATTTTGAATACAACCGAGGCATTTAGCCGCATATAATGTTGGACCCGAGATTCCACAAATCTGTCTTGACCGATTTTTTTTTAATAATTTTATAAATAAGTTTCTGTCAAAAATTTAATTTTTGGTACAAGCTTTTACTGCCGACTGTACTTTTCTGCATACCATCATCAAGTACTCATTGAGACGATTCTAACGAGCCCAAACCATACTCGATGGGGTTGTGTCGTTTTATTGCGGAGTTCCTATGGCCAACTCCCAGCTCCAGCATCAGATCAGCTCCAAGTCATCATAATATTGCATTGTCATGCGATATACATATGCTTGCAAAATTTCAGCTCAATTGGATAACGGGAAGTGACTGAAAAATGGATTGCAAATTTTGACGGACAACGAACAGTGCAAGTTAATAATTATAAAGCTTGTAATAAAAAAGAAATGACATTTTACAACTTTCATATATAAACTCGCCAAACTGTGACGTTATGAAATGTTAACTGACAATGTTTTTTTTTTAAATGGCACAATATTTTTTAACTAAATTAGCGGACTGTAACACACATGCACATGAATACCTGTAATTGAATGGGTCAGTTCGCCAAATATCAGGTAAAATGCGGTTTCTGGGCGAACGAATTCATATGGCAGCCTGTAATGAGCATACGTCCTGTGAATTGGTGGACAGGATTGTGTGCAACAAAACTTGCCGTAAGGTTACTAAAGTGTCTGGTATATAGACGGTCGCCAACACACCCCTCCGGCCGAGCGACCTTAGTTGGCACCGACCGCTGTAGTATGAAATTTACCTGCAAAAAAACTGTCTGCACGGTTCTTGCGGACCAAGGTTGCTCGGTCGGAGGGGCGCGTTGGCGACCTTCTAGCAGACACTTTAGTGTTCCTCCATCATCTGCCGCATCAGAGAGGAACAGCTGTACGTCTAGCACAACTCTACTTTCCGCCCCTATCAATTCCCCACTAGCCTGCTTTATAAATCATGTGAAGTTTTAACAGTCCGACAATTATTTATATTGCACACAGTTTTAAAACAGCACGCTGAAACCCCTTACAACACTGATCATATAAATATAAATATAATATAAATATTTTGGACAATCTTACACAAATCAACCTAGTCCCAAACTAAGCAAAGCTTGTACTATGGGTACTAGACGACGATATAGATACTTATATAGAGAAATAAATACTTAAATACATAGAAAACATCCATGACTCAGGAACAAATATTCGTGCTCATCACACAAATAAATGCCCTTACCGGGATTCGAACCCAGGACCTCTTGCTTCGTAGGCAGGGTCACTACCAACTAGGCTAAATCGGTCGTCAAATGCCAGTAAAAGGCGTAAAGATTTTGTTTGTCCTAATTATACTCAAACACAACACGCATTCTCTTCTAGATTTTTTCTTTTCCTAAGTCCACTTCTTTACAAAAGACTTAATGCACGGCTAGATTTATATCCCCTAAACTACATGAAATGTAGATCAACGCTACGAGAAGCCCTACATAATATGTCCTATGACGATACTGAGAAGTTATTTATCGTTTTAAAATAATTTTGTTCTATCTTCTATCTTTTTATACCTTTCTTATATATAGGTTATTAACTTACTAATTATTTTGTACTATCTAGTCAATAAGAATGATATTGTATAATATTTTGCATGTGAATAACATATTCAATTGTTAATTATTTTTTGCCTGAAACACAGGGTATCCTAGTTCAGGCACGTGTTATTTGCCTCTAATGTTAAGCTCCTAGTCTATAGTAAATACTAATGTACATTATGTTTTATCAAAAATTATTATTATAAATTATAACTTGCTGCTAATTCGTGTCGCGCGCGACTCAGCGACTCCTGTCTAATTTGGAAGAGGCGGGTGGATTATCTCGACTCGCGTCGCGCTTGTTGTATCAGTTGTGCTAGCCCCGGTCGTTGTTTGGTCGCACTCACGCCAAGGATTGAAACCGGCTTTTGCCAGAACGGCTGAATAAACTAATTTTTATTCTATCTAATTTGCCAGAACGGCTGAATAAACTAATTTTTATTCTATCTAATTTGCACTTGCAAATTAATTCTTACAGTATCGACGACGCCATCGATACGGGTATGGTACACTTAGACGATGGCAGTGACAGTGATTAATAAATAATAATAATTCGTATAAAAATTTAATTTGTTTCCCAAAAAAACTGAAAAATACGGAAAAAAACGAAAGTTTCAAAATATCCTGAAAAAAAAGATTTGATTTTTTCGAGAATGTTCAACCCTAGACTTGAATTATGGATAAATTTTAGTCTTGCCCGTTAAAGGGTTAGGTCGGCTAGGATATATATAAATACTTAAATAGTACTGATCCATCGCACGAGTATTTGACATTACTAGGATTTAAACCCGTCATCGGCTTTACAGGCAGGGTTACTAGGCTGAGCGTGTGGTCAAATTTAACAATAATAACAGCAAGTAAATTATAATAATATCAAGTATATTAGGCTCGATGCTGCTACACGAACGAAATAACATTTACACAAGAAAGATTATATATCCATCATTTGATTAACTAGTAAAATATATACAGGGTGTGGCCTGTAATAGGAGCAAATATTCAAAAGGACGCTTCCTGATTCGGAGATATTTTGATCTAAAGTTATGACCTCCAAGTCATGTATCTTGGCACCACGACATCATAGCACAGCAGTCAATGCGGATTTTGAGGTAACATCATGTAACGAGACATAATAGTTTATGCATTTTTGTTTTCTCCACTTATAATAAATCTCTAAATTAAAAAAATAATCAGCCAGTTTGAAACTAAGCTTTCTGTGGTACGAATGTTCTCAGCATCCCATGGACGGAAAAATATGAAACATTTTATATAGGTACATTATTATTCCAGCTGCAACTTAGGATAGTTTTTATCCGACTGCGACAATTAATTTATTTTCCGTAATATACGACTTCATTTAATTTTTCATTTATTATTCTTAAAGTATATCGCCGCCACATCTGTCAGCTAAAAGAAACGTCAAACTCACAGTAATAAGAAATACTACGGACAAAATGGCGGAATTGCTTTGCCTTTCTTTCGCCTACTAAAAATTTTAATCCCGTCTACGATATACATTGACGAGACACATAGGTACCAAAAGCAAATATAAAATTAATCGATTTTGATATGCGAACTTATATGCGCAAATGTCGAATTAAGGCGTAATTTGTAAAAATGTAACAACAAATTCGAACAATATAAACTTGGTTTTTTTGGCAGCCAAACCACGAAAACCGAAACTCGAAGTTTGTATATCTGAGGGCCTACCGCGATCGGCATTCGAAGTTTTCCCTCTCTGTCGCACTTATGTACGAACTTGTAAGTATGACAGAGAGGGGAAACTTCGAATGCCTTTCGCGGTAGGCCCTCTGCATTCCTGTCATTTGTTAGTGCGATAGAGATAGAGATACCCGAATATTTTCGAATTCCGAAGTTCGTGGTTTAAAAGAAAATACGGATGTCGGATAGATCTAAATTAATATTTCATGTGTGAATATGGTTAAAATTATTTGGAAATACTATTGTTGTTATTGTTTTAGTATATTTGACTAGCTTTAAGTTTAATATTGTACGTCCGAAATGGGCAAGCTGTTGGACTTTATTTTACCCAAAACAACTAAATGTACACAGTTCTGACAATACAGAAATCTTATTTTATCTTATCTTATCGAATATAGGGATGTAGACACTAACCAAAATAATCATAATATTGTATTATCTCGAAAAAAAAACAACGCAAGAGGCTATATAGGTAATCACTAAGTTATAAGTGTATAAAGTTTTAAGAGGGGGTTTGTTGCGTCTCTTTTCCGCAAAACGCACCTTTATAATGAAACGATTGTTATTTACTATGACACTCGAGGATCGTGACGTCACGGTCCCTGATCGTTTTCTCACTCTAACAAGCGACATTAAAACGGTTGTAGCTTCGTAATTTTTTGAGATATTTGAATGAGTTTTTCGTTTCTTCTTTCTTTTGAAGTGAGTCTACAGCTACACCTCTATTTGGAAGACAAGCGGAAATAATCCATACTATCCATACTAATAATCCATACTTCCATACTAATATTATAAATGCGAAAGTGTGTCTGTCTGTTACCTCTTCACGCCCAAACCGCTGAACCGATTTAGATGAAATGATTCCCGGGGAAGGACAAAGGGTAGTTTTTATATCTGAGGGGCTGAAATTGGGGGTGGAAATTTGTATGGAGCTACTTAAACCGCTGCCCCGATTTAGATGAAATTTGGTATATAAATAGTTTGAGTCCCGGGGAAGGACATATAATAGGTTTTATCCCGGTAATCATCCCCTAAGGGGGTGAAAAAGGGGGGGGTGAAATTTGGATGTAATCTATTTTGATGAATTTTGGTGTAGATATAGGTTAAGTCCTGGGAAAGGACATGGGATAGTTTTTACCCCAGAAATCATCCCCTAAGGGGGTGAAATTAGGAGTGAAAATTCGGATGGAACCCATTTTAATACAATTTGGTATAGAGATAGCTTGAGTCCTGGGAAAGGACATAGGATAGTTGTAATTCCGGAAATCACTCCCTAAGGGGGTGAAATGGGGGGTGAAAATTTGGATGAATCCCGTTTAGATGAAATTTGGTATAAAGGTCGTTTGAGTCCCGAAGAATGACATAAGATAGTTTTTATCCCGAAAATCATTCCGTAAGGGTATGAAATAGGGGGTGAAAGTTTGGATAAAATCCATGTACCTAGATGAAATTTGGTATAGAGATAATTTGAGACCCTTCAAAGGATACAAAATAGTTTTTGCCTCGGAAATCGTCCCTTAAGATGGTGGAAGTTTGTTTGCATTATATTTTCTAAGTATTAAGTTCTACGCGGATGAAGTCGCGGGCAACAGCTAGTCAAAAGATATTTTTGTGAATTTTTGATTTTTATTTAATTTTTTTTAGTGTCTTTAAAATAAAAAGTTACTGATAGCACTCCAGAAGAGTAAAAAAATACAACTTAACTTATTTTGAAGAAAAAATATTAAAAAAAATTTTTTTTTTTTTAAGTTTAACCATGTGGAAATAATTGTTCACAAGCTTAATAATCTACCGTTTAATTTTTTGCTCCTATTACAGGCCACACCCTGTATATTACCTATATCAAGTAGGAATACGGATCACGGCTAAACAAGGGCCCCTGGGGCAGTGTGTAATGTCGCTCCGTTCTGTTTGCCATTATCGTGACATTTATAACTTAATCTACCTTTTTTCACGAAACTTATATTAGGTACTGTGAATAGTTTGTGAAAGACCTTTTGTAGTTATTGTACATATTGAAGCTATAAGCTAAATACTATTCAGTTTTAATCAGGTAATGAAAGTTGTCTGCTCAGTCTCAAAGTTCAATGAGATGGGTAAGATACAAATAACTTGTTAACAGAATCTAGGTAATAAAGAACACTAGCTCCAATGTTGCAGGAAATCTCGTACTGGTCTGAACTGAACTACCTAATACGGGGCTCAATTTCGTAAGTTGCTACTGAGTACTGGCGTAATGTGATTAATTTGGAACCGTACTGGTTTCTTAGCAAATACTAGAGCGGGATGCACTGCTATATATCAGATTGAATTTGTACTAATTCAAATCAAATTAGTTATCCTGATTACATCATTTTTCTCAAACATGACATAAAATATAGACGTTACGTTTAGGCTGCGAAGTTTCTGATGCAGCGAGACAAGAGACCCATAATTAAATTTTATATAAAATTGGAGGTTTAGCCCTGCAAAGTGATCTTCTACTGTTTCATCTTTAATTAGCGACACAGCATCATGGCGTTCAGCCATTTAAAAAAAAATTCAGTAAGTACTTTTTTAATTTCACTGCATATTTGAGAAAAGCACTATACACACCTCGGTTGGAACTCGGGATTGCCTGCCTCGTACTATTATCGGGCCTCGCTATGCTCGGCCGTCTATATGACACTCGGCGGGCAATCCCATACTTCCTGGCCTTTGTAGTAATGCACTATAACATTGTATCTCGATCATACAATAACAGTTATATTTGCCAGAACATTCCGCTGTAGCGTATTGCCTAGCTGTCACATGTAGGTCAGAGGATTTTATCATCCCCATGGAGGGTGCGTTGGCGACGGACTGTCGCGCCGCATCGTCTAGCCCGTGACGTCACGAAATCGATCCCAGCACAGATGATCGCCTCTTCTACTTGGTGCCCTAGTACCGGTCTGGCATATATTAAATGGTATAGCTAGGATCAACCTTCACAAAAAATAAAAAAAACCGGACAAGTGCGAGTCAGACTCGCGCACGAAGGGATCCGTACCATTATCTATAAAAACGGCAAAAAAACACGTTTGTTGTATGGGAGCCCCCCTTAAATATTTGTTTTATTTTAATTTAATTATTTATTTTTAAAGTGAACATATAACTAATTATTCTGTGAACATTTCAAGCATCTACCTGGTGCCATTATCAATATCGAACAAAAACGAGCAAAAAAATCACGACAGACGGACAGACAGACAGACAGACGACGAATAGCGGAGTCTTAGTAAAAGGTACGGAACCCTAACAAGTTGTGACTATGCTGTTAGTAACGGTAAGTAATACTAATCTTAAATGATTCACTTAATAATTCATGGGGAGTGGACATAACATGATACACAATAAGTGATTCTGGCTCTGCTTTTTTACGTAGGTACGAATAATTCAAAGTACCTACTAAATCTGTCGTAAAATGTCACCTTGTAATTTTTTTCATTTTCTCATAAAGAAAAGCACTATACACCAGGGTCTAAAATCGGTGCAACTACTAGGAATCTTGTAAACTACTAACAAGGAACCTTTCAAAAATGAACAGAGAGAGTATAAAGGATCGACTCTGTGACAGATAAGTTTAGCAAAGCTAAAAAAAATACTTGATTAATTTACCAACAAAAGACATGACTGAGGTTTCAAACACTGGGTCTTCAAATGAAGAGTTTTGTGTCACGTTCAAAGCAGCTACCTAGCAGTTACCTACACACCTAGGTGAAACCCGATAAAATCAACCAAATATCGAGCGTGTCCAATCCAATCCGAAAGTTTTTGTATTCTTGTTGTGACAATGAAGTGAGAACTAGTTATGTACTAACATTTTCAACTACTTGGCTTGGCTTGGCTGTTTGGCCGTATAATATAAACCTAGATCAAGCTGGAGTCACGTCGAAGCGATTAAAGATCAGTCATCAGAGTAAGCGGAACTTTAACAAAGCGCTCAAGTATAGGTAAATAAGGTGAGAGGTGGTTGTTGCACTAGTGTTATTACATAAGTTGGAGCCCTGCTCGCGGCGTTAGGCGTAATATAAACTTTTGGCTGTAGGTGCGTTTTCTTTGCCGCTACAGACGAACTTAGACGGATTTACTACCAAGTTTTATACTTATTTCAAAAGCAACACGCTATATTTTTGTGAAAGTTACGGACCGCCATAGTTTAATCGATAAAGTTTTCTAATGTGATTGTAATTGTGACTTTAAATAATTCAGTTCGGAGCTTTGTTTAGCTGTAAACTTTACAATACAATACAATACTTTATTGTTAACCCATAATTACAAGTCAAATGATTAATATAGACAGCTTACAGCAGCTTTACAGCTTAAGCAGTAGTAGTCTAAGTAATGAAAGGGCTAGCTCAGACGGAGTAGGAGTAAAAATATATCTATACTTTGTATTATAAAGAGGAAAAGTCTGTGAGATTGAAGCTTGGTTAGTTTATGATAATAATATACTTTATACTACCTGCTCTACCTCTATAATTACAGTAAAACGATGGCGATGAATCATTATGATTCTTAAAAATAACCTTTTTACAGTGGCACTTTTGATGAACATGTTTTTCCAAATAAGTTATCATGTGGGTAACCAATCAAGAAATTAAATGTAGCTGAAATAAAACTTCAGCTCCTACAATACACATGCAATCCGGATGAGTGAAATCTAATTTAAAACATTGCGATGAACCTTTGTGAAACTTCTGAGGGAATTTAATAAAGTGCTTCAAACATACATATTGTAAACAACACGAACAATACTTGTGAAGTGCCATGATTGCACAAGTTGCGCACACATACAATTTACAAATTACACGAAGTTAAACGGATTTGATTATTACTTGTCGATTTCAATATAATATATTGACACCATCATTTTCATGATTTCGGGGCAATATTAAATGTAATTTAATTTAGGTAGGACTGACATTAAAATCTGGAAATTATTATATGAGCAAGATGAATTTTGTAAAGAAGTAAGTGGTGCATTTCGATATAAATAAATCCCACCAAAAACATTACATGTAAAGTGACGTGACTGCCAAGACTCGCTAGCTCATAAAGCTTTCAGCGTTAAAAAGATATCAGATCATAAGGAACGCCTAGCTTCCTACTCCACACTACTTTACATCTTGGCTAAAAAGTATAGCTTTGTTGGGCACATCCCGGTCGCCGCATAGACTCTCGCGCTGAAGGAATTTATAAGCGACATTAATACGCGATGCGATGGGTCTAAAATTTTTAGCCAAGATATAGAATTTTTAGAGCGTGGCTGGTAGTGGTAGGTTACGCCGTGTGGAGTAGGAAGCTTGGCGCTCCTTATGATCTTATATATTTTTAACGCTGAAAGCTTTATGAGCTAGCGAGTCTTGGCAGTCACTTTACATGTAATGTTTTTGGTGGGATCTCATTCCTTTTTGTAAGGTAATTTCTAAAGAAGTGTATAGGAAAACCCATACAAACTTCCATCCCCTAATTTAAAGGGTAGGGGGTGATTGACTAAAAATCCTGAAATATGTATTTTATTTTTTATAATAAGAAGTCCCTATTTAAATTTTTAGACCTCTAGCATCAAAATTTGCGGAAGTCTCATACAAAATTGCATCCCCTAGTTTAAGGTTTGGGGGTAAAAGCTCCAATTTTTTGAATTGTTTTGTTGATTGTGTACTAATACTAGACTACATACCAAATTTCAGCTTTCTAGGAGTTCAGGAAGTACCCTGGAGGTTTTGATGATCAACGTGAGTGAGTCAGTGACGAAATCGGCGTTTTTTAGATATCAATAAAATCTAAAGTATAAGAGCTATGCAACTGAAACTTTATCTCCATCTCCACTTATAATAAATCTCTAAATTAAAAAAAGAATCAGCCAGTTTGAAACTAAGCTTTGCGCGGTTCGAATGTTCTCAGCATCCCATGAACGGAAAAATATGAAACATTTTATATAGGTACATTATTATTCTAGCTGCAACTTAAGATAGTTTTTATCCGACTGCGACAGTTAATTAATTTTCCGAAATATACGACTTCATTTAATTTTTCATTTATTTTTATTGAAATCAAACGCTGCTCCAACTGTCAGCTATAAGAACCGTCAAATTTTCGTCAAAATGGCGGAATTGCTTTGCCTTTCACTTATTAATAATTTAAATCCCGTCTACGATAGACCTTTACGAGACAAATGCTAAAATATAAACCATAAAAAAATATTCGATTCTGATATGAGAACTTATATGCGCAAATGTCGTTTTATGTCGTAATTTCAATAAATGAAATCAACAAATTTGAACAATATAATATAATTAACACGAATTTGTTTTTTTTGAATGACAATGGCACGCGCTCGGCGCATTCAGCCAAAGTAACTGCGGCGCTACCACGAAAACCGATACTCAATGTTCATATATTTGCATCCCTGTCTCTCGAGTATGGTTAGTGCGATAGAGATAGAGATACCCGAATATTTTCGAATTCCGAAGTTCGTGGTTATAGCTCAGGAATCGAAAATATGGTAAATAATCATAATGTATTTTCTCGAAAAAGAATTTAAAATAAATATAGTCAAATGGAGAAAAAAACAAAGCAAGAGGTTATATAGGTAATGATTAAGTTATAAGAGTCCAAAGTTTTAAGAGGGGGTATGTTCTGTCCCTTTTCCGCAAAACGCACCTTCATATGAAACGATTGTTTTTTACTATGACGCTCGAGTATATTGACGTCACAGTCCCTCATCGTTTTCTCACTCTAACAAGCGACATTAAAACGGATGTAGCTTCATAATTTTTTGAGATATTTGAATGGGAGTTTCATTATCTTCTATCTATTTATACATAATAATTGCCTATGTCCTGACTGACTTATTCACTCAATCACTCACTCACTCATCAACGCACAGCCGAAACTACTAATCTTAGAGAGTTGATTTTTGCACAGTATGTTGCTTTTATAACGTGGGCTAGGGCTAGGGATAAAAAGGGATTTTTGAAAATTCTACCCCTAAGGGGGTAAAATGGGGGTGCAAAGTTTGTATGGGAGAACCTTTTTTTTTGAGCTATAGACTTAAACTTTGTAGAAAAATTAGTTATTAGAATACAAATGAAACACTTTCAGCGTTTTGGAAAATCCCAACCCTACGGGGGTAAAATAGGGGTGCAAGGTTTGTATGGGGGAAACATTTTTTTTAAAATAGAGACTTAAAACTTTGTAGAAAGATCAGTCATTAGAATACAAATAAAGAACTTTCAGGGTTTTAGAAAATTCTACCCCTAAAGGGGTAAAATAGAGTGCAAAGTTTGTATGGGAAAAACTACTTTTTTTTAAATAGAGACTTAAAACTTTGTAGAGAAATTATTCATTAGTATACAAATAAAGTACCTAAATTGATGAGCTATAGACTTAAACTTTGTAGAAAAATTAGTTATTAGAATACAAATGAAACACTTTCAGCGTTTTGGAAAATTCCAACCCTACGGGGGTAAAATAGGGGTGCAAGGTTTGTATGGGGGAAACATTTTTTTTTTAAATAGAGACTTAAAACTTTGTAGAAAGATCAGTCATTAGAATACAAATAAAGAACTTTCAGGGTTTTAGAAAATTGTACCCCTAAAGGGGTAAAATAGAGTGCAAAGTTTGTATGGGAAAAACTACTTTTTTTTAAATAGAGACTTAAAACTTTGTAGAGAAATTATTCATTAGTATACAAATAAAGTACCTAGATTCAGTGTTTTAAAAAAATCTACCCCTAAGGGGGTAAAATAGGGGTGCAAATTTTGTATGGGGGAAACAATATTTTTTTTAAATAGAGACTTAAAACTTTGTAGAAAGATTAGTCATCAGAATACAAATTAAGTACTTTCAGCGTTTTAGAAAATTCTACCCCTAAAAATAGGGGGCTAAAATAGGGGTGCAAAGTTTGTATGTGGGAAACTATTTTTTTAGCTAGAGTCCTAAAACTTTGTAGAAAGATTATTTAAATACAAAGAAAGTACTTTCAGCGTTTTGGAAAATTTCACCCCTAAGGGGGTAAAATAGGGTGCAAAGTTTGTATGGGAAAAACATATTTTTTTTTAATAGAGACTTAAAATTTTGACGAAAAATTACTTATTAGAACATGAAAAATACTACATTCGGCGTTTTACAAAAATCATTCCCTAAGGGGGTTAAAAAAGGGTGCAAGGTTTGTATGGGGAACACTTTTTCTGAGCTAGACACTTAAAACTTTGTAGAAAGATTACTTATAAAAATACAAAAAAAAAGACTTTCAGCGTTTTGAAAAAATCTATCCCTAAGGGGGATAAAAAGGGGTGCAAAGTTTTTATCAGGGAAAGTTTATGTTTTTGAGTTAGAGACTTGAAACTTTGTAGAAAGATTACTTATTAAAATACAAAAAAAGAACACAAATCGTTTTAGAAAATTCCACCCCTAATAGGGTTAAAAAGGAGAGCAAGCTTTGCATGGGCAACACTTTTTTTTGAGTTAGACTTAAAACTTTGCAAAAAGAATACTTATCAGAATACTAAAAAAGAACTTTCAGCGTTTTAGAAAACTCCATCCCTAAGGGGGTTAAGAAGGATAGCCAGTGTTGTGTGGGAAAAACTTTTTTTTTTGCTAGACTTAAAACTATTCGAAATGTTACTTATTAAAATTAATAATAAAGTACTTTCAGAGTTTTAGAAAATTCCACCCCTAAGGGTGTTAAGAAAGCTTTGTATGGGCAACACTTTTTTTGAGCTAGAGACTTAAAAGTTTACGAAAAAAGTTCTTTCAGCGATTAGAAAAATTCAACCTCTAAGGGGGTTTAAAAGGGGGTTCAAATTTTAAATGGCGAGCAATAAAATTTTAAAGTGTGAGTAAGAGATTTTTAACTTCGGTCTTATTCTGTACGTTAAAAGACTACAAAACTGATTTCAGAGTTTTCCAAATTCATCCCCTAAGAGTGTTAAAATTGGTTCAAAGTTTGAGTATTTCAAGGCATTTTTAAAGTATGAGATTTTTAACTTTGGTTTTAGACTGTTTGTTCACAAACTAGAAAATGAACATCAACTTTTTTTTTAATTATCCCCTAAAAGAGGGTTCAAATTTTGTATTGAGAGAAATCATTTTCTAAGACGATAAAAAGTTCTACGCGGACGAAGTCGCGGGCAACAGCTAGTATGTTTAATAAGTTTACTATTGACATCATATCCCGAGAATTTTGTTTATCTGGTATAATCCAAACATAAGTTATGAGGGTACAAACAAATGACGAAGCGCTTCGAGAAAAGATAGGTAGTGCCTGCCCTTGCGCTTCACTTGGCTTGTCTTGGCGGGGGCACTGCCGTGCCCCCAGATAAAAATAAATACATGATTTATTGTCGCAAGAAAAAAACAAAAAACAGAAAATCGAACTGACAAATAAAATTTAAGATACATATAAAACAACACACAACAGAAAATAGATTAGTGTGACAATAGGCTCACGTATATAATAATATGCTTTGCTAACTGCTGCTAAAGATGAGATCCGGATCCAAAATATTGGCGTTCGTAACTTTTCTAACGAGGACATCTGAACTGTCATTTTCCAAAACAAAAAAATGTCATTTAGCTGGTCGATTACAGTAACGCATTGTCCGTGCCTGAGGTTGATCTAAATGACATTTTTATACACGTGTTTAACCCCTGCGTAACCTGTAGGTTACGCGTAGATGTACGTAAACAATCCACCGGCTACATTTCCAAACAAGTGACACATATTCCTTAGCTTAGCTCAAATTGTTTGTATGAAATCACATTACTCAGTCAATTAGTCATCCTCACTTAGTCAATGAAGAAGAAACAAGTGTTACACGTAAGTTATTATATTATTATATTGCAGGCATTTTTAGACACAATTTCGAACAAGAAGAAACTAATATTAAAGAAACACATGTTGTAGGAGTTGAGTTGTTGCCCGAATGCAAAGCTTGTACACAAGTTCCGATAAAAGGATGTTTCTAGCTTTTGTGGCATAAAATTATGAACGATTTTAAAAATTAAATTAAATTAATAATATTAAATAAATAAATAAAATAAATTATATTTCTATACTTGGCCGATTTGATGACACTTGTATAAAGTCACTGGTATTTTTTTTCTGTGAACCAAGTTACGTATAGACTTCGTTCGTTTGGTCGTCTACAATGAATGGGAGAGGATTGAGTAGTCAAGAGAGCGTACTTGGGCCGACGGATTGGTCGCCGCCCACGCCCAAGACCCTTTTGAGCTAAAATGGTTAGGTGGTTAGGTTAGGAATAAGAATAAATGCGTTTTTCTTTAATTTAACTGCAGGACTCGCACATCCTGACCCTGACTAATCCGAAATCCAAATTACAGTCTGTATGTCATGATCGCTTTTTTTTTTTTTTTTTTTTTTTCTCTTTATTTAAGGAGCTTGTCACACAGGTAAACATGTCGCTCCGTTATAGTCAACATAACATATTATTCTAATGACGAGTAATTCTATTACTAACACACTTTCGAGCTATCGCTTTGGGATAAATCAAAATGACGTATTTGAAATAATAATGTATGTTAGGAAGAATTTCTATACAACTTCCCAACGAACACTGATAGGTCCAAGGTTACCAGAAGCACAGGGAAGCTCAACACAACTTTTTACAGACTAGAAAAAGCGAAAAAATTCCAAAATACATTACCGAACTTACTGACTCTAAATTCAAATCTGTCGTAAAACAGACACTTAACTAGGTATATAAGATAAACGATTACATCATGGATGTTTGGCAGTAATGAAATCCTGCACTAGAAATCTATCGCAAAATAAGTAAATAGGCTTTCTACTGTAGCACTGTAATTTTATAACGTAATTTTATTATACTCTGGTACTGAAATTATATATTGTATACCTACTATTTTTAAATAATGATACCTCGCCGCGTTTTTTACGCCGCCGGTTCTTCTCAAGGCAGAGGTTTTCTTTCCGAACCTGTGGTGGTTTATCGACATTCATTAGGTGCATGTAATATGCCTATATTGAAGAATCACTTTGACTTTGACGAACCGTTAGGAAGCAGTCATGCAATAATGCAATATGCTATTTACCCAGCGTACTTGGGTGCTCTGTTTCATGTGAAAATTGTGGTCAACAAGATTGGGGTTCGATCTGGGGCCTACAATTCGCATTGCGCTTTGCGCGCTATCAGTTACACGTTAGCTCGGGCCGCATGTAGGTAATTAGAATACCGAATAGAGAAGTGTCTGATCGAACCTCATGATGTCATTTGCTCGTTCACTCGTAGTGATTGCAATGTGATCCGAATAGCACCCACACACGATGTGTTTCACAAAGGGAAGAGTTGAAAGAGCTCTTTGGCATTGGTATCTTATCAAAGTGAACGTCTGCATATAGGAATATCGCTCCGTTAGTGGCTTTGCTCGCAAAAATTAGGGACGTATAAAAATTACTCATAAAGGCACTTTTTTACAAAAAAATAATAATAGGAAATTTAAAAAAAAACTCAATGTTTTTTTCTTTTTTTTGGTGCGAAGTTGGTTATTCGTCAAAAGAGAACGTTATCTCTATAATTTTTCATCAATCGTTATCAAAAACTTGATTTATTTATAGCGTCTCGTATTATTACAGAACATAAGTATAGTCCATAAATAGATAAATAAAAATAACACGATATATTAGGTCCTTACCTATGAAATTGGCGGTTTTTTCACAGATATTATTTTGTACGTAATTTATTCATTTCTATTGCAACTTCCAAATATTTTTTTAATTTCATTATTAGACTATGTAACACAGGTTTTAAATACAAAAAATAGGTTTGAATTTTTTATTTAGTGTTTCAAATTAAAGCTTGAAAACCGCCCTTTTCATGTGCTGCCGGTTAAAGTGTTTCAATTAGGTATAGTTTTATGATGCGAACTATTTTTAAGGAATGAAGATATGTGTAAAGTAGCTTAAAAGTTTTCTATATTCCTACCAAAATTTAGTTTGCTTTGAATTTGACATTGCTGAATAATCCGCAAAATTGAATGTATGAAAATCACAGTTTTCATAAAATTCTCCATACACACCGCCAATTTCATAGGTAAGGACCTAATATTAATTAATGCAAAATTCCTTCTTACCTACTATTAACCCAAAAAAATCAGAAGCTTTGTGTTTTGTTATATAACAACTTTAGGGTTAATAACAGGGGTCCAACTCACTCGTTTAATATTTCCAATAAGCAGAAACAAAAATATATTTTAAGTAACACCTCCGTGTTTGCCACGTGCCAAGTCGGACGGGCATGAGCCTTCATAAAACAATACCTTTGTAAAAATAACAGGAGCGTGAATTTTAGAAAAATATTCCTTTATAGATGTTTCAATTCGAGTCACAGAACGATTGCCGTCACACGTGGCTTTGCTCTTTGACGGGCTTTGCTCTTTGACGTGCGACCAAGCAAATCTAGAGGAAAGATGGGCCCTAAGCGTTGAAAAATGTATGCAAAACTACGATACCTGACAATATGAACAAATGGCTTTAAACCTTCTGCTTTAAACGCAAATTCAGGACGTTATTCCATTAGTTTCAAAGATTTATTTGCGATGTACTACCGAGACCTTTTTGATACCTACCTGTAAGCAATATAGAAATTTGCACACAAAAAAATCCTGTAGGTTTAAAACAAAAATAAACAATGCGATAGATAGATGTGCTCTTTTTAATAGTGAGAATGATAGTACAGCGACTACTTTGATTTTGACTAGGTCTTCGCGTCGATCCTGAATATAAAACGGAAAGGATTTGATTGGCCGAGAGGTTCTTTGATCCGCGTTTTATTCAAATGACTGTAGTCGCCCTTCAATGACATGAATGAGAATGTAAATGAAACTACCTATGAGCGCTACGGAGCAATAAATTGCCTTCAGTGGCAGTCAGTCCCGGTGATCTCAAAGGCTCACTTTCTACAATCCTGAGTTGAAACAAGTCGAAACCTGTTGGCAATTAAATAGTAAATATCAACCTATGTCATGTCTATGTTGTTTACCTCTCTAGGTTAACAACATGACGTAGGTACTTTGTTTTAAATCAATTAACAACCTTGAGTTGATATGTATGTATAGGTACTCGCCGTACTCGTATGACTGACGGAAACTTGCGGTTTATAAGTTGGCAAATAGAACCGATATTGTACCAAAATAATTATTTTCTAATCTGTTCAGGCCCCGTACCATGGATGATCACGCGATAAGTGATAGGATAAGCGCGTCGTCTCATTCTATCGAACGGTGTCAGCGAGGGCAGCTCTATCCTATCACTTATCACGTGATAAGGCCATGCTACGGGGCCGGGTTAAGTACCATTTACATAATTGTCAGGAGTCGTCGTCACGTATGGTTATATCAACAAAGTTTTAACCGACTTCAATGCATTGCTCCGTTTCAAGTGTGCTTATACCTAACATTTGAAGAGTTCCCTCGAGTTCTCCAGGATCCCATCATTAGACATGACAATATAATTATGATTCTTGACATTTTTACTTGTGCATGTTTATCTTTTTTGTTTATTTTAGCGTGTGAGCGATTTGGTGTAAACTGTAAGCTTGCATTGTATTATTGTGTGAATAAATGAAATAAATGAATAAATTAGATTCTGATCTGATGACCTGAGGAAACGATACCAAATAAAAATAAAAACAAATCGGTCCAGGCGTCTTCGACTAGGTAAGTAATCGGGGAACATACTTTCAAATGAAAAAAAAATATTCTGACGAAATGAGAACTAGACCTTTTTTGGAGTCGGCAAAAAATTGAGCAAGACCTGCTCAGAAACCTCGAAAAAGTCGGAATAGTTTTGCAATAGATAACTGCTGGATTGAAGCGTTCATAGCCCAGCGGCGCCTGCGAATCGGAAACGATAACGCAGGTAAAGCAAAGATGGCAGCGGTCAGTCCTTGGATGGGGGTGACCGCCAGTGGTTACTATAAATGCGCGCTTCCGTGCTTTGGAAGGCACGCTAAGCAGTTGATCCCGGATGCTGTCTATGACAGTAGTCGTTAAGCCGAGTTAGAGGCCTTCGGGCGGCTTAAGAACCTCTAACAGTCGAGTTGCCCACTCACTTGACAAAGGGGGGACAACTGGCATTTGCGTCCGCAGGTGCTACCTACCACAACCCTGCACGTGTTCCCTGGGTGGTACTAAAAAGTGACAAACTCAAAGGCCAAATAATGTTTGCCAAACGATTAAATAACCTGCTGGATTGACAGATTAATAATATACTGTATTCATACACGTACATTGTAAATACCTACAAGCGTGTAGGTAGTTGGTGTAAGGACGAACCACAACGTTGATATACAATACTAATACAAATCGTTCCAAATGAAAAATCATTGTTACTTAAAATCAAACGTCAGAAAAAAGCATCCAGGGTGTACCTAATGTATGAGCGTTGAGCATTTTTTATTGTTATCGATGAGCGCAGCATCTGGGGTCACGCACCGCGCAGCTGCGTGAAACTCTTTGCAAAACCATACGCGGACGTGTTCTATTGCTTTTCGCAGTTATGCCGCAGACAGACATGCTATTCTTTATCTAGGAAAAGTCGAGCTTGCGAATACTGTCAATCTAAAATGGAATACGTAAAAATGATGCTTCTACTGAGCGAAAAATATTTTTCTGACTATTTAAAATAAATCTTAAGTACTAGTGTGTCAAAACATCGTGAGGAAACTGGTTTAATCCCAAACAAGGTGTTTTCCCTCTAGGTTGGAAAGTAAGATGGCAGTCTTCGTAAGAGTTCTAAAAATAGTGCTTACATCTAATTTTGGCACAAGGTGTCAAAGTGGACCCTGCGCTCCTTTAGGGAACAACCGGGAAAACACACATTAACTTGTATGATTAGGGGGTAATTTAGGTCATTTTTAAAAATCGCTTCAGTTTTTATAACTCCTATTTTGATACTTACAAATTAAACCACCAAACATCAGGTTAATAGATACCTACTATTTTACTTGCAGGATAAAAAACAAAACAAAACCTAGTTCAACGAAATAATTATGTTTTTATCACCTATGTATTTGGTGTGTGACAATCATATCCAATTCCCTCTAATGATCACAGACAAGACTCAATCAAGCATAAAACATGCGGGTGCGTTGTGTTTAAAACAAAACCAACTGATCTAATCGATATTTATTCAGTTATTTGGGCAGCAGTAGTTATTGCGTTTTTAATTTCTAATTTCCCCATCAGTGTTCAACACTCATCACGCCATAGGCTAATAAAAAAAAACTGATTTATGAAAACTGAAACCATTGTATCTGTTAAATAAAATAAGATAAGTTTCTGTCAAAAAATATATTTTTGGGTCAAGCTTTTATTGCCGACTGTATTTTTCTGTATACCGTCATAAAACTACACGTTGAGACGGTTCTAACGAGCCCAAACTCACAGGGTTGTGTCTGTTAAATACTGAATTCCCATTGCCACCATTGCTTCATCATAAGATCAGCTCGATGGTACCATCATGTTTAATTATCATCCAAACTATAATTAAACCCAAAATTTCAACTCAATCGGTTGAAGATATCTGCTTCAAAATTGAGTTGCAAGATTCCACCCGAGCAAACATGGTTACCTACATACATATATTGCAAGTTATTTAAATAAAAGCTTTTTCTCAAACATGCTCGGAAATGTATGCGTTAATGTCACGAAATGAAGACATGAAGTTCCTTGTTTATGGCTGCCTACATTACTTCTTGGCCTAGGCCAAGAAGTAATGTATCAAAAACCCTAACTAAAAACATTATTGGCCGCTACTCTAACTTTTTAAATTTGCTTACTGATAATAAACAGACAAAGGAAAAAATACATACTGCCAACCACCAATACTTTTTTTTTAATTGTTTTAGTTCTTTGTAAAAAAAAAATTGTTAGTTTTTTAAATTTTTTTTGTTATTTTTCGTTTATTTTTTAGTGTTGTTTATCGTTTTTAATGATTTAAAAAAAAATCTTTTCTTTTCTTGATGTTTGTCTATTTTTTAATGTTAACATTTTTGTAGGGTCTTTTATGTTATTTTTAAGTTTTTTTTTATCTATTTTTCCTTTTTGTTTTACTTTTTTTAATGTTTTTTGTTTTTTTTTGTCGTTTTTTTTTATTTTTTCAAGGTTTCCTTTTTTTTACTTTTTTTAATGTTTTTTTTTCTTTTCTTTTTCTTTGTTTTTTTTAATGTTTTTTGTTTGTTTTTCTTTTTTTTCGTTTTTTTTGGTTTTTTTAATGTTTTTGTTTTTTTTTTGTTTTTTCCCTTTTTTTGTTTTTGTTTTTTTTTGTTTTATTTTAATGTTTTTGTTTGTTTTTTTTCCTTTTTTTTCGTTTTTTTTTGTTTTTTTTTAATGTTTTTGTTTTTTTGTTTTTTTTTTAATGTTTTTGTTTTTTGTTTTTTTTTAATTTTTTGTTTTTGTTTTTTTTCCTTTTTTTTTTGTTTTTTGCCATTTTTTTGGGCGTTTTTTTTGTTTTTTTTTTTAGTTGTTTTTTTTGTTTTTTTTTAAATATTTTTTTCCTTTTTGTTTTACGCTTTTGTAATGTTTTTTTAATATTATTCTTTTTTAATGTTTTTTTTTTCTTTTTTAGATTTTTTTATCTAGAATCTTTCTCACTTTAGTGAGGTGAAAAGGATTCTATTTTTAAACCACTCACATTCGCTAGCTCGTGTTTCAATTCCACACTCGCGGTTAAATTATAACTAGTCTAGCCCAAACTCGTCCATCAATCCCTTACTTCACGGCCTTTGCAGTAATGTACTATTAAAAACGAATTCAGGTAAACAGCGGTATGTGCCCATATTTTATTACAAGTTTTTTCTTACTTGTGTTACTACTCGTATGTGTAAATAATTAACTGGCTTCAATTCAGTATTTCGCCAAACTATGTACCTACATTAACATTTTCACATTTCCTTTCCACTTTACCACAATGAATAAAATTGCTATACGAGAGCATGCACATTGATTATTACAGAATAAACTGAAATCGCTATATGTGAACCAATAATATTTGAGGAGTTCAGAATCACCTTTGGCACCGCATTAGTTGCTACTTCAACGGAATCATATCGGAATCTGTGACGTTTACATCATTGAAGAGTTCCATAAGACATCTGCGCGACATCATAGTTAAAACTGGTATGATAATGGAAATATAAGGTGGGCATAGTCACTCCTCAACGTCCCACGACTCAACGACCTTCAAAGCCCCATAAATTGTTTTGTCGTAAGTTTTTACATGCATAATTTGCTTAATTCTCTTACGTGTACGTTGTGTGTGTTTAAAAAAATATATTTTTTGTAACAAATAACACCACACAATGAATACGTGAGGCTTTTTGTTAACAAACAAAACGAATTTACGAAAACGTCTACACTTTAAAATTCAATTTTTTTTTTATAAATTATTATGGTCCAAGGGTGAAAAAGTAGGAAATTACCCTACCAGCACGCCAAAAAAATTTGACGGTTCATGTGCCGAACACCCTGTATAAATTGTGTTAAAAAAACATAACTTTAGTCAGCTGTAATAGTATTTTATGCAACTGTTGTATAAGAAGGGTCTTAAAAGGCGAGTGGCGTGGGTTGCGATGCGAGCCTTGGCGAGCATCGCAATTACAGACGCCACGAGCGTTTTTAGACCAGTTATACACCGTTGCATACAATACTTTTTCTACGACAAATTTTAAATAAATAGCAGACTACAGAATAGTTAAACTTTTCAGGCAGCAAGTTTTCTATTCGTACTTTTGCTACTCACGCAATTTCTTCAGGAGTGAAGTTATTAATTTCTTCGACCATTTTACAGGATTTAAGGAACATACACTGTCTTCACAAACACGAATAATCTTAATCGTTTAGGACTAATAGTTTATCATCTTTCGTTTTTTCATTTTGAACTGTATTTTGGTGGGAAATCGGAAATGTGACAGCTCTTGCTTATGGTTTGTTTTGTTTTTAATTTTTTTGCACTTGCCATCCGAACCAAACCAAATCCGGACCCGGACCGAATTCGAACTGTTTATTTTTATAAATAATACCAATAATTTATAAAACATGTAATTTAACACACAATATATGATAATTTATTATTATTGTAGTAAATAATTTATAATATACAAATGTTAAATCGTAAATAAATACTTTTATTTCTAATTATATGGTGTCATTGTATTTGAGCTACAGCCTATATAAATGACAGATAACGGTACAAGAGTAGGAAAAAGCTTTTTTCTATTCCTGTACCGTTATCTGTCATTTATAAAGGCTGTAGCTCAAATACAATGACACCACTAATAAGTCGTCGAAAAACTCAATGCTCTATGGCCCAAAAACGCACTGTTTAGCGTACTTTTTTGGTTCATACATTTTTCATAAAAGCACTGTTTAACTTTTTTAAATCGGCCGCTATATTGCAGTAGTGCCAACTTCATAAACAAATATTTTAAAATAAAAGTTTTTATTTACGATTTAACATTTGTATATTATACATTATTTACTACAATAATAATAAATCATCATCTGATGTGTGTTAAATTACATGTTTTATAAATTCTTGGTATTATTTATGAAAATAAAGTTCGAATTCGGTCTGGGTCCGGATTAGGTTTGGTTCGGATGGCAAATGCAAACAAATTAAAAACAAAACAAACCATAAACAAGAAGTGTCACATTTCCGATTTCCCATTAAAATATATACTTCAAAATGAAAAAATTAAAGATGATGAACTCTTAGTCCTAGAATATTAAGATTTTATTCGTGCCTTTTAAAATGGTCGAAGCAATTAATAACTGCACTCCTGAAGAAATTGCGTGAGTAGCAAAAGTACGAATAGAAAACTTGCTGCCCGAAAAGGCTAACTATTTTGTAGTCTGCTATTTATTTAAAATTTGTCGTAGAAAAAGTATTGTATGCAACGGTTTATAACTGGTCTAAAAACGCTCGTGGCGTCTTTAATTGCGATGCTCGCCAAGGCTCGCATCGCAACCCACGCCACTCGCCTTTTAAGACCCTTCTTATAAAACAATTGCATAAAATACTATAACTTACGTTATTTACACAAGGTATGTTTTCTTCAACGTTCGATTGATAAAGTTCCGTAGTCGTACTCCTACCAACCTAACGACAAAACATAAGAGCAACGAAAAGGCGTGGGGCTTCTTTTTGCGTGGGATTTATACGTGCCATTAATTATAACTTGCGCGTAACTATCATCTCTCTCATAAAAAAAGTTAAAAAAAGAAAAGTAAAAGTGCTTTATTCTTCAATTTGGGCATATTACATGCACCTATGAATGTCGATAAACTACCACCGGTTCGGAAAGAAAACCTCTGCCTCGAGAAGAAACGGCGTAAAAAACTCGGCGAGGTATCATTTTTTCAAGACAGTATACAATATATACTTACTTTCAGTATCAGAGTATTAAATTACATCATGAAAATACATTACTACTCTAGAAATTTGCGATAGATTTCTAGTGCAGTACTTTATCACTGCCAAATATCCCTATCCATGATGTAATGTATCTTATAATATGCTTTTGATATAAGTGTCTGTATTACGAATACGACAGATTTGAATTTAGAGTCTGTAAGTTCGATAATATTTTTTGGAATTTTATTGTAGAATTTTATACAATTTCCCGAGAATAGTATTTTATGCAACTGTTGTATAAGAAGGGTCTTAAAAGGCGAGTGGCGTGGGTTGCGATGCGAGCCTTGGCGAGCATCGCAATTAAAGACGCCACGAGCGTTCTTAGACCAGTTATACACCGTTGCATACAATACTTTTTCTACGACACATTTTAAATAAATAGCAGACTACAGAATAGTTAAACTTTTCAGGCAGCAAGTTTTCTATTCGTACTTTTGCTACTCACGCAATTTATTCAGGAGTGCAGTTATTAATTTCTTCGACCATGTTAAAAGGAGCGCACACTTTTGTCTTCACAAACACGAATAAAATCTTAATAGTTTAGGATTAATAGTTTATCATCTTTCGTCTTTTCATTTTGAACTGTATTTTGGTGGGAAATCGGAAATGTGACAGCTCTTGCTTATGGTTTGTTTTTTTTTTTATTTGTTTGCACTTGCCATCCGAACCAAATCGAATCCGGACCCGGACCGAATTCGAACTGTTTATTTTTATAAATAATACCAAGAATTTATAAAACATGTAATTTAACACACAATAGATGATGATTTATTATTATTGTAGTAAATAATTTATAATATACAAATGTTAAATAATAAATTTCAAAGTTTACTTGGAAATTATTACAATCACGTCTGGTGTAAATAAAATAAACATTTCATTGTTAACTAGTGTTTATTTTAATAATAAATAAATACTTTTATTTCGAAATATTTGTTTATAAAGTTGGCACCACTGCAATATAGCGGTATTAGCGGCCGATTTAAAAAAAAGTTAAACAGTGCTTTCATGAAAAATTTATGAACCAAAAAAGTACCTAAACAGTGCGTTTTTGGGCCATAGAGCATAGAGTTTTGCGATGACTTATTAGTGGTGTCATTGTATTTGAGCTACAGCCTATATAAATGACAGATAACGGTACAGGAGTAGAAAAAGACTTTTTCGCTTTTTCTAGTCTGTAAAAAGTTGTGTTGAGCTTCCCTGTGGTTCTAATAACCTTGGGCCTATCAGTGTTCGCTGGGAAGTTGTATAAATTCCTCCTATACCTAACATACAGTATTATTTTAAATACGTATAGCGACTGCAAATATGAATAAAAATTCTCAAATTCAGATATTTCATTCACACTTGTCCATAAAAGCCATTCCCCAAGAGTGTTGCATTATGTTTTCTCGTATGCGGAAATTGCGGAAGACACATAAACGTGTCTATTTCACGGAGGCGTGGTTCACAAAAATCGAGGCATAATAAACGCAATGCAACACACGTTTAGCGTCACGAGCGCCCGTATTTTCACAATTTACCGCTTTTACTAAAAACAAAAGAGGCAATCTAATTAGGGTCCGAGACCGGTACCAACTCGGCCGAAAATGGCGTCCTGAATAATTCTCACCTGCTCCTATAATTAATTACTTTAGAGAATGATTACAACAGATTGCCTCCGTTGTTTCATTCCATGATAAAATGTGTGTAATGAATAATTTGGTTAAGTAATTAATAACTGACCGCATCATCACTGTGTGTTTATATTTGCATTAAGCATGAGTAGTGAATATAATATTAAATAATTGTACCTAAAGTCGATATGATTACCTAAGTTATTAGATATGAAATAGTTTTGTAGTCGTTATCAAAGTTTTCAAATACCTGCAATATATTTTAACAAAACTAAATCCACTGTATGTTGTACTAAAACCAGCTGCCTAGACATAGTCTAAGCATATAAAAAATTATTGTCTAAAAAAAGTGGCATGGTATAAACCAATCTTAGAAGATAGGTAGCTGTAAATTGCGATTTGTATGTAAAGTTATCAAGGTAACTACCAATAAGGGTCAAATTAAGGAGCTTCTCACAGCGAAAAAAAAGTAATCGTTTATCATTGTCCAGCACCTCCGAACGGCTCGGTTCGTAGTTGTGCTGTTAATAAAGTGCCCACTCAAATGCCTAACTTTATTACGATGGGTCAAGAGGGCAAACGGCTGATCTTAGCGTTATTAAGTCGGCGACGATAGCTCCTCGTTGAATGCCGGCGTTCATTGTTTATTAGACCCCGCTTCCAACGAATTCCATTTTTAAATTAAAAGATAACTGAACGCAATGCTATAAATATATATCGTTATTAGAAAATGTGTTCTCAAAAGTAGGGCCGTCGACTACGCTCGTTTGTATTGTGAAAGTAGACAATAATGAAGCAAACTGCGGACCGCATCTCAAAGACAAACTTTATATACAAGGAGCTGGAAAACAAAACCGTGCTGTGTTCGTACTTGTTGACACTAAATAAGTACCCGAGGTAGTATTTTAAAACAAAGTTTAGCGAAATGTTATTGTTTAAACAACTCGTTGGCTTAAAGAAATCGTTATCACTAATTAGAGAGCTGAGAAGGGGTATAGGTGAAATGTAATTGTGACTTCGAATATAAATTACATGTCTAAATAAATCAATTATAAATATGAGGGGACATCTTACAAAAATCGAACTAGCCCCATAGCAATTATCTCAATAAGGCTAGACGGCGATATATTTGAAAGACTTAAATACTTACATAAAAAAACATCCGAGACGGAAACAAATATTCATGGTCAATGGTCAAATATTTGGTCTTAGCGGGATTCGAACCCAGCTCGGCTAAACCGGTCGTTTTAAAAATGTGTAAAATTTGTAACACAAACAAATCAAAAGGTCAAACATGCTTGCCCGCAGGTTTGCTCGATGCTCTGTTGAAGTTCACCCCATTGCTATCCCCTCTAACTCCACTGCGGGGTGAGGTGGGATATCCCACTAGTTTTGTGTTTATCGTTAAGATTATAAAATTAAACGAGAGATAATCATTAAAAACTAAATTTCATAGGCCGGAACACTGTTTATTTATAAAAATCAACGTGTCACATTTAAAAATATTTTTTTATCGAGGTTTGAATGTCTTTTTTGACCCTTCTCATCCCATTTTGCGGTACTTAAGTTTTTATTATAAATATATTATTTCGTAACTGATTTTGGTACTAAAGTTACTCTCATCTTATCTCATTCTGGAGGCTAGACGACTTGTAGTTCAAATGGCTAAAATTAGACACTGCACTACGAGTTGCAAATATATGTCGAATATTACCTCAGCGTGTCGGACAGGCGTTTTAAAAGATAAAAGTTATTGACTGTTGTCATGGAATAAAGAGTGGTGCGATTCATGTTCTTTTATATTTTTTTGAATTGCTATCCAAGCGGCCAAGCTTAGTTTCATTAGTGCCAATTTGACCAGACAGGAATAGAGTGTATTCTGAGATGAGTTCAAATCGTTTTGATGGTTAAACTACGATTAGGGTGCGCTGTGTTGGGAGTGAGGGACCTGCATGTCTCTATCTGCCAACACAGCGAATCCTCAATCGAATAAAGGGTCGGTAACGCGCTTGTGATTCTGAAAATTAAGTTGTTATTTTACATTACCGGTCACATTGGCACTCTTCGGGGGAGGCATATGTCCAGCAGTGGACGTTTTTCGGCTGATATGATGATGATGATGAAGTATTTATTGCAGTTTACTATTGACCGCCATCGTAAGCCGCGCCAGTGTGTTGCAGGGTTTACGGTGTGCAGGTTTTACGGTGACAACGGCATTGTAGATGTTATAATTAAGATTATTACTGCAGCTGGATTTCAAACGAAGGCTCACCTATCGTTGAAACAATAAAAGCAATGAAACTTTCCAAACTTCAATAGGACCTGTCTTAAACGTTAAGAGAAAGAAATGCAATTTATTTTCTTTCCTTTGATTAAAAATCATTTGACGAGAAAGAAGTGCATCCAACTTATGGGTTCCTGCGGCTTACTGCGTTTTTCAACAATAAGTATAATGTATCCCCATCCTCATCATATCAGCTGAAAGACGTCCACTGCTAGACATAGACCTCCCCCAAAGAGTGCCAATGTGATCGGTCCTGCGCTACCCGTATCCGCTCCATTAGGGTCAAATAAGAACATTGATCGTTCTGTTCAAAGAACAGTGACGGCAATCTGACTAATCGAATTTACATAACATAAGCAGAAAAGAGTACATTTGCATATATATTTGCGTATGGCTTCTCTGCCGGCTGTGTTCCGACAGTTATTGTGCAGAAGTGTCAAATGCACACTGGAATGCGATTAATTTATACCCTCGAACCATCTACTATTTCTATACCCATTCCTTTCTAACAATACCCTATCCTCTTTAGATAAAGAGAATAAAGAGATGGATTTTGTGTCGCTGCGCGCAGCCTAATACCTACACAGGGCACCAGTGCCAAAAAATTTAAATGATGAGTCCAACTTCCAAACAGAATAGTCGTAAAGTCAACGCGGGCGTTATTTATGTCGCAAAGTTTTTGGCTGTTCGGAAAATAATATGTAGGCAGATGAGATGTCCTTTCCTGGTTATTAATATGATTCTCTCCAATATGCTCGGAAATGTCCGTCTGACTGTAGCAAAAATAGTCCGTTAAGTTCCTCGTTACTGCCGACCGCAAATTTAAAAAGTTAAAAGCCATTTTTGTACAGCTTCAACGGCCAGGAAACTGTACGAGATTCTATTACTTACTGTATAAATAAATAAATAAATATTTGTGGTCAATAGGCTTGTTGCGTGGTGTTAAAATTGATAACGTCATGTTGCTAAATAGATAGTAAACCATCAAATGATTGTAATAAAGTATAAATTACAAAATATAATTCAAATCATAAAAAGATATGAACCTTTAAAGTTCAGAAAAAAAAGTTTTTTTATTTATTGTCCAAGAGTAAATTTAAAGTTACTAATAGAATCCTTACGCTTTTATAGAAACAAATGTTTATAACAACTATGGACCTAAACGCAGTATTTCGCGACCGAAACAGCAATTTACTTCATTTTTCATGCAACGGTTAGTACAAATTGCACGGTGTGACGTCATACTTTAAAGCCAATCAATATGAAGCGTTTCGGCTGCTGTCAGCGAGGTCCGTCTTAAACTCGATTTTTGGGTATTAATTGTCCTTTAAATGTAGTTGCTTCCATACACACATTTGTTCATCTACAAAAACTGGTTCGAATGGCATCGTTAACAAATTTAAGGTCACAAGCCCATTTTACACAAATCGACCTAGTCCCAAACTAAGCAAAGCTTGTACGGTCAGCGTCACAAGGCGCTTTACACCTTTGTACCGTGTCGCATTAAACGGTATGTGAAACTGTCATATGAAGTTGTCAAACGAGTGAAAGCGACAAGGTACTTAGGTGTTCAGCAACGTATGAGGCCGACTGTACTATAAGTAGGTACTAGACGAAGATAAACATACTTATATAGATACATAAAAACATAGAAAACATCCATGACTCAGAAACAAATATTCGTGCTCATCACACAAATAAATGCCCTTACCGGGATTCAAACCCAGGCCCTCTTGCTTCGTAGGCAGGGTCACTACCAACTATTAGGCTAAAGCGGTCGTCAAGTTAGTGTTATAGTTTTTTACTCTTTAACCATATGTTTTGACTAAGACAAATCACTGCAACAGTCAAATGCTCGTAAGTTTCAAGGCCTAGCAATTTATCACAACAACTTGTTATTGTTAGAATGAAAGGAATGTATGGCTGTCTCTTTCCAACTATTGCAAGTTGGTGTGACAAAGTGCACCCGTTTGTATTTTGCCTAAAGTTTTCCCGAGTTTTCTTTTTTTTATTGTTATACATAGACAAAACTCTTACTTTTGTAAGTGATCGAAGTGACGTTTTTAAAAATGTCTCAAATAGTTTGAAACGAAGAATAAACACTTAGAACTTTGAAGAAATAAAAATATTTATCGATATAAAATTCATAATGAACTAAAATGCGTTTAGATTTCAACCTCGTTGATTCAGCTTCGCTTCATCCGATAAAATCAACTGATCCACAAATTTCAATTTCCCGGCCTCTGCAATAATGTATTCTGAAAAAAGTCATTGTTGCCATCAAATCAGGGATTTCAGTTTTCCTTATAGAAGTCGTGAAAAGTAGTGTGCCACTCGGTAGCAAAATTATTTCCATCTTGGGCGTAAACCCTTAAATCGCACGTTCCGCTCAAGATTCTATTGTACAATCGTTTGCTTTACTCAGGATTGAATATACCACCCACGCCGTAAAATATCATTTTACTCCCTTGAGACACAATCTCCTATTTAACCCCCGACGCGGGGTGATATGTATAAGTTTAACATGTGTATCTTTTAACCGACTTTAAACAAATGAAGAGGTTCTCAATTTGTCGGGGACTTTTAATGCATGTTCCCCGATTACTCGAAGACGCCTGGACTGATTTGGAAAATTCTTTTTTTTGTTTGAAAGGGTATCCTGCAACCTGTCTGGGGCTGCTTTGTTTCGAATAAATATTTCTTTCTTTCTTTTTTTCTTTCCACCCAGGTGGTCCCATGGTCACAGTCTGGGTCTGATGATGGGGTCCTGGAGAAATCGAGTGAACTCTTCAAATTAGCCAAACTTGAAGCCATTTGGGTACCTACTGCTATGAACTCGGTTAAAACTTTGTTTTTAATGTAATTAATAATTATACTAATTATAATCGAAAGTCTTGTCTGTCGAGATGGTTTTTAGCTATGCTTGTTATGACAGGGTTTTTTTATATTTTTAATTACATGCTTTTATTTAGTTTCATTCACCTGTCCCGTTGTCTGTCTGTCTATAATCAAATCTTGCAAATTAGATTTGACCCACGTCCCGGTTTCCGATTGAGCTGAAATTTTGCATGCATTTGTATATCGCATGACAATCCAATATTATGATGACATGGAGCTGATCTGATGCTGGAGCTGGAAGGTGGCTATAGGAACTCCGCAATTAAATGACACAACCCCATCGAGTTTAAGCTCGTTAGAATCGTCTCGATGAGTACGTGATGATGCTATGCAGAAAAGTACAGTCAGCAATAAAAGCTTGTTCCTAAAATGAAATGATTGACAAAAACTCGTTTACCTATAAGTATAAGTATGCCTAATTAATCAAGCAACAATGTCATTAAATCTTGCAAATCAAATTTATCGCGATTGATATTAATTTCATGATATTAAATTGAAAACAAAAAGGACGTCATTTTAGAATAGTTAATATTACGATGGTACATGTCAATACCTACATTATTATGGTACCATAAAATTGATCTAAGTACTGATCAAGCCAGCAGATGAAATTCTTCAATGTCAAATAGTAATCTCTTGAGTAAACCCTTAAATGCGCACGGATTAAAAACAACGTCTGATGCTCTTTTTAATTAAGTAGCACATAATAAATTATTCTTTTAAGGGTTCCGTACTCAAAGAGTAAAACGGGGCCATATTACTAAGACTCCGCTGTCCGTCCGTCCGTCCGTCTGTCTGTCACCTGAGCTATAACCACGAACTTCAAATCTCGAACTTCGTACATCTCCGTCTCTATCGCACTTATGGTTTATGGTACTCGACCGACAAAGACGGAGATATTCGAGATTCAAAGTTCGTGGTAGCGCCGCAGGCTGTATCTCACTGATACCTTGATAGTTCCAGCTGAAGTTTTCACATATGATGTATTTCTGTTGCCGCTATAACAACAAATACTAAAAACACAGAATAAAATAGTCTTTTATAGATAATGGTACGGAACCTCAGAGCATACGGAACCCTTCGTGCACGAGTCCTACTCGCACTTGGCCGGTTTTTTAATAAATTATTTGTTAGGTTACATAATCGGTAATAGTTTAGGATTGAACATTTACGCAGAAAAATGCACTTACGACATTAAATATTTAACGACATCCAAACAGAAATTATTTAAATGTTAAGATGAAGTGCGGGATGCGGGATACATCCTATAAATTCACTTTTATTCCAAGTGATCATATAATATGTACACACCTATATCTATGTATAGAACAAAAGTGAGTTAAAAACAAAATGTGACTAAGTATATAACCATATTTTTTTCATCACACTTGCTCGTAAATGGTGTTATTCTATGCCTGCATACAGAAGGACAATGGCCTAAATTGTTCCCGCGGGAGTTATGGTATTTTTACAACTCCCGAGGGAGTTATTAGCTTGTGTGTGATCTGAATGGTTTAAGCAAATCTAGTTGGCATTGCACTACAAGAAGTCTGCTCTGTGATTGGTTGAAAAAAAAACTAGTTGGCCACGCGCTGCAAGAATACTGCTCTGTGATTGGTTGAAATATTGAAGCTGCGCGCTCCACTCGCACTGATCTGGAAGTGAAGCATTCTGTTTGCATTATGTTCTGTCTTTTGTAGTTATTTATTTCCTCGCAAATGTAATGAAAAACACTGTGCCTTCGGCGTCGGGCTTCTGTTCTGATAGACTCTTGTTGGCAATATTCCACTTATGCCCCTCGTTAAACAATGTACTTTTTCTCAAAAATGGCCCGCAAAGTGAACATAACTCGCTACATATTGAAAGGTAAAGTGTATAGTTTAAGGCCAGATCAAATAAAAAAAAAAAAAAACATTGCAGGCCGCCTGGAATGTTACATATGAATTCCTTTATTTGTCGAGTACCAAACTTTTTAAAAAGTAGAAACTGGCATACAAAAGACGGCACAGGTCGTATCCAGCCAAATCAAGTCGTATTTTTCCGTTTGCAAACGCGACATTTTTGTATGTGTCATAAAAAGATTGCGTTTTTCGGTGGAAAAATACACTTGCAATTCTGTTTAAAAAAAAAATATGACGTTTAATTTTATGTAATTAGCAGTATCCTCAATTTGTATTTAATAATAACGCTTGATTTCAATTTAGTCTTTTATTCCCCCATTTTTGAGAAAAGCACTATATTAGCCTCAGCCGGAATGGCAATTGCAGGCTTCGTATTATAATTAAACGGACTCGCAAGCTCGTCCGTTTAAACAAAATACTCAGCCTGCAATTGCCTCCTTCCCGGCCACGGCAATAATGTACTATTATCAACCCACTCTTATTTAATTGTGTAGGTAATAAACAAAAGAAATCCTATCAAAGATTCGCCGCTATTCGTAAATTGATTTCCCTTAAAAGAGGAAAGCAATATTTAGCATCTCCGGAAATGTATCAGGAAAAGATAGCAATACCAAATTGACAGTTTATAGACAGAATTTACCGCATAAAATCTGTGATTAAAATAATAGCAAACCCCTATTCATTTTTAAATACCTATTCAACATTATGTCACACGTTAGGGTTGATATGAAAAAAAGAAACACTCCCCACGTTACGTATAGGGGAGGTACCCTAATAAAAAAAACACTTTTTATTTTACCACTTTGTCGGCGTGATTGATATACATATTAGTACCAAATTTCAGCTTTCTAGTGCTAACGGTTACTGAGATTATCCGCGGACGGACGGACAGACAAAGCGAAACTATAAGGGTTCCTAGTCGACTACGGAACCCTAAAAAGAACCTGGGTGACCGAGCTCTGCTCTGGTGGAATAGAGAAAACGAATTTTCCCAGATATAAGACCTATCTCGATCGATTTCACGCCCTCTTATGTATTGTAAATTGCATCGAATTTGTTAGAGTGGTTTTTGAGAATGTGATTACAATATATATACGAATATTGTATGGGATATATATAATTGTGCTCTTCTCCACCCACTTTGTCTTGCATCATCATCATCATAATTTTAGTCGATATACGTCCATGGCTGAGTAAAGGCAACCCAAGAATCTCCACAACGTTTTGCGCTGCCCACGTCCAGCGGTTCCCTTCGACAATCGTGACTCAAATCGTCGGCCTATCTCGAGGCCTTTCTCGCGTCTTGTGACGTTGTGACGATACGAAATCGCTACTCGAGAACCCTTTTGCACAGTTAGGTACTTCGCGCGCTGCGTGCCCACTGCCTTTTATTTCTGGCAAACCTCACTACTACAAATTTTGAACTTTCTTATGTAACTAATTAGTTCTTCTGCAATTCTTCCGTTTTTCATCCGATCTCGCATGAAAACTCCGAAATAATTGCACTATCTAATCACTGGAAACAAAATGGAAATTATGTAGGTACGGAACAAACATGAAAACCGGTACTTTTATTACCGTACCAACCTAAATTAATCAAACAATATTGCGGTTACAGTTTTGCTTCATATCTTTAGTACAAATACTATTTATATAAATACCACAATTTCCAATGAGTAAATTCTGAAATCATAATTGATTGCTGACCCGTTGACAGCGCATATTATTAAATTGAAAATATACAAGCCTACTAATTGCTCGCAAAAGCGCCATAAAATTGTAAATGGCGTGTGCAATCAACCTACATTACGGAAATTGAGGCAAATTAGAGTAACACTGTGGGTGCACGGTATTGACAAAGAGACTTGTTATGAACTCCTTCATTAAAGGCCGACATTGTTACCCATTTTACGAAAGTCCTCGGTGAATTTTCCCCGCCGACGCAAATGCAGTTATGGCCACTGAGAAACTGGGAAGCTTATACAAATATAATAATGTATAAACAAATAATACATTCCGGGTAAGTTCTATAAACCACCAACACTTTAAATATATACATACATACACTTTGAGGTCTATACTTTAAGTGACTTTTTAAAAGACTTCCATAGACTAAAAGGATATGTATTTCAGATTTATCACCAGTTCATTTGATTGCCTTGGTGGTTCAAAGAAGATCATCTGGAATCACCACTCCACTTAAAAGTTATAAAAGCACATAGAGTTTCATGTATTTTTCAAAACACAATACCGACTATTATATAACTGAGTTCCATTCCTAAAGCTACAAAATGTGCATTTTTCCATGCAGTCATTAAGTTACATGTGTAGCCTTGTTTAGAGTGTTCAGCTTATGAAATAAAAAAAAAGTCGAACGTCGCATGGACCGATCACGTCACTGACCCAACGACGCGACGAGTCGAAATGAATTCAATTTGCGGCAGCGCCGTACGCTGCTCGCGTCCCGTTCGACGAACTATAGTGAAATATTTTTATCTTAAATTATTTGAATGTATTACTTAGGTTTTTTTTTTTTTGCATTTATTTAACTGTCATTATAAATATGTAATTCTCGTTTGTCTGACATGTCCACCTCATGAACTCCGGTATTAACCTTTTGAACTTAATTTCATCCCTCCGTGGATGATTTTTGAAATGATAAGTATTATCTGTTTTAATCTGGGATATAAACTATATCTGAGCCAAATTTCATTTCAATCAGTTCAGATGTTGCGTGATTGCTGGTTGCGTTACAAACATCTACATTTCTAAACTTATATTACCTATATTATGTATATTATTAGGGTGAATTGCAAAAAAAAATTACAAACTTAAGAGCCCCAATCTAATCTACGCTTTAACTTTTTTCCATTGTGTAACGGCAATTACACATACATTTTATATGGGTAACTTTCGTTACACAATGGAAAAAAGTTAAAGCATAGATTAGATTAAGGTCCTTAATTATGTAATTTTTTTTTGCAATCCACCCATATTATTCTTTATTTCCAGGCATTACCCATGTCACAACACAATAAAACATAAAGCAAATACAACAATTAAACAATTAAATTAAACGTACCTACAATAATTAATAAAATTAAAATTAAATTAAGATTAATTAAGAGTATGTCCAATAACAATAATAAACTTGAAATATAGTAGGATCTTAGTGAATTTTATTCGTGATTGAAATGTTGATTGATCAAAAATTCATTCAATAACAATATTCCCTTGAAATTATTTCAAACCGTGCTGATATCCATATACAATCGAATAAGAAAATTGACCAACGATGCGCTGATCGAAAATGACTTAGTACATGGAATGACAAGAACCTCAATTCGAATCGGGCAACTATTTTCTAATTTATATCAGGTATTTCAAGCATTTAAAAGGTAAAACCATGCAACTAAGTTGTCTACATCGGATTGGTGGATATAAGTGCTAATAAATGAATGCCTAGTATGCTTGTTCTAGTGATACGGGTGGTTCTCGGATCGTAGTCAGTTTTCGCTACGTGTGTGAATAAATAAGCTGTTGGTTACGAGCGTAGTGCTGAAGAAACGTTCGCACTGATTGACTGGATGTGTTAAGGCTTTCATTTGTTTCACTCATCGTACTTATTTCTATTTAGCCCAATGCAAAGGTGTAGCCAGGTACAGACATTTGCAGCTGCCCCTCCCAAGCAAGATGAGCTTGGGTAAGTGTTGTAGCGCAAACCGAACAAAGAGTTTCTTGTTTGTACTGAAGATTTCTTGTTTGTACTGAATAATTTCTTTTTTCGCCCCCTATGAACATCATCCTGGCTACGCTCTCGGTCTAATGGTTGACTGTACTATTTCCAGCATCCAGGGGCCCAATTCTGGGACGCATTATTGACATAGGTCTATGTATAGGTTTAACGCCGAAACTATATGTGAATTATACTTAGAGCTTTGCCATACTAAATAAAATATGATGAAAACTTTAGTTGCATACTAAAAATACTTCATTTTAGCATTTTATAATTCTCATACAAAACGAATAATGCGAACAAAAGGTATTTATTTCAGCATTTCTTTATACAATAATAGATAATATTTTGTAACCAAGCAAAGAAGTCCAAAAATGTTTGTATCGAAAGTGACACGAAACATTCCCCCTTAACACATTCAGTGCCGCGAATCGCTACGCGCTACGCTCGTAGCCGACCCCGTGGTTTTCCTCGAATGTAGCGAAAAGCGACTACGGCATAGGGCCTCGATATCGGGTTCCCGGCGCTGAATGTATTAACTCAATCACCAACACGCTCGTAGTGCTATGTCGTAGTGCGTATTATAACCGTATGTAGCCCAAAGCACCCATACTTATAGCACTCTGACGCATGTGTATCGTGATTGGCGTGAGTGTTACTCATAATGTTAATTCTTGACTTAGGTATACATGTGGCATCGTACGCGAAATTAACAATTAACTGCAACACAGTAACTTGCAATTACTTAGGTCAGAGTCGTTGACCCGTCGTAGACTGAAATGGCGAAAGCCCTCGCCGAGGGAGTGCCCATCGCCACACCTCAACATCATCACTAATGGCATATACACTGATAAAATTATAATTTTCCTGTAAAATGATCAAATAGTCTAATATATCGGTTTTATGTCCCGTAAAACTTTATTTCGTATATCAACGGCGTGATGGCGTCATCAATCAACCTTTATATTAGGGCCAGGCATTATTGGACGTGTTATATCGATATCGATTAAATATTCATAAAAGCAATTATTACGAGTATAGGGCAACATTTCAAGGATTTTCATAGAAGTTTTCGTAACAGATTTTGAATATTTGAACCCATTTTTCAATCCAATTTTCTAACACACGGTCATTATCTGTATTTTTGGCCAGAACGAGGACTCCATTATTGACAGGCAAGCCTGTTCAAAATAAGAAAAAAACTGATATGTGTTCTTATACTAGCTGCTCGAGCGACTCCGCCCGCGTATCACAGGCAACCCATGCGGACCCGCGGGATAAAATATAGCGTATGTTCGGCCTCAGACGACAACAGCGCAGCGCTTGACAAAAAGTGCGATGAGCTAAAGGCCAGACCACCTGCGGCCATACAGCATAATTATGTCGGAGGGGTTCTGAGATGTGGCGAATGTGGTCGCACATGCGCCGCAAAAATTGGCTATGTCAGTCACCTGAGGGCGAACCAGCGACGCTCTCAGCAGTGATTAGCAGTCGCTGAGGCCGAATACGACTAGGAGAAGATGATGATGTACAGCCTGAAGGTCCATTCTAAATATGCTGTTCTGAAATCCTCAAAGACTTTTCCTCTTTTAATATTGTTACAATTCTAGCTCTAGTCTAGTACTATTATAATTCTATTCGGTAGGTGTGTGTCTTTATTGGTTGAATGAACTATAATTGACACACCGGCTGACCTCCCAATTAAACAGGCGCACGCGCCTTGTACTTATGCCACTTTTATAATAAAATATGACAATTTAACATTAAGCACAGTAGAATTCACAAGTATGTATATATTTTTTGTCTTCATACAAAAAAAAAGGTGCAAAGGGGTAATTGTATACCTTTAAATAGAATCGATTGTGTGTAATAAGCAGGACTCGGACATTTGGTCGCATCGTAAGACGTTAAGATTAAAATATACCCTTTAATCATACTTCATCTTGTAATATTACTAGCGACCCGCCCCTGCTTCGCACGGGTTTATGTGTATAATACATGCATGTATGGTTTGTATTATACATATAAACCTTCCTTTTGAATCACTCTATCTATTAAAAAAAACCGCATTAAAATCCGTTGCGTAGTTTTAAAGATCTACGCATACATAGGGACAGACAGACAGACAGACAGACAGCGGGAAGCGACTTTGTTTTATACTATGTATTGATTATAAACTTACTTTTTTAACTACTTTAAAGTTAGTTTTATAGTAAAATGTGCATGCATATAACATGTTTTTTTCGGTAAAGCAATGGATGTACCGCCCCTTTTTATCATATTATAGTAATGTTTATGTAAGTATACCTACCTACCTATTCTTTTAGGGTAGGTATATATAATAATTGTTCAACAAACTGTACGTAAAACAAAATAACATCGAATGGTTACGTTTTTAATTTAAAAATATCTATATGAACCTCGGAGTTTATTATACCTATGGTTGAATATAAGTATGAGTATGCTCTTGAATCTCAATATCGACCCCACTCACGTCTTACCACGCGACAAATTGCCCGACCCCTGGAATAAGCAATGCTTACGAGTCATTTACGAGTACATTAAAATCAAAAGTCACTACAAGTCAAAGTTGCAATTTACCAGAGAGTTAACTCCGTCTGTGAGTTCATTTCATACTAGTAATAAACTTAGGCAGTCTTGTTTACCGCTGCTGTAATTTTATATTTTTACAAACTTTGGCCTTATTACCCAACTGCCGAAGGAGAGGTGCGTTATGTTTTTCGAGCGTATGTATGTATGTATGTATGTAAGTATATATGTATGTATGTATTTAAGTAGGTATGTAATAGTATGTATGTATGTGTGTATGTCTTATTCTTTGACACGCCCTGCAGCCTAAACCGTTTGATGGATTTCGACATATGAGGTGTCATTGGATTCATCATAATCGTTGGAGTGACAAAGGCTATACTATTTGCAAATAAGAATTTTGATTTCACTTGTTTTGCATTCTATGTAGACGTCACGCAGTTTCTGATAAAGTGAGTTTTGATTGTATCAGAGGGTTATAGGTTGTTAAAACACTCAATAACATGAAATAATGAGTAATCAGATGCAAATACACAATTCTTAACAACAGTAGCAAGTATATATTGAACGTATTCTTATACAGAAATTGAAGACCCAAAGTTGTTTAATGGGTGAATATCTTATTGAACAACAATCTACACCTACCTAGGTTAAAATCGCCAATATGGATATAATTTTTAATCAGTTTTAATCTCGTACTAACGCTAAAATCGAACGCACCCGTGTTATATGTAACCAAATGTCTAAGACATCGGGACGCTTTAGATTAATGTAAATTGAACATGACCCCTTTGTCATCTCTTTGAGATAACAAAATATGACGTCATGTCATTGGGCTATACTCCCATACTCATGACTCTTGTATTGTACCTATATTAAAATCTTACATGAAGTAAAATAGACCAGGTACATCCGTTCATATCAATTAAAACAACTAGAATCATATCCCTTTGTGTGCATTTATAAACGGAAATAAATTATAAATGAGAGGGATATGATATTCCGCTGAACCTATATCTGCGAGGATGCACTTTAAATAGCAAATATGTGACTTACTTAAGTTAAAATTAATACGGACAAGCTCTACGCACAATGAATGTTCCGTAACGAAATATCGTCGGTACTTACGTCCTTTTGTTAAGGACAGGCCATTATTCAACGATAACTTAAAAACCTTTTGATCTTGTTTAAAATTATTTTAGTTGCAAGTATTAAATAGTAGGTAAGCACTCTGTCCAGGATTTAGGTATTCATACTTTTTGTCTTGGACCTTTTTTTGACTACACAACGTGTAGCCGCTTACGAAATGCACCTATTTAACATTGTATTAATAATATAACTTATAGTTTTTGAGTAAAATACCTGTGACATGCGGGCAGAGAGGCAGAGAGACGAACATGTCAAAATTCTAAGCGTTCCGTTTTTGCCATTTTGGCTACGGCTACGAGGTATCATTTCTTATAGCAGTTCATTTTACTTACATTGCACACTGTACAATACTGTTGTAAGTTTATCAAACGTCATTTAGATGTAAGGTAATGGCAGTACTTGATTCGCTGGAAAACTTTTCCTTATAATGAATCAAACGTGTCGCTTAAGTATGTTGGTCACATCACACGATACTATTTCAGTTTTCAAGCCCTTGTGACACATTATAGCGTTACAGTGTCCAACTTGTGTTGCAGGTTGTTCGTGTCTAACTCGTTGCTTGGTACTTACATCCATGAAGAAATATGAGTAGAACTTACCAATGGAATCGGCACGATCTAAATGCTATGAATTCGTAGCGTAGTAAACTTAACAAATAACTATCAATCAAGGATGCACCCTGATTTCAGTCGCCCTGATATACTGGCCGTGTAACTAAGCTATACGGACGGTAAAGTAAATAAAAAATATTGTATAGTTATCCTAGTCATTAGTCTATTTAAAAAAAGGATTCGCCTCCTTTTATTTTCTTTTTCAAAAACACGTAATTCCTGAGACATATCCGTGTCGCAAACTTTTTTAACCGCGACGCCAAACGTGACCAGAATCCTCGACGAAAAATGTAATAAGTAAGGTATCGATTTTATTTTCGTTTTGTGTTTATTTCTTGAATGTCAAAGGAGGATAAAAGAACGATCGGCGTCTGGAATACCTTATATTAGGTACTTACTTAGATACCTACTCATACTTCGGATACCTAGTGATAGTTTTCAGTTGCAATTAAAATAATTCACACTTTAGCTAAATACATTATACAAACTTACGACTAGACTTTAACGTTATACAGTAAATATAACAGCTTTTTTAAGTCTTTCAAATTAGAAATCTTTTATAGTTCAAAAACTTTGTAAACAAACATACCTGAACAGACTACGTAGCAACTAATCGCCAACAAAAGCCACCGCATGTTTCTTGATCCGTGCACTCCACGTCACACTAATAAAAATCCCCTTTGATTATAACCTCTTTTGTTTTTGGGAAAACTTTTTCGTAACTAGAGCCGTGGTGCCCAAAGCGCCGATGCCGGCGGGTTCTACAGACGGACTACTGGAGCGAGCGGTGCGGTCGGCACACAACTAGGCATGTAATATAGCGCATGCGCTAATCAACTACTCACTTATTATTTTTACTAAACTAAGCCGGAGTTCAGTATATATGTTATTTATGTATGATGAGCACATATTTGATCCTGTCGTAGATGTGTTCTATGCATTTAAGAATCACTACATAGTATAAAATAAAGTCGCTTTCCGCTGTCTGTCTGTCCCCATGTATGCTTAGATCTTTAAAACTACGCAACGGATTTTGATGTGGTTTTTTTAAATACTTAGATTCAAGAGGAAGGTTTATATGTATAATATATATATACATATAAACCCGTGCAAAGCCGGCGCGGGTCGGTAGTACCCACAGATGTATGAATATAAGGAGATCGGACATGGCGGTCGATTTGTATAGAGTGAGCCTGTCGCAAGTACATTTTACCCACACAACGCCCAAGTAATTGACAAGACAAAGCACGCACACATCTAAAACACACACTCTTGTATACCTACACGCTTATTTGACAATAAACGCGCATCATATCAGGCATTTTGGGAAAAAACATAATATTCTCTGCGATCAGCACGCGTGCACAGTATGGCAGTGTATGCCCATTGAGCATACAGAGCTGCGACACGGCCGCCGGCGGCTTGTCCTCTCTCTAGTATTCTATGCTCTGAGGTAGTACCTATACATATTATTACAGAATATAATTAGGTTATCATTACATTTTAAGATTTTTATTTAATTTGATTTAAACACTTACCTATACAGTTTTAATGTATGGATTTATTGCCTGTCAACTATTTCATTTAATTAAAAAAAAAAAAAAAATTTTTTCTTTCATTAACAATTTTCATTGTGTTTGAATAATTAGTAAAACATAAGTCGAACAATTAAATTACCTACCATAAATAGTGGAACAATTCAATTACATTAAATAGTCAAACAATTAAATTATAATTAAATGTCAAATTTGCCAAATAAAAAAAAAGCGGCTAAGTGCGAGTCGGACTCGCCCATGAAGGGTTCCGTAAAATAAATTGCGCTTTACGATTTACGACGTATTAAAAAAAACTACTGACACACACGGACACATTTTACCACTTTGGAAGTGTCTCTCGCGCAAACTATTCAGTTTTGAAAAAAAATATACTTTAAACCTCAACATCATTTTTGAAGACCTATCCATAGATACCCCACACGTATGGGTTTGATGAAAAAAAAATTGAGTTTCAGTTATAAGTATGGCGAGCCCCCAAAATGTATTGTTTTTTGTTTCTATTTTTGTGTGAAAATCTTAATGCGGTTCACAGAATACATCTACTTACCAAGTTTCAACAGTATACCTAGTTCTTATAGTTTCGGAAAAAAATTGCTGTGACATACGGACGGACAGACAGACAGACAGAGATGACGAATCTATAAGGGTTCCGCTTTTTGTCATTTGGCTACGGAACCCTAATTATATTATAATTATATATTTATCGTTATGTATGCATATCGTCGCCTAATATCTACTTAATCATTGCTAAAGATTATCCCCACAATACCTACCAACTTATTTTGGTACTTGTTTACTGACATTGAATTTAGGCGATATTAGAGTTCAATTTCTAATTTGTATTGTGGCTGATAGTTCAGAGTATTATATGCCTATATGAATTAAATATACAGGCTAAAACTAAGTCGGGATCGCTTCCTGCTAGTAAACTTCAAATACCGATATTTAGGAGTTAAATTTTAGGGATAGTATGAATGTTCCTGTGCAACCGACATGTGTTCAACCGACGTCCAAAATAGCCCTGCCTTTTGGTTTTGCCGTAGTCGGGCAAGAAGAAGGATCTCAATTTGTCAATTTTATGTTTTACCACATAAAACATTAGTAGACCGATTTGAAACTTACTTTTGGAACAGTATAGCTTACTGCGATCTGATGATAGAAAGCAGAAGGAATGGATGGAAAATAAAATAAATAAATACCATATTTAATGTTTATACGAACACACTTAATAGTTTCGGTTTTATCAAATCTGCACTCGAAATTTGTCGTCCGTTTTTATCAGCATCATTATCTAGCAGTAATTTTAGGTTATTTTTGTAAATTTGTACCGTCAGCAAAATTGGGGAGGAATGCAGCCTTGCATGCATATTTCTTTGCATATACTTTCATTTATATTATTAAATAATCTACCTACTTTTTACTCATACTAGAATTACACCGCGTCTTCAATTAACTTAAAACATTGACATTCATTGAAGTCGCGGTGTTATTCTAGTATGAGTAAAAAGTAGGTACATTATCTCCACTTATAATAAATCTCTAAATTAAAAAAAGAATCAGCCAGTTTGAAACTAAGCTTTGCGCGGTTCGAATGTTCTCAGCATCCCATGAACGGAAAAATATGAAACATTTTATATAGGTACATTATTATTCTAGCTGCAACTTAGGATAGTTTTTATCCGACTGCGACAGTTAATTAATTTTCCGAAATATACGACTTCATTTAATTTTTCATTTATTTTTATTGAAATCAAACGCTGCTCCAACTGTCAGCTATAAGAAACGTCAAATTTTCGTCAAAATGGAGGAATTGCTTTGCCTTTCACTTATTAATAATTTAAATCCCGTCTACGATAGACCTTTACGAGACAAATGCTAAAATATAAACCATAAAAAAATATTCGATTCTGATATGCGAACTTATATGCGCAAATGTCGTTTTATGTCGTAATTTCAATAAATGAAATCAACAAATTTGAACAATATAATTTACACGAATTTGTTTTTTTTAATGGCAATGGCACGCGCTCGGCGCATTCAGCCAAATTACCTGCGGCGCTACCACGAAAAACGATACTCAATGTTCATATATTTGCATCCCTGTCACTCGAGTATGGTTAGTGCGATAGAGATAGAGATACCTGAATATTTTCGAATTCCGAAGTTCGTGGTTATAGCTCAGGAATCGAAAATATGGTAAATAATCATAATGTATTTTCTCGAAAAATAATTTAAAATAAATATAGTCAAATGGAGAAAAAAACAAAGCAAGAGGTTATATAGGTAATGACTAAGTTATAAGAGTCCAAAGTTTTAAGAAGGGGTATGTTCTGTCCCTTTTCCGCAAAACGCACCTTCATATGAAACGATTGTTTTTTTACTATGACGCTCGAGGATATTGACGTCACAGTCCCTCATCGTTTTCTCACTCTAACAAGCGACATTAAAACGGATGTAGCTTCATAATTTTTTGAGATATTTGAATGGGAGTTTCATTATCTTCTATCTATCTATACATAATAAATGCCTATGTCCTGACTGACTTATTCACTCACTCACTCACTCATCAACGCACAGCCGAAACTACTAATCTTAGAGAGTTGATTTTTGCACAGTATGTTGCTTTTATAACGTGGGCTAGGGATAAAAAAGGATTTTTGAAAATTCTACCCCTAAGGGGGTAAAATAGGGGTGCAAAGTTTGTATGGGAGAACCTTTTTTTTTTGAGCTATAGACTTAAACTTTGTAGAAAAATTAGTTATTAGAATACAAATGAAACACTTTCAGCGTTTTGGAAAATTCCACCCCTACGGGGGTAAAATAGGGGTGCAAGGTTTGTATGGGGGAAACAATTTTTTTTTTAAATAGAGATTTAAAACTTTGTAGAAAGATCAGTCATTAGAATACAAATAAAGTATTTTCAGGGTTTTAGAAAATTCTACCCCTAAAGGGGTAAAATAGAATGCAAAGTTTGTATGGGAAAAACTACTTTTTTTTAAATAGAGACTTAAAACTTTGTAGAGAAATTATTCATTAGAATACAAATAAAGTACCTAGATTCAGTGTTTTAAAAAAATCTACCCCTAAGGGGGTAAAATAGGGGTGCAAATTTTGTATGGGGGAAACAATATTTTTTTTAAATAGAGACTTAAAACTTTGTAGAAAGATTAGTCATCAGAATACAAATTAAGTACTTTCAGCGTTTTAGAAAATTCTACCCCTAAAAATAGGGGGCTAAAATAGGGGTGCAAAGTTTGTATGTGGGAAACTATTTTTTTTAGCTAGAGTCCTAAAACTTTGTAGAAAGATTATTTAAATACAAAGAAAGTACTTTCAGCGTTTTGGAAAATTTCACCCCTAAGGGGGTAAAATAGGGTGCAAAGTTTGTATGGGAAAAACATATTTTTTTTAATAGAGACTTAAAATTTTGTCGAAAAATTACTTATTAGAACATGAAAAATACTACGTTCGGCGTTTTACAAAAATCATTCGCTAAGGGGGTTAAAAAAGGGTGCAAGGTTTGTATGAGGAACACTTTTTCTGAGCTAGACACTTAAAACTTTGTAGAAAGATTACTTATAAAAATACAAAAAAAAGACTTTCAGCGTTTTGAAAAAATCTATCCCTAAGGGGGATAAAAAGGGGTGCAAAGTTTTTATCAGGGAAAGGTTATGTTTTTGAGTTAGAGACTTGAAACTTTGTAGAAAGATTACTTATTAAAATACAAAAAAAGAACACAAATCGTTTTAGAAAATTCCACCCCTAATAGGGTTAAAAAAGAGAGCAAGCTTTGCATGGGCAACACTTTTTTTGAGTTAGACTTAAAACTTTGCAAAAAGATTACTTATTAGAATACTAAAAAAGAACTTTCAGCGTTTTAGAAAACTCCATACCTAAGGGGGTTAAGAAGGGTAGCCAGTGTTGTGTGGGAAAAACTTATTTTTTTACTAGACTTAAAACTATTCGAAATGTTACTTATTAAAATTAATAATAAAGTACTTTCAGAGTTTAAGAAAATTCCACCCCTAAGGGGGTTAAGAAAGCTTTGTATGGGCAACACTTTTTTTGAGCTAGAGACTTAAAAGTTTACGAAAAAAGTTCTTTCAGCGATTAGAAAAATTCAACCTCTAAGGGGGTTTAAAAGGGGGTTCCAATTTTAAATGGCGAGCAATAAAATTTTAAAGTGTGAGTAAGAGATTTTTAACTTCGGTCTTATTCTGTACGTTAAAAGACTACAAAACTGATTTCAGAGTTTTTCCAAATTCATCCCCTAAGAGTGTTGAAATTGGTTCAAAGTTTGAGTATTTCAAGGCATTTTTAAAGTATGAGATTTTTAACTTTGGTTTTAGACTGTTTGTTCACAAACTAGAAAATGAACATCAACGTTTTTTTTTTAATTATCCCCTAAAAGAGGGTTCAAATTTAATATTGAGAGAAATCATTTTCTAAGACGATAAAAAGTTCTACGCGGACGAAGTCGCGGGCAACAGCTAGTTTAATAATATAAATAAAAGTGTAGGTTGCAAATTGTGTCAGAATGCAAATACTTTCATTCTGACACAGCTGTCATCCCGGTACAATAAACGTCAAAGATGACATAATTTGTATTGGGATGACAGCTGTGTCAGAATGCAAATAGGAATGCAAATACTATGGCTACCCGCGCGGCATCGCCCTCGTATTGCACAGAACGCAGGCAAACCCGCGAGATAAAATATAAGTACTAATAGAGATATAATTTTTGAAAATCGGGTAAGCAGTCCCAGAGTTTACCTATTTTACATACAAACTTATAAACTTATAAAGCTACAATCACACAGACTTTTCTCTTTATAATACTACTAGTAGGTATAGATAGACTAGCTCCCCGCGCGGCTTCGGCACGTACCTATTGCAAATATTGCAACGAATGCAGACAGACCCGCGGGATTAAATAAATACTATGTCCGTCCAGATAGTTCATTCTATATGCAGGTGAAAGAATTGTTAAAATAATAAGTTCTTCTGAAGGTTACCCCAAACAAACATACAAACTTACAATCTTACAGACTTTACTAATTATACTCGTAATATTAGTTTAGCTGTAAATAATTATCTACGCATAGTCACAACGTACCACTATTAAATATTTTGTATCGAAGCTATTGAGGGCGAATATTCAAATATTGAAGTTTTGAGTAGAAGCCTTGACAAATACCTATGTCGAAGTTTATCGTTAGTTTCGGCTGCGTTTATTGACTAAAGTTACTATTTAACGAGCTTTCGCAACCCCATGCCAGATATTTTTAGGTCAGAAAGTATATCCCTCAATTTACCCTACTTGGCCTAGCTATACGAATTGTGTTGCCAAGTTTCTTACTGAATGCGTCAGTCTTGTAATAACCCAAAAACCTGCTTTAATAATGCAGTGTCTTCCGTCTATACTGACGAGAGCGTTAACTTACAACAAATTTGTGAGGGTTTGAAGGGGGTAGTCAAGTGTAAAAAAAGCGGCCAAGTGCGAGTCAGACTCGCACATAAAGGGTTCCGTTAAGGTGGTTCGATTGCCATACAAAGCGTTATTTGACATTCGAAGGCTAACGGCGTGATATTTTAAGAAACGTATGTAACAAACTTTCATCAATTGGCTTCCCATTTGCGCCAAATTCCCCCTTTCCTAGAATAAACTTGTGTAAACTAGATTAATTTGAGAAAAATAGTTTTCCCAAAATATCACGTCAAATAGCAATTTCTCAAACTAATCTAGTTTATACAAGTTTATTCTAGGAAAGGGGGAATTTGGCGCAAATGGGAAGCCAATTTATGGAAGTTTGTTACATAAGTTTCTTAAAATATCACGCCGTTAGCCTGCGAATGTCAAATAACGTTTTGTATGTCAATCGAACCACCTTAAATAAATTGCGTTTTACGATTTATGACGTTTTAAAAAAAACTACTTACTAGATCTCGTTCAAATCTATTTTTGTTGGAAGTTTGCATGGTAATGTACATCATATATTTTTTTCAGTTTTATCATTCTCTTATTTTAGAAGTTAACAGGGGGGACACACACATTTTACCACTTTGGAAGTGTCTCTCGCGCAAACAATTCAGTTTAGAAAAAAATGATGTTAGCAAACTCAATGTCATTTTTGAAGATCTATCCATAGATAAGGGTTTGATGAAAAAAAAATTTGAGTTTCAGTTCTAAGTATGGGTATAAAACAATAAATTTTGGGGTTCAAAATTTATTGTTTTTTTTTTCTTTTTTTGTGTAAAAAACTTAATGCGGTTTACAGAATACATAAACTTACCAAGTTTCAACAGTATAGCACTTATAGTTTCGGAGAAAAGTGGCTGTGACATACGGACGGACAGACAGACAGACATGACGAATCTATAAGGGTTCCGTTTTTTGCCATTTGGCTACGGAACCCTAAATATGGATGTGTACAACTTATAGGACATAAGTATAGTGGCAAAAAACGGAACCCTTATAGATTCGTCATGTCTGTCTGTCTGTCCGTCCGTATGTCACAGCCACTTTTCTCCGAATAGCTCTTATGTCATCGGATTAAGGTTTCGGTCCATATTTATGAGAGGATTAAATCGATACATACCCCCCGTCCCCGATATGTACCCCTCGTCAGGAGTCAGGGTCAACAATAAATAGCATATGAATACTTATTAAGATAGCCTTTGTCTTATCTGCTTACTGTTACCGTACCTACTCCGAGCCGCCGAATTGGCCAAACAGCGGAACAGAAGTGGCCTAAGGCGGTCATCACATGATCACACTGCAACCGTATCCCGATACAGCGTGCGGAGCCGCATACAATTTTCGCCGGACACAGGTGCGGTGCAGTGTGAAGTACCATGCGGAATGTATAAAGACAATCTTAGGTACTGGCATACAACGTCACGAACCGTCGCTCCGCAGGCCCAGCGGGATGCGGCGGCAGTGTGTGATCCGCCTTAGGAAGGAATTATTAACCCTCTGAAAACACCATACGTAGGTTACCAGTCACCGTCATAAATATATGATGGAACAAAGACCGCAAAAATATCTGATGACAACTCTATTCCTAGAGCCGTAAGAGCGTGTCAGATATTTTTGTGGCCTTTGATTCGTCATATATTGATGCTGGTGACTGTACATAACTGATCTACGTGTGACTTTATTATTTACGTCTACGAAGCTTAGGTATATTATGCATGAAGCCTTATTCATTTCAAGGCATTGAAGAAAACCAATTTACGTTCTTTGTTACGATTTCGTCGACTGTCAAGTACACGTTACGATTGTTTCTGGGTTCTGGGAGCTTTTCAATATTCGTCTTTAACGTCAAAGTAACTCAGGGATGTGCAAATTGATCAAAGGTGTAATTTTGTAGCGTCCAAATCCAGCCATCCAAAGCAGCATTATTTGATAGCAAACCTTTTTATATTTTGTTTATTTGGAATATAGAAGTCATCTTATTAATATTATAAATATAGAAGTTAGAATGTTTGTGACTCTGTTTTTAGAAAAACGGCAGATTATCAATTATCATTAACATGATGCAGTTTCGGGGGTTCCATCTGGGCCTACTCTGTTTTTAGGGTTCCGTACCAAAAAGGTAAAAAAAGGAACCCTTATGGTGCGACTCTGTCCGTATGTCTGTCTGTCCGTCCGTCCGTCTATCACAACGTTAAATATCTCAGGAACTACTTATGCTATCTATGTGAAATTTGGAACAACTGTTAAGATACGTGTATGGAGAATAAAAAATTTAAATATACATTTTTATTTTCTGTGTAAATGACGAATGTGAGGGGGGTTTAAAACTCAAAGTCTAGTTAATAGAACAAGTAGGGTGTCATATGAAAGGGCTTGATTAGCGCTTCCTAAAACCACTTTTTTTTACGGTTGATAAATTTTGATTTATTAAGGAATATGTTGAAAAAAATACCGTCCCCCCCTTATCTCCAAAGTTTACCAAGCGAAAATTCTGCGTCCCTAGCTGCCCCTATCTGGGTCATTGTCAGTCACAAAAACAAAAATCATCTTTCCGGTGGTCAATAGTTAAGGGCTTACGCTCACATATAATATGTTTTTATCACATATAATTATAGAAGGGGCAACGCCGTTTATGCGGATTCAGAGTTCAAGCAAAAATTAGGCTTTATAGCCCTTAACTTTGGCAATGTCCACCGAAAAGACGCGAACCTAAATCTGACAATGACCCATCTAGCGTTTTTTTTTTATTTATATAGAATCATTTCTTAATTATGTTTCTAATTTGATTACTTTTGTATTAAATTTGATGTATTCAAATTCTTATAAGATTATCGTTAACGTCCCTCTTTTCAAATACAAAAATAGTAATCGAAATCGGTACTCGTAATAAAAAAATATCGCTGATAAACAAACATACTATGTTGCAAGTTATTAGTACCAAAATGCAGATGGCGCTGTACTATGAGCTGTTAAGATTTAAGATTGTTCAAGCAAAATCATGAAAATACACCTCATATGTCACTCACTACACACAAATACAAGGTATAGGTACCCATATTTAGTTTTTTCTTTAGTTTTAACATTTGAGTTTTAGTGCTTGTCGCGTTAGTTTTCCTATTTAAGTATGTAAAAGCACCATCGTGTTAAATTTTTGTTTTGTTTTATTTTTCTTATGGAGTTATTTAGTTTAATATAAATCTTTTAGCTACTTACTTAGCAATAGGAAAGTATCTTATGAGCAGCAATGTGTGGTTTATTTACTTGCAAAATGTAAGCGTACCTATATATTTTTTTCATGTAATTCATACTCGAGGCGCGCAAGACTTAGTATAAGAATGTTATTTACGTTAGTTTATATAAATTACGGATGAACTTTTAATATTACGTAAGTACAAATTAAATTAATTCATTTCGATGTTTATTTGATCAGGTTTAACGACCCCCTCTTGCCTCCTTTTTCGCTCGTATTATTTATAGCGTAAATTTGACAGCTAACGTCATCACTAATGGACACATCTTTCTGTAAGTACTCTAAGTAGGTAGGTACAGATAGTACCTACAGATGATCTTACTTTTTCTGCGGTCTCACATTGATCCCATGGCCCGCCATCCGAACGAACTAATCGATAAGTAAGTAGAGGTACTAAACCTCATAGAACGTCTATACGATAGTTTAAAATTTAAATTAAATTTCATCAATGTGTCGTGCCACTATTGGGATTTGGGATGGTAACAGCAAGTCAAAAGGAAAAACCGACCGAGTAAATACAGCTGCACAGCGAGCGATGGAGCGCGACATACACTTGCACTTGCATATGTATCGTTGGTGGAGGACCCGATGCATCCGAGTGGACAGGACACGAGAAAAGGTTCCAAAGATAGTACGTTGTAATGATCGACAATGATGTTACTAACTTTTCCACTTCGTCTGCGTATATTCTTTAATCGTCTGAAGGGATTAATACTATGACACTTTAAACTCTCGCATGTCTCTGTTGACAACTTGCTGGGACGACAGTTATCTGCGACTATGACCAGTGCAACCCGTGTCGAAACGTCAGAAATAAAGGTAAATAAATATCCAGATAGACCCGGATGAAACATTATTTTAAATATAGGATTAATCATCTGCTGGACATAGGCCTCCCCCAAAGAGTGCCACAATGACCGGTCCTGCTCCACCCTCAGCCAGCGGACTCCCGCGACCTGTACCCATCTATGTCATCAGTCCACCTTTACCCACGCTGCGCCATCCGGTAGGTAGGTACGTGGTCGCCACTCGAAAACCGTTCCGCCCCAACCGCGGGCTAAAATATAGCCTATATGGGTAGATTGCATAAAAATTGTAGCTAGTTAAGAGCCTTAATAAATCTCATCTACGCTTTGACTTTTTTCCATTGTGTAACGGCAATTACCCATTTTTAGGGTTCCGTACTCAAAGAGTAAAACGGGACCCTATTATTATACTAAGACTCCGCTGTCCGTGTGTCCGTGAACAACCGTGATAGTAAGACAGTTGAAATGTTCACAAATGATGTATTTCTGTTGCCGCTATAACAAAAAATACTAAAAAACAGAATAAATAAATATTTTTTTACATATTTTTTTTCTTTTACAATCTTACACAAATCGGCTTAGTTCCAAACTAACCAAAGCTTGTACTATGGGTACTAGACGACGATAAACATACTTATATAGATAAATAAATACTTAAATACATAGAAAACATCCATGACTCAGGAACAAATATTTGTGCTCATCACACAAATAAATGCCCTTACCAGGATTCGAACCCGGGACCTCCAGCTTCGTAGGCAGGGTCACTACCAACTAGGCTACAGGAGGCTCCCATACAACAAACGTGATTTTTGCCGTTTTTATAGATAATGGTACGGAAACCTTCGTGCGCGAGTCCGACTCGCACTTGACCGGTTTTTATGGGTAACTTTCGTAACACAATGGAAAAAAGTTAAATGATATATTAGATTAAGGCCCTTAATTATGTACATTTTTTTTGCAATCCATCCATATCCAGAAAGTCCATTAACATATAAACTCACCAACCTACATTTAAAAAAGCTACTAAGACTCTATCTCACACACTTTAATTTATAATATGAGTACCTATACTTCGTTTTTTTAGCATTAGAGAGACCTTTGCAGAACGAGGTAAAAGGTTTTTTATCGGGCACACTCTGTGTATCAAACAGTGAATACGAGTTAATAAATAATATCACGTATTTATTATCATGTTTTAGTAATACACACATTACTTAGTGTTGTGAACAGATAAGAAACATAATATTAGTTAATTTATATTCTTAGATGAAAAGATAAGAATTTTAATAAATTGCGTTTGCAATTTGTCATGGAAAGGTTGTACATTAAAAAACCTAAAGAGGCAGAGTTCTCACACAATGGTCTATTTTAAACGTCACTGTCACTATCTGTAATTCACTCATGTGGGTTTTTCATTCGAGCACGGGCGCTTCACTCAGAATATTTCTATCTTCATAGGAAAAACGCTCGTGGAGATAGTTAGTACATTAGTAGTTAGAGGGCAGCGTTATCAATTTTTAAACGAACGTCAATCATGAATTTTCGCTCTGTTTTAATATGACAGCAAACTGAAGTTTTAAATGTTCTTGATTTTTATTGTATAAAAGAAATACAGAACCTATTATTTTAATAAGTCTATTGCCTAATGAAGAGGCTCACCTATAATTATCATGGCTACAGAAAGAATATGATGTACCTATTTGAAGTTATGGGAAACAACGTTAGTAACATTTTAGTTATTTTTAAGTTTTTATCCTTTAAGATTCATTACCCTATTTTACTGTAACTACAGGCTCCATCCTGCTTTGCTCACCTCCAAGCTAGGCCAAGGTCGCAGGGCAGGACCTGCGCCCTGACGCAAAGTACGTCTTTCTCCCCTAACGCATAGTTGCGTCATGTATGATGGCCCATTGTGTAGAGAACCTTTAGTAATTATTATACCCTCATCCCAGAGGCGGGCTTAAGCCCGACATTCACACATCAAATTTGTCGCTGGAAGTCTGTGGACAAATCCTAACCTCTTAATGTCTCTGCGCTAAGCTAACGCCTCGCGAACGGCTCGCGGACGAGTCGACGAGCCCTATTGTATGAATGCGAGAAATCGCTCGTATCATATGTGTCTATAGGAGACACTACACAGGCCAATATCGGCCGGACGGCATTCGGCTAAATCAAGGTCACTCCATCGATACTAGATTTTCTGTGACCTTGCTTGGCCGTCCGACAAATTCGTGGGTGTAACGTCTTCTTATGTCTAATCGTCTTCTTCGCGGCTTTGTAGTGAATTCCACACTTTAAAATTAAACTTTAGGCTGCATAGAGTCGTTCGAGCGCGACAAGCTGACGAGAAAGGTCAAAAGGAATGTAGTATGGAGATATCTTGGTTTAGCCGTCGCCGTGCTTCCTACACTTATCCAGACGGACCGAAATCACGCGGCAGACTTCATGCAGCTCTGCGAAAGCTGCTCGTCTGAACGCGCCTGTATTGCTTGCTGCCTCATTGGCAGGTATTACAAACATAGTAGATATTATTGCAATACTATTAGCTTATTCCCGCGACTTCGTTCGCGTTGACTTCCCTTTGTTGGACTTTTACTGGGATAAAAAGTATTATATTTAAGAGGATTGTGAACCTGTAAATTTTCATACAAAAAGCGATAACGTTTTTCACCCCGTAAACTTAGTTCGATTTTTATAATTTTTGGTTATAAGTAATAGATGTTTTAGATATAATAAAAAACTAGTTCTGTACGTTTTGAGTTTTAAGAAGTATTGCTTAGGGACATTAAAAGTTATTAGCATCTAAAAATCTATATTTTTGACTTAAAACTGTGTATATCGTTGTGTTTTTTTAATTAATCTAAATTTTTTTACTAAAAAAGGAAAACGTACAGACAGAGTAAAGTGTACTTAATCGAATAATACCAAAATTGTTTCATTTCATAACGCTTTAGGGGGGTAAAAACGTTATCACCCGAAACAATATTTCAAAAAGGAAATCTAGGCAATTGCCTCCTGCGCGGCTATCACAAGACGGCCGCGACATACTCTCGAGCTCTCTCGCACTATCCGTCTCTTTCAAAGTGGTCTAATAAGAGAGAGACGGATAGTGCGAGAGAGCTCGAGAGTATGTCGCGGCCGTCTTGTGATAGCCGTGCAGGACTTGCAACTTTCTCTATCGCTCGATACGGCTCGGGAGGCAGAGCGATGTGAAATAGATAGCATTTTTTTAAATGCCTAATACTCGCGCCGCACAATCCTCGTAAGTTAATCCATCTTAATCCGTTTCCGATTTTGCGTGATTTAGTAACAAACATCAAAACTTCCGAATATATAATATTAGTAGGGTTTTTATGACAAGTTAATAATAAACTATAATGTGAGTAGGTATTTGTGATAACAATATCGCCTAATTACTTACTGTAATCCATGCCATTCCAATTATTGCAAGACGTTATGATAAAATGGTAGGGAAGGTGAGTAATGGCAGAGAATATTGCCGGATAAGCCTAGCTAGCACGATACGTTTTATCGTTTTGTTTTACGTGACATCTCAGTACATTGTTGCCGTAAAACGTGACGATAAAACCTATCGAGCTAGGGCCCAAGGTGCCGTTACATATGCATTTAAAAATAGTGTAATACTTGAAGCAATAATCGGCTATATGCCGTGATCTTAATTGAAAACTTTGAGTAGACTGCATGTTATCCCATAAAAAACATTCCATCTAAAAAATAGGCCAAGTCTCGAAACTCTTTAACAGTAAAAAGTGGTGAGATATTTCGTAGAGCCAAGTCAGGCATTCTTATTAGTCTTTATTTGCTTGCTTAATAAAATTCTGCAACTTGGGAATCACACTACTGCATTTACAAATTTTTGCATAGGTGTACCTAAAACTATGTAAGTGTGATTGCCAAGTCACAAAATTTTATTAAGCAAGCAAATAAAGATTAATAAGAATGCCTGACTTGGCTCTACGCAATATCTCACCACTTTTTACTGTTAACGAGTTTAGAGACTTGGCCTATTTTTACATGGAATGTTTTTTATGGGATCTCATTTCTTTTTGTAGACTTTGTATGGGAATGTTATTTTACCAACCGCAATTAACGTTTGTATAGTTTTGCAGGAAGGAACTGCAAACGTAACTTTGTAATCGCATGTATTTGTATAGGATTACAAACTTATTTATGCAGTTTGTATATCTCTGAAACATGACAGAAATTGCAATATTTTTAGGTTTTTTATGAATTACTAGGCAAAATACTAATTATGTTTGAAATTTGGAGCTTGTGGGTCTGCTAGAAGTACCTTAGAATTAGCGTGATCATTATCAGTGAGTATGTCAGTGACAAAACTAACGAAATTTGACGGACAATAGTTCTTAAACTAAAAGTTCAAATTGAATGTTATTGATGTTATACAACGTGTCCCAAAACTCAACGATAAGCCGGCACCAGAGGATGGAGCTACTTATGATTAGTCGAGAAAAAATAAGGAAAAAAATATATCTCAATTATTTTAGAAATTACAGAAAAAAAATGAAATTCATCGAAAATCGACATCCCTAATGGTATTTTTAACGACCATGTCTACAAATATTCAAATATTACTGTTTTTTTTTTGTTTTTGGAAACTTAAGTAGCCCTGCTATCTAACACAGTTCTTAAAAATACCATAATACATGTAGTTTTTACACAAAAAATAATCAAAATCGATTTTGTCCCTACAATTTTGAAAGATTTTTTCTTACAGTCCACTTTCAATCATCATGGTGTAAAAAAATTGTATTGACACCACAATGGCAATTATTTTCAAAAGTTGACGCAACTAACCAAGATTCCAAAATGGTATAATACTTTAGGAAACCTAGTCACAAAAAAAAACAACGAATTTTAAACAAGAATCGACATTATTTAATGTTGGCGGTAATCACTTTTACTGTACCCAAAAAAGGATTTTTGTTGTTGAAAAATGTTGAATAAATGCAAAGAAATGGTACAATTTTTTTTATTTTTTTTTAATTCATTTACTACATTATTAATACTACAGTAAATGTTCAAATTGCCTGCCACCGGCATTAATACAGACATGACATCGCCTTAGAAATGATCGTTTTATCCGTCGTGCATATCTTCTACCATTGATATGATCCGCAGCTTGTGTGATTTTTTGGCGAAGCTCGTCCAATGTTGCTAAGGGTTTTGAGAAGACTTTGTCTTTAAGACAGCCCCAGTAGAAGAAGTCCAGGGGGTTCAGGTCGGGCGAACGGGGTGGCCACAAGATAGGACCAAGTCGCCCGATCCAACGCCCTGGATACTCTTGGTTTAAGTATTCTCGCACTGCACGGGCATAGTGAGCTGGGCAACCATCATTTTGAAACCACATGTTTTGTAATTCACGTAAAGGCACGTCTTCTAATAATTCAGGCAAGTCGTTTTGTAAAAAGTTCAAATAGCCATCACCATTAAGGTTTCCTTGTAACTACGACTTGCCTGAATTATTAGAAGACGTGCCTTTACGTGATTTACAAAACATGTGGTTTCAAAATGATGGTTGCCCAGCTCACTATGCCCGTGCAGTGCGAGAATACTTAAACCAAGAGTATCCAGGGCGTTGGATCGGGCGACTTGGTCCTATCTTGTGGCCACCCCGTTCGCCCGACCTGAACCCCCTGGACTTCTTCTACTGGGGCTGTCTTAAAGACAAAGTCTACTCAAAACCCATAGCAACATTGGACGAGCTTCGCCAAAAAATCACACAAGCTGCGGATCATATCAATGGTAGAAGATATGCACGACGGATAAAACGATCATTTCTAAGGCGATGTCATGTCTGTATTAATGCCGGTGGCAGGCAATTTGAACATTTACTGTAGTATTAATAATGTAGTAAATGAATTAAAAAAAATTAAAAAAAATTGTACCATTTCTTTGCATTTATTCAACATTTTTCAACAACAAAAATCCTTTTTTGGGTACAGTAAAAGTGATTACCGCCAACATTAAATAATGTCGATTCTTGTTTAAAAATTCGTTGTTTTTTTTTGTGACTAGGTTTCCTAAAGTATTATACCATTTTGGAATCTTGGTTAGTTGCGTCAACTTTTAAAAATAATTGCCATTGTGGTGTCAATACAATTTTTTTACACCATGATGATTGAAAGGGGACTGTAAGAAAAAATCTTTCAAAATTGTAGGGACAAAATCGATTTTGATTATTTTTTGTGTAAAAACTACATGTATTATGGTATTTTTAAGAACTGTGTTAGATAGCAGGGCTACTTAAGTTTCCAAAAACAAAAAAAAAACAGTAATATTTGAATATTTGTAGACATGGTCGTTAAAAATACCATTAGGGATGTCGATTTTCGATGAATTTCATTTTTTTTCTGTAATTTCTAAAATAATTGAGATATATTTTTTTCCTTATTTTTTCTCGACTAATCATAAGTAGCTCCATCCTCTGGTGCCGGCTTATCGTTGAGTTTTGGGACACGTTGTATATTAGCCATATTATGCTCTACATGTTGCTGAAAATTCAGGGTTCTAGCTTTAGCCAGCACAAAATTACAGGATGTTGAAAATGGCCTAAATGGCTTCGAGAAAAGGATGGTACGGCCGTGCCTCTTTGTTTTGCTCGACTTTGTTTTGATGTCTTTTCTTACTATAGGATAAAAATAAAAAGTTTAGTGTACTTAGGTACTTATACCTTCGTACCGCTCGTGCCGCCAGACGATAGAAATCCGAGGACTGTCGACGAAGGTCAAAGGGAATATATATATAGGTTCTGCGCCGATGGCAAACAGGCATACGGCCTGCCTGATGGTAAGCAAATACCGTCGCCATTGTCACGTAAGTATATAATTACGCTTTCGACATTCGGACACCCATTGTTTGAGAATCATTCGACGGCCTGCGGGCCGTGCTGTGATAGCCGTGCAGAACGCGAAATATTTTAAGCTTGTTTTTAACCCGACTGCCGAAGGAGGGCTATGTTTTTCGAGCGTATGTACGTATGTGTGTGTATGTCTTATTGTTTGGAACGCCCTGCAGGCTTTCGACATATATTATGAGGTGCCGTTGGATTCCTCTTAATCGTAGGAGTGACAACTGACAGGCTATAATATTTATAAAAAGCAGTTGGGTTTTTCGAAAAATCTTTTGATTTCACTTGTTACCCCCTACTGCCTCAGAAGGAGGATTTTGTTTTTCGAGCGTATGTATGTATGTATGCTTGTAGATAGGTATATATGAATGTATGTAGGTATGTATGTATGTAATGTATGTATGGATGCATGTATAAGTACCTACATACATATGTATGTGGACATGACAATTCTATTTCACGGGCTACAGTCCTAACGGTTTGACGGATTTTGACATATTATATGCGGTGTCGTCGGATTTCTCATTATCAAGGGCATGGCACTTGGCTATAATAGGTAGGTAAGTACTTTAAAAAATATAGTGTATAGGTAAACAAGCAGTGTCCGCAGCAGAACCAAGGTATCCGATGTATAGCCCTCCGAATCGCTATAAACTTAAGTGGCTGTGGGCGGGGTACATATATTGCACGTAGAACCAATGGCCGTTGTGGCGGAAAGGTTCTTGGGTGGCGACCACGTACTGGATGCGGTGGCACAGGACCGGTCACTTTGGCACTCTTTGGGGGAAGCATATATCCAGCAGTGAACGTCTTTCGGCTGATATTATGATGATGATAGGTAAACAACTTTACTGTAAACTCAAAAACTGTTGCAATTTATTACATAAACCGACTGTAGGTACCGCAATTATAGCAGAAGCAGATCATTTAAGCAGCAGCATCCCCACGGTCCAGCGCAAAGAACGGCATGAACGGTACGAACGGGTTTTTTCTGTAATAATCAATGCATAATGCTCTCAGAAAGCAGTTCATGTGATAAAGTCGAAAGGAAATGCGAGACTGTTGGCATATGTGGCTTAGAAAAGTACTGAATTGAAGTCGGTTCAAACTATGTTTTTAAAGTAAATTATATAAGGTGTTCTTAAGATTCTTTCTTTATTCTGTATAAATAAAGGTCCAGGGCTGTTATTCTGAACGCGCTCATGAGCTTCACCTCACCCGTTACGGCCCGGCCATGACGTTGCGCGGAAGCGGCAGTGGCAGCTGTTTTTCTAATTCATTGCGTGTGATCCCAACTAACCACAGTGCGTTGCGCGTCTCGATCGCGCAATGTACAGATAAAACGCATGCCGCGACGCAATTCGCCCAATGTCGTGGCCGGGAATCGCGGCGTCAAGATATATTGGGTGACGGGTGAGGTGAGGTGAGATTAATTAAAACAACTTACAGGATACCCCGCTGCTTGAATATGTCATGCTTGCCTAAAGGTATTTGCTTCGCTCCGTCGAGGGAGGCAATGGCTGAGATAGGCGTCATACTCGTGAACGGGTGCTGTTTTGTGGAGCCCGGTCAGAGGCCTCCCCGCGAAACGGAAACGAAGTTCGTTCGTGTATCTCCCTCTTTGTCTCACGTTGCTTATTCGAGCGACCGAGCGGGACATACACGAACGAATTTTGTTTTCGTTTCCCGGTAGCGTCCCAGTTCATGTTTGCATAACTTCATTCCACAATTGACTGAAACAAAAATTAGGGCTTGAAACCCCAATATCACGCAAACAGATCGAGATCACGAAATTGAAATAGTTATTTATGATAGGTACAAGTGCGGAAAGTAGGTAATTCCCAACGAGTGGCGATGACCAAAAACACGACCGTCAGGGACTGTTTTTGATCGACACGAGTTGGGAATTACCTATCCGCACGTGTATCATACAACATTTTACAATGCATCATGCGAGGAAATAAAAAAAATATGCATAAAAGGTGAAATTTTAAATGTCACGAACTCACGAAATCTATTTCCCGCATAGTGTGCGGGAATATTGTAATGAAATCCATTCCGCACGGGCGCGGTCCGCCCGACGACGCCGTGCTGGCATCGACCACTTCCCGTGTTTATGTTCAACCATATAAAGGGGGCACATTCAGAGCAAGTGCATTGTAAAATATTTTTACCTACTCATTATATTATTGAACAGCCTGTGTAGATAACGATACCCCACACCATGGACTTCATAAGAAAAAAGATTTCATCCCCACTTTAAGTGAAGGATAGAGTCACCATTAAAAGTAGCTATGCAAACGAAGACGTCAAGTCTTTATTAAAAGGGAATAAGAACTTTTGACGTATTCGATTTCGTAGCTACTTTTGACGCTGACTGTACCTACAATATCGAAAAAATATTTTTGTTTTCTATTTACCTAATTACATCTTTCTAATAGTAGGTAGGGATCACCTGAGCAGACGGACAGACGGACATGGCGAAACTATAAGGGTTCCTTGTTCACTACGGAACGCTAAAAACTGTATCCCAATCCCAACCCAACTACGGAAATCTAAGTAAATATTTTTTTTTATTTTCGTTCAAAACGTCACCCGCAGCATAATTTCGGATCGATTGGTACCTCATTCATCAAAAATCGGTTCAGTATCTTAAACGCTACGTTGAACTTGAAACACACGTTAATACAAACAGACCGCTAAAATCACTTTCTTTCGCCTTAACTATTTTCATCCAGCAAGTCCAATCTAGGTAATATACACTGGGGTTTTTTTTTTTGTAATCGATTATGTACCTACGTTTAGGTACTAAGTAGGTACTATATTACTTAGGTATTCAGTGGTTTAGGGCAATACCGGGAAGAACACATATCTTAACATCAGACAGGCCGTAAGCTTGTTTGCCACCGTCGTTGTATAAAAAAAAAGATTTCCGGTAGTAGGTACTAGGTATACAATAAAGGTATAGCGTATATAATATATATATTATTTTATAGGTGAAGACAATTGTAACCCTTCACAAGTTTCCAAACCCAAGGAAGGACCCGAACAGATTTCGGACATATGGACCTTGCGATTTGCCAAGGGGAAACATTTTGGTCCTTGAAAATGTGAATAATTAGTATAATTACCGTCGTGTCTATTACATACGTGCACTTTGGAAAACAATACTGGCTCGGCGGTAAAATGCTGAGTAATAATTGCAGTGCCAACACTTCAGTTGAAAGGTTAGTATCATTATCATCATCATCATATCATCCGAAAGACGTCCTCTGCTGGACATTGGCCTCCCCCAAAGAGTGCCACAATGACCGGGTTCTGCGCCACCCGCATCCAGCGGACTCCCTCGACCTTTACCAGGTCATCAGTCCACCTTGTGGGCGGCAAAGACTCTCTCGTTTACCTGTTGTTCTTAATAATATTATGTCTTTCTTTCACACTTTGTCACAGTCATGGCATCGCCATGGAGAGTTAATAACAATTAGGAAATGCGATCCACTTACATAAGTATCTTCCATGTGATGTTTGTGTTAATAATACCGTCAAACCTGGCAACTTTGATCATTGAACATAGCTTTGCCCACCACCTCACATTTTTAGGGTTCCGTAGCCAAAATGGCAAAAACGGAACCCTTATAGTTTCGGCATGTCCGTCTGTCCGTCTGTCCGTCTGTCCGTATGTCACAGGCATTTTACTCGAAAACTATAAGTTGTATTTTAATGAAATTTGGAGTGAAGGTGTATTTTGATAACCGCTATATAGTTATGCAATGAAATTACTAAAAAATATTTTTTACAGGGGCACTTCCATACTTGTAACTTTATGTCAAAAAATTTTTTTTCACTCTAGGTACATATGTGGCACATGAAACGTTAGGTCTTTTAAAATAACTATAAGGTTACTCAGCACTTTTTTTTATTATGTGAATATACTCGGAGATAATCGCCACGAAAGGCACAAAAATTGTGACCCCCCCCCCCCCCTCTGACTTTCGAACGGTGGAAGTGAAAAATTAAAAAAAATCATGGACATAGTGCTTATTAAATACTTTCACCGAAAAGTATTTAGAAAAAGATCGGTTTAAAGGTTTTCGAGTAATTGCTGAAAAACTGCTTTCCCTATAGAAAAGGATGTAAGTGCCGTAAGGTTTATATGACGATACGACCTTTTTAATATAATACAATGTCGTTCACTGATATGCATAATTACGACTATTAATTACAAGCATTAGGTACTGATTATCACTGGCGTATTTCGATTACAAAACATAAATCCATCTCAATACTTAATATATTATCTCCACTTATAATAAATCTCTAAATTAAAAAAAGAATCAGCCAGTTTGAAACTAAGCTTTGCGCGGTTCGAATGTTCTCAGCATCCCATGAACGGAAAAATATGAAACATTTTATATAGGTACATTATTATTCTAGCTGCAACTTAGGATAGTTTTTATCCGACTGCGACAGTTAATTAATTTTCCGAAATATACGACTTCATTTAATTTTCCATTTATTTTTATTGAAATCAAACGCTGCTCCAACTGTCAGCTATAAGAACCGTCAAATTTTCGTCAAAATGGCGGAATTGCTTTGCCTTTCACTTATTAATAATTTAAATCCCGTCTACGATAGACCTTTACGAGACAAATGCTAAAATATAAACCATAAAAAAATATTCGATTCTGATATGAGAACTTATATGCGCAAATGTCGTTTTATGTCGTAATTTCAATAAATGAAATCAACAAATTTGAACAATATAATTAACACGAATTTGTTTTTTTTTAATGACAATGGCACGCGCTCGGCGCATTCAGCCAAAGTACCTGCGGCGCTACCACGAAAACCGATACTCAATGTTCATATATTTGCATCCCTGTCACTCGAGTATGGTTAGTGCGATAGAGATAGAGATACCCGAATATTTTCGAATTCCGAAGTTCGTGGTTATAGCTCAGGAATCGAAAATATGGTAAATAATCATAATGTATTTTCTCGAAAAAGAATTTAAAATAAATATAGTCAAATGGAGAAAAAAACAAAGCAAGAGGTTATATAGGTAATGATTAAGTTATAAGAGTCCAAAGTTTTAAGAGGGGGTATATTGTCCCTTTTCCGCAAAACGCACCATCATATGAAACGATTGTTTTTTACTATGACGCTCGAGTATATTGACGTCACAGTCCCTCATCGTTTTCTCACTCTAACAAGCGACATTAAAACGGATGTAGCTTCATAATTTTTTGAGATATTTGAATGGGAGTTTCATTATCTTCTATCTATTTATACATAATAAATGCCTATGTCCTGACTGACTTATTCACTCACTCACTCACTCACTCATCAACGCACAGCCGAAACTACTAATCTTAGAGAGTTGATTTTTGCACAGTATGTTGCTTTTATAACGTGGGCTAGGGATAAAAAGGGATTTTTGAAAATTCTACCCCTAAGGGGGTAAAATGGGGGTGCAAAGTTTGTATGGGAGAACCTTTTTTTTTTTGAGCTATAGACTTAAACTTTGTAGAAAAATTAGTTATTAGAATACAAATGAAACACTTTCAGCGTTTTGGAAAATTCCACCCCTACGGGGGTAAAATAGGGGTGCAAGGTTTGTATGGGGGAAACATTTTTTTTTTAAATAGAGACTTAAAACTTTGTAGAAAGATCAGTCATTAGAATACAAATAAAGAACTTTCAGGGTTTTAGAAAATTCTACCCCTAAAGGGGTAAAATAGAGTGCAAAGTTTGTATGGGAAAAACTACTTTTTTTTAAATAGAGATTTAAAACTTTGTAGAGAAATTATTCATTAGAATACAAATAAAGTACCTAGATTCAGTGTTTTAAAAAAATCTACCCCTAAGGGGGTAAAATAGGGGTGCAAATTTTGTATGGGGGAAACAATATTTTTTTTAAATAGAGACTTAAAACTTTGTAGAAAGATTAGTCATCAGAATACAAATTAAGTACTTTCAGCGTTTTAGAAAATTCTACCCCTAAAAATAGGGGGCTAAAATAGGGGTGCAAAGTTTGTATGTGGGAAACTATTTTTTTTAGCTAGAGTCCTAAAACTTTGTAGAAAGATTATTTAAATACAAAGAAAGTACTTTCAGCGTTTTGGAAAATTTCACCCCTAAGGGGGTAAAATAGGGTGCAAAGTTTGTATGGGAAAAACATATTTTTTTTTAATAGAGACTTAAAATTTTGACGAAAAATTACTTATTAGAACATGAAAAATACTACATTCGGCGTTTTACAAAAATCATTCCCTAAGGGGGTTAAAAAAGGGTGCAAGGTTTGTATGGGGAACACTTTTTCTGAGCTAGACACTTAAAACTTTGTAGAAAGATTACTTATAAAAATACAAAAAAAAGACTTTCAGTGTTTTGAAAAAATCTATCCCTAAGGGGGATAAAAAGGGGTGCAAAGTTTTTATCTGGGAAAGTTTATGTTTTTGAGTTAGAGACTTGAAACTTTGTAGAAAGATTACTTATTAAAATACAAAAAAAGAACACAAACCGTTTTAGAAAATTCCACCCCTAATAGGGTTAAAAAGGAGAGCAAGCTTTGCATGGGCAACACTTTTTTTTGAGTTAGACTTAAAACTTTGCAAAAAGATTACATATTAGAATACTAAAAAAGAACTTTCAGCGTTTTAGAAAACTCCATCCCTAAGGAGATCCTTAAGATCCTTAACTTTTTTTTTTACTAGACTTAAAACTATTCAAAATGTTACTTATTAAAATTAATAATAAAGTACTTTCAGAGTTTTAGAAAATTCCACCCCTAAGGGGGTTAAGAAAGCTTTGTATGGGCGACACTTTTTTTGAGCTAGAGACTTAAAAGTTTACGAAAAAAGTTCTTTCAGCGATTAGAAAAATTCAACCTCTAAGGGGGTTTAAAAGGGGGTTCAAATTTTAAATGGCGAGCAATAAAATTTTAAAGTGTGAGTAAGAGATTTTTAACTTCGGTCTTATTCTGTACGTTAAAAGACTACAAAACTGATTTCAGAGTTTTTCCAAATTCATCCACTAAGAGTGTTAAAATTGGTTCAAAGTTTGAGTATTTCAAGGCATTTTTAAAGTATGAGATTTTTAACTTTGGTTTTAGACTGTTTGTTCACAAACTAGAAAATGAACATCAACTTTTTTTTTAATTATCCCCTAAAAGAGGGTTCAAATTTTGTATTGAGAGAAATCATTTTCTAAGACGATAAAAAGTTCTACGCGGACGAAGTCGCGGGCAACAGCTAGTCATATTATAAATGCGAAAGTTACCTACTGTCTGTCTGTTGTACCTTTTCAATGAAATTTGGTATGGAGGTAGTTTTGAGAGCCTGAGAAGGACATAGGATAGTTTTTTTTTCATCGTGGAAGTCATCTGTTAAAGGGATGAACAGAGGTATTATGGAATTAAGTGCTATAGTCGATAATAGATGCGGCGCCTGTGCCGGCTGTCATGCTCATGTCTAATAGCAGTAATATAGCATATTTTTGCTTTTAGATTTTTTAGGCGTTCAACATTAAACGGAGCATTCCACGGGCAAGTCCACCGTTGTCCCGTAAGAACACGATTTTTCAGAAAATTGGTAAGTCTTGGAGTTTATTTTTTTGCGACAATAGAGTCAAATCTTGGTCAGAATTATAATACTCCAATTAAAAATTGCGAAGATAACTCTATAGACAGAAATATACACGCTTTTGTACGGGACAGCTCGTGGAATGCCCCGAATACGTTTAATGTGACTAACAGGTATACGCGGACGAAGTCGCGGCTAAAAGTTTGTTTAGTTATAATTTAAAAAAATGTACGTAGAATAAAAACAATTTGCTGCAGAAAAACGGGTAACGATCAATATTGACAAATTGTTTCATATTTAACCGCAGAAACGGTTTGAAATCGAAGATCAAATTTTGAAACCGGCATTTTAACCTCTAATCATTAATTGTTGTTAATCAGCTCGAAGTTCTTTATTTCTATGCCACATGAAAATAGTCAATAGATGATTCGTTACTTAAACTAAAACGGAAACTGCCCAATAAACAAACAGCTTAAATAAGTAGTTTGTAGGTAAGAAAAGTTTTATTAACGATTCACCTACGTCGGCAATATATTGGATAAGAAGTGAATTTTCAATTAGTTATTAATTAGTTACGGTAGGACCCTGCAGTACACCTTCGGTCTCATATCAAATCACTGAAATATAGGTGATGAAGAGGTTCTCAGTCAGGCCTTGGTCTTCAACTTTTGCCGTGCGATTTGGGTGCATCTTGAGACGTAGAAAACTACTCCAGAAATTATTTACCAAGGAGATACCTAGGTTATAGAGGATCGTTTAATCGTATTCCATAATTCACAGTCCTTAAAAAAACATCTTACCGATGGGGCCACAAGTGATTCACAAATATTAGCCTCTGATATCTATTTTATAGTAGAAACTTAGAGTAGCTGCATTGACTCCTTTAACTTACCTGGTTTTGTAGAAGTAGTAAGAACAACTTCTGAACACGCATCTTCGAATCCAGGATATGGAGTCTTAGCATGGGCAATAACAAGTCTTAGACATTGTCCTAGAAATTATTATGAGCAAGCAAGCAACATAGCTGGACATGTTGAAGCAGTTTCTCTTAAATATAATAATACAAGCTTATTTGCAAATTATAGGTCTCCCAAATGCGCCTTCGAAACGTTAAAAGACTCTGTAGTTTTTGGAGATATTAACGAAGACTATCTTCGTAATAGTTGTTTAGATGTATTTATGCGAAATTCTGGATAAACAGCTTTTCTGCGACCCTCTGTGTTACCACGCGAGGAGAAACACATTAAAACCTGATCTGCTCTGTGCAGCGGAATTACTGATTACATGACGACGCTAACAAAATCGAAATACAATCCGACATTTGTACGAATGTATGTATGTATACATATTTCTTAGCTGATACACGGTTCGGTACGAAATCTGTTGGGCGAGTGAATAAGATAACAATATTTTATCAAATTAGTCAAGACGTGCACAGTTTGGGGAGATCCACTAGTCGTAATGTAGTAGTGTATAGTAGTAGGCACGGAACCCTTCGTTGTGCGTGGTCCGACACGCACTTGGCCGCTTTTTAATAAAACTGGTCAGTTGTGAAAAATGGTTGCAGATGGATTATTATTTTATGATGAGGATGAAAGTTAAACTTATTGCTGACAACACTAATCTATTTACCCGTAGCTGAGTTAATCACGGGTGAGACGGTGTTGAATATTGGTATGATTTTTGGTTGGCCAAAAAGTTCGTAAAACCTTTAGAGCCATATGAGTCTACGGACGGGCTACAAGTGTACTTAACTTTTTACTGTGGTTTAATTTATAGGCCGTAGAGTGTGTTGTTTGCTTGCGTTTTCGTTTGACAGAATTTACTCTTACAGTTTCGCATAGAGTCACAAATTTGCATGAGAATCGGTTGAGAAACACGACCTGTAGAAGAGAACAGATGGACAGCCGGACAAACGAAAGAATTTTGGACCAAGCTGAAGCAGAGAACTTTGTTAGCTTCGCTCGCTCGCTACACTCTGTGGCTGAGTAGTGTAACTTGTGTAATGTTGATTTTAAGTTAAGTTGAGATTAAGGGCCAAATTTTCAGCGTTGGCAAACGTTTTGGCGATAACATTAGGGTTATTTTATTTATCGTATGGCATTTTTGGTCACTGGATTACATAATAAGTTTCTGTCAAAATTTTCATTTTTGGTACAAGCTTTTATTGCCGACTGTACTTTTCTGCATACCATCATCAACTACTCATTGAGACAAGAGGGTTGTGTCGTTTTATTGCGGTGTTCCTATGGCCAACTTCCTGCTAAGTCATCATAATATTGCATTGTCATACCATATGTATACATATGCATGTTTGCATAATACATGCACAAAATTTCAGCTCAATTGGATAACGGAAAGTGATTGAAAAATGGATTACAAATTTTGACGGACAACTTACATATAATTACTTACATATTTACATACCTACATACGAACAGTGCAGCTTATAAAAAAAACCGGCTAAGTGCGAGTCGGACTCGCGCACGAAGGGTTCCGTACCATTATCAATAAAGATATTTATTTTATTTTGTTTTTAGTACCTATTTGTTGTTATAGCGGCAACAGAAATACATAATCTGTGAAAATTTTAACTCTCTAGCTATCACGGTTCTTGAGATAGAGCCTGGTGACAGACAGGACGGACGGACAGCGAAGTCTTAGTAATAGGGTCCCGTTTTACTCTTTGAGTACGGAACCCTAAAAAGTATGAAATTCCTATCTCCTAACAATTATGTAATGATCTAGGTGCATTCAAAACAAGAGTGACTCATTTCATTTCATTTCATTACATTTATTCAAAAACAATTTGTATTGAGCTGTAATGTGTATATCCGGGGCTGTGTATACCGATGGAGAGGATCCGGCTTAGATCTTTTTAACCCCCGACGCAAATACCTAGAGGGGTGTTAAGTATAAGTTTGACGTGTCTGTGTATCTGTGTGCCTGTGTGTCTATGGCTATGGCATCGTACCTCCTCCAATTTTAATGGGATCTTTTTGTCCGAAAGCTGACGTAATCGAGATGGTTCTTAGCTACGTTTTAACTTTGAAGTGAAAATGTCGCGGTTTTTTTTAACTTTTCAAAGTTGTTAATGAATATAAAGTGAAGTTAAGAAAGCGTGTGTAGCTTAAATTTTGTTAATTTTTGTATACATTTAACTATACACCTATATATGACTACCTATTTATAGAAGACAGCCATACTATGGAAGTAAGTAGATAAACACATTTTGATGGTGGACTGATGAGTAGACTTAAATACCTAAGATATATCAGCTTTTATTTAAGTTGCAATGTCCGTATGTAGGTATGTTGTCCGCTACAAATCTTGCAAACCATATTTCGACCACTTCCTGGTTTTCTTATTTTCTAATTTAAATTTAGTATCCTAATACTTGCGTAGGTATAAGTATAGGTAATGGTACCTGCCGTCTGTGGCGTATCTAACGGGGGGTAGGGGGACGCAAAGTATTCAATTGGAAAATTCTAAATCCCATAAAAAAACATTCCATGTAAAAGGAGCGCAAAGGAACACAAAGAGCACAGTACAGGAATCTTCTATATCAACCTCCTTGCCGTGCGGATATTTATAAACGGAACGCCTGCAACAGTGTATATAAATTTTAATGAACTTCCCGATAACATTAAGTTGTTGCATGATCTAGAATTTAAGAGGAAACTTTCAAAATGGCTTCAAGAACATTGTTTTGACTCTGTGAAGGAATATAATATGTAGGCACGACTATGACAAATAAATATTATGTAAGGTAGACTCAAAATGTATGTAATTCATTGTTTTCTTAAACATTGCATGCTGCTTTGGCTGAATACTGGAACCATGTTCAAAATATGTACCAAAAATATGTACCAAAATACGTACCTTTGTACACGTATTCTTGCAAATAAACATTTCTTTCTTTCTTTCTTTGTAAAAAATAGGCCTAGTCTCTAAACTCTTCCACAGTATAAAGTGGTGAGATATTTCATAGAGCCAAGTCAGACTTCTTATTAATCTTTATTTACCTGCTAAATAAAATTCTGCAAATCGGGAATCACACAACTTTACTGCATTTACTAATTTTTGCATAAGTACCTACCTAAAACTATGTAAGTGTGATTGCCAAGTCACAAAATTTTATTTAGTAAGCCAATAAAGATGAATAAGAATGCCTGACTTGGATAGAGAGGAAAAGTCTGTGAGAACGTAGCGTTGTATGTTTGTACGTAGTATTCTACGGAACCAATCAACCGATTTAAAAAATTCTTACTCCTGTGTAGGTATAGAATGGATTTTCTGGATGGGCATAGGCTATGTTTTATCCCGCGGGGTTGCCTGCGTTCTCTGTTTTACTCGTCGTGCGGGCAGCTAGTTATATAATATAGATAGGAAAATTCTGTGAGATTGGAGCATTTGTATGTTGCCGGGTAGGTACTCTCCGAAACCACTTAAGTATCTGATTTCAGAAAATCTTTCATCTGTACCTACCTAATACCCATAGAATGAACTTTCCGGATGGACATAGGTACGCTTTACTTTCCCGAACTTACTTTTTACGTACACTAAATTCGTTTGATAGTGAAGACTAGTTAGTCTACCTAATTGAAATATTATGGTAGTTTTTTTATCGGGTCTCCCCAGATATCGGTGGGTTGATGTGGTGGATGCGGGTCCTCGCGAGCTCCAAGCTGGCGATTGGCGAGAAACCACTCAAGGGACGGGATCAGGCGTGCACTCGTATTGGAGGCCAAGACACACTTCGGGTCGTTGCACCAGAGGAGTAAGTAGTACGTGTAAAGTGTTTTTTTTTTATATTACAATATTATTTTCTGAACATCAGAATTTTCTGACGGCAAAAAATAATATGAAAATACAAACTTATTGTTGTGCCTGATGCCGGCACCACACTTCGCTATGCGCTATTCGTTATGTGACTGCGCCGTATTTGCGAAAATATTTGTTGTTAACAACAATGAACAAACATGCCCACCACACTTCGTGCCGGTGTGCCGAACATGCCAAATATGTGTGTTGTTTGCGTTGGGGGCTGCATCTGGTACAATTCAAGAAATCGCATAACTTTCTCGTTAGTCCACTCCATATTTAAGTTTTCAAACCCGTCGCGAGACATGACTGCCACTAGCCACAGATTTACTAAATTAGTGAGTGAACAGTGAACGAAGTGTGGGCAGTCGACGCGCTATTCGGCTTATTCGCCTCCTTTGATCTGTACCAAAAAACCGACAAGTCGACGGATAGGCATATTCGCTATTCGCGTTTATGCGTTATGCGTGCGAATAAGGCAAACATAGACGAATAAACCGTCCACACGTCGTCGAATACAGGCGCATAAGCCGAATAACGAATAGCGCATAGCGAAGTGTGGTGCCGGCATTATATAGGTAATATATATTTTTGTACTTGCGCCAATATTTCCTTTTTAGGGTTCCGTAGCCAAAATGGCAAAAACAGAACTCTTACAGTTTCATTATCTCCGTCTGTGACAGGTATTTAATAGGTAATACTCATACTATATTTTCAACGAAAACTATTAAAATTATTCTGTAATATACTATTCTATACTTATACTTATTGGTCCGACGCTCACTAGGTCGCTGGTCGGTTAATTTTAAGTTTTGGTTTGTATGGAACCTATAAAGGGGGTGCAATTTTGGCGTTTTCCCCGGGCGCCAAGTACCCTCGGTACGCCCCCGGGTACCGTAGAGCTGGTCTGACGATGGATTCGGAAGGTGTCCACAGGAACTCCTAAACTACGTACACAAGTTAAGCCTGATGCGGTTTTTTGGCTCATTGGAACCCTCTCGACGAGTAGTTTAGTTAATGACTGTGCAAAAAAAGTGCAGCCGGCGATAAAAGCTTAGGTATACCAAAAATTTTTTTTTTGTTAGAAATTAAAAATCTAGTTTGATCAGGGGCGGTTCACTCCGTGATTTCGTTGCGCCGCTAAGGTAAGCCTCATGTACTTTACATGAGGCTTAACCGGTTTTATAAAAAATCTCTGAAGTAGTGTAATATTTTGCATTATTTAAGGTTCTTAAGTCCTACTCTATCATGTATTTGCGTAATATTTTTGTATTATTAGACTGCCCGATTAAAAATGATATTATGAACCAAATAACGAATAATACCGGTATTTTTGTATGGTGAAAATACCGGTATCCGACCCCTGGGCTTACCGGCCCCGGCCGGTATGTTAGCGCCGCCTGCTACGGCACGCACGTGTTCTATCGCAGCGCATTGAATGCGATAGAAAGGGATGGCCACGTTTAGGCTCGTTCGGCATACCTAAACAGGGGGTTTCTTAACAGAGAACTTTCTGTACGTACTTAGTACTATTATTTATTCCGTGGTTTGACTAGCCCCGTGTCACAAAAAAGGAGGAAAATGTAAAAATATAGTACGTGGTCCGTGGTCCCTTTTTTGGAGAAGTTTACAAACATAGCAAATATTCTTTTGTAAATTATTCTTAAGTGTTATTAGAAGAACAAACACCCTTACACCAGGTAATCAATTTATTCTCATGCAAAGCTGTAACTATTGTTGATTTTCAGGTTCGAGCTTAAGTTTCCGGTGTTTTGCAAGCCACTGAAGAAAACAATCACTTCCCAGTACCTACCAGCGCAAAAGCAGGTACGGTATCCGCAGTCGGTTTACCACGGTTCCCTCTGAATCTCTCAACTTAAGTGGCAGTGAACGGGGCTCTCTGCACGTAGAACTGATGCACGATGGCTGTTAGGGTGGAAAAGCTCTCGAGTGGCGAGTTGGCGGCCACATACCGGAAGGCGCAGCGCGGCGCGGCGGGTAGATCCCCAACAATGTGGACTGCCCCGCTGTTATGTAGCTTGTTTTAACCTCACCTCACCGTTCACCTACAAGTCCTTATATCTTGCCGCCGCGAGTTGTAGTAGGTTACTTGTCTTAGTGTAGCTAGAGGTCTAGTTTCGTGAGGCGTAACGGGTGAAGTGAGGCGCATTAGCGCGTTCCGAATAACAGCCCTGCATGACCTGGTGAAGATCGTGGTAGTTCGCTGGATGCGGGTGGCTTAGGACCGGTCACTTTGGCACTCTTCGGGGGAGGCATATGACCAGCAGTGGACTTCTTTCGTCTGATATGATGATGATGATGATGATGATTTCGAGTTTGCTCATCAATAGGTATAAAGCTGAAACCACTGACACAAGAGCGCGGCTTCGCCCGCGTGTTGCAAAAAACGCAGGCAAACCCGCAGGATAAAACATTACCTATGTATCCTTTCAAAAAGTCCAACAATAGGTACGCAGGTGAAAGAATTTTGGAAATGGGTCCAGTGGTTCCGGAGATTGCCCATTACACACGAACTTACGAATCTCACATACTTTTTCGGTTTATAATATTAGTAGGTATAGATAAAATCAGGTTGGCAACTCTTGATTTGCAAAGAATTTTACAAACGAATCGAAAATAATAACACATTTACACTGAATATTATTATATTATATGAGAGGGTGTTTGGTGTGGGATGCTACATGTGTCAGCACATTCGCCGCCACCCATATTAGTCGCACTACACGCGCGGCTGAAGCTGCTGCCGAGACTCAAGCAACGATGAAGCGGCAATAATATGCTCCCCAAAGCAAAGGGGGTGGAAACATTTGGGGTTTCGGTGGACGCGAAGCTACTTATGCACGACATAGGCCGTCGGCTCAGACAAAAGGGGCACACAGTGCCACAAATGACCGGTCCTAATTAAGTATGCCACCTACATCCATCGTTACTTCGCGCGATAGTTTTTTTTATCCCATCACCATTTCAGAGAGTTTTTAGTTAAGACTTACTATTCAAGTGTTACTTTTTATAATGACAACTACCTATTATTTATAATATTATACTATTACAGTATTTTTTTATTCTACAAAACCCTTAAAGTACGATCATAGTAGATAAAAGGACAAACTTTTTTGATAATTTTCAAAACTTGCATATTTCAGATTTTTTGTATGACCAGCAGAAAAAGTTAAATATATTAATGAATGCGCGCATTCCTAAATTATACGAACATGATACCAAACTTGACCTAGAGGTAGGCAGAAATATAGCAGAGACCAGAACTCAGGAGATGGCCTTCTCTCTCCCTCCCCCTTGTTTTGGGTACTAGCCAGAGGTTGATCACGTGGCTAGGACGCCAAGGAACAATCGTGCCAAGCGGCGTCGCCAGTGACAAAAGTGCAGAGTGCTCTATAATGGCTCTATACATTGCTGCCACTGATACCTTTAATACTTATAGGCCTGCCCCGGCATCTCGTGAATACTCTCGTACCTTACAATGTTTTTCTTGTTTTCAGATTTAAACTGAACATCACGAAAGAAAGTTTCCTAGAGAATCCAAAAGCTCAAAGAATCAGGGACTATATTTACTGTGATTTGACGTACAAATCTATTCCGAGCCGCAGTACAAGTCCAGGTACTTAGCACAAGGATTTGACGGTTGGAGCCAGAGAGGCTGGTCACTGGCTACATGCCCATCCCTCGCCACATACCTATACACGTACCTTCCTGGATCCGACCTCCCTCGAGTGCAGGCGACGGGCCTACGGCTCAGGATTACAATATGCACCCCACACATATTCCATGTGACGGACGTGAACTGCTGTATTAAGAAATAGCAGATAGACTGTATTAATGTTTTCATTAGTTAATATTAATATTCTCATACCTACTCCAAACAAGGTCCACGAAAAAGTGTTACAAAGAATGTCTCTGCTGATGACATTTATTTTAATTTATTAGGTAGTCCTAAAAAAATTGGGTTATTTTCATTGCTTTGTTATATTATTTTTATATAGTCAATTGTCACTATGTCATTCCGACTCCAAGTCCGGAACTCGAAACCACCACTGCACTGCAGCAGGGAGTCAGGCAAGGAAATGTTGTTTTGTCCAAAACTGTTATATCCCTACACTGGAGGATGTTTTCAAGACTCTGGACTGGAGACGGCTATTTAGGCATCAACATCAACGGCGAGTACATCAATCGCCGTTGATGGTTCCTTCGATACTGACGATAAGTATTGGCTGAAACCATGGAGGACTTGAGTAGGTACGATGCTCGATGACCTCAGTAAAGCCTCTAAGCGAGTTCTAAAGATGAACATTGTAAATATGAAGATCATGATAAATGCTCATGTATTACTTAAATCCCATTACGCATAGGTACAAACGGACACTGTACGCTTGATGTAGTAGATGATTATGTATCAGACTGTCCAGTTAGGCAGGACTAACTTCGAGAAAGATGTCAATCAGTTCCAGCGAGTTCCTTTTGGCTTTGAACTTGGCTGGACACGCTGCCGCATGTCTAGATTATAATTTTCATCATTAAAGTAGGTATATTTTAAACAATGCGTTATCAATACTGAAGTCTTATAGAATATAAATTAGTAGATGTTGAAAAAGATGTGGCTAGAGATCTCTAAGAATTCAAAATATTTTATTTAATAGTTTTGCATCCCCTTTGGAAAAGTACTATACAAGTAAAATAATGACCCTTTTTATTCTCTAATTTTTATCCTCAAATAAACAATTATAAATTTTATGAATGGCTTTCCTTTATAACGTTTGTGTATTTGGTTTCATCATGCCCAAAAAGCAATTAACCGTGTATTCCCAATTTCTGTCATGAGTTCGGTATATAATTGTAAAATTACATGTACTTATTTATGACTTTTATTAGAATACCTACTAGGTATTTATTATTTTGTCGTTATTGTGATACTATAAATATGTAACCTTTACCTACCTACTGAACGAATGGCGGAATTATAAACACAAATGCTGAAAATAACTTATAAATATTGGATATATGGGTGGATTGCAATAAAATTGTACATAGTTGAGGCCTTAATTTAATCGGCGCTTTATTAATGCTGCGCAACTTTCGTCAACTATGTACAATTTTCTTGCAATCCACTCATATACCGATTATACTAGCGCAGCTATCCGTACCCATACATCTGTTAAAGCCGCTATACACGTGGCTAAATTGAGCCATGTCTACAGGGCGCTTTACGCTTAGTTCGAGCTATTCTATCTAGATGGCGCTATAAGGTGACGACGAGTGATTACTCTATCTCAGTATATATATATTTCTCTATGCATTCGAGTTCATATTGTTGTCGGTTGAGTCGGTTGTGATTTCTATTGCTGTTTGTTAGCTTACTTAAAGATTGTTGTTATCGTTTTTGTTGAATGTTGTTATTAGTTGTTGATCTATTTAGATATTTTGTTTGTTGGTGCACATTTACAATGTATGAAGCCGAGGCTGGCCCGAGTGGGCTACAGAAGTCGCAGCCGGTTCCGGCTAATGTTTTTTCATTTCCAAAGAAGAAAAGGCAAAAGCAGAATCCTCTGGAAAAGCGAAAGCGGGTGGTGAATATTTACAAATTAGTGTCAGAAATGTGCCATAGAAAGGAGTATCCCACTAAATCAGACCGTGTGAAAAAGACTGCCGAGACTGCTGGCATATCGTTGGCTACGGTATACAACATTTTAAAAGAAAATATATGCGTTCAGCTATCGGTAAATATCAAATGATATGTACTCGTATATGTAGGTACATAAGTTCCGAGAAATTCAGTGGTATCCGTCGAAATCGAAGAAGGAAGGTTTACGACCACTGCTTCGGTAAATATCAAATGATATGTACTCGTAAATGTAGGTACATAAGTTCCGAGAAATTCAGTGGTATCCGTCGAAATCGAAGAAGGAAGGTTTACGACCACTGCTTCTGTGTTTACCCGTTTGACAGATAATTCTAATCTTAAAAAAACGAAGTATATAGATTTACATATCCGAATACACGTAGCAGACGCTCTGTCATCGGAGATATTGCTCACACAGAGTCTACAGGCGCATGTGCAAACAGAACATAATAATAATATCATTGGTCACTTCACCATTACATAGGTAATACTAGTAAGTGTATAGAAATCGTAGAATGTCGATTAAGTAATTGTTGCGAATCTATTGGAGCACCAGAGATGTTTTTTTTTTATATATATGGACATAATAATAATGTTAACGACAAAAAAAGCGGCCAAGTGCGAGTCGGACTCGCACATAAAGGGTTCCGTGAAATAAATTGCGGTTTACGATTTATGACGTATTAAAAAAAAACTACTTATTAGATCTCGTTCAAACCAATTTTCGGTGGAAGTGTACATGGTACATCATATATTTTTTTTAGTTTTATCATTCTCTTATTTTAGAAGTTACAGGGGGGGGGGGGGGCACACATTTTACCACTTTGGAAGTGTCTCTCGCGCAAACTATTCAGTTTAGAAAAAAATGGTGTTAGAAACCTCAATATCATTTTTAAAGACCTATCCATAGATACCCCACACGTATGGGTTTGATGAAAAAATTTTTTTTGAGTTTCAGTTCTGAGTATGGGGACCCCTAAAACTTAATTTTTTTTTTAAATTTTTGTGTAAAAATCTTAATGCGGTTCACAGAATACATCTACTTACCAAATTTCAACAGTATAGCTCTTATAGTTTCGGAAAAAAGTGGCTGTGACATACGGACGGACAGACAGACAGACAGACGGACGGACATGACGAATCTATAAGGGTTCCGTTTTTTGCCATTTGGCTACGGAACCCTAAAAACAGTCAAGTGCAAACCTGACTCGCGCACCGAGGGTTCCGTACTAACTTTCATACATCTAGACGTAATTAATTCTTAAAACATCTTAGCTCATAGTAAAAGTTTAAAAAGTAACCATAATAGGTAAGCGTCATCTATCGGTGTATTTCGTTAGCCTACTAACTTTGCGCGACCAAGCCAGTATACCCTTGCCACGGGCACGGGTTTGATGTGAGTCGCGTTTACTTTACTCGCTAGTGACTGTGTAAAAGATTTGTGTGAAAAATCTATAAATCTCAAAAAAAAAAATTAAGATAAGATAAGATATTTTTTACTGTCAGAACTATGGCCATAGTAGTGTAAAAATAAAAAAATAAAGAATCAACAGTTTGCCCATTTCAGACGTACAATATTCATGGATGTTATAGTAGTTTATGTGACTGTACATAATGAAGGGCACTAAACAAGAGTGTGGGTTTATGAAACGAGCGTCAGCGAGTTTCATAATAGGATCACACGAGTGTTTTAATGCCTTATTATGTACAGTTACATACACTACTTTATCTACCCACATTTATTGGGTTCGACGAGATAAAGATGAAAACCAATAGCTTCGATATTATCGTCCACTCACAAATTGGCATATTAAACTCCACTTGAGATCCCAGCCAACAAAATGAATTGTATTAATTATGTATTGCTGAGTATAAACAATTAGACATTTTTTTTTTATTTTGAAAATCAAGTATGCATTTAATCAGTAAGATTTTTATTTATCTCTGACATTTCCGATTAAATTATTTCTATTTTAATTTTTATTCAAATTTTATTTTATTTTATTTCTTTCTTTGATATGTTTTTAACTATTAATTAATTTTGCTGACTTGACATTGAAAATCTACCTTTGTGATGAAAACTTATTTTGTGTAATATTTAACATTATTAAGACATTTGTTACTAACAATATGGAACCTGGTTCTGAAATAAACTTATTCATTCATTCATTCATTATTTTTATTCTTCCAACTTAATTTTACTGGTTACACTTGGACTCTAATGCAGCTGGTACATAATTACACCTTATTACAATAAGTTATCTTTCAAGACGTGCGCTCTTGACCCCAACTATGAACCCAATCCCAATCCGTTCCCGCTATAATCACGCCATCAATAATCGCAACCGCGCGAAAATAGCGGGGCGCGATAGCAGCCACCGACAGGAGTCATATTCAGAACCAATTTAATTTACAATTAAACAAAATATACACAGCTATACAGACAAACCCATAATAATCAAATATGATTTAAACAATTATTATATTACTTTATATTTCCTTACACATATTATAAATCCTCAATGATGTGCTCGGGAACCATTAGAATAACCGCCATTGCACCGCCATGGCCGACTAGATTTCAAATCATGACCAACTAGATTTCCATAATAACATCGATATCGCTTTTATTATGATTTTTCATACATTATATATAATAACACTGCCACAGATAAAATGCCGATGTTATGTTACTGGTGCAATAATGGTGGTCATTATATATGGTTTCCGAACACATTATTGAGGATTTATGATATGGGTGTAGATAAACATATCAATGCTACAAACTACAGTTTTTCTAAAATTAAAAAAAATATCTGGCATCCTTGTGGTTAATGCATCTTTCGGTGGAGATATATTACTACAATAGTCTAAATCTCATATTCCCTAGTAACAACACGCATTACTGCGAGTCTGCGACGTACAACGCATATTGCTTGGTTCATAATTTAAAAAAAAAGTTCTTGATTAGACTAACATCCAATTTAGTGTTTCACTCACACCAGTTGCTCCTCCTCATAGATTTATTTTATCTAATGATTACATATAATATAATATATATATATTATAGTAAAAAATCTCATTACAAACAAATGTGCCCGGCCTCAACACATAGTGTTGCCCGGGGCATCGTTTTCAAGGCGCTTCCTTGTTGGATGGCCAGGCTCAGCCTTTGGGCGAAGTACAATCCCACCCTGAGATCGCCTGAGACTCCGAGTAATTTCTGGGACACATTTTTTTGACTAAAATCTCGATGTCGAAAGGTCGAAGGGTCTCTACTGCAAGTGCCGATAATGCTTAACTAGTGGCTTTCGTAAGTTAAGGTCTACACACTAAACAAAATTATGGCCTTTGACTATTATGGCAAATAAAATTATATGATGTGACATTCTGACCCACAAAAGTTAAATCGTAAATAAATACTTTTATTTCGAAATATTTGTTTATGAAGTTGGCACCACTGCAATATAGCGGCCGATTTAAAAAACATTAAACAGTGCTTTTATGAAAAATGTATGAACCAAAAAAGTACGCTAAACAGTGCGTTTTTGGGCCATAGAGCATAGAGTTTTTCGACGACTTATTAGTGGTGTCATTGTATTTGAGCTACAGCCTATATAAATGACAGATAACGGTACAGGAGTAGAAAAATGTTATTATTGCTAAATAATAACATCGATTTCGATGATACTATTTCATTCAAATTTCGAATATATCTGAAATCAAAGAAATTTGATTTGACCTCTATTCTAATATCAGTCGAGATGACGTTTAGTTCGAAATGAATTGTCAATTTGCATACAAATTTGACAAATGTGTGCGACATTTGGTAAATTTGTATGCAAATTGACAATTAATTTCGTATAAGTAAGATATCGAACGATATGATAGTTAGTCTCTGAATTAAGAAAAAACTATGACAGCTGGCAGAAAACAACGCCGCGATGCCGGTCATAATATGCGGCTCCTGAATGCATCATGGAGGCTTATGATATGTGGATAGATAAAGTAGTGTATGTAACTGTACATAATTAGGTATTATGTACAGTCACATAAACTACTATAAATGACGACGTAAACCAATGCAATAATATTAGTGAATTTTCTAGAAATATTGAATCCTACTAAGACTCGACCATTTTATAATTTAAATTAATATTTTGATGAATTGTATAAATAAATTATTGGTATATGTAGATTAGTATTCATCATGCTCCTATCGCTATTCCCGCTTTGACACCTTAATATGTAGATTAGTATTAGGACGTTTTAAATTAGAATTAATATTTTGCATGTTAAATTATGGTAGAACATGCCTTCATGTAATTAATCCTAGTGACATGTGCATTTATAACACCAGCACGGCTATCACAAGACGGCCGCGACATACTCTCGAGATTTCTCGCACTATCCGTCTCTTTCTAAGTGGTCTAATAAGAGAGAGACGGGTAGCGCGAGAGACCTTGAGAGTATGTCGCGGCCGTCTTGTGATAGCCGTGGTGCTGGTATGTTTTGCAAAATAAATAATTTCATTAAATCATTTCATTTCATAAAGTATATATGGCCGCCTTTGAGTAAGAATGAGGATAACTTAATTTATTTCGTTACTTGTTGCTTGGGCGAGTTATGTCAGTGCCCCTTGCATTGCCAGTGCGACATAACACCAAGAGGCTAATCCTGCAGGATAAGTTTACTCACTTAACGAGGCTTCTTATCTTGCTTAAAGCCTTTTAGCTGGTCGCCGAACCTTGGGTGAGGGAGCTAAGATGCGTGGAATAACAAGTGCAATGCGTTAGTGTATTTCTCACATGCATATAATATGTCTAGGTAGAACCCAATTAATATGGCGCGAGTCAAAGGTCTTCAGTAGTTGACTGAGAGACTATTATGGCTTAATCCGCTCGCCTTATTAGGAACTTGAGTCTCGCTATACCTATCTATTGTATTTATTGTATTAAGCTGTGAAGCTCGAGCAACTAAGAAGCCCGTAGTAACGACTAGGATCCTGAAGAATAATTAGGTAGTGCAAATGCTAAAGTCCACAACTATTATTTTAGTTGAAAACGATGATCGTCTTCCACAAGAGTGATGGATGAGTAATTCTAAATAAAAGCGTGTCTGTGTTTCAACTGTGGTCCGTAGCCGTCGTCGTAATATTGTGGAATGTAATTGAAATAAAAATCAGTGAATTACCTATGCAGGTACCTACCGAGGATAGTTTGTGAGTTTACGGTTGACGTCAAATATATGTTTACATTTTAGCACCTTATTCCTTTGCAATAAGACTAAACCTAAAATTGATCCTTGTTCCACTTGCCTAAAACCTACATGACATACCTACTTAATAATTGCCTGATATTAAATTCTCATAAAACATAATTTAAGACATTGCACCTGAACTTTTGGCAGAGGGGAGTGTAGGTATATGAAAGGCGTCTCCCGTTTAAATCTTTAAATGATCTAAGTCCGTAGTAAATGTTACCCCGACCACGACTATTCCAACGCATAGTAATGAAGTGGTTGAGAAATTTACTTGGTTCGGTGCGGTGGCATCTTGGAAGCTAAACCTACATTTCCTACATTCAATCTGTCTTTAGTTTTGCCATACTCTTCATGCCCCTTAGAGCATTAAACCAACCGGAGACGACACGCGCACACTTTTCTATCTAAAAAAGTCTGCCGTTTTCGGCGCGGGGGACGAGGCAACGCACACAAATCATGTTAACACCAATGCATTTTTCCGATAGTGTCACTACACACGCACACGACAAAATTATCGAACACCAGCATAAACTATACTCACACAAGTACAAACACATACACAGACAACCTGTCCGTGAAAGAGAAGACGTCAGCTCGAAGTAAACATCGATAGTGCGAGGAACACGTCGATAATAAATAATAAACTTATCGATATTTCATGTAGGTCCGGAAACGAATGCTCAAAAAAGGTATAGAGGGAAATGCATGAAACACAATGTTTGACTTCGTAACTTTGTTTGGACTAGTTAGGAGGTAAACATATCAAAAGTCCTTGCCCGTAACCCTTGAGCCGGAAGGGAGGGGGGGGGGTTTCAAAGTCCCATTATTCGGTTTTTCACCTATATCTCGGAAACTATGCGTCCTAGCGACATAACTATTCTAAACAAAATGAAAGGTGATTAAATTTGCCACAATTTTTATAATATCAAGTTTTTCGATATCTTGTACAGTTTTCGAGATATAAGATATTATACCATCGAGTACTATCGAGCTGGTCTGATGATGGAGATGGAAGGCGGCCATAGGATATCATATTGAAATGCCATGATCGGTACTTATTAAAAGGGATTTTTTTTTATGCACGTAACATACGATCTTTGGACAGACGGTAAACGGATAACAGGATGTTTTTTCCACATGAATAACTGGCCTGAATTTTGGTTCAGGCAGGACAGGTTAACACTATACTGTATCTTTTGGAGATAACATAAAACAAGAAACAAAGAATAAAAAGCAACTTTTATAAAATAACATTCAAAATGCTGGGAGCAAATAGTGCTAGTCTCGTTTAGGAGTCCACGACACATGATTTCCACAAGCTCGGATACAGACATCCTGAATCATTACATCTTTTGGGAATCTGAAAAATAAATTATAAGAATAACATACAACTTATAATGTTTATCGACATTTGTTTTTGTGCTGTCCCTTCACTAACTTTCCTAGTACAGTGTTGCTAGAGTAACAAATTAAAAATGCATATTTACGGAACAAGTGACGATCGTAAATTCCGTATAATTAATAAAATACAGCCTAAACATATTATATTTAAAACATTAAATAAAAATATTATATGGTGAAAATAAAAGAATAAATGAATTTGCAAACAGTAATCCATCATTAATTAATTAAACATCTACAATTATAAATTTCACGTTATTTATGGTTGGTACCATTTTTATTGGATAAACTGTGTTAATAATAACGAATTTAAAGTAGAACTTATAATTAAACATTTATACAGTCAACTTTAAAAAATACCCAAAAGTAGAGCTAGTACCATTAAGTGGGAACACTGTTAGATTGACAATATTTTTTAGTTTTTTGCAAATTTAATGCACTATTTGATAATATTTAAACGTAATAATACTAACAGATGAAAAGTAACGTTATCCTTTTGTACATTAAATATTTCTGATCTCTTATTACACGAGAACACGTTGCAATTCGGCATTTTTAGCTCAGGTCATTCCGCGCTCACTGCGATTCATTGAATGGCGCGGAGCGCGCGGCAACTAGTTTTATATAACCGCTATGACCGGCGGTCTCGTACCTTTGGCAGAGGGGAACGCCTGGCAATGGCTACTCCGGTTGGTTTAATGCTCTAAGTCATGCCCCAATTAAATTAAATTAAATAGTGAAGGAAGAAAATCCTATATAAATGTCACTATGACGTCCCATAAACTCATTATCACTGATTATCTGGAGTAACTCTAACCTTTGATTGAATTTGGGAATGGAAAAAGCGCATGTGTTGACCGTGATAGCCACTGGGACGTGCGTTTGGATTGAATCCCGTACATTAATTTCTACAATTGTATTTTTTATGACTTCAGGGTAGACTTTCCAGCATTGTAAAAATCGTATAATTCCTTGGAAATATAATCTGGTACCTAAAACTATTATACAAATATAAAATGTGGATTGTTGTTGAGTTTTGAGAAAATCCGAAATGAGCTGTTCGATTAAATATTAATTCTTCTTCTTTCCTTCCCTTTTCCCACATAAGTGGGGTCGGGTCTCCTTGTCAATTTGCGGCAGAGTTGTCGATTCTAGGTTGTTTGTCTATCAATTTCCAGGTTCTTTAAATCTTTTCAACATTGGACCACCACGTGGATTTTGGTCTACCTCTTCCTCTCGGGTGTTCGGGAAGGCTTAGTGCAGTGTTGACGATATAGTCTTTTCCTCTTCTTTGAGTGTCATCGAACCATCGCAGATGGGTTTCGAGAAGTTTTTCTTTGATTCGAGGCACTTTAAAACTTCCGTGTACGTACTCGTTCCTTATCCGATTTATTCTTGTGACGCCTCCATCCCAAGGCAGCATCTTCATCTCATTTACGTGCAGGATTTGTTCATGGCATTTAGAACAGAGCTATACAGAATGGCTGGCCTTACTGCAGTTTTGTAGACTTTTCCTTTCGCTTCACCACTTAAACCACGATGTTTGGGTTCGATGAGAAACGTCTGCGTCTAAATCCGGTACCTATTTAAACCTAGTAACTTTTGGCGGAAGGTAGTTCGCCGAAGCATAGATTTTTCTCGGCTTGGGCATGGGTAGTGAATTTGCAGTGCATGTACTCTGTTTTGCTCCTCTAATCCGAAGACCATTTCGTTCCAAAATTCTTGTCCAAGACGTAAGCTCTATTTGCATCTCTTCTGCTGACTAAGTGTTGAGAACAATGTCGTCTGCGTAGACCATGCACCATGGTAATGGCATTTGCAGATGTAAGCAACAAATTCTAAAATTACCAACAACAAGAGTACGGAAATTTGGATAAGACAACGTCTATCAAGGTCAACTAGTCAATTAATGAAAAACTCACACATCCACATCACGTCGAACCAGACTAAATGAATAAAAAAATATAAAATCAAAAATCGACACTAATATATTCCGAGATTACTCACAGTTTCTAGCATAATTTTACTATAAGCTCGTATAAAACCATATCTTATATCGTTTTGAAAATGTATATCTTATATACATACATAGGAATGTAAAAAACGCAAAAAATTCGAATATCCACAATTATTCTCGAGTAGTCCCAATCCCATCCATACTAATACTCGATACTCATTACAAGTTCTACGCGGACGAAGTCGCGGGCAACAGCTATAGTATACTAATATACTAACCATACTAATACCAATAATATTATAAATGCGAAAGTGTGTATATCTGCCTTTCTGTCTGTCTGAATGTTACCCCTTCACGCCTAAACCGCTAAACCGATTTGAATGAAATTTGGTATAGAGATAGTTTGAGTCACGGGGAAGGCGAACGACATAGGATAGTTTTTATCCGGAAATCAACGAGGAGGTGAAATGGGGGGTGAAAGTTGTTATGGTGCTACGATATAAACGAGTTCTACGCGGGCGAAGTCGCGGGCAGAAGCTTTATTAATATTCTTAAATTTCAGTTATTAAATTAAATATTTTGGTTTGACCTTTTGACATCAGGTCGATCACATAACGCATTGTAGGTACCTACGCCTTTGCGTTCCGAACGCGCGTCGGTACAATTTAACTGTCAATTTTCCATATATAAAGTGATATTTAGACCTACCCGACGTTCGTACAATAGGTTACGTATTGGACCTGCTAAATGTCACTTTTAGTATGGAAAAATGACAGTTGAGTTGTCCTAACGTAAGTTCGAAACGTTACGTGATCAGTGATCACCCCTCAGTTCTTCATTATTCCTTTTAGATCTTTTTGGTAAGGAACCCGAAAAAATACTTTGTCATTATAATGACGTACCTATGCAAACAAACAGTGAACAGTATATGCGTTGCTAGCTCATTCAAGTTCTTGCTACTTATTTCGTCTTTCCGGGAATTAATTCCGGGATCTTGAAAACTTGCGAATTTGATCGCGACTAAAGAAGTTTGTGTCGCGGCAAACCGATGTGTGCCTGATTGGAATAGTTCACAACTACTATTCCGAAGAGCCGTTACGGCGTCATGTTGATGGATACCAACAAGTTTAGGGTCAGGACCGTAAAAATAACGTAAAACTGTAATTTACTTACAATGTATTCGCTTGCAAGTGAAGCCTGTAAAATTTACATTTAAATATTTGATATCTAAGTTACTCAACAATTCAACATACATTATTTTTATATTCAAATAGGTATTTTATTTTATTCTCCATTGAAATTAAAAGAAAGAAAATTTGACCCATATTAAGACTAGGTAATATAATTATTTTGAAATCACAATTTTGTTCAGGTACGAATACCTACTAGATAATGCATTAATATGCGTAAAAATCTGAGATGTTTGTTTGTATTAAAGTCCCTGGGTGACCAACCTCTGCTCGGATGAAAATGGTGAAAATACAGAGAAAACGATTTTTCCCGGAGATAAGACCTATCTAGATCGATTTCTCGCCCCCGTAAACCCCGCGTCCCAAATATCATCGAAATCGTTAGAGCCGTTTCCGAGAACGTGATTGCAAATATATATATATATATACAAATATTGCTCGTTTAATAGTATAGGATTACATAAATGTTATATAATCCGTAACATGTGGTACATAACAGATCAGAAATAACTATTTTTCATCACACTTGCTCGTAAAGGGTGTATTATAGGCAAGTTTATAGAGCAGCTATACCCGATTTACCTCCCGTGGGAGTTATGGATTTATAACTCCCTAGGGAGTTATGAGCTTGTGTGTGATCTGATTGGTTAAAAACAAATCAAACAAATTGGTTGGCAAATCTAGTTGGCCGCGCGTCACAAGCATTCTTCTCTGTGATTGGTTGAAAAAAATCTAGTTAGCAGGCCATGTGTCGCCACGCCCTCTCGCCCTCCTCAAGTCTGTAAGTAAAAATGTCAATTTCGTAAATTTTTGAGTGTTGTATGAAACTTAGAATTTTCTGTCTTTTGTAGTTATTTATTTTCTCGCAAATGTGATGAAAAACATTGTGTGTATCACGGGCAGTAAGGGGATTACAAACTCAACTCATTAAAAGCCCTCCGCCTTTGGCGTCGGGCTTCTAATAGGCTCTTGTTAGTAATCCCCTTCTTACGGCCCTTAATGCACAATGTACTATTACACAATACTATTCAGTAAAATAAATGAAAGAGTTACGAAATCATGTAGGTAGGTACTAGTGGTACTACCTATAACTTCATTATCCCTTCAGCTGTGGTGACCCCTCTGCGGGCTTCACATTTTTTCCTGCAGGTCTGTGGAGACCCCTCAGAGGGCCGCAGGAGCTGTTCTTACTTTATTAGGAGAAATAACAGCCGATCGTGTATCGATCTCGTTTTAAGCCATTGAGACGTATATATAATGAAGCGAGACAGCTAGCAAGCCATAATTTCAATGGCCAATAGACGAAAAATTTAATTTGATCGTTAGTCTAAAACGGTCATTGACGCGTATGACACGGTCGGTGTACGCGAGTGAAAATTTGTGGGTTTAGTGCTGAATTTTAGTGCCAGAAAGAGAACACTTCTGGACATGTAAGTAATCTATCGTTCTTCATTAAAAAAAAAATGTTCAGCCCGTTCTCGGTACTAAACCTGTGACTAACAAAACATACCTACTCAAGGTCAAAATTTTCCAACACGTTATTTAGCACTTCTCTAATAATTTGATGTCACTAACAGCTATTAACATTACCGTTATTTATCGTAAATTCATTTAAAATGAACCTAAATGGATTAATAATGGCCCGAAAGTAAAAAATTGATCGAAATTGGTAACGATCATAACTAAGCCCTCAGAGGGCCGTTAACAGGCCGGTAGAAGGCCCTCCGAGGGGTTCCCACATCGCACGTCGTGACGTCATCGACGCTGCGCACTCATACTAATCATGACCTTGATTTGTATCGTGTTTAGATCATGTTTTTATGGGATTTTTGTTTAAGTGATGATAAGATTATAATTAAAACTAAAAGTATATTTAATGGTAATATTTAGAAACCTAATTTATCTGGTTCAAAACATATGGTTGCTGTGATAATTGCAGTCGATCGCAAGTGATCATTTTGGATGAAAGTAGATAAGCCTTTTTTCATTTATCTCTAAAATAACGTCTAGTGCACCTACAATAAAAAAATCTCTGGAAACACCTAGTCAATGACCTATGTTTACTGTTTATGTATGGATTGAATAAATATAGTAAAAACACACTTCTGTAATGAACATCTAAATCAAAGTCCATGCAAGCACCTTTTGAGTGTAGGTCCCGTTTTGGTAGAATACTTCAAATGATCTCCTGTAAAAAAATTCTTTTGAGCCTGCCATTTTATGGTTCTCGAATGTGAATAACTCCAATTTCTTCAAATTAATGCCGTTCATTAACCCAGAAAACTAATTTAACATATTCAAAATTACCAAAATATGTAGTAAATTTTGGTGCCCTGGTGATAAGTCCGGTTAGATAGCCTTAATACGACTTTAGTGTAGTGATGATACATAGTTGCAGTTAAATAATTTAAAATAGATTGTGTTTTATCTAAAATCTAGCCTGTAATTAGTTAAAAAATTGATAAAAATTCAATTTTACCAAATCACGTATCGCCAGAAACGTTGTCTGTGAAGCGGCCCTCAGAGGGGTCCACAGACAGGGGTAGGTGGCCATGTTTTTTCACCACAGTTGAAGGGTTATGGGTTCCTACTATTGATTACCTCTAAAACCCTCCGGGCACTAACGCTAGTAAAATGCAGTTTTATTATTTTTCGCAGGATAAAACCGTGTTATTTAATTTACAACGCAATAAAACGGTTTTATAAAAGCCGTTAACTGCACAGGGGCTAGTGGTTAAAGTCCAGATAAATCACTTTGATACATTATTCATACTGCAGGTTCCTTTAATATGTTAGTATTTATATTTATTTAGAGTAGGTATACATTTTTGCAATACCAACAAGTTAGTAAGTAGCTGATTTGCTTAAAGGCTTTATAAAAAAAAATTACAAGATACTAATAAATTAACCAAACTTTTCAGATCGTTTTTTTCCCCTGTAAGCAAGAACAATGACAAATCTTCTGATTTTTTTAATAAACTTGTGTAGGTTATGGGCCCTAAAAAGTGCGTTAATAATTGAAGATTTAAAGCCTATAAAATCACAAGTGACCTACGAGGCGCACTTCTAGCTCCAATGGTATATTAAACTGGTTTTATTTTGTAGGTAAATAGAGTATACGTCACAAACTGGTATTGGAGCAGACATTCTATTAAATCATCTATTAAAAAAACTAAACGAGACGACCAGTTGCATATCTGGGGGCAAGGCAGTGCCCCTGCCAAGTCGACCATAACCACGGAATACTTAAATAAGATGGAAGCGGCGTGTTAGCTAGTTACTTCGGAATCCTGCGTAGCCAGCCCAACACAATCAAAACTGAATTTGTACATGTAAACACAACTGCAAAACGCTTCTAATTGGTAAAAACTTTTAATTCCATTACGATTTCAACAGTTGTAATATTTAGGACAAAAAGTGACTCAAAACTGCATTACTTGCGGTCTAATTTACAATGCCAAAAAAAGTCACGTAAGTCTATTCTTTATCAATATAGGAGCCAATTTCGAAAGGGGTTTTTAAATATGGAAATTATATTAGAATAGTATTGATATCTGCTCTCCTTCTTGCATTAGATCATAACTAAACGTGTGTGAGCGTGACGTACTTTTGACGGAAATTGACATTTACTTTTTGCTTGCAAAATTGAGGCCCTGTTCAAATGAAGTTGACGTTTGATTATGTCCAAAACCAAAGGTCTTATGTTACTATGACAGTCTATGGAGATACACCTATTTGGAAATTTAGAATACAAAATAGAGGTTAGACTAAAATCATAACTATCGATATTTTATATTCTTGGTATATATTCGTTTATATAGGTAGTACTAGTTTCCACCTGCGACTTTGGGACCCGAGATAAAAACTATCCTATATTTTAATCCAGGCTATAAATTATCTTCGTGCAAAACTTCATCCAAATCGGTCCAGGCGTTTAAGCGTGATTGAGTAACAAACATCCAGACATCCAGACATCCAAACATCCAAACTTTCACATTTATAATATTAATAGGATAGGAATAGGATAGGATATTTATATAGTTCAATATATTTTAAATGCCCTTATTTCTTAGAGTAAGAGCGTTTGCGTACTGCGGCCGATCCGAACCTGATAAATATCAGTCAGATGTAGCAGTATAGTGCTATTTTTGAGAAATTACATCCGAAGAAATTGGGTAAGTAGGTATTAACGAAGTTTTGATCTTGTCCGCGACCTCATACACGCAGTTCGCAAACGCTCTAAATGGAGATGGTGCTGAAAGCAACTGTCAGATAAATCGTATAGCTCACGAAAACATGCTAACACTTTTTAATTAAAATACGTACAAGTATTAAAGTAATTTTAATATTTACAAGGATACTCACAGAGTAGGTAGGTATGACATATCATTATAATAATAAAATTGCACATTTGAATTCCTTGATGTACCGTGTCATTTGTTTCAATAACAAATATCATTTATTTGACATAATTAAATTCATAACGTGCTTCACGCTAACATCAGAGAAAATATTTTTGACAAATAAATATTTCTTGTCTTTAGTGGGTCTACTAGTTTTTAACATAGAACCAAATATGTAATAGCTCTACTGGGTTTATTATGTAACCATTTAATGTGTCCTTTTAAGAAATAATCGATTTAATATTTATATAGAGGTGGCAAAATAAAGTATAGTTTAAATTATTGGATCCATTTACACGAAGAAGAAGAATATTTATATTATTAGATAATTTTTGTCTTTGTAAATTTTAAATTATTGAGTTTATCGATAAGTACATACACTAAACATGGTACCACTCTAGTCATATTGACAATCGCCCCGTCAAAATGTCAAACCCGAATAACGCGATACATTGCTGTGACATTACGGTAGTCCCTAATCTGCGGTGTTGGCTAGCAAGCAATGTAAAGCAATGGCAAATTTCATAATCGATTGCGTATTTATTCAAAAAACTGTTATTTTAGTACTTACCGGTGATAGAAAATCGCTCCCGGAGGAACTTTTGGGTCCTGGCTTGCCTGTCGGCACGAATAAATTGCAGAACGCGGCATGTTTCTATTTTTAATACGGCAAAAATCGTCAACAGACAACTGATTTGCGTTTTGACTACGTTTGACAGTGTATGTTTGTGTAGTATTTACTTGTTCTGTGACCATAACAAAGAGGCACGGCCGTACCATCTTTTTCTCGAAGCCATTCAGGCCATTTTCAACATCCTGTAATTTTGTGCTGGCTAAAACTAGAACCCAGAATGTTCAGTAACATGTAGGGCATAATATGGCTTACATATATTGTTTATTTATTATATGCTTACATTCAATTTGAACTTTCAGTTTAAAAACAATTGTCCGTCAAAGTTCGTTAGTTTTGTCACTGATCCTATACAAATACATACGATTACAAAGTTACTTTTGCAGTTACTATTTTAGGCTAGCTTAATTTTATTTATTTAGATTACATTTTCAATGTTTACTTGTACACAAATACTTAATACAGTAACTACCATAGTAAGTACTAATTCACTTTTGCAGTTTTTTTCCTGCAAAACTATACAAATGTTATTTGCGGTTGGTAAAATAACATTCCCATGCAGTCTACAAAAAGATTTTTTTTTTATTTATTGATCAATATAATTTGAGTATACATTTTTTACACCAGCGGAAACCTCTGGGGTTTATATGCTGATGAATAGTTCGCTATGGTACATTCATTTACTTGACTACATCACCGTTATATACTCATAAATATTACAATACACTCGTATTGGGTTCAGATAACGTCAGATACCTTTTGATACGAGGTATCGATTGTAAGCTATTTAGGTATTTATGCTGTAGTTCTTTAGGTAGTTGGTTTATTATATAAGGAAGAAGATATCTGACGTTTCTTTTCCCATGCACATTGACAAAATTAGGTAAATTGAACATAGCTTGCTTTGGTAAATTTTGTCTAAATTGCTTTTTCTTACATTTATAACTAAATGCTCTTTTTACGCATACTCTTCCTTTAAAATACATAGTTTAATTTTATTGAACACTGACATTACTTCACAATAATTAAACAAACGCTCATAGTTTGGGGATATTTTTTCCTTGTGTTTTTGGGTACAATGTTTTTTAAGCAATCTAATTTGTAGTTTAATATAAATATCGTTCAGGTGAGTTTTGTAAGTTCTACCATAACTGCTTAGTCCGTATGTAACCACTGAATCTGCCATGCAAGTATACAATAGCTTAAGTGTGCGATTAGGTAGTTTATATTTTAAAATGTGTATTTTACTGAGTAGTGCTCTTAGTTTATCGCATAAAAAACAATAAGATCCCATAAAAACATTCCTACTTTTGCAGTTCCTTCCTGCAAAACTATACAAACGTTATTTGCGGTTGGTAAAATAACATTCCCATGCATTCTACAAAAAGAAATAAGATCCCATAAAAAACATTCCATGTAAAAAATATACTTAGTACGGATAAATACATATTTGTTAAAAGTATCCCATAATTAACATTCCATGTAAAAAATAGGCCAAGTCTCGAAACTCTTCCACAGTAAAAAGTGGTGTGATATTTTGTAGAACCAAGTCAGGCATTCTTATTAATCTTTATTTGCTTGCTAAATAAAATTTTGTGACTTGGCAATCACACTTACATAGTTTTAGGAACCAATGCAAAAATAAGTAAATGCAGTAAAGTTGTGTGATTCCCAAGTTGCAGAATTTTATTAAGCAAGCAAATAAAGATTAATAAGAATGGCTCTAAGAAATATCTCACCACTTTTTACCGTGGAAGAGTTTCGAGTATTGGCCTATTTTTTTACATGGAATGTTAATTATGGGATACTTTTAACAAATATGTATTTATCCGTACTAAGTATACTTAGTGCGTATACGCACGTAAGTCGGGTTTTTTTTATTTTAGTGAGAATATTTTTATCATGATGAAAAACCAAACATTTGTACCTAAGAATTTTCATTTATATTATACAAAACGTGTTCGAAAGCTACGTAGACCTCCAACAATTTCAAATATTGCAGCCTACACTCCTCTTAATGATGACGTCAATAAAGGTACCTATTCATAAAAACAGACAGGTGCCCTGACGCACTTTTACGATCGTATTATTGCATAAATATTAGATACCTATTTATTGCCTACTAATATAAGAGGTAAGTCTGCCGTGGGATGACTAAAACGAGGAAAATTTTGATGGAAACCTGTTCCCAGGTATAATCATAGCAACTGGTTCGTCTCAAATTTACAACGTGTGCGAGTAAATATTAAGGTACGTCCGGTCCGATAAACAATATTTAAACCGATTATAAACAAAATTAGTAATATTGATATTGTGAGAACAGCGTCATCGCCATAGCAGGTCGACCGCGACGGGAACGCCCCTAGGATATCGTTGTCACTTTTTGAATCTTGAATTTGGGCGCTGTTTTGCGTAACCATTATTATAAGGGGTAAACAGGGCACACAAATTCAATTCTCAGTGCAACGACCAGCAATTCAGCAGTTGTTGGTTTAATAGGGAACTTGCATCTTAATATTTTATTACGAAAAACAAAAGTATAATCCAGCATTAAAACAACTGTAGCATTAAAACTTTGTTATGATTTATTTTTCTGATGTTATATGCATTTGAAATCTGCGCGCGCCGGCACCCCCCGAAAACGCTCTATACTAAACGGGCTTATGCTATGACGTCACAGCATAGCCTTTACTATGGAGTAAGTCATTAATTTGCGATTATCTCCACAAAATTTACGTTTAAGTCTATACTTGTCATACAAAATATCATTTCTAATTTAATATTCTATGTAACTGTTACGTTATTTTATCGAAAAAATAAAAAAATAAATTTTCGTCATTTTAACGTTAGGTAAAACTAGTAAAATCGTTTTTTTTTTCTTTTGTATGATATCTCTACGTATATCCGCATCGATTGAGTGCAATTTATTCGAAATTTGAAGTCCTATGCAAGTTCCCCATTATGAAGAAAATGTGACACCGCACCGCAGTGACACGTTGCGAGCCGAGCGCTCTACTCGCCTACAGTTGACTCTTACTACACCCATAATAAGAAAGGGGATGGGTGGCACCATCGGTATCGCCCGTGTGGTGTCGGGTTAAAATAGTCTAACCATACGGGGGATATAATATTCCAAAACGAAATATTCGAAGTTTTAACGAAAAATCATGTACAGTCAACCACTTTGATTCCTAGGCCATCATAGAACCTTACCGTTGTAAATGCTATGTCAATACGGGTCACTAGGATTACTGCGTCGCTATGTAGCAGTTAAAAAAATGACAGAGTTCTACGGTGGCCTAGGAATCAAATTGGTTGACCGTACCTATTGATTGTGGTTAATAGATTATAGTGTTTTGGAGTTTAAATAATTAAGAACAGTCATTTGACTCACTGTTAACTCTAAATAAGGAAGTGTTAGATATTTTCACGCCTTGACTCGTCCGATATTCAAACAGAGCTGTTTATAATAATTATAATCGACATTTTAGAAAAGTTGAAAAGCTCCCGATAACTTTATTACTCATTACAAAGTTAAATATCTCAAAACTGGCTGAACCGATTGTTAAAACGTAGCTAAGAACCATCTAGATCACGTCAGCTATCGGACAAAAAAACCGCATTAAAGTCGGTCCATTCGTTTAGGAGCTACGATGCCCCAGACAGACACACAGACACGTGAAACTTATAATACTCGTCTTTTTGCGTCAGAAGTTAAAAATAGATATCAATTTGTGTATTTTGTTTTTAGTAATGGACATTAGTGCAGAATACGATTCAATGAATCCAGACCATGCATTGTTATCGACTAAAAAAACTTTCGAAGCTACGCCCATAACAAACTTTTATTCCGGCAAATCAGTCTTCATCACGGGAGGTACGGGCTACCTTGGGACGGTATACATCACTTTATTATTTTAAAATAGGCATGTTACAAACCAAAGTATCTATCATAAATATCATAATGTGTCAAGTTATCAACATTAGAAAAATTAAATATGGTCGAAAATGCAGCACCGTATAATATGCCTACTTTGCCCACTTTTTTCGGAAAAACACGAATAATATATCTCATATTTTTTCTATGATTGATATTGTTTCTTGCTTAACGAATCTTTCGAAGTCATACGCATGTGATCATGAAGAGAAATATTTTTTGAATCAACATCTATTCCACATTTTTATCGAGTTAGATCGCGGGTAAAGTTATCTGGACTTTTGCCAACATTGCCCATGTCGAATTATTGATGCAACTATAGCTTTTATGATGTTAAGACAAGACTCTGTCCAAATTTTTTTGCAAACATGGCGTTTCATTTGAACATCTTGGTCTTAACTACGAAAAGTTTTACACAATACAGATGGGCAATGTAACTCTTTTCCATACAAGTCCATACACCTCACATGCGACAATTTGCTGCCAGCTCCTGGCTGATGTTAAAGACATGTATGACTCAAAGTAAAGTGATAAATATAATCTAGCTTCTTCTAAAAATAGTAAGGTTGCCATAAATATGTTGTGTTTTCGTTCATTATCAGATTTGTTTAAAATTAGATTTTTGGGCAGTTCCCCCCTGGTAGCAAAGTAGGCGTATTCTACGGCACGGTATCTACCAATCATGCCTCCGATACGTACCTGCCTACTACCTACTGTCAATATGATTGAGAGTTTTTCAAAGTTGCAATAGCTAATATCTCTGATTTCACCTCACATAAGTCATAATATTACTATAATATTATATAATATTATTATTATATATACTTGATATATGCCGTGTGGTGACTTGGTGAATAAAGCGTCTGCTAGACGGTCACTAACAAGACAAAGTGACCTTGCGGCAACTTGCTTAGCGGCAGGACCGTGTAGACAGTTGTTTCCAGCAAGATTTCGCTTGACCTTCGGACGCCCTTGGATTGGTCGTCGAGCGCGCGCTAGCGACCGCGAGGAGTGTTAAGCCCCTGCTAGACGGTCGCCAACACGCCCCTCCGACCGAGCGACCTTGGTCCGCACCGACCGTGTAGACGGTTATTTGGAGCAAAATTTCATACTACAGCGGTCAGTGCCGACCAAGGTCGCTCGGTCGGAGTGGCGTGTTGGCGACCGTCTAGCAGGGGCTTTATCGTGGTCGGCCGACTGTCGAGCCAGAAAACTCACGACAAGCCACCGACAAAGGTAGTCGGAGGCTTCTTGGCGACCGTCTAGCAGACGCTTAAGGTCGCTGGTCGCCACAGTCAACTCATGCAACCGACTTGTTGTATTCTGTGTACTTGTGTTGTATGTTGTACTCTCTTATTTTTCAGGTTTTATTAGGAAAACTGTTGACATCCTGTCCCGTAAAACGCGTGTACGTGTTAATAAAAGCAAAACATGGCAAAAGCATTCAACAGAGGCTCACCGAGATCATTAAATCTCCGGTACGTAGGAAGACCACGCGCAAAATATACTTTCCGTCTCTTTCTAATTAGAAGACTTAGAAAGAGATGGGTAGTTTATCTCACGCACGATACACAAGGGCGGTCTGTCCCAAAATTGACGAATACTTAAAGCCTGTATTCCCAGAAGTAGGAGACAGAGTACTTGAATTAACCGGGCAGTAGCAATTATAGGTTTAAAGATGGAGAAAATGTGGTGCACGTGAAGAGCACAGGCTTTGCCGGCTGCCAACAGGTGGTTACAACTTTAGAGGCTTTGGCTGGGTGTTTGTAGTAAGTAGTATAATTGGTATGAATGGGCTTCTTGATCAAATGGTCTTTGGCTCTTCGATATGTTTGACGGATACAGAAGTACGAGTAGTCCCATGGTATAGCTCGACAAGTCGCTATTTGACCCTGAGGTAGGGTCGCTGTAAACAGCATAATACATACATATTTATATGGCAATAATGTACATACGTCATGTATAGTCGGGACATTGTGTATTGGCTTTGTGTTGTTCATTGAGTGTAAAAAATTTATGCTTTATAATAAATACCTATTTATCCATATCGGATCCCAAGTACGTTTAGTCGATATTAAAATATTCTTCCGATTTAGACTCCAAAGACTTCTGGCTTTAATGGATCGCTTCCAAGACCGCCGACCTGAATTATAAAACGTTCGGTCTGGGATTCGACTAAATGACCTTTTTTCTATATTATTCGTCAATTTTTGTTACAATATTTTAATAAGATCAAAACTACTAGTTAAATACACCCAAACTAACCAGTTCAATCAATAATATGACCGCACTATGCTTTTCTTTTACAATTGCGAAGTTTTCCATCTTTTTTGCTGTGTATTTACATCGGTGACATATTTTATTTAATTTTATCCTAGTTTCACCACTTACTTGAACCGATTTACGTGGTATATTTAAGAAAAAAGGTACTTAGCCGAACAATTGTACCTGTGGACATCAGCCCCAGTAGTATTACTAACCTTACCCTTTTATTCCTAGGCGTAGGACATAACGGAAAAAACAGATCCATTTAGTCCTACGATTTACACAAAATCTCTGACCATCTAAACATACAAACTTACACATTATGAAATAAATTTAGTAGTCCCATTTTTTAGTAGGTACCTAATGTAACCCCAATTTTCGGTACTAATATTCGCGTATCTGGTTAATTTCGATGCTAAATCGGGTCATGTGTATATCTGGTCACTAAATTTGGGTTTGGGCAATACATTTATTCGTATTCTTATTCTTAAGAAATAAAAAGTTCATGTCGTCCGATCAGTAGGACTACGCGGAATTAAAATTTCTTGTAGTCCGATTAGTCGGACCAGCAGAAAAAAAAGTTCATGTCGTCCGATCGTAGGACTACGCGCAATTGCAAGTTCTTGTAGTCCGATTAATCGGACCAGCAGGAAAAAAAAGTTCATGTCGTCCGATCAATAGGACACAGCAATCGGACCACATGGCCAGAGGGGTCTGAACGCCGCAAATGCGTTGTTCGATCAGTAGGACCATGTGGTCTAACAAAACGACAGTTTCTGTAGTCCGATTAGTTAATCGAACTACCACGACAACAAAAGTTCACGTCGTCCGATCGTGGGACCATGTGGCCTAAGAAATGAATAGTTCTCGTAGTCCGACTGACTAATCGTCCGATCAATAGGACAAAGCAATCGGAACATGTGGCCAGAGGGTTTTTTTTGACCTTCAGGGTAAAATAAATTAGTTCCATTAAAAATCCGCAACGTGACTAGGGTCAAAAAGAAACTTGCCGGGCTATAATTAGCTGTAAAGTTTAGGTAAGTATGTTACCGTGTGTGGCTTTGTCGAAATTACTGGCACAGAGAGATTTCATTTAAGTATAACCTTTATTTTTCCTAGGCCTGTTTACAACACGAATACTTAGGTATAAAAAGTAAAAATAAAATCCCAAATATAGGTACTTAGCACCATAATAAAAAAAAGGAACCTAGCCTCTGGCAGTGGGGCGGACTTAAGCTACCGGTGATCGGTGATTAGGATGACAGGAGGGGGTAAGTGCGTTTCTTTTCGAACGAGCGTAACCCCTCACGAATAAGTACCGCCGGTATTAGACCTATGAGAATAAGTATAATATTGTATTTTTTTGTACAGTCGCCATCACATACATAGGTACACTATAGGTGGTCAAAAATATCGGAACATGCACCCTAATGCCTTGAAAATAGAGGTGTGTTCCGATGTTTGTGACGTGCTTGTTTGCTCCGATGTATGTGATGGCGACTCTATGTTTTCACAGGTTTTCGACGAAGTAAAGGTAAATAATATCGGTGCTCTAGACAACATCGTGCCCATATCGGGTAATATCCGTGAAAAGCAGTTGGGGATGACCGATGAGGACTTTGCCATGCTGTGCTCAGAGGTAAACATTACTGTTAAATTAAAACATGCTTTGACTGTTAAAAGACTCATGAAAAATGAACTAAGTTTTGAGCAGTACACGCAGCCTTGATCAAAGATCGAAATAAAAGGGAAAAAAGTAACATAAAATAAATGCGTTTTGATACATGCAAATTAGCCTACTTTTTAACAGATTCCTTAATCCTATTTATTTATACTAATATTTTTATACCTATTTTATTTATTTTAACTATTACTTTTACATTTATGTTCATGTATTGAACAATTACAAAAAGTAGCTGTCTGGTCGTACGAAGACGTAAAACTGGCAGAGGACAAAAATCAGTGGCGGTTACTACACCGACAAGAGCCTAGCTCTTAAATAGTGATGATGATTATTTCTTGATTACATATGAATTATTAGTATTTAAACTGACTTATAAAGATACTATACAAATAAATAATTAAAAAATGTAGTTTTCTTTTTTAAATTACTCGCTTCGTACAAATTTGGAAAGCACCGTTTAAAAGTTAATTTAAGAAAAAACTCATATAGGTACCTAATTACACCCATGAGTATCCAGCAATACTTTGACGTTTTCAGGATGACTCACGTTATAACGGGCCGTGTCCGATCCGGGCCGTTTTCTAAGAAAAACGACGGTGTTTTTGAGCGGCCGAGCCATACCCAAGCGAGGCTCGGAAGCATCCCGGTGTTGTCGGCACGGTCCGGCCGTGGCTCGGCCGGGCTTGGATTTAGCTAGGCCGCGCAGAAACGCCGTCGTTTTTCTTAGAAAACGGCCCGGATCGGACACGTTCCTTTCTAGCGTGAGTCATCCTTTAATGTAAGCGCGGAGACTATCTAAGATACAAAAATGTTTATGTTACATTTACTAATTATAAAATGCTTTGATTTTGATGAGATTTAAACAAACCTGTATTGAAATTGAGTAAAAAGTCCAAATGAGTTTCATTACATTTACAATTTTCAAGTCACCACCGTTGTGTCATGTTTCGCTCGGCAGCAAAGTTGTTTGGCGTCTCGTGCCTTGAAAGCCTCGCTTTGCTCAGGATTGTAATACATTTGAACCATTCGCTTCGCTCATGCTTTAATCTTGCAATCCTTCGCTAGCTTGGCTTTCAATATAAGCACATGTGCCAAACAACCACCTTGCATAACAATTAACTATAGTAATACTTACATTATAGGTACACATATGATGTATCTAAATACCTACAAAAGTCCCTTGACCTTGCGTAAGAGACCAAGCATTTCGAACTTTTACAAACCCTATGTTGGTGAATCTTAGGTTTTACCGGTAAATCCTAGGATTTACCGGACTTTGGGCTTTCACAGGAACATAATATAATCTTATTCTTCTTATTTAAGAGCTAGCCTCTTGTCGGTGGAGTAATTTCCAACTTGTTATACATTTTGCCTTTCTTTTTATTTCTCTGTACGATGAAGCGTTTATTTTCTCTTTTATTTGCTCCATGTAAGATATCCTCTCGATATAACATAATATAATTATATAAGTATCCGATATTATGGATATAGGAATACGTAATCCGTAATATCGAAATAGTTCAAACATAAAAGTTAGGTAGTTAAGTAGTTATGTGGCTGGTGGCATAAAAGATTAACATGATTTATTACCACTAAATACTTTATAGGTCCAAATAGTTTTCCACTCTGCAGCCAGCATACACTTGGACTCGGAGGTCAAAGATGCCATAGAAGTCAACACGAAGGCTACGGCTGAGCTGGTGAAGTTGAGCCAGAGAATGCGGCAACTGAGGGTAAGCAATTCAAACTATAACTCATTCAGGCATGTGAAAGACGAACACAGTGTGGGTACCTTGGTACTTACCTCTGTATGTAAGTGCATTTACTTTCATTATTTTCATGACTCATGAATAAGCCTCTTCTCTAGGTCAAGGGTGCATTTTGTCAGTGATAAAAATCACGCTATAAATGATTTTGCACTTATGACATCGAGTTTAGTAGCCAGTAAGCGGGATTTTTAACCGACAAAAAAAACAGGTTCTCAAATCAGTTGCAGTTTTTATCTTTTTATTTTTAATGTTTGTTACCTCAGAGGGGCAATCACGTCACGTTTAGGACAATTTAGGTTAGTGACATTTTTCCATATTATAAAAAGTGACATTTCGATCTAGCTGCACACGGCTATCACAAGGCGGCCCACGAGCTCTCTCGATTTTTCTCGCACTATCCGTCTCTCTCTTAATATAAAACTAAGAAAGAGAGGTATAGTGCGAGAAAAATCAAGAGAGTTCGCGTGCCGTCTTGTAATAGCCGTGCTGACGCGCGTACAATGAGTTACGTGATCGACCTGCAGAACTCTTTCATTTATGAACCGATACATTTAGGTACTTTCCTGGGTGAAAATAATATAGGTAATTATATTTAGCCGTCAGTTAGATTATCAAAAATATATATGTACAATATAAATGATTCAAAGTCCCAAAATCGAAAATTTAACCATTACTACCTGGTTAAAAAAAACCATTTACAAAAGTTATTGATGCACTGCTATGTTGTCAACTTCTCAGCAAAGTTGACGCAACGAAAGCATTTCTTTTAATATATCCGATAATATTAATATGGTACTGGTTTTTGTTTAATATACATCATCATAGTCACTATTAGGCAGGCAGGCAGAGAAAACAAATAAATAATTAAGTTAAATAAGTCAGAGAGGAACATAAATTAGTTAATTATAGGCGAGTGATTCCCGTTTAATAAAAATAATTTAGAGCAGACAAACTTAACTTTGCACAATGTGAATTATGAAATTCTGTGAACGACTCGTTATTAAAAAGATTAGAATACGTGTCGTGAAGTCTCGTGTAAGCAATAAACTTATTTCATTTAACACGGCTTCTAAGTAATCTCAGCAGGGGGAGCATTTTTGACATAATGTGCTACATTAAGCACAAGTAAGTAATTCTGCAATAACCGCACTAATGAATATACGTCAACGTCATGGGTTTTCCTTTAAGTAGGTAATAATAATAATAATTAATTAATATTAGGGGACAATCTTACACAAATCGAACTAGCCCCATGGTGATACCATGGGGGAGGCCTAATGTCCAGCATGATAGTTTGTGAACAAACAGTCTAAAACCAAAGTTAAAAATCTCATACTTTAAAAATGCCTTGAAATACTCAAACTTTGAACCAATTTTAACACTCTTAGGGGATGAATTTGGAAAAACTCTGAAATCAGTTTTGTAGTCTTTTAACGTACAGAATAAGACCGAAGTTAAAAATCTCTTACTCACACTTTAAAATTTTATTGCTCGCCATTTAAAATTTGAACCCCCTTTTAAACCCCCTTAGAGGTTGAATTTTTCTAATCGCTGACAGAACTTTTTTCGTAAACTTTTAAGTCTCTAGCTCAAAAAAAGTGTTGCCCATACAAAGCTTTCTTAACCCCCTTAGGGGTGGAATTTTCTAAAACTCTGAAAGTACTTTATTATTAATTTTAATAAGTAACATTTTGAATAGTTTTAAGTCTAGTAAAAAAAAAAGTTTTTCCCACACAACACTGGCTACCCTTCTTAAGGATCTTAAGGATCCCCTTAGGGATGGAGTTTTCTAAAACGCTGAAAGTTCTTTTTTAGTATTCTAATAAGTAATCTTTTTGCAAAGTTTTAAGTCTAACTCAAAAAAAAGTGTTGCCCATGCAAAGCTTGCTCTCCTTTTTAACCCTATTAGGGGTGGAATTTTCTAAAACGATTTGTGTCCTTTTTTTGTATTTTAATAAGTAATCTTTCTACAAAGTTTCAAGTCTCTAACTCAAAAACATAAACTTTCCCTGATAAAAACTTTGCACCCCTTTTTATCCCCCTTAGGGATAGATTTTTTCAAAACGCTGATAGTCTTTTTTTTTGTATTTTTATAAGTAATCTTTCTACAAAGTTTTAAGTGTCTAGCTCAGAAAAAGTGTTCCCCATACAAACCTTGCACCCTTTTTTAACCCCCTTAGGGAATGATTTTTGTAAAACGCCGAATGCAGTATTTTTCATGTTCTAATAAGTAATTTTTCGTCAAAATTTTAAGTCTCTATTAAAAAAAAATATGTTTTTCCCATACAAACTTTGCACCCTATTTTACCCCCTTAGGGGTGAAATTTTCCAAAACGCTGAAAGTACTTAATTTGTATTCTGATGACTAATCTTTCTACAAAGTTTTAAGTCTCTATTTAAAAAAAATATTGTTTCCCCCATACAAAATTTGCACCCCTATTTTACCCCCTTAGGGGTAGATTTTTTTAAAACACTGAATCTAGGTACTTTATTTGTATTCTAATGAATAATTTCTCTACAAAGTTTTAAGTCTCTATTTAAAAAAAAGTAGTTTTTCCCATACAAACTTTGCACTCTATTTTACCCCTTTAGGGGTAGAATTTTCTAAAACCCTGAATGTTCTTTATTTGTATTTTAATGACTGATCTTTCTACAAAGTTTTAAGTCTCTATTTAAAAAAAAAATGTTTCCCCCATACAAACCTTGCACCCCTATTTTACCCCCGTAGGGGTGGAATTTTCCAAAACGCTGAAAGTGTTTCATTTGTATTCTAATAACTAATTTTTCTACAAAGTTTAAGTCTATAGCTCAAAAAAAAAGGTTCTCCCATACAAACTTTGCACCCCCATTTTACCCCCTTAGGGGTAGAATTTTCAAAAATCCCTTTTTATCCCTAGCCCTAGCCCACGTTATAAAAGCAACATACTGTGCAAAAATCAACTCTCTAAGATTAGTAGTTTCGGCTGTGCGTTGATGAGTGAGTGAGTGCAGTTAGGACATAGGCATTTATTATGTATAAATAGATAGAAGATAATGAAACTCCCATTCAAATATCTCAATAAATTATGAAGCTACATCCGTTTTAATGTCGCTTGTTAGAGTGAGAAAACGATGAGGGACTGTGACGTCAATATACTCGAGCGTCATAGTAAAAAACAATCGTTTCATATGAAGGTGCGTTTTGCGGAAAAGGGACAGAACATACCCCCTCTTAAAACTTTGGACTCTTATAACTTAATCATTACCTATATAACCTCTTGCTTTGTTTTTTTCTCCATTTGACTATATTTATTTTAAATTCTTTTTCGAGAAAATACATTATGATTATTTACCATATTTTCGATTCCTGAGCTATAACCACGGACTTCGGAATTCGAAAATATTCGGGTATCTCTATCTCTATCGCACTAACAATACTCGAGTGACAGGGATGCAAATATATGAACATTGAGGTTTTCGTGGTAGCGCCGCAGGTACTTTGGCTGAATGCGCCGAGCGCGTGCCATTGTCATTCAAAAAAAACAAATTCGTGTTAATTATATTGTTCAAATTTGTTGATTTCATTTATTGAAATTACGACATAAAACGACATTTGCGCATATAAGTTCTCATATCAGAATCGAATATTTTTTTATGGTTTATATTTTAGCATTTGTCTCGTAAAGGTCTATCGTAGACGGGATTTAAATTATTAATAAGTGAAAGGCAAAGCAATTCCGCCATTTTGACGAAAATTTGACGGTTCTTATAGCTGACAGTTGGAGCATCGTTTGATTTCTATAAAAATAAATGAAAAATTAAATGAAGTCGTATATTTCGGAAAATTAATTAAGTGTCGCAGTCGGATAAAAACTATCCTAAGTTGCAGCTAGAATAATAATGTACCTATATAAAATGTTTCATATTTTTCCGTTCATGGGATGCTGAGAACATTCGAACCGCGCAAAGCTTAGTTTCAAACTGGCTGATTCTTTTTTTAATTTAGAGATTTATTATAAGTGGAGATGTCATTATTACTGAAGGTGTCTAGAGACCGCATATGAACACGTCGTGATCACGACTTTTTTCCGATTATCTTGTTTCGCCACTAATCCAGAGATTTCTGCCAAGTCAATTTAGTAGTGAAATTAGCTTGAAATACTCTTTTAATTCATTTAAATAAAATACGTCACATTCAAAAGCGAGCTAGTCGAATTGTCAACTAAATTAACACTGTTGTAATTTGTATTACGAGTATCTCTCGGTTATTGTCTGAACTGACACTTCGATATGGTTATTACGGGAAAAATACTACACCTTGTCCAGGCAGTGCGTATATTGGTAAAGTAGAGGATCTTATTTGTAAATATGATTTCCACGATTGATTGATTGATGATCTCGGTAGAATAAATAGTATACCTACTACTCGGCTACTCCGACTTCTGGAGAAGCGGAATCAATGTACAACTTAGTTATGATTATATTAAAATTAAGACGTATGTAGAATAAGCCACTATGAGGGTAGCATTTGTAAAACGCTCGTTAAATAAATGAAGATTAAAAATATATGTATATATATTGGTGCTTAAATATATTATTGCGTTTAGTGCGGCGCGGAGTATTGGTCCCAGTCCAGAGGCAAATCAAAAATTCTACACACTTATAGAAAACTCTAATGCAGAATCATAACATACCTAGTGACCTACCTGAAATAATTAATGCAGCAAGGGAATGAAACTACGTATTTTGCTTGCTTTATATTGGTAGGTGTAACGTATAGTAATAAACCACAGGTTTCTGTATTTAATGGATGCTTCGTATTAATACTATTAATGGAAACACCATATTATAAATTCCGCCAGTATCCTGCCGACACCGCACATCTGTCATCTAGACAGTTTCGTGTGTGTTGCCAGAGTACCTAGCGCGTTTATTAAACGCTACATCCTCTTCCTTTTTAACAAATTTAAGGATTTAAAACCGTAATCAATTTGCACATGTGAACGAACAACACAAAACCAGAATTTGCATTAGAGCTATTAAGCTCTCGGACTCTTATACATTACGCTACTATTGGATTACAGAGAAATCACCCTAATGATATTTGTATTCAATAAGCATATGTAGCAACATCAAAAATAACAATTTGTTTCACAAACTACACTTTGATACTACACTTGGAACACCACCTACATGTAGGTAACTTAGTATTATATCAAAGACAAATGATCATAATAACAAGTGATGATAAAACTTTCACCTATCAATTAGTTCAACAAATTAAACACTTTAAATCTTTTCCTATAATATCATGAATACTTAGGAATATGGAATACAGAACACATGCCTGATCAGTCTCAGTATCAGTATTATCTCCAATTAAGCTCGTTATGTCACTATTCTATACCTCTATCAACACTATATTATATTACTTAAGTACATCTCCCCTTTCTTTCGGTTTTTTTTTTTTATTTTTTTTTTTATTTTCCTCATGGCCTGTGAGATTTGCCCATACCCTATGTTGACCCCGCATCCTATACCTTATCCATATATAATAAATCATTATTACATTAGTAGATATTGTGAAGCAGTCCTTATATTTATAGTTACCTAGATATTTTACTAGGTTGCCATATTATACATAGTGAAAAACGTATCCACTGGCCAGGTCAAATTCCATTTTACATTGATGACATAAAGACTACCAGGCAAAACTTTTCTAATTTAATCTGTAGGTATATATATAGGTGCTACAATACGGTACTTAACAACCTTACAAATTAATTACATTTAGGTACATCAACAACATCATTCACTCTTATTCGTGAGAGGAAGTCTGGTGGCCAGCAGTGGGACGTATACTAGTATAGGCTGAGACAACGATTAGGAAAGTCGAAAATACTAAACATTAAGCTCCACTTATTTAAATAAAACTGGATGCTATTTGATCGTAGGTAATAATTTGACATCATTCGCTTGCATAGTTACTACCTTCACTCTCAATGCCATTAATTAAATTATTTACAATGTCTTGCAACAACCGACAGGGCCAAAGCTTTAGTTTGAATGAGTCAGCCAATAATACACACTTACTTACACCTGTCAAACGATTGGATATTTCAAATTCAATTAAATTTATTTGCCAGAACATACACCGTTACACTTAAGGCTTATACACCCGCTCACGTCCTCGAGTCGTCGTCCGTATGGCCCAGCGCGCGACTGATCGGGCCTGCCGAGCCTCCGCGCTCGCGCATTTTGTAGGTATTTTAACATAGTAATTAAGATAATCATTTTATCTATTCAAACTCTGCGAATTTGTTTATAAATATTTCATAACTTTATTTGAGTACAAAAATTTAATTTAAAATATCAATAGGTTAGTCTTTTTGTATATTGAATAAACTTTACAAAAAGAGGTAACTTTGGGATTTTTTCTATCGAGTGAAGTTCATTAGATCGCGTAACTGAATGCGACTTTGACTAGATTAGATCCTTAAGTAATACGTATCTTTATTTTAGATTTTTAAACCCTATTTTCTATGTCTGAGATTGTTTTTTTAAAAACTCGAAAACGCTGCCCCTGTTGACTGTCGAGCCTTAATTAACATGTCAGTGTATGTTTCGCCAGTGTGCATGCAAACATTACAATAATTTTACATAATAAAATTATTTAACAATTGTTTTAATAAAATAATCCATGAGTAATAAGCATAAAATTAAATGAATTTAATTAAACCATTTGAAACGGTATTTCTTAGTCTTCAAAAATCATTTAGTAGTACTTAATGCCCTTACAATTATTATTTTCTTCTGAGTCATTTCAGTTAAATTACTTTGCTTTATATCACAATATAGATAATTATCCATGCTATTAACTGCACATGAACCAATTTAGATCATTGAGTTAATCAACTCAGTTTTTCCATAACAATAATAAAAACTGAATTGAACACCAAATTTATTGAATGCAGGTTGTGTGTGTACAAACATGCCTCAAACTGACTTCGGCTCATCTGACTGAGCATCATTCATTATGTATGTATGTAAGCACTTTATTGTACACAAAACAAGTTAAAGCATTAACATGATATGTAAGATTAAAGGAGGTACAAGGCAACCTTATCCCTATAAGGGATCTCTTCCAGCTAACCTTAAGACAGTCAGCTGTTAATATTATGTGTTGCAAGATTACATCCAATGGAATGCTCACTTTGGTGTTGGTGAGTCTGCAAAATTTGTTGCTTAACACACTTATCCATTTTGTTCACTGAAAGGTATACCATACCACATGAAAAAGCTGACAACGCTGTTTCATAATCACAATCAAAAGACAGAACCTATCTGTGAGATTAGAGGTTATTTAGTAGACATACATTTCCTTGGAAAGTTATTCTTGTTAACTTTTATATAAGGCACAAAATCCATTGTTCCAATAGACCATATGGGTTATTTTGAAAATATCCTTTGAAAGGTCTGTATTTTATAACTATGAATGAATTTAATGTAAAAGGGTTAAGTTAAATCATTCATTATGAAACCACTTGTTCTGTTATCAGTTGGAATTTTTCTGTCATGTGAAAAGCATGTATTATTGCTTGAAAAGACAGCTGCAATACAGCAAGGTGTAGTTTACAATTTACATAAACTAAAGGATAATAAGTCTGGTAAATAATCTGCCATATTTTACCCCGCTAGGTTTTAAGTATGTTATGCAACCGTTGTTAACCCTTTCAATGCTCAGTCAAATAGATAAGTTGTCAAACAAACTTCATGTCAACATGACAATTAGTGTGGGGTTAAACCTTATATCAATGCATGAAGGTTGCTATCACACTGTACTTCTTGACTTATTAATCCGTCTTTGCATTGAAAAGGTTAAATGATATCTCTTTATTTTGTAGAAATATATCCTTAAATGTTCCCCAACTATACTTTACAATTATAATTGCTTAGCAATTTCAATATTAGCAATATCGAATTAAACATAGTATACTTAGAATGTGTCGTCTTACTCCTTTTCCAGAATATGTTGTTGATTGACACATTATTTCCTTTTTTACTGGACTTCTTGGCTTTCCAGCAGATTTGCCTTGGTTGAAGAGTTTGAATTGTTTTACCAAACCGTGAGTGTCTCCAAGCATCAATATCTTCTTCCAGAGCTTGGTGAACCCACATTTCAGTGATCATATCTATATGGTTAATGTCATCTGAAAATGCCATTTGAAATTTTAATTATTATTATTCTATTTTAGACAAGCAGCTGATGCTGATATGTCTAAATCATTTTTATTGTTAAACAATCAACAGTAATTTGTGAGTTTTTCCTTCACATGAATTTCTTGGAATAAGACCCGTCTGAATGTTGCTCCCCTTCGCTAGATAATATTGGCCTTTTTTCCTGAAACATGAACATTATCAAAATTAACTTCACACTTGACAGATTGGTACCTAGCACTTGGTTTGCAATTTATAAATATCAACGATAATTTGATTTAATAACCATTGGTACATAATATAAGTTTTGTTTTATTACAGAACCAACTGGTTTTTACTGGGTCCATGAGATACACTATTATTTTTTGCATCTTGTAAAACATGGTTTGCAATAAAGTTATTACTATTACTAAGTATATGGCTACTTTATGTCACTGGAACTCAACTCTCATATTATGAATTTGACATTTGTTGACATCAATAGGAACTGGTTATCCAATTTTTATAAATTGATACCAATGTTAGTTAGGTCACAATATCTGTAACCATTGAAACTGTTTTGGTTTGGTCAGTTAGACCAATATTGCACTTACATATACCATACATATACTATACTTGCATATACAAATACCATACACCTTGTGTATGCAACCATTTGGTTTATATTGGTCAATTAGACCGGTATGCCACCTAGTGATGCACATAAGTGCACGAACCGTTTGGTTCTTCTTTGCATAAATATTTGTAACGCACATTGTGCGCGGACCGTTTGGTCCTCATTTGGTCAATTAGACCGGTATGCCACCGAGTGATGCACATAAGTGCACGAACCGTTTGGTTCTTCTTTGCATAAATATTTGTAACACACATTGTGCGCGGACCGTTTGGTCCTCATTTGGTCAATTAGACCGGAGTGCCACCACTAGATGCACATTTTGCATGAACCAATTGTTCTTCTTATCACAAGTACCAGTATGCGGACCGTTTGATCCTCATTTGGTCAATTAGACCAGAGTGCTATCTAGTGGTGCACATTTCGCAGGAACCCTTTGGTCATACTTTGCACTTGAATAATAAACCTTGTGTACGAAACTACAATTTACTGGTTCAACATTTGCCACCGAGTTGTACCCAAGCTTACATGGGTATGAAAATGCAAAATTCTCCGATTTACTTGTTTACACACATTCATTAATTTGTAATAACCTCATTTCTTAGGCACTTTTACCTATTGCAGGACACATTTTGTATTTTCATGATCATCATGACCCATATCGTTAGATTCCTCATTATATTATAGTTTTACGGACAAATTCTACGTTTGTATATCAAAGGAAAATGCACTACATAGTTTTACTAAGTATTTCGATTATTATGTGCTTTCCAAACATTACATGTAAATGATTTTGGTTATCAAAATGGTTTTACTTGAAATCACATGACGATTTAACGCAGGATTTGTCTGTATATGTGGAATATGATATGATTTATCTTTTGTTTTGTTTTGCAAAAATGGCGGCTCGTATGGAAATCGCCGACAACATCTGCGCGATCTTTCCACTGGCCTTTTACTTACAGTTTATCCACGTCGCCATTTGTAACGTATAGTAATAAACCACAGGTTTCTGTATTTAATGGATGCTTCGTATTAATACTATTAATGGAAACACCATATTATAAATTCCGCCAGTATCCTGCCGACACCGCACATCTGTCATCTAGACAGTTTCGTGTGTGTTGCCAGAGTACCTAGCGCGTTTATTAAACGCTACAGTAGGCAATGTTTGTAAAGCGTTATTTTTCTTTTCACAATTTGTACAAGAAAAACAAATGTATTACTAAGGAATACTGAATTTAGGTAGGACATAATTTCAAGTCTTATGAACATACTTACGATGATCCATGGGAAAGTTTAGGTACATGTCTGACTGGAACTTGTCAACGAATGTTTTTATACAATTTTGTTTTAATGTATTATATTTTAGGTGTTTTTGTACGTATCCACTGCCTACAGTAATTGCCAGAGAAATCTAATTGACGAGAGGGTTTACGAACCTAGCACCTCTATTGAAGCTATTTATGGCATGTTCGAAGACCTTAAGAAGGGGGAAGTACTTGACAGACGACATAATTATATAATGGGTAAGGACATTATAAAGTATAAGCAAATAAAGTACCTAAACCAAATAAAACTTAATGTTCTGCCCCACTTTAACTGAAGGCAAAATTTGTGTAACTTATTTACTTTATTCGAATTACTACAATACGATTAAAATCAGTTAATCATTCTGATGTTAGTGTCAGAGGGGTCGGACGGGTATGCGGGAGGCGACTCGAGGCTAACTTCAGACACGCACACTTTTGTGCCGCTTACTGTATACTTCATTTATTTTACAGAAAACAGGCCCAACTCCTACACGTTCTCAAAATCACTCGCTGAGAAGATTGTACAGGAGGGGTTCCATGGAATACCTTCTGTTATCATTAGACCTTCCCTGAGTAAGTAAACACTCACATTTTTTTCTGTCATTTGAACACGGTGTAAATGTTGAGCTTTCAAACGTAAAATTTAATGCAACATAATGTGAATATTTAGCATTCTAATGCTCGGCGCAAAGGAAAGGAGCCCAACAGAAAGAAAATTGAAATAAATGACTTCTTACAGTAGTTATGGCATTGCAATTGAAATAAAGTTCAAATTCCAATGCTCCGTGATATACGGCATATATAATCCTCCGAGTGCGGTATCAGAGTATAATAAGAAATCAATTAATATAAGTCTGAAGCGCGGTTCCCCTCCGATAGCCCTAATCATTTTATACCTAATTTCACTAGCCCTAATGTTGTGAACTCTAAAATCGCAAACCCGAATTTAAATGTTTCCTAATTATTCGTTAGCCCTTATGTCAGTATCCCGAATTTTCATAATGTCTAATTTCTCATGACCGAATTCTCACTAACACTCATTTTATTTAACCGATTTATTCCTAGGCCTAATATTCCTATGCCTAATAATGACTACACCTTATTATCTATGTATCTAAAATCACAAACCCGAATCTTCATTTTGCCTAATAATTTTAGCCCTAATGTCAGTATTCCGAATTTTCATAATGTCTAATGACCGAATTCTCAGTAATACTAATTTTGTTCACATTTTTATTTCCGCATAAAGTCGGTTCTGGCGCTTCACCGGCCGGTGCCGCGGCACGCTCGCTTCGCTCGCTCGGCTCGCGCGCTTAAGGGTCGCAGTTCTTCCTAACACTCCTCCTCGCTTCGCTCGTCGTCGGACCTACACCGACCTGCCTTAAACTTGAATATTTAGGTAGGTAATCCAATATGACTTCGATTTGATGATAATCAAAGAAAACCCGAAAAGTTCACTATTGCGAAGAAAAATATATTAGGTTTTAGGGCTAGTGAAACATTAGAGCAAAAGTTAATAGGTCAAGTGACAGGATAGGTGTGATGAAATTAGGTGTAGTGTTCATTTAACTTAGTGATCATTAGGCACATTAATCATTAGGCTTAGTAATCATTAGGAAAAATAATTATTAGTTTCTAACATATTAGTACCTACACTTGATGTTTAGTATTAGGAATGATTAGGAGGTATGAAATTAGGCCCAGCAAACAATTATGCCATTCAAGATTAGTTATCCGAATATTAGGGCTAATGAAAATTATATCGAACGTTTTTAGGTGTAATGAAATTAGTACTAAATAACGATATTAGGTTAAGTGGGGGGAGGGGGAGCCCTTAAGCGCACCGAAAACTAAGCTTAAATTTTAGGAAATGTATATTGAACTGTTTCCGCTTATTACTAACGCGAGACGTGGTAGTATAGTAGATTGTACAACAAGCGCATAAAACGAGCCATTTAACCTGAGACGTTTATATCCACCCGAGCCACCGGCGAGGCTAATTTATGCCCGAGTTAAACACACTGCTTTTCACTTCGATTGCGCGAAAATAACAAATAATTGCAAAATTCAATTAAATAATAGCTCATTCCCGTCACTTAACTTTTTAAAGTTTTTATGTTTAATTTTCGACACGTGATATTAGACTTAGGTACTTCATACTGCCAAGTCATTTAATGGTTCAATACGTTTTAAAATAATAATTGACTCCTATTTTATCTGGTTTTATTAATTTTAATTTATTAAAGCAAATCAATTCAAATGACAAGTTTATTCTACGAAGTTTTATTGTGTGTGTGTGTGTGTAGCTGTTAGGCCCGATTATCTTAGTATTTCAAACAATTTTACTTTGTTCACTAGCTAGAGCATAAAAGTGGCATTCTGTTGTAGTTGGATGTATATCCAGAACAAACCTTTCTTTCAGAAAAGTAAGTTTTGGTCCCCGACGAGAGGGAGCAAAATGCAACTTTTCTGTTCAAGCTATTTTTTTAATTTATTCATTGGAATGTAGCATTTATGCAATGTGCAAATTGAACACATATCTTAATAAAATAATCGATGGTAATTTCATCGTAATCGATTAAAAACGAACATATTTTTTGTTTTAATAATTTTTTTCTTTTTACTTTCTTTTATTTAAAATTTATTTTGTTTTTCCTCATGGTCGGTGTGAAAAGTTGCATGTGTCACTCAGGAGCAAAATTATCTTCGTCTTGGGCGTTAACACTTGAATCCCTCACTACGCTCAGGATTCAATACACCGCCCTCGCCGTAAATATACTATTTTGCTTCTTTATGATACAAATAACTATTAACTACAGTTGTGTCATCTTTGAAATTCCCCGAGCCCGGCTGGATATCAAGTTGGTCCGTGCCAAACCATGTGCTGTTAGCAATTGCTGGGGGCTACTTACGTTGCTACTTTGCCGACGCGGACCGCACGTTGGACATCGTACCTGTGGATCAAGTTGCCAATTTAATAATTGCAAGCGTTTGGGATGCTGATAAACACCAGTATGTATAGAGAACACACTTCTTAACAACTTGTTTTGTTGTGACCTTTGACTTAGTAGCATTCAAAATGCTTGTTCCACCTATTAGCAAGTTTAGTAATCTATCAGCAATTCCAATCTATTAGCAAGTTTAGTAATCTATCAGATGATGGGGCTTAAAATTTTACGTTTTTGAATGTTATAAGTAAATGAAAAATTATTAAACGCGGACATCCAAAATATATATATATATTTTAATAAATAATAATTTATAATTGGAAATGGAGCAGAAGAAAACGGTTTGTTGAATTGAGTACCGGACAATAAATTGGCTGCTGTTATTATACTTACATAGGATGGTGACTACCGTCAAACATGCCTACTTTGCCACCAGGGGGAACTTTGCCCAAGAGGAAAATTTTAAAATTTGCTTCTTGGGCAAAGTTCCCACTGGTGGCAAAGTAGGCATGTTTGACGGTACCTTATATTCATACATCTGTGGTGACTACCGACTGACACAGAATTTGAAATTTTATTTGTACTTAAACATTCTTTTTTGTAAATCTCTTTACATTTACTTGCAGAAACGAGACGGTAAAAGTGTTTAACTGCTGTACCTCGTTTAGGAATCCAATATCTGTGGGACGCTATCTACGTTCCGGCGTAGACTGTGCGAGGAAATACTCATGTAAATCTTTCCCGTTTTAATTATAAGTACTTATCGGCGCGTTTTTCGATATGGTTGTATTTCTAGTCTACAGTAGAGCTTTTTATATATAACATTGATACACAACCTTTTCACTTCTCATGCTCAAAAAGCCGCTAAACTATGCATACATATACATACATACATGCATACATGTCTATGATTCACAAAACATTTTCAATTGACCACTCAAAATACTTTACCATAATAAATCCACCAATCACAATACACGTGCGTACACTGTTTAACAATTTTTTTGTATTTGGAATCAACCAGCATGCCAGCAATGAGGACACAGAATTTCTCAGAATATAAATATGGTGGTTTTTTAGTCCCTATTATAACATCATTAAAAAATATTAAAGGCGCGTCCAAACCGTTTGGAACGTTCGAGTGCGGTGGACTGGAAATAATGAGAGAGAGAGAACAAAAAGTTATCTCATATATCTCATTCTGTCTTTTTGCTTATGTCCCGTTTTAGACCCTAGTTCTGCAAAAGAAGTGCATCAGAATTTTAGTTAATTAATACCTATAGAACAAATGGAGTCATGCAAACCCTACATCATCAAACATCAAATACTAATACTAACCGTTATTTCCATTAATATATTAGAATCATGTAAATTTGTTAGGAAACACTAAAATTTATTTACACCGAAAGACACAACTCAAATTAAAAGAAATGATCGTAACCGTTACCAACTTAACCTGCCATTTTCGAAATTAAAACTAGTCTGCAGTAGCCCTCATTATATTATGACTATCAAAGTTTATAATCACCTTTCTAATGCTATAAAGAATCTGGAAAGTCCAAAACTGTTTAACAAACAATTGAGATTGTTTTTAACAAACAGATGTTTTTATAACTTGAAGGAATACTTTAATGGTGCCTAAAAGTTAAACATCTTGTTGTGTGTTTTTATTATCAGGCTTTTTTATGTATAACATGTATGTATGTACTATTTAATCATTGTAATTAGTTAGCCCTCTGATATTGCTGTGCCCTTGCAGGGTATGTATGTATATATACATATATGTATACCTACTTATTAATACCGTCCACGTCTGTAATGTGATATGCAATAAACGATTCTATTTCTAGTTATACCTACAATCTACTATTTTAACCGATGAATTATCTCACATAATATGACGATTCTGATGGATGATTTTTGAAATCATATACCTACTTTTATTCATTTAAAATTAATAAATTATGAAGACAAAACATACGGAGTGCGACATCCACATACATATACCGCTTCTTACTTAACTAACTGTTATTTTTCCAGGGACAGCTTTATTTACTCGGTTTGTAATACTAGTGAAATATCGCGTAGTATTTAAAGTATTATGGTTTTTACTGCAAACGATGCCTGCTTTCGTCCACGACACTTTGTCGTTGCTCATACTTCGAAAACCCAGGTACGTACTTTATATTCTCTATTGAAACAAACATACATGGGTGTTGTTTGGTTTGGGATCAACACAGCACTACTTAGTGCGTCTCAAGTTTTGTTAATACAAAATCAAGTTATCATAAATTTATTTATTTTTGACGACTGGTTAGCCTAGTGGGTATAGTGAGTGTGCTACGAAGCTGAAGGTCCTAGGTTCGAATCCTGGTAAGGGCAAATATTAAGTGTGAAGAGCATGAATATTTGTTTCTGAGTCTTGGATGTTTTCTATGTATTTAAGTATTGTATGTAATACATTTATTTTCAAAAGTATTATAACATTAACTAAATCAAATTAAAACTACCTTAAATTTAAAAAAAACTGGGCAAGTACGAGTCTGACTCGCGCACCGAGGGTTCCGTACAAACTTTCATACACCATACCCGTCATGTCAGGACCCGATTCATTCATGAACAATCTTAAACAGCTCATTGTAGAAGTTACCGTTGCAAAGCGCCTTCTGCATTTTGGTACTAACAACTTACAACCTAGTATGTTGGTTTATCAGCGATAGCTTTTTATCACGCGTATTTTTTTCTACATTTTCCTTAAAAAATCAAAATTTAACCACTGAAGAAAAAAAATAAAAACTGTTTTCGAAAGTGCAACTCAAGCCCTTTAATATCATACCCCACTTGATCTAGACTTTGATTTTTTAACCCCCCTCCCCCCCCCCCCCCATATTTGTCATTTAAACAGAAAATAAAAATATTTATTTATGTTTTTCATTTTCCATACACGTGTCTTAACCCTTTTAACAGTTGTTCCAAATTTCAAATTGATAGCTTAAGTAGTTCCTGAGATATTTAACGTTGTGACAGACGGACAGAGTCGCACCATAAGGATTCCTTTTTTACCTTTTTGGTACGAAACCCTAAAAAAGCCTTTAAGTATTTATATCCATTAAATATATCGTCGACTACTATCCATAACACAAGCCTTATTGAGCTTATTATGAAGCTAGTCCAATTTGTGTAAAAAATTGTCGCGTTATTTTTATTCATTTATTTATTTGATACCTATGCAAAAATATCGATGACAAAGAATGCAATATAGACATAATTACATAGGAAGCTAATCAATTAAATACCATTATTTCGGACCAATCGTTTCGTTTTGTTTGTTCTCTTTTGTAATTTTTGTATCAACTTTCGTTATACTCGTGAATTACATAATAATAATATACTTGCTAGTTGGTAGTGAACCTGCTTACGAAGCAAGAGGTCTTGGGTTCGAATCCCGGTAAGGGCATTTATTTGTATGATGAGCACGAATATTTGTTTCTGAGTCATGGATGTTTTCTATGTATTTGAGTATTTATTTCTCTATATAAGTATCTATATCGTCGCCTAGTACCCATAGTACAAGCTTTGGTTAGTTTGGGACTAGGACTCCCGTGACCTTTACCAGGTCATCAGTCTACCTTGGTCGCCACTCGAGAACCTTTCCGCCCCAACGGCCATCGGTTCTACGTGCAATGTGCCCCGCCCACTGCCACTTAAGTTTAGCGATTCGGAGGGCTATATCGGTTACCTTGGTTCTGCTGCGGATAGCCTCATTTCTGATGCGATCACGCAGAGAAACTCCCAACATAGCCTTCTCCATTGCCCTTTGGGTGACTTTGAGCCTTCTTATGAGGCCCATTGTAAGCGACCACGTTTCAGTGCCATACGTCAACACTGGCAACACACACTGGTCAAAGACTCTCGTCTTGAGACACTGCGGAATATTGGACGAAAAGATGTGCCGTGCTAGCAATGTATGTACTTACCTAACTAACTATGTAGGTATGTACTTAGGTATGTAATGTACTTAGGTATGTAACTATGTTTGTTCGGGTAGAATCTTGCAACTTCATTTTGAAGCAGATATCTTCAACCGATTTAGCTGAAGTTTTGGGTAAAGTTATAGTTTGGATGACAATGCAATATTATGGTACAAGCGCAAGGGTTCTATTCTATTCTATACTTAACCGACGTAACCCCGTTGAAATTGGGCTAGTTAGAATCGTCTCAATTAGTAATTGATGACGGTATACATAAAAGTACAGTCGGCAATAAAAGCTTGTGCCAAAAATTTAAATTTTGACAGAAACTTATTAAGCCGATAAATTGCCTAGGTACCTAAATTGTTTCTACGTTACCATTTAATCTTCATACCTTATTTTTGATTGCAGGATGACTAAGGCCAACGCAAGCTTGTTTCGTGCGATGGAAGTCGGCAAGTTCTTCGTTTTCAATGAGATCACCTTTGTGGATCACAATACCACAAAACTCCTGAATCACATGGATCGAGGTGACCAAGCCTTGTTCGATTTCAATTTCGGTGCAATTGACTGGGATAAGTTTCTGGAAACTCATGTGTTGGGAACGCAAAAATATTTAATGCGCAAATGAATAATCAAATCGGTGTGGGTACCATGTGCCTATTGTAATCGGTAAAAGGTGTTAAAGAGGATAATTAAAGTTATACCAAAAACTTTGGAGGAGTGTTTCTTTATTACGTAGTTTTTTGTTTCAAAAAGCCACTTTTAACAATGTTACTTATTTTATAGTAATACATATCTGAGCACGGTAGGTGAAGATTATCACTTTTAAATCAAACATAATTACACATTTCTTATTGACAACATTTACAACAGTAAAACAGTAAGATAATTAAATTTATTCAAGCAATATTTCTTTAGTTTGTGTTTCGAAATGTTATGTGTTACATAATAGATATTATACAAGTTGTTGGGTCCTGAGCTAGTATTCCCTGTGTTACAGGACCCAGACTTCTCGCGCACGAAGGGTTCCGTACCATTATCAATTAAAATATTTATTTTATTTTGTTTTTAGTATTTGTTGTTATAGCGGCAACAGAAATACTCGTAGGTACATCATCTGTGAAAATTTCAACTGGAACTATCACGGTATCAGTGAGATACAGCCTGTTGACAGACAGACGGACGGACAGCGGAGTCTTAGTAATAGGGTCCCATTTTACTCTTTGAGTACGGAACCCTAAAAAACAACCCTCATGTTAACCTTCTTAATCCTTCGTATGTCTAAGCACTGATCATTGCTATCGAAACTGGACTCCAACTACGCATGACGAAATATTTTTGTATGTTTTGTACCTACATAATTTAATTTTCTCAAACATGCTCGGAAATGTATGCGTTAATGTCACGAAATGAAGACATGAAGTTCCTTGTTTATGGCTCCCTACATTAATTCTTGGCCTAGGCCAAGAAGTAATGTATGAAAACCCTAACTAAAAACATTATTGGCCGCTACTCTAACTTTTTAAATTTGCTTACTGATATTAAACAGACAAAGGAAAAAATTCATACTGCCAACCACCAATACTTTTTTTTAATTGTTTTAGTTTTTTGTAAAAAAAAATTGTTAGTTTTTTATATTTTTTTTGTTATTTTTCTTTTAGTTTTTAGTGTTGTTTATCGTTTTTAATGATTTAAAAAAAATCTTTTTCTTTTCTTGATGTTTGTCTATTTTTTAATGTTTAAACTGTTGTAGGGTATTTTATGTTATTTTTAAGTTTTTTTTAATCTATTTTTCCTTTTTGTTTTACTTTTTTTAATTTTTTTTTTTTTTTTTTTTTATGTTTTTTGTGTTTTCCTTTTTTTTCGTTCTGTTTTTTTGTTTTTTTTAATGTTTTTTTTTTTTTTTGTTTTTTTCTTTTTTTTGTTTTTTTTTTGTTTTTTGTTTGTTTTTCTTTTTTTTGTCCATTTTTTGTTTTTTTCCTTTTTTTTTCTTTTTTGTCATTTTTTTGGGGTTTTTTTTTGTTTTTTTAGTTGTTTTTTTAATCGTTTTTTTTAATATTTTTTTCCTTTTTGTTTTACTCTTTTGTAATGTTTTTTTAATATTATTCTTTTTTAATGTATTTTTTTTCTTTTTTAGATTTTTTTATCTAGAATCTTTCTCACTTTAGTGAGGTGAAAAGGATTCTATTTTTAAACCACTCACATTCGCTAGCTCGTGTTTCAATTCCACACTCGCGGTTAAATTATAACTGCACCCTTGTATAACAAATAACTATTTATTATTTCCTTACATCGTTTGAGAAAAGCACTATACGAGTACAAGCCTCGGCCGGAACAGGGATTGCTAGACTCGTTGTATCCGGCCTCGTCTACGACTCGGCCGTTTAGCCCAAACTCGTCCATCAATCCCTTACTTCACGGCCTTTGCAGTAATGTACTATTAATTGCATAATGTGACAGAAACAAAAATGTATAATCCTTCAGCACTGTCAGTGTCAAAGAAGTCCGAAGGGTTAAGTCCAAAGAAGTTAGAAGAGGTCTGTTGTGGTTAGTATTTTGTGTATTCTTGATTTTATTGATTATATGGTGCCCGCGTGGCTCCGCCCGCGTTTAATAGAGAACCCATAATTATGGAGCCGCGGTATAAAATATAGCCAGCCTAGCCTATACACGATGATTTTTAATTCGTGTTCAGGAACCAATATTTCTAATTCAGTACTTGATGCCAAACACGATAATATACATACATACATGTAATCACGCCTCTTTCCCAGAGGGGTAGGCAGAGATCACGGATCTCCATTTGCTACGACCCTGACAAACACGATCAACTCGTAGTTATTTAAAATATTTGTTTTTTTTCCTCTTATAACTGATAAGCATTCCTTTTTCATTAAAAACCATTGTCACCCTAACGGTAGTTTAAATCCATGAAACTTCCAAGGTTCCTACAACACATGAAGCTTCCAACCAAGGTACTTCTTGAAAAAATTGTTTCATAATGAACCTTAAACCCTAAGTGTCCTATTATTAAGGCGCTGTATGCAGCTGCGCATCGAAAAAGTGCCTTTTCCAAACCGATTATTAGTATACTTGTGCTATTGCTAGAGATCCAAATTTTTGATATGTATATTTTCAATTCATTGGCTATGTTCGGGCTTCGTAGAATCACGATTGCTTACAAAAACCTCGATAGATTTTGCCTTTCAAAACAGTGCTTTTTTACCACCAAACTCTAAATATCTCAAAAGTTATTTGGAATATTACAATGAAATTTGTTGTGATAGGTAGCTTTTTAATAGATCTATCTACCTGCTTCTTAGAATTTCAATATGTTTGCTAATTCAATACATTTGGTCATTTGGCTGAAAAACCGGGTGTCCGCGTCTTGCATGCGCGGTGGCGAGTACTATTTAGTACGCCCGTGGCCACTGCCGACGACGGACCTGTGAATGTTTACCTGGCACGCAAATACGCCTTTTTGCAGCAATTATTTCGAGTTATCACGGTAAATAAAAATATAATAAAGGAATGGGAAACGCTAATACATGCTGGAGAACACATTCGAAATGATAGAATAACAAATATAAGTTATGCGATATTAACTACAGTAAAGCGTTTCTACATCCGCACCTAAAACGTATTAATAGGTAGCTGGAGCATATTGACAAGATGTCAATAAAAATCTTCAGTTATCCTGAATACGTAGAACTGTTAGGTAGTAGGTAGACGGGTGTAAATCGGATTCGGACAGGGGGGGGGGGGGGGGGGGGGGTAATGGTACCAATTATGGACTGTACGAATAATAGATTTATTTATTCATACAGAAATATATCAAAAGCATTTAGGGCTATTGCGCCGGATAGCGACTACCTAGTCTAAAGTCCTACACGAGTTAGTGAACTGAAGTATATTTACTTGCTGTTTAGTAGATTCTATTAAAAACGAGTGCGGAAAAATATCCTGCCACTCCACCAGCAGCAGGCCACGGCCCTTCCTCATCTTCGTCATATACATACATGCATACATACGCTACGGCACATATTTTCGTCCAATTTTCCGCAGTGTCTCAAGACGAGAGTCTTTGACCAGTGTGTGTTGCCAGTGATGACATATGGAACGGAAACCTCATAAGAAGGCTCAAAGTCACTCAAAGGGCGATGGAGAGGGCTATGCTGGGAGTTTCTCTGCGCGATTGCATCAGAAATGAGGCTATCCGCAGCAGAACCACGGTAACCGATATAGCCCTCCGAATCGCTAAACGTAAGTGGCAGTGGGCGGGGCACATTGCACGTAGAACCGATGGCCATTGGGGCGGAAAGGTTCTCGAGTGGCGACCACGTACCGGAAGGCGCGGCGTGGGTTCACATCTCGCACTCACTCTGCCGCTGCTGCTTCTCTAAATAACTACCAAGAAAGCCTCCCCCGCCACGCCCCTTTAAAAATAAGCCCACTAAAGCAAATAAATGTGATGTATCTAAGTGAGCATACCTTTTGTCGGTATGGACTTATTGATTAGCCCATAATTTACTTAATTTAGCTAACGAACCATGCAAAAATCATGTTGAAAAACAGCAATCAATGGCAATAAGAATAAAATTTAATTAAAACTTATACACTCGAAAAAAATGCGTTTTGGTCGAGAGTTACATAGATAGGTACATTGCTTTTTGAATAGTAGATGTAATTGGTACACATTGTTGATTTTAATCTTTTAAATACTACTTACTTATACTTTTCTTAACCCTTAAATCGAAAAGGAAAACATATGGAAATTTAGTTGAAGCTATTGTTTTTATGGATATTTATATATTTATAAATACTGGAAAGATAATATAAAAAATCAGTTTATGATAGTTTCAGAGAAATCGTATGTCAAGCATATTGGACGTTGCCAAGCATGCGGTGAACGTAGAACATACAGTATTTTGTGCATTACCAATTGTACGGTACGTTTCTTTTTTGTGCGTTTAATTGAATATTTACATATTTATAAGACACTAAGTGTCAATTTATCTCAAAATCTCCATGAATCATGTATCCGCACTAAACAAGCAGATATAGATGTGCGTAGTGCTGGCAAGTCACAGCTACCGTGGGTTTTGTCGCGCCGCCATTGCCGAAAAATAATCGACGTAATTAATCAATAAATAAAGCTCACTTTTACACAAATCAAACTAGCCTCAAGGTAAGCTCAGCGTTTTCAAAAATTTCAGCGTTTTGAAAAATTCTACCCCTAAGGGGTAAAAATTTGTATGGAGGAGACTTTTTTTTTGACTTGTAATTGTGTAGAAAGATTATTTATTAGAATACAAATATACAGATTAATTGCTTTCAGTGGTTTGGAAAATTCCACTCGCTAAGAGAGGGATAAAGAGGTGCAATAATTGTATGGGAGAAAAAGTTTTTTTTAGGTAGAAACTTAAAACTCTGTAGAAAGATTAAGTAGCTACTTAATCTTTCTACAATTAAAATACAAAAAAAGTACTACCAGCGTTTTGGAAAATTTCACCACTTAAGGGGTTAAAAAGCGGTGCAAGGTTCGTATGGGAAACACTTTGTTTAGCTAGAGACTTGATATTTTGTAGAAAAAATACTTACCTATATTACAATAAAAAAACTTAGTGTTTTATTTTTAATTTTTCCCTGAAATGCGTTCAAAGTTTGTAAAGAGAGCAAGAAAATGATAAAGTATGAGATTTGTAACTTAGATCTTAGCCTGTTTAGACTACAAAACTTATTTTAGCGTTTTTTGAAATTCATCCCCTAAAGGGGATTATAAGGATGTTCAAAGTTTGTATGGAGAGCAAGACATTTTTAAAGTAAGGGATTTGTAACTTCGATTTTAGACTGTTTTCTAAAATACTACAAAACTCATTTCAGCTTTTTTTTAATTCATCGCTTAAGAAGGTTCAAAGAGAGTTCTAAGTTTGTATCGAGAGCAAGACATTTTGAAATAAAAAGAGGTGTTCTAACTTCGGTTTTAGACTGTTTACTAAAAGACTAGGTACAGTCAGCGTCATCAGCCAAAGTAGCCAAATTTATCGTAACACATCCTTACTCCTACAGTAATAAAGACGTGTTGCGATATATTTGGCTACCTTGGCTGATACTAATTACTAACTATCTGATGCTGACTGTACAAAACTAATTTCAATGTTTTTTTTAAATTCATTCCTTAAACACGTTCGTTGCCAAGCCGAAAATGCAGAATTTATATGGATGGCCACACAAACAACACACCCGCACAGTACGGCTGCGGCGAGCGAACTGTCAAGTGCTCGTAAAACATGGCTACCCACAGGCCACGCCCCCTAGTAAATAGGTAATTCCCTTCCCTAGTGGCCAAAGGAAAAATCAGAAGCCAATACGCAACGGCCGCAATTTTGTGGCTCGGACAATATTGTATTCGATCATCACGCGAACTCGCGTGAGCGGCCACTACGTATACAGCCGCTTCACGCGAGTTCGCGTGATATGGCAACCAACGTGTTAAACAAACATTTAGACGATAACATGTTATACGTGGATGAAGTCGCGGGCAACAGCTAGTTTATATAATAAAATAAAAAATAAAAAAATAAAAATCAAAATAAAAAAGCCTTTTATTTCTTGCATTAAAAACAAACAATTTTAGCTACTGGTAAATAAGAAGTAAAAAAAAAAATATCACTGTTGGTTTTACATTAATTTAGAAAGTAGTGAGTTTTATAAGTACGATAATAATACCATGCATTTATTAAAAAAATAAAATATATATATATATATATAGTTTATATATATATATATAGGTATTTATTTAAGCTTTATTTATTCCATATTGTTTGTGTTAGTACATATTTACTAAATCTAAAAGATTTATGCCATTTTTTCTTTCTTATATGGACCCCATTCGGGTAAAAGCCATTTATCGCCAGATATAAGGAAAAAAAGATGGGCACGGGAAGGATGTGCAACAAACTTGTCAGGGCCGAAAGGCAAATGAAGGAAAGGTAGACGACGAAGACGTTGGACCAATGACATAACTGAGTTCGCCGGACCTAGCTGGATGCAGTTGGCTAAAGACCGAGAAAAATGGCATGGTTAATAATAATAATAAGTTATAATACATTTGCTTTAAAATATTCAATATAAATCAAACAAAAAAAGACAATTAAAGCTTAATTTAAATTTATACTAGTTACTTCCGGTTGGAAAATTTGTTGGATTCTTGAATAAAGCTTGATTGAATTCTTGAATTGACAGTATAGAGTCAAGTAACAAGTGTAAGTCCAATCTTGTTGGCTTGTTGCAAGTATCAAGGTCCATCGCGGTGTGGCCGCTGGTCGAGGTAGCATGGTAGGCAGCACGCGCCGCGCGAGCGCAGTGACATAACACGTTTAGGTATTTAAAAGACAAATTGAAATTGTTATTTTTATATGATGTTTGGTCAAATTACATTTTTTAATAGACATAGTCATGTACTGAAGAACTTGCTGGTCTTAAAATAACCACCCTGTATATAAAATGCTCTTCTGGTTAACAGTGGTCTAATTATCCAGTTTTTGATCAGTCAGTCATACATATGTAACATAGGTAATAAGTATGGTAATAATATAATTTGCCAGGAGATAAATAGATGAACATAGCTATTTGTTTATTATTTTTGATGGTTTCTTAAGCGGGCGTTAACCGGCACTATAACTTTACCTATAAGTAATCGATTTAATTTCGGTTTATAAAAACTGTAATATATTAGTACAATCCATAATTGGTGACGTTCACCCTTAGGAAGTGAAGATGTACTATTATTTTATCATTATATTAAGGGAAGGGTAACGGGTGCGACGTTAACAACTATAGGCCAATCACAATAGTACCCACTATTTCCAAACTAGTGGAATCTATCTTATCGTCTCAGCTAATGCGTCATCTGGAGTCGAATAACCTGTTAACGGACAATCAATTTGCGTACCGACAAAAAAAGTCGACAACCACCGCGGCGTATAGGATGTTCGACTGTATCATGACTGGGCTGGACGATAGGAGCAAGATGGCAGGAATATTATGTGATTTGTCAAAGGCTTTTGACGTTATTAACCATGAATTACTTCTGAATAAACTAAATCGATATGGAATCCAAAACAATGCCTACAATCTATTCACCTCATTTTTGTCAGGCCGAAAACAAGTCGTGAAATTACTCACTGACGGCAAATCACTACAATCCGATGCAGGGGACATAAATATTGGTATTCCTCAGGGTTCTGCCCTAGGAAATACATTATTTTTATTGTTTATAAATGACCTTCCGTCGAACATTGTGGCTGGTTTGTCTGTATTGTTTGCCGATGACACAACTGTGCTAGTTAGTGCAAACTCTTATGACCAGCTAAGCCATACGATTGGTGAGGCTTGTAGTCAATTAAGGAACTGGTTCTTGGCAAATGGGCTTCTATTAAATTGTTCAAAATCTAACATAATGCTATTCTCTGGCCGAAAGATTTCGCTTCCGCCGTGTATGGCCAGTAGTCCTATGCCACTATGTAACGAGAGCAAGTTCCTTGGGTTCATAGTTGACTCGAATTTGAATTGGAAGCGCCATGTAGACAGTTTGTGTGATAGGTTGGGTAGTGCCGTCTTTGCCTTGAGAAAATTGAAACCATTGATCTCCCGGGAGGCATTGAAACAGGTGTACTTTGCTTATTTCCACTCAGTTATTTCTTACGGCACAATCCTCTGGGGAAACTCTACAGACGCAAAGAGAGTGTTAATTGTGCAGAAACGAGCAATTCGTACACTTGTTGGAGTAAAGCATAGGCACCCCTGTAGAGAACTTTTCAAATCTCAACGCATTATGACACACTACTCACAATACTTATTCGACTGTTTAATATTTGTAAGAATGAACATTTCTCAGTTCCAACGCGTGGACTTTCCAGGGAAACAGCTTCGTTCTACAGGGCGGCTGAGAACGGTTCCTCGTCGCATGGCGCTTTCAACAAAGAACCCCCGCGTCATCGGCCCCACATACTATGAACGATTACCCGCCGATATCAGAAATGAACAATCTGACGAAACATTTCGGCGCAAGCCGAGAAATCTTTTGTTGATCAACCCTCTGTACTCCGTGAACGAGTACATGGAACTTACTTTTTAAATGATGTACCTAATAAATTGACATTGCCGCCTGATGATTGCTTTTAATTGTATCAAATGTTATTAAGTGTTATTAAGTATTATAATATTCTGTTTTAAGTTTTAGTGATAGTATTTATTGAGAGAATTATGTTTTGATATTTTTTTTTATATATTTCGTTTTTATTATGTTGACATGAATATTTTTTAAATTTTATTATTATACCTACTGAATAACAAATGACGATCCTTTTTGGGAGATAGAATTATACTTTATTTTTACATTTCAATTATATTGACGATCATGGTAGAAATTCTTGTAATTTTGACATTTATGCAAATTTATATTGTAATTTTTATCCTGAAATAAATGAAATAAATAAATAAATAAATATCAGTTCTACGTATTTGGAAAACGGAAGCACCCACCTAGGAACTGGGAAAATGCTAGGAGGATTGATGATGAAGAAATCTGTACTAACATATCTTTGGAAAGTAAGTGTCCTTAATTGATGTCATCATACTATGATACACTTAAGAACTGTAACTACCTATTATTCCTTATTTTCCAAAATAATAGATTTAAATAAATAATAAATATTTGGGGACAATCTTATACAAATCAACCAAGATTTGAAAAATAAAACAATAATTAAAGATGAAAAACATTTGATCGTATGATCCGCAAAAACGAGCCGAATACGGATGCCAACAGAATAAGGCCGTTAGCGGGGTGCGCGGGACGCGCGTCTCCCGCACCGTCTGCCTCACCTCCGCAAATACCTAAACATCGTCTAATAAGAGCGCCTTAAATTGAGAGCAATAAACCGCCGGGTTAAAGTTTCTTTTTATTTAATTTTAGCAGATAGTTGTTTTGCCTTTGACCCGGCGAAACTGTCTTTTGTCACATCATGCATGACAAGATGTTAGAGTTTATTGACGTAGTAAAGACCTATCAAAGTTCCCGCCAAAGCGATGAAACTTGACAACGTATCTACTTAAGAAATGTATGGTGACCATACATTCAGTGGACATTAGTGGACATTCTCATTAAATTTAATGAACTAAACAGTGATGTATTTGCACTAGACCTCTTCTATTAAAATCTGTTTTGGCTGGGTGTTAATATTTTTTGACTCCTGCCCTGCTAGCACGATAGGTTATGGTCATGTTTTACGTGACGTTTCAGTATTAATTAATTTAGACGTAGGTAGATATACGGTAGATATAAAAAACATTATTTCGTAATTGCACCAGTCACACGCACTAACGACGACGCACTCGGCGAACCATTGGTGGACTTTATGCTGTTGTAATAAGGTTCACAAATGGTCGGCTGAGTGTGTCGTCGATGGTACACTAAGTTTAGTGTTAGTAAATTAAGGTGGTTCGATTGGCATACAAAGCGTTATTTGACATTCGCAGGCTAACGGCGTGATATTTTAAGAAACTTATGTAACACACTTTCATCAATTGGCTTCCCATTTGCGCCAAATTCCCCCTTTCCTAGAATAAACTTGTATAAACTAGATTAATTTGAAAAAATAGTTTTCCCAAAATATCACGTGACAAACCAATTTCTCAAATTAATCAAGTTTATACAAGTTTATTCTAGGAAAGGGGGAGTTTGGCGCAAATGGGAAGCCAATTTATGAAAGTTTGTTACATAAGTTTCTTAAAATATCACGCCGTTAGACTACGAATGTCAAATAACGTTTTGTATGGCAATCGAACCACCTTAAGTAGGTAATTTAGTAAGTAGGTAAACACAACAATGTTTGACTTTTGGAAGGGAGCGCACATTCGCCGACAAACTGTCCTCAGTTTGGCGAAGCAGAAAGGAATGTACTTGCCATTGTTGTTTTTTCGTGTTATCGTGCTAGCCTGCCTGATCTCGGATTAAAAACCACCGTGTATATAAACTTACATTTTACAGAAGATAGGTTATAGGGTGTACGCGGACTGGGTTTCCGCAACTCGACGTCATAAATGCGCCTATTTTGCGTAGGGGTTTAGGAACTACTGTTATTCGTGCCAACGTATTATGTTGCCGACGGCCTCCGGTAGTGCCCCGGTGTTCCAAGGTGCTTTGCCCTGTATTCTGCCATGACGTGGGCGGCTGTCTCGTAGGCTCTGCAGAGAGGACTGTCTGTAACACCTAGAGTAAAAAGGTGTTTGTTTAGTAGTGCGTGACCAGTTACGGATCCTGTCAGAAGACGGAGTGCCGGCCTCATTAGCTGCTTTAGCTTCCTTGACAATCCGGGGTTGATTGTCGGGAGGGCCTCCCTGGTTTGCCTGCAGGTTCCTAGGGTGTTCCAATGTTTTTGGTGTTCTAACTTGGTGTTTAGTCGCACTGTGCTCCGCAGCCATGCAGAGGCTAGAGGAATTGTGGGTTCCGGCCCTACAGCTCTTGACTCTGAACCCTCTCTAGCCAGTGCATCCGCTGCGTCGTTGCCGCGTGAATTGTTGTGACCTTTGATCCATTGCAGGGTTATGTCACTTTCACAGAAAATATTACCTCTTTATTATTTTCCTTGTTCGAATGTGTCATACATACCTACTGCACAATCTCTCTCTTATTCTATTGAATTTTATTTTTGTGTGACTTTGTTTTTTTTTCTTGTTAATTATTCTTTATCAAACACGTGCGTGAACTGTGTTCACCTATAAAGTGGCTAAGCATCTAACAATGATTGTTGTACTAGGTTAGTTTAGTAGTAGTATCATTGTATGAGAGGCCGGAAAACTGCTCAAAGATGGACGAGTGAGTTTGAGGGCCGACACGTTAATGCAATCAGCTACAAAAGTAAAAACTCCTTAAGTAATTGGTCCTATAAATAACCCAATATAATTTTTTTAAGGATAAAGTTGCGCCAAAAAAGACCTTTTATTGATTTTTATGTTTTAAATGATACTCATTGCTGTAGTAGCATCTGAACAACTGGTTCAGGTGCTATAGCTATTGCTTACTTTCCAGCTTGGCTTGAGACCATCTATTGCCACATTTCCAAACAGTGGCGTGAAAAAAATATTGTTGTATGTGCTGTTGATAAATAATGTAGGTATTAAAATGGATAAGTATTAGTATAGATGAAAACAAAACGAACGAGACCACAAAAATAAAGTCGATAGATGAGTATACAAATGTCAATATATGTAGTATGGTTTGCTGGTCGTTGTCAGAACGTCTGTAAATAGCTACCGCATGAATGCAAACGTGCGTTTTTGCATGCGGTGCAGAGTCACCACCGCACGCACATTGCATGCCAAAAATATAAATTAGTTGCTTCTCCCGCCAAAATACTTACGCCTTTATTGTTATTAGTAGGGCCCGGAATTTCGCGTGCGGCTTTTGATAAGTCTCTAATCACCAATATTTATCGATAAATCGTAAATTTTTGATTTGGGCCGCTATAGAATAATACATCAAACTTTCAGATCATACATACTCATTTCAACGGTCAATGATGAAAAAAGTTCAGTTTCATTTGCTTTATTGAAATGAGTATAATTACGAAAACCTTTATATTTTATAACGAGAACAAATTAGGTAGGTAGAGGTACTCATCCCTCTGAGACTACATAACGTGCTTCCAAGTGTTATTTAATGAAGACAAATTAAGCTCAGTGAATGCCTGATATATCGGTAAAAAGCAGTGCTCCTTCCCTTACATGTGTCAGTAGTCACACGCAAAATTCCGGGCCCTAGTTATGAGGAGTTGTGTTTTAACTACTAATAACTCGCATAATTTATTTTGATATAAGCAATAATATATTATGTCAATCCAGATGGAATCGAAAATCTAAACCCACAAAAAACATTCCATATAAAAAATAGGCCAAACTCGAAACTCTTCCACCCTAAAAAGTTGTGAGATATTTCGTAGAGCCAAGTCAGGCATTTTCATTAATCTTTATTTGCTTGCTATTCATTCTGCTCCTAACCTCTCTGCTAACCTAAAACTATTTACTATTGTGTGATTACCTGAACACAACAATTTATTTAGCAAGCAAATAAAGATTAATAAGAATGCCTGACTTGACTCTTTATAATATTAGTACTTACTTATAGATTAGTATACCTACCTACATTAAATAAAAAGTATGTATAACCATTTTGGACCCGGCCAATACAAGTCTTTAGAATGTTGTGTAGCATTAAGGATGACTCACGCTAAAACGGGCCGTGTCCGGCCCGGGCCGTTTTCTAAGAAAAACGACGGCGTTTTTGCGCGGCCAAGCCATACCCAAGTCCGGCCGAGCTACGGCCGGGCCGTGCCGACACCGAGCCGCTTCCGAGCCTCGTCCGTCGCTCGGCCGCGCAAAAACGCCGTCGTTTTTCCTAGAAAACGGCCCGGGCCGGACACGGCCCGTTCTAGCGTGAGTCATCCTTTAGCATGTTAAAAATGAAAATTGATACCTACCTACATTTAGTGCCATCTGTGTACAAATTTTATTCATAATGAAAATAAGCAAATACGCCTAGGTCAACACACTATGTTTATCCATCTCCGAATATATGAGCTCCAGTCATACTCAGACAAAAGATTGTCAAGTACTTGCCCTACACGACACGACGGAGACGAAGAGGAACTACTTCAAAACCATTTCTCAAAGTCGGGGCTCTTCTTTAGTTCAAGTAGTAGTTCATTAAAGGAAGGATAAAATTATTACGTGAAGTTTAATTAACTTGACATTCTTATCGTAAAAGCCAAAGGAATTCCAGTACTTTGTTAAGAATTTCGGCAATAGATTCATGTCATCCCGGGAAACCGGGCCGGGCCTTGAAGTCCATTTGGCTAGACGCTACGCATGACAATCCGTTTCGCGCGCTCGCTTTGTCAATGTGCATAGAGTTAACGTATTAGACAGAGTGCGCGTTACACATTGGTATCGTATTGTCAAGTGAAATGTCGACGCAAACTAATCTCCTTTCATGCTCGGATACCAAACAAGATGACCGGTTATTTTGAATATTAGACATAATTTATTAGTCTAAATTGATCCATTCGTATCTGTTCAGAGTAAACTCTACAACTACGAATTTTGGTGGGTTTTTATTATCCAACAAGTACATACATCGTATTTTTGTGCATGGTTTTGGTATAATATCATTGTGCACCATTTGTATTTTAAAAAGGCAGCGTCATCTTCGTGAATTGAATGATCTTATAAATAAATAAATAAATATTGGCGGGCAATCTTACACAAATCGATGTAGTCTCAAACTGAGCAAAGCTTGTAGGTACTATGGGTACCCCAACTAACGTTTTGGTGTCAGCTAAGGGTTTTAACCCTTATTCTTATCCTTTATAAATGAGTTATAATTATCTCAGTTGGTACTAATAGTGTTATAGAAGAGTTAAGAAAAAATATTAACTCCAAAAGTGTTACTAGAGCTTTATTGAACGCTCTTAAGCAGGTTTAAGAGTTATAAGAGTGTTACTCAAAGCAAGTATACTTAAGATGTTAAAGCTTAAGATTGCCGAGTTCAAAAGGCCTCTAACGAGTAAACGAGTATTCGCGACAATATAGAATCATCATCAATATTAAGAGGGCCTGGTCCTCTGCCGTTGCAGCATTCTCCATTCGAGTCTATCTTGGGCTCTCGTCTTTACTTCTTGGTATGTGTGGTTACAGCACCATTCCTTTATCTGTGTCATGTATGGTATTCTGGGCCTTCCTCTCCCTCTCGTTCCATCTATTTTGCCTTCCAGGATAATAACGTTCAACCCTTCATGTCTCAGAATAATAAATATAGAATAAACGGTTAAATTTATCGCAATAAATCACCAATGAGGCGTCGCACGTATAGGAAAACTAAATACGCGGAATTCTATTATGTACGTGAAAAGTCACGTAACGATTTAGGGATAGGCAGGAATGGGTAACGAGCCGCAGTATGGGCGCGTATAAACTACAAATTAAGCCACGGGGACCCGGCTTCAGGTTAAACACTGGGAAAATAAAAAAAAGGTGCGAATGATCGGCGAGCATGGAATGAGTGATGACTGATGAGTCGATGTATGAACACCAATAGTTGAGATCCGATCGCGTATACGGCGGCGGGCAAAGAGCCTTTTTTAAATTTTGAGAAAGTGATCAGAAATAAAGCTCAGGACCGGGCACATCAGATAAAGACAGCGCGATAGCAAATCGCTACCCAAAACTACATTAATACGCGCATAGAACACAAAGAACTACGTAAAATAACTACATCAATACGCGCATAGAACACAAAGAACTACGTAAAATAACTACATCAATACGCGCATAGAACACAGAGAACTACGTAAAATAACTACATCAATACGCGCATAGAACACAAAGAACTACGTAAAATAACTACATCAATACGCGCATAGAACACAAAGAACTACGTAAAATAACTACATCAATACGCGTTTAGAACGCAAAGAGCTACGTAAAATATAAATAACACCGTCGAGTAGGGGCTTCCGGCAGAGCACGGCGAAAATCCTCCCGCACGCCTGGGGATATTCATTATTTTTGCACCCTTAAACGGACAGTTAAGAATAGTAACAAAACCGACAGTCAATGTCAATCGCCTACGTTTAGTAACAAAACCGACAGGTTAGACGTTACTTAAACATCACTTTAGTTAACCTTAATCTGCCATTTTTAGGGTTCCGTAGCCAAATGGCAAAAAACGGAACCCTTATAGATTCGTCATGTCCGTCCGGCTGTCTGTCCGTCCGTATGTCACAGCCATTTTTTTCCAAAACCATAAGAGCTATACTGTTAAAACTTGGTATGTAGATTGTAGATGTAGATGTATTTTGTGAACCGCATTAAGATTTTTACATAAGAATCGAAAAAAAACATTAAGTTTTAGGGGTCCCCATACACAAAACTGAAACTCAAAAATTTTTTTTTCATGAAACCCATACGTGTGGGGTATCATTGGATAGGTCTTCAAAAATGATATTAAGGTTTCTAAGATCATTTTTTTCTAAACTGAATAGTTTGCGCGAGAGACACTTCCAAAGTGGTAAAATGTGTGCCCCCCCCCCCCTTTAACTTCTAAAATAAGAGAATGATAAAACTAAAAAAAATATATGATGTACATTATCATGCAAACTTCCACCGTAAATTGGTTAGAACGAGATCTGGTAAGTAGTATTTTTTTTAATACGTCATAAATCGTAAACGGCAATTTCAATCAATTAACAACCGCCAGTACCGGCAAGAAGTGACACCGAAAAGGAAGAAAAAAAACTCGTAGCTATGCAGCCTTTTTAGCTCCAGTAGGTACCTATTAAGTAAGTACCTTGTTACTGTAAGGACTTTGTAGGTAAATGTGTATGTGTCGCGAATTTAAATTTAAAATTAAAAGGACTGCAAAGATCACACAATAAATCAATTAAAACACTATATAAATATGACCATAGAATGGACATTCGGCTACTGTACAAGAAAATTGAACTATTTAACTTAAAACAACTATTACACGTACAATACGTGCATTTTTGTAAAAACAGATTGATCTCTCATACTCTGAAAGTGGGTCATTGTTTATCTAAATAGCGAGTTGAAAAGTGATACATGTCGCCCCTAGGGCTGAAAAGTATTAAAAAATATTACATACATGAACACAGCCACACTATCATAAAATTGTATTATTTTTTGAAACTTCCTGATAATTATTACTTACGCGTTATTTTTTTCAATTATACTTCTAAATTAATTATTTGATGACTACTATTGCTATTTGAAGACTTTTGAATAAATTTTAAGCTTTCGTAGGTAGTACTTCAATATTTATAACCGCTTATGAATCGCGTTCTAAAGTCATTAAAAAAATTGAGCAATGCTAGAAACATATAGGTACAGCCACACTGCCATAAATTTGTGTCGATTTTAGAATTTTATTGATAATTATAATATGTATGTATTTTTTATAATTACTATATATGTTATCGTCAGATTATCAACACTGTCAGTTTATAATCTTACTCGCGATATTATAAACTGTCGAAAAATTGTGAACTGTCCAAACCGTTCAAAATTTAACGCATTATGTTTCGTTACTTTATTGACTATCAATGACGGAATGTCAAATTGTGCACTGAATCATATTGGTATGATTCGGAACGCACCATGTGCGCTGATTGATTGAACGAATTATTCCTCTTGCATCAGCTTTCACTTATGTCAGAACACGAATGTTTTTTTTTTTCATCCAGACATTTTATTATATTTATTTCGTCATCCAGCGATGACGACGGAGCACCGCTGCGCGGGGCTCCCATTTCTGGGGCGGTTTGCCCTTCGGGCAACTGAAGCTACCTAACTAACATAACCTACCTAGTCTTTGTGTATGCGGTCCGTAGCATGCCGATTTGATCTCAGTTGACAATTTGACGATTCGACTTTGATAGTTATAAACTAACCACAGACTAATACAGACCGGCAGTATTAAGCAATACCATGTTTCATACAGTTGTCTCTGTCAATTCTTATGGACAGCTGACATGAGTTAGAATGAGACGAATATTAAGTTATTTTGAGGCTTTACTGAGCTGTCTCCAAATACTGTCAACCGAGGCGTTAAAAAAAGTAAACAAAATACCGACCCGTCAAAGTCAATCTACGTCAAATATTAGATTATTGTGAGATTATTTGAAAAATATTTTGTGTTTTGTGTGGCAAAAGTGTAAGATACAATTTATATGAAGTGGCAAAACTGGCAAAATGTCTTGTGTAGTTCCATTTTGCCGGACTTACTCCAGATTAACAAAGAAGACCGGAGAAAAGACTGGTTTTCATCGGTAAGAACCTTTTGCTTATTTTTCAAATATTTCGTGTACATTACGCAATATAATGGTCTGGGATTACAGCAGATGCTGGATAAGTACTTTTTACATGGTTCCAAGTTGATCTTATTGGGATTTTTGGTAAAAATACAATTGTCGTAAACACGGGTAGTGTTGTAACTAAATTAAAATATATATGTCGATATTTTATCGACATGAATTATTTATGTAGGCGTTTAGACAAAATATTTTGATGTTACACGTAGTTAACTGTTAAGTTCAGGTTTCCGAAAAATAACCTTCGACAAAAATGGATTAATTGAAATGTTTTAAGGTGCGTATTTAATGTCAGGCTTGAACTTTTCTCATTGCTTACATTGACACTCGATGACTTTTAATGTGTTTATCGTTGGCATTATAACTTACTTTAATAACAAAAAGTTTTTTACGTCATACCTGGCTATAAAGTAGGAATTACCGCACGCTATGCGTGCGGAAAACCCCACTTCCTGGCCTGATAGAGACGTAAAACGTTGTACTCACCACGGGCGGTAATAAAGAAAGCCTCAGAGCGCATATTTATCGCCCTTGCCTTCGGCTCGGGCGTCAAATACCTGCGATCTGAGACATTCTTTGTTTAACCGTCCTAGGTAAGTAATGTACTAAACTGACTTCAATTCAATACTTCACCAAGGTACAGGAACATTTCCTTTCCACAATACCACATGAACTGCTTTCCGAAAGCAAATGCCCGAGTCACTATTACCCAAATCGTATCAAGTATGCCTATACAATTTGAAGATATCCGTCGTTTTCTCCAGGATCCCATCATAAGATGAACCACTGGGAAAGGATACCCTTTCTAACAAAAGATATTTTTCCATATTGGTCCACGCGTTGGGATAATCGAGAAACATACATAAAAAATAAAAAAAATCCGACGAATTGCCAACCTCATTTTTTGAAGTCAGTTAAAATTAAATTAGTTCCACTAAAAATCCACAAAATGGCCAGGGTTAAAAAAAACTTGTGTATTTTCATAAATTAATTTGTAGCGAATGTCTAAATCTTAAATGCAGTGTATTATTTTCGTAGTACTTAATGGATTTTGTTTTTAATTCGGTAAGTACCATATGAATTTTGTCATAGTATGGATGGGAAGATGGATAGAGTATAGTTTCGAGTATCGCACATTACGAATATATTATTAACAGAAATATCGATATCGATAACTTGTAAGGAAATATCTTTCGCTGCACTAAATCTCAAGCGAGTGAGAGAGCGAATTACATCGTGCGAGCGAGAAAGCGGAGACAATGACGTATGAAGACCTGGCAGATTACGTGTTTCTATCCCTTTCTTACTCGTTGTTCAGTACGTAAGTGTGAAGAGATCGGATGTATAGAAAATGTTCAATTTATTAGGGCCTATCTGCCTTTCTTTGTAATCTGTGAAAACGAATAATAATGCGTTGAATTGTGAACGATTTTGACAGTTCAGAATTTTTCGTCAGTTTCTAATATCGCGAGTTAGATTATAAACTGACGGTGTTCACGATCTAACGGTGACATATATATATATATATATATATAGGTATATGTTAATATTTTTATATTTCATATATAAATAATTAAAATTAGCATTTTTTTTCAATTATAACCGCTTCATAAACGCGCCTAGGACTGTACTGTTCTTATGAGTAAGAAAGCATCTCTACACCTGTGGAGACTTAATAAAATTTAGCACTTACGTTAAAATGTAAGGTTTTCAACACGGTCATAATACATCTACGCTCACATACGGCTCACAGACATAGACGCTAAAGTAACTGAAAAACTAAAAACCTGTGAACTAAGGTAATAATACCGAATAAATTAAATATATACACAATAGTTATTTTCACCTCAGCAGCTCGAACAAGCATATTTTGCTGCGTGAAAACAGTGAGCAAAATGCGATTTTGCTCACTCCGTGTGTCAAAGTAGCTTTTTAATTTTGATATCGAGCACTGGTGACACATCATAGTGTCCACAGTCACTGTGTCACCTGCTCTATTACAAATTCAGAATATTATAGGTGCGTAAAAGCCTAGCGATATATTTTTTAACGTGACGATGTTCTCACTGCTGAGGTGAAAAGTTGTATGTATCACACGAGAGCAAAGACTCCGTACAAGAATTAAAAGATGCTGTTTACAACACTTTAAACACAATTCACCATAAGTCTCTGTTAAATGCAACTAGAAGTGTCTTGAAGCGTGCTCGTACCTGCATAATACAAGACGGCGGCCACATTGAACATTTACTCAAGTAAAAAACCAACTGTATGAAGATATGTTTTCATTAAATTTGACCAACTTCTGCTGTTCAGATTTTTTTCTTTCCATACAATGAAATAATCCTTACATGAAACAGCCGACCCGCGTCAAAAAAAATTTGACCAACTTTATATTTTTTTAAGAATAACTCACGCTTGACCAAAAATTTTAATGAGCCAAATTTGTTTACATAAAAAAACACAATGTCTCCTTGGACACTTTTCCTCTATCTCCTTTAGATTCGGATTTCCCCATACTGTCCAATTTAAAAACAACACTCTGTATATTTCTTAGTTAGATAGATAATTTATTAATCCTAGTCGTTTTTATATTCAACACTAATATCAATGTGCTATTATTCTTCATGTTTGCGCTAAGCATGAAGAATAATATACCGAATAAAATGTAAACAATTTAACATCGCGCCATTTTTTTAAAGGGGCGGGGCGCCGTGTGTGCGTTCGGAAACTGCATCTGTAGTACCTATACCTACGCTCTTAAAAATGAAGATTGTTCAAAATAGAATCATTGATTGTTCAGCGTATGAAAATTCATGTTTTTACGTATTTAAGCAAAACTGACTTTAATTGAGATGTTCCATGTTTTATAACATTCCTCTGTACTAATTTTTTTTTGTAATTTAAACTTATAAGTATGCTAAGTGTGTAAGCTGTTTTGGGGGTCTACTTTTAAATTCGAATATCGAACTATGATTCGACCTGTTTCTGTCGTATTCTTTTTTCGTAATGAAAAAGAAAGGGACAGTAGGTACTCATAAAGTTGAAATATTCTGAATTTGTAATAGACCCCACACTATGAAATAAATGTCAGTGCTCGATATCAAAATTAACCAAACCGGCCAAGTGCGAGTCGGAGTTGCGCACGAAGGGTTCCGTACCATTATCTATAAAAAAAACTATTTTATTTTGTGTTTTTAGTATTTGTTGTTATAGCGGCAACAAAAATACATCATCTGTGAAAAATTCAGCTGGAACTATCACGGTATCAGTGAGATACAGCCTGGTGACAGACAGACGGACGAACGGACGGACGGACGGACAGCGGGGTCTTAGTAATAGGGTCCTGTTTTACTCTTTGAGTACGGTACCCTAAAAAGCTACTTTGACTCACGGACTGTTTTCACGCAGCAAAATATGCTTGTTCGAGCTGCTGAGGTGAAAAATATAATAATGTACACCTAGAACATGGTAACTGAATAACAATAATTAAATCAAGTAAAAATTTGCATTAAATAATATTACATTTATAAATTCACCTAGCAGGGCTGCTAACCCATGGAGTCTTATTTATTATCGGCCCTACCTCTTCACCGAAGGAGAGGCTATTTAAAATTAATGTAAAACATTAATAATAATAAAATAAAAAGAAACATTATTAAATCATTAGATACGGAGAACAAAATACAATGGAAAATTTTACCGTGATCGCTTGTAGGTAGTCTAAGGCGGGATTTAATAAAATAATTTGATTCGTGACAAAGATGATGTTTCTAATCATTATGTAAGTTTTAACATATTAAAAACCTGTTAGTAACTATATTTATATGTAATAATGTTTTATAATCAATAAATTACTATTCTTTCTATTTTAAACATAGTAGGCTAATATGTGGAGAATATGAAAAAATATGTGTATGATTATGCGAGCAACATTTTATGTATACGCCGTTACTGTTATAATAATGACCTATTTTTCAAAAAAATAAGCAGATTATTTCCGAACAGAAACTCTAGAGGAACTTGTTCCGTGCACAATAAGGGGTCGGAATAACTTCAAATAACTTCGGAAGGTGTTGACGCGAAGTTCTTCGGACAAAAATCAGACTGATGTGATATCATAACATCTTTATTATTCTTGCAGTTCCGTCTTATTTAAACTAAACTTTTAGCTCACGTTTATATAGAAATCGCCGGTCACCCGTTACGAAACTAGACCTCTACCTAACGTGATGGCACCAGTAGTAATGGAATGGAGCCAGTAAAGGTTACTTTTTTTCTTTAACCGTTGAAAATAAAGACTAGCAACTATATTTCTAATATGGCAACACTGAACCAAACACAATATCATTGAGATAGGTCGTTTTAAGATGGTGAATTAAAAATCAAGTGGGGTCAGTGCTTCTGTGAACAAATAATGATTTCTTAACCGAATGCTTAAGGAAGTGAGTGTAGATTTTTGCCAATTATGTGAATGTCAGTTTATTTTATGGATTGCTATAAATATCTTTCAATTAATGTCGTAATTAAACAATTTGAGTTGTTCATTGGATTCGCCAAAGTTACGTTTCTCCAATAATGGATACTTATCGATAACTATGATTTTTAACTGTACATTATTACAAAAAGTGAGTCTATTCGTCCGAGCGCGGCTGACTGTATACTGGGCAAAATCTATAAGATAGAGCGAGACAGGAAACATTATCTTCTCTATCTCGCTCTATCTTATATCGTATGCCCCGTATGCAGTACGACGCGTTCAGACGTCTGGACGCTGTCTTCCGTGCTCGGACATCTGCACAGCTGGCACAAGATCGAGATCTATCCGTCTGTTTCTAAATAGAACACTTAGAAAGAGACGGATAGACTGCCTCGGCGCGAAACAGCCTAAAAGCTAGCTCCACACAATATATGCGGTGGAATGAGATAAAAGTACATATGTTTTTCTCCCTTTAACGCCTAGTTGCGTCCTGTCCTGTATGATGGGCCATCGTATTTCGCGGTAATAACCGCCCAACATTTTTGGTACATAAGCTTTAATTGCCTACTGTACTTTTCTGCATACCATCATCAACAACTCATTGAGACGATTCTAACGAGCCCAAACTCGATGGGGTTGTGTCGTTTTATTGCGGAGTTCCTTATGGCGACCTTCATGTTCCAGCATCAGATCAGCTCCATGTCATCATAATATTGCATTTTCATGTAATATACATATTCATGCAAAATTTCAGCTCAATCGGAACCCAGGAAGTGGGTCAAATTTAACTTGCAAGATTTGATTACAGACAGACAACGGGACAGGTGAACGTAAATAAAAGCTTGTAATTGTAAAAATACACGATATTTTCGTATCCTGTCCTGTCCCGTAAAATATAAGCCACAATAAAAACAACCTATACGAAAACATTGTGTTATCCCAGTGCCCATTATTGGGGTATCCATTATTGGGGTCTATCCATTACTGGGTCTCGAGAAGTATCCATTACTGGAGATTGGGTGACCATAACTGGAGCTTTGACATATTTTTGCTTAAACCAATTATTCTCTTAATCTACGGGTATGTCGCTTCAATTAGCAAAAAGCAAATATTTCATTTCTTACGGATATATTTTATAGTTTTTCTACTCCTGTACCGTTATCTGTCATTTATATAGGCTGTAGCTCAAATACAATGACAACACTAATAAGTCGTTGCAAAACTCTATGCTCTATGGCCCAAAAACGCACTGTTTAGCGTACTTTTTTGGTTCATACATTTTTCATAAAAGCACTGTTTAACTTTTTTTTTAATCGGCCGCTATATAGCAGTGGTGCCAACTTCATAAACAAATATTTCGAAATAAAAGTATTGATTTACGATTTAACATTTGTAAATTATAAATTATTTACTACAATAATAATAAATCATTATCTATTGTGTGTTAAATTACATGTTTTATAAATTATTGGTATTATTTATAAAAATAAACAGTTCGAATTCGGGCCGGGTCCGGATTTGGTTTAGTTCGGATGGCAAGTGCAAACAAATTAAAAACAAAACAAACCATAAGCAAGAGCTGTCACATTTCCGATTTCCCACCAAAATACAGTTCAAAATGAATAGACGAAAGATGATAAACTATTAGTCCTAAGCTATTAAGATTTTATTCGTGTTTGTGACGACAAAAGTGTACGTTCCTTTTAAAATGGTCGAAGAAATTAATAACTGCACTCCTGAAGAAATTGTGTGAGTAGCAAAAGTACGAATAGAAAACTTTCTGCCTGAAAAGTTTAACTCTTCTGTAGTCTGCTATTTATTTAAAATTTGTCGTAGAAAAAGTATTGTATGCAATGGTGTATAACTGGTCTAAAAACGCTCGTGGTGCCTTTAATTGCGATGCTCGCCAAGGCTCGCATCGCAACCCACGCCACTCGCCTTTTAAGACCCTTCTTATACAACAGTTGCATAAAATACTATTATCTACGCACATATCATTAGTGCTCTAAAATGCGTTCAGAAACCGTCGGTAATGACCAGCATTATTACAACCAATTTTACTATGACAACTTTCTTATCTGTGGTAGTAGGTAAAATCTGTACTGTAATGTTATTACTGTACAGATTATCGGTATCGTTATAAGTTTAAATTTGGAACAGCTGTCAAAACTCAAGTGGGTCTCTAGTCTAGTATCTATAGATATTAATAGTATTTTATGCAACTGTTGTATAAGAAGGGTCTTAAAACGCGAGTGGCGTGGGTTGCGATGCGAGCCTTGGCGAGCATCGCAATTATAGACGCCACGAACGTTTTTAGACCAGTTATACACCAATGCATACAATACTTTTTCTAGGACAAATTTTTAATAAATAGAAGACTACACAATTGTTAGCCTTTTCGGGCAGCAAGTTTTCTATTCGTACTTTTGCTACTCACGCAATTTCTTCGGGAGTGCAGTTATTAATTTCTTCGAACATTTAAAAAGGAACGTACACTTTTGTTTTCACAAACACGAATAAAATCTTAATAGTCTAGGACTAATAGTTTATCATCTTTCATCTTTTCATTTTGAACTGTATATATTTTGGTGGGAAATCGGAAATGTGACACTTCTTGTTTATGGTTTGTTTTGTTTTTAATTTGTTTGCACTTGCCATCCAAACCAAACCGAATCCGGACCCGGACTGAATTTGAACTGTTTATATTCATAAAAATGTGTGTTAAATTACATGTTTTATGAATTCTTGTTATTAAACAAGAATTTATAAAACATGTAATTTAACACACAATAGATAATGATTAATTATTATTGTGGTAAATAACTTATAATATACAAATGTTAAATCGTAAATAAATACTTTTATTTCAAAATATTAGTTTATGAAGTTGGCACCACTGCAATATAGCGGCCGATTTAAAAAAAGTTAAACAGGGCTTTTATGAAAAATTTATGAACCAAAAAGTACGCTAAACAGTGCGTTTTTGGGCCATAGAGCATAGAGTTTTTCGACGACTTATTAGTGGTGTCATTGTATTTGAGCTACAGCCCATATAAATGACATATAACGGTAAAGGAGTAGAAAAACATTGTTATTTTATTGTTGATGAAAATAAACGACCTCCTTAAAGTATCCATTACTGGCGCCATCACGTTACACTTAATTACTACGCATCTTGGCATCGTGGTGTCAAGGTATAATTGTGGGTGAGCGTTGAGGTGAGCTAAAACAAGTTACAGAAAAGTGTATCTAAATAATTTTCGTAAACCATTTTGCACATCTCTGGTCGAGACCTCCGAAAGGTTTGTCTACCTCGCCGATAACATTAGGTCGATACGTTGTGCTCTTCGGTCCCATTTAAGTAAAAAACAGTGTCAAAACGAATGATTAGTTCAGGATAAGGCTACGTTCAGATCTTAGAAAAAAATATAAAACTAACAATAGAACGAATCTTTTTTCAAAAGAACAGCGACAAAAGTTTTGTAGAAGTTGCAAATATTGAGATAAAATTATACTTAGGTACAATAATTAACATGTAACATGTTTTTTATTACCTTTTTATTCAAAATTATATTAATTATCCACTTACTAAAGTGTGATCATAATAAATGCATTTCTAAATTCAAAATAAAGTTATATCAGTATATGTCTATACTGTGACGCTCGGGTCATGTGAGTTCACAGCCGCTGCGTCCGCGCGAAATTTTTCACGCGCGGCCGGGACAGCGCTAAATACCTACTTTCGCAGGAATACCCGGCCTTAAACGGCCACTTTTTTTTTATCTAAGTACATGTTGCAAAAATGTTGGAATCAAAATGACAAATTTTAATATTATTCTCCATCTCCAAGGCACAAATATTTTATGTTATTAGGTAGGTACGAAAACTTGTTTCTATTAATCATGCTTACTGCGTGGACTTTCTGTAACATGGTCTCTCATCGACGGAGGCTCGTAGCGTGCCTTATTAACTGTACCTACAAGGAAAATTGACAAACAAGTTTAAAACAGCTTGTGGATTTGGTATAGTTTATACATATACATTTAACCATAAATACGTGCAATAAGACACATTTTTCTCATTCCTCGGAGTTCTTTTAAACAGTGAACAAGTTTCGCAAATATACTTTTAAAGATGTCAAAACTACTACTAGAATATGTTACAAACAGTCATATAGAAAGTAAAAAAAGTTTATTGAAAACAAGATTATGGTTTTATAGTTTATCATACTGCCTCATGATCGTTATTGCATTAATACTGCTTCGAATAGACTTCAGTGCTGCCGAGGATCATTTTGTGAGACTGTACCACCACAACCGCTGGCTGCTCATTACTTCGTGGTTTAATGTGAGTTACTTAACTAATACCCACATACTCAAATTACCTACATTTTGACACCTTTAGTTGATCCCAGTTCTCTAGCGATGAGAGCCCTTTTCCTCTCAGGGCACAAGTTCGCCTCAGCGTCCAAGAGAGTTTTTCAAATAATCAGATATTTGCAAATAATTATATGTTTCTTATTTCGTCCGCGTGTGTTCGAGCTCCTTAGTTAAAAAAGAGTAGGTAATATGTCCATTATAGCATTGTGTAACCCACGTAAAAGTGGTGGAACATGAAAAGCAGTAAGAGTGACGTGTTATTTTTCCACAAAATCAAAGAAGAAAAATGTTGACTTTATTCGAATCAAAATATTTTTTCGTCGATATGAATTTAATGTCGGAGTTATCTCAATCTATATTAAATAGGCTTGTTCAAGACTTTTGTATGAAAAGTGCATGGTGTCTGACTTTTTTCGAAAACCGCGAATATCACTTGAAACTTGAAGCAGTAGATAGCAAAGCGTACCTACTATATAATAGCCGGGTAAGCATGGTAAAACTGCACTGAGCGAAAAATGGTTTTCCATTTATAACTCTCACATGCTATTCAGAAAATCGGTTAAAAGTTTTTTTTTCTTTTTAGCCAAACTGCTAATGCGATTTCTTTGTGATTTGTATATGTTGTATATATACACGGTGTTCCCGGGAATTTTCGTAAACTTCGGCATATTGCAGAGTACATTCACAGAAACAAACTAGCATAAGTATTTCTCGAGCAAAACAAAAAAAAATAAAAAATAATTGTTCAAATTAGTTTAACGTTTGGCATTAACGGTTATTGTCTTATTGTACTAGGGTCTTGAAACACATGAAATAAATAAAAAATTGAAACCTTATTAAATTTAAAAAGCCATTTACACTGGTTAAATCTGCAAAACTGATTAAATTAAACATTGAATATCTTGCTAACAGTAAGAGTTAAGATACGACTGTCTTGGAGAAATTAACTTCATTTGATCTAAACTATGCCCCCTTGCTATTAACGGAAATTGTCATGAACACGTTGTATAATTAGGGGCATTTATTTAAACATAATATGACTTATTTATCTTTATAATACATAGTTAATATTTAAGCTGAAAGTTTTTAATATATTTTTTGTATAGGCACTTGCGATATGGCGACAGTTAACAAAGTTACTTATTTTATTTATAATTGAATATTATTACACATAATATTTTTCTAAAAAGACATACTCGTACCTGGATCAATAGTGTGAAAAAAGAGTTCCACGCAGACGAAGTTAAAAAGGAAAAGTTTATTAAGAGGGCGTTCATGTGCTCACTAACGCCGCTGGTAAATAATTGTGATTATTTAAAAAAGGAGGCCGCTATGCACTGTATTTTGTATTTAATTATCTCTTGAACACATCATAATGGTTTTTTCATCACTCTTGCTCATAAATGGTGTTATTCCATGCCTGTATTGTATACAGAAGGACAATGGCCTAAATTGTTCCCGCGGGAATAATGGTCCCAAGGGATTACTCGAGTAATGAGCTTGTGTGTGATCTGATTGCTTTAAGCAAATCTAAACGGCCGCGCGCTACAAGAATTCTGCTCTGTGATTGGTTGAAAATAAAATCGAGCAGGCCATGCGCTGCAAGAATACTGCTCTGTGATTGGTTGAAATATTGAAGCTACGCGCTCCACTCGCACTGATGAAGTAATAATGTTGTCAATTTCATAAATTTTTGATTGGTGCGCTTGTAGAAAACATAGACTTTACTGTCTTTCGTAGTTATTTATTTCCTCGCAAATGTGATGAAAAACATTGTGTTTAATAAGGGGCGTAAGAATATTGCAAACGAGAGTCTATCAGAAGCCCGACGCCGGAGGCGGAGGGCTTTTGATGACTCGAGTTTCTGGCAACTAGTTTTGCCCGCGACTTCGTCCGCGTGAACTTTAGTATTAACTTCCATTTGTTAATTCATCCACTACCGTTAGGTAATAATTCCTAAGATAGCATTCAATGTCTGCAAAATATAGATAATTTACCTGTAGGGCAAGAGTCACCTATAACTGTTCTGCCGTTTTAAGGTGTCTGAGTAGGTAACAATCATCCAAAATTACAGACGTTTGCAATTATATTATGATTATGAGTAGAGAGTGAAGAACTATACCCAATTATGGTTTTCAATACTTGTGTGAATGTTGCTCTTGTAAAAAAGAGTCATGTACAATTTATTACTATTCTTATAAACCATTCAATTTAGTTCAGTTTACATGTACCTATCACTTTGAGGGCTGAATTACGAAAGTGACTACTTCCTAACCAAGTAACCACTGCCATGAAGCCCGGTTTTTTTTATGAAACATGCACTTACTGAATTCGTACCGCTGCGCTCTCTCTTATTAGTCGTAAAAGCGATTGTTGTGAACTCGAAATTGGAGCCCCGGCAGAATGTAGAAGCCTAGAGCTACTTTCCTCCTTCCAAGTAGCCACCTTGTAACAATTTGAAGCTAGGCGGAAGGCTTTTCTTTTCAACAGAGCCTTGAGTCCCGGCAGATGACCAAAGAGGGAGTAAGATCGATGCAATATCGTTCTATATCTCTCGCACGCCCGCACCTCCTAATTCCAATAATAAAAAGAAAAGCAGCCTTAAACAGCCAGCCTTAGACCTTAAATTTCAAAAGACTGCATAACTTTAGTGGCCTCAAGGGATAAATTAAGGAACCACAGAACGCCATTGGCCCTCCAAGACCGAACCCTGGCAGCGGCCTGAAGGTGGAACCTCTTCTGAAGGTCAAAAAGGCTCAGAAGTGGAACCTCATCAGTCATCACCTCCATCCCAGAAATTTGATTTCAGACCGAAAGCGAACTTCAGTCCACTCAAAATCCTGTTGTTAATTTCACTTACCTAAAGTCCTTCAGCTTGTACGAATGGATAAATTGCATTTTAATTGTATGTCCTTTTTGCCTCCCTAGGTATATTTTTAATGACACTAATTGTACGCAGAAACTATTTTAGCTTTTTAATCGACTGCAAAATAAGGAAGACGTTCTCAAACTGGTTAAAAGTATTTTTTTTTAATATTTGTTACCTTAGAACTCCTTCATTTAGGAACCGATTCGTACAATTATTTTTTCATTTGAAAGTATATGCTTCCAGATTGGTCCCATTGTTTTCAAAACGCCCGTTGAATAATGTGGTCCATGATGAATTGAGAGAACTCCTCAATTTTATTTGGCATGCGTGTAATTATTTCATTATTTTCTGTTGTAACTCATGTATTCACACTCGAAAACCACAAATTTGGTGAAGTGGAACTGATGATGAAGACCACAGATGACTTATGGAACTCCTCATTGATGTAAAGTGTCACATATTCTGATATGATTCCGTTTAAGTAGCAACTAATGTAGTGAAAAAGCTGATTCCGAGATCCTCGAGGAATCGACGGAATTCTTCAAATATTATCATCAGCCTACATATAGCGATTTGGGTTTTTTCATTGATAATCAACGTTTTTTTCGGAAAGCAATTCATGTGGTATAGTGGAAAGGAAATGTGGAAATGTTTATTTATGTGGCTTGGCGCAATACAGAATTGAAGTTGGTTAAAACTTTGCATTAGTAAATTATCTTGTATATTATTGGGCATGTGAGCTAATCAGCTACATTCTAGTCTAGCATACATTGTTAGTTAATTTTCAATTTCAAACAGTTGCGTTGCCTCTTGCTTCAGAAAGAAACTGACTGTTATTTATTCGCTCGCTACCAAACCAATATTTTCACAGACAACTGAACCTTATATCATGATCATGAAGTTTCAAAGCGCGTTACACTGTTTAAATTTATGTCCCACATATAATACAACTAATGCTTAAAATACCAATTTTCAAACTTGACAAATCGTTGATTCATGGCGTGACAGTATTCCTGATGTGTTCGGCATGCATCCAGTTTAGTTGACCCCTTAATGTATAACAACTATTGATATCTGTCGACGTTGTTATGCTGGTCATTCAATGTTGGCAACTTCTGAACTATCCAACCTATTTCATCTGCTTCTTCAAACAACTATTACGGGCTGAGAGGTCAGAATATTTTGGTATATTGCCGCAAGCCCTCTATTTTTTTCTCACACAATTATCTACCTAATCGCTAGACCATTATTTCATGGAATGGCGTAAACATTCAGATGGACTTGAGTCATTTTGACTTTAAGATATTGAAACGTTGACTTGTCTTTCATACGTCAAGTTCTGCATATAAGTCGAATTGCTTACGCTATTATACTGCTTACTGTTTGACACTTAAAACCGAAAATGGCGTGCCTTGAAACAAAAATATTTGGTCTCTTTACAAAGTTTCATTCCCTTTTTCGTCCCTAAATGGGATAAAATTTGACATTAATTATAGCTTATGTCCTATTCTGATATATAAGGTACATAACTGGAAATTTTTATAAATATTCGTCCAGTAGTTTTTGAGATTTATCGGAACGTACATCCATCCATCCATCCAAACTTTCGCATTTATAATTAGTAGGATAGTAGGATTAGTAGGATATTAGTAGGATAGGATAGGATGTACTATTCCGTTGCTGGATTCGTCAATCTCTGCGTCCAAAGTTAAAACGGCCGTTTTTCTTTTGAGTTCATATATCGAGTCTAGTAATAAAAACTAGTTTGATGTATTCACAAGGCACTTACATACGAAATACAGTGTATAGCGGCCTCCTTTTTCAATATCTATCGTTAACCGTTATCGTTTATCGTTACCTATCTATTGTTAATTTAAGAATCACAATTATTTACTAGTAGCGCTAGTGTGCCACGCCTTCTTAATGATTTTCTTTTCACATTTTTCGCCGGTTCATTTAAGAGCCCTAAAAACCAACATTTTGCATATCTACACGCCTTAAATGCCGGTGCATTCTGTTTGCAGCTTATATCATTAGTGTACACGCCAATCTGCATCTACTGCGACTGGCGCGAGCTTCGAGGCTCCGGTAGAGCGAACCATGTCACGATTCTTAACAAAATAAGATTCGTATGTTTCTCCAGCATCCTGTTTCCAGCTACTTGCGTAAGTTTCTCAGCTAACTAGCGCGTCTCTAATACATGCACGAGTAACGCGGTCCGTATGTATCTCTGTTTGTTTTAAACCGCTGACTTGATTGACGCTGTTTTTTAAACCGATGTAGTTTGAGTCAGAGAGAAAGATGTCGGATACATTTATCTCGGAATATCCTCTAAAGAATTCTCTTTATTTAGGGGGTGAATTTTTTTTATCCAAGTTCAAGTCAAGAATTCGACGTTTAGTCAAGCATTTTTATACGTGAGTTAGTGAGTGACAAGTTTATTGTCTAATGTAGATTTAAAAGATACACACAAACGTTAATGCAACTCATATATGTCAAGTAGTGGCTGAAAGTGACAAATTATCGGCCTATATTAGAGTTACAAAATGTGTCCCCGGCATGTTATAGGGGTATCTCGGCTTCCATGACTCTAAAACTCCGCACGATAGAGACCAGCTGGTCGATCACGTAACGCATTCTACATACGTTAGGTAGATCTAAATGTCAATTTTTATATGGAAAAATGACAGTTGAATCTACCTAACGCGCGTTCAAAAAACTCCCAGGGGTAATCACGTAACGTTCCGAACGGGCGTCGGTACAATTTAACTGTAATTTTTCCATATAAAAAGTGACATTTAGACCTATCTGACGCACGCTGGCGTACGCGCGTCTTGTAGATCTAAATGTCACTTTTTATATAGAAAAATGACAGATAAATTGTTCTAACGCGCGTAAGGTTTAAACAAGGTTTAAGGGGTAAACACGTAAGGTTTTGAACGAGCGTTAGGCCAATTCAACTGTCATTTTTCCCATACCAAAAATGACATTTAGATCTACCTGACGCGCGAACTTACAATGCACTACGTAATCGACTAGCTCAGATGTGTATATAATCACGTAACGTTCCGAACGCGCGTCGGGTGGGTAATTTAACTGTCAATTTTCCATATAAAAAGTGACATTTAGACCTATCCGACGTTCGTACAATGCGTTACGTGATCGACCTACTGAAACAAAAGTGATAAGTATTCTAGCCAGGGACGTCCGTTCCTGACAATGAAGACTGAATGGAACCGCGGCACTTGTCAGGCCTTAGCTACAGTCACCGGCATAAATATATGATGGAACAAAGGCCGCAAAAATATCTGATGACAACTCTATTCCTAGAGCTGTAAGAGCGTGTCAGATATTTTTGCGGCCTTTGATTCATCATATATTGATGCCGGTGAATGTACTCTATCAACAAAGGCCTGTATTTTGAATTTTTTTCCAGTTTAGTTATTTAAAACATAATTTATAACTCTAAACATGTATTTTGCTGGTATCGATAAACTAAATTTAGTTGCCTAAGTTAAGACGCGTTGCCGTTGTTGTCAATTTAGCGCGCCTGTCTAGGAGGAAGTAGATCGCCACTTAAACTTATATATTTAGTTAGTGCTTGTTCGGAACTGCCACAAAATTCCGGAACGAGCTTTTAACACATTGAAATGATATAGCAATCGTCTTGGTTCCTTCGCTCCCTCTTGCGTTAACGCGTAATCAATTATGTGTGAACGTGACGCCCTTATAGTCAGATGAAATCAGAATGGAATTTTTTGTTCCAAGATGGCGACCCTAAGTAGAACTGTTGAATACGATTTGCGCAGTTGGTAGAGTGGCTACAAAGCAGACGGGTCGCTATTGCCCACTCCCACCTACTCTCTAGCTAGAGTATTGAGACGAAAAGGAGGCATGAAGAATCCCCGTGAAGTCACTGGTATACATGTATATGGGTCAGGCCGTAGATTTTGCCACAAAAGGTATAACCTACCTCCCCGCTCCTTTTTTTTACCTTTAATACGTAATATTGATTTCTCAACCACGGCATTGTATTCTCTAAGAAATGGTGAACAGCGGCCACTAAAAATATTTCAATAAATCCATAAACTTAGGAAGTTACACGATATAATTTCACGAAAAACGTCGAAAATGTCATAAAAAAACACAAAGCCGCTTAGGTAATCATAAATTTGATAATCTTTTTGATTTGACGTTATAAAATGATAGATACCTATCCGCCTTTTAAATATCGTTTCATGTTTCCTAAGAAAGTACATTAATTTTCTCACATTTAACAAAAAACACACAAAACCATTTTCTGCGCTACTTTGACTGCGTAACTAACGTCTCCCCATTTTGTGGAGTTAAACATTAGCAGTATTTGTATTAGAGTAGTGCCAACACCTACGCTACCTTCTGTATGGTAAATGACGCGGTAGCGACCTTATTTTTGTCGGTGGGCTGTCAACTTTAGTTCAAAGTGGAAGGTAACCAGTTTGTCGCGGAGTACATTTTTTAAGATTTCAACATTTCAAGGTAAGTTTTGGATGAATATTTGTTATTGTTATTGTGCCCTATTTAGTAAAGCGTGTGTAATCTTTCAAGGCTAAAAAAACCTGGAAAAACAGTGTATTTATCGAGTTATGATTGATTATGTCTGCGTCACGTTACGCAGAATGGCAGTATGCTACCTTGCGCTACTTAGTAAAGGTGTATGCGCACTTACTTGCTTAGGTTTTTTGGTTTTTAAATATGTTTTTTTTTGCCTTCGGTTCACAAACTACTAATATTATATATTTATTCCAAATATTTAATGTAAAAATCACACATGTTGCGAACCTTAACTATTTTGCGTCCCTGTTTTGCGTCACTCTGCGTATCCGATTCGTAAAAAAATCTGCGTCACCGCTGCGATCTTTGTGGCAAAATCTACGGCCTGACCCATATAAGAATACGATTATGTACCAGGCGACGGTTTCATGACTAGGGCAATACTCTGTATTATAAGAGAAGTGTTGGGTGTACTTTAAAGGTTGACTCATGCTAGAACGGGCCGAGTCTGGCCCGGGCCGTTTTCTAAGAAAAACGTCGGCGTTTTTACGCGGCCGCGGCCGAGCCATACCCAAGCCCGGCTGAGCCACGGCCGAGGCTCGGAAGCGGCTCGGTGTCGGCACGGCTTGGCCGGGCTTGGGTATGGCTAGGCCGCGCAAAAAGGCCGTCGTCTTTCTTAAAAATCGCCCCGGGCCGGACACGGCCTGCTCTAGCGTGAGTCATCCTTAAATAGTTGAACCGCGGACTGTGCACGAGTTTCATAAAAGTTTTCATTCAACAAAGAAATCATTAAATTATAGACGAATTTATAAAATACTAGTTGCCCGCGCGGCTTCGCCTGCGGATTGCAAATAACGCAGACAGACCTGCGAGATAAAATATGTATGTGTGAAAGAATTTTTGAAATCAAATAATCGTTTCCGGAGATTATCTATTACCTAAGTACATACAAACTTATAAACTTGCAAATATATTACAGTCTCACAGAATGTTCCCCTTTATAATATTAGTAGGTAGGTTAGGGCCCACAGATGTATGAATATAAGGAGATCGGACATGGCGGCCGATTTGTATAGAGTGAGCCTGTCGCAAGTACATTAACCCACGCAACTCCCAATCAATTGACAAGACAAAGCACGCACACATCTAAAACACACACACTTGTATACCTACACGCTTATTTGACAATAAACGCGCATCATATCAGGCATTTTGGGAAAAAACTTAATATTCTCTGCGATCAGCACGCGTGCACAGTATGGCAGTGTATGCCCATTGAGCATACAGCTGAGACACGGCCGCCGGCGGCTTGTCCTCTCTCTAGTATTCTATGCTCTGAGTTAGGGCCTATACTTAGATCACGACTTAGATTTTATTAATTTGTTGGCAACAAGTAAAAAAAGTTTATCAAATTTATATGTCTGATATAAACATACTCAATACATTATTGAAACTAGCAGTTAAATCCATCCTTGTAACAGTTCTCAGACATCCTGTTCTGGAGGCTATGGGTGAAGGACCGCGAGCTGGTGGTGCCGACGGCAGTGGACGTATTGGTGCCGATGTGGCTGCAACACTGTCTCCACACCATCACCCTGATCATCATCATACTGGACCTGCTGCTGGTACCCAAGCGGAGACCCAGGAACCTCGCGTTTGGAGTCGTCGTGTTAACTCTGTTCCTAGCTGCGTACGGTGTTACGTAAGTGAAGACATTGGATTTTATTCAGCACACAAGCATCCTTTTCTATTCAGAGGCTCCTTTTCACGTTCTTAAATTAATCGAGCATGCGACGTGAATATTTTTTTGTACTCGACGATTAAAATATGTGTATTAAGATTTCATAGAGAATACTGCAACGTCACTCTTTTCATAGTTGTAGTCCATGTTACTGTCGAAACAATCGAAATAACTACTTTTCGATACGCTCCAGACAAATAAAATAAATTCGACCAATCACGTGGCTGCTTTACTGAACTGTAATGAATTGGACCAATAAAATCGCTTTGATGTCGTACGCTCGTTGATGTCTTTTAAGATATCAACAAGCGTACGAGCGATGAGCTGCACTTCGTTTCAACAGTATCGAGTTTGTTTAATTAGTTCAGTTGACTCGTAGAAAATTAATTTTAATGAACTCGTACAAAAAGTATTGTTCACAATAGTGTTATAATCAAGCTTTTTAATCTCGTACCTTACTTAGGCCACTCAGCAAGCTTCGTGGCCTAAACACGGTACTCGACTAAAAAGCTCTCTATTATAACACGATTGTGAAAAATACTATTGATGCGTTAAATTCCCACAATTATGTATTATATTACATAATTGTAAATTAATAACACTTTTGTGCTTGATAATTAAAACATTACAAGTTCCTCAAAAACATTAGTTTATTTTTGTCAATCGATTGTAAGCAAACACAATCCAGAAAAATTAAAGCAGCTTGCAATAGACATTGAGATCCTCGTTTGATCTGTATCATGCCCCAGCATAAGAAATTTTGCTGTCGTCGATATTTTTCAATAGAGATCATCCTATTCGGACGGCCCGAGAATTGGCATTAAAATTAATTCCTGGGTCTAAATACATGTCGTCGTCAACCTGTTTTATGGCTATTTCGCATAAAAACAACCTAATTCTGCATAAATAAGTCATTCTTGCAATACTATAATAATTTACTTTCAAGGGTCAATCAACCTTTTCCTGTTGTTATTTTGTCGCGGTAAGCCAAGAGACAACAGTGACAGTGTTTCTTAGAAAAAATACTATGCTAAGGAGATGCGCCACCATGGAATGGGTTTACCAATTTAACAAAAACACGTGCTTATTGGATTTAAATCCCATAAAATGATAATTTTAAAGACTGACCCAGGGGACGTAACCATGGCAACGAGCAGCAAAGCATAGTTGATTGACCCTCAAAACAAAGTTTTAACCGACTTCAATTCAGTACTCCGCCAAGCCACAGTAACATTTCCACATTTTTTTTCCAATTTACCACATGAACTTTCGAGAACAAAAGCGTTGATTTTAGACCAATAAACCAAATCGCTGTATGTGGGCCGATAATATTTGAGGACTTCCGTCGATTCTTCAAGGATCTCAGAATTACCTTTGGCACTTCATTGTTTGCTATTTCAAAGGAATAATATCAGAATCTGTGACGTAGGTACTTATATAGTTTGAAGTACATCATTGAGAAGTTTCACAAGCCATCTGTGGTCTTCATCATCACTTCCACTTCACCAAATTTATGATTTCCGGGTGTAAATACACGAGTTATAATAGAAAATACCGAAATTACTACACGCGTGCCTAATATATTTGAGGAGTTCCCTCAATTCCTCATGGTTCCCATCATCCAACTGGGGTTTTGGAAACAATGGGACCAATCTGGAAGCATATACTTTCAGTTAAAAAAAGAATTGTACGAATCGGTTCATAAATGACGGAGTTCTGAGGTAACAAACATTAAAAAAAAAAAAAAAAAAAAAAAAATACATCTGAATTGAGAACCTCCTCCTTTTTTTTAAGTCGGTTAAAAAAAAACAATTTTATAAGTCTTTCTAGTTTCACCATTTAGTTTTCTGCAAATGTACAGTATCCCTTATAACACGCCTATTTACACGTTTTTATTTAATTTCACCGCACCCTGTGTTTGTAATTAAATTTTTCTTACCTAATTTTAACAATCCCCCGGAGGCCAGTCGAGTTCAAATTTTTTACACACGTTGAAGTCAGGTGTTCGAAAGGCAAAGTACATATATACAAGACCGCAGTACGACCTGCGATGATATATGCTGCGGAATGTTGGCCGCTTAAAAATAGCACACAGCAGGAAATGCGAATGTTGCGATGGTCGGCAGGTGGTGTCACCCTAAGGGATAGAGTACCCAATAAGTATTTGCGTGGAAGTCTAAAGGTGAGACCTATGTCTGAAAAGCTAGCCGAGGCACGGTTACGCTGGTACGGCCACGTGATGAGAAGACCCGAAGACCACATGACAAGGAAAACACTGAGCTTGGAATCGGGACCGAGACGCCGCAGTAGGCCCCGACTCTCATGGATATCCCTAGTTAATAAAGATCCTAAAGACCTAGAATTAGACCCTCTGACGACCCTAGACCGACTAGCCTGGCGAAAGGCGATTGGAAGAGCCGACCCCAAATAAAAATGGGAAAATGCCGGAGAAAGAAGAAGTTGAAGTCAGGTGAAAATGTTATATTACCATTGAGTACCAGTGAGTTGATCTGGTGATGGAGACGGAAGGTGACCATAGGAACATCTATTTTACTCACGACAAAACCATCGTGTCGGTGCTCGTTAGAATTGTCTTTAAGTATCAGATTATGGGCTTTGGTGAAAGAAAATACATAATTACGTTTCAACAACTTAATAGAATCGTTTATTAATCGTTTTATATCAGCACCAGGCAGCCATCACGTCTGACACCTGATACATAGTCATCAGCTCTGAAGAAGATAATAAGGAGGCTAAAGTTTAAGGTTGAATACCAGTAAGGCAACAATGTGCTAGATTAATGTTTGCATTACAAATTCAATACTCAAACAGTCTTGACGAGTAGTGAGAACACCGCAAAAAAAATACAGACGGCAATAAAAGCTTGTCTCAAAAATTATGTTTTTGTATGTTTTCAGATGCGGCCGCAGTATAATGATCAACGAACACATTTACCCGCTCCTAAGGCTGTTTTCTGGCTACAATTTTATTCCTTTAGTAATATTTGTGAGTGTTGAACATTTCTTCTATTTCACGACACAGTGGTTGATCCTAGATTTAGTCTGGGGTCGGGGAACGCAAACAAAGGCTTTGATTTCCTTGCTAACATTTCCAAGTCGCCAGCTAGATATTGCAGAAGCTAAAAGAGATAAAATAGACATAACGTCTAGGAAGGGTTTTATAGCGAAAAATGTAAACGGTACCAACAAAATAAACACTTCGTAGAAGTTGTACAAACATTAAACTAAGCACATACCTAAACATTGTGATAAACGTACGTAAAGATACACAATTATACTGTTAAATTTATTATTTAGTTTCAAGTAATTTATGTACAGTCCACGTCAAAGATATGTTCACACTTTGGCACCTTAGTCCATTGTAACAATGTGTAAAATTCAAACATCTCTTTGACGTCGTACAGTCGACCTACCTAGTAAGTTATAAATTATAATACTGACAACGAGTGAAAACAATAAAACTCATGTATAACTGATTTCGATTTAGTTTTCTTTTTAACCCTAACATTAGAGATCTCATTACATTTATATTATAAAGCAGTGGCGTGGCGTCTATAGAACTCGATTTCCACTGACTTCAGTACAGTCAGCATCAAAAGTAGCTATGCAATCGAGGACGTCAAAAGCTCTTATTCCCTTTTAATAAAGACTTTTGACGTCTTCGTTTGCATAGCTACTTTTGATGCTGACTGTACCAATTTTTGACAATAGTGCATTTTTTTCTGTTGTAGTTAAGAAAAAGTTAGCTTCAGCTCTTGTACGGATATAACAATATATTGATGTTTGATGATGGCATTAAAAATAATATTTATTCGTAGGGTGGAGTGAGTGTAAGGAGGTCTTTAATAATATTAATAATAAATAATATTAAAATTCATTATTTCGGAAATAAATCCATAGCCTGTTAGATTATATTAGATTAGATTTATTTATTTCGAGATAAAAATTACGATTTAGTAAAGGCTTATTAACTAGGTTAGTAAAGTTCAAATTGGGCTACACTTTTTATTTGTCCTACCCAAGACTTAATTATAGGGTCATCCGACCTTTCTGCAACCACATTCATGATGCTGTTGGAGCTATGCCTGACACGACCTAGCAGTGAGCCGATCTTTTAGCGGATTATAGCTTGGAATCCGTCTATTCGGACATCCGCAAACATACCCGACGCACTACACCACCTAAGCAACCCTATCAGCATCCTGAATACGTTGTTATACGGTATATACCTGGTCCACAGGCTACCCCAGTAAAAGGATTGGCAATATGCCTTAAATAAAGTAACCTGCACTTCAGTCATACATCGGGAAAACCTGCGGGTAAGCATGTTGCTCCGTACTGCTAACGCCCTACACTCTCTGTCAATATCTTGGTCATTGTTAGCTACTAACCCGGGCTAACACACCCTGTTAGAGGCTTCAGCCGCTGGGCCCAAAATGAGTGAACTGAACTCGAATAAGGGTCCGGATTAGATCGCCCGGTATAACCCCGCTAAGCTATAGCTTCCAAGAAGCGTGGCATACCGAAGATGTGTGCGGTATCAATTTTTTGTACTCAAACGTTGGTACCTTTGATGGATGTTTCATCCGCTGTCTGTAGGCCGGCGTCCCGACGGGGGACTCTGTATGTGTAACTGTGTGTTTGTGTAACCGTATGTGATGACGCCGCCGAGTCCCGGGGAACGCTCTCGTCTCCTGGGCATCCGCCTCGTAGGCGAATCAAACTCACGTCACCAAGTTAACCTTCACTTGCCGGCATAAAACAAAACTCCTTGATAGGAGTGCCTGGCCTCACTTATGAACTGATTCCAATAAACATATAACAATATCGTGAATTCTTTCTCAAAACAAAATACACTCAAAAAATGGGTCACGCCGTTCAAGCAAGCTAAAACCACGTTTTTCTTTGGTTAGAAAAACCCAACACGTCAAACGTCAAACAGTGAGGCGTTTTTTACACAGAGTATCAAAACGAGTGCTACCAGCGATAAGGACTGGTACCGAACAATCCCCCGCTCCAGGCAGAGGAGCTCTGTCTGCTAATAAATGGGCAGGCGGGCTAAGCTCGCTACAGCTCGCTTCAAAACCGAATCTCCGACCATAACCTCCGCAACCCTGGGGACCCCGTCAGACCCATACCACAAATTTACAATGCGTCCACGACGCCAATACAAAGGTAACAAATTAGATTCCTTAACTAGTACAAGATCTCCAACGTGAGGAGGATCAGTTTTGTCAGTCCACTTAACGCGCTGCTGCAAGATGTGCAAATATTCTAGCGACCAACGATGCCAGAAGCTTTGGGTCATCTGCTGTAGCAACTCAAACCGACTTAAGCGTGATGATTTTATCTCCCCGAAGGGGTACTCCGGCAGCGCGGTAAGGGGCTGGCCAATCAAAAAATGACCAGGAGTCAATGCTTCTAGGTCATTTGGGTCCGACGAGACAGGGCAGAGAGGGCGCGAGTTGAGGACAGCCTCAATTTTACAAAATACCGTAGCAAGTTCCTCGAACGTTAAAATCGTTTCACCAATAACTCGGCGGAGATATGTTTTTGTAACTTTTACAACAGCCTCAAAAATACCACCCCAATGTGGGCAAACGGGGGGATCAAATTGCCACTTAATGCCCATTCGAGACATTGCAAATCTTAAATTATCCTTATCACTATTCAAATAATTACAAATTTCATTCAAGTAACGGTCAGTGCCTTTATAATTGGTGCCGTTATCAGAGCGGATCAGAGATGGCAGTCCCCGGCGGGATACAAATCTATCTAGCGTCGCAAGAAACGCTTCCGTGCTGAGGGCACTTACCAGTTCCAAGTGAACTGCCTTGGAGGCCAGACAGACAAACACACACAAGTACGCTTTGACAGATCGAGCGTTGCGAAGCTGCGAGGTCTTTACCAAAAAGGGGCCGGCAAAGTCCGTGCCCACACAAGCAAATGGTCGACTCTCCGAGACTCTGTCGGAGGGCAGATCCCCCATCATGGGCTGCGTGGGGGTGGCCGTCAAACGATAGCACGGCATACATCTGAAGATAATGCCGCGAATAGTGCGTCTGGCAGACAAAATCCAAAATTCACGCTGCAAAATGGCTACAAGGGCATTGCAGCCTGCGTGAGCGTTAGCAACGTGTCGATCAGACACCAACAAACTGACCAAAGTCCCCCCTTTGGGGAGCAACAAAGGATGGCGAGCTCCATAGGGCAAGTTTGAGTTTCGAAGTCGTCCGCCGACTCGAAGCAAACCCGATGCGTCTAGAAATGGATTCAGACGAGCGATCGAACCCTTAATTCTCGATCCTCCTTTAAGCGCGTCAATAATCGGTTCGAAGTGCTCCACTTGCACCACACGAACCCAAAATAGCAGGGCCTCTTGGCGTTCCAAGGGCGACAAGGCCAATTCCGTGGTCAATGCCCTCTGAGCTGGGTTCCGTGCGTGGAGCAAGAAGCGTCGGATCCGCGCGGTAACCCCAATCAATTTCGACAGAGAGCTGTACCGCTCCAACAGAGGATTCAAGTCGTAGACAGGTTGCGTTTCCATAACGCCAACACGTAAACCTGGCAACGCCTCTGGAGAAGAGAACCGATTCTGGGGCCAAGATGCCGCAGGATGCGACAACCAATCTGGTCCCCACCACAGGGAATGGTTTACAAGTACCGGAGCCTCGCAGCCTCGCGAAGCGCAGTCAGCGGGGTTCAGTTCCCCTGGAACATGTCGCCAAATCAGCGGGGTCGCTGAGCTCTGGATCTGTGAAATCCGATTCGCAACAAAAACCTCTAAATTATGCACGGAGGTGCGAAGCCAACAAAGAACGATCTCACTATCAGTCCACGCAAAAACATCTGAAATCTCCACGGTACGACCCAAAGTATCACAAACATGATTGAGGAGCCTCGTAAGGAGGGCTGCTCCCGACAATTCCAACTTAGGAATAGTTAACCTAGTCCTGATAGGAGCCACCTTACTCTTGGCCATTATCAAATGTAGTCCAACATGACCGGATAGGCTAATAGTCCGCAAAAATACCACGGCCGCGTACCCTCGTTCAGACGCGTCACAAAACCCGTGGAGGCTAACTTTACACTTGCCGAATGGCAGAAAGAGTCTGGGCAAGGAAATCCGGTTCACGTCCGGAAGTGAGTAAACAATCGAACACCATTCGGTTAGCAAGTCTCCCTGAAGAGGTTCGTCCCACGTAACTTCCGCAATCCACAGCTTCTGCAAAAAACACTTAGCCAGAAAAATGACAGGTGTGATCCATCCATTAGGATCGAAGGTCCGAGCAACAGTCGACAAGACCGAACGCTTCGTCCAGGTCTTAGGGGGGTCCAATTTAACCCGATAAGTGAAGACATCCTGGACGGGCTGGTACTGTATGCCAAGTACCGCAATCAAGTTAGGGTTGTCCGCATCTTCGAACAAGAGAGGATCCTGCTGATGTTCCACCGGAAGATCTCGCAACAAATCAGGGCAATTTGACAACCACTTACGCAGTTCGTACCCACCTGACTTCAGGATCGCAATCAACTCATCCCGTAAAATCAAAGCCTCCGTAGCAGTGGAAGCCCCAGTGCAAACATCATCAACATTACTGAATCTTCCAAGATGGCCGCTGCACGGGGGTAGTTCAATCGCTCCCGATGAGCCAACTCTAACAAAGTCCGGATGGCAATATACGGGCTGGAGGTAAGTCCGTGCGTGGTAGTGTTCAACTCGTACACTCGCATAGGATCACAAGGTCGCTCACGCCACAAAATCATCTGATAACGCCGGTCATCTCGGTGAACAACCGATTGGCGGAACATCATTCGGATGTCAGCCACAAAGACAATTTGATGACGGCGGAAGTTGGTGAGGATATCCGAAATGTCCCGGTGCAGTTTGGGACCGGAGTGCAAACACTGGTTCAAGGAAACCCCATTTGACGTAGGGGCCGAACCGTCAAAAACCACCCGAATTTTGCCCCCAGGCGTCTTCAAAACCGCATGGTGGGGCAAAAAATAGTGCTCGAGCGCACGCCAATCAATAGTCGAGCGTGACATATGTCCCAAAGCCTCATACTCGCGCATAAACTCAATGTACTTAGCACGGAGATCTGAATCCCTCTTCATTCGGCGCTCCATGGACAACAACCTTTTTTTCGCTAGGGCATGAGACTGACCGAGAGGGGGGCGTGCAGCCCTAAAAGACAACCGAGTAACAAAACGACCATCAGCGAGGCGACCCGTATTATTCTGATACGACAATTCGCATTCTTGTTTCGCTGGATCGACTCTGGGAGCCTTGGGGGGCTCCTCGACCTCCCAGAAACGCTGGACGGCGTCCGAGAGCGAGAGCCCTACGGTAACAATTTCATTTTCAACCCGTGGGACCAAGCCCCTCAACACGGGTCCAAAAAAGGTGTAACCAAAAATGGTTTGCAAAGCCATCAAACCGCAGGGTTGTAAAACCCGCTTGTCCCCGGACAAGATCAAACCTAAAACATCAACACCCAAGAGCAGGTCTATAGGTCCTGGAACAAACCATTGGGGGTCAGCGGGGGTCAACTCTGACGTCAATTTCACCGCGGTAGGGGAGATAACCACCTGCGGGTTGCTGCCCAAAATATCGTTCAACACAACCGCTTTGGCCACAATGGTTGGCCCACAATTGACAGTTGAAAAACAAACATTAATTTCCCCCATGGAACCCTGCACCTGAAGGCCACCTATTCCGTGGATGACGGAGGGGCGGGGTTTACATGGGAGGCCCAATCTCTCCACCAAATAAGACGACGCAAGACAGCCCTGGGCACCCGAATCCAAAAGGGCACGAACTAACAAGGACTTACCCGTCGGGCCCCAGACCCTGACACAAACAGTTGGCAAGAGTACTGTTTCAGGGTTGGCGGCTGTGGTGGAGGAGCGGGCGGCAGCTACCTATTGGGGGCGACCCTCATCGGGCCGCCAACAACCCTCATAGGCGCCGTCCTGCTGGGCTGGCCCCGCCCAATTGGACCGCACCAGGTACTGGTCCACCGGAACCTCAGGGCAGCGACCCGGGCGCACCCAGGTTGACGCGTAGTACGCGGAGCGGCGTCCAAATTGGGGCGGGCGGCGTTCCAACCGCGGTCGTTCGCACAGCGGTGGTGAGAAGCTCGGAGGCGGGGAGCTGCGCTGAGCAGCAGCAAACCTGGGCTGTGGACGAGGAGATGGGGGAGGGGTGCCCCCGCCCGTGGACGGCGAGCCCCGACGAGACTCCCTTTGGGGGTAATGGGGAAGCGGGCCCCCGCCCGTGGGGGAACGTCCCGCACCATCCAACCGATTACCACCATTTTGGTTGGCGCACAACACCAGGTGGTGTTTCCCCTGGCACTGCGGGCACGGTTCAGGCCGTGGGCAATCCCGCTGCAAATGCTGCCCCAAACAGGAGTAGCACCACCGGCGTTCATTCGCGATACCGCGCCGATCCTTCACCCTCTTGTGCAGGAACCTGAGGCACGCTGCAACCAAATGGCCATCATCCGTGCAATACACGCAGCTTGGGGGCGCGTGGGCCGTCGCGTATCGGAGGGGCGGGCGGCGTGGCTCTACCACCCCTGGCTCAGGGGGGCGAGCAGCCACACGCCGCTGTTCCCGTGGAGGTCCCGCCGAGGGTCCCGAGGGGCCTTCAATCCCGGCGTTGTCCACCAACCGACACTCCTCCTCCAGAAACACGACAAGGTCCGCAAAACGCGGCAATTGTGTGGCACTATCCCCACCGTGCTTGTACTCAAAACGGAGCTTCAAGTCCGTGGGCAACCGAGACAAAACTATATGCAAGAGCATGAACGACCACTCATCCACCGGCAGGCCAAGCCGTCGTAAAGCATTCAAGGCCACCATCACGGGATTCACCAAATCCCTCCGCAACGTGGCAACCCCATAAATGTGAGGGAGCGCCAAAATTTGTGCCACATGGGTGTCTGCCAAACGCCTAATGTTGGCATATCGTTTCTCCAAAAGCTCCTTGGCTGTGGGGTAATTTTGGTCGGTGACCGCAAGATGCGAGACTAATTCCAGTGCCTCTCCATTCAAGGTGGAGAAAAGATATGCCAACTTTTGGCTCGGTGCCAAGTCTGTCCTGGCGTCCACCAGACTTGAAAACAAGTCGTGGTAGGCGGTCCAGAGTTTTAAGTCCCCGTCAAAATGGGGCAAATCCAGGGTTGGCAAACGCCCTAGGAGAGCCAGGGGTGGCGGTGATCGCGTCTCCGCCATCAAAGGACCCCGCTGCACCTTGTGCGCAGCCTGAACCAGCGCATCATGCAAGTCATAAAATTGTGTGATGTCTGCCTCCACCAAATCATCAATCTTTTCGTCCAACGCCAAAAGCTCTGCATAAGCACTCTGAACTACCGCACCTCGGTCCGGCAGCTCAGCCGATCGCGCCAGCAAAGCGTCGGTCCGGTCGGGTCTACTTATCAATTGCACCGCAGAGGACAGCCATCTCAGCTCCGCCTTAATCTTGGCTGTCAACCTTGCCATGGCTGTAACCAGCAACAACAAACACTCACAAACAAACGCAAGTCCAATCGACTTCTAATTAAAATGTTCAACAATGCAAAACAAAAACAATATAAACTAAAATTATTTGGCACAAGGAACCCTGCAAAATGTTACTTGTTGAACCCTAAATCAAGTAATATTTATAATGAGCATTAATTTATTTTAACAAGTATAATTTATTTTCAAATCGCAACACACCGGTCAACACAGAACGTTTCTGGGCAATATTCACTTCTCAGGGAACCCCAAAATATTCCAAACCTGTAGGTTCCCAACACACAAAACAATTAATCCAAATAATTTTAGTCAATGCAAATTATTTTTTAATTACCAAATTATATGGCTTACCAAGGAACCCCTCAGAATATTACTTATTCTCTGAGTGAACTCTAATTTATAACTGCTAAACTAAGCCAAACAAACAAAAACCAAACAGTAACAATTATTATATAAACAAGCAATAACAATTTCCTATGTGTTTAGTATATACCTAAGAATTGAATTTGAGATTGCTATTTAATTTCAACAAGGGAATTTTAACCTATAAAAATGCCATATGGCTTTCAGTGACCAAGAAATTCACCAAATAATATCAAATCAACTATCAAAACAATTAGCAATGTGTGCTATTATATCACTACAAACCAATTCAGTAATATTTTGCTATTTCAACCAAAGTAGTTACAACTAGTTCCCTCAACGGGTAGCCTCAAAACGTTTTTCCCACAAATATCAAAATAATACTGTGAACCAGTCAAAGATACCTATTGACACAGCCAGAGGCGTTTCAAAGAACCACGCTCTTGCTACCAAAATGTTAGCTACTAACCCGGGCTAACACACCCTGTTAGAGGCTTCAGCCGCTGGGCCCAAAATGAGTGAACTGAACTCGAATAAGGGTCCGGATTAGATCGCCCGGTATAACCCCGCTAAGCTATAGCTTCCAAGAAGCGTGGCATACCGAAGATGTGTGCGGTATCAATTTTTTGTACTCAAACGTTGGTACCTTTGATGGATGTTTCATCCGCTGTCTGTAGGCCGGCGTCCCGACGGGGGGACTCTGTATGTGTAACTGTGTGTTTGTGTAACCGTATGTGATGACGCCGCCGAGTCCCGGGGAACGCTCTCGTCTCCTGGGCATCCGCCTCGTAGGCGAATCAAACTCACGTCACCAAGTTAACCTTCACTTGCCGGCATAAAACAAAACTCCTTGATAGGAGTGCCTGGCCTCACTTATGAACTGATTCCAATAAACATATAACAATATCGTGAATTCTTTCTCAAAACAAAATACACTCAAAAAATGGGTCACGCCGTTCAAGCAAGCTAAAAACCACGTTTTTCTTTGGTTAGAAAAACCCAACACGTCAAACGTCAAACAGTGAGGCGTTTTTTACACAGAGTATCAAAACGAGTGCTACCAGCGATAAGGACTGGTACCGAACAGTCATCATTTAGCGTATCTGTTAGGATGTGACCAAGATACTTCACTTTGTCGGTAACCTTTAAAGCACAGCCATTTAATAGGATAGGAGGTCCATAATATGGTTTTTTTACTACCTGCCTTAAATACTTCACTTTTTTGAGCATTATACTGGAGACCATAGGACAAGGCATACAACTCACAAGTGGCCAACAGCCGTTCCAGGGCATTAACCGACGGACTGAGAAGCACCATATCATCAGCATTACTGATGTTATTGGCAAAGGTACCACCCACATAACAACCAGCACGCATGCCACTCAGTTCGCCGATCAACTCATTGACATAGAGGTTGAACACAGAGAGGTTGAGACGTAATCCCCCCTTGCCTCACCCCACACTCCAGCTTATACTCACTCGACAAACGCCCATCTCACCTGATAAACCTGATTTAAATACCAGTATTTAAAGATACCAACGCATTCACCAGGTATGCTTGTATGTATTTGTTACCAGAGAAGAGTACTTTAGTGGTAAAAGATAGGGGAAAAAATCCCAGCTAACAAACAATACAATGATAACAATTTGGTGGTAACAAACAGTACGGGTGGGAATAACCCGGTCTATGTAACTATCGGGTGAGGAGGTACGTGCACTCTTCGGAAGCGAGCAGTGTTAAATATATCTTTAAGGGGTTATGAACGAACTAGGTAAGTGAAACACGTCGGCGAGCGTATTACGTGTCTACTTAATAAAATTATTGAGATGTCGTTTGAGACATCTTCACTAATCTATACCTACTTATCTTATAAAGAAGTAATTATTTCTATAAGTATAACGTATAGTAGTCTCATATTACGTCATTTTAGGTATTTACGGTTAAATAATCATTTTTGGAGTAGAGTCAGTTTGAAGCCCGAAGCCGAGCCATCACATATGCGAGGGAATAAATAACATTAGCAAAACAAAAATATTCAACGCTACACAAATTACAAATGTCAGCCGTCCATTATAATGCAAAGAATCTTCGACTGTAAACCATGATTGATAATCACTGTCGGAAATTTAATAATTTATGCGGACACTAAATTGCTACATTATAATATTTATAATAATCATTGATCACTAATTATTTTTTACAATTTGTAGGTAGATATGTTTTCGCATTTCTATTTATTTGCCTCGTAAATAGGTTTAAAAAACCGGCCAAGTGCGAGTCAGACTCACGCACGAAGGGTTCGGTACCATTATCTATAAAAAACGGGCCAAGTGCGAGTTGGACTCGCGCACGAAGGATTCCGTACCATTATCTATAAAAGCGGCAAAAAAATCACGTTTGTTGTTTGGGAGACCCCTTAAAAAAAATATATTTTGTTTTTAGTATTTGTTGTTATAGCGGCAACAGAAATACATAATCTGTGAAAATTTCAACTCTCTAGCTATCACGATTCTTGAGATACAGCCTGGTGACAGATTATCTATAAAAACGGCAAAAAAAATACGATTTTTGTATGGGAGCCCCCCTTAAAAAAATATTTTATTTTGTTTTTAGTATTTGTTGTTATAGCGGCAGCAGTAATACATATTCTGTGAAAATTTCAACTCTCTAGCTATCAGGGTTCTTGAGATACAGCCTGGTGACAGACAGACGGACGGACAGCGAAGTCTCAGTAATAGGGTCCCGTTTTACTCTTTGAGTACGGAACCCTAAAAACGGCAAAAAAATCACGTTTGTTGTATAGGAGCCTCCTGTAGCCTAGTTGGTAGTGACCCCGCCTACGAAGCCGGAGGTCCCGAGTTTGAATCCTGGTAAGGGCATTTATTTATGTGATGAGCACAAATATTTGATCCTGACATCCTGAGTCATGGATGATTTCTATGTATTTAAGTATTTATTTATCTATATAAGTAGGTATGTTTATCGTCGTCTAGTACCCATAGTACAAGGTTTGCTTAGTTTGGGACTAAGCCAATTTGTGTAAGATTGTAAAAGAAAAAAAAAACCGGCCAAGTGCGAGTTGGACTCGCGCACGAAGGGTTCCGTATCATTATCTATAAAAACGGCGAAAAAATCACGTTTAAAACTGTGTAGAAAGATTAAGTACTTGCCTACTTATTAAAATACAAAAAAGTACTGCCAGAGTTTTGGAGAATTTCACCCCTTAAGGGGTTTATAAAGGGGTGCAAAGTTCGTATGGGAAACACTTTTTTTAGCTAGAGACTTAATAGGTTGTGGAAAAAATACTTGCCTATTACAATAAAAAAAACTTGGTGTTATATTTTTAATTTTTCCTAGAAAAGCGTTCAAAGTTTGTATGGAGAGCAAGAAAATTTTATTAAGTATGAGATTTGTAACTTCGATGTTAGTCTGTTTAGACTATAAAACTTATTTTAGCGTTTTTTGAAATTCATCCCGTAAAGGGGATTATAAGGATGGTCAAAGTTTGTATGGGGAGCAAGACATTTTTAAAGTAAGGGATTTGTAACTTCAGTTTTAGACTGTTTGCGAAGCAAGCTACTACAAAACTTATTTCAGCGTTTTTTTAATTCATCGGCTAAGAATAAGGGTTTCGAATTTTTGGAAGTAAGAGATTTGTAACTTCGGTTTTAGACTGTTTAAGTGATTACTAAAAGACTAGGTACAAAACTAATTTCAATGTTTTTTTTTAAATTCATTCCTTAAACATACATTTAGACGATGACATGGTAATACGCGGACGAAGTCGCGGGCAACAGCTAGTTTATAATATTGTCTGACCACCTTTTGTACCATATTTCATGCAAAATAAAGTTGTTTGTATTTGTTTGTATTTGAACGGTAGGTTGCCCAACAGAAGGTTGAACAGCCTCCGGCCATTTGGGTTTGTGGCTGCACAGTTCCACGAGGTGTGCTTGCTGTTCAGGTCACCGGCCAGGATGATTTGTGTATAATGTTTGATGTAACTTGTTTTTGTAATTTAAATTTAAAGTTAGAATTCCTAATATGCAATATGCATAGTGTGTTACATGCATTATTTTAGAATTAATATTTTTTATATTAATGTTGCTTAATTAATGTTAATTAGTGGTGTTGTGTATTTGCTGGTGGCCTCCATGGCTGGCCAGAACACGACCCACTGTGATATTTCTATTAATATAGTATTTTACCGTGCTTTTTCCAAAATACAACTAGTCTTCCTGAAACTACATGGTTTTCTTCCTTGTTGAACCCCGCATAGTCTACAGGTAGGTATATGAAAATTTCCACATTTTCCTTCCAGTTTACCACATGAACTGCTTTCAGAGAGCAAATGCGTTGATTATTACAGAAAAAAACCGAAGTCGAGATGTGGGCTGATAATATTTGAGGAGTTCCATCGATTCCTAATTTAACACTTCATTACTTGCAACTCCAACGGAATCATGTCAGAATCGTTGACGTACTTTACATTTTTGAGGAGATCCATAAGTCATCTGTGGTCTTCATCCAGTTCCACTTCACCAAAATTGCAATTTCCGAGGGTACATAAGAGCTAATACACGAGTTACGTATTAATAGAAAAAATCCCGAAATCACTACGCGTGCCTATAAAATTCGAGGATTGCCCTCAATTTCCCTTAGATCCCATCATCAGATTTTTCGACAGTTTATAATATCGCGAGTAAGATTATAAACCGACGGTGTTCATAATCTGCCGGTAGTATATATACATATATATGCATACAGTGGAACATATAACTTTCTCCTTTTTTTAAATTGGGCAAAAATAAAACATTACCTACGCTAATGGGCGTAATAGAATTTACCTATAGATTGTTGAAGCTCTGTGCGTTGTGTTGTGAAGCCCTTTACGAGCAAGTGTGATGAAAGTATGCACCCGAGTTCGCATCATAAGATTTGATTTCTAACCGACTTCAAAAAAAAGGAGGAGGTTATCAACACGGATGTTTTTTTTTTATTGAGTGTCACAATGACGTATAGAGTTGTGACTAGCTTACATCAATAGTCGTAATAAACGATAATGATTGACGATCGCTAAGAAACTAAATCGATTGTATGCTTGTAAAGTAAAGTAAATTAAAGTAAAGTAATTTATTTTCCGTAAAACGAGGTACAGAAGATGGTATACATATATCACAGAGAAACACACATTTCACCAGCAACTGGCATGCAAAAATTTGAATATACCTAACGAAATAGAAATTAATCATAATGGATTTACACAATAAATATAATGTCAATTAAAATTCAAATTAAATTAGTTAAGTCTTAATACAAATTCAAGTTTTTAAAAGTACATAAAACGATTCCTGTATTAAAAATGTTCTTAGTCTTGATTTAAATATGTTAAATGGTAATTCTTTAATGTCATCATGTAACCTATTATAGATTCCAATTGCCATACAAAATGCGTTCTTGCCGTACAATTGAGTCTTTATAGGCGGAATAGCAAGACGATTTGGGTACCTCGTATTAGATTTGCATACGTCACTTTTTTATTGAAAAATTCTGGATGAAGTTTAACAAATACACAAATTTCATATACATACATACTAGGCACAGTTAATATTTTTAATTCTCTAAATAACGGTTTGCAGGATGTGAGAATATCCAAGTTGTAAATAGCTCTGATGCATTGTTTTTGCGATATTAGCACTCGTTTTGCATGGCTTGAATTACCCCAAAGAAGGATGGCATATCTCAGAATGGAACCAACATACCCGTGATATGCCTGTATTGCAGTTTCTTTTGAGCTAACTTTTGCAAGTTTCCATAACGCATATGCAAAGGAGTTTATTTTATTGTATAATTTATTAGTGTACATTGTGTACATTTTAATTAGATATTAAATTAATTTAAATTTCATATGCAGTGCAGACATAAACACTTTGGAAAAATATAAAAACTATTTGTAAATGTAATAGCATTCCTAGTACCCTTGTTCGACTTGATAAGTCTGTATTTAAACCGATTTGCTCTAATGATAACCGATTCCAAATGATAGTACTGATATAGTTATAATTATCGTTAATAGATTAGATTCCAAGTGGATTAACTGGTTAGATAACAGATAATTAAATTAACAGAACGCAAATTTTGTTTATCTTATTAAAACGTTGTTTTAATTTAAATAATCAAGTCACCAGCAGGTCTCGCTATCTCTCGTACTTAGTTAATGCCCGTTGTTCTATTTACAAAAGCTACTGTCTCCGTAACAAATGCACCGTGAACACAGATAATATAACATCAAGATAAGTCACTGTATCTGATACTCTAATACTTTATTTTGGTTCATCATTTTCGCGTTGCTCATGTGGTAATGACGTGTTCCAAGTTCCAATAGACGTTCCATAACTTGTAGAATAACGTGCGGTTAGCAAACTCATTAGTTACTTTAATAAAGAAGTTTGATTAATTCTGTCCACTTATAATTTAAATGTAAATTTAAGCATACCTAGGTAAATAATTATCAATGGCATGATATATAATAACATATAACAATATACACAGGCTCCGTAAAACGACTTAGGCTTGATTTCCTCCTACGCTGACGTCGGTCGCTGACGTTGGTCGCGCGTACGAATGTAGGCTGTACGCTGGCATTTCAGTCAGCGTCGCTGTGCGGTGTCCCGTAGAACATGGTGTATATTCGTACGCCCGACCGACGTCAGCGTAGGAGGAAATCAAGCCTAAGACAGTCCATGTTGCGGGTCCGGTACCGGTAGTTTATAATAAGTTACCACAATACATTACTCCAGGTGTGAGCCTACCAGCATTTAAAATTAAATTAAAAGTGGCTTATTGAGCAATATTTAGCTTTAAAGAATTTATGGAATATAAAGGTAAAATGCGGGTGGCTCAGGACCGGCCATTGTGGCACTCTTTGGGGGAGGCCTATTTCCAGCAGTGGACGTCTTTCGGCTGATATGATGATGATGATGATGAAAGGTAAAATAAGAAATGTTAAATGAATATATTATGCCAAGTTGAACAGTCACCAGCACTAATATCTGCAAAAACAAAGTGGGCAAAAATATCTGACACGTCCTAACAGCCCTAGGAATAGTCGTGTCGATATTAATGCGTGCTTTGCTGTGGCAAATATTAATGCTGGTGACTGTACATTAATCCAATGATATTAATGTTTATTCGTATAATAGTATATTAAAGTATTGTCTATGTCTATATTTTTTCCTCTCGATTTTAAGGCGACGTAGGCTCGTGGTCTTCTCTCCCTCTCACTAAACATAAGCGTGAGCGAGATGGAAGTGCGTGTTCGGTAGCGCGGATATCATGTTTTTTTTTAATTTAACTTTTTGTGCGTTTTAATAAATATAAAAGCAATAGCTAAGTTCCCTCAAACTCAGTCAAACATGATATTGCAGATTTTTAGAAACAATTTTAATATGTTTAGCTGTTGTGCATAATTTGTTACGATTTTTTTTAAGTATATTTTAGACAGTGATTTTTTTCTATCGAGCGAAAGTCAAAAACTCAGAATTCGAATAGCTGTTGTCCCTCAAGAAAGGCCTCAAGATTGCTTATTAAAATAAGGGCAGCAGTTATATAATCCAAACAAGCGCTACGACTTTTTGAAAATCCGTTTTCTGAGCTCACGTCGCCGTAATTAAAGATTTTGAAGTCTGGTCCTACTCACAGTGAAGTGACCAATCTTCACGCATTTGCTTCTGGCACCTTTTAGTGGCAGGACTCCTTTGTGCACTGCACTAACTTTTCCCAAAAGAAACTTGGAGATCTCTCACAGTGCTGACGTCTGCATATGTTCTGGCGACTACCATCAGGACACAGTAACTTACTAGGGTTACGCAACTTTACAATATTTTTTTTTCTGAAACTTATTTTTTATACCATTTTTAATAAAGATTTTTTTTACGCACAGAGTCACTCTTTTGGGTAGGTATTAAAATACTAACGGTAAATTTCTGAACAGACTGTAAATAACTTGCAACCAATTAAAAAAAACGGCCAAGTGCGAGTCGGACTCGCGCACGAAGGGTTCCGTACCATTATCAATATTTTTTTTATTTTATTCTGTTTTTAGTATTTGTTGTTATAGCGGCAACAGACATACATCATCTGTGAAAATTTCAACTGGAACTATCACGGTATCAGTGAGATACAGCCTGGTGGCAGACAGACGGACGGACGGACGGACAGCGGAGTCTTAGTAATAGGGTCCCGTTTTACTCTTTGAGTACGGAACCCTAAAAAGGAAGTTATAACGCTGAAAACACCGAAGGAAAACTTTATAATAAATATTTGAAGCTGTTAGGTATTGTCCTTTTAGAGATACATATCCACTTTTCGGATATTGATGTGCAAAATTGGATGTATGTACAAATAGCTGGAAAATCATATATAGATTATACATGTACCTTCATGACTGCCAATATACAGTATTTCATCCTCGATGGATTAGAATAATACTACTGGATTAAATTGAATTTGTAGAAAATAGTAGGTAGGTAGGTAAGTACTAAGTATACTAAATAATAGCGAGTAAATCTTCCAAACTATAACAAATGTGGGAAAGCTTACCTGCAGGCGCGTGATAAACGGAATCCGTTGATTTAGTGACATTTCCGAGGTGGGTTTGCTATCGCGACCTCCTAATTTCATTTGATTGTCCTCCCAATTTTGAACTTAATTTTTGTGTACCGTAAGTTTATTTTGCAACTAAACAGCTATCTTAGAGAAGAGGTTAAGGTAGTCATTCATCACTTTTCGTTTGTTAGTATAGCCACAGAATAAGTAATAGGTACCTATAGCAGACAAACACTGCAGTATAAACTAGAACGAACGTGAACTTTTACTTTAAACTCTAGCGCTGGATCATACTTCGTTTTTGTTATTTTTAACTTAACATCCTTATTACAGGCCGATTAGTCTGCTAAAAAGATTTATCTCCACTTATAATAAATCTCTAAATTAAAAAAAGAATCAGCCAGTTTGAATCTAAGCTTTGCGTGGTTCGAATGTTCTCAGCATCCCATGAACGGAAAAATATGAAACATTTTATATAGGTACATTATTATTCTAGCTGCAACTTAGGATAGTTTTTATCCGACTGCGACAGTTAATTAATTTTCCGAAATATACGACTTCATTTAATTTTTCATTTATTTTTATTGAAATCAAACGCTGCTCCAACTGTCAGCTATAAGAACCGTCAAATTTTCGTCAAAATGGCGGAATTGCTTTGCCTTTCACTTATTAATAATTTAAATCCCGTCTACGATAGACCTTTACGAGACAAATGCTAAAATATAAACCATAAAAAAATATTCGATTCTGATATGAGAACTTATATGCGCAAATGTCGTTTTATGTCGTAATTTCAATAAATGAAATCAACAAATTTGAACAATATAATTAACACGAATTTGTTTTTTTTGAATGACAATGGCACGCGCTCGGCGCATTCAGCCAAAGTACCTGCGGCGCTACCTCGAAAACCGATACTCAATGTTCATATATTTGCATCCCTGTCACTCGTGTATGGTTAGTGCGATAGAGATAGAGATACCCGAATATTTTCGAATTCCGAAATTCGTGGTTATAGCTCAGGAATCGAAAATATGGTAAATAATCATAATGTATTTTCTCGAAAAAGAATTTGAAATAAATATAGTCAAATGGAGAAAAAAACAAAGCAAGAGGTTATATAGGTAATGATTAAGTTATAAGAGTCCAAAGTTTTAAGAGGGGGTATGTTCTGTCCCTTTTCCGCAAAACGCACCTTCATATGAAACGATTGTTTTTTACTATGACGCTCGAGTATATTGACGTCACAGTCCCTCATCGTTTTCTCACTCTAACAAGCGACATTAAAACGGATGTAGCTTCATAATTTTTTGAGATATTTGAATGGGAGTTTCATTATCTTCTATCTATTTATCTCCACTTATAATAAATCTCTAAATTAAAAAAAGAATCAGCCAGTTTGAAACTAAGCTTTGCGCGGTTCGAATGTTCTCAGCATCCCATGAACGGAAAAATATGAAACATTTTATATAGGTACATTATTATTCTAGCTGCAACTTAGGATAGTTTTTATCCGACTGCGACAGTTAATTAATTTTCCGAAATATACGACTTCATTTAATTTTTCATTTATTTTTATTGAAATCAAACGCTGCTCCAACTGTCAGCTATAAGAACCGTCAAATTTTCGTCAAAATGGCGGAATTGCTTTGCCTTTCACTTATTAATAATTTAAATCCCGTCTACGATAGACCTTTACGAGACAAATGCTAAAATATAAACCATAAAAAAATATTCGATTCTGATATGAGAACTTATATGCGCAAATGTCGTTTTATGTCGTAATTTCAATAAATGAAATCAAAAAATTTGAACAATATAATTAACACGAATTTGTTTTTTTTTGAATGACAATGGCACGCGCTCGGCGCATTCAGCCAAAGTACCTGCGGCGCTACCACGAAAACCGATACTCAATGTTCATATATTTGCATCCCTGTCACTCGAGTATGGTTAGTGCGATAGAGATAGAGATACCCGAATATTTTCGAATTCCGAAGTTCGTGGTTATAGCTCAGGAATCGAAAATATGGTAAATAATCATAATGTATTTTCTCGAAAAAGAATTTAAAATAAATATAGTCAAATTGAGAAAAAAACAAAGCAAGAGGTTATATAGGTAATGATTAAGTTATAAGAGTCCAAAGTTTTAAGAGGGGGTATGTTCTGTCCCTTTTCCGCAAAACGCACCTTCATATGAAACGATTGTTTTTTACTATGACGCTCGAGTATATTGACGTCACAGTCCCTCATCGTTTTCTCACTCTAACAAGCGACATTAAAACGGATGTAGCTTCATAATTTTTTGAGATATTTGAATGGGAGTTTCATTATCTTCTATCTATTTATACATAATAAATGCCTATGTCCTGACTGACTTATTCACTCAATCACTCACTCACTCACTCACTCATCAACGCACAGCCGAAACTACTAATCTTAGAGAGTTGATTTTTGCACAAAATGTTGCTTTTATAACGTGGGCTAGGGATAAAAAGGGATTTTTGAAAATTCTACCCCTAAGGGGGTAAAATGGGGGTGCAAAGTTTGTATGGGAGAACCTTTTTTTTTGAGCTATAGACTTAAACTTTGTAGAAAAATTAGTTATTAGAATACAAATGAAATACTTTCAGCGTTTTGGAAAATTCCACCCCTACGGGGGTAAAATAGGGGTGCAAGGTTTGTATGGGGGAAACATTTTTGTTTTTAATAGAGACTTAAAACTTTGTAGAAAGATCAGTCATTAGAATACAAATAAAGAACTTTCAGGGTTTTAGAAAATTCTACCCCTAAAGGGGTAAAATAGAGTGCAAAGTTTGTATGGGAAAAACTACTTTTTTTTAAATAGAGACTTTTAAACTTTGTAGAGAAATTATTCATTAGAATACAAATAAAGTACCTAGATTCAGTGTTTTAAAAAAATCTACCACTAAGGGGGTAAAATAGGGGTGCAAATTTTGTATGGGGGAAACAATATTTTTTTTAAATAGAGACTTAAAACTTTGTAGAAAGATTAGTCATCAGAATACAAATTAAGTACTTTCAGCGTTTTAGAAAATTCTACCCCTAAAAATAGGGGGCTAAAATAGGGGTGCAAAGTTTGTATGTGGGAAACTATTTTTTTTAGCTAGAGTTCTAAAACTTTGTAGAAAGATTATTTAAATACAAAGAAAGTACTTTCAGCGTTTTGGAAAATTTCACCCCTAAGGGGGTAATAGGGTGCAAAGTTTGTATGGGAAAAAACATATATTTTTTTAATAGAGACTTAAAATTTTGACGAAAAATTACTTATTAGAACATGAAAAATATTACATTCGGCGTTTTACAAAAATCATTCCCAAAGGGGGTTAAAAAAGGGTGCAAGGTTTGTATGAGGAACACTTTTTCTGAGCTAGACACTTAAAACTTTGTAGAAAGATTACTTATAAAAATACAAAAAAAAAGACTTTCAGCGTTTTGAAAAAATCTATCCCTAAGGGGGATAAAAAGGGGTGCAAAGTTTTTATCAGGGAAAGTTTATGTTTTTGAGTTAGAGACTTGAAACTTTGTAGAAAGATTACTTATTAAAATACAAAAAAAGAACACAAATCGTTTTAGAAAATTCCACCCTTAATAGGGTTAAAAAGGAGAGCAAGCTTTGCATGGGCAACACTTTTTTTTGAGTTAGACTTAAAACTTTGCAAAAAGATTACTTATTAGAATACTAAAAAAGAACTTTCAGCGTTTTAGAAAACTCCATCCCTAAGGGGATCCTTAAGATCCTTAAGAAGGGTAGCCAGTGTTGTGTGGGAAAAACTTTTTTTTTACTAGACTTAAAACTATTCAAAATGTTACTTATTAAAATTAATAATAAAGTACTTTCAGAGTTTTAGAAAATTCCACCCCTAAGGGGGTTAAGAAAGCTTTGTATGGGCAACACTTTTTTTGAGCTAGAGACTTAAAAGTTTACGAAAAAAGTTCTTTCAGCGATTAGAAAAATTCAACCTCTAAGGGGGTTTAAAAGGGGGTTCAAATTTTAAATGGCGAGCAATTAAATTTTAAAGTGTGAGTAAGAGATTTTTAACTTCGGTCTTATTCTGTACGTTAAAAGACTAAAAAACTGATTTCAGAGTTTTTCCAAATTCATCCCCTAAGAGTGTTAAAATTGGTTCAAAGTTTGAGTATTTCAAGGCATTTTTAAAGTATGAGATTTTTAACTTTGGTTTTAGACTGTTTGTTCACAAACTAGAAAATGAACATCAACTTTTTTTTTAATTATCCCCTAAAAGAGGGTTTAAATTTTGTATTGAGAGAAATCATTTTCTAAGACGATAAAAAGTTCTACGCGGACGAAGTCGCGGGCAACAGCTAGTACATAATAAATGCCTATGTCCTGACTGACTTATTCACTCAATCACTCACTCATCAACGCACAGCTGAAACTACTAATCTTAGAGAGTTGATTTTTGCACAGTATGTTGCTTTTATAACGTGGGCTAGGGATAAAAAGGGATTTTTGAAAATTCTACCCCTAAGGGGGTAAAATGGGGGTGCAAAATTTGTATGGGAGAACCTTTTTTTTTTGAGCTATAGACTTAAACTTTGTAGAAAAATTAGTTATTAGAATACAAATGAAACACTTTCAGCGTTTTGGAAAATTACACCCCTACGGGGGTAAAATAGGGGTGCAAGGTTTGTATGGGGGAAACATTTTTTTTTTAAATAGAGACTTAAAACTTTGTAGAAAGATCAGTCATTAGAATACAAATAAAGAACTTTCAGGGTTTTAGAAAATTCTACCCCTAAAGGGGTAAAATAGAGTGCAAAGTTTGTATGGGAAAAACTACTTTTTTTTAAATAGAGACTTAAAACTTTGTAGAGAAATTATTCATTAGAATACAAATAAAGTACCTAGATTCAGTGTTTTAAAAAAATCTTCCCCTAAGGGGGTAAAATAGGGGTGCAAATTTTGTATGGGGGAAACAATATTTTTTTTAAATAGAGACTTAAAACTTTGTAGAAAGATTAGTCATCAGAATACAAATTAAGTACTTTCAGCGTTTTAGAAAATTCTACCCCTAAAAATAGGGGTGCAAAGTTTGTATGTGGGAAACTATTTTTTTTAGCTAGAGTCCTAAAACTTTGTAGAAAGATTATTTAAATACAAAGAAAGTACTTTCAGCGTTTTGGAAAATTTCACCCCTAAGGGGGTAAAATAGGGTGCAAAGTTTGTATGGGAAAAACATTTTTTTTTTAATAGAGACTTAAAACTTTGACGAAAAATTACTTATTAGAACATGAAAAATACTACATTCGGCGTTTTACAAAAATCATTCCCTAAGGGGGTTAAAAAAGGGTGCAAGGTTTGTATGGGGAACACTTTTTCTGAGCTAGACACTTAAAACTTTGTAGAAAGATTACTTATAAAAATACAAAATAAAAAGACTTTCAGCGTTTTGAAAAAATCTATCCCTAAGGGGGATAAAAAGGGGTGCAAAGTTGTTATCAGGGAAAGTTTATGTTTTTGAGTTAGAGACTTGAAACCTTGTAGAAAGATTACTTATTAAAATACAAAAAAAGAACACAAATCGTTTTAGAAAATTCCACCCCTAATAGGGTTAAAAAGGAGAGCAAGCTTTGCATGGGCAACACTTTTTTTTGAGTTAGACTTAAAACTTTGCAAAAAGATTACTTATTAGAATACTAAAAAAGAACTTTCAGCGTTTTAGAAAACTCCATCCCTAAGGGGATCCTTAAGATCCTTAAGAAGGGTAGCCAGTGTTGTGTGGGAAAAACTTTTTTTTTTACTAGACTTAAAACTATTCAAAATGTTACTTATTAAAATTAATAATAAAGTACTTTCAGAGTTTTAGAAAATTCCACCCCTAAGGGGGTTAAGAAAGCTTTGTATGGGCAACACTTTTTTTGAGCTAGAGACTTAAAAGTTTACGAAAAAAGTTCTTTCAGCGATTAGAAAAATTCAACCTCTAAGGGGGTTTAAAAGGGGGTTCAAATTTTAAATGGCGAGCAATAAAATTTTAAAGTGTGAGTAAGAGATTTTTAACTTCGGTCTTATTCTGTACGTTAAAAGACTACAAAACTGATTTCAGAGTTTTTTCAAATTCATCCCCTTAGAGTGTTAAAATTGGTTCAAAGTTTGAGTATTTCAAGGCATTTTTAAAGTATGAGATTTTTAACTTTGGTTTTAGACTGTTTGTTCACAAACTAGAAAATGAACATCAACTTTTTTTTTAATTATCCCCTAAAAGAGGGTTCAAATTTTGTATTGAGAGAAATCATTTTCTAAGACGATAAAAAGTTCTACGCGGACGAAGTCGCGGGCAACAGCTAGTTTTTTATAATATCCTCCGATTCAGTAATATTATGACCTGGTTGTGAAATGAATCAACTACAGTTTTTTGTCGTTATTATACGAAAATATAAATCAGTTCTAAATCTTTAAATGTAGGTAGGTAAAATCGATTGATTGGGTACTTACTGAAAAGTGCTAAAGTAATTGTCAACTGATTTAAAAGGAAAATCCCTTCAATCAAAGGAATAACCGTAGGTACCTACGTAGATGTTAGCAATTTTGCATAAAATGGAATCGCTGAATCCTTTATTTTTATTGGGGGATAGCATTGAAAGATTTAAACTTGTAGGAAGAATTGTAATCTGGGGGCACGGCAGTGCCCCCGCCAAGTCGATCAAAACAAAGAGGCACGGCCGTACCATCCTTTTCTCGAAGCCATTCAGGCCATTTTCAACATGCTGTAATTGTGTGCTTGCTAAAGCTAGAACCCTGAATTTTCAGTAATATGTAGGGCATAATATGGCTTACATATGATGTCAATAACATTCAATTTTAACTTCTAGTTTAATAACAATTGTCCGTCAAAGTTCGTTAGTTTTGTCACTGACATACTCACTTATATACTGATGATCAACATAATTCTAAGGTACTTCTAGCAGACCCACAAGCTCCAAATTTCAACCTTAATTCGTTTTTAGCCTAATAATTCATAAAAAACTCAAAAATATTGCAATTTCAGTCACGTTTCAGAGATATACAAACTGCATAAGTAAGTTTGCAATTCTATACAAACGCTATTTGCGGTTGGTAAATTAACATTCCCATACAAAGTCTACAAAAATAAATGAGATCCCATAAAAAACATTCCATTTAAAAAATAGGCCAAGTCTCGAAACTCTTCCACAGTAAAAAGTGGTGAGATATTTCTTAGAGCCATGTCAGGCATTCTTATTAATCTCTATTTGCTTGGTAAATAAAATTTTGTGACTTGGCACACATAGTTTTAGATACCAATGCGAAAATTAGTAAATGCAGTGAAGTTGTGTGATTCCCAAGTTGCAGAATTTTATTTAGCAAGCAAATAAAGATTAATAAGAATGCCTGACTTGGCTCTAAGAAATATCTCACCACTTTTTACTGTGGAAGAGTTTCGAGACTTGGCCTATTTTTTACACGGAATGTTTTTTATGGGATTAATATATATATACTTATAAGAACCAGGCTTCTTTCCTGTAGACAATACAATAGTTAACAGTTTAGATAATGTACATTATTTTCCGGACACACAAGTCATAAGTCGCAAATTGGCGGTTTAGCATTCCTGTACAATACAATGAATGTTAAGCGCCAAAATCTGTGTACACAGGAAAGGCTGATCATAGTAAGACATATTTCTGACCAGCTTACTTAGTTTTAAGTGGAGTATACCAAAGCCGCCGCCATATTTAAACTGTTCTGGATTTATATGTTAAAGAGGTAAAGTTGAGTTGGTGAGTTTGTAGCTTTTTATTGCTGGGATGGTCCAGAACTAAAATAAATGAATAAAATATAGCCTTCGTTGGTCACAAAACTAGCGTTTTTTTTAATCGGTAGGGCACCTGTACCTAACTATATGCCCTAACATACTAACTTACAATAGTTACAATGTTACAACCTCAAGACTTTTCCTCATATTAGTATAGATAATGAAATGATATAACATGACTCGTAATTATTACAGCTGATCTTTTTAATTCGTTTTTGTAGATCTACCTATATACCTTTACCTAGATAGAAAGAAATTCAAATGTAGGATCCCTGTTTAACATACTACCTAAAGTACCAAATACATTATTCTTTAAGTATGTACTTCGCTAATTGATCGGTCCAAACGAAACAGTAAAAATACCTAGTTATTAATGATAAAAACCAAGCCAATTGCGTGTCGGACCACGCACAACGAAGGGTTCCGTGCCTATTAAAAAGGTCGTATCGTCACAGAAATCTTACGGTAGGTACTTACCTAAATCCTTTTCTAAAGGGAGGGTAGTTTTTCAGCAATAAATATCTAGAAAACCTTTGAACTATCTTGTTCAAAATAGTTTTCGGTGAAAGAATTTAATAAGCACTATTTCCATGTTTTTTTTTTTAAATACAGCCTTTGTAATTTAGAGGGGTGGGGGGGATACAATTTTTGTGACTTTCGGGGCGATTATCTCTGACTGTAATCACTTAATTAAAAAAAATGCGGAGAATCCTTATATTTATTTCCAAAGGCAATTTTATTCAAATATACATTATACTCGTAGTTTTCGAGTAAAATGCCTGTGACATACCGACAGACAGACGGACAGACGGACATGACGAAGCTAAAACGGTTACGTTTTGCCATTTTGGTTACGGAACCCTAAACATTACATAAAAGTAGAGTTTGTTTTTGATGTTTCGATTAGATTACAGAATTACGAGTATTGCCTATATTAAAGACCACCGATTTAATTAGTACACTTATATTATATAAATAAGTTAAGTTATATAGATTAAACTTAGAAATAGATATTAGCTAAGCTTAGCAAATAATCTCAAAAAATTGAGATTGCGTTAAGCAATTAGTAGACATACTTGTAACAATTAAATTAATGCAATAAACAGTTTAAATTTTTTTTTTTTTTTTTTTTTTAAGTTAGTAAAACTACGAGTATAATGTATATTTGAATAAAATTGCCTTTGGAAATAAATATAAGGATTCTCCGCATTTTTTTTAATTAATCTATAATTCTTCACTAAAAGAATATTCTTTTAGTGAAGAATTATAGATGGTACTTACAGAAACTTAACAGGATTTGGGTACCGACTGATTTATTTAGGTAGGTCCATCTAAATAGGTAGGTAATAAACGAATTCACTTGGTAACAAAACCAGTTCACAGTTTTTTTTTATGGTGTTTCGTACTGGGCTAAAACTATATATACGTCAGCGCTTCCATCTATGAGATAAGGAAAGGAACCTTTGTATATCAAAGAAGCACGAACGATGGAATACAACGCCATCTGGCCAATAGCCTTAGCACTACATGGAAGAGTGAACTGTCGGCTTTGATGGTTACAAGCTTGTTTTACTAGTTTTGCTTGTAGTACAGATGGCGTAAAATTTCAGCGAACATTATTATAAACAAAATGTTTAGTCTCAATAATCTAGAAATCAATACGTCTTTCCGAGCAACTACCTTATACAATAGACAATAGTTACACCGTGTTTTGCTTCGTTTCCGAAAATCCCGGCACTTTGTCTCGTGGGATTGTAATGATTTGATATATTTTTAGAATCTGCTCAAAAAGCCCTTTCATTTGACACACGAAAGGTTTCAGAACTTTTTTTTTCATTCAAAAAAATTACGTCATAATTCATCTCCTATTTTTGCTGCTACGGGTCAAATTGATTCATATGGCCTACAGATCAATCGTTTCGATTTTCATGCTATTAACACCATTTGCAATGTGTTAAAACCCACCCATCCCCACAAGGTGGACTGATGACCTGGTAAAGGTAGCGGGAGTCCGCTGGATGCAGGTGGCGCAGGACCGGTCATTTTGGCACTCTTTGGGGGAGGCCTATGTCCAGCAGTGGACGTCTTTTGGCTGATATGATGATTTACGAAATGTACGAAACATTACAATGATGATGAACACCATTTGCAGCTTTTTTTGGCGTACCGCTAGGACTAAAAGTATAAATTATTGATACATAACATTTATCAAATAAAATATGCATTTACAAAATAACTACTCTAAAATCCACTTTTTTTTTGCCCGGACACTAAACCTGAGAATACCTACCTGCTTTTGTTAATTAACCAACACTTTTTTTTCAATCTTTATTGGATTTTGATGGAAAATTGGTTGAAAAATGATGACAAATACCTACAAGAAAATTAAATCAATAGGTAAATATTAATTAGTATTGTTTTCTGAAACAAAAGAAAGCAATCTACCAAAACAATAGGTATTCACTTTAAGTGTGGCATTCATTACACAAATTTCCACCCCCTATAGTTCTTTACAAAGAAGTTACGAAACAAGATGTCCCTTTTAAAGTACTCGGTGACCTAGAAAGGCAGGTAGGTACCTATCACCGACCGACAGGCGCGCCGCCTGTCAGATTCTCATTTGCCCTGACAGACTACGGTGTCAAATCCGTGTCTACTCTGCATTAAGAGCACTCACGTCCTAATGGAATTAATTGAATCAGCGTGTTCTGAAGAGCCCTTTGCTGAACTACATAAAAGACCCTACTAAATCCTATTAAATAGCTAAATTAAGCGGTAATTTTCATTTGGCAATGTAATGTCGTAATCGTTAACGCACTATTTAAACCCGAGTTAAAGAGAAAATGATTCAATTGTAAAGTCAATACATAGTTAAATGCATAAATTTAAATGCAATGGAATCAGTTTTTGTTTTAAAGGCTGCACGCATTCCGTTCTGACTTGTACAGTCAGAACGGAATGCAACAGTTTGGGTGACTTTTTTTCGAATTTCATTTGTTTAATGCTTGACTCCGAATCTCAAATCGGTGTATTGTGATATTTGTGATCGTGAGCCAGTCTCAGTCGGCACCGACTCGCAGGCGGCTGCGGACATGCTGCGCGCAGTGACGGACGGCTGGAAACGCTACTGGTGGGGAACAGGTACGGAACAACCAATCACGACTTCCTCAATAAACTTCCCAATTATATTACGTTCCGACGCGAAATGCGTAGGGTCCCCACCTCTCCCTCGCGGTTTAATTTTTTGTAACAACTTTGTTAAAGTAACGGGAACAAAATTAATACCGGTGCGAAGTACGCTTGCCGCAAGACTATTTACGTATACGCTCGTTCTGCTTCGCGTCCTCTCGGCCTTTTCCGGAGCACGTGGTTATATAAGACTTTGACAGGTGTTGTGTTATCTCGCGAAACTGATAAGAATACCCGCTGCCTTCCGGCGTGGCATATCTACCCGTCTTTTGTAAACACATCAGTGCATATGCGACGTATCGGTGATTCAATACAAACGTTAATCGTTTATCGTTATCATTTGCACGTTTCTTATGCTGCGTGATGATTAAATCTAATCTAAGTCGTTACTATTAATTACTTCAATAAATCACTTGATTATCTCTGCCCTATAGTTTTCATTATCTTTTATGAATCACGTCAGTTAACAACAACACAGTGCATGAAAATATGTAGGTACAGTCGGTCAAGAAAGTGGTCTACCAGTTTTGACAAAAGTTTCTGTGAGATCTTAATTGTCGCTAAGGCAACTGTCATATTATTGCAAGTGGAAATCGACCTTGTTGTTTCATGACGTTCCAATGAACCTCGACCACATAGTGGTACCCTTACCAATTTAAAGCATGTTATATATTGTAAAGTATCCATTATTGTAGAAGATAATTATTATGTGTGTGTCGTGTTTTCCGTATTTAACCATTCGGTTTATTTGTGCGTGTCGGCTACATGTTATACGAGTACGGTGAAGTTGCGTTATTTGCATTTGTTCAACTGATATAACTACTGGTTAGTTACGATAGTTAAATACATTTTGGGAAAAACAACCTGTGTAAATAAAAGTGTAATCGGTTCTACTCTCGATTCTTAATATATCATTTTATCTAATGTACTTAAACCAAATTAGAAAATATTAACGACTTAAATTATTTCGAGAAATTGTTATTTCACGAACCTTTTTATTTGAAATAGCTTTATAACTAAAGGTATATGGTTTTATAACTTCTTTGGGGTTTTTGTATACTTACCTATTGAACCTTCACTACTGAACCTACACATATTTTAATTTACTTTGCCTCAATTATTAAAAAAAATCGGCCAAGAGCGAGTCGGACTCGCGCACGAAGGGTTCCGTACCATTATTGTGACCTGTTTTTTTTGTATTTGCTGTTATAGCGGCAACCGAAACCGACGGTTATCGAGATACACACGACAGACGGACAGACAGACAGACAGACAAACTGATAGACAGACAGACAGACATACAGACAGACGGACAGCGGGTAATAGGGTCCCGTTTTGCTCTTTGAGTACGGAACCCTAAAAATCAAGCTTTCATTATGTCTTGCCTAGGTAGACGTTAATCTCAAATCATTTCTAGCTGTGTTTATACTTTTAATCATCAAAATAGGTTTTTCTTTCTCAACTACTCAGGCACGATTAAGATTGATTAATATAATCATGATTAACATATAAGTGAAACACAATATATATCCGTATATGAAATCAATAGATAGATACAATTTTTATTTTTTATTTATTGACCAATATAATTTGAGTACCTAGTACATTTTGGTATACATTTTTTACACCAGCGGAAACCTCTGGGGTTTATATGCTGATGAATAGTTCGCTATGGTACATTCATTTAATTGACTACATCACCGTTATAGACTCATAATTAATACAATACACTCGTATTGGGTTAACGTCAGATACCTTTTGATACTAGGTATCGATTGTAAGCTATTTACATATTTATGCCAGTTCTTTAGGTAGGTAGTTGGTTTATTATATAAGGAAGAAGATATCTGACGTTTCTTTTCCCATGCACATTGACAAAATTAGGCAAATTAAACATAGCTAGCTTTGGTATATTTTGTCAAAGGTTGCTTTTTCTTACATTTAATACTATTTGCTCTTTGTAGGTACGCATACTCTTCTTTTAAAATACATAGTTTAATTTTATTAAACACTGACATTACTTCACAAACGCTCATAGTTTGGGGATATTTTTACATCCAACGTTATTAAGGAAACCACAAAAAAATATGAACTCTGAAAGGAAAACAACGTGGTTAACTAGTTTGATCCTCATACATACATAATGATTAACAGTTGACAAACTATAATTTCCGAACCACCTCCTATGCTCCAGTTCACACGGCCGATGATATTAAGTTCATGTTAACTAAAGCGTTTTAATTCGCTGCAATTACGTTTTATTCACCTAAAAATATATTTATCGATAAGTACTAATATTAACGTCCTAATACATTTGATTTTAACGGACAAATTCGTATGCGTTTTTTCATTTATAGGATACTAGCTGTTGCGACTTCGTCCGTGTAGAAATTGTTATCGTCATAGAAAAAATATTGCTCTCAATACAAACTTTAAACACTCTTTTATACATAAAAAAAAACATTAAAGTTATTTCTTTAGTTTTTGAACAAACAGTCTAAAAGTTACCAACCTCATACTTTAAAAATGTCTTGCTTTCTACACAAATTTTAAACTCCCTCTTAACATGATACATGGATGAATTTTAATGTTTTCCCATCGCCTTGCGTGGTATGGGCATATTATGCGGAGGGATGACAGTCATGTGACCAAAAGAGTGTTAGGTATGAACGTGGAGGGATGAAAGCAACGAGGTAGGCCAAGGAAAAGGTGAATGGACTGTGTGAGAGAGGATATGAAGAGGAACGAAGTAAGTGACGAGATTACGACTGACAGGGAGGTATGGAAGAAAAGGACATGCTGCGCCGACCCCAAATAAATGGGATACTTAAGGGCAAGAAAATGATGAGTAGATGAATTTAAAAAATCTCTGAAATTTGTTTTGTTTGTACTTGTAACATACAGAATAAGACCGAAGTTACAAAACACTTACTTTAAAAATTTCTTGCACTCCATATAAACTTTAAAACCCCTTTTAACCCCTGAGGTAATGAATTTTTCTACACACTCAAAGCTCTTTTATCTTATTGTAATAAGTAACTACTGTCTACTAACTTTTAAGTCTCTACCTCAAACAAAGTGTTGCCCATACTTTGTCTACAAAGCATACAAAACTTGCCTCCCTTTTTAACCCCCTAAAGGCCTCCACACACCGGTCGCGGGCGCGCGTCGGGCGCGGGCCCGCGCAAGTTGTAAAACATTGAAACTACACTTCAAACACACATCGAACGCGGACCCGCCGCGGGCCCGCGGGCCCGCGTTTGATGTGTGTTTGAAGTGTAGTTTCAATGTTTTACAACTTGCACGGGCCCGCGCCCGACGCGCGCCCGACCCGCGCCCGCGACCGGTGTGTGGAGGCCTTTAAGGGTGGAGTTTTCTAAAACGCTGAAAGTACTTTTTTACTAATCTAATAAATAATCTTTTAACAAAGTTTTAAGTCTCTAGCTCAAAAAAAAAGTGTTTCCCACACAAAGCTTGCGCCTCTTTATAACTCCCTTAAGGGATGAATTTTCTAAAACGCTGAAAGCGATTATATTTTGTATTTTAATACGTTATCTTTCTACAAGGTTTCAAGTCTCTAGCTCAAAAAAAAGTATTTCCCACACAAACCTTGCACCCCTTGCTAACCTCCTTAGGGGTGGATTTTTCTAAAACACTGAAAGTGCTTTTTTAACCGACTTCAAAAAGGAGGAGGTTATATTATGTTCCACTGTATGTATGTATTTTTTTTGTGTATGTTCGCCGATTTCTCCGTCAATTGTGGACCGACTTCCAAATTTTTTTTTATATTCAAAAGAGTATACTCCCGAGGTGGTCTCATTGTCACCAATTTAGGATCTGATGATGGGATCCCAGGAAATCGAGGGCAACCCTCAAATTTTATATGCACGCGTGTAGTGATTTCAGTATTTTCTATTATTACTCGTGTATTTACCCTCGGAAATCACAATTTTGGTTAAGTGGAACTGATGATGAAGACCACAGATGACTTATATATGGAACTCCTCAAAGATGTAATGTATGATCGCCGATTTCTCCGTCAATTGTGTACTGATTTCCAAAATTCTTTTTTTTTCAAAAGAGTATACTCCCGAGGTGGTCCCATTGTCACCAAGTTAGGATCTGATGATGGGATCCCAGGGAAATTGAGGGCAACCCTCAAAGTTTATAGGCACGAGTGTAGTGATTTTGGTATTTTCTATTAAAGCTCGTGTATTTACTCTCGGAAATCGTGATTTTGGTGAAGTGGAACTGATGATGAAGACCACAGATGACTTATGGAACTCCTCAAAGATGTAAAAGTACGTCAAAGATTCTGATATGATTCCGTTGAAGTAGCAACTAATGAAGTGTTAATTCTGAGATCCTTTAGGAATCGACGGATCTTCTCAAATATTATCAGCCCACATTTAGCAACTTGGGTTTTTTCTGCAATAATCAACGCATTTGCTCTTGGAAAGCAGTTCATGTGGTAAATGGAAAGGAAATGTGGAAATTTTCATGTACTACGTGGCTTGGCGAAGTAATGAATTGAAGTCGGTTTAACTATTCTAATAAGAAATCTTTTTACACAGTTTTAAGTCTCTAGCTCAAAAAAAAAGTTTCCCCTATTCAAACTTTGCACCGATCATATTTTACCCCCTTTGAGGCGGAATTTTCCAAAACGCTGAAAGTACTTTATTTGTCTCCTAATAACTAATCTTTCTACAAAGTTTCAAGTTTCTGAGTTTAAAAATAGCATGTTCCCTATACTAACTTTCATCCCTTGTTTTACTTAGGGGTGGAATTTCCAAAAACCCCTCATTATCCCTAGCCCACGTTATAAAAGTAACTGTCTAACATTATTAGTTTCGGATGTGCGTTGATGAGTCAGTCAGTCATTCAGTCAGTCAGTTAGGACTTCTTTTTTTTTTATTAATATAAAGGGGAAATATTGCAGGTACTCATTTGACTACCGGCGAGGAATGGGTAGGCCTAACAAGGTGGACTGATGACCTGGTAGAGGTCGCGGGAGTCCGCTGGATGCGGGTGCGGGTTGAAGGAGGCATATGTCCAGCAGTGGACGTCTTTCGGCTGATATGATGATGATGATGATGATGACTCATTTGACTTATTTCGATCATTTAATGTTATTCAAACATAACAATACAATTGTTTTACGTATCACAGTGTTTTTTCTTGAAATCACATGAAGATTAACGCACGATTTTTCTATCGTTTTTTCTTATATGGAACAGGGTATAGTGTTCAATAACGTGATAAGCTTTTCACATGTCATTTGCAGTAAAAGAGTCATTAGGTACGTACCTCACCATAATCATAATCAATGCCAAGGTACTTAGTTTCTTTATACAGGGTGGAATTTCATAAACTGTACATAATAAAAGGAGAAAAATTTCAGCCAATTTCATCGGTGAAACGTTGTTTTTTTTTTTTTTCTAGTCATTAGTTTTTTTTTTACAGAATTTTGAAAATTTTTGTAAAAACTCGGGTAATACACCTAATTCAGACGGTATAACTTTTGATCCAATGGTCCTAAAATGAAAATAAAAAATGCAGAGTATTACCAAGGGACAGGTTAATAATTCTTAATAACAATAAAAAAACAACTAGAAGAGAAAATCCGCAAAAAAAATTATTGTTTTTGAAAAATGGCTACAAAAATTACGAATTTTAAAAGAAAAACACAATTTTCTGAAAAAAACGCAGATTTAGTTACCATTTTTTTTGCTTAGTACTAAACCTCACTTAATGCCGATTCTAAAACCGTTTTTAAACTGTCTCAGACTTTGAAAAATACCACGCAAATGGGTACGTAAATCAAACCATAATTTTATTAATTTTAATCCTCTTAAAATCCTTAATGACCGTTTGTTCACAGGTAGTTGAAGGGTGTTATTGGGTTTTAGGTGGAAATAACAAATTACGTACTTAGTATTAATCCGATCCACCTATTGGGATATTGCTCATTTAAAAAATGTCGAACTCTTAATGCCCAATGAGCTGGGCATCCATCCATTTGGAGAAACAGGCGTTGTCTCACATCTAACATCACATCTTCCAAAAGCTCTGGGAGCTCGTCTCTCAGTAACAGTAAAAATCTGTCGGCGTTCAAAGTATTCGGTAAGAAGACTGGTCCAATCAATTGATCGTCGAGTACCGCTGCCCAAACGTTTATGGAGAATTGGTCTTGAAAATTTACTACTACTACTACTAGGTTTGGATTATCGTGAGCCCATGTGTGTAAATTTCTGAAGTTAGTTATTCCCGTATGAGTAAATCTTGCTTCGTCCATCCATAAAATTCTTCTAGTAAATTCCGGATCCCTTCTGATATTGCCAAGTATCCAAGTCGACATAACACACCTAACGCGGGCATCGCCAATTTGCAAATTTTGTACCCGTTGATAATGAAATGGATGCAGTCCTTCCTTCTTCAAAATTTTCCAGACAGAGAATTTTGAGATTCCGTGCCTCAATGCCAAGCGTCTTAGACTCGTGGTTGGGTCCGCGTACAAGTCTCTGAGAACTGCTTCTTCTATGGCAACATCAATTATGTTTCCTGGCTCTCGGCGATCTCGGCCACCGTATCCCAGGCCAATATTGCACAACCGGCGATGAACTTCTTGCAAGTGGCGAGCAGCAGGTCTTGGAACGTCATTAGGATACTGCTCCAAATAGGCGATACACGCAGCTCTTGCAGATCCATGGCACAATCCATAATAATAGTGCATGTTGGCTATTTGTAACGGTGAAAACTCTCGTAAGCGGGGCATGATGATTCAAACTGAACAAGTACTGGAGTAATCAAAGAAGTGGCGAGCAAAGACAAGCAATTGCGATTTGCGAGCGACTGAATAGTTGACCTATTGCCCAATGCCTTTATACCCCTCATGTTATCTCCACCTTCAACCCAAAAACACTCTTCAACTACCTGGGAACAAGCGGTCATTAAGGATTTTAAGAGGATTAAAATTAATAAAATTATGGTTTGATTTACGTACCCATTTGCGTGGTATTTTTCAAAGTCTGAGACAGTTTAAAAACGGTTTTAGAATCGGCATTAAGTGAGGTTTAATACTAAGCAAAAAAAATGGTAACTAAATTTGCGTTTTTTTCAGAAAATTGTGTTTTTCTTTTAAAATTCGTAATTTCTGTAGCCATTTTTCAAAAACAATAATTTTTTTTGCGGATTTTCTCTTCTAGTTGGTTTTTTATTGTTATTAAGAATTATTAACCTGTCCCTTGGTAATACTCTGCATTTTTTATTTTCATTTTAGGACCATTGGATCAAAAGTTATACCGTCTGAATTAGGTGTATTACCCGAGTTTTTACAAAAATTTTCAAAATTCTGTAAAAAAAAAAACTAATGACTAGAAAAAAAAAAAAAACACCGTTTCACCGATGAAATTGGCTGAAATTTTTCTCCTTTTATTATGTACAGTTTATGAAATTCCACCCTGTATTACTTACTTTTCACTGCATTCTGAGACGAACATTTAATTTATACCATAACAATTGTACAATCGTGTCGGAAATATGAAGGTAACGTTTTTTTTTAGCAAGAGACTTAAAACTTTGTAAAAAGATTACTTATTAGAATACAAATAAAGTGCTTTCAACGTTTTGGAAAATTCCACCCCTAAGGGGGTTAAAAAGGGTTGCAAAGTTTGTATGACGGAAACTCTTTTTTGAGATAGAAGCTTAAAAGTTTGTAGAAAGATTACTCATTGAAATAAAAAAAATGTACTTTCAGCCCCGCTATTCTGTAAGTTCTTTTAAGCTCACCTCAACGCTCACCCACAAATATATATTTACTTACGCCGCGATTCGTAGTAACTAAGCGTAGGTAGAGGTCTAGTTTCGTAAGTTTCGTTAGGCGTGACGGGACTGACGGGTGGGGTGAGGTGCATATGCGCGTAGCCCGGGACACGTGCAAAATGACATAGTACCTACTTACTTACCTTCCACATTTGTATCAAAATGTACTTTTATTACGATTGGTATTATGGAATAACTACATCTTAGAACATTTTAAGAAACCCCCGACATTTTCATTTTAAAGTTCAATATCTCAAAAACGGCTAAACCGATTTTGTTGAAACGTAGCTAAGAACCATCTCGATCACGTCAGCTTTCGGATAAAAAAACCTCATTCAAATCGGTCCATTAATTTAGGCGCTACGATGCCACAGACAAACACACACACAGACAGACGCACACAGACACACTAGTCAAACTTATGACACCCCTCTTTTTCCGTCGGGGGTTAAAAAAAAACAAAGTGTACTAGGCACAAAGAGAAGATAAAGCCATGTCTTTCCGCAAATTGTTTATGTTGTACTAAGTATGCTGTATATACAATACACATACCTTTCGTTTTAATTTGAACCTTGCTAATTTAACAATAGAGTCATTATTCGAGTAAAGTATTTATTTAACATGCCCTCTTTATTTCGAATCGTTTGTGGCACGTGGCTAAGCAATGGTATTGTTGTACCGCTGGGTCTTAAGATAAGATCCGTTCTAGAAAAGGGATTCGGGCCATACCTAACTATTATCTAATTATTATTATTATTTAACAACTACATTTTCAACGAAACTGGCTTAAAAAACCTACGTTTGTTGCGTCTGTTCCGGGCCGGGCCTATAAATTTAGTAGTAACAAGTAATTGTATATTTAATTGTTAGTTTGAAAATCAGTTCTCAAAAAACGGCTCTAATGATTGTGACCAAGTTTAAGGGGTTTAACGGAGCGAAAAATCGAACTGGGTCTCATTTCCAGGAAAGTTTGTACTCGTATTTCCGTGTTTTCTCTCACGACGCCATGAAAAGGACGATCTTGCCAGGGAACAACGGTAATACACCATACCTAACCAAGAGGCCCCAGGTTAACTAGTTTCGGTTAATGAAGTAACACTAAATACACAAATACTTAAGTTGATTAACGAGCAGCCTATTTATTATTACCAGCCAGGAAATCAATATACTCGTATTGGGTAAACACGCTCTCGTTCGAGTACACTGGTAATTATGGCCTGTGTCTGTTTACTGGGTCGATAGTTGAATTTGATGATCCTATATTTTTTTCTGGCGCTGTAGACAGTGTCGAATAGCTAATTAAACCGTTAAATAAGCCCTTAATGTCGGGTACTACGATACCGTATCATGGACCATGTACTTCCGATTTCATGTTACCTATACTATATACTTAACCAACTACCATGAGACATTTTAATCAAAATACAGGGAACAGAGAATCCAAAAGCATGTAAAAAATACTAAAAAAACATTATATAGACTCTCATAATACCAGCACTGAGGAATAATACTGGTATGGATAAAATGTGAAAGATATATAGATTTAGCTTTAGCTGGAATAACATCAAACTTTGAATATACAATAGTATTCGCCATGTCTACCTACTAGTAGGTTGGCAACTAGTTTGTGTTTCAATTATGTTTTTGTTACAATTTCTTGCTAGAAAAAAAAAATTGACACAGAAGAAGTTTTTCATAAGTATAAACTTCTTTTCTCTCATTTTTTTTCTATTACAATTTCTAGCAACAGAACCTAAAAGAGTGCCAAACTGCGTTTGTATTGTATGGGAAGCCGACTTGTGTAAAACATACAAAATCTCGATAAGTGATCTGCCCTTCTGTGTTGTGTTGATCATTGCTGATTGTCGTTGGAAAAGCTCTCACACCAGCGCTTGTGTGATCGACTACGGGGTATTTTCTTCTCTATTACCGACTGCTGAAGCTTGTTGAGGCTGCCTGTTTCTTGGCGGGCAACTTTACCCATTTAGCTGAGAATCCTTTGGTAACAGATCATCAAGGGCCTAGTCTTCGCCCGAAATTGGTCCAAGATAGATTTATTCGTCCTCTTCGCGGTCCACGGTATGCGCAGCATCTTTCTCCAACACCTCATCTCGAATGCATCTATATTGTTCCGCACCTTGGCTCATACCGTCCAAGACCATCCATCTGTCATCACTAGTCTCATCTTGGTGACGTTGGAGAATTCCAGATCCGCGATGTCGTCCTCAAGAGCTGACTAGTTATATCGGCCACCATAACCTTAAAATTGAAATGATTACGGCGCTGTGAGATTTTCGGGACAGCAATAACCCTCCAATCGCAATAACCAATGACAATTTAACCTATACATATAAAATTGAAATTATTTATTTGCATAGACACAGTACAGGGATGTTCAAATTATATTATGTTCACGCGTATCTAACTTGCATGCAAGCGTGTAAATATGTAGGTACACGTCAATTAAACTATCAAAAAATAAAACATAAACTAAAATAACTAGGTATAGAATGAAAAAAAAAATTTTCTAAAGTAAATACAAGATGATAATTAACATTAATTAAATTAAATTAATTAATATAGGAACATTATTTACATAATATGCATAATCATAATAATCATCAAAGAGGCAGAATAAAATTATATAACGTCTAATACTATTGTTGTTCGAGATACGCCTACGCTATAAAGACACCGCTCCAAAAGACAGTTTGTTAGACTGCGTTTAAAGGCGTTTCCCTGTAACTTTTTTATTTCCTCTGGTAGGTGGTTTTAAATAACAATGCACATATTGTACACGTTTTTCGTGTAATTCATTTTGTAACTTCGAGGGTGATACAAATGGTTCATTATTTTTACCTGTGTTAGCCTTACAAGAACTTCGCCACGTGTTTGGTGATTTTACCTAACAAAATTACATATTTCTCTTAAGTACAAGCAATGCAAAGAAATAATTTTATGCTTTTTGAAAAGTGGTACGCAACTTTCGTCCCACCATGAATTACTAATGACTTTGACACACATTTTTTGTATCTTGAAAACTCTGTCCACTTCCACAGCGTTTCCCCACAATAACAACCCATAACCAAGGACAGATGATACATAACCATAGCGAGCTTACCACGCACGGGTTACGACATGACTTAGCTTGTTTAAGAACCTATCGAACATTAATATTTAAAGGCATGTGGTACACGTTTACAAATTGTGCCTAAAATAGCAAACTTGCTTAAAAAAACATTTTCGCATTTCGATCACGCCATATTTTTCATAATGTTTACATCCGCGTGTCACATTTGCATATTTCTTTTTCGGTACTGACTTTCATTTCTGACGTGTTTTCATTATTTTTCATACGTATATGACAACAGTGGCATATAAGCAAACACCGTAACCCTAACATAACTCTAGACATAGAGAATAGAGATTCTGGTGACTCCCAGGCACGTTACCGACCATTTATTGATTTGAGGATACGTTGTGCTGACAGAGACAAATGCTTGTCCCTCACACTTCACTCACACTCAATACATGGCATCCTCGGGAGCTCCGTACTCGCCGCCAGGGACACCACACCACAGAGCAACTACCGGTCCTATTTTACATGGTTACCTAGCTGAATCACTAAATTTCATTTCCCAACTGTATCGTTTGTCCAAATTTTAATTTGTCCTAAAAGCCGGTTTTCTCTGAAGCCATGACAATTTCAGGATGATTATAAAACAAACCTAACCTAACCTACGCGATAACTATTTTTTCTACTCCTGTACCTTTATCTGTCATTTATATAGGCTGTAGTTCAAATTTAATGACACCAATAATAAGTCGTCGAAAAAGTCTATGCTCTATGACCCAAAAACGCACTGTTTAGCATACTTTTTTGGTTCATACATTTTTCATAAAAGCACTGTTTAACTTTTTTTTAAATTGGCCGCTATATTGCAGTTGTGCCAACTTCATAAACAAATATTTCGAAATAAAAGTTTTTATTTACGATTTAACATTTGTATATTATAAATATTTACTACAATAATAATAAATTATCATCTATTGTGTGTTAAATTACATGTTTTATAAATTCTGGGTATTATTTATGAAAATAAACAGTTCGAATTCGGTCCGGATTCGGATTCGGTTTGGTTCGGATGGCAAGAGCAAACAAATTAAAAAAAACAAAACAAACCATAAACAAGAAGTGTCACAATGAAATCGGAAATATGACACACATTTCCGATTTCCCACCAAAATACAATTCAAAGTGAAAAGACGAAAGATGATGAAGTCCTAAACTATTAAGATTTTATTCGTGTTTTTGAAGACAAAAGTGTACGAAAATGGTCGAAGAAATGAATAACTGCACTCCTGAAGAAATTGCGTGAGTAGCAAAAGTACGAATAGAAAACTTGCTGCCTGAAAAGGCTAACCATTTTGTAGTCTGCTATTTATTTAAAATTTATCGTAGAAAAAGTATTGTATGCAACGGTGTATAACTGGTATAAAAACGCTCGTGGCGTCTTTAATTGCGCATCGCAACCCACGCCACTCGCGTTTTAAGACCCTTCTTATACAACAGTTGCATAAAATACTATAAAATAATTGAAAAGCTTTTGGATTTTCGAGATAATTGGCTTTTTGCCGAAATGATAATTCGGACAAACAGTTGGTAATTGAAATTTAGTGATTGCGATAGGTTGCCATTTTACATACATACATTACATTTATTTGTTCCTCTTGAGAAAATTAATTGGCTGACATTATCAATAACAACTGACTCAATTACAACAGTCCAATCGACATAGCATGCGATTGACCAAGCGCATTAAATTCTCGCATGAGTTAGACATGCAAGTCATCTCATCATTATTATATGTTGTGGTAGTCGTATCAAGCGAAATGATAAGGTGTTATTATACTCGTAAAGCCTGTAATTTACTAGTGGACAAATGGTCCGCGACATTTGTCGCCAGTGACATGCCACAATATGTCATGTCACGTGGAACTATGAAATCTCGAGTCGCGCGAGATGTGGAGCCAGGCCAAATCGCCCAACGTTGTGCGAAACGTACTTACTGCGGGTGGTGACATGAAGATAGGTGGGTCATTCAACTTTTACTTGTCCCTTCGTGTTTTCGTTTTTTGTATAACTTCTTATAGCCAGATAAACAGTCTATTTGAACATATATGTTGCATGTCGCAGAAGACATGGTTGTCCAGGCGACAAACCCCTATTTTCATACAAATCGGGGGACATGTTACGTCCGCTGGGCAACCGCTGAAATTGAGAGCTTATTAATAATTTTTTAATACAGACTTTGTCATGTAGTTACACGCTATAATGAATTGAGTAAGGAATGCGACAACAATTAACAACACCAGACATCGTATTTTTTTGTAATCTTCTCCTTTTAAACAGCAAATTGAAGAGACGGAGAGGAACACGGAATGGGAGGACACTATAGTAGTTTATGTGACTGTACATAATGAAGGGCATTAAACACGAGTGTGGGTTTATGAAACGAGCCGAAGGCGATTTTCATAATAACATCACACGAGTGTTTTAATGCCTAATTATGTACAGTTACATACACTACTTTATCTATCCACATATCATAAGCCTCCATGATGCATTCTAGAGCCTCTAATTATGACCGGCATCGCGGCGTTGTTTTCTGGCAGCTGTCATAGTTTTTTTTTAATTCAGAGACAAACTAGAGTCGGATCCAACTAATCCAACTATCATATCTTTCGATATCTTACTTACTGCGACATTTGTCAAATTTGTATGCAAATTGACAATTCATTTCGAACTAAACGTCATCTCGACTGATATTAGATTAGAGGTTAAATCAAATTTCTTTGTTTTTAAGAGACGTTCGAAATTTGAATGAAATAATATTATCGAAATCGATGCTATTATTTAGCAATAATAACATTTTCACAGATAAGAAATTTGTTCTAACAAAACTGTCTATTTTTATGGTGGTCATAATGTGCGGTTCTTGAACGCATCATGGAGGGTTTATGATATTTGGATAGATAAAAAAAAATATTCACCCAAGGTGGTACTATAATTGTGCCTTTATAATAAAAAAAAAAACGTTTTCGTGTGTTGATACAGCCATCATAGTGGTTAGAAGGGATTACATATCAAATATATATTTTTTTATTTGTGGTGATGCGTGCCTTTTCCAGCGACTGTCAGAACTGAGACGTTTCTCCGCGGACCCCGGCATTTATGAATAAAATATTTATTTACTTATTTTATTTTATTTATTTCAATACTTCAACTATTCTAATAGAATATTGTGCTGTCTGTCACTATATTCGGTGTAATTATAGTTAATTGATATTGTATCCAGAGAACCAGGTCAAGTACTTTTCAGGAGACAGTGACGAGAATCTAATACTTTCCTTCTTCTAATATACCGAGTTCTTCCCTTTTTCAGAGAAGGCACTAATATAAAATGTAACCAGTTTAGCTCAAATAATTCAAAAAATGTTTTTTTACAAGCTTACTATTAACTTGCAATGTATGTAACGACCTCTGTAGCCTAGTTGGTAGTGACCCTGCCTACAAAGCCGGAGGCCTGGGTTCAAATCCCGGTAAGGGCATTTATTTGTGTGATGAGCACGAATATTTGTTTCTGAGTCATGGATATTTTCTATGTATTCAAGTATTTATTTATCTCCACTTATAATAAATCTCTAAATTAAAAAAAGAATCAGCCAGTTTGAAACTAAGCTTTGCGCGGTTCGAATGTTCTCAGCATCCCATGAACGGAAAAATATGAAACATTTTATATAGGTACATTATTATTCTAGCTGCAACTTAGGATAGTTTTTATCCGACTGCGACAGTTAATAAATTTTCCGAAATATACGACTTCATTTAATTTTTCATTTATTTTTATTGAAATCAAACGCTGCTCCTACTGTCAGCTATAAGAACCGTCAAATTTTCGTCATAATGGCGGAATAGGGAACATTACGCAAAACTCTTCGTAGGTGGCGACACTAGCAGCGTTGACATTGTATCTCGTTCGCACTTGCGGTATTGTCTATGCAAGCATCCTTGTCACTCATTTGACAATCAATTTTGCATGTGTGTGTGAATCCCTATATTTCTATACTGGTTTACTATTAGTGTTAGTGCTGCCTCTGGCGGCAGAACATTGCAGTAATGTTCCCTATTGCTTTGCCTTTCACTTATTAATAATTTAAATCCCGTCTACGATAGACCTTTACGAGACAAATGCTAAAATATAAACCATAAAAAAATATTCGATTCTGATATGAGAACTTATATGCGCAAATGTCGTTTTATGTCGTAATTTCAATAAATGAAATCAACAAATTTGAACAATATAATTAACACGAATTTGTTTTTTTTGAATGACAATGGCACGCGCTCGGCGCATTCAGCCAAAGTACCTGCGGCGCTACCACGAAAACCGATACTCAATGTTCATATATTTGCATCCCTGTCACTCGAGTATGGTTAGTGCGATAGAGATACCCGAATATTTTCGAATTCCGAAGTTCGTGGTTATAGCTCAGTAGGTCGATCACGTAACGCATTGTACGCGCGTCGGGTAGGTCTAAATGTCACTTTTTATATGGAGAATTGACAGTTAAAACGTACCGACGCGCGTTCGGAACGTTACGTGTTTACCCCCCTGGAGTCGAAAATATGGTAAATAATCATAATGTATTTTCTCGAAAAAGAATTTAAAATAAATATAGTCAAATGGAGAAAAAAACAAAGCAAGAGGTTATATAGGTAATGATTAAGTTATAAGAGTCCAAAATTTTAAGAGGGGGTATGTTCTGTCCCTTTTCCGCAAAACGCACCTTCATATGACACGATTGTTTTTTACTATGACGCTCGAGTATATTGACGTCACAGTCCCTCATCGTTTTCTCACTCTAACAAGCGACATTAAAACGGATGTAGCTTCATATTTTTTTAAGATATTTGAATGGGAGTTTCATTATCTTCTATCTATTTATACATAATAAATGCCTATGTCCTGACTGACTTATTCACTCAATCACTCACTCACTCACTCATCAACGCACAGCCGAAACTACTAATCTTAGAGAGTTGATTTTTGTACAGTATGTTGCTTTTATAACGTGGGCTAGGGATAAAAAGGGATTTTTGAAAATTCTACCCCTAAGGGGGTAAAATGGGGGTGCAAAGTTTGTATGGGAGAACCTTTTGTTTTTGAGCTATAGACTTAAACTTTGTAGAAAAATTAGTTATTAGAATACAAATGAAACACTTTCAGCGTTTTGGAAAATTCCACCCCTACGGGGGTAAAATAGGGGTGCAAGGTTTGTATGGGGGAAACTTTTTTTTTTAAATAGAGACTTAAAACTTTGTAGAAAGATCAGTCATTAGAATACAAATAAAGAACTTTCAGGGTTTTAGAAAATTCTACCCCTAAAGGGGTAAAATAGAGTGCAAAGTTTGTATGGGAAAAACTACTTTTTTTTAAATAGAGACTTAAAACTTTGTAGAGAAATTATTCATTAGAATACAAATAAAGTACCTAGATTCAGTGTTTTAAAAAAATCTACCCCTAAGGGGGTAAAATAGGGGTGCAAATTTTGTATGGGGGAAACAATATTTTTTTTAAATAGACACTTAAAACTTTGTAGAAAGATTAGTCATCAGAATACAAATTAAGTACTTTCAGCGTTTTAGAAAATTCTACCCCTAAAAATAGGGGGCTAAAATAGGGGTGCAAAGTTTGTATGTGGGAAACTATTTTTTTTAGCTAGAGTCCTAAAACTTTGTAGAAATATTATTTAAATACAAAGAAAGTACTTTCAGCGTTTTGGAAAATTTCACCCCTAAGGGTGTAAATAGGGTGCAAAGTTTGTATGGGAAAAACATATTTTTTTTTAATAGAGACTTAAAATTTTGACGAAAAATGACTTATTAGAACATGAAAAATACTACATTCGGCGTTTTACAAAAATCATTCCCTAAGGGGGTTAAAAAAGGGTGCAAGGTTTGTATGGGGAACACTTTTTCTGAGCTAGACACTTAAAACTTTGTAGAAAGATTACTTATAAAAATACAAAAAAAAAGACTTTCAGCGTTTTGAAAAAATCTATCCCTAAGGGGGATAAAAAGGGGTGCAAAGTTTTTATCAGGGAAAGTTTATGTTTTTGAGTTAAAAACTTGAAACTTTGTAGAAAGATTACTTATTAAAATACAAAAAAAGAACACAAATCGTTTTAGAAAATTCCACCCCTAATAGGGTTAAAAAGGAGAGCAAGCTTTGCATGGGCAACACTTTTTTTTGAGTTAGACTTAAACTTTGCAAAAAGATTACTTATTAGAATACTAAAAAAGAACTTTCAGCGTTTTAGAAAACTCCATCCCTAAGGAGATCCTTAAGATCCTTAAGAAGGGTAGCCAGTGTTGTGTGGGAAAAACTTTTTTTTTTACTAGACTTAAAACTATTCAAAATGTTACTTATTAAAATTAATAATAAAGTACTTTCAGAGTTTTAGAAAATTCCACCCCTAAGGGGGTTAAGAAAGCATTGTATGGGCAACACTTTTTTTGAGCTAGAGACTTAAAAGTTTACGAAAAAAGTTCTTTCAGCGATTAGAAAAATTCAACCTCTAAGGGGGTTTAAAAGGGGGTTAAAATTTTAAATGGCGAGCAATAAAATTTTAAAGTGTGAGTAAGAGATTTTTAACTTCGGACTTATTCTGTACGTTAAAAGACTACAAAACTGATTTCAGAGTTTTTCCAAATTCATCCCCTAAGAGTGTTAAAATTGGTTCAAAGTTTGAGTATTTCAAGGCATTTTTAAAGTATGAGATTTTTAACTTTGGTTTTAGACTGTTTGTTCACAAACTAGAAAATGAACATCAACTTTTTTTTAATTATCCCCTAAAAGAGGGTTCAAATTTTGTATTGAGAGAAATCATTTTCTAAGACGATAAAAAGTTCTACGCGGACGAAGTCGCGGGCAACAGCTAGTTTATATATAAGTATGTATATCGTCGTCTAGTACCCATAGTACAAGCATTGCTTAGTTTGGGACTAGATTGATTTGTGTAAGATTGTCCCCAAATATTATATTACTAGCTGTTACCCGCGACTTCGTCCGCGTAGAACATGTTATCGTCTAAATGTTTGTTTAACGACTTAAAGAAATGAATTAAAATATCTACTTTAAAAACAAAGTTTAAACCGATTTCCATTCAGTACTTCGCCAAGCCACATAGTAGGTACATGAATATTAACTTTCCAATTTACCATATGCACTGCTTTCCGAGAGCAAATGCGTTGATTAGGTATTACAGAAAAAACCAAATTCGCTATCAGTGGGCTGATAATATTTGAGGAGTTCCGTCGATTCCTAAAGGATCTCAGAATTAACACTTCAAGAGTTGCTACTTCAACGGAATCATGTCAGAATCTTTGACGTACTTTACATCTTTGAGGAGTTCCATAAGTCATCTGTGGTCTTCATCATCAGTTCCACTTCACCAAAATTGCAATTTCCGAAGGTAAATACACGAATTATAATAGAAAATACCGAAATCCCTACATGCGTGCCTATAAAATATGAGGGTTGCCCTCAATTTCCCTGGGATCCTATCATCAGATCCTGATTTGGTGACAATGGGACCACCTCGGAAGTATACTTTTTCGAATAAATAAAGAATTTTGAAATCGGTCCACAACTGACCGAGAAATCGGCGAAACTACATAAAAAAAGACATACAATGGCACAGATAACCTCTTCCTTGTTTTAGGTCGGTAAAAAAAATTCAATTAGTTTTGTAGTCTTTTAGTAAAACAATCTAAAAGGCACTCTAAGCTCTTCATAGAAGGAGTGGACTCGGGCTGGACCAGAAAACTCTGGAAAACCCGTAGGAAGCAACTCCGAATTATATCTGGGGTGTTCACAGGTCATTTCGGGGTCAAGGATCTCTCGGCCAAGATGGGACTATCGGATAGTTTACTAAGACTGTAGAATGTGTGGCGAGGAGGATGAGACTATGCAACACTTATTGTGTGAATGTCATGCCCTTGCCAAACAAAGAATGAACTACTTTGGTAACGGTTACGCGCAACCCCGCAACCAAAGGAATTCAAGGTGCTCCCAGCGAACTACATCATCCGCTTTGTGGAAATGATGGAGTAGTTAGCGCAATGACTCACGAGCAGCTTGCTGAGCGGATCCGCGAGGCGTGTTGGCAACTGCAGTCGTGGTTTTCATCAAATGGCTTGCTCTTTAATCTCGCTAAATCGAATATAATGCTTTTCTCAGGTCGTAACTCCACAGTGCCCCCGTGTATTGCCGATGGTCCGATGCCTTTGTGTAACGAGTGCAAGTTTCTGGGGTTTACACTTGATTCGAACCTTAACTGAAAGAGCCATGTTGACCAGCTGTGTGGGAGGCTGAGTAGTGCTGCATTTGCTCTAAAAAAGCTAAAACCGCTAGTATCGAAACAGTCTTTACGGTCCGTATACTTTTCACATTTTCACTCCTTGATGTCATACGGTATAGTGATATGGGGCAATTCTGCGGATGCCAAGCGAGTGTTGATACTTCAAAAACGTGCTTTGCGACTGCTGGCTGGAGTTAAACACAGACATCCATGTAAAATACTTTTTGAAAATAACGGAATCATGACGCACTATTAACTATACATGTATGAGGTGTTAATGTTCGTGAGAAAGAATTTGCCAATGTTCGAGCGTGTTGAGGTCCCGGGCAAACAACTCCGATCAACAGGGAGACTCAGAACGGTTCCACGTCGCATGGCTCTTTCATGTAGGAATCCTCGAGTGATAGGCCCAACCTATTACGAACGACTACCCGCCAAATTGCGGACTGAGTCATGTGACGAAACATTTGAACGTCAATTGAGAATCTTTTTATTGAAAAATCCATTATCATCTGTGAAAGAATACATGGACACAAAATATTAGAAATCACTGTTTTTTGACATTTGTAATAATTTATATTATAGTTATTGGTATTTGTTATTTTTTATTGTTATTTTGGTATACCTACTTCGGTAATCTGACGATCTTTTATGTGCTTCGACATTATATATTTTATTATGGACATCAATTAGTTATGAGTTTATTTAAATGTTTTATACAGACCTATAAGTTGACATTGCATTGTAATTAATATTAGCGTAATTTAATTTATATTGTAATCTTATATTATGAAAACAAAAATCTAATCTAATCTAAGCCTGGGAGCAGGTATAAAGGAGAGGGCAAATGCACAAAAAATCCCACTGGGTCGAAGTGCATCCGAAAGGGCTAGGGCCTAGATAAAATAAGATAAGATAACAGTCTAAAACCGAAGTTACAAATCTCTTACCTTCAAAATGTCTTGCTCTCTATATAAACTTAGAACCTCTTTGAACCCTCATAGTATAAGTCTGAAACCGTAGTTAGAAATTTCTTACTTTAAAAATGTCTTGCTCTCTATTACAAACTTCAAACTCCCTTCAATGATCAGGCGATGAATTAAAAAAAACGCTGAAATAAGTTTTGTAGTCTTTCAGCAAACAGTCTACAACCGAAATTTTGTAGTCTTTTAGCAAACAGGCTAAGATCGAAGTTACAAATCTGATACTTTAAAATTTTCTGACTCTCCATACCAACTTTGAACCCCCTATTAACGCTTTTCAGGGAAAAATTAAGGAGAAGAGTTTTTTTTGTTGTAATAAGCATTTTTTCTACAAACTATCAAGTCTCGAAGCTAAAAAAAATGTTTCCCTCATACAAACATTGCAACCCTTTTTAACCCCCTTAAGGGTGGAATTTATCAAAACGCTGAAAATACTTTATTTTAATTTTAATAAGTAAGCTTTCTACAAAGTTTCAAGTCTGTTGCGAAAAAAAATGTTTCCTCCATACAAATGTTGCACCCCCTTTTAACCCCCTTAGGGGTGGAATTTTCTAATATTCTTTGTACAAACTTTTAAGTTTCTATCTCAAAAAAGAGTTTCTCTTGTACAACTTTGCAAACCTTTTTAACTTAGGGGTGGAATTTTTCAAAACGCTGAATGTAATTTAATAATATTCTAATAAGTAAGCTATCTACAAAGTTTTAAGTCTCTTGCTAAAAAAAACGTTGCCTCCATACAAATGTTGCACTCCCTTTTAACCCCCTTAGAGGTGGAATTTTCTAAAACGCTGAAAGTACTTTTTGTTTTTCAATAGGTAAGTAATCTTTCTACAAACTTTTGAGCTTCTATCTCAAAAAAGAGTTTTCCTCATACAAACTTTGCACCCCTATTTAACCCCTTTATTAGAAATGTGTTTTCTGGCTGCAAAAGAAGATTTTGTAACGTTAATTAATGCATACACAGAATATTATGTGCTTAATATTTATCAATTATATTACATGTTATCAAATTAATAATTGAGGAACGTAAGTAGGTAGATAAATGTATGTAGGTACTTACGATTTTCTGCATTTCACAATGCAAACCTAAACTTATCGAAAGCAAGCAGACAACCACCTTCGTGCAGCACCTTTCATGTACTAATTAATTACGGATGCAGGTAGTTTCCCCCACACCACAGCACCATCCCTCTTATCCTATGGGTATGTCTGTGTGTTTTCCCGCGAGTTCGTCTGCGTAGAATGTAAATGTTTGTTTAAGGAATGATTTAAAAAAAACCCTGAAATTGGTTCATACTCTACATAGACTCTACATGTCGACTCTACATGTATATATAAATATATATTTAGTGTGTAGGTATCTACACACTAAATATTTTGAAGAATTTTCATGTCCACAACATTAAATTTCAAAATCGATGCCATTTTCGTAATTAACGTCACAAAAAACCATAAAAACGACACTTATATTGATATTTAGACATTTCAACCCCATCGCACCCCAACAGGGAGATGGTATTTCACGTCCGCCACGTTGGATTTTAAAATCGTTGTTTGTTTCGTAATCAGCGACCCGAAAAACCATAGAAACAATACCCATGTTGATTTTCAGACTTTGTCACCACATTTACCCCTTTTAGGGGTGGAATTCTCAAAAATCCTGTAACACGTATTTACTTATTTATTGTTAGGAATACTCGTGTGAAGTTTCGAATAAAATAGTCGGACAAATCTTGTTTCCCTATACAAACTTTGGACCCCCAAGAAAGGATTTTTCAAAATTCATCCTCTAAGGGGGTGTAGAGGATGAATTTTGAAAAATCCTTTCTTAGTGCACCCCAAGACCTTATAAGAAACCTACGTGTCAAATTTGGAATCTTTAGAACCAGCGGTTTGAGCTGTGCGTTGGTAATCAGTCAGTCAGTCAGTCAGTCAGTTTCTTCTTTTATATATTTAGATATTATTATGTACCTAACTGACTATGTATATGTATGTAACTATGTTTGTTCGGGTGGAATCTTGCAATTCAATTTTGAAGCAGATATAATCAACCGATTGAGCTGAAATTTTGGGTAAAGGTGACAATTCAATATTACTGTACCATCGAGCTGATCTGATGATGGAGACAGAAGGTGGCCATGGAAATTCAGTACTTAACCGACGTAACCCCGTTGAGTTTAGGCTCGTTAGAATCGTCCCAATTGATGACAGTATACAGAAAAGTACAGTCGGCAATAAAAGCTTGTACTAAAAATTTAATTTTTGACAGAAACTTATTCTATTTTTATCTATCTACCTTGTATTTATGGCTAGGTACTTACATAAATCTATTTGTCAAATTGGCTACGCATAGACTAAGTTAACGAGTCGTTTATATGCAGATAACACGCAAACTAAAACCTTGGCCTGGCAAACGCATCCAATGAAGCCCGTGATGACTTCACTGCTAATTCATTAACTCTACTGTGAAAGAACAGCTAGGCTTTGTTTCATAGCATGTATGTATTTCGGATCAGAAAAGCTTTTTTCGTGATGGTATTTTATCGTGTCTGAAATCCAATATTCAATGGTCGAAACTAGAGATGAACTGACGATTTTAGTGTAGGTAATACTTATAGCCAATTAAAGTTTTTCTCGTTTCACAGGTTATGTGATACTGATAGCTTTTATAATTTTGTAAGGAAATAATTGACATCCGATAATTTACTTTTTAAGAAAAACTATCTTTTTGCATACCTCGTCTATACTTAAATACTTATTTTCGCTTTTTTGTCTCAACTTAGCTTGGGCAGTTACTTATTTACAATACTTAAAAATCGTTCGCCTGTGCTATTCACAATCGGTCTCACCCCTAGGTACTATACAGCCTTAGTATACTTGACCCCCAGATTCGAGAGAAATACGCGTAATCGGAGCTCCGACATACACTGGTGGAGTTGTTGGTAAGCGTTGGAGCTAGGCACTGTGTACCGACTCGATCAATCAGCCCGCATCTCGTGTCGATATACTTTGTTTTATGTCTTCCTCGCTGTGTAATTGTAGTCTATTAGCGCAAATCAAACATAACATGCAGACCAATTGAGTCATACAAATATTTATTTATTTTGATTATATTACAAAGAATGTGAGACGTAGATTATATGGAAATACATCCCATATGATATCTCGTCTTCACTCGCATTTATCAGGAAAATAGGAATAAATAAATAAATAAATAAATAAATAAATATTATGGGACAATCTTACACAAATCAACCTAGGCCCACGGTAAGCTCAGTAAGGCTTGTGTTGTGGGTACTAGGCGATGATATATATAATAGATACATACCATATATATACTTATATACATATATAACATCCATAACTCAGGAACACATATTCGTGATAAACACACAAATAAATGCCTTGACCGGGATTCGAACCCGGGACCTCCAGCTTCATAGGCAGAGTCACTACCCACTGGGCTACGGAGGCCGTTAACCTAATTATCTAATTAGGATTAGGAATAAACTAATTAGCATCACTACTTCTGTCTGATTTGCTTTTTACGGTGCTTGCCGTACGTGCATGATGTGAAGAAGGAATATTGATAGAGGTGCAAGACTGTACGACCGTCCACAAACTATGTTTACCAACCGACCCATACGGGTAGAGGTCTCTTTTCATTGCAGACAGGGCCCTTATAACTTGCCTTGTTATATCTATCTATCTATATAAGCCCTTGATCCTGAACTCCATATTGAATGTATACATAATGTAGGACATGTATCCTTTTTTTTTTGTTTTTTTTTTTTTTTTTTTTTTTTTTTTTTTTTTTTTTTTCTTTTCTTTCATATTATGTCTCTGAGTTCAGTGTGCCTCTTGGCAAAGGCCTCTTCTAACCCCTTCCATTGCTGTCTATCATTCGCGACTCTTCTCCAGTTTGGACCGGCTGTCAGTTTGAGCTCGTCCTCCCATCTCTTGTATGGCCTTCCCCTACTCCTCTTACCATCTCTAGGGTACCAGTGTGTTACAATATTGCACCATTTTTCTTGACTGTATCTTAGCATGTGCCCTGTCCATCGCCATTTCAGTTGATCTATCTTAGAGAGTACATCTGTTACGCCTGTTTTCGCTCTTATAGCTGTATTCCTGTGTCTGTCTTGCCGTTTAATTCCCAGCATGCTTCTCTCCATTGCTCTTTGACAGTGTTCTAGCATCTCTCTATGGTGTTTGGAGAGTGACCAAGTTTCGCAGCCATATGTGATGCAAGGCAAAATGCAGGTGTTAAATACTTTCCTTTTGGTACTGTTACTGAGATTGGGGCATTTCATCACCTCTTTCAGTGACCAGTATTGCTTCCAACTGTTAGCTATCCGTCTTTTGATCTCCTTGGTCGTCATATCTTTATGGGCGATGATCTGTCCTAGATATATGTATTCGTCGACATATTCAAGTGGTTGGTTGTGTATTTTAATTTCGTGGATGTCAGAATTTGTTAGTAATTTGGTTTTGTTTACGTTCATGGATAGGCCGGTTTTCTCACTTTCTTTATTTAACTCATGTATCATTTTCTCTAGATTCTTTGGATTTTCCTCGAATAGGACAATGTCATCCGCAAATCTGAGCTGGTTTAACCTTCTTCCGTTGATATTCAGTCCATATTGATCCCAATTTAAGGTCTGAAAGATGTTTTCGAGCACGGCTGAGAATAACTTGGGTGACAGTGGGTCTCCCTGTCGGACTCCTCTTCCAATATTGAAGGGTTCACCTAGAGTTTCTAGTTGGATTTTAGCTTTGCTTCTGGCGTATATGCTCTTAATAATATTTATGTAAATTCTGGATATTCCTTGTTTGGTTAAGCTTTCCCATATGACTTCATGACTAATAGTATCAAATGCCTTAGTATAATCAATAAAGACCATATACAAAGGCTTGTTGTATTCGTTATATTTCTCAATGATTTGTTTAACTGTATGTATATGGTCTACCGTAGCAAAGTTTTTTCTAAAGCCGGCTTGTTCCATTGGTTGGTTTTCGTCTAATGTAATGCTGACACGGTTGAGTATGATCTTCGCGAAGACTTTATATATGTTGGACATCAGGCTTTTCGGTCTATAATTTTCTATCTCTTCCTTTGGACCTTTTTTATGTATGAGGGTTATGTGTGACGTTTCCCATTGTTCTGGGATAATGCCTGTTATTAGAACTTCATTGAAAATTTTTGTAAGTACTGGGACTATTTCTTCGAGGGTTCCTTTCAGTGTCTCATTTGAAATCTTGTCTGGGCCTGGGGCTTTATCAGATTTTTGGCTTATTATTGCTTTTCTAGTTTCGCTTGGTAATATTTCTGGTTCGGGTTTTGGCTCAGATTCAGACTTTGAATTAGTTGCTGACTTTTCGTATATTTTTTGTTTTGAGGTAGTATCTTGATTTGAGTACAGGTTCTGGTAGAATTCTGTAGCTAGTTTATTGATGTCTTTCCGGTTTGTGATGTTAGTATAGTTCTTTTTGAACTTTGGTACCCAGGAATTAGTCTCACGCAGTTCTTTGAGAGCTTTTTTTGTTCCTCCTGTGGATATAATGTGTTTTTCAAGTGTTTGTAGTCTCTTGGTTTTTCTATCTTTCCTAATACTTTCTCTTATTTTTTTACTTAGGTCCGTTATTTTCTTGATATTTTTGTTCTTCATTTCTGTTATAAAAAGGTCTTTTCTTTCACTTATAAGCTGCAATGTTGAGTCACTTAAGGTGTATTTTTGCCTTATGATGTTCTCTTTTCTGTGATTTTTGAGTTTATTATGTACTTTGTCATAGCAGCATTTAACATCTGTTATGCCGTCCCGCGTTATCTCTCTGTCCAGTGTAGCTAGTGAGTGGAATGTTCCCGAGACGTTGTTACTTTCAGTGTTGCGAGTCACATTTGAATGGTGGATGTGTTTCCTACCTCCTTTAGGTGGTGAAATCCATAGAGATGCCCTAACCATGCGGTGGTTGGTGTTGAAGTTGAATCTGGATATAACTGATGTATCGGTAAATAGTTTTGGGTGGCTACTTATTATGTAATCTATTTCATTTTTGTATTTTCCTCCTGGAGACACCCAAGTCCACTTGTTATTTTTATTTTTCTTAAAGATGCTGTTTAAAATGGTAAGATTGTGTTCTAGCATCAAGTTTATTACCCGATCACCATTAGCACTTCTTTTACCAAACCCAAAGTTTCCCAACACATATTCATCCTTATTTTGTTTGGCTCCTACCTGTGCGTTGAAGTCTCCCATTAAAATAATCATATTGTTTTCATATTTATGTAAATTTTCAGTTAAGATGGTATAAAAGGCTTTGTGTTCTGTTTCTGTTGCTTTCTCAGTTGGTGCATAAATTTGAATGATTGTGCACATTTTTTTATAGTTTGGTAATCTAATGTTCATTATTGCTGCTCGATCTGAAATTCCAATGAACTCATGTATATATATTTTTTAGATGTGTTTTGACCATAAATCCGACTCCTCGCTGTCCTCCTGGTTCTCCTTTGGTAAACATTATGTAGTCGGAGTGTTCTTCTATTGATTCGCCAGTTCGCCGTACTTCGCTTAATCCCAATATATCCCATTTAAGCACTTTCAATGCTTCTTCAAGTTCTAGTAATGATTCTGGGGTCCTTAGAGTTAAGGTGTTTAATGTCGCAATGTATATTTTTTTGTTTTCTGTTAGAGGGTGTTGGTCTTTTTCTCCCGCGGTGACCAGCCGTGGTGGGAGAAGTGTTTGGTTATGTTGTTGATTGAATTTTGTTGTTTTTTCTGGTTGTTGTATCTTGTTGTAATTGTATTGTTGTGCTTTTCCGGTTCTCAGTGCTTGGTTGTTAGTTTCTGTATGTGTTCTTGTCAGAGAGTGAGTAGGATCTCTCACGCATGTATTGAAATGCATCTACTTTGTGTATCTTGGAGTTGGTGGGGTTATGTAACTCATTCCTAGGGCTTGGAGTTTCAGACCTCTTCCTTTTTTCATTATCTTTTATATTTTTGCTTTCCTTGATCTTTCTTTCTCTCTTTGCCTGTACCACTGCTTTTGGAAGGTCATGGGTAATATAGGTGTTGGGTTTCATGTTTCTTTTGTTTTTCAATATCTGTATTTTCTTTTGGAGTGTTGTGGTAGCAAGTAAAATTGGCCTTGTCTTAGCTCCATCACTTTGTTTCCCTAGCCTCTGTAGTCTGTCGATTTCGCCTAGTTCGAGTTTCACTTCAATTTCGTTTAATGTAGATGTCACAAGTGAGGTCAGATCATCGTGGTTTTCTTCCTTGGGCTCTGGGATCCCGTGAATGAGTATGTTATTTTTCTTGCTTAGAATCTCTAGACTTAGCACTTTATTGTTTAATATTTCGACTTCCTGCCTCAGTTTTGTGTTCTCTTCGATTATAGGTTTGATTTTCTCATCCACTTTTTGTAGAACAGCTGCAGTTACATTCTCCGTAATCGTTATTGTTTGTAAGTTGAGTTGGTCTGTCATTTTAGATAAAAGCAATGACATCTCGGGTGACAGTGACAGCTCGTTGTTATTCATAGTGTGTTATCGGAGTAGAACGAAACGTATATTAAGCAGTTTTTGAACGCACTCGGTGAATGTCGATATGGTGTATCGAGAAGTATTTAAGTTTAGTTTTCGAACGCAACTCATATATCTTATATTGGTAGCACTGTGTTCGACTTAAGATAACCTCAAAATTGGTTGTATCGAGATTTTTGTATCCGATTTAACACTTTTGAACTGGATAATTTGTTGTTTTTTTCAGTGTTTGTGTAAAACGATGCGTTAGGAACGTTTAGAATAGCACTGTTGTACGAAATGATCACTTTATCCCACTTTTTTCACTTAATTTGTATGACGGACCGCGACAATGACTTTGTTCTGCAACGCCGGAACCGGAACTTGCCTTGTTATATATATATATATAAATGCCTATGTCCTGACTGACTTGTTCACTCACTCAGCAACGCACAGCCGAAACTTATAATTTTAGAGAGTGAATTTTTGCACAGTAGGTTGCTTTTATAACGTGGGCTAGGGATAAAAAGGGATTTTGAAAATTCCACCCCTACGGGGGTGAAATAGGGGTGCAAATTTTGTATAGGAGAACCTTTTTTTTTGAGCTAGAGACTTAAAACTTAATAGAAACATTCGATATTACAATACAAATAAAGTGATTTCAGCGTTTTGGAAAATTCCATCCCTAAGGGGGTAAAATTGGGGTGCAAAGTTTGTATGAGGGAAATTATTATTTTTTTTTTAAATAGAGACTTAAAACTTTGTAGAAAGATTAGTCATTAGACTACAAAAAAGTTCTTTCAGCGTTTTAGAAAATTCTACCCCTAAAGGGGTAAAATAGGGGTGCAAAGTTTGTATGTGGGAAACTTTTTTTTTGAGCTAGAGACCTAGCAATGTACAAGTTGCAGAACATTCCCAAAACGCGGAAGCATTCTCAAGAATGTTCCCAGAACATTCTTGCAACATGAAACGTATCGTTTAATTTTTTTAATGTGCTTACAATAAAAATTAAAAAAAACATTATTTAATCATATTTAGTATTCTGTACATGTTTTACTATGTTACTTCTCGTATTCATTATTTGGTTGACAGGTCATAAATTGCCAATTAGTTTCATAAATTCTATTTAAATTTCCGAGATCATTTCACAGAAAGTTGCAAACAGAATATTTTTAGCATCGTATTATACACTAGCTGTTGCCTGCGACTTCGTCCGCGTAGTACTTGTTATCGTCTTAGACAATGATTGCTCTCAATACAAACTTTGAACCCTCTTTTAGTAGATAAATTTAAAAAATGCTTGAAATTAATTTTCTAGTATGTGAACAAACAGTCTAAAACCGAAGTTACAAATCACATTCTTACTTTCAAAATGTCAAATACAAATACAAATAATTTATTCTATGATAGTGAGTAATTATAAAAGGTCACAGTATCTTTATTGTTCGTCACAATCAGCCAGAGTTTGGCACACAATATTTGTTGAATTTATTCATTCAATGCATGTCATTGAATTAATGTATTTCAATATAGGTAAGTATGTCAATAATAATAATAAAAGTAAAACAACAACAAAATAATTATAAGACAAAATAAGAATGTCAATGTCATGCTACGAATATATAGTGATGCGATGTCAATTATCAATTATACAATGTCTTGAAATACACAAACTTTAAACCCCCTTTTAACACTCTTAGGGGATGACTTTGGAAAAACTCTGAAATTGGTTTTGTAGTTTTTTAACATATACAGAATAAGACCCAAGCAAACCGAAGTTACAAATCTCTAACTTTAAATTTTTCTTGCTCTCCATATAAAATTTTAACCCTATTTTAGCCCCTTGGGGGTTGAATTTTTCTAATCGCCGAAAGCACTTTTTTCGTATTGTAATAAGTAATCTTACACTAAATTTTAAGTCTCTAGCACAAAAAAAAGTGTTTCCCATACAAAGCTTGCCCCGCAATTTAACCCCCTTAGAGGTGGAATTTTCTACAACTCTGTAGGTACTTTATATGTATTTTAATAACGAATATTTCGACAAAGTTTTTAATCTATAGTATTTTACCCCCTTAGGGGTGGAATTTTCAAAAATCGCTTCTTATCCCTTTGTTTTAAAGTCTGTCATAAATATTGGCCAGTACAGAAAGAGATCGGTGCAACAAAAAATGTCTTACCATGTATGTTGTGTTCAGAAAGAATTGTTTTTTTACATTAATTTATATTTTATAAACTAAATTGTTATAAACGACAGAGCCAAGTGTTTGTCGTAGTACCTTATTTATATAACAATGTCAATTACTATAATTACTTCAATAGACGTGCATCATGGAGTACAGCTCAGAAAATAATTATATTATAAGGACTACACCTAAACTATCGTGAATATTCATGGTATAAACTACGACAAATAAATTAATTCTCGTTCTCGAGAACATTCTCATAAGTTACCGAGAAATTCTCATGTGGAAAGTTTCGCAACTTTGTAAAGTTCTCGTGAGTGCATTGCTATAGAGACCTAAAACTTTCTTAAAAATTAGTTATTTAAATACAAAGAAAGTACTTTCAGCTTTTTGGAAAATTTCACCCCTAAGGGGGTAAAATAGGGTGCAAAGTTTGTATGGGAAAAACTACTTTTCTTGAAATAGAGACTTAAAACTTTGTAGAAAGATTACTTATTAGAACATAAAAAAAAACTTCATTCAGCGTTTTACAAAAATCATTCCCTAAGGGGGTTAAAAAGGGGTGCAAGGTTTGTATGGGGAAAACTTTTTCTGAGCTAGACACTTGAAACTTGTAGAAAGATTACTTATAAAAATACAAAAAAAGTACTTTCAGCGTTTTGGAAAAAACCACCCCTAAAAGGGGTGCAAAGTTTTTATGAGGGATTGTTTATGTTTTTGAGATAGAGACTTGAAACGTTGTAGAAAAATTACTTATTTAAATACAAAAAAGAACATAAAATGTTTTAGAAAATTCCAGCCCTAAGGGAATTAAAAATGGGAGCAAGCTTTCCATGGGCAACACTTTTTTTGAGTTAGAGACTTAAAACTTTGCAAAAAGATTACTTATTAGAATATTAAAAAAGAACTTTTAGCGTTTTAGAAAACTCCATCCCTAAGGGGGTTAAGAAGGGGAGCCAGTGTTGTGTGGGAAACACTTTTTTTGAACTAGACTTAAGGCGCTCTTATTAGACGATATTTAGGTATTTGCGGAGGTGAGGCAGACGGAGCGGGAGACGCGCGTCCCGCGCACCCCGCTAACAGCCTTATTCTGTTGGCATCCGTATTCGGCTCGTTTTTGCGGAACATACGATCAAATGTTTGTCTTCTTGAATAATTGTTTTATTTTTCAAATCTTGGTTGATTTGTGTAAGATTGTCCCCAAATATTTTTTGTTTATTTATTTATTTAAATCTATTTTTTTTTATAAGGAATAATAGGTAGTTACAGTTCTTAAGTACATCGTAGTATGATGACATCAATTATGGACACTTACTTTCCAAAGATATGTTAGTACAGATTTCTTCATCATCAATCCACCTATCGTTTTCCCAGTTCCTATGTGGGTGCTTCCGTTTTCCAAATACGTAGAACTGATAAAATAATAGTACATCTTCACTTCCTAAGGGTGAACGTCACCAATTATGGATTGTACTAATATATTACAGGTTATTTAAACCGAAATAAAATCGATTACTTCTAGGTAAAGTTATAGCGCCGGTTAACACCCGCTTAAGAAACCATCAAAAATAATAAACAAATAGCTATGTTCATCTATTTATCTCCTGGCAAATTATATTATTACCATGTATGTCTTTCCCGCTCACGGGACAATGATGTCCCGGACCTTTGGGAGGCATGCGTGGGGCTAGGTACCCACAAAGTACCAACGGAGCAAACACGTAGAGGCCCTTTTGACAATTTAATGAAATGCAAGGAGTATTATTACCATAATTATTACCTTTGTTACATAAGTATGACTGACTGATCAAAAACTGGATAATTAGACCACTGTTAGTCAGAAGAGCATTTTATTATACAGGGTGGTTATTTTAAGACCAGCAAGTTCTTCAGTACATGACTATGTCTATTAAAAAATGTAATTTGACCAAACATCATATAAAAATAACAAATTCAATTTGTCTCTTAAATACCTAAAAGTGTTATGTCACTGCGCTCGCACGGCGCGTGCTGCCTACCATGCTACCTCGACCAGCGGCCACACCGCGATGGACCTTGATACTCTCAACAAGCCAACAAGATTGGACTTATACTTGGCTCTATACTCCAGGCAAAATACGGTTTCGAAAATCATTAATTTATAATAGCGTTTTTTTGTATATTTCATTTTTAATCGTTATTCTAAGATGCTTTACACAAGAATCCAACAAATTTTCCAACCGGAAGTAATTATATAAATATAAATTAAGCTTTAATTGTCTTTTTTTGTTTGATTTATATTGAATTTTTTAAAGCAAATGTAAATTTAGGTAAAAGCCTCCTCGATCTCATGCCATTTTTTTCGGTCTTTAGCCAACTGCATCCAGCTAGGTCCGGCGACCTCAGTTATGTCATTGGTCCAACGTCTTCGTCGTCTACCTTTCCTTCTTTTGCCTTTCGGCCCTGACCAGTTTGTTGCTTCCAGTGCCCTTCTTTTCTCCGAATATCTGGCGATATATGGCTTTTACCCGAATGGGGTCCATATAAGAAAGAAAAAATGGCATAAATCTTTTAGATTTAGTAAATATGTACTAACACAAACAATATGGAATAAATAAAGCTTAAATAAATATATATATATAAACTAGCTGTTGCCCGCGACTTCGTCCACGTATAACATGTTATCGTCTAAATGTTTGTTTAAGAAATTTAAATGTTTGTTTAATAAAAAAAACATTGAAATTAGTTTTGTACAGTCAGCATCAGATAGTTAGTAGCAGCCTAGGTAACCAAATATATCGCAACACGTCTTTGTTACTATAGGTGTAAGGATGTGTTACGATATATTTGGCTACTTTGGCTGCTACTAACTATATGACGCTGACTGTACCTAGTCTTTAAGTAAACAGTCTAAAACCGAAGAAACAAATCTCTCTTTATTTCAAAATGTCTTGCTCTCTATACAAACTTAGAACCCTCTTTGAACTCTCATAGTAAATGGTCTGAAACCGAAGTTACAAATTTCTAACTTTAAAAATGTCTTGCTCTCTATATATAATTCGAACCCCCTTTTAACCTTCTCAAGTGATTAATAATTAAAAAACCGAAGTTACAAATCCCTTACTTTAAAAATGTCTTGCTCTCCATTCAAACTAGAAGAACTGTATATCCTAGAAGTGGGTATTTTTGTCAAGACCAATCCAAGCATGTTCAGTAACGTTTCAGAAGGCCGCAGATTTCCGACACGTAAACAATACAAACAAAAATTGAAATTTTGCAGGGTAGCAACAACACAGCGCTAATCAGAGGCGGAATCTTGGGAATGGCACCAAACATTTTCAATAAAATTCCAGACCGAATTAAACACTGGATATTAATAAATTTAAAAGACAATTGACTTCAGATTCAGATTCAGATTTGATTATTATCATAATTTTACAATTAAAATCATAGTACAATGAATATACAGATAAAAATGTGTTAAAATTATAACTTGTCAGTTACAATAAAATACAATAGATGTGTACAGTTGTGTACAGAATTGTTATTATTTGTAAATAGTTTAATAATACTCATACTCATAGCATAATGCTATTACATAAAATAGAGAAAGAAAACATAATACAAATATTAACGTCAAGCTTTAAAAATCTTGTTATTTAGTCATTTGAAAGAAATTCTTGTAAACTATACAGTGTTTTTTCAAGCAATAGTTGTTTTACATGGAAGCGAAAAGAGTTGTCGACTGTCGTTCGTTATGGTTTTAAGGTTTGAAGGTAGCCGGTTAAAAAGTATTTGTCCTATTACCTTCGGAAGTTTTGTGCCTATTCTAAGTCTGGGCGAGGTTGTTTTGAAGTGGATACTTCTTTGCTCGCGTTCTTGTATAGGGGTACAGTTCAAAATGTATCACGTAACTTCCGGATTAACTTTTTGTAGAGAAGCCTAATCTGATTTCAAATAATTGTTTGTTACATGTTTTAATCCTTCTTTATTTGCTATTAGTTGTTAATCACAAAATGTTATTTAGTTTATGTGACGGGCATGAAAACTATGCTGAAATGACCGCCATTTTCAATGCCTCGCGAGTCAAACGAGCTACGTCAGTCAATGTTGCTATATATACCGATTTATCTGTGCTTATACAGATTTTAGTGAATTAATGCAGATATATATTTTACGGGGACAACCAACAAATAAGTATCCACTTAAACTTAATTAACGGTTGTATCTCGGACACAACCCGCTTCTTTTTAAGTTATTCGCATTTCTCATTGATCTCGAACTATTTTCACCTCTCCTTTGAAATTCATTTGGATAACGTTTAACATACATCAAAACTTCCAATATATAAGTTGAAACTGATGTTAAGATACTAAGTTTTCTTAAATGTTCGCGACACGTGTATCTGTCCTTTGCATAGGGAAGTACTCTAATTGCACGTTTCTGGATCTTTAGGATGCGCTCATAATCCGTACTGTTGCCCCAAAGCATTATCCCGTATGAAAGTTGAGAGTATATGTACGCATAATACAGCTCTTTTAAGCAACTTTCTGACACGAGTGGTCTTAACTGTCTTAGAGCATAGATCCTCTTGCTAACTTACTGTATAATGTATCTATGTGATCTTTACATGACATTATTGGATCAATCATTTCAATCAATAGATCAATATTTGATTGAAAAGTGTTATTATACCATTAAAGATTACTTAAACGACCCTACGACATAACATGATTCCATTCCAGACATTCCTTAGTTATAATATTCTTTAGTTATAGTTTTTTTTTGAGAGCTTTTGACATGTATTTGTAGTATTTAACACCAATCACTGTATTGACATTTTTTTTTAATTTTTATAAATATATTAGCTGGCTGAAATATTTTGTAAACCTACATTGTGGGTAATGCACAGAAGTCTTATATTTTGTATACCAACAATACTTGTAAAAGTTGTAACCTATGTTTAACAAAATAAATTTAATTGAATTGAAAGTACTTAATTTGTATTCTAATAAGTAATCTTTATGCAAAAATTTAAGTCTCTAGCTCTAAAAATAAAGTTTCCCCCATACAAACTTTGCACCCCTATTTACCCTCTTTAGGGGGGAATTTCCAAAAATCCTTCTTAGCGTTGCCTACGTTGTAAAAGGTAGTTCTGGTGAAAATTTCAACTCTCTAGTCTTAGTAGTTTCGGCTGTGCGTTGATGAGTGAGTGAGTGAGTGAGTCATATCAATAACTCCATACCGACAAAAGGTATGTTCACTTAGATAACGTCACATTTATTTGCTTTAGTTGGCTTATTTTTAAAGGGGCGTGGCGGGGGAGGCTTTCTTGGTAGTTATTTGGAGAAACAGCGGTGGCAGAGTGAGTGCGAGATGTGAAACGGCATACTTTAGTGTTTTGTGATGGGTATCATGTGCACAAACAGCTGGCAAAGTTTTGCAGCTGTATAGGGGAACACCCTGTAGTACTTTGTACCCGACTGCCTCAGAAGGAAGTTTATGTTTTTCGAGCGTATGTATCATCATATCAGCCGAAAGACGTCCACTGCTGGACATAGCCCCCCCCCCAAAGAGTGCCACAATAGCCGGTCCTGCGCCACCCGCATCCAGCGGACTCCCGCGACCTTTACCAGGTCATTAGTCCACCTTGTGGGGGGCCTAACCACGCCGCGCCTTCCGGTACGTGGTTGCCACTCGAGAACCTTTCCGCCCCAACGGCCATCGGTTTTACGTGCAATGTACCCCGCCCACTGATACTTAAGTTTAGCGATTCGGAGGGCTATATCGGTTACCGTGGTTCTGCTGCGGATAGCCTCATTTCTGATGCGATCGCGCAGAGACACTCCCAGCACAGCCATCTCCATCGCCCTTTGAGTGACTTTGAGCCTTCTTATGAGGCCTATAGTAAGCGACCACGTTTCCGTTCCATATGTCATCACTGGCAACACACACTGGTCAAAGACTCTCGTCTTGAGACACTGCGGAATATTGGACGAAAAGATGTGCCGTAGCGTATGTATGCATGTATGTCTATGACGAAGATGAGGAAGGGCCGTGGCCTGCTGCTGGTGGAGTGGCAGGGTCTTTTTCCGCACTCGTTTTTAATAGAATCTACTAAACAGCAAGTAAATATACTTCAGTTCACCAACTCGTTTAGGACTTTAGTCTAGGTAGTCGCTATTCGGCGCAATAGCCCTAAATGCTTTTGATATATTTCTGTATGAATAAATAAATCTATTATTCGTACAGTCCATAATTGGTACCATTACCCCCCCAACCATGTGCTCGTGTCCGAATCCGATTTACACCCAACTACTTACTACCTAACAGTTCTAAATACGTATTCAGGATAACTGAAGATTTTTATTGACATCTTGTCAATATGCTCCAGCTACCTATTAATACGTTTTAGGTGCGGATGTAGAAACGCTTTAATGTAGTAAATATCGCATACCTCATATTTGTTATTCTATCATTTCGAATGTGTTCTCCAGTATGTATTAGCGTTTCCTATTCCTTTATATATTTTTATTTACCTTGATAACTCGAAATAATTGCTGCAAAAAGGCGTATTTGCGTGCCAGGTAAACATTCACAGGTCCGTCGTCGGCAGTGGCCACGGGCGTACTAAATTGTACTCGCCACCGCGCATGCATGACGCGGGCACCCGGTTTTTAGACAAATGACCAAATGTATTGAATTATCAAACATATTGAAATTCTAAGAAGCCGGTAGATAGATCTACCAAAAAGCTACCTATCACAACAAATTTCATTGTAATATTCCAAATAACTTTTGAGATATTTCGAGTTTGGTGGTAAAAAAGCACTGTTTTGAAAGGCAAAATCTATCGAGGTTTTTGTAAGCAATCGTGATTTTACGAAGTACGAACATAGCCAATGAACTGAAGATATACATATCAAAAATTTGGATCTCTAGCAATAGTACAAGTAGACTAATAATCGGTTTGGAAAAGGCACTTTTTCGATGCGCAGCTGCATACAGCGCCTTAAAACTATTAGAAAGATTAGTTATTAAAACAAAAAACACTTTCAGAGAGAGAGCAAGAAAATTTTAAAGTGTGAGTAAGAGATTTGTAACTTCGGTCTTATTCTGTAGGTACGTTAAAAGACTACAAAACTAATTTCAGAGTTTTTCCAAGTTCATCCCCTAAGAGTGTTAAAAGGGGGTTCAAAGTTTGTGAATTTCAAGACATTTTTAAAGTATGAGATTTTTAACTTCGGTTTTAGACTGTTTGTTCACAAACTAGAAAATTCCTTTTTGGGAGTTAGTTCGTTTGATTGTCCACTTCATGCGTCTGTTGTATTTAGATGCATCCCCAGTTGTCACAGAACAAGTAAATACTATAGAAACGGTAGTGGGCGGGGTGCGTGTAGCCGATGTTATAAGTGAACACTCTTATCATAACACTGTCAAACGCAGTCAAAACGCAGATCAGTTGTCTGTTGACCGTGGGTGACGATTTTTGCCGTATTAAAAATAAAAACATGCCGCGTTCTGCAATTTAGTCGTGCCGACAGGCAAGCCAGGACTCAAAGGTTCCTCCGGGATCGATTTTCTATCACCGGTAAGTACTAAAATAACAGTTTTTTGAATAAATAAGCAATCGATTATGAAATTCGCCATTGCTTTGCATTGCTTGCTAGCCAAAGCCGCAGATTAGGGACTAACGTAATGTCACAGCAATGTATCGCGTTATTCGCGTTTGACATTTTAACGGGGCGATTGTCAGTATGACTAGAGTGGTACCATGCTTAGTGTATGTACTTATCGATAAACTCACTAATAAAAAAATTACAGAGACAAAAATTATCTAATAATATAAATATTCTTCTTCTTCTTCTTCGTGTCGGATCCACTAATTTAAACTATACTTTATTTTGCCAATATTTTGCCACCTCTATATAAATATTCAGAACCAATGTAACCGATATAGCTCTCCGAATCGCTAAACTTAAGTGGCAGTGGGCGGGGCACATTGCACGTAGAACTGATGGCCGTTGGGGCGGAAAGGTTCTCGAGTGGCAACCACGTACCGGAAGGCGCGGCGTTAGTAGGCCTCCCACAAGGTGGACTGATGACCTAGTGACACCTACGGTCAACTTGAATTTCGTAGAAGATCTTACCAGAACCTTGTCAAATTTTGATAAACAAATTGGTGAAGACTTCATCCTGACGAGAATAGCTTTGGAAAGAAGAAGCTTTTTTTGCTTACATTTGAATACTCAATCAGTATTTTTTTGTCGGATTCATCAGTAAATCCAAGGCGCGGAAGTGCGCGTTCGTCACATTTATTAAATATTTCAGCTAAGATCCTTATTTCGGAAGCTTCAGCCACAGTGCCACAAGAGGCCTTCTTTTTGTTGGGGTTCAGCTTTGCTGGCTTGGATAGCCCAAGGATATTATTACAAGTCCGGACCTGAGGAGAGTTCGGGTGAGTATTTACCGCGTTTGGGTCCGTTAATTTACCGGTTTCTATTGTTTTTCGTCATGTAATGCTAATTGGCTTTATTTGTTGGTAGCCGCCAGTTACGGGCGGTACGAGTATAGGACAGACACGCACACGCGCTTGGACGCGACTGTCTTTCGAGACACCCTGCCGGACGAGGAAAGACTTTCGAGGTAATAAAGTCACACCAGCCGTATTGCACCTATGCCACGCAGGCTATTCATCGAGCTACGTCGGAAACGGATCTACGCAACCGGATTAGTACTACTGTAACGGATAGGTTTAGCCTCTTTCTTACGTTCTGTAATTAGACCCCTTTCACTCTTTACTCTGGGTGATAACTCGCTTATCGTGCCGAGCTTACGTAGCCGGGCTCCGATTATTTTGTCGGGTCGTCCATTTTCAAAATTTAGAAAGGCAAGATATTCGCCAACGTAGTTATTTTTTCGGTTAATTCGTTTAGGACCATCAAATTCGTATCATCCTTCACGACATCATCCATTCCACGCATTTCTCATCCACTTACCCCTTTACAACAATTTTATAAACCATATGTGGGCCGGTTCTTTGTGGCTCTACGTACCCGTAGCTTACGACCAAACGTAGTGGTTCGTTAATCGCTTCCCAACATTAGTGTGCGATGTAATGTAGTATATTCCATTGTAGGATACTGTTCTTGTATGGACCCTGATTATGGTCTAGGCTATTTTTCTTTTATTTAAATTGTTACGATTACGACACATGTGGCCGTTTGACGCGATGAGTGTGTACCTTTGCTTGCTTAGCGCCTAAAGGGTTATGTTATAAACTATTTCTTGGGTGTATCCTATGTATTAATTTTGGTCATTATAAAGTGATACATTTGCTCTAACGTTGTACCTTTTCAGGCGGTTGACACTTTTTTAATTCTGTGTTATTAATATTAACAACTCAACCGTGTTAACAAACTTTAATTATGATGAGTGTATTATATTTTTTTTTTCTCTAGCATTGAAAGTGTTTTGAAGTATAAAGTGAATTAAATTACTATCGTGATATATTTGCAAGTGTATTTATTTTACACCTATTTTTGCTGCAGTAGTTTATTCTCATAACATAGCAGCCGTCGGCTTTATATAGCACCCTACGAGGCCCCAGTAATCGTAAGAGTAGGTAGGTAATTGGAAGTATCCCGAACTAATCAGAAGTGAGTGTCTCCATTGATGTGGTACGACGACAATGGGAACATTGATTAAGTACATTCCTATGGGGTTAATGGTTCCAACGATAAATCGCTGCTTGCTTGAAGTCAAACTGAAATACACATAGGTACCTATGTATCACATTCCAATTTGATGTGTGAACGATGAACGATGAATGTCTCAGGATGAACGGCGGAACATATTGATACCAAATCGGAATGCGCAATATAAAGTGTCCGATTGAGCATCTGCGGCGCTACCACGAAAATCGAAACTCGAAGTTAGTATATCTGCATCCCTGTCACTCGAGTACTGTAAGTGCGATAGAGATGGAGATACCCAAACTTCGAATTTCGAAGTTCGTGGTTATAGCTCAGGTCGTTTAACTTGACTCGTAATTATGAAGCATAGGGTCGTTTCGCCGGTAACGCGACCACCTTCGGTTGGCGACCACTTGACGGACTAGGCTGCTTCAATTAAAGATATTAACATTTCTACAAACCCAACAGAAAAATAATAACTTATTACCTATTCTTGAATAGTATCAGAATAAGAATATATACAATTTAAAACCGAAAGCTCATCCCAAAGCAAGAAAAAATAACCTCAATTCACACATTGCTTCCGTGGAGTGTTGACGTGCAGTGAATCTGTCAAAAAAATAACGCGACAGTTGGCGCGAAAACTTTATTTACGTCACTAAATTTTATTATTATGCTGAAATTGGTTAATTGATCGTTTAAATGATTTAGCTGTTGTAATAATTTCGTTGAAATTCGGCATATTTAAAAATAGATTTATATAAAATGGGGTGGTCGCGTACCCAAATACATAATTACCAAAGAAGTCGGATAGCGACCACATCGTTTTCTTTTTCTTTCCTTATGGATTCTTATGCGGCACCCGCGATATTTAGCTTGGCTAGCCAATTGAGTCGGTATTTAAGCCGCGCCAATCCATGCTTTGTCTATAGTATATATAATAAAATAATAATATATAATTATATATTATATTAATAATACATAATTTATATGAGATGCTTATATTATAAATTCGAAAGTGTGTATGTCTGTCTGTCTGTTATCTCTTCACAATTAAACCGATGGACCGACTTTGATGAAATTTGGTATGGAGATAGTTTGAGTCCCGGGAAGAGACCTATACCTAGGATGGTTTTTATCCCCGAAATAATCCCCTAAGGGGGTGAAAGTTTGTATGGAGCTACGATATAAACGATTTCCACGCGGACGGAGTCGTGGGCAGACGCTAGTGTAAGTAGAATATAATCTAAAAGTTAAATAAAGGCTTGTAAAAAGGTGGCATTTAGATACCTACTATGAATGACATGTGTGACTGTAATAGCACTATGGTGTGAGCCAGATGGCGCGCTTTTTTCGATTCTATTCTTTATTGACACAGCAATGTAAAGTAGATTTAGAAGAGTAACACTAAATAAAATGACCTATAATAATGAATTTTCTCGAAAAAGAATTAAATGTAATGTCAAATGGAGAAAAAAAAGAGCAGGGGATTAAGTAATTACAAAGTTATAGTATCCAAAGTTTTAAGAAGGGGTAGGTATATTCTATCCCTTTTCCGCAAAACGCACCTTGATATGAAACGATTGTCATTTACTATGCCGCTCGGGGATTGTGACGTCACGATCCACTAGCGTTTTCTCTCTCTAACAAGCAATATTAAAACGGTTGTAGCTTCGTATTTTTGGAGATATATGAATGGGATTTTCGTCACTTAGGCTTATTATTTTGCCTTCTTTTTTTTGGAGTAATAATAAATGGTTAGTCTACACTCCTATTTGTAGTGGTATAAGGGCAGTTAGGTAGGTCAAACTTTGAGAAAGAGGTCAATCGTCGAATCCGACTCGTCTGGGTAGCGTTCGGGAAGCTACGCTATGGCTTTTCGTCCAATATTCCGCAGTGTCTCAAGGCGAGAGTCTTTGACCAGTGTGTGTTGCCAGTAATGAAGTATGGCACTGAAACGTGGTCGCTTACTATGGGCCTCATAATAAGGCTCAAAGCCACTCAAAGGGCAATGGAGAGGGCTATGCTGGGAGTTTATATGCGTGATCGCATCAGAAATGAGGCTATCCGCAACATAACCAAGGTAGGTAACCGATATAGCCATCCGAATCGCTAAAGTTAAGTGGCAGTGGGCGGGGCATATTGCACGGAGAACCGATGGCCGTTGGGGCGGAAAGGTTCTCGAATGGCGACCACGTACCGGGAGGCGCAGAGTGGATAGACCCCCACAAGGTGGACTGATGACCTAGTAAATATCGCAGGAATCGGCTGGATGCGGATGGAGCAAAACCGGTCATTGTGGCACTCTTTGGGAGAGGCCTATGTTTAGCAGTGGACGTCTTTCGACTGATATGATGATGATGATGATAAATCGTTTTATTAACTAATTAAACACTATTTGCAAGAGTGGTCGCCAACTAGCTAACAGGTGGTCGCACACCGACTAAAGCGGTCGCTATCCAGCGAATTCGCTATTTTGAAACCTTTTCCATATTTTTTCCTAATTTATGGATGAAAGTGCTATATTTTATTGTAGGTTTCAAAACTTGACTATACTCAGAACCTATACGAATACCATCCATTATGTGTGTACATTGAATAGGTATACATTTACTAATCTAAAGTGAGCAACTCGGCTAAGTGGTCGCTAACCGGCGAAACGACCCTACATAACAACAATGCGGCAGAGGAACGTTCTTGGTTTGTTTTTTACTGCTGATAGAAAAACCTTCAACTTGTTAATGAGTCTGTAACTATACAATTACCACTTTTAATGATCACTCTTTTCAGTTTTGTCATCATGCTGATACTGTTTAAAAAGTATATAATTCATCCATGAACTTTAGAAGTTTACTTTTTTCAATTATATTTGTTGACGCAAATCTCTCGATTTTTAATACACATGTCAAGTGAACATGCGGATGATTAATTGTGGAGTGTTTTCCATCGAATACAAATTAGAAATCCTGAACAGATATTTATATCATTCATTCTCATTTCGAAGTACCATAGTACCACAAAAGCCAACGAAATCTGGTGGAATCTTCGAATGTCCCTTTTCCTCTAGAATGATGTAAAGGCAACCAAAATACATTACACGTGAGATTCTTTTTATAGCAGAACTTACTATTTGTACGTAAGTACTATGTAATGTACCTATCAACAATCCGAATGCTCTCAGCATAACATCTCAGGCTGCGCAATAATGAATGTATACGTGCGTGTCAATCATGTGCAAGTCGCTGTGTTCCTAGCAACGTTTTGGTTTGAATTAGCATTGAACCGATATTCATAGTACCACCTATTTATTACCCATGAGAAATACTCATTTCATTTAGTTAAGTTTAAGTCCTCCTTGCATTGTGTCGTAACACACCCGTCGTGTACCTATTGCTACGTACCTACCTACTCAGTATCTCTGCAAAACAATAATAGTTTTCAGAAATAACAATAGCTATTACGAACTCCAAATAGGCGAAATCGAGATACTTGTGTGGTGCCACACGCCTGTCAATTTACCGCAGCAGACGTACACTAGGGTAGAAAGTTTCTGAGACTTGACATGACAGGCGGCCTCCGAGAGCAGCGGCACTGACCTCAATTGTGCAATTAATAATTAAGTAAGGCCCTTAGAGTTACTTTACAACTTGTATACCAGTGTAATTTTTCTTTCTCGACCATTTCGACAGTTAGATTTATGTCACTAGGGTTGCGTATTATAAAAAAAACCGGCCAAGTGCGTGTCGGACCACGCACAACGAAGGGTTCCGTTAAAAAGGTCGTATCGACACTCAAGTCTTTTTCTATAGGGAAGGCAGTTTTTCAGGAATATATGTTTAACACGTCCTAATGTACATAAATAAAAACAGAGAGTTCTCAAGACCATAGCAACTGTTCTTAGAATTCTACGTTTCAATATTTAAAACTTCCTGTGGACTGATGCTTATTCCAAAGACCACGAGCTCGCAAAAAATACTTTTCTTTGCATTGCCACTATAACTTTAGCCAGACTTTTACTCCCATGTTTATAAATTGTCCCTTTATCAGAAACACAAATGTCAGAAGTCAGAAGTGAAGGATAATAACAAACAATGAAAATTGAATGCATTTCCTATAGAACTAGGTTAAGTAAGTGCCAGTCAGAGCACTTGGCTGGCGTGTTCCAGATTTCAGGATAGGCGTAAAGTCGTAAGTCTAAACAAACCTACGTGGTAACGACAACAATCACTTGGGATATTCTTTTTTGGACCAGTCATAGGTATTGGATTAAAAATCTCGTTAAATAGGTAACACAATTAACTTCTACACCTACTCGTTAATAAACGTTATTGCATTATTTACGAGTAACTTCCATTAACTTCCCATAATGATTGTTAGTTAGGTACAATTTAATAAAACAAAATCGCCGCGTTGATCGTCAAAATCATTCATTAAAGCCAAATAAAGGCTATTATTTTGCATGCTTATTTAAGTAGAGTACGGCGGACTGTACCGTGTATTGTACCAACATAATGTGACCCGTATTCCGCAAATAAATATTTTCATTTCATTTCAAGGAGTCTACACAGTCATATCATATACTTAACCCTTCGTCTGTGTTTGGTCAGGATCCTGATCACATTTTACTGTCAACTTTTTGCATTTTTTTGCGAACAATTTTATTTGGTCTATACGGTGCAACCGAGGCTTGAACTCACGTTTTTTACCTACCACATACAAAGAGTTAATCATACCGAGATCGAAAAAGTTTCTAGCCTAACGTACGTTGGTAATAAGTAAAATGAAAACATTAGAGACAAGATCGTTAGAGAGATGAAACAGATCGTGCCAAAGAAATATACACCCGTACATAACATACATACACGCGAAAAACATAACACTACTACCGCAGTCGGGTAAAACTCATTACTTTATTTTGAATACAGTACATATGGTTATTTACGAAATATTCCATATGTCAATAGGTCCTTCGAGACCTATTACGTATTAAATAAGCAACAATGACGGAAATCATTCAAATGGTATAATAATGATGATGATAGTACAGTCGGCCGGTATCAGTAAAATGATCAGATACAATACAATATACCTATATCGCAATACACAACACAATACAAAAACACAAACAACAATATTACCAACATAACAATACAACAACCAACAATAACACATATAATCCTGAACTGGTTCAAAATTGATATTGATATTTTTATTTATCTCATAATGATATTATATTGATATTTATTAATTTGATGTCGCAAGTGTTATTTATGTAGTGCTCCACACTTCTAGCTTCTAGAAATTATATTAGAATAGGTAATAATAAAGAAACGAACCCTGAAAATAACCTTTTCAACACACCTGCTCGTAAAGTAGGTCTTATTACAGCGTATTTACACTGATAATGCAGAATATTACCCATGCCGTGCCTTTTACATTACATTATCGCACTAGTGCCTTTTCATTACATATCTTTTTAAATATTAGGGTTGTTTTCAAAAAAAGTGTACCCTAGTTAAGGTAAAATTAAGAAACATTAACTTTGTCAGGTGAGTCACGAAAATTAGCTGTATAAATGTATGGCAAATTTTCGTGACTCACCTGAAAAAGTTAACGTTTCTTAATTTTACCTTAACTAGGGTACACTTTTTTTGAAAACAACCCTTTAGCAAAATAATGCAGAATATTACCCATGCCGTGACTTTTACATTACATTATCGCACTAGTGCCTTTTCATTACATATCTTTTAACATTTTCATTTTTTATTTTAATTTTTTTTTCCTCGCAAATGTGTTGAAAAACGTCGTATGAAACACGTGAGCATTGGTCATTACACTTCTCGTCTCCATTAAGCCTTCGCCTTCGGCTCAGGCTTAAAAACCGACTCGAGTGTAATGACCAACATAGCACACTTGTATCATAATGTACTATTTCAACACACCTGCTCGTAAAGTAGGTCTTATTACAGCGTATTTACACTGATAATGCAGAATATTACCCATGCCGTGCCTTTTACATTACATTATCGCACTAGTGCCTTTTCATTACATATCTTTTTAAATATTAGCAAAATAATGCAGAATATTACCCATGCCGTGACTTTTACATTACATTATCGCACTAGTGCCTTTTCATTACATATCTTTTAACATTTTCATTTTTTTTTTTTTCCTCGCAAATGTGTTGAAAAACGTCGTATGAAACACGTGAGCATTGGTCATTACACTTCTCGTCTCCATTAAGCCTTCGCCTTCGGCTCAGGCTTAAAAACCGACTCGAGTGCTATGACCAACTTAGCACACTTGTATCATAATGTACTATTTTAATACAGTTGCTCAAAGAGTGGTACTTTTTGTAGCTGCAAATCGTGCGCAAATTTGTATTTTGCGCACTAGTGCTTTTTACTTTTCCACGTGTATCGAATGAAGTTTTTTAATACAGTTGCGAAAAAATAAGAAAAAGTAAGGAATTTGAAACTTTTATGTTATTCATTCTGTAACATCATTGTAATACAGTTGAAAAATAATAAAGTTGTTCAAAAAAAAATTTTTTTTTAATACTGTTCTTACTTGTTGTTTTTCTTATTTTTTCGCAACTGTATTAAAAAACGTCGTTCGATACACGTGCGGAAATGTCATTCTTCACTCGTCCCGAGTCTTACCACTCGCCTACGGCTCGTGGCAAGATATCTCGGCACTTATGAAGTAATGACATACTTTCCGCACTAGCATCGAAATGTACTATTTTTTTTCGTTTTGCGTTTTCATTAGTCTCCAAAAGGTTTGTGAAGTTTTGTCACTAGTGGTATTGCCGCATTTCAATCGATATGAAATCGATATGCAGTAGGCCTACCTACTGTATATCGATTTACCTACACACCTACTTTATACCTATATACCTACACAAAATTTTATAAAAACCTTCACAAGAGGAATTAATGTAACCACACGTTTGCCAGTACAGTACTACTTATATCTTATTTTGTGCCAGTACTAACAGATCTGGTTCCGACTGTACTTTTAAGCGATGTTTATATAATGGAAACGCTCACGAATGGTGGTTTAGAAATATTTTACTAGTAGCCATGGATTTACTCGAGACATTTCTGATAAGCTATTCAAGTCTTAGCTGTTTTCTTGAGTTTAATTTAGTGACAGCAGATGTTGATATCTTGGAACTTTTTAATATAGGCGATGGTATCTACCTGTATATACATTTTTTTTACAATACCTCGAATCGCCTTCGATATAGGGAAAATTATTGTTAATATACCTACTACGAAATCAAATTGTCAATGTCAATACTTACTTTATTATCGTTTTGCTAAAAACATGCAGGTATGAAGAAGGAGACAAAATAAATTCCAAAAGTTAATTTTATTGTTACAGGGATTTTACCAGACCGCACAAATCGTATAGAAGACATCTACTTAAGATTTTATAACGGGTAAGTTCATTAATTTTTTTTTTTTTTCGTGTGAAATATTATTTTTATTCATAAAAAAAATGTACATACAAGGGGTGACGACGACGGCAATGACAAAAAGAAAAGATTTAATTGTTTCGAATAACAAAATGTATTTTACAAAGATTTGTAACTACTAGTTAACAACTTTGTTAACTAGTAGTTACAAATCAACCGGTAATAATTGTTAATCATACGTTGTTACGTTTGAATATAATATATTATGCAACATGTATTTATATTATGACCGGATGAAATTAAGCTTTTAAACTGACATCAAAAAAGAAGGGTTATTTGAATTTTTATGTATGTTCGCTGATTTTTTCGTCAATTGTGGACCGATTTCCAAAATTCTTTTTTTAATCGAAAGAGTATATACTCCTCAGGTGGTCCCATTGTCACAAAGTCAGAATCTAATGATGGGATCCCAGGGAAATTGAGAGCAACCCTCAAACTTTATAGGCACGCGTGTAGTAATTTCGGTATCTTCTATTTGTGTATTTGCCCTCGGAAATCGCAATTTTGGTGAAGTGGAACTGATGATGAAGACCACGGTTGACTTATGGAACTCTTCAAAGATGTAAAAGACGTCAAAGATTCTAACATTTATATGTACCTTTATGTGACTTGGCGAAGGACTGAATTCAAATTCAAATAAATTTATTGCCAAAAAGAACACAAAATACAACTTTTAACATAAGTACATTTAAAAAACTTAAACAATACCTTAGAATTAAAACTTAAAGTACTCAATTGCGTTGGATTGGGCAATGGGTGCTCGTCTCAGCATGTGCAAGGCTTGGAGCCTTGCGCTGGTTTTCAGACGAGTCCCTTCGACAGGGTTGGTCGTAACACTACGTCTATCTACTTGTACAATACAGTGGATCCCAATAATATTAATCATACGTCTTGTGTTGAGTGTTTAGATGTATAAGGAATAGGTATAGAATAACTACAAATGACTAATTACAACGAAATACCAGTATTAATATTAATAATTTTAATAAATGGCTTGTCTATCTATATATATATATATATACTTTCCCTACGTTTATAATAAGATTGTAGGTATGTGGGTGGGGTGCGTGTTTGTTGTTATGTGGTATGCTGATGTTTTTTTGTGTCGTGTTGTGTGTTGTGTTGCGTGTTGTGTTGTGTTGCGTGTTGTGTTGTGTTGCGTGTTGTGTTGTGTTGCGTGTTGTGTTGTGTTGCGTGGGTTTCAAATTTGCCTCTGCAGCTCGAGGAAATGAGCCCGTAGTAATTTTTTAAATTTAAGGTAGCACATAGGCTGCCTTAAAGGCGGCGGCAGGTCATTCCAGATTTTACTTGCGGCAAATTTAAAACCCCCTCTGTAGAGCGCTGTATGGTGTTGCGGAACAATAAGTTTAAATTCCCTGTCGCTTCTCAGTGGTCTTCTGTGTGCTGATCTGATCGGCTTCATCTCATCAAACAAGTACCGCGGCGTTTCGAACTCGATTACTCTGCGTACGGTGTTCGCAAGGTGCATCTGCCTTCGGCTGGACATATTTAATATTCCTCTGGCATTAAGGTGTGGTGTAATATAGTCTCGCTTCGGTATGTCGTAGCAGAATCGGGTACATGCATTTTGCACGCGCTGGATGGACTTTTTAGTTTTCTCCAAAAGCCTTGGGCCACATACGATATCGCCGTAGTTGAGCTGTGACAGGACTAAAGATTCAATGAGTATTTCCCTAACTTTCTCACTCAGGTACTTCCTAATGTTGTATAGTGATTTCAGCCTATAAAAAGCGTTCCTTATCTTGGTATTAACATGTTCTATGTAGCGCATTTCGCCATCCAAGGTTATACCAAGATTTTTCACATTTTCCACTCGGCGAACCTGCTCAGATCTTATGACAACTGCAGGGTTTTGTTCGATTATTGCCAAACGCTGTGTTTTGCTTCCCATGACAATAAACTGGGATTTTGAGGGGTTCAGAACAAGGTTATTACTAGCCGACCAGTCAGCGACGACCTCCAGTTCATTATTTATTTTGCCCAACGCTACGGTCATGTCTTGTGGTGCGAACGAGCGATAAAGCTGCGTGCGAATTGAAGTCGGTTTCACTTTATTTTTAAAGTAAATTATTAAAAAGCCAAAATACATGCTCATCCGGTCCTCTGGTGATACCAGGGCTGGCTAGTTCCTCGCACAGCGAATTGGCATTGCCATTTAGCGAGGCAACGCATCCAGTCTTATGGGTACTCAGCCTAGTGGCAGCGATTTGGGGGAAATATGGGTATATAGTAGTTTAGGTTCACATAGTGTAAGTTATGTAGCTATAAGATCTTTTGTACACACAAGGCAATGATTAAATGAATATGAATATGAATAGGTATAGTTAGATTGCATGTTTTCTTCCAGTTTCTTTTATTTATTGTTAGTTATTATGTGAATAAAACATATATTATTGTTATTTCTTCGACTCGTAACAGTTATTTAAATTGACTCATGATCCATTTTGTCGGGTAACCTATCGCAATGACGAAATTTCATTTGCTAACTGGATCGTTTGTCCGAATTTTCATTTCGGCAAAAGCGCATTATCTCGAAAACCCATATGCTTTTTAAAAAATACTTATCGCCTAGAACCCCGCTTTAGGTTAGGTTTGTTTTATAATCATCCTGAAAATGTCATGGCTACAGAGAAAAACGGCTTTTAGGACAAATGAAAATTCGATACAGTTGGGAAAAGAAATTAAGTTATTCAGATTATGTAACCATTTTGTCGACTTACTCAAGTATAATTAAGTATGTTGATTCTAATATTATTGCCATTAGTACTAGAACATTATTCATATCATCCGTTAGATTTATTTTCTAAAGTAAATACAAGATGATAATTAACAAAAAACTATATTAAATTAAATTACGTTAAATCTAAAAAAAACGGCCAAGTGCGAGTTGGACTCGCGCACGAAGGGTTCCGTACCATTTTCTATAAAAAACTATTTTATTCTGTATTTGTTGTTATAGCGGCAACAGAAATACATCATCTGTGAAAATTTCAGCTGGAACTATCACGGTATCAGTGAGATACAGTCTGGTGACGGATGGACGGACGGACGGGCGGACAGCGGAGTCTTAGTAATAGGGTCCCGTTTTACTCTTTGAGTACAGAACCCTAAAAAGGCCCTCGAGGCATTATACCATATCTCGGGACCATGGGGTCCCGGACTTTTGGACGGCATGCGTGGGGCCGAAGCCAACAGCACAGAGGCCCTTTAAAACAAAAATAATCTAAAGCGAGGGATACACATTATTATTTTTTTCTACTCCTGTACCGTTATCTGTCATTTATATAGGCTGTAGCTCAAATACAATGACACCACTAATAAGTCGTCGCAAAACTCTATGCTCTATGGCCCAAAAACGTTCTGTTTAGCGTACTTTTTTGGTTCATACATTTTTCATAAAAGCACTGTTTAACTTTTTTTTTAATCGGCCGCTAATGCCGCTATATTGCAGTGGTGCCAACTTCATAAACAAATATTTCGAAATAATAGTATTTATTTACGATTTAACATTTGTATATTATAAATTATTTACACAATAATAATAAATCATCATCTATTGTGTGTTAAATTACATGTTTTATAAATTCTTGGTATTATTTATAAAAATAAACAGTTCGAATTCGGTCCGGGTCCGGATTCGGTTTGGTTCAGATGGCAAGTGCAAACAAATAAAAAATAAAAACAAACCATAGGCAAGAGCTGTCACATTTCCGATTTCCCACCAAAATACAGTTCAAAATGAAAAGTAAAGACGAAAGATGATAAACAATTAGTCGTAAACTATTAAGATTTTATTCGTGTTTGTGAAGACAAGAGTGTGCGTTCCTTATTTTAACATGGTCGAAGAAATTTATAACAGCACTCCTGAAGAAATTGCGTGAGTAGCAAAAGTGCGAATAGAAAACTTGCTGCCTGAAAAGTTTCACTATTCTGTATTCTGCTATTTATTTAAAATTTGTCGTAGAAAAAGTATTGTATGCAACGGTGTATAACTGGTCTAAAAACGCTCGTGGCGTCTTTAATTGCGATGCTCGCCAAGGCTCGCACCGCAACCCACGCCACTTGCCTTTTAAGACCCTTCTTATACAACAGTTGCATAAAATACTATTAAAGCCTCTTTATTCCCAACTTTCTAACCCTAAAAACACTCAATAAAAGTGTCTCCTTTTAAAAACGCTACTGAAATAACATATTGTCTCTGGCCTCGCTCAGGCCCACAGATTTTTTTAAAATAATGTTTTTAATGCTTTCTTCTCTATGTGGTCTATGACTAGCGTGCAGGGAGCAAAATTGAATTTGGCTCCCTAGGGCAAAAAAGATAAATTGAAAAAAAGTATGCATAGGGAGCAAAACTTGTTTTTGATCCCTATAAACGGGCTAGAAAAGACTTTACAATGCACTTGCTCTGAATGTGCCCCTTTATATGGTTCAACATAAACACGGGAAGTGGTTGATGCCAGCACGGCGTCGCGGAAGGTGACCAGCCCGTTCGGGAATGGATTTCAGGCCAATATTCCCGCATACTGTGCGATAATCAGATTTCGTGACAATTAAAATTTCACCTTTTATGCAATTTTTTTATTTCCTCTCATGATGCATTGTAATAGTACATTACTTACCTAGGGCGGTTAAAAAAAGAATGTCTCAGATCGCAGGTATTTGACGCCCGAGCCGAAGGCAAGGGCAATAAATATGCGCTCTGAGGCTTTCTTTATTACCGCCCGTGGTGAGTACAAAATTTTACGTCTCTATCTGGCCAGGAAGTGGGGTTTTCCGCACGCATAGCGTGCGGTAATTCCTACTTTATGGCCAGGTATGACGTAAAATGTTGTATGATACACGTGCGGATAGGTAATTCCCAACTCGTGTCGATCAAAAAAACTCTCTGACGGTCGTGTTTTTGGTCATCGCCACTCGTTGGGAATTACCTACTTTCCGCACTTGTATCATAAATAACTAATTTCGAAAAGAAGGAGTGAAAAAGAATATCACATGAGGCAGTTTAATTTCCCGTTACGCCCCATTTAGATAACCCAATGGAGAAACGAAATGTACCTATTGCTACCACGGAATAAATGATAAAGTAGAATTTTAAAAAACCCGATGCTTGATACAATCATGGCTTTTTGTCTGTCGCTATACAAAACGATTGATCAATAGATATACCGTTCTAAAAGGGTTGGTAACCGTTGCCGCTGGTAAGTACTTCCATTCGTATCAACCTATTTCGTATGTCCAGAGGGACAAGCAGAGGCTTGGCACAGGCCTCACGCTGACATTGTGCGGGTTGGAAGCTTCACATACATATTTGATTTTTTTCTTTCATTCGCATATAAAAATTTGTAGACCTTCCAAATATAAATTTACGATCAATTCTAATTAAATTGTCATGCTATTAATGTAATTCAATCGTAATCGTCAGTTAACATTTGAATATTAATAAGGCTCATGGAATTTATGTTTTCAAATCTTCAGAAGCAGTGAAGAGGAGTACGTGGATTTCCCCCTTAGTCAAGCGTCTCGCCTGTTCGAGTTAAAGGGATTCGACAAGAACAACCCTACTGTACTGTACATCCATGGGTTCATCGAGACGGCGCAACAAGAGAGCGTTCAGGTAAAATCTTAGTATTGTAAAATCCTATAATAAGTAAAAGGTAATATCCCAAATTATTATTTGGTTTACTATTACTTACCACTTCTTTTACTGGAAGAGCGGTGTCTCCTGACACAAGCATAATGTCATGCAAAGGAGACTCCAAACTTGCCTTTGTCATATCTATGTTTAAACCAAAATAATATTTTTTTTCATTTTCATTTTCATTTTTCAATAGTTTCTGACAACTTTTTGCGCAAACACCATCAATAGGATTTATCGTGTGTGATTTAGAAGTTCCTATGGCCTATGCTTATATCTATGTTTAAACCAAAATAAACAATTTTTTCATTTTCATTTTCATTTTTCAATAGTTTCTGACAACTTTTTGCGCAAACACCATCAATAGGATTTATCGTGTGTGATTTAGAAGTTCCTATGGCCTATGCTTTGTCATCAATCTTACCTATATTAACTGTTCTATGCTCAGACACAGAACAGGCCCAGTATGTAGATCACGTAACGCATTGTACGCGCGTCAGGTAGGTCTAAATGTCACTTTTTATATAGAAAAATGACAGTTAAATAAAAATAAAATTCGGAACGTTACGTGATTACCCCTCTGATCGAAAAAGCGTCATTTTGAAACGAGATCATTAGAACTCGTTGAAACAAATTACAAAGCACTTCTGTAGACTTCTGTGTACCTACAGTCAGCATCAGATATTTAGTAGCAGCCAAGGTAGCCAAATATATCGTAACACTTCCTGGAAGCAAGCTAATAACTAAGTATCTGATGTAGTAGCAGCCAAGGTAGCCAAATATATCGTAACACTTCCTGGAAGCAAGCTAATAACTAAGTATCTAATGTAGTAGCAGCCAAGGTAGCCAAATATATCGTAACACTTCCTGGAAGCAAGCTAATAACTAAGTATCTGATGTAGTAGCAGCCAAGGTAGCCAAATATATCGTAACACTTCCTGGAAGCAAGCTAATAACTAAGTATCTGATGTAGTAGCAGCCAAGGTAGCCAAATATATCGTAACACTTCCTGGAAGCAAGCTAATAACTAAGTATCTGATGTAGTAGCAGCCAAGGTAGCCAAATATATCGTAACACTTCCTGGAAGCAAGCTAATAACTAAGTATCTGATGTAGTAGCAGCCAAGGTAGCCAAATATATCGTAACACTTCCTGGAAGCAAGCTAATAACTAAGTATCTTATGTAGTAGCAGCCAAGGTAGCCAAATATATCGTAACACTTCCTGGAAGCAAGCTAATAACTAAGTATCTGATGTAGTAGCAGCCAAGGTAGCCAAATATATCGTAACACTTCCTGGAAGCAAGCTAATAACTAAGTATCTGATGTAGTAGCAGCCAAGGTAGCCTAATATATCGTAACACTTCCTGGAAGTAAGCTAATAACTAAGTATCTGATGCTGACTGTACTGTAGTAACTTAACCACATCCTGAAAATGAGCGAGCCCCTGCCTCTCTGTATAAATATTACCCGCTTTAATAAAATTATAACTTTGCGCTCAAAACAATATCCCAGTTACTTACACGCCATGGCATTGTAATGTCAAATAAAAAGTCGAACCTACGGCACAGAATCGTGTGAAGGTTGATGTCTTAAACGCGCAGAATTAAATAGACGTAACCCTGACTGTTTCAGCATATTTATGTATTTTTATTGATAGCTATAAATTCGTTTATCTTGACAATAAGTTAGTTTAAAAACACTAACAGCTTAACCTAATGCTGAAGGACACATTTTTACATATACATGACGGGCGATAAGGAATATTGGACTCGTTGTAGGACATTATATATGGTGAGCGTAGAATGTGCGGGCAAGATGAAACACTTAAGAACAATCAACTGGATTTATTTCTTTGAGCAATGAAACGTAAAACTGTTCCTAGACTGATTCGTCCGTACGCCAGCGGTCTAAGCCCAATAATGGCCACTCCTGCCTGGGGTAGCTGGTTTTACACAGCCCCTTCACCGGTCGTGCACGAACGTCAGGCCAGACTCAGTTGAAGCGCGCCAATCCAACGCTTGCGTTTCGTTGTCAAATTGATGTCCCGTACTAATGACTTCCCGACACGGCCATCCTACGGGACACACGTCTCTGTGTGTTAACCTGTAACCAAAGTTGTATGCACAGTATCACATAGCTCGGTCACTCCTGACCCAGCAAATGGGGTCTCTAAATGAAACTTCATGAAACTGTTCTTACTCAAGTATTATTCACACAATTTACTTCTTAGATCAATTCTAAATTGCTTAGATCGATCTACCATCACATCTCAGTAATAATTACTTGACATTTCAGTTAAAAATAATTGACTAAATCTGATATTACAATCATACAAGAAGATTTAGACCTCAGAGCTTTACTGACTACTATAGCATTATCAAATGCGGATCTAGCACATATCCGACTCACAACAAGGTTAAGTTCTACATGTGATCTGGCTACACATAGCCCGGCAACTAGCAGTTGCACTCACATTCATGCGCGTCCCCTAGGGACCGCCGAGCCTCCTCCCAGACTCCCTGGTTTCCTACGAAACCCGACCTCCGCCAGAGTTGATAGCCTACCGCGTACTCACGGACTACTTACTACGTAAGTAGATACCGATTTCTACCGAGCTACGTCTACACATCAACCTCTGGTACGGTCCGACCATCATGTAAACTTAACCGCGATTCTCAGATTCCTCATTGTCTGAACTTACTTCTAAATCAACCTCAATTTCGTCAGTTAAGCTCTGATCCCCTGGCATCTTTCTCAACCTATCGTGAGCGTATTTATAAGTGCGTCTCGAGTTTAAAGATTTCAGGGTATAGCGGTCGCCATCTAGCAGCTCTATAACCTGAAATGGACCTTTGAACTTAGGATCTAACTTGGTTTGATTTCATTCTTCATTTTTAATTAAAACAAAATCTCCGACCGAAAATTTATTGAGTTTTGCCTTAGTTCGATCAAACCTTTGTTTTTCATATTAGGATGCTGCACTTTCTATACTACGAGCTGCCTCGTCCCGAACTCTATCTAGATGTACCTCTGTTTCGACATCCTCACATGTCATCAATGACAATGGGCGTGCCACTTTGCCAATAAGAAGCTCTAATGGGCTTGATTTTGTCGTACGATTAACGGTACAATTAATAGCGAGTTGGACCTCTTCTAATGCGTCTTGTCAGGAACGGTTATCGCTAGTTTCGACGGCAGTTAACATGGACTTTAAAACAGACATGACGCGCTCCACTTGACCGTTCGCACGAGATGACCCTGTCGCTATCAGATGCAAGTTTATATTATTTGAATCGCAAAAATCTTTAAAATATTTGCTTGCAAAACAACGCCCTTGATCTGCGATTATACGTGTAGGCGCGCCAAATAAAGCTACACATTCTTTTACGGCTCTGATACTGCTCTTGCTATCAATATTCTTACTATGAGACAGGAGAACGTATTTTGTGAATGAGTCAATCAGTACAAATACGTACTCTTTTACGTCATTTTTGCCACTTAACTTGCCGGTGGCATCGATGTGCACCGTATGCCATGGCGTGGTGACTTTTGGGATTGGGTGCAATTGAGCTTGAATCTTTCCTGATTGAGATTTAGCAACCTTACAGGTAACACAATTGTCAACAAATTTTTTAACGAATCGCGACATTCCATCAAACCAATAGTAATTATAAAGCTTTTCTAAAGTTTTGTCATACCCAAGATGAACAAGAGACTCATGGATGTTACTAACTACTGACCATTTTAGAGCCCTAGGAAGTATTGGTAAGCACTTAGATCTGCCATTACGCTGAATTTTACGATATAAAGTACCTGCTCGGATCTCATAGGTGTTTGCCACCTCGTCATTCATTTGATCACTATTCAGATCCGAAATAAGTTTACAGATCTCGCTATCTCGTTTCTGCTCAGCTAGAAGCCAGTTACCTGAGAGTTCTGTGATGTTAATACGTATTTGCTCTACTTTACTAAATTCTTTCCTAATAGTCTGCGTTACCTCTGATTGGAAAGGGAGGGGTGGTTCTGAACCGGGCTGCACCAATGGTAAAAGGTTTCGAGAGAAGAAATCTACATGTGCCATGTCTTTGCCTTTGTTATAGACAATATTAAATTCAAAACACTGTAAATAGGCCCACCACCTGTGGACTCGCGGTGTCAAGTCGATCTTTTTACTTGAGCACTTGAGAGAGTTACAGTCAGTCACCACAGTAAATTCGTGACCGTGCAAGTATTGCCGGAAGTATTTCACTGCGTTTACGACTGCCAAAGTCTCAAGCTCGTAACTATGATACCGCGACTCCGCAGGACTGGTTCGCTTACTATAATATGCGACTACGCGTCGTTTCCCTTCAACAATTTGAAATAGTATAGCACCATTACATAGCCTTCTGAGCTGGCGTCTGTGTGCAATTCGATTGGATACTGAGGGTCAAAGATCATTAAAACCGGTTCTTCAGTTAGAATGGAGATTATCGCCTGGCGAATGTCTTCATGTCGCTTTTGCCAAATAAAAGGAACCCTTGCTGATGTTAATTTATAAAGTGGCCCCATGACACGGGAGAATTTAGAAACAAATTGTCGGAAGTAGGTTGCTAACCCTATGAACTGTCTTAACTGGGTGACGGTCGTTGGCGGGGGCAGCGCGGACAGCGCTTCCACCTTACGACGGTTCGGCCTAATCTCTCCTGCCTTGACTTCATAGCCCAAAAACTCGAGTTCGGTTTTCAAAAATGAGCACTTTTTTCAATTTAATGAGAATCCGGCTTTAGCTAACCTATCCAGAACGATCTTCAGTCTCTCGAGCCCTTCCTCGACAGTTTGAGACATAATTAAGATGTCATCTACATAAACAATGACGAAGGTATTTACTAAATCACCTAATGCTTTTACTATTGCCCTCAGAAATACCGAAATCGAATGTTTGAGTCCAAACGGCATGGTCAAGTACTCGTATTGACCTTCAGGGGTCACGAACGAACTACGCTGGATGGATTCCTCAGAATTCATTGGAATGAGATGAAAACCGGAAGCACAATCTAACTTTGTAAAATACTGAGCACCGTTTAAACGAGAGATTTGATCAGAAATGAGCGGTAATGGATATCGATCCGACACCGTATTCCTATTCAACTCCCTATAGTCTACGCACATCCTATAGGATCCATCACGTTTTTTGACCAAAAGACTCGCAAAAGGTGAACTACTGGGACGAATTATATTTGCACGTAACAACTCATTTACTTGGTCGCGCATCACTTTCTTTTCCTCAGGACTACGACGATAAGGTCGCCTTTGCACAGTTAAATTGGGATCAATTAAACGAATCTCAAGCTCTCCTGTTGTCACTCGGGTTTTTGGCATACCGGTTATAAAATACTCAGAATATCGATCTAAAACATTAACGAGATCGGATTTTTGTTCTTGAGGAATATCAGTGTTGACAACAGAAAAATCATTAGCCGGGGGTAGATTATTGACTAAGCCGTCGCTACTCGTACTCATGGAATTTAACGAGGGTAGTTCAGTTGCACGATTGTCAACATTGATTTTAAAAATGTTAAACTGCGTTGCGGTCATATTAACACCGAACCCTTGTTGTAAAATCTCACGTCCTATCATAATGTCGCTACGTAAACAAACGTCAGGCAAAACGTGCAATAAAATTTCAATCAAATTGTTGTCGATTTCTACAACACATGAAATCTGTTCAGTGCTTAAAACACTCGATTGACTAATACCCTTCAAACTAACAACATTGTGATCACGCTTGCCACTAAACTTAGACGCGATACTTTCTTTTATTAGTGAGCACTCTGCACCGGAATCATAGTGAAAAGAATAACACTGACCTTGATGTTTCAAAATCCCTGCTGGTGGATCTACGATGCACGCGTCCACACGTTGTTCTCTGCTAGTCGCCGTATCCGCGCCTCCTCCACTGGTGCAGCGGCTAGCGATGTGTTCCCTCGTTCCACACTTGAAACAGACGATGGAGCTCGATGTGGATTGTTGTTGAAGGTGAGGTTTGCTCGCCGTGGTATTATTTTGTGATTTCGCCAACTTTGCCTTCACATCCTTTTTACGAAGTAAACAATCGACTTGTTTATGTCCATTTTTCCCGCAATGAAAACATTTAGTTGCTGGTGACGTTTTCATTCGTTTGTTTTCGAATCCTTTTTGTTCTCCGGGTGTACTAGCTTTGCGTTTCAGGTAAGTAAACGCTTGTAGCTCTTGTTGTAGACGTTGACGAGTGTTTATTTCCGTCGTAAATGCCAGTCGTTGCAATCGCGAGTCAAATTGTGCAAGGTGTGCGAGAGTTTGTGACACAGCGATTTGTTCGACAGTGGCATTTTTCCAACGATTTAGCAATGACGTCATCACTCGACTTCCGTAGGCTTCTAAGGTTTCACTTTCCTTGGGCTTGTCTGTGTTTAAGTTGATGAGGGTTGCCGTGGTAGTTTCAGTGCACACAAATCTTGCCGTAAACAACTCTTTAAATTGTGGCCATGTCATGCCCGCATATGATATTTGGGACAACCATGCCGATGCCGCTCCTTTTAAGGCCTTGCTTAGAGCGACAATCAATTGACCTCCTTCCAAGGGATTGTCTGCTAAGCACAGGTCAGCCGTTGCACACCACGACTGTGCGTCCACATCCGTTTTGTCAGGGTCGAATTCTGGAAGACTCACATGCTTGTTGGAATGCTGCGGCTTGTTAAGAGCCTCGATTAATGCCTTCATGTTCGAATTTTGCATCTCGAACAATAGTCGCCAATTTTGGTCATGACTTCCGCTTTCTTCACTTCGTGTTCCATCTTCGCACTCGTCGGCCCGCTCTAATCCCACATCTGATGACGGGCGATAAGGAATATTGGACTCGTTGTAGGACATTATATATGGTGAGCGTAGAATGTGCGGGCAAGATGAAACACTTAAGAACAATCAACTGGATTTATTTCTTTGAGCAATGAAACGTAAAACTGTTCCTAGACTGATTCGTCCGTACGCCAGCGGTCTAAGCCCAATAATGGCCACTCCTGCCTGGGGTAGCTGGTTTTACACAGCCCCTTCACCGGTCGTGCACGAACGTCAGGCCAGACTCAGTTGAAGCGCGCCAATCCAACGCTTGCGTTTCGTTGTCAAATTGATGTCCCGTACTAATGACTTCCCGACATACATATTATGTGCGAATTCAAACAAGCGCATGCAACAAATGTAACAATGCGTACCTATGAAATGTAACAATGCGTGCTAGCTAGTACCTAAAGCTATAGGTTCTCTGGAAGCCAAGGCTTGAAATTGAATCCTGTACAATTTTTTTATTGACTTACAACAAATATTGCAAGAATTCTCGTTCTCGTTTACAGGTAATGGTGAGCGCGTATCGGGAAGCGAAGCCAGGCACCAATATCGTGCTCCTGGACTGGTCGAATATGTCACATGGCTCGTACTTGGTCAACGCAGCTAGGAACACTAGGAAGGTAAGATCGATAAATTATACAAATGTCATTTACTTAAACGCACCAAAATATAGTCCCTAAAGTGCCTGCTAGACGGTCGCCAACACGCCCCTCCGACCCAGCGACCTTTGGTTGGCACCGACCGCTGTAGTACCTATGAAAGTTTGCTGCAAACAACAACTGTCTACTCTACACGGTCGCTGCGGACCAAGGTCGCTCGGTCAGAGGGGCGTGTTGGCGACCGTGTAGCAGACACTTAAGTCCCATAATATTACCTACCTACACCAAAACTCTACCTTCTCATGGCTGAAACGTTAACTGGCGAGGCGTTACTAAATTGAAATGAAAACCTCGGTAATGATTTTGGAGGTTATAGGCCGACGATACAAAACAAGTAATTATGTAAAATTAGGAAATACAGTACAGTCAGGGGCATACGTACATAAATTATATAGAATATAATAGACTAGCTGTTGCCCGCGACTTCGTCCGCGTAGAACTTGTTACTACCTTAGAAAAAATATTGCAAACCAACGTCTACCATCTTAAGGGATGATTTCCGAGGCAAAAACTATTCTATATCCTTCGAAGGGTCTCAAATTATCTCTATACCAAATTTCATCTAGGTACCTACATGGCTTTTATTTACTTTCACCCCCTATTTAATCCCCTTAGGGAATGATTTTCGGAATAAAACTATCTAATGTCATTCTTCGGGACTCAAACTACCTTTATACCAAATTTCATCTAAACGGGATCCATCCAAATTTTTACCCCCCATTTTACCCCCTTAGGGAGTGATATCCGTAATTAAAACTATCCTTTGTCCTTTCCCAGGACTCAAACTATCTCTATACCAAATTGTATTAAAATGGGTTCCATCCGAATTTTCACCCCCCCCCCCCCCTTTCACCCCCTTAGGGGATGATTTCCGGGATCAAATCTATTATATGTCCTTCCCCGGGACTATTTATATACCAAATTTCATCTAAATCGGTGCAGCGGTTTAAGTAGCTCCATACAAATTTCCACCCCCAATTTCAGCCCCTCAGATATAAAAACTACCCTATGTCCTTCCTCGGGGCTCAAACTATCTGTATACCAAATTTCATCTAAATCGGTTCAGCGGTTTAGGCGTGAAGAGGTAACAGACAGACAGACAGACACATTTTCGCATTTATAATATTAGTATGGAAGTATGGATAGTATGGATTCTTTCCGCTTGTCTTCCAAATAAAGGTATAGCTGTAGACTCACTTCAAAAGAAAGAAGAAACGAAAAACTCATTCAAATATCTCAAAAAATTACGAAGCTACAACCGTTTTAATGTCGCTTCGTCACGATCCTCGAGCGTCATAGTAAAAAAAAAAAGTGGCCAAGTGCGTGTCGGACCACGCACAACGAAGGGTTCCGTGCCTAACCATGTACACTACAACCTATATTAAGTAAGACTAGTGGTTCTCTACAAACTGTGAACGTTAACCAATAAAATATTGTTGTCTTATTAATTCGCTTACACCCGAATATCATCGAACAAACATGTATACGTACATACAAATAATGTACGATTGTATATAAATAAAATAAATAATAAGGAATTTGCTAGCGTCGTCATGTAATCAATAAGGGCGGGTTGCACCCTCTTACAATAACAGAGCGATCAACGTTAAATATGGCGAATTTTCCCTGATTTTAACGAACACCGTTTTTGATGCAATTCACTCTAATTCCGCTGCATCCTACCTATAGCTTCAGAATCTGGCTACATGAAAATCTCACGTGTACAGTTTAATAAGTAGGTAGGTATATTATAGTCCAGCTTCACTGGTGTAATTACCAAACACAGTGTATTCCTCCTCACGTGGTTACAGAGTTGCCGCAAAGAGGAGTATAAGTGAAGCATTTCGCATAAATGTATCTAAAAGACTTTCAAAAACCAAAACTTTTTTAAAATCTTCAAAATCTAGCGCGGGCAGATTGACCTCGCCGGCGCGGAGCGTCAGCTCTGCGACTAACGTGTCATGGAGAAGCAGAAGACGCGCACAGGAAACTGCAATCGCTTAAAATTGCTTGACATCAGCGGAATTCGTGTATTAATACAGCTTCGCTGGTACGAGTACCTACCTGCAGGCCGTAAGGACCTGTGCTTCGAAAATAATCCGCTGCAGTCTTACTACTTTTAAGCGGGCTCCATTAAGAGCCCGTTCACGTGCTCACTAGCACCACTGGTAAATGATGAGATTATTAAAATTTAACGATAGATACACACTGTATTTTGAATTTAAGTACCTTGTGAACGGGATCTTAACAGCTTCATTATTTAATGTTACGGACGGTGTAGCCTATGTATCATCATCATTTTCTTGCCCTTATCCCATTTACTTGGGGTCGGCGCAGCATGTCCTTTTCTTCCATACCTCCCTGTCACTCGTCATCTCGGAACTTACTTCCTTCCTCTTCATATCCTCTCTCATACAGTCCATCCACCTTTTCCTTGGCCTACCTCGTTTCTTCCATCCACGTTCAACCCTAACACTCTTTTGGTCACATGACTGTCATCCCTCCGCATAATATGCCCATACCACGCAAGGCGATGGGGTCTCAATTTGTCGATGATACTTTCAGGCTTCCTCTAATATACTGATTTCTTATTCTGTCCATCCTCGTCACACCACACATCCATCTTATTATTCTCGCCAGGGATTCTTTTAAATTGACATGAATGTAATTTATAATGAAGTCTGTATTGTGTAATAAAATATATAAATCTAAATCTAAATCATCTCCGTAACATGTTGCCTATGTATAATAGCATTTTATTTATGATACATGTTATATCATACTTAAAATTTTCAATTATTTAATCATGCTGGCTTTTCCGGACGTATCTTAGGCAGGAACTGTTTTTGGTTCAGTCAATGGTTACTCATTTCCCCGCGAGATAGCACTATAATACAAATTTGGTTTCACACGGCCCTTGAAGTAGGTAACTCTTTTACTCAGTTGCGTTGTTTACCGAGGTGGGTTAGTATGGTCACCATTCCTCGAGAGATTGCGTTTTACCTATCATTATCTATTCTTCTTAATTTTTAACGCAATAGGGGCTGTTTTATTTTGCAACCGATTATACACCTTATCGCTAGAACGATATTCAAATGGACTTGGGTCACTTTGGTTTTGATATAAAGAAACGACGTCTTCATTACATCTGCATATATAGGTATATTGTTTAACCCATTATAGTAATAATTGTTTGACGGTTAAATCCTAAAATGGCATGCAGGGATTTGAAAAACTGCAGTTCGTGGACCCTAGATTCCACCCCCGATTTCATCCTTTTGAGGGATGGATTCCGGGATAAAAAGTATTCTGTATGTTAATCCAGGCTATAAACAATATGTACCTACACTAAAATTCATCTTAATCCGTTAGACCAGTGATTCCCAAAGTGGTCCAGGTGGACCCCCAGGGGTCCACGGGAGACTTGCTGGGGGTCTACGTAGGCGTGAACAAAAAATGGGGGTCCATAAAATGTTAATGGGGGTCCACGAAAATTTATCTGGTTTTGATAGTAAAGAGCAAAAATGTAAGCATAGTTTTTAAAAGGGCCTACTACCTACCTACATTGTTTTTAGTACCTAACTAAGCAGATTATATTTTAATAAGGCAAGCGACTGTTACTTGTTCAAACTTGCGTATTCGATATTACGTAGGTACAATTTCGTGTACAGACTTGCAAAGCGCTATCCGCCCGACAATGCTTAATGCTTGTTCAGACATGAATTTGATCACCACTATAAATACTTGATGCCAAAGGCAAACTCATTCATTTGTTTCCGGAATTACGAAAAGAAGGTGTGAGAAAATTTATATCAGTGTTTGCTAGTGCCGGAGAAAAGTAAGTACCTACCTTTTTTTTGTTTTATAGTACTTAAGTATTTTGTTTACGTGTACCAGTCGGTTGATCACAACTGTTTGTATACAACTATACACGGTGTTTCTTTACCCGTCTTAGACCCGAAGCCCACTTAATGTATCCGTATCGTACTTATCATTCGCAAAATATAAACGGTACCTATTAGTTGAGTTTTAAAGTGCATAAAAAGCATAAAAAGTAATATTCGAAAAATTATGTTTGAAACATCCTGAATTGCGCGTGATTAGAGTTCTTACCTATCTACAAAGATAGCGGCCGCGATCATATGGCGCGTAGGTAGTGTAGGTACCTACCTATCAAGTGCACTTTCGGACAATGTATTTTTTGGCATGTGTCATGTGTGCTTTTAAAAAATCGGGAAGTGGTAGGTATATAATATGCAGGCGCAAACGGTGAGGGCAACGCACTCTAAACCGAATAGGTAGGTATCACTAACACTGCGACGGTCGGAAGAGATTAATTCCAATCTTTCCTTCATACTTAAACAGGCTTAGGACTGTCTGACACAATTTTCCGATGTAAAACATTAGTGGTAGATACGTATTTAACAAAGTAAGGGATTTCAGGCGTATTTAAAAGATTGGAATCAACCATTTGTAAATAATCCAGATTATCACTATCACTTATCACCACAGCTATCACTCATCGTCACACGCGATCGGACACTTGCCAATAACAAAGCAGCACTTGTGCATAATGTGCATTAGCCGAAAACCAAAATGTGACTGAGGTCACTGAGGCGGCATTTCACAAAGGGAAGCGCGAGCGCCTTAGAATAGGGATTACGCGCGGGGTTGAAAGGTGCCGCTCGCACGTTATTGGACGGTAGTCCACGTGGACTTATTTTTATTGGATATTGATTAGCAGGCTCGATTGCTAGGTACCTATTGACTGAAACTAAACAAGTGATTCAAATTAAAATTGTTATTTATTAAATACGTTATTTTATGAAAAAAGAGTTAAAATTTAATAAATAGGTATACCTTTCAATTTCTTATAATGGATACATTAAATGGGCTTTTGGTGTAAGACGGTTAAAAAAACACCTTGTAGATAGGTAACTTCGTAACTTACAGATATTTTAATTGTCCTCTTTTGATTTGAAGACAAAGAGCACGTTTTATTCAATTGTTTTTTCACGACAGAAGCACTGCCTTTCTAAAAAGGCCGAATAAGCAATATTGCAGAGCAATTAATTTTGTAATTTTTCTTGCAAATGACTACTAATTTTATAAAACAGTAATTTCACAATCATTTTAAATTGATTTTGAAGTAACTATTTTATCAAAACTATTTCTTTTTGGAAAGAGCAGGGCTTGAGCTTCGATGCCAGTTTGTCACGTTTTAACAATGAAGCCGCAGACAAAAAATACGCAAATACACGGAGCGCGTGAACTCATTGATTTGATGAAATGTTAGTTATCGCTTTTATGGACAATTTTGGGATTTCGACTTTTATTTTTTTCTACACAAATATGATCAGTATTTGATACTGAGTACACCAATTTTTATTTGTACTATTAAAAATTTGTGGTAAATTAGGTACTTTAAAATTGATACCGTTTTGTGAAAACGTCTGTATTTGTCTTAGCGGTTTATTAGTTGGTCCCTTTACAAGCCGTAATTCTATTACCGCGTGGTGACAAAGGCTGCGGTGTGATACCTATATTCAGAAAAAAACTTGGTTACTAAAACATTTTTTTTTACAGGTAAGGTAACTGACACGAAACATGGCTACAGCAAAGAAAAAATGTCGACAATATAGTGTCGATTATTTGAAATATGGTTTTGTTCCATCAGAGGCAGACAAACAATTGCCCATGTGCCTATTATGCAACAAAGTTTTGAGCAATGACTCTATGAAACCATCAAAGCTCGAAGATCATCTAAAAAGGTGTCATACTGATAAAATAGGTAAAGATTTGAAATATTTTCAAACATTGAAGGAAAAATATGAAAAGAGACCCACCATGCACAGTATGTTCGCTTCAACATCTCAAAGTAACGATGATGGCTTGCGGGCATCTTACAATATCTCATTACTAATAGCAAAATCTGGAAAACCGCACACTATCGGAGAACAATTAATTTTACCCGCTGTTGAAGAGGTTTTAAAAACTGTTTTGCACAAATCTCCATTTGACGTACTAAAAAGAATTCCATTAAGTAACAATACTGTTCAAAGACGCATTGATGAAATGAGCTCTGATACCGAAAGTTTTTTGTGCAATCATCTGCAAAAAACTCATTTTTCTATACAACTGGACGAGTCAACGTTACCCGGTAATGAAGCATTATTATTAGCATATGTTCGATTTATTATGGAGGAAGAAATTCACGAAGAATTGCTATTTGCCAGAACTTTGGAGACTGACACTAAAGGCGAATCAATATTTAATGTCCTGAGTAATTTTTTTACGGAAAAATCGATTCCATTTACAAACATTATTTCAGCGGCAACAGACGGAGCTCCTGCAATGGTCGGTCGATATCGTGGGTTTATAAGTCATCTCAAAAGAATTATACCAGGACTTACAGCTATTCATTGCGTAATCCACCGACAACATCTTGTGGCAAAACATTTAAGTGACAGGTTGAACCAATCTCTTCATTTTGTAATAAAAGCTGTCAACAAAATCAGAAGCAATGCATTGAATACGCGTTTATTTGCTCAATTGTGCGACGAAAATGATGAAGACTTCAAACGACTGCTCTTACATACTGAAGTACGCTGGTTGTCAAAAGGTGCATGTTTAACGAGATTTTACTCTGTTTTCGATTCCGTATTAGAGTTCCTAGAAAGTAGAGATCCAGATTTAAAAGAAAACTTGATCAAATTTAAAGCAGACATTGCGTATTTGACAGATTTGTTTAAAAAATTTAATCATATTAACTTGCAGTTACAAGGGGACAGCCTGAATTTAATTAAAACAAAGGGGATAATTTCGGCTTTTCTTGGGAAATTGAAATTTATGAAGCAAAACATTAGTCGGCGTGAATTCTCTCAATTTCCAAACTTGTCGCAGGTAGAATGTATTGATGAGGATAACCATACCTACAGTCAACATTTAAGTGCCCTGCATGATGACTTTGAAACCAGGTTTGAAGATATGCTGACGATGGATATACCACCATGGATCATAAATCCATTTGATGAAACGGAAGTGGCTAATGTTGTATTACAAGAGGAGCTGCTCGAGCTAAGCACCAATGAGGAGCTGAAGGTGAAATTTAGAAAAGGCTACCAAACATTTTGGCTGCAAGCAGAAATACCCGAAAAATATCCTGGACTGTGGGAAATCGCAAGGAAATTTTTAATAGCTTTTCCCTCGTCATACCTTGTCGAAAGGAGTTTTAGTGCAGTTACAAACCTCTTAACAAAAAAAAGGAGCAAATTAAACATCACAGAACGGGGGGATTTGCGGTTATTGCTCACAAAAATAAAGCCAAACATTGATCGTTTGCTGACACTCCATCAAATACATCCTTCCCATTAATTAAAATTATGACCTGAACCTAGGTATATTAGTATATTACCTTATTATTTTTTTCTTGTAATTATATTCTTTTAATAAATAAAGTGTTATAAAATGTACCATTTTTCGTTTTTATTTTACCTATCGGAATAAAGGGACAGAACTCAGAAGCGACACAATTTTTATTTTTTGGTGACTTTAAGAATGTGGTAGAAATGTAGCAGCAGAGGGTCCACCGAAACCAGTAAAATTTTGGAAGGGGTCCACGAGAAAAATAAGTTTGGGAACTACTGCGTTAGACCATCTTTGCGTGACTGAGTAACAATCATTCAAACATCTAAACATCCAAAGCTCGAAAACCTGTAAACCGATCTTGTTCAAAATACTTTTCGGTAAATGTATTTAATAAGCACTATGTCCACGATTTTTTAAAATTTTTTACTTGCGCCGTTCGGAAGTTAGAGAGGGGGGGGGCACATTTTTTGTGACTTTCGGGGCGATTATCTCCGAGTATATTTACTTAATCAAAAACATTGCTGAGAAACTTTATTATTATTTTGAAAGACCTATCGATTGATGTGCCACATGTGGACTTACAATGATTTTTTTTTTTGACTTTCAGTTACATGTTTGGAGTGCACCCCGAAAAAATATTTATTTAGTCATTTCAATGCATAACTATGTAGCGGCTATTAAAATACACCTATATTCCAAATTTCATTCAAATACACTTTATAGTTTTCGAGTAAAATGCCTGTGACATACGGACAGACGGACAGACGGACATGACGAAACTATAAGGGTTCCGTTTTTGCCATTTTGGCTACGGAACCCTAACAATCGTTTCATTATAAAGGTGTGTTTTGCGGAAAAGAGACACAACAAACCCCCTCTAAAAACTTTGGACACTTATACCTTAGTGATTATCTTACCTATATTGCGTTGCGTTGCTAAGGACATAGGATAATTTTATCCCGGAAGTCATCCCCTATGGGGCTGAAATGGGGGGTGAAAGTTTGTATAGAACTACGAGATAAACGTGTCCCACGCGGACGAAGTCGCGTGCAGAAGCTAGTTTGTAATTTATTTACTGTTTTAGTACTTAATGTAATGTAAATTGATTGATTTAATTTAAAGTACCAGTGTGACCGAGCTCTGCTCGGGTGAATATGGAAAGAACGTTTTTTTTTCAGATATGAGACCTACCTATAGCTAGATCAATTTTTCCGCTTCCCTAAACTATATTTATTTCAAATTTCATCGAAATCGTTAGAGCCGTTTTCGAGAATTTAATACATAGTATTTTATATATTTATAGGTAGGAACCTACAAATACTTATTTCTCGTTTAATAGTATAGGTAGGATAAAATAATGACCTAATTCGATTGGGAATATTCTTTTCAACACATTTACTCGTAACGTGCCTCTTATTGTGCCGCTTTTGGGCGCATAATCCTGGGTATTAAACACGCGTGTTTTATAACATTACGACACTCGTTTATATCCCGCTTAAGACACGTTGGCACCTTGCAGCAAGGTGTATGTATGGACTCGGTGCATTCTTTAATTGACCGGGTTATACAGGTTTGTTTTTAATTCTCGGCAAATGGATTCTTACTCGACTAAACAAATTAAATCCTTCTTGTGGATTAATTGATTATTTCTTGTTGGATATGATATAGAAACGTTTCATTTAGTAAAACTATTTACTTTTGGTAAAATTTTACATGAATTTATTTTGAATAATAAAATATTTATTTTATTTTGTATTGGCTGTTTAGAGATTTCATCTAAGCCTCGCTGCGGGCGCACTGCGCGAACTTCACGAAAAAAATAGTTGCGCGCCATTATAGGTAATTTCACAAATATTTGTAAACATTGATGATGCGTGTTTGGTTATTGTTAAAAATGTTGACTCGTAGTGAATACAAAAGTGATAAATAGATTTGACGCCACTGTACATTCTTGGAGATGTACAAATATGTGAGTAAACACCTGTCATCAATAACTAAAGAAAACAACTTAGGAGCCTGTAACATGTTCATTTTATGAAAAGGATTTTTTCCTCGCAAATGTGTTGAAAAACGTCGTATGACACGCGTGAGCTTTAATAATTACATCCTCGGCTTTATTATCACGCTCAGCTGCGGTTCGCGTGACAATTCCGCCTCTGATGTAATGATCAACATACCTCACTTGTATCTTAATGTACTATTATAGTTTAATAAGATTTCTCTATAAGATGGCGTTTCACGCTCGACTTAAATCTATTCACAGACAATTTCAGCATATCAGAAGGTAACTTATTGTAGTGCGGATAGGTAATTCCCAACTCTTGTCGATCAAAAACACTCCGTCACGGTCGTGTTTTTTGTCATCGCCACTCGTTGGGAATTACCTACTTTCCGCACTTGTATCATAAATAACTATTTTGAGTCTTATAAAAAGGCCTTCAAAACCTAAAGAGAAAATAAATGTATTTTTGAACGTTCCAGGTGGGAGCAGCAGCAGCTGAGCAGATCCACGAGCTGCTGGAGTCGGGGCTACAGCTGGACAAGCTGCATGTCATCGGCCACTCGCTCGGGAGCCACGTCGCCGGCTACACGGCGAGAGAGCTCAAGAACAAGTACAGCAAGACTGTTAAAAGGTTAGACAGCCATCGCATAGTCCTGGAGAATAAGTTTGTTTATATTGGATCTTAACGGCATTGAAATTCGAAGTTTGTTTACTTCTCCATCTTTCTTAATTTGTGGTCATCAATAGCAACCGAAATACGTCCACTACACGGACATAGGCCTAAGAGTGCCACAGTGAGCCATCGTACTCCACTCACATCCAGCTGACTCCTGCGACCTATTGCCAGGTCATCAGTCCACCTCGTGAAAGGCATCAGTCGAATTTGTGGTACTTCATATGTTGTCTCGATGAAGAGGCAAAAATAGTACGAAACGAAAGGGATGTGCCTTGTCAGTTGACGAGGCATGGCATCTGCCGTTCAACGTAACCTTTGCCATAGTGATATGCATCACTAAATCATGCCAATGTGCGAATTCTAATAAACGCCCAGTCTTTCAGTTTTACCAACTTGTTTCAGATTAACCGCCCTCGACCCAGCTTTCCCCGCATTCTACCCTGACGGCGTTATGATGGAACACGTGAACGCGAAGGACGCCGAGTTCGTGGACGTGATCCACACAGACGCCGGCGGCTACGGCGCGCCCGTACGCACTGGCTCCGCTGACTTCTGGCCCAACGGCGGCAAGAGCATACAGCCGGGGTGCCCGAGATTCGCGCCGCTACCGCTCTCTGATGACAGTAGGTATTTTGAAATGGATATCTCTTTCAACCCGGCGTAGTGATGCTGGAGCATGTGAGCGCCAAGAACGCCGAGTTCGTGGACGTGATCCACAGTGGTGTCAAGAGCATACACGGAGTGCCCGAGATTCGTGCCGATAATTTTCAGAGGGGCAACTAAAACTAGCGCAAATAGAAGTTGCCAAAGATGTAACCAAGTTTGTATTATTAGATTTACCTTTTAATTGATATAAAGGCAATAATCAAGCGTCTTTAATAGAATCACGCTCGATATTCACAACTATAGTTTTATGGAGTAAAGGAGCCCTAGTTTTTTTTACTTTAGTCTTTTGGACGAACAAAGGGTTAATAATAGAATTACTACGATAATTTCAGATCTGTGCAGCCACTGGCGGTCGTGGCGCTTCTACGCGGAATCGATCCGTAGCCCGGAGGCATTCCCGGCCTCGCCCGCGGAGTCCTACCACAAGTTTCGGGAGAACCCCACGCCTGAAGCAGGCATGGTGTACATGGGCGAAAACTGCGATAACAGGTGAGCCTTAACATCACATCACATCATCATACGTCCCACTGCTGGGCGCAGGCATTCTCTCATGGATGACAGGGACAGGAAAAAGGTTCCGAGATTAAATAAATTATGATTAAAATGAGCGATCAGATCAAGCTTTGCTATGGAAACATCCCGTACCTAAATGTGATAGATCAACATTTTACCTCCGAGGTGCTGACCCTTGTAACGTCCTCGGGCGAACATCATTGCCCGATTTCAATGTATTTTGCTCATCGCATTTCGAGGAGCCTTTATTTTAAACTCGAAATAACGGAGTAAACTAATTTAAAGATTACAAACTACCTATCATTATATTTTTTTGGTTTCGTGCCTGCAGACCTACTAATATATTATTTATTTGTATGATTTCAGTGCTCAGGGCTCTTACTACTTGACAACGAATTCACAAACTCCGTTTGGAAAAGGCATGGACGGCATTTATTCAAAAAGCAAGAAGCAACAAAGATAGGTCGCCTATTAATAAGTAGGTACCAAGCTGAGGATTTAGCATAAATTTAAACACGCACATAAAATTACTTTAGGACCTTTTGGTGAAAGTAGGTATAGGTTTTATATTAACGTAGGGGTTTCAAAGCGGTTACACGAATCTGACATAGTCGTACCGTGGGCCACACACAGGTTTGTCTATAGGTATTAGCAATCTGTGGAACGAACTGGGTATATGCGTGCGTGGAAATAATTGTATTCACTAGCATGTTTGGCCAGTCATTCTCGACATTAGATAGGTACTTACTCAAAACAGAACACCTTAAGGGAAAGTAAGGGCTATAGGGCTCTCAAAGCATTTGTTACCATTGCTTTATTAGTGTATTCGACAGTAAATATTCCTTCAGGAAACAAAGTAAGCCTTTAGATATTTATTTATTTAATACATTACAATTTTACTAGAATCACAATGAGTGTAGTGTAGGAAGGTATTTTAGCACTAGAATATAAAATATGACTGAGTTTTTAAATCATGACTGATGTATTATGTGGGAAATAAGAAAAATCAAATCATCAAGATGTGGAACACAGTACGTTAGCAGACTGAAAACAGAAAAGTCTGTTCAAACCTAAAATATTGTATTTGCTTAGGTTGGGACTAGCTATGTAGCCTTCTGATAAAGGCTACCTATGCACGACTATGTTTTTGTATGAATTTAATGTTTTTGTAGGGACAAGAAACAATAGGAAACAGCTCAAACTTAAGTAATTAATTATCAATTTAATTAACATGCCAAAGAAAACGGCACATTTTACTATCAGGATATTAGAGATGAATGATTCAGTATTCATAATTGGGTACTATGCTGGGTAAAAAAATAAAATTCTATTTAGTCCGTCAGTTAGAATATCAAAAAAAAATTGGGCACGTATTTTAAAAGTTAAAGTTTCAGGTGGCGTCACATTATGCTAAAAAATGTACCGTAATGTGACGTCACGCGGAACTTTAACGGGCTATATCTTCACAATTTTTTGTTTGATTAACAAATGAAAAAATACGTGTCCAATATATTTTGATAATCTAACTGACGGGTTATATTAGGAAAGCAACCAATTAGGTAACACCTAATTACAATATTGTAAGGTAAGATTTCGGTCAGTTACATCGAACGGGCAACTCCGAAATGTACAACGATTGCCATTGATTATTATAACAACAGGTAATTTTACTGCAAATTCACACAATTATTAGAAATCGTGTACTGTCACGGTGTGTATCGGAAAGCACGGAAAGATAGGTTATCTTTAAACAAACTTTTTAATTATTTATCATCTTATTATAATTTCCAATTATACCGCAGAGAATTAAGAAATCATATACATTCATGAGAAAATTATATGGGTGTTATTTAAAATGCTATTGTAATATAACAATATAGTCCAGTACGCGAACGCTGTAATTGGTCGTCAAACTAACATAATTTACAAGTCAGATTTTTTTTTGTTATCAGCGAGAGCACAATAAATACTAACAGCGAAAAATATTTTTCAAAACATTTGCTCGTAACGTGCCTCTTATTGTGCCGCTTTTGGGCTCATAATCCTGGGTATTAAACACGCGTGTTTAATAACATTACGACACTCGTGTAGTTATGTTTATATCCCGAATAAGACGCTTTGGCACCTAGCAGCAAGGTGTATGTATGGACTCGGCGCATTCTTAAATTGACCGTTTGTTTTTAATTCTCGGCAAATGGATTCTTACTCGACTAAACAAATTAAATACTTCTTGTGGATTAATTGATTATTTATTGTTGGATATGATATAGAAACGTTTCATTTAGTAAAACTATTTACTTTTGATAACATTTTACATGAATTTATATTGAATAACAAAATATTAATTTTATTTTGTATTGGCTGTTTAGAGATTTCATCTAAGCCTCGCACGGGCGGCGCGCGAACTTCACGAAAAAAAATAGTTGCGCGCCATTATAGCCACAAATATTTGTAAACATTGATGATGCGTGTTTGGTTATTGTTAAAAATGTTGACTCGTAGTGAATAGAAAAGTAATAAATAGAATTGACGCACTGTACATTCTTGGAGATGTACAAATATGTGAGTAAAAACCTGTTGTCATCAATAACTAAAGGAAACAACTTAGGAGCCTGTTACATGTTCATTTTATGAAAGGGTTTTTTTCCTCGCAAATGTGTTGAATAACGTCGTATGACACGCGTGAGCTTTGATAATTGCATCCTGGGCTCTATTATCACGCTCACCTGCGGTTCGCGTAACAATCGCGCCTCTCATGTAATTATCAACATACCTCACTTGTATCATAATGTACTATTTTAAGATTTTCTAACGTAGATTAACGAATAATTTACTTTTTTGTTAGGACTACTTACACGTGTAAAACTTTGAAAAGATTATACAAGTCATTGTTCTCTCCAATAATGCTACGCATTTGATTATTCAAAATGTTACCTATCGTTTTCTAATAGTTTTGTTAATAGATTACGTCAGCAAAACCGGATGCGATTAAATAAATTATAAATATCGTAAAAAAATATTTAAGTGACTAGGTAGTGGAAGGCTTTCAAAATTAATTTTTTCATATAAATTTAACCTATTGATGAATATATTATTAATTCAAACTGTCGTTATCTTTGATAGTGTTTAACACAATTGAGTTACCAAATACTCACTTGAATAATCTTTTAGATGAAAATTTGTTTTTTATTCGTTTTGGATTATACTGACGTTATCCATTCACGAAAGTTTTAGTAAATTATAGGGAAGGTTGTAACAGTTAAATGCGACACTCTACTGAAGAAAAATACCACTTGTATAATCTTTCTCTGGATTTACAAGGGTCGCTAAGAAAACGCTGTGTTATACCTACCTAAATCTACGTTAGAATTCACTTTCTTTTTTTACTACTAGTAGTACTCATTATATTTTAAATATTAACAAAAAATCGCGCTCTTGTGAATTATCGAAGGTGCATTCTGTTTACGTACCGGACTAACATCAGAGGCCGGGAAAACACGGATTTCCGGCCAAGTAGGTATAGACGGATAGAGATACGAAGCCGGGAATCCGTTTTCACGCCGAGGCATGTATAGTGCTTTTCTCAAACATGCAATGAAATAAATAAATAAAAATCCTCAAATCAAACTATTTTTCATGGCTGAATGCCGTGATGCTGTGCCACAAATAGTGGAATGAAAATTAAAAAGTTACTTTGCAGGCCTAGGCCTAAAAAGTTGTATGAAATCCCATTTCATGCCGCCTCGAGATGCTGCGCCCGAAAAAGGATACTTCCGAATCTATTATAAGGAACGTAAAGAGCATATTTCATTACATGTTTGAGAAATAGTACATTGATACAAGTGTGCTATTGTTGATCATTGCATCAGAGGCGGAATTATCACGCGAACCGCAGGTGAGCGTGATAAGAGAGCCGAGGATGTAATTAACAAAGCTCACGCGTTTCATACGATGTTTGCGAGTAAAAATCCTTTTCATAAAATGAAAAGGCTCCTAAGCTTTTTTCCTTTAGTTATTGATGACAACAGGTTTTTACTCACATAATTGTACATCTCCAAGAATTTCCAGTGGCGTCCATGGGGGTGTAGACACTAAATAAAATAATCGATAATGTTGCATTTTCTCGGAAAATTATTAAAAATTTAGGCAAATGGAGAAAAGACAACGCAAGAAGTTAGATAATCACACATTTATAAGTATCCAAAGTTTTAAGAGGGGGTATGTTCTGTCCCTTTTCCGCAGAACGCACCTTCATATGAAACGATCGTCATTTACTATGACGCTAGAGGATAGAGGATCGTGATGTCACGATCCCCTAGTGTTTTCTCTCTCTAGCAAGCAACATTAAAACGGTTGTAGGTGCGTAATTTTTTGAGATATTTGAATGGGATTTTCGTCATCAGGTATAATTTTTTGTCTTCTTTCTTTTGAAGTAATAATATTTTTTTTGTCTACACCCCTATTCTATTTATCACTTTTCTATTCACCACGAGTCAACATTTTAAATAATAATCAAACACGCATCAACAATGTATACAAATATTTGTGAAATTACCTAAAATAGCGCGCAACTATTTTTTTCGTGAAGTTCGCGCAGTGCGCCCGCAGCGAGGCTTAGATGAAATCTCAAAACAGCCAATACAAAATAAAATAAATAATTTCGTATTCAATATAAATTCATGTAAAATGTTATCAAAAATAATAGTTTTACTAAATGAAACGTTTATACATCATATCCAAGAAGAAATAATCAATTAATTCACAAGAAGGATTTCATTTGTTTAGTCGAGTAAGAATCCATTTGCCGAGAATTAAAAAAAAACCTGTATAAGTAACCCGGTCAATTTAAAAATGCGCCGAGTCCATACATACACCTTGCAGCAAGGTGCCAACGTGTCTTAATCGGAATATTACCATAAAACACGAGTGTCGTATTGTTATAAAACACGCGTGTTTAATACCCAGGATTATGAGCCTAAAAGCGGCACAAAGAGGGACGTTACGAGCAAATGTGTTGAAATAATTATTACTTACATAGGTACGGGACGCTGGAAATTACCTCTAGATCAGAAAGCACACAGTAGGTAACTTTACATTTGATTCAAAACTGTGAAATAAGTAGATTTTGATCGCAACAGATAAGTGAGTACCCATGGCAATGCCGGTAACGTACAGTATAAAGGATTATACCTACCCATATAAATAACTTGGTACCAACCATCAGTAGGTATATCTGGATAATTCAGTGATTTATTCTTACACTCTTAAGAAAATAACAGTGTAATAAAATTATATCATCATTCACCTTACTATAATATAACAATCAATCGTGTATAAAGACAAGTTACATCACGTATTAGTGTTCAATCGGTACTTAAATAATAAAGGGCTTTACATTTCCGTACTTACATTGTACTGCGGAAATAATTATACTTATAATTAGGCCAATTTTATCATATATAACTTATTACAAGCGATATTGTGTCAACAGTGATTATTTGTTATTTTAATAAAAGTACTGTTTATTTAAAGCAGTCCTAGTTACCTAGTTTTATTTTTTCCACTAACCACTACTACGAATAGGTAAAGTGTTTTAGATTAGTGGTCGTTATAGCAAATGTTCATAACACCACAATTTACCACCAATATTATCAATTTATCCCTCGCACGCAAGGCTCTCTTTTTATGCGAGATTTTTGGCGAAATTTCTACACGTCGGTAGAGTACTAGTACATTATTGCCGTGGCCGGGAAGGTGGCAATTGCAGGCTGAGTATTTTGTTTAAACGGACGAGCTTGCGAGTCCGTTTAATTATAAATACGAAGCCTGCAATTGCCATTCCGGCTGAGGCTAATATAGTGCTTTTCTCAAAAATGGGGGAATAAAAAAGACTAAATTTTAATCAAGCGTTATTATTAAATACAAATTGAGGATACTGCAAATTACATAAAATTAAACGTCATATATTTTTTTAAACAGAATCGCAAGTGTATTTTTCCACCGAAAAACGCAATCTTTTTATGACACATACAAAAATGTCGCGTTTGCAACAGAAAAATACGACTTGATTTGGCTGAATACGACCTGTGACGTCTTTTATATGCCAGTTTGTACTTTTTTAAAAGTTTGATACTCGACAAATAAAGGAATTCATATGTAACATTCCAGGCGGCCTGCAATGTTTTTTATTTTTTAATTTTGATCTGGCCTTCAACTATACACTTTACCTTCCAATATGTAGCGAGTTATGTTCACTTTGCGGGCCATTTTTGAGAAAACTTACTTACCTAATCGTTTCTTTACAATTCGGTATACCTGTAGAACGCTTTGAAATATAAGGTACCAACTTTTTGTTCTGCCCGTGTGTGTTTTGCCCGTTCTGGACTTCTATTCATTCCTTATTTTTGCACATAGAGGAAAATCCACAAATATGGACCATCTTATACTATTTTACTGAATAAAAGACAGGATTTTACAGAAAAAGAAGTGCTATTGTCACAAATCAGTCAGCTAACTATCTGGTCATGATAAATTAGAATTAAAATGTGATACAAAAATAGATTGTGTAGAAACAAAAACGTACGTACTTATTTCTAAGATACGTTAAAATTTAACCTTTAAAAAGATAAAATAATATAAGACCATTCACTTTAAATATTAATTAAGGGATCGTAATATGGACCATCGTAATTGCGGTATGATGATTATTGAAGTGTTCTCGTTGCATAGCAGTCCTATTCTAGGTCTTAGGTAATTAGTTTTGGTGGCGCCATGTCAGTAAACAAATAAATTATTATAGTTCGTAACCATGCCCTATGGACCTCTAGTCCATATGTGAAACTACACTATTGGTCCACAATATAAACCAGTAGCATTTGTCAGTAAATTTCTTATTGTAAATATTAGTACAAATTACATTGCCCACTACGTTAAAAAAGCTTACTAACAAAATCATGTTCTTAAAGTATGGGGCATCTATGATGAGCGGGTGTAGTTAAGGGCATAGGTAGGTACTTAATTATTATTCAAATTATTCCAAAAAAAGACATCAGAAATGCAAAAAAAAAAACGATTAACTGACGTGAACGCGCATGTAGCTTCTTTGCGATTTACTGGCGGGAAGCCGAGCTTCAATGACGTCGAAAGTGGCCAGTTTCACTACGATAGCAAAGATATTTCGAGAAATATGAGTATGGTTCACATTATGTATCTGGTCCATATTTAGGGATTTTCCTCTACTGATCCAGTTTGTGCAGAAATTAGAGGGAAGGGTTCAAGTTGTTTCCTTTACTTACAGATGAACAAAAAATAACATAAGTGTCCGATAGTTTGTTGGTCAGAACATAATAAAATACAACGTTCCTCATGGAATATTTCGTAGTCCAGATGATATTAGACTCTGTGAATGGTATTGCCCGAAGATTATATTGCCATACGAAATTACAACCACATAAAGCATGGAAATGGATTGTATGCCTTTGCACGCCAGTGACATTGCTTCTTGATCAGTATATTTGGAGCTCTGATTTGAAACGTTCGTTTTGAAGTCTTGCCCTGTAGTTTGATTTTCACTCTCAAATTTACCCAACAATTCTGGAAATTCGAATCGGCTTGGTATTGCTAAGTCGCTGGAAAGACTAGTCTTCACTTCATCCGAATATGGCATGCCGCACACGTATAGAACAATTCCATACATCGCTGTTGCTATGAACATGATCCTGCAATTTCAAATCGACTACAATCAGTTCCACTTCATCAAATGAAGCTATGAAAATGAATAATTAGAGAAGTTGTGCATGAGTTTTCTAATCGAGACGTTTGTTTATTAAATGTGCGGAGTTCCTTCGTTTCCTATTTAACGCCATGCGTCAAAATGGCCCCAAAACCAACAGAGCTGAGAGTTAGGTCATTAAAAAGGTTTGCTTATCTTCTTCATTTCGTTTTATCAGCATAAAGTTAAATTCCATTGCGGAACTGAGATATTCATATTTTGTTCAGAGTAAATATGGTCTAATTGGTTTTAGGAGATGAACAACACTACATATGCATGGACGAAAGGACGCGCCGGGGGAAAAATATGGACGTGTATTCTCTAAGATAAACCCGTTCTATAAATATGAATAATTATCTCAGTTCTGCAATGGAATTTGACTTGGAGCCCATATAATGAAATTAAGTACCTACATGTAAAGACCTATTTAATGACATAACTCTCCGCTGTGTTGGTTTTGGGGCCAAGCTCCATACAAAGTTGCCCATAGTCCTTTATAGAACCCATCACCAGTATGAATTACCCTGAGGTAGGGTGGGTGGATTTCTAACAAAAAAGAATTATTAAAATGGAACTAGGTATGTACATAGGTAACGAGGTATGTGGGAAATAATAAAAGCTGAGCACTCGTATAGTGAGCGGTGTCTTGTCTTGTAACTGAGTCGTTCAATAGGAGAAAATTGGTAAAAGTCGGGAAGATGGATGTCAAGCGATCGTGTGGCGGGTATCCGAGCCAATGGCCAGACCGGGTTGCAACTTTCACAGACCTCACGGTCAAAATCATAAAACAGCGATGAAAACGAAAAACACAGTAACACGGCCTTTGGTTATGAAGACCACGACTTTGATGATGATAAATAAATGCGAGGAATAGGACGAGCAGATATCCATTTTTTTAAGACAAGGATGGCAAAAGTTGTACTAATACATTTGTCTACGTGTATTTCAAGCTCACACAAATTAAATTACGAAAATCACTTACACTCCGATATCCATATTTTTTATTTCTATTAATGATGTGGTTGTTACTGATGTCAGTATTGGGAGTCCGTTTTATTTTCTTCGCAACACACGCTGCATTTGAGCGTTCCGATTTGACTGATGATTTTTGCTTTCAGATTTTTTAAACATGCGCTGTATATACATATACTACATGACGCAAAGTACTTACGTAATATTTGTCTTTCAGGAAGCGTAACAATAGTGATTACGTTGGTCGTGTCATCGTCATGTTTATATACTCCTTGTATTTAGATCAGAATGCCAAATAAAAGTCACGTACTTACGAATGTCATTATTTTTCTTGTTTGTAGCAAAGCAGACCAATTAGCGAACTACCAGAACGTAAGCTTTTGTTCTCCCTTTTATGTTACACTATTGAAGGCTACCTATCATAGGTGGGCGTTAACTCGTTTGGGCACGACGCACCGCCCCCAGTCAATGGCGCGCGAGGCCCTCGTTGAACGCGTCGCTTGACGCTCCGCGCTTTGCCGCGCTAGGGCGGGTGTACCGAGTCAACTGAGTCAACGGCGAGATGTCTAGAGCTCGACTCTCGCGACCTTACAGTCACCTAACAATAGGTACCTAAGAACACACGGCAGCGGATGAACCACTCGATCGGGCTCCCTGGGTAGCCGGACTTCGCTCTGACAGCGTAAACAACACTTTTAGAAGTATTATTGCCTCGCTTCGCTAAGCTCTCGGTGGATGAGGTGACGATAATAATCATCATCATCATCATCATGTCAGCCGAAAGACGTCCACTGCTGGACATAGGCTTCCCCCAAAGAGTTCCAAAGTGACCGGTCCTGCGCCACCCGCATCCAGCGGACTCCCGCGACGATAATAATGGAACAACTGAATACTACGAAATAAACTGATATATATTAACTTAACTGTTTTATTTACAACTGCCTATCACTGCCCCTAAATTGGTTGTACAGTCACCGGCATATATATATGATGGAACAAAGGCCGCAAAAATATCTGATGACGAGTCTATTCCTACAGCCATTAGAGCGTGTCAGATATTTTTGCGGTCTTTGATCCATCATATATTGATGCCGGTGACTGTAGCTAGGTTGTTTCATAATTATTTATTATAAATTAGCAAAATTCTACGAAAATGTAGTATAATTATACTACATTTTCGTAGAATTTTGCTTCATAGAAAATGTTTCTCATATTATCATTTCATAGAATGACCAAATTTTAGTTGCACTTACTTTGTAGAAGCTATATTTGTACTAGTAGATTTGTTATAAGTAGTTCAGGTAATTAATGTTTCGAAATTCATGTCATAGAGTTTTAGGTCATATATTATTGTTCCTTATAATATTTAGTTAATATTATAGTTTTTTCGAAGCCTGTATGTGTATATTCTTAGAACTTTGTCATTTTATTACGCTTAATATTTTCGTTTCATAGAAGGCTCAGTAACTCATTGACTTTCTTTTTCCAAAATTAAATCATAGATGATTATATTGAAATAAAATAAAAGAAACCTAAAATGACTCGGATCGCGGATAGGTTAGAAGATGGAAGTGGGAGTTTTAACAGCAAGTTTTTCCGCTCTTTTATAAAAAAAATAACCTCGAAGACGGAAGCGGGAGCAAAGCTCTAGCCTATCCGCGATCCGAGTCGGTTTTGCCACTAAGCCCCTGTTCCTTGATCCTTGTGTACTTGCCAATTAAAACTTACTACTGAAGTTCATAAGTTCAGAAATAAGAATTATTGAAAACTAGCTGTTGCCCGCGACTTCGTCCACGTAGAACTTACTTAATACTTAGAAAATATAATGCAAACAAACTTCTACCATCTTAAGGGATGATTTCCGAGGCAAAAACTATTATATACCCTTTGAAGGGTCTCAAATTATCTCTATACCAAATTTCATCTAGGTACATGGATTTTATCCAAACTTTCACCCCCTATTTCATACCCTTAGGGAATGATTTTCGGGATGAAAACTATCTAATGTCATTCTTCGGGACTCAAACGACCTTTATACCAAATTTCATCTAAACGGGATTCATCCAAATTTTCACCCCCCATTTCACCCCCTTAGGGAGTGATTTCTGGAATTACAACTATCCTATGTCCTTTCCCAGGACTCAAGCTATCTCTATACCAAATTGTATTAAAATGGGTTCCATCCGAATTTTCACCCCTAATTTCATCCCCTTAGGGGATGATTTGTGGGGTAAAAACTATCCCATGTCCTTTCCCAGCACTTAACCTATATCTACACCAAATTTCATCAAAATAGATTACATCCAAATTTTCACCCCCCCCCCCCCCCCCCTTTTTCACCCCCTTAGGGGATGATTTCCGGGATAAAACCTATTATATGTCCTTCCCCGGGACTCAAACTATTTATATACCAAATTACATCTAAATCGGTGCAGCGGTTTAAGTAGCTCCATACAAATTTCCACCCCCAATTTCAGCCCCTCAGATATAAAAACTACCCTTTGTCCTTCCCCGGGGCTCATTTCATCTAAATCGGTTCAGCGGTTTAGGCGTGAAGAGGTAACAGACAGACACACTTTCGCATTTATAATATGAGTATGGAAGTATGGATTATTAGTATGGATATAGTATGGATTATTTCCGCTTGTCTTCCAAATAGAGGTGTAGCTGTAGACTCACTTCAAAAGAAAGAAGAAACGAAAAACTCATTCAAATATCTCAAAAAATTACGAAGCTACAACCGTTTTAATGTCGCTTGTTAGAGTGAGAAAACGATCAGGGACCGTGACGTCACGATCCTTGAGCGTCATAGTAAAAAACAATCGTTTCATTATAAAGGTGCGTTTTGCGGAAAAGAGACGCAACAAACCCCCTCTTAAAACTTTATACACTTATAACTTAGTGATTACCTATATAGCCTCTTGCGTTGTTTTTTTATAATACAACATTTTGATTATTTTGTTTAGTGTCTACATCCCTATTTTCGATAAGATAAGATAAAATAAGATTTCTTTATTGTCAGAACTGTGTACATTTAGTTGTTTTGGGTAAAATAAAGTCCAACAGCTTGCCCATTTCGGACGTACAATATTAAACTTAAAGCTAGTCAAATATACTAAAACAATAACAACAATAGTATTTCCAAATAATTTTAACCATATTCACACATAAAATATTAATTTAGATCTATCCGACATCCGTATTTTCTTTTAAACCACGAACTTCGGAATTCGAAAATATTCGGGTATCTCTATCTCTATCGCACTAACAAATGACAGGAATGCAGAGGGCCTACCGCGAAAGGCATTCGAAGTTTCCCCTCTCTGTCATACTTACAAGTTCGTACATAAGTGCGACAGAGAGGGAAAACTTCGAATGCCGTTCGCGGTAGGCCCTCAGATATACGAACTTCGAGTTTCGGTTTTCGTGGGTTGGCTGAATACGCAAAGAGCGCGCGCGCGTGCCATTAAAAAATACCATGTTTATATTGTTCGAATTTGTTGTTACATTTGTACAAAATACGCCTTAATTCGACATTTGCGCATATAAGTTCGCATATCAAAATCGATTAATTTTATATTTGCTTTTGGTACCTATGTGTCTCGTCAAGGTATATCGTAGACGGGATTAAAATTATTAATAGGTGAAAGAAAGGCAAAGCAATTCCACCATTTTGTCCGTAGTATTTCTTATTGCTGTGATTTTGACGTTTCATTTAGCTGACAGATGTGGCGGCGATATACTTTAAGAATAATAAATGAAAAATTAAATGAAGTCGTATATTACGGAAAATAAATTAATTGTCGCAGTCGGATAAAAACTATCCTAAGTTGCAGCTGGAATAATAATGTACCTATATAAAATGTTTCATATTTTTCCGTCCATGGGATGCTTCGTACCACAGAAAGCTTAGTTTCAAACTGGCTGATTCTTTTTTTAATTTAGAGATTTATTATAAGTGGAGATAAAATACTGGTACTATAGTAGATTGTTAACCAAGGGCTGAAAGGCACCCATTTCTGACGAGATATATACCAATAGTTCGAGTCAGAAATGGGTGACTTTCACCCGAGTTAAACACTCTACTTTTCATATCGAATACGAGGAAAGTAAAAAAAAACCACAAAAGGAAAATTGAACACTATGTTTATTCAAAGTATAGGTACAATTACTTGAAATCAATGGAAAAGTAGAGCAATTTGCGAATGTAAATGTAGTATTTTTGTCTGGAATGTTCACATTATATAACAAAAATTTTGCGCCACCTGAAAACAAAACAATTTTAGTTAGGACATACTTATTTATAAACTAGCTGTTGCCCGCGACTTCGTCCGCGTAGAACATGTTATCGTCTAAATCTTTGTTTAAGGAATGAATTATTAAAAACATTTAAATTAGTTTTGTAGTCTTTTAGTAAACAGTCTAAAATCGAAGTTACAAATCTCTTACTTTCAAAATGTCTTGCTCTCTATACAAACTTAGAAGCCCTTTTTAACTTAGGCGATGAATTAAAAAAAAACGCTGATATAAGTTTTGTAGTCTTTTAGCAAACAGTCTAAAACCGAAGTTACAAATCCCTTACTTTAAAAATGTTTTGCTCTCCATACAAACTTTGAACACCCATCTCCCTTTAGGGGGTGAATTTCAAAACACGCTGAAATGAGTTTTGTAGTCTTTTAACAAACAGGCTAAGATCGAAGTTACAAATCTCTTGCTTTAAATTTTTCTTGCTCTGCATACAAACTTTGAACCCCTTCGATTAACGCTTTTCGGAGAAAAATTTAAAAGAAAACACTAAGTTTTTTTATTCTAATAAGTATTTTTTTTACAAACTATCTAGTCTCTTGCTCAAAAAAAGTGTTTCCCATATGAACCCTGCACCCCTTTTTAACCCCTTAAAGGGTGGAATTTTCCAAAACGCTAGCAGTCCTTTTTTATATTTTAATAAGTAATCATTCTACAAAGTTTTAAGGTTCGACCTAAAAAAAAGTTTCCTCCACACAAACAGTTCACCTCTTTTTTTCCCCTCTTAGGGGTGGAATTGTCCAAACCACTGAAAGTAATATACGTATATTTGTATTCTAATAAATAATCTTTCTACACTATTTCAAGTCTCTAGCTCAAAAAAAAAGTTTCAAAGTCGAATTTTTCAAAACGCTGAAAGTATTATTTGTATTGTAATAAGTAATCTTTCAATCTAAAAAAAATATTTTCTCCATACAAACGTTGCACACCCTTATAAACCCCTAAGGGTCGAAGTTCCTAAAATGCTGAAAGTATTTAATTTTAATTAGTAAGCATTCTACGAAATTGTAAGTCGGGTAAAAAAATGTTTCCTCCATACAAATGTTGCACCCACTTTTAACCCCCTTAGGGGTGAAATTTACTAAAACGCTGAATATACTTTTTTTTGTATTTCAATAAGTACCTAATCTTTCTACAAACTTTTAAGCCTCTATCTCAAAAAAGAGTTTCCGCCATATAAACTTTAATACAAATACAAAAAATACAAATACAAAATTTTATTATTTACCTAGCGAGTTACAAATTAAAGGAAGAATTACAAAAAGCTTATCTTATGATTTTTAACATTAGAGTTGCTATAGTCCTCACACTAGGTCGAGCCTGTGTCGTGAGAACTGTAAGGTATTTCCAGAAAAATTTAAACCAAACGTGATGCGCAAAATACAGTGAGAGGTATGAAGTTAAACATAGGTACATTAGTAAAATACAATAAGCTAATATTAGGGAAACTAGTTAAATACATTACTTTATTTAAAACTTTAAAGGGATGCTCTGTATGTGTGCGAGTGTTGGTCAGTGTGTGAGTGAATGTTTGTGTGTGTCCATGAGTAACGATGTGTTATTTATTGTAAGGGTTTCAGAATGTCTTCAGTTGCCTTATAAGAAAGAGAGATCAGCCATTTTCTAAGGATATTCTGAATATCTTTGTGAGACAAGTTTTAAATATTGGTTAGCTTCGATATTTTATTATAAATAAATGGGTGCAGGAATTGTGGAAAGCGGCGTCCGAAGGACGTTTTCGACAACGCTTGTGGAGCACGGAACACTTTGCTTTGGAGCAATTGGGAGAGTTCGACGTCTTTCGGTGCATAATAGGGAATGGATGAAAATTTTAGAAGTGCCTGATTATTTTTTTGGTGATAGGAATAACCTTCCTTAGCACCAGAAAAAAGTTGCAGACTTGTCAGCTGCGTCAATTATTTTTGAAAAATATAAGCAGTTTCCTCACTCACGTTTTGTGGTTAGGACGGCGAATGAGACACTTTCCTTGATCCGTCTCATACTACAAAAAATATTCTAAATATCTGACCCTGGCAATGATAAATATAGATGCTGCAGCTGTCAATATCATTGCCAGTGTCAGTTTACCACGGATTTTTATGATATTTTTTTGTAATATGAGACGGATCAAGCAAAATGTTATTCGCCGTCCTAAGCCCAAAACGTAAGTGAGGAAAGTGTTTATATTTTTCAAAAATAATTGATTCATCTGAAAAGTCTGCCACTTTTTTCTGGTGCTAAGGAAGGTTATCCCTATCAGCAAAAAAAAAATCAGGCACTTTTAAAATTTTCATCCATTCCCCATTGTGGTAACCCTAAAAATGAGAGCGTCTGAGTTTCGGTAAGAAGTTGGTTCGTTGGATATTGGTAGGGTTTCTTGGTCATTACCTTGAGTACCGCCCTCTGGGCTCTTTCTAGTACCAGCATTGTAGAGGCACATGTTCCGCCCCAAACCGAAATACCGAAATACAGTAAGCGTAGGACACGTTGCAGAGCAGACGCATTACATAAGTGAGTTTTCTCACACGTTGAGAGAGAGAGGTCACATGTTGCTTAAAGGAGAAGTGCTTATCAATATTGATGCCCAGATAGCGTATGCAATCATGTGCGACCAATCTCATCACAGGAATCTGTCGTGAGGTGGTTAACAGCACCCTTGATGTAGAGCTTTGTGGCGTGTTTAGGCTCAGAGCTTTTAGTTTTATGGAAACAAATATATTTGGTTTTCTTTAGGTTTAGAGACAGAAGATTATTGTCTAACCAGTTTTTTATGCTACACATGCCCGTTTCGGCTCTTTGCAAAGTTTCTGTCCAGGAGTTTCCGTAGAACAAAGCAGCTGTGTCGTCGGCGTAGCAAATGAGATCACTTTGAGGAGGAGTCACAGAGAACATATCATTTATATAAAGGATAAATAGGGTTGGACCTAAGATACTTCCTTGTGGTACCCCATAAATAGTAGATTTTTCTTCACTCAAGCAGTCATCTACTCTTAGCCTGTGACACCTGCCAGTGTGGTAACTCTGGAACCACTGCAATGGGCGCCCCCGAATGCCGTAATGCTCCAACTTTTTCAAGACAATACTCACTGACACGGTGTCGAATGCTTTTGCGAGGTCAAGGAACACTCCCACGCACTTCAGGCCATTATCGAGAGCATTAGTAACTTTTCCAGTCAAAAGGTCGACTGCATTCTCTGTTGCTTTTACTTTACTTTGCAACCCTTTTTAACCCTCTCAGGGTTGGAATTTTCCAAAACGCTGAAAGAACTTTGTTTGTACTCTAATAAGTAATATTTCTACAAAGTTTTAAGTCTCTTACTAAAAAAATTAAGTTTCCCCTATACAAAATTAGCGTCCCTTTTTAACCCCCCCCCCCCCCCCCCTTTCCAAAACGCTGAAAGTATTTTATTTGTATTTTATTAAGTAATCTTTTTACAAATTTTAAAACTTCTATCTCAAAAAAGAGTTTTCCCCATACAAACTTTGCACCCCTATTTTACCCCCTTTTGGGTGAACTAATGTTGTTCATACAAACACCACCAATTGAACATTCGACCTTGGTATTACCGAGCTCGACAATAAAATCATCCATGTATAGGTTTGGTTTGAAAAATTCAAACCAAACGACACCAACGAGCCTGGTGATCCGGAAATCGACAAAATCATTAAGCAAGACCTTCAGCTCTGCCTACCATTGCGTCCTACCTCACCCAGAGAGGTGACTAGAGAGATTCGTAAGTTGGACTCAAAGAAAGCCCCTGGCTTTGACTTAATAACCGCAAGGTTACTAAAAGAACTCCCGAAGAAGGCCATTGTATTCCTTACCATACTCATCAATGCCACGTTAAGGACGAAAAAAAAAGAAGCTCCTCCTTGCGCGACTAAATCCCTGCCTAGATATGGATCAAATAATTCCTGACCACCAGTTCGGCTTTCGAAAGAAACACTCCACTATAGAGCAGGTCCATAGAATCTACAGCACCATAAGACAAAGCCTAGAAAGCAAAAAATACTGCTCCGCTGCCTTCCTGGACGTACAGCAGGCATTCGACAGGGTCTGGCACAAGGGGCTACTCTGCAAAATCAAAAGTTATTTGCCACACTGCTTTTCCCCTTAATGGAATCATACCTTAGTGACAGGAAGTTTCGAGTGAAGCTTGGTGACGCTAGATCTTCCTTGCTTTCCTGCAGAGCAGGAGTACCCCAGGGGTCAGTTCTAGGCCCTATCCTGTACAACATCTACACTCTTGACCTACCCCAGACACCTCAGGTCTCGTTTGCTGACGATGCAGCTTTTCTCGCCTGTAGTCAAGACCCGCAAGAGGCAAGCAGCTTGTTGCAGGTTCAACTTACCGCCACCAATGCTTGGCTGTCCAAATGGCGCATTAAAGCTAGTGCTCCTAAGTCACATCATATTACATTCACACTCCGGCGCGAGACTTGCCCACCCGTTAGTCTAGGCCCAACTACCCTTCCCCAGTCGACATGCGTAAAATACCTGGGCTTTCACCTTGATCGAAGGATGACATGGAAAGAGCATATCAAAAACAAGCGTGACGAGATCAACCTTCGGTTCAGGAACTTGCTCTGGCTCCTGGGAAGACAGTCTGTACTATCCTTAACCAACAAGTTGCGAATTTACTGCGGGATCATCAAACCAATCTGGACGTACGGAATCCAACTGTGGTCAACAGCAAGCAAATCCAACACAATGCGTGTACAAAGAGCTCAAAATAACATCCTCAGGGTTATATCGTCAGCACCCTGGTACGCTCGCAACTCGGAAATCCACGAGTACCTGGAAGTACCAACTGTCACTGAAGAAGCGAAACGATACTCGGCCAAGTACAAGGACAGACCTACAGCCCATCCTAATCCCTTGTCTGCCAAACTATTGGAGCCTAATCCAATTAAGAGACTCAAGAGAGCCAACGTGCTACCAGAATTAGACGAGAGCTAGGACATTGGTCTTATCTCTCCAAACATCTACCACCTAGTACCCATCTGCTTATAGTCTTGCGACTGATCGCAGATATAAATAAAGGAAAAAAAAAATGTATAGGTTGATAAGCCTTGGTGAGCTCAAATTCCCCTATCTCACCCTACATTCCAACCTATACATGTCTGAGTAACCTGATTGCCCTGGTTCCCACACCAAAATGGGTGTGCTCGTTGCCGTCAGCTTCTGCCAGAGAACATCATAGGACACTAAGTCGAACGCCTTGGACAAATCCAAGAAACACGCATATATATACGTGTTTTCCTTTCCGTGTAATACTGAACAGTTTGTTTCAAGCAGAGGAGGCACTTTTCGTTGATAACCCAGGTTTAAAACCAAATTGAGCATCATGTGATGGTATATACTTTGAAATTACACGGTCGAGCAAACTGTCCAGTATTTTGAACGCTGTGGTGGCTAGCGAAATGGGTCTGTAATTAGATTTGTCGGTAGCATCACCAGTCTTATTAACCGACTTCAAAAAAGAAGGAGGTTATTAACCCACTTAAAAAAAAGAGGAAGTTAATATGTTCCACTGTATGTTTTTTTTATGTATGTCCGCAGACTTCTCCGTCAATTGTGGAACAATTTCCAAATTTTTTTTTTTTTTTCGAAATAGTTACTCCTGAGGTGGTCACATTGTCACCAAGTCAGGATCTGATGTTGGGATCCCAGGGAAATTGATTGATTTCGGTATTTTCTATTATAACTCGTGTATTTACCCTCGGAAATCGCAAGTTTGGTTAAGTGGAACTGATGAAGATGACCACAGCTCCATAACTCCGCAAAGATGTAAAAAAGATCGGTTGGTTGAGTGAAACGCAGTAGTTATCCTTGAGTAGAGAAATAATAATACAACTACTTACATTAAACACTTTATTTGCAACTCCACCGTATACAATGAAAACACCAAGACTATGCCCTTAGACTTACAAATAATTTATGGAATCTTAAATAAACACGTCCACAGTTCCAATACAAAATGGTTTGCGGAAAGGTAATTGTCTGTTTTGGCTGTAGGTAATTTTGAAAGTGGGACCGATTTTTGCCTTCCGAGCGCTCGACTCTTTCACTCGAAAACTGTCAAAAATATCGAAAAATTGCTATAGAAAATTTAAAAAGGACTATCTATCGGTAGCAACTAAGAGCCTGCAATTTTGCAATCACAATCTTTACGCCTACTTTTATTTAATTTTCGAGCGCTCGAAAGTGCAAAAATCGGCCCCCTGTAACGTTACACAGTCAGCTGCCTCGCTATTCTATAACTTGTTTTAATCTCACCTCACCCTTCAACCACAAATATATCTTGACGCCGCGATTCGTAGTAACTGAGCGTAATCAGAAGCATAGTTTCGTTCGACGTGACGGGTGAGGTGAGGCGCATTAGCGCGTACCGAATAACAGCCCTGGAAACATCTTCACTCATGCATTAAAAGCGCAGGTATTTTGCTGATATTTAAGTAAGTACAGTATTATGTGTATCACTGGCCTCGTCACGACTAGGAACGACTGGGAACGTGCCAAGAATAAGTAAGGTTCGCGTTGCAGGTATGAAAATCAAAATAATATTTTTTTGTTTAAAAGAACTTAAATGGTACTTATAGTGCATAACCTAGTTTGGTACCTACATAAATTGGTGTTCACAGTAGTCGGCGTAAATGTAAATTTTGTACTATTTGATACGTATAACCATTTTCACACAAGTGATTTACTAAAGAGAAACAAACATTTAATTAAATTGAACATTAACGTAATAAATATATAAAAATGTTTCGACAGTAAATTAGGCATGGAGCCAACATTGTATTTTTTACATTTACGGCCAATTATTGATGGCAAAAAATCGTCACTATTGCGATAACGCGGTGTCGTTTGCGGCAGCGAGGAACGGCATCCACACGGGCCGCTGTCACGAACCAAGACGGAGCCGAATACAAACTTCTATGTTGTGGCGCCGAGGAACACCATGGCAATACTACGCTAATATGTTGAAGTCGCCAGCCATCAAGCCCTGAAATATTACAAAGTAAAAACACCTGTAAGTTTTTTTTATAATAACGCCTATCCTGACAGCTTCATTTATTTTGATTTTATTTTACCACTTTGTTGGTATCAATGATTTGTATACCAATGCTAAATGACAGCTCTACTTAACATTTAGTTCACTGAGCTAAGCCGCGGACCGCGGACAGACATGGCGATATTATAAGGGTGCCTTGTAGACTACGGAACCCTATAAAGGAACCCATCCCTTTGATGTGGGTATACTCACGACTTGTTGAACATCATGCGCAGGATGGTGTCGTCGATGGGCGAGGTAGTGGTGCTGGTAGTGGCACTTGCAGTGTTCTGCTCCGCCGCGGTGATCAGGTACTTGGTGGTCCAGTACGTGCCGAAGGCCAGCAGGCCAGTTAAGAGTAGGCTGAAACACGAATAGGCACACACACTCAACCATGGCAACACTCATTAAACACACCAACTTAAAAAAGAAGGAGGTTCTATGTTCCACTGTATGTATTTTTTTAATGTATGTTCTTGTTCGTGGACCGATTTCCAAAATTATTTTTTTTATTCAAAAGATTTTACTCGTGAGGTGGAGTCCCATTGGCACCAAGTCAGGATCTATGATGATGGGTTCTCAGGGAAATTGAGGGCAACCCTCAAATCTTATATGCACGCGTGTAGTGATTTCAGTATTTTGTATTATAACTCGTGTATTGACTCTCGGATCGCAATTTTGTGAATAGGAACTGATAATGAAGACCACATGACTTATGAACTCCTCAAAGACGTACGTCAAAGGTTCTGACATGATCCCGTTGAAGTAGCAAATAACGAAGTGTTAATTCTGAGATCCTTAAGGAATCGACGGAACTCCTTTAATATTATCAGCTCACATATAGCGATTTGGGTTTTTTTCTGTAATAATCAACGCATTTGCTCTCGGAATGCAGTTCATGTGGTAAATTGGAAAGGAAATGTGGAAATTTTCATGTACTAGGCTTGGCGAATTACTGAATTGAAGTCGGTTTAAACTTTGTTTTTAAAGTAAATTATCTTAAACATGCATGCTATATTGACGTTGTGTTCTTTATAATAGTAAAGCCTGCTCCACATTCTCGACAAAACTACACGAGACAGGTTTCGCCGGAATATTTGCCGAGACGGAGCCGTTTATGCTGCAAAAAACGTATATTTCGACACTCTCAAGGGAATCAAAATTTAAAGGGTACATCCCGTTGATCTTTAAGTATGAAATTTGGCTAGTACTACAAGTACAGAGGAAAATCTGAAAACTATACATTTGTAATTTTGTAAGGAACCCTCTGTGGGCGGGTCCGACTCGCACTTGTCCGGTTTTTATTGACAGGGGTTACTTGTTTCGGACGTAGTACTATATACAAGTCCTTAGGACTGAACACATTTAGATTTGAACTTTCATACGCCTTACAAGTTAAGAGAAAATGTAAGGACCGTATCGGAAAGAAAGTAGACAACTTCAAAATGATATTATTTTTATTCTGTGTGAAAACTGATAATGAAACAAAAAGAAACTGAAAAATAAGGTCATTCATTATAAAAAAGTATTTTGAATAAATTCGTCGAATTATATCTATTTTGCCTGCAACCTTACTTTCTTTTTAATGTGTCTCATTACATTCTGGACGACCACTTTTGACACATATTTGATGATGCCCTGTTCCACTTTTTTTTAAAGACGTCAACTGAGGAGGCAGCTTGGACGTTTTTTTGGAGGTGTCGTTTCATGATAGCCCAATATCGCTCAATTGAGAGGATTCATCTCCTTATCCACTACTTCTATCTTATTGGCTTTATACCATTCCTTCGTTGTTTTAGAGTAATGACAAGAAACCAAGTCCGGCTAAAATAAAGTGCTAGTCCTGTGCTTCTTTATGAGTGGTAGTAATCTTTTCTGTAAGCATTCCTCACGGTATACCGTAGCGTTCAAAGTTCCTGCAGTGAAGAAGGATTGCGAACGCATACCGCATTGACAAATCGCTTGCCACACTAATACTTTTTTTAGTCTAAGCATTTTACGGTCCGGTTGTATGGCGAAATGGAAATAATTTATAATAGCAGTTTTTTTTGGCGTAACAGATAAATCATAATTATAGTAATAACTTCGAGACTAAATCCAACAAAAAAATAGTGATTTAGATATTTTAATAATTATTTAAAAAATAATAAATTCCTGAAAAATTGGTAAAAAATGTTAATAACCTTTTTTTTATGTATTATGATAAATTAATATTTGCGGCGTAATATTGATGATAAATCGCGCAAAAAATGTTCCCGATTATTACCTTTATATTCAGTTAGACACCAATTTTTTTTTCTATTACCATATTTTCGTGTCAAAAAATAATAATAGACTGTAGGTTTCTTCAATCCTTGTTGAATGTAGTGGACCGAAAGATTACAAACCAATCACACACTAAACAACAACGGAAGGTGGATTTTAGGGGGTTAATATTATTTAACAATTTCAAAAAATGCAAATTGATCAGTAAGTTTTGGGATTTTCATCATCGGCACTCTTTCGTTGAATGATGTACGAATCGACTGATAAAATACTTTGCAACTAATGTTTTTACAAACACCTGTTAAAGTAGGTTTAAAAGTGTCGCGCGCGAGCCGCAGAGCAAACGTGATTGGCCGGTTGCATGCAGCGGGGCACCGCACCGTCCGCCCGCTCGCCGCGTAGGGTATAAGTATAAATATGTCTAAGTAGGCACTGCACGAACCGGCGCGCCGCGATTTCAGTGTTTTGCGACACGATCTAACGCGTACGATCAATTATCAGTTGTTTAAAATAGTTAAAATTCAATTAAGTTGATTAAAAAAACAGTCATATATTGAAATTATAATTCCATGTTTTTAAAATACCTACCGTAGACCGGACAAAAGTAGGTACTTAGGTAGGTTCTGAGACAGATTTTTTTTAGGGTTCACTTAACAAAATATGTACCTAGTTATAGCCTCAGATCATAGAAAGAAGATCTGAGATCATCTGAGGTTAAAGATGAATCTTGTTGTTTCATTGTAGTTTTATCAATGAAATAGTGTCGTAGCGCCGGTTAGTGACCAGCTAGTTTAGTGTGCCGGTTTGCGATCTCCTTTTTGGGCAAATATGCTTTCGTATGTCCGGCTGTTCAGCTGTTCCCTCTATAGGTCGTATCTCTCAACCGATTCTCGTGAAATTCTGTGAGTGAGTTCGAAATTTATGGGCAAAACTTTCCCCAGGCTTCCAAACTTTCACTTTAGTCGTATTAGTAAGATAATAAATTCAATATTTAAAAAAGCAAAAATAATGACTTCCTTAAAAATGCTAATTTGTAATTGAATTGTTTTTTTTTCTTAATAATCACTCCAAGTAAATTTGTTCCTTTTTAGTTAACTAAAAAAAGTTTACATAACGAAGGGTAGACCAGGGGCAATTGAAACCATTTGCCTTTACAGCATATAACCGTTATATTTTTATGAGTAGAAAGATGAACGCCCAAAATTTTTCAAGGTTAGTTATCTGGTTTCTAAATAAAATGTATTTTGTTAGTCTATAATCCATAGTTTTTAGTCAATAATACGAGTATAATACAAGTATGGGGCGGTATGGTTCAATTGACCTCACATGACTGTCGAACTGACTGACAAATGACTGTGTCTGTGTGTTTGTTTTTACCATTGTCTTGTGTAAAATATTAAAGTACAGTATTTACATACATACATATTGTGAATACTGTCAATTGAAACACTATGTGAGGTCAATTGAAACACTCTAATATCTTCGGCACAATGACAGTAGGGTAAACTGGGTACGGTTGCAACAACGCAAATATCTCGCAAACCGTTGGTGGGACGGCGAGGGGTCCAAGGTGGGAAAGAAGTGGACAATCGGTTTGTACACGAAAAACATCGTGACGTTGCTTCCCGCACGCTTAATTTGTTTGTAGAAAACCCTATTGTGTTTTGATCCCCAAAAATAAGTGTTTTCACTCGTAGAGTTTTTCAATTATTCTGGTTTCTATTTAAGTGAGAGTATTGAGTGTGTGTTTATGTTTGAAGTGAAGCTTGTGGATCATCTCAGCGTATCTAGTTTTACTGTATCATTATTCTCATTTTTACTACAACGGCTTTTTCCGAAAGTAGGAGGTGGGGACGGTTGAAACAGAGTGATTTTCTTGTATTTTTGACATTGACTAATGAAAGTCAAAGTAAGTTTTCTTTTAGTTTATTTATATATTCTTTTCAGGGTGTTCTCTTCTATACAGGGTGGGCCATACATTTTTGCAAATTGCAACACTGAATATCTTCTATAATTTTTTGAGTGGAGGAAAATTTTACATTACTTTATGCAGTGTTATTTGCAGTAAAGCGTTTTACTGATCAACAACGAGCTTTTTGTGTAAAACAGTTTAATAAAAACAACAAATTGTATGTAACTGTTCGCCGCCTATTTAAAGCCCGGATTTACTTGGGAATCACACAAGTTTACTGCATTTACTAATTCTTGCATAGGAACCTAAAACGTATGTAAGTGTGATTCCAAGTCACAAAATTTTATTAAGCAAGCAAATAAAGATAAATAAGAATGCCTGACTTGGTTCTACGAAATATCTCACCACTTTTTACTGTGGAAGAGTTTCGAGACTTGGCCTATTTTTTACATGGAATGTTTTTTATGGGATCTCATTTCTTTTTGTAGGCTTTGTATGGGAATGTTATTTTACCAACCGCAAATATCGTTTGTATAGTTTTGCAGGAAGAAACTGCAAAAGTAACTTTGTAATCGTATGTATTTGTATAGAATTACAAACTTAGTTATGCAGCTTGTATATCTCTGAAACGTGACTGAAGTTATTAGGCTAAAAACTAATTACTTTGAAATTTGGAGCTTGTGAGTCTGCTAGAAGTACCTTAGAATTAGCGTGATCATTATCAGTGAGTAATTGAGTATGTCAGTGACAAAACTAACGAACTTTGACGGACAATAGTTCTTAAACTAAAAGTTCAAATTGAATGTTATTGATATTATATGTTAGCCATATTATGCCCTACATGTTCCTGAAAATGCAGGGTTCTAGCTTTAGCCAGCACAAAATTACAGGATGTTGAAAAAATGGCCTGAATGGCTTCGACAAAAGGATGGTACAGTGCCTCTTTGTTTTGCTCGACTTGGCGGGGGAACTGCCGTGCCCCCTGATTTTTAGTTACATGCCATGCCATGCAATAGGGCTGAGTGGAGAAAAATGCGGGATGCCTTTGCCCAGCAGTGGAACAGCCAAACAGGCAAAGAAAAAAAAAGATTTCTACGGAACCCTCGGTGCGCGAGTCCAACTCGCACTTGGCCGTTTTTAAATTTGTTTAATGACTACCATGGCATACAATGAGCTCATCAAAAACTCCCAGGCATATCATAAACATTTCTTAATTTATGAGCATCTGAACATCTCGATAAAAACACGGGTGTAAAAAAAGTATACGACTTTAGTTTCCTTTGTTGCTGCTACCTTATACATTTAGTTTAACCAAAGTAGTTTTAATGCAATTATAACATAATAACGATATAGATTTGCACAAAACAAGCATAATCATGTTTCATAAAAAGTGCTTGTTTCAACTATAACAATGTTTCAATCATAACCATTCCGTGTACCTATCCCGTGACAAAAAGTGTTGTAAACGTCGGGACTAACCATTTGTTTTATTGTATACAAGAACCTTCTCCAGAATGTATTAAATACTTTTCTGAAAACCGCATCAAAATTGGTTCAACCTAACGCGAGATAATCTCGGACAACGTACATACAAACATACGGGTCAAACTGAGAACCTCCTTTTTTTACAATGACACGCAGCGTGTAGATTTCTAGAAAACCTTCATATTTCCATAATTTATAAACTAGGTCAAAAACTACACAAACAATAGTGAACATTAATAGAACAAACATGTGCATCGAATGCAGAACCTCCTTCTATTTTGAAGTCGGTTACTTTTGGGGACGATTAAAGCGCGAGGACGATTGAAACGTTTCAATCGTCCCCACACTACGTTTTTAACTTCAAGGTCAAATATTACATATAAAAATAGACTCGAACGCTGATCAACGGCCATTATAAACATTCGTTTATTCCCAGCTATAGCACCAAATTAATTTGATCAGTCAAAATACAAGAGTAAACAAACTTTTTACCGTGAAAAACTGGTTTGGCTCGTGTACACTCCGGTATTGCACCATCACTCGAGCGCTACTGGCCAAGAATTCATACATGGCCAAAACCGCGTGTTCCGATTGTTGCGTCAGTCGCGTAGGTATTATAGTTTTCGAGAAATTTTCCTTGTTTCAATCATGACGTGTTTCAATTGTCCGTGGTCTACCCTAAGTTATTGAATAATTTCAATTACGAAATAATGTAATTCAGATTACAAATTACGAAGTAGTCATGTATGCAATTACACGTGTAATTCATTACCTACTCGTAATTGAATTAAATATAATACAATTTGTATTTCAATTTCAAACGTAAATTAGTTACGCCCAACACTGCCGTTTACCGACGCCATTTTTACGCCGTGAATCGTCGCATTCATACTAGCGCATCGTAGAAAACGATACAAATTATCTGTGTAGGTAGGTTTTGTGTCTTGGGGCCCGGGAAGTGCGACCTTGAATGTCAAGACACTCGTTGCGTGCCGACGCTACGAGCGAATGTGATCCTTAACACAGGCGGAAAGAGTTCAAGTTCAGTTGTAGAATCAAACAGGACTATTCAAATGTGTTTTATGCTTTACATAAAGCTTTTTTTTGTTGGATTTATGTACTAGTTTAATAATCTATATTATTAAGTTAAATTTAGACACAATTTGTCTCTATAAATATATTTGCCGATAGTTTATTGGAGTAAATGTATTTATATGCAATTCTAAACAAAAATTAAAACGATTTTTAAAAAAATAGGTTCATACATTCTTTTTATGAGGATCAAATCAAAGTACTAATTATTACTATTTTTTTCTACGAACTTATGGCACCTGTCACCCAAGCCATGAAATTTGTTAATTTAATGGCTTTACGTGTAAAATAATAGTCGGATTTCACTTTTTACAGGTTAAAGACAATAATACTGTCGTGGTGACGATTAAAAACAGCTATTACTATTTTTAGTAAAAAAAATCGGCGTTTTTTTGACACTATTTTTTTTTACCTACTTCCGGGTCGAAAGTTTGTTGGATTCGTAAATATAGTATCTTAGAATATGTATTTATGACGGAGAAAAAAAAAACCTGGCTATTATAAATTAATGTTTTGCTAAACCGTAAAATGCTTAGACTATTTGCCGAATCTCTCGATGTTGATGGCCTTATCTTTTCGAGTAACCTTCTTATTAGCCGGCACCGTAATAAATTGAGGTCCTGGTAAAGTGGTGGCTTTAAAGTCCAATTTGCAATAGGTCTGGTCATCCATTATAATGCACTGATTTTTCTTGGTCAATATACGGTCGTATAATTTCCATGTCCGTTTTCTGACAGCTATTGTTTGATTTTCATCTCGTTTTGGATGTTTTTGTTTTTTATATGTTTTTAGGTTGCATCTTAGTTTGATTCTTTGTATTTGCCAAAGAAGTTTTGGATCTTTTTGCCGCATCTCGTATTGAAAGGGACGGATTTTGTTGAAACATTCTTACGACTTTCTTTTCTAATGCCAAGTTAGTTGTCCCCGGTATTCTTCCAGATTTAGACAAATCTTCGAGAGTACAGAAGTCACCAAATTTATTTATTATCTTGTGCACGCCCGCGGGACTCAACTCGTACTTTTTAGCCAGTTTTCTAATCGTCATACCTTTTATTTTGCACCAATCGTTTAAAATATTTTTACGAACGTGTAAGCTAATTCGCCCCATGTTGACAGTTTGACAAAAAAAGCATTTTTTTTGTTGCAATTAAAAGAAAAGGAGTTCAGTATTTAAAAAAAAGTTTATGCCTATTTGATGTATGTGCCAGTTTTTACAGATGCCTAAAGTTGTCTACTTTCTTTCCGATACGGTCCTTATCTTGTATTGTTACAATTAAAAACTTACAATCCCAAAGCCATGGTACCAACTCGTCCAATAAATTGACTTCTACGCTGGTACACTGATGTATTTTCTTAAAGTCTTCACCGTACTGAAACTAAAACAGAATTGTTGTAAGTTTATATAGCTAAGCCTGTATCGAAGGCTGCACACCACTAAAAGATTTGATATTGCTACGTGATGAAACTGATGAGTGATGAATAATGCGTTCTTGCTTGCAGAAATGAATAATTTTATAATGAAGGTATAGCTCTTATAGGTATTTAATGTAGCCACATCACCTTCGTTTTTAACGTATAATGCAGGCGGAGCCCATAAAAAACGAAAGGTTAAATTTATATTTAGGAGAAAATTGGACTGAAATCGCAAGGTACGAGTACATACCAGCTACCTGTCCGGCTTCACTCGCGTATGCAAATAATGTAGGCGGAATCGCAGGATAAAATATAGTCCGTGTCTTTTGTCCATTCCCACTCCATTCCACATGTCCACTCTATATATAGACAAAATATTTTTTGAAGTCGGATAAGTAGTTCCGCAAATGACCCCTTTCATACAAAGCTACAACTTCTTACAAATTTTACCATTTTATTAGGGTTCCGTACCAAACAGGTAAAAAAAGGAACCCTTCTGGTGCGACTCTGTCCGTCTGGCCGTCTGTCACAATGTTATATATCTCAGGAACGACTAAAGCTATCTATTTTAAATTTAGAGTATGGAAAATGAAAAATGTAATGCCTCACCTGCGGTTCGCGTGATAATTCCGCCTCTGATGTATGATCAACATAGCTCACTTGTATCACAATGTACCTACTATTAAGTCTCTGTTTAGCCCAATGCTGCAATGGTTAGCTGGTAGAGAATGCCCTTTGGCATTATGCTCGGCATTTGTATATTTTTGTATTTTGTGCAACAAAGTTTAAATAAATAAATAAATAAATACTAGGTTGCAAGATATTAGTACCTACCAAAATGCAGATGGCGCTGTACAACGATAACTTCTACTATATGAGTTATTAAAATTGTTCAAGAAAGAATGGGCGGGTATATGGTGTATGAAAAATTGTACGGAACCCTCGGTGCGCGAGTGAAACTCGCACTTGACAGGTTTTTTTTAATGATATGCGTATCGAAGACGGATTTTGAAGAAGAATAGCTTCCAGTGAGTTTTGGCTTTATTAAAACAATATATTACATATACTACCTATGTTGACAAAACACGGTTTGTGTATAATAACACGAGTGAGTTACATTGTCAATCTCTTCGATGAAAAACGTGTACTCACGGAACAGTATATCACAATTATTTAAATACTGTTTTGTCCCGGGTTTAGACCCGATATTTATTTACCTTTATTTCTGACGTTTCGACACGGGTTGCACCGGTCATGGTCGCAGATAACTGTCGTCCCAGCAAGTTGTCAACAGAGATATGGGTTAACAATATTTCACTACCCTCCAAAAGTCGATGAAAACATGGAGGGTACACCCGAAATAAGTCCACTGTCCGTCCATTTTTAATGTTAATTGTCTAGGGCACGGCACACAACACTTACAGTATCCGCGACCATGACCGGTGCAACCCGTGTCGAAACGTCAGAAATAAAGGTAAATAAATATCGCGTTAGACCCGGATTAAACAGTATTTAAATATGTGTACAAAGCGCGAGAGTTTAAAGTGTAGTATCACAATTTATAGCACTGCATTTAAAAAAAGTCCCGTAGGTTCAATCTGTATACTGGTGAAAGATTTGATTGGAGAACTCACAAAACCTCAAATTCACAAAGTTATGTTCATAGTATAGAAGTAAAGACAACACCACCGTTACCTGCAGTGATAATATACGGCTCCGAAACGTGGTCGCTTAATGTGGGCCTCATATGATGGCTCAAAGTCACCCAAAGGGCTATGCTGGGAGTTTCTCTGCGTGATCGCATCTGAAATGAGGCTATCCGCAGCAGAACTATCATCTAAAGACTTTTGTGGGAATTGCGTTTACACAAATTTTAGTCGTGTGTCGCCATCGTGAAAGTTAATATAATAATATTACTAATGGAATTCCAGTTTCGGAGACTGACAACCAATTTTAAAATTACTTACGTATAGTCAAGTATAGGGAAGATACCTTTCCACAGGCATGGTGATATTCAATCTAAGGCTCGACCATTCAAATTTTCGTAAAAATGAGTAGTTCAGTAACCACTTTATACATTATGACGTAACAATTTAGTGTCGGAAAAAATATATCATAATCTGCAAGATATAAGAAGTAACATAGTTTTCGTAGAAACCCATTTAAACAAACGAAAGAAGAGAAAAAAAAAATCTAATGTGAACCCTATTATTTCACTTGTAACCAGTTTACTGCTTCATTTTTTACCAGAAAAAGATGAAATTTTATAGTCTTCTGCATAAAATAATGGACAATAACTTTATTTTCTTACTTACTTTTCTTCTCGTTTTCTGAAATATTCCGAAAAACATGATATCCGCGCTTTTGAACACGCACTTCTATCTCGCTCACGCGTATGCTCAGTGAGAGGGAGAGAAGATCATGACCGTGCGGAGCCTATATCAAGAAGACTTTGACAGGGAAAAACTTTTCAAACTTTTTAACATTCAATTTGTAGAATACCTACTTGCTATAAATCTGCAACTGCATTACTATTCTCACTGACATTATTTGTCTCCCAGATGAGGTCCACCGCAGTACGACAATGTATGTGAACATAGGATGCCGCCGTGACGTGACGGAAAGCGGCGCGGCGCGGCACCGCAGACATGGGGCCGAGGCCTTGTCCCTTCAGAGCGCGCTCAATGGCAAATTCTGACTTACAAATCTTCTTTTCGCTTTATGCTTCCCATTGCAGATTTTTACAGGTCCATACGCGTTTACCAGGATAATCTGCAAGGTCTCTCTGATTTGGAAAAAATAAAAGTCAAACTGAGACCTACCTAGTCTCTTCGCGCTCTGTGTCGCAAAAATAAACTAGTCATCTTTACTGAACTTCCTATGACTATGAATCTGAGGGCAAATGGACGAAAACAAACTTCGGCCCAAGGCGGACAATAAATTAATTAAAATCAAATTAAAAAAGGTAGTATTTTCAAAAATATTTACATTTTTATTGGGTAATCACAATATTTAACATTTTATTACAACTTCTTGAATTATTTTATAATAAATATTAAATTAATAAGGCACAAAATACCGCCAAGAATACATACAACGCCGATGGAAAAGTAGGATGGATCAAAGGTTCGAACGAAAGTTCTCCTCAATGCCGACAATGTACTCCCGTCATTATTCTGTTGATTTAGTGCATGACTTCGCCTCCAAACATTCAATTCGTAGAATACCTTAAAATGTACAATAAAAACTACGGTTCCAAACATAATATATGTACAGCCTTTTAAAAGTCGGAACAAAGGACAGTGTAAGTAGAATTCGATTAAGCATGGACGAATTTATAAATCCAGAGGACAAATGTCTGTATGTAGTCACGTATCTACAAAATAAATAATTTGCTGTTTTTTGACTACCTATAGTAGAAAAAAACTCGTTTTATGGTTTACGAGTCTACCAGTACCCTTAGCGTGGGATTGAAGCGAGTCGCGTTTACTACAGGCTCTAGCGCCTATCGTTAAAATTTAGTATGAAAAGTCTATACACCGCCCCTGGCGGTCACTCATAGAACTAAAAATCCAAACCGTAACGTGAGTCACTTATACATTACTTCACCCGCGATCGACTCCACGATCGTTCGTATAGTTTACTTAATCGATTTTCCAATATTCAACCTTATATCACAAGCATTTATCGTTTTAATTTAAATGCTAGCGTTTGTCGGTTATGACATTACAGATTACGCGCATCGTGACGTCGACAGTGTCGATACAATATGGCGGCGCGTGGGCCATTTAAATGCATTTTCTACAAGCTTTATATTAAATTGCACTGTTCGTATGTATGTAAATATGTAAGTATGCAAATATGTAAGTTGTCCGTCAAAATTTGCAATCCATTTTTCAGTCACTTTCCGTTATCCAATTGAGATAAAATTTTGCAAGCATATGTATATCGCATGACAATACAATATTATGATGATTTGGAGCTGATCTGATGCTGGAGCTGGAAGGTGGCCATAGGAACTCCGCAATAAAATGACACAACCCCATCGAGTTTGGGCTCGATATAATCGTCTCTATGAGTAGTTGATGATGGTACATGCAGAAAAGTACAGTCGGCAGTAAGAGCTTGTACCAAAAATTAAATTTTTGACAGAAACTTATAAATACAAAATACGCGACAATCCGAATTTAGCGGATATAATGTTGTCAATTCAAAACTAGGGTTTGCAATCCGGATCCAACTTGTATGGAAAGATCCGGATCCGCGGATCTGGATCCGGATCTCTCCATACAAGTTGGATCCGGATTGCAAACCCTACAAAACCCTTATTTTTATTAGCTCTTTAATTTGAGCTGAATTTCGATCGGATCTACGGTAACTCTTGACGGAATAATACGATATCACGGGCCATTTTGCAAGTGAAATAGTAAACTACAGTCGCGACGGCATTCTTCGATTCGAAATGTCTCACACTAACGATTGGTAGTACGAATCGAACGTTAAATTACGCATCGAAAACTAAACGCTAGAGGCTAACGCTTTGCAGTTGGTTTCGTAGTACAACGGCAGTGTGAGTTACAAGTTTGACTGGTCGAATCAAAATCTATTCGAAGCGCGTTTATTCGCTCTGGTCTGTAGTTACGTATCGTAAGGTTACGATTGTAACTCACGTTAGCCGTACAGGTTAGGAGGCGCTGCCAGGAAAGATGCGCCACTGCACTGCGCAAGCTGCCGTGCCGTAAGAGTGTGACATCGATTACACGCTAATTCTGGCTTCAGTTCAGTCCATCATTGTGAACAGACTGACGAGAGAATTATCATGTCATGCTCCCTTAGCAACCCCATATTCGATTTCGAGATTTCTGAATATGTGAAAAATTTGTACCCAAATTGTACCGAATTAGTACTAACTTGAAAAAATTGTACCTTAATAGTTTCGAGAGTGAAATTGTTTTAAATTGGAAATTGGAGCATCTCCCCAGCAACCCCAAACTTAATAAGTTTCTGTCAAAAATGTCATTTTTGGTACAAGCTTTTATTGCCGACTGTACTTTTCTGCATACCATCATCAACTACTCGTTGAGACGATTCTAACACAAGCTCAAACTCGATGGGGTTGTGTCGTTTTATTGCGGAGTTCCTGTGGGCACCTTCCAGCTCCAGCATCAGATCATCTCCATGTCATCATAATATTGCATTGTCATGCGATATACATATGCATGCAAAATTTCAGCTCAATCGGAAACCGGGAAGTGGGTCAAATTTAACTTGCAAGATTTGATTACAGACAGACAGACAACGGGACAGGTGAAAGTAAACAAATTTTTGTCAAAAATATCATTGTTGGTAAAAGCTTTTATTACGGACTGTACTTTTCTGCATACAATCATCGACTACTCATTGAGACGATTCTAACGAGCCCATACAAACTCGATGGGTTGTGTCGTTTTATTGCGGAGTTCCTATGGCCACCTTCCAGCTTCAGCATCAGATCATCTCCATGTCATCATAATATTGCATTGTCATGCGATATACATATGCATGCAAAATTTCAGCTCAATCGGAAACCGGGAAGTGGGTCAAATGTAACTTGCAAGATTTGATTACAGACAGACAGACAGACAACGGGACAGGTGAAAGTAAATAAAAGCTTGTAAAAAGAAGGAATTTCGCGTAGAATCTAAGTTTTTGGTTAAAATAAGGCCCAAAAAAATTGTACTCTCGTTTTTACCGTTGAACGAGATAGCTAGGCTAGTTACATTTTCAGCGCCAGAAAGCGAACGCCTGCGTGACACGGCAATACGGAAAACACATGTCCTCCATTTTTTGCCAATATTTTTCATTAGGCGCAAAAATTTTTAAAATAATAAAATACCGACAATAAACTTGTGCTTGTCCTAAATTAATAATCTCAGTAGATGGGCAGTGAGTGGGGAAGCTTCAGCACTCTCTTATTTCTATCGCAACTGCCTTTAAGAATTAAGGAGTCAATTTTTAAAAGTGTACATTCCTCGGGACACTCACCAGTATCACTCCAGTTGATAAAAACATCAGGATACCAGACGCTACATAAAAGCCTTGAATCAAGTTCGGTAATTTGTCATCGACGACTTCTGATATGATAAGGCCCAGGTTGATGACGGTTTGGCTCCACACCGTGCCCCCGACCAAAGTCTGCTCGTCTCTGTGCCGGGGTCTCTGCCTGTGTACTGTTTCAGCTCCCATCCATATACCACCAGCTGTGATCGCAAGTAACATAGTAAATATTCTGATAATAATATAATATTTTGACATTTTGTTACTGACAGCTGATTATTTTTAAATACTCGTAATGTTACCATAAAATCGTCCATATGATCGAAAGTTAGAAATAAGTTTGTAATGCTACGTTTCCTTAGTGGTCTGCTCCCCCCCGCGGTAGAAGTAGAACAGTAATGATTTTTTCATCACACTTGCTCGTAAAGGATGTATTATAGGCAAGTTTATAGGGCAGCTATACCCGATTTACCTCCCGCGGGAGTTATGGATTTATAACTCCCTAGGGAGTTATGAGCTTGTGTGTGATCTGATTGGTTAAAAACAAATCAAACAAATTGGTTGGCAAATCTAGTTGGCCGCGCGGCACAAGAATTCTTCTCTGTGATTGGTTGAAAAAAATCTAGCAGGCCATGCGGCGCCACGCCCCCTCAAATCTGTAAGTGAAGTTGTCAATTTCGACAATTTTTGAGTGGTGCGGTTGTAGGAAACTCAGATTTTTCTGTCTTTTGTAGTTATTTATTTCCTCGCAAATGTGATGACTGATGAAAAACATTGTGTGTATCACGGGCAGTAAGGGGATTACAAACTCGACTCATTAAAAGCCCTCCGCCTTTGGCGTCGGGCTTCTAATATACACTCGTTAGTAATCCTCTTCTTACGGCCCTTAATGCACAATGTACTATTAAAGTTGTGCTAGTCAGTAAAAAGGATCTTCTCGTACTGTGTTTGCATACGAGTATTCGATAAAGGCCTCCATCTCTAAAGATCTTTGTTTGTATCAGCAGTAGATGTTCAGAGTGATTGTGGTATAACCACAATGGGCGCCTCAAATGTTAAGGCAGTTCCAAAAGCACCTCCAAGAGTCTACTCACCTCCTCTCGCACCGATGTGGATAAGGAGAGTTTCCCATTGGTGTCTAGTAAGCGCAAGCTGCGAAAGAGTCAGTGTGGTACAGCGGTACAGCAGAGCCGGTGGGTTCTGGCCTGCGGGTTGCCACACCGAGTAAAGCGCTGTACGTGTCACGCCTGCATAGTAATGCAGAGTACCGCTGAGGGTTTTCCAGCTGCGTTTGTAGTGCGCGTGCCGAGGCCGCTGCAGGAGACCATCCGCATGTGCTGATTTCTGGCCGAAGCGTGTCGTGTTTCGGCGGTTCCGGGGCAACCTACGGAATTCTACACCGGACGTGTCGATGCAACGGAGCTACACTGTTTCGTCGCCTAAATAATAATTAGTGTTTTCATTTTATAATTATACTAGCTTTTGCCCGCGACTTCGTCCGCGTAGATCTCGTTAATCGGCTTAGAAGCTAATTGCTATTAAAGTATTTCAGGCGTAGGCTTAAACATTGCTCCCTATACAAACTTCCCCCCACCTTTTCACGTCTCATCTTTAAGGAATTATTTCCGGGATAATATCTAACCTATTACCCTGAGAACTTTACGGTTTCGCTCTATGAAAACACAACAATATATCGATATCAGCCATATTTTTACACCAATCAATAGGTTGGGTAATTTGACTAAATATTCATTAATAATCCACCTAAATTTAATACCGATACGGTAAAAAATAATGAAAAGTAATCTTCATTAATTCCGTAAAAATCAGGCGAAAATGGTATAAGCTTTCTTTACTTTATAATTGACTACGTCTATATACGTTCTTTGGGATACGCGCATAATCCACTTATTTTTGTTAATGAATAAACCTTTCTATAGGCCAGATGAAATTCAATATTATCTCAAGGTCGTAAAATATTTAATTAAAATGCCGTTATTTCCTGATGCATATATTTTTGGATTCAGGTAGTAAGTCTCCAAATTTGTGTACTCAAACATGTTTTCATTATAAAAATACTGATAGCATTTTTGATTGCGGGTTAATTTTTTTTACTAACTTCCGGTCCATAGAATTATTGATGTCCATAGTAAAAGTTGTTTAAAATAACATATAAAAGCCGTATACAAATAATTAGCCTGATATTGAATTATTTCCAAAAAAACCGTAATTTTCTCAGGGTATATGTCCTTTCTAGGGTCTCAAACTATATCCATGCCAGTAGGTAGTAATTGTATGAGCTGCCTCACCTCGATCGCTGCGCGATCGAGGCGAGGCAGCTCATACAATTCCCGTTCTACATGTGAACTGATTAATCCAACCCAACTATGTTCAAAAATACTAAAAAAAGGGAAAACTAGAAGATGGGTACCAAGTCCACGTAATAGTTGTCTATTCTGACTATACGCGCTGTTACGTTTAATCCTGTATAATAAATTTTCGCATGTCTAGTCGGTATATCACTTGAGGTTATTAATATACCACTGTATTGCAAAGCGTTTGTTATTTTGACCTGATGAAGGCCATATAAACGCCATTTATCAATTGTTACTTCCACTATGTCGCCAATTTTAACTATCATTTTTTTTGTTTATTTGACTGTTATAACTTATAATAATTTTTAGTAGTCAAATTTTTATTATTTAAAATGTCAAAGGAAATTGAATGTTCTATTGAAATCGGCAGGCACATGTGATAGCTGAAAGAATTTGAATCGTCTTATATTTATACCAACTGTGATTCGCATTTATGCTTAAGATGAAGCATTCGTCTGTCTCGCACTCATCCGTTGTAAAAATAATACAAGCAACTGTTAATTGTATTAATTTCCTTTATTTGAAAAAATCTTATTTGTAATACACCAGTTTCTTAAGCAAGTTACATTTTTAAGGGCACATGTGTTACTATGGTAAATACAACTTTGAATATCCGACGACATTGAATATTTTTGATACAGAGTCTTTAAATTAGGACAATTGTTTTCTTCCAAATTATAAATATTATCGTTTCCTAATATTTCTTTTAACCACATCACTTTTTCACAACCTTTAGTGAATATATTTTTATTTTTTAGGTAATCCCATATCAAAAACTTGTAATTAAAGTAAGGCACAAAACCTTCGTCCCACAAAATGCCAATGTTTCTTTCTATCCAAGCCACCTGCGTACGCTCCTTCCTTGTCAAGTTATAGAATGGATATGGCGGTTTTATCAACAAAACAAGAACATGATTTTCACATAAAATTGCTATTTCTTTTGGTATAAATTTGTTGTTTTCACTTTTAAAACCTTGGATATCCACGACCGCATTCATGATAGTTTTCGAACTATGTTACTGAGTGGTTTATATTCAAAGAGGCAATCGTTTAGGATCAAACAGTATGCTGTAGTATTATCTGGTATGTCTTCTAACGATTCAATTTCCAAACGTACATCAACTGGTCCAGTCTTAAGTGAATCGTTTTGTCTTGAGCAGTCGATAACAAAAAGTGGTGCAATTTTCGAAAATGTTTGCAAATCCAGCAATGGTTCGATACAAGCGTTGTAATAAGACTGGCGAAAATTAGCATACATCTCATATAATATACTATATTTACCCTCATCAAACTTTAAATTAAGATTGTCATAAGGAAAGTATTGCGAATTTAAAAATAGTTTGACATTTGTTATATTACAATGATCAAATGAAGCTGAACTTCTCGTCGTATTCAATTTTCTATCAGTTTGCAGTCCTAATATAACATATCTCGGTTTCTCTAACTGTGAAGCAGTTTTAATAGACCAAGAATGCTTAGTTGTTTTAGGTAATAGCGGATATTCGTATAAATCCCAATTTCTGAACGCTATTTGTATGGGTCGATCTTTTTCTAAATGCTTTAATAGTAAGAGTCGTTCGCGATCAGAAACTCTAATATGAGGTACACGCCACTGGATTTTAGTTATATTTATATTAATATTTTCGTTTTTCTGAGCTATCATACTATTCAAAACAGAACTATTTCTATGTAATATAAGCTCATGTCTGCAATTGATGAGTATTTTATTGTAATCTTCAGCGAATCCTAATATTTTATTCAAAGGTATTATAGCAGTGAAATGAGTAGTATCATTACCCGTGGTTCCACCTAAACTCCAACCCCACAACGCTGCATTTTTACTTTCTCCTTCATTCATTGAAATATAAGATTTCATTGTAGTTGTGACTCCAGCATTTTTAATGTTATCGATTGCGACACCATTCAACTCGTATCTGATATTTTGAAACATAAACAATATAGAATTGTTTATAAAATTGGCTTTTTTTGTTATTTTCTTCCCTGCTGCGTCCGTAGTTGTTATACTTGCGCACCCCTCAATATAAATTGAGCTAGCTGATGGTAGTACATAAACATCTTGCTGGTGTATAGGTATCCTTATTTCATCGTTTTCTTCGAAACTGTTATTGTATGGGTTATAGCTATGAATTTCATAGCTCTCAATCGAATTATCATGATGCGGTAAATCTATGATTTGCAACATTTTATACTTTAAAACCGAGAGAACGTAAAAAAATCTTATTCTTTTTTGTAATTACTTTTGTTGCTCTTACACGTCTTCTACCTTTCGACACTGTACGTGAAATATCAGGGGTTCTAGTATGAACAGGGTTTTTATCAAAAACAATCATTTTAGGTTATGGTATTTTTTTAACCTCTTAGATTAGTAACTAGAACATGCAATTTTCAGCACGTTTTATGATACAATGTGCATTGTTCTGACACGTCTTTCTATTTATTTGATCGGTGTCTGTTATGCAGCATGACGTCATATTTATTTATTTATTCTTTCCCAAAATGAAACAAGAAATTTTAAACATAAATGACCACAGTTATACAAATTGTTTCCCTGTAAATTATCATAATTGTAGTGAATTTTTTCTCCCATGTACTTGATAAACTCCTGCGGTGGTTTCAAATTACCATAGCTATCGAAGTATTCAACATAATCATTTGTTTTTCCATAGGCTACCCAATGAGTGCCAGCATTTGTAGAAGAATCTAAATTGATAACTCCACATTCCAGTTGTAATGGGAATTGCGGTAATTCATCTCTCATAAACACACCACGAAAAAAAGGTATGTTTTTAGAGTGCTTCATAATATCAATATTTGTTAACGCTCTTTTGGGTAGCCGAGTAATTAGTTTTTTTCTTTTGTAACATAAATTCCTAGCCCATTTCTGTATGGTTTAAGATGTAATCCTTTTCCAATACATAGGGCTTCCATATTCATATTATGTTTTTTAAATTCCTTCAAATTTTTTTTAGCTAACTTATAGTCGTTGACAGCTTTGGTGATTCCAGCGATACCTCCTGCTAAACTACCGGCAGCAGACAATCCCGCAAATATAGGTATTAGTGGTAAAAATCCTCCAGTTTTAGGGACCGGGATCACTCTCGGTAATTTAATAGATAAATCGTCAGATGCTAGTTCATGAGCGGCTGTATATGCTAGTTCCGTTAAAATCTTCTTGCATTTTGGCTTTAATTTTCGAATACGGTTTTTGGTATGAGAAACAATGTTATTGAATGTTTTTTTAAATCCAAAACCAGTTTTTACTTTTGAAGCTGGCGATATGTTTTTTTTCCTCATGATTATATTACAGACACTATTTTGTTTATTTTTCGTTTATATATTTTTAACTTAACCGTGTATGCGGTGGAGATGGAGTGTTTATAGTAAGACGATTCGCATACGACTGAGTTGTAATATATATTTTATTAATATATACTGTCACTAGTATTTCATCTACTTATAAACGATTGGTCATTTCTATCCAGCTATTTTCGCTTGAAGGTAACCCTAACCACTTTACAAACACCTTTCTTCCTTTAATTCGTAAAACTTTTTCAACAAGATATATATCAGGATATAAAGTTCTTCGAATTTCGTATTCATAAAATGCTCCTAAAATTGGTCTAGCCCCGGCATCTTCTAATAAATAAGTTGTTGGGTAGGTATCTTGAACCTTAATTATTTTAAATATTTCCGAAGACCAATTAGGCGTATATCCTTTTGCGAAGCAACTCTTATATTTGCTTATTCTCACATAATCCCCTACTTGAAATCTTTTGCATTTCAATATTTTCTTAGAGTCTTTTATTTGTGCTTTAATGTATCTTTGTAATACTCTTTCTCTATTATTTTGGTTAATTGTGTACGGAGGTGCTCCTATAGTTCTATGAAATGTATGATTGTACTCATACATTTTACAATCTAGCGTTCCATCAGCCCATTTATAATTTCCTTTCAAATTAAACTCTTTATATAACTTATTTTTTAGCGTTCTTATAAAGCGTTCTACAATGGAGGCTTTTTTTGGTAGAATATGTGGAATAATGATTAATATTATATTTTTTTATTACATTTGAAAAACCATTATTGTAAAACTCCTTACCCATATCTGTTTGCAAATTTTTTGGATATCGTCCTCTTGCTAAGAAAGTTTGAAATGCTGTAGACACCATTTCTTTTGTTTTTTGTTTTAGAGGAAATGCCCAAGCATATTTTGAGAAACAATCTATAATTACGAATATATATTTGTAACCCAAATTTACATTCGATAATGCTTGCATATCAATCAAATCTGCCTGCCAAAGGTCATCTATGTCTTTTAATATGACTCTTCTTCGAGGGAAGTTGACTCGAGCGTTTTTATGAATTTCATTAACGACGTCGGCTTTGCTCATAGTGCTTGTTCAACTTCCCTTCTAGTTCTTTCAATTCAATATTTTTTTCAATTTTTTTAACACGGTCTGATAAAACGCCAATTAGTTTATCAAGATGCTCAAGTGTGTTTAAAGTAACTCTTATTTTTGCGTCGATATATTCGCAAGTATTAACGTCATTGGATACTTCGGCTTCTTGTGTAACACATAAATTATGTCTTTTTATTTTAGAAAAAATATTTTCTTTTACATTGTAGACGTTCATCTCTGATGTCCATTTGTATACTAAACATAATGATGATAACATCTTAGTTTTTAATCTTTTATTATACCGCATTCTTTTAACTCCTCAATAATGGATAAGATTTCATTATCATGGTTGCTGTTACCAGCACTTTTAGACGCAATCAATAGTTTTAATCTTCCTATTAATTCATTTGGGTCATCCCAATAAATATAATCTGTAGCTCTTTTATATTTTTTTAATGTAGGCAAGGAACCGCCAGTTTTCAGATTCACCAACTTTTCAGGAAAATCCTGTTTAGCATCTGAGAATAGAGGTTTAATGATCTGACAGTATTTTATTCCTTTATCTCCTTTAAACTGCCCGTTGGGATTAAAATCTCTTCTGTGGGCACTTGTAATAATAAGAAGGTTTTTGTATGTAGTTTTGTCTTTTTCTGTCACCATCTCGAGATTAGGCTTATTGCGAATTAAAAGCTCTTTTAAACCTGCTGTTAATTCGTGATTTTGGTTATTAATTGTAATCACATAATTTTTTTCTTTAGAGTTTTTATTTACTAATGATAAAGAAACAACAGTATTTCCCATCATGAGTTTATTATTTTCACTGCGGATCCCAAATGGTATATTAATATTATCATAAATGTCTAAAACGTCTTCTTTCTTAAGAGATAATAATGTGTCATTCATGTTATTTTCAGAGTTTTTACCATTGTTGTCCAAATCATAATATTCTGAATGCTTGCTTAAATCAGCTTCGAGGGGATTTTCGAAATCTTCGTATGTTATGGAAGAGATATTATCCGTGGGTATATCATTTTCGTTTTTAATACTTGTAATGTTTAAACTATGAGTTTTTTTATCATTTGCTTGTACTAATGTCTCTAGAGGGTCCGTAATAGGCTTAAATACTTTCTTTAGTTTTAGGTTAGCGGCATCTTCTTCGTCCTGCATCATCTTAATTTTCTTTTTTATGCAATTTGCTGATGTAATCAACTGTTTTTTTAGATTGGTATCCATTCTTTTAATTTCAACAACAGTGTGCTATATACGAACACCGCAGTTCAAGTGAGTGTTTTATAAATGAAGCTGGTATTTATAAAGCATTCATAAATAAATAAACGTATCAAAGCCTAGTCTATATCTTCCTTTATCAATTTCGCAATCTTTATTAATTAATAAAAAATTGAATTGATTTCTCCATATAGTACAACAAAGCTCCTTAAACTTAAGCCAATCCATATCCGTATTTATGTGATCCTTGTATATATGTTTTAAATTTGTATCATCTTGCTTAAAAATTATCAATATGTTGGCATTGTCTCTTAGCAACTGCTTTGGTATTTTGGAATACGTTTGGGATAAATAAAAGCAGTCTATTTGCCTATGTCTTCCCATAGCAAAATAGTTTCTAATGTTCATCTGATTTTCACATGCTACATCATCAAAAATTATCACTGAATTAGTTAAAGCCTCATTGGGATGAAGAACTTCATTACTTTCGTTTAGCAAGTAAAAATTTGCTCTAGGAATTCTTTGCATAACTTCTTTCAAAAAGAGATACTTCGGCTGAAAGGCTGTCTTTGAGTACAAATAAATGTGCTTAAACTTTAAACCATTTTCATGTAACAATAAACTCAACATAACATTCGTTTTACCGCAGTTGGATGGACCGCATATTATGCAACGAATAGTATCGGGTAACAAGGCACAATGTTTTACTTGTTTGTTTTTTTTTTCGACATCTATAGTATTGACCTCTAAGGTTTCGGCTTGCTTAACAAACCTCATGATGAAATGTGAAGTGAATCAGATAGAACATGTCTTTATATAGGTAACCAATAAAATTGGGACGTTAATATTAATTATGGTCACGACATATGTATCAGATTTCGCAAACTAAGTGATTACACATAAAAGCTAGATGAGACTTCATTTTATAATTAATACTAGAATGCTGCCATTTCTGCAGTGGTCGTCGAAGAAATTACTCGCGAGTCAAGTAAGTTTCTTTTTAGAATCTGCTCATATCGGTACCTAAAATTAAATTATTCTAATGTGTAAAGTGTATTTTATCGGTAAATGGAGTGAATATGGTATTAACTTATTTCAGAAAATGTCAGACCCTGTGAACTTTGACTGCCAAGAAATCAACAACAGTTTCGACATCGACAGTCGACTAATTGGTGATTTATTTTATAATATTCAAGACCAAGAGGAAGGATATATAGTTCAGCATGAGGAAAATAAAGCACCGGGGGTGAAGAAACGCAAGACTCTGAAGAATAAACCGAACAAGAAAATACCCAAAAAGTCGGAGATATTAAACAATTTATCGTATGTGTCTCGAAAAGGAAAAGAAAATGGACATCATTTGATTAAAATAACCATTTATGAACTTCTTCCTGGAGTTAAGCGCAGCGATGTTGATGATAATGTATGTCTAAGCGTGCAGTATATAGTTGAAGACAAATATGATGAAATTTTGGACTATACAGAAACCGTAGTCAAGAAAATTGTGAAAAAAATAAGTGATAGTGATAGTTACAAGTTGTAAAAATGAACTTAATGCAAATAACTTGTCAATAAATATTTGATGATCTAAATTTAAATAGCCTTTTTTTTTTTGCTGCCGTTGTAATTAACAGGTAGTTAAAGGTAAACTAGAAATATATGACTTTGCTATGTTGCGGAATTTCGCTGGAACTAATTTCTTACACTGGCAATAATTTTGATGACAGTGACATTGATATGACAGGGTGGTTATTATCAAATTCGAACTTTGAACGATGCCAGTCAAATGATATCCTCGTCTCACTCATTAATCGAGTAACAGAGACGGTTTTACAGTTGAAATTAAGAAGTTTTGCTTCATGGTAACTGCCTTATGTCCCTGAACTGTTGCCATATAAATCAGAATAATAGTGTCTTCTTGACAACAGTCATATATTTCTGGTCTACCTTTAAAAACAGGGAAACAAAATTAAATCAAAGGCATGAAAATTCATGATAACATTTATTAAAAACAAGACTACACAATACATTTATGGGTAGATTCATAATTAAAAAATACCGCCAATACATTTAAATTAAATATGCATATCTTATCAGCTAGTCCTATAATCTACAATATATTACTATAGTGACCCCACGGTAAAGTTATAACTGCGCCGTCTATTAATTGCCTTTTATCATCATTTTTACTTAATACCAACTTATTCAGTTGCTGGGTAAACATTTTATGGTTTTTTGATTTAATAATACACATGTTGTCCCTTAACTCCTCGCTATTATACAAGCATTTTTTATATTTTTTCATATCGAGTTTTTTGGTCACGCACTTCTTTACACCTTTCGCTTTTTTTATAGATTTTGCCTCGGTATTGATACAGTATAACTTAGCTCGTAATCCAACAAACTCTGATATTACAGTGCCACCCATTTCATCTTTGAAATAACCGGGAATTTTCATGTTTGCCATCGGCATGTTGTACACATTATTAACCTCAAAATTACTTGTATCAAAGTATGGAAGCATTTCTTTCATATCCGCGTAAAAGTTGTCAGTAAAGACTAAATATAACAGACTATCTGTGTCCGTGTAACATAAACGAATATTTTGATTATACCTTTTTCTCATGACAGAATAATGAAATTGATACAAGTGCTTTTTAGCGAGCTCTAGTACGGTAAATCCAATATAAATAGGCATATCTAAAACTAATTTAGATTGCTGCATTTGAATGGCTACCAGGTTTTCCGAGAAAACTGACAAGCTTTTAAAATTCGGAGCACTGATATACTTTTCTGCGCCACAAATTTTGTTAGTTTTATTCGAAATATCTTTCCAAACATTGACCAATTTGACGTCAACTTGGTTTCTTTTATTTTGAATTGTCTTTCCATAGATGCTATTAACCTGCTTTTTAAAAAAGTTTTTTTCGAAGTCGCATTTAGCATTTTGTCTCAGTTCTGTATTTAGCGATATGTAAGGTTCTAAAAATTTTGTTTGATTAAAAGCTAAAATGCGATGAATTTTCAATAATTTTAAACCATTATTCAAACATTCTTTTAAGTGCTCGTAATGTATTACATATTTATATTTATTGTGCAAATTTGCTATCAGTTTACGACTCGTTTTGTTTGGAGGAACATAATTTTCTGGAGCAAATGGCAAATCTGAGTGGTGATCATGCAATTCATATGGGTATTCAAGATCTACTTCAAGTATGTACCCTCGAGGACTGTCGCAACTGACGCTTTTAACATCAAATTTGTCTATTTCTTTGTCGTTTAGAAACATAAAATTGTTGGTTGGTAGGTATTGCAGCATAGCAAAACCATACAAATTGACACAATCTAAATATATTAAATATGAACTAGTTTTGGTGTCATTATAGTCCGCCAAATATATGTTATTCGCTTTTGCATGTCGTAGCGAACACTGAGCAAGACCGCCTCGAATTCCCTTTTCTATCATTTGGTACATTTCAACATCAGATATCAAATCCAGCTTTATTTTTGTATATAGCAACATCGCATCCCAGCTCAAAGCCGGACTAGAAACATAGTAACACGGATCTAAATTATAATAAGTTAGACTCATGCGCCTGAATTTTTCGAATATATCACATAATAATAACACATCACATTTTAGGTATAAATCAGTATATTCACCCAAACTTTGTATGTTAAATTCTCTCCATACTGACTTTGCGTGTTCATAATTTTCGTTTGTAATATTCTCAGCTGTTAGTTTACTATAAAAAACCTTTCGATCTGGAAGCTCATTTTCGTTGTATCGATCCCACGAGTCTATGTAGTCATAGCAATATATGCCTTTCTTGCGAAGTAATTCAAAGTGGCAAGGATTAGGATAAAACTGTTTGAGGTTTTTAAAGTCATCAGGATCCAAAGTACTAGCCAATTCATCTAAACCAGAATTCAAAAAGTTAAATGAGTCGATAAATTTTAACTGCACCGGATTTTGACCCTCTATTGGTATGAATTTGGTTAATGATATGTATTTTTCCTTTGTTTTTGGAATTAAATTTATGCGACCAAGTGTATTCGATAGTTCTGTAATAAACAAGTGACAATCATAACCAGAAAAATTATGAAAGAGTATGGGTATAAACTCGCAAGACTTAGCATTTAAATTACAAAAATCATGGCCTGGACCGCGATATTTACCAGTAAAATGATCATGATCTGCTACGATACGTTCGCCGATTTGAAACGATTTTCTGCAGATATGACAAGTCGTAGCATTCTTTAAGGAATGATTTTCATCGGCAGACAATGGCGACATTTCACAGTCAACTGATAATAACTGATGCAATTTCTTTACATCTTTGGAAATAGTTTCTACAAATTTTTTGGCACAATTTGGACCGCGATATGATACATACTCATTTAGCTCCGGTTTGGATTCACAGCATATATAGTAGGCAAAACACGTCGCTTCATGCACTTGTATATTTTCAATGTGATTGGACTTGCTTTTGTCCGAATATTCTAAAAGCAAACTTTCGAAATCTCCATAAATTACTATAGGTATTCTTTGAGTCCTTTCGAAATGGCTAAATGATAGTGTACTGTCAGGTTCTGGTAACATAGTTTTTACTCTAGCGCAATTATGAGAATAAAGTTTCTGTTCTGTATCAAAGTATATAAAGCATTCCTCACATAAATTGATTTTAGACGTATGTTTAGTAAGTTGTCCACGAACAAGTTTTTCTATGTTTTTTATTAAACAGAAATGAGATTTTCCATTTTGTTCGATAAGTAACAAGTTGACGTGTGTCAACTTATGTTTCAATGTCTTATATAGAGGTCCAGACACGTCATAATTTTTTTCTAAACCATAGACGTTTATTGAGATGTTCGGATTGTTTTTTTCGAATACTTTTAAGTCGTCCAAGGCTGGTGGAAAGGACATGCCTCTAATATTGAGAAGGTTTCTAAAATGCGGATATGATGAAACTCTATTTGGATTTTTACTTGCGGGGTACATATGAGCAATGACGCTCCATAAAAAACAATAATCGTCTTTGTTTTGTATATTTAAACATGATTTAGTGTTGCGAATTTTGGCTGGCAAACTAACATATGTGCCGGCCCTTAACGGGTTGTATTTATTTATGTTTATTTCCAAATGGCTAATTGAATCAATAGTCCAGCCTGATTCTGAAAGTTCAAACTCTGAGCACTTTGTTATAAGGTTGTCAACATAACTGAAATATAGGGATAAAATATCAGTATTCCGAAAAATTTCAAAGTACTGTGTATTAAATGATTTCAATGCCTTTTCATTATTTTTTGGCTGTGTGTATGTAACAAAAAGTTCAACATTTACTTTCAAAGCAGTGTGTTTTTCTAGAGAGATTTTTATTAGTTCAAATACTGATTTAGAAATCCTATTTAAAAACTGTTCTGGGGTTGAATGGATATCATCCACAATAGAATTTACTCTATAACTTCTAATTCTATTTTTAAATGCGGTAGCTATGACCTGTACATTATCGAACTTGGTATTTATCAGACAGTTTGACTTATGAAGGTTGCTCTTTTTATGTGATGTGAAGTTAGAAGCATGAACTTTGCACTCGTCACAAAACATGTTTGTTTTTCAAGGTCTTTATTTTATTAGCACTAGCAAAGGAATAGATTTTATTGTGTAATTATTTCATTATTTTATTATTGCATTATTTCATTATTTCCTTATTTCATTTCATATATATGCTGTGAATGAAAAAATAAACATGTAAAACAGTTATAACTTTAATGTTCGGGGTTACTTACAAAATGATAAATGCGAATATATAAGTAGGGAACATTATACTAAATACTGCCGAGTATATTGGTAAGGCAAAGTATAATTCTTACACATGTTATTGAGGAGCTGGGTACATAATCGGCTGAATTTTGACAAAGTCTTGTTTCCCGGCCTGTACTAATTTCGAGACCGCTGTCCACAGCGGTGTATTGGTGTCAGTGGCCACCTTCAATGTGGTAAGAGTATTTTTCCACCGTTCTTCCGCTGGTAATCGCTCCGCTTCACGGCTATTATAGACCCGGAGTTCGACAAAGTATTCTCCTGTCTTGGTAGGATCCCTCTGAGTTGTAAATCCCGACGCGCCGCGTTGAATCAAAAAACTTCTCAATGTCGCTGCTCGAATAGGCTTATGTTGTGCCTGTTGCGCATCGTCCTGTAAGACAAAAATAACAAATTAAGTAATCAGTTTATAATCAAATCAAAGATATTGCGCTCCTATAAAAAAAAAGACTAATTAGAAACACAGTGATTAATAAAAAAGTTCGCAAACAAGTTTTGGAAAACAAAATAGTCGTATCCCTATCTGCTCTAGATAACTTTGGATACAGAAAATATGTTCAAACAGCAAAAAAAAAACCAAGTGACGGTAGCCTTGACGCATGGGTAACTAATCGTAATGTATGGAATAAAGTAGTAATTTAAAACATTAGAACTGAATATAATTAGCACGTCCCTCCAACATTCGCGAGAAAACCTCCCACTGTACTCATCGCTAACCTAAGAATGTTGGCTATGTTTACACTATTTACTTCCTAAATAAATAAATTAGAAATCTAGGTCAGCTAGTACATACCTCAGATTCCAAGGCCTGTGCAGGACGTTTACGTTTCACTGGCGGCGATTGAGCGCACGGGATGGCTTCGTCTTCCGACTCCGAACAGCTATCCAAGGCCGATAGCTCTTTAACTTGTGATGCTGCCGGCGCCTTTGGTTTTTTCGGAGCACGTTTCTTCGCCGGTTTTTTGTCTGCTACTTTCTTCGACGTTGACGGTGTTGGCTGGACAGAGGAGGACTCATCAATCGTCCTCGAAGAATCGTCCAGCAGCTCGTCCTCCCAAAACGGATTCAGAGACCAACCAGGCCTGCGATAAAATAACAATATGTATTTGAAATGCACCAACAAATCGGAAAACAATAAACTGGCTTAATAACACGATAAGTACTATATACGTACACTTACATGGTTTCGAGTTGTATTTGCGTATATACACCAAACACCAACTCACTTTTGCTTGATTGCAGCGAACACCGAACCGGGTTGTTATTTTTTTATTTAAATTACACTCTCTGAACTGACTGTCCCGAGTCCTGGCAGTTATGAAGCTAATGGTGCGTTAATGTCCCGGCTGTCCTATTTATTATACGATATTCTAAAGTTGCGATTACAATGGCTAATAAAAGAATCATCGAAGACAGTGCAATAAAAACATATTACATAGCTGAACAAATTTAGTCCTTATGTAGACCATCTATAAACACTTCGACTGTTCTGTGCATTGATTCCGTTATAAAGATGCCCTAACATTCCAAAAAAGAAATCCATTACTTGCAAAAACGCCTTACGATATGAAAACCGAGACGTAAATTATAAAAGGAAGGTGTATGTACTCTCTACAGATCGTGAATTGTTTGCAGCGGTCATTTTTACATTGGAATGTACTATATATTGTAAGGATAACCAGTATTTCTCAAACCAAGCGCACCTTAGACTAGCTAGTAGCAAGAATCACATCGAAACCAATCAAATTACGAACGAGTTCATTTGACAGTGGACCTAGCTTAGATAAGCTACTGTAAAACCAGTACGGTTTGAGCTCAGATCTTTTTTATTAGGACTCGCATATAAATGTTAGCGTTAACCTACATAAAACAAACCCTATTATAGTTTTCTATTTTTTTTTCTAATTATATAATTATATATTTTTTAAAGGCCCTCTTGTAATTTAGTTTCTTGGGACATAATCATAATAGTTAAACGCTGGCAACTAAATGTATTCGCTGACTTCGCGCTTCGGCATGAGGTACCTAATTGACAACAATAGAAAAAAACTAATTACTACTTCGATGCAGATAAGTAAAATAAATATTCCATCTCCTTTCAGTAATATCCTTGTGATTATTTTTAGCAGCTAGGCTCCGGCTAGAAAGGTCAATTTCCGCGCTAGTTTTATAACCAATTTGATATCGAACTATGTAAAGTAAAATGTTTAATTAGTCTGAGTAAACTGACAGATGACAGTGTAAATATTTTCGTTATTTAGACATCACTTCATAAGAGTATACATACATGTAACCGGTGATATGAAGGTTACTTTAATTCATAATATTTATATTAGGTACTCATCATATGCCTATCTACTATCAAAAAAAATATATGCATAAATAAGAAAACTGGCTAATTAAATCGAAAATGGGTATTTGTTAAGATAATTTGCAAGTGACGGGGATATGGGCAATAGTTTGTGTTTCTCGTTAATGATTTTGATATCCGGCCAATCACTAGTGATTCTAAGATCATAGCCAATTGATCTATTTATGGCCAAATTTGATAGATGGAGTAGTGTTGGTGGTTCAACTTTTAGCGGCATCTTAAATTCTATGCGGTGCCTCTGTAGCCATTTTATTCCATGCGGCGATTTTACATAGTATTGAACCAATTCTACAACACTACGACGTACTTCTCTTACACCTTCAAAGCAATAAAGATTTTTGGAATACGAAGACCGTATCCTGATGGATTTGGGCCCTCGCACTGTTTGTACAGACGACGAAAACTCAAAATTTGGATTGTTAGAGTTTCTGACAAGAAAAGTTCCAATGCTTGTGTTTTCAAGCATTCTATGAGCATCTTGCACATTCAAATTTTCATAATACCATCCGCATTGTCTCAACAAATCCATATTACTCCGTTCAGCCATAATGATCCACGCCATTAACCTCTTGACCACCGCACTACGAATGAAGTGACGTTCTCTGCACGCACCACGGAACTGGCAATCAGCATCGTGCACAATATAATATTAACAACATTCTCAATAGTTTAACAAATGAGAATTAATTTAGACAGGTCGGACGTGTTCCTGTACAATACATTTGCAATGCATCGCATGATTCATAGGTGCAGCCGGCTAAGTGTAACTTGTCGGGTGCGTATCAAATAGGCATGTTGTGAACACAAAACTAATTGTATGTTCTGCATCACTCGATCGCGAAGCGCGCGCGCGCGCGCGCGCGAAGCGATTGAGTGATGCAGAACATACAATTACTACCTACTCATGCCAAACTTTATCTACCTAAATCAGGCGATAAGTGATAGGATAAGCGCGTCGTCTCATTCTATCGAACGGTGTCAGCCAGGGACGGCAGCTCTATCCTATCACTTATCGCGTGATAAGGCCATCCATGCTATCCGTCCTGTTCAGTGGTGTATGCGTGCAAAGGGAGACAGATACCTAGGTTTACTTTCGAAACTATAAGGGTTCCGTTTTTGCCATTTTGACTACGGAACCCTAAAAAACGTAGCATTCAAGTCTGCAACACACTGGCCCGGCCTGCGATGGCGGTCAATAGTAAATTTGAGAGCTACTGTCAAGGTTTCTATTGACCGCCACCGCAGGCCGCACCAGTGTGAGTCAGGCTCAAGCCTCTCACAGACTGGCGTGACCTGCGGTCTACAATCATTGTCAAGTTTACCATTGACCGCCACCGCATGCCGCGCCAGTTTGATTATGGCATACACAAACTTATTTCTAACTTTCGACCATTATGTATGATTTTTTATGGTAGCATTACGATTGAATTCCCATAAATGATTATCATGAGCAACGAAGCGTGCAGTCTCATCAGATACAAATAAAATACACAATATATATATATTATTAAGCGGCTATTACTTATACAGCAAATTTACCGCACCAGTTAGCATTAGCAGTGATTCGACAGTGCTGAATGTCATCGGATCATGGGTTATTTACTCATGTTTCAAATTATATTTTTCGTTTTTACGAAAACGTGTAGTTTTACTCCAAACTATGTGAGTTGTAAGTTGTAATAATATTTAGGGCAACGAAGAGCAAGTTCCTACGTAGTTGTACATTATAAGTTTGTATTTAGGGCGTAATCTCCGGACCTCATCTTCCGATAGCCCGTTCGTTTGTTTGTAGGAATGAGACAAAATACATTTTAGTTAAAAACTTTACTAACTTTATCCGCCCCTAGCATTGCCTCTCCTCGCAATATCCAAGAAATGCGTTTATGCTCGAATAATAAGTAATGGTAATTCTTTGTAGGGTCCATTTCAGGTGCAAATTTTCAGGATTGATGTGTGTGCCGGACCCAGGGATAAAAATTGCACGATAATAGACCCATCAGGAACGACCCTTAACGATGGGATTTTAAGTGCAAATTTCAACGTTTTGGAAAATGTCAGCCCAACTAAGGTTAGTAGGTACAAGAGATTATTTCGGCCTGACCTAATACCACATTTTTGAACGAGCGAGTGAAGCGAACGAAGTTCTATGCTTCAGCTTGGGCCAAAATTCGTTCGTATGTTCGGATGTCCCGCTGTCCGCTGCTCTCCTCTTCAGGTCGTATTTTTCAACCGATTCTCGCGAAATTGGAGCTGGATCGAAAATTTTATAGAATTTCCTTATAGTGTTTCCCAAGTTCACTGTATCCCAGTTTGTAGGGTTCCGTAGTCAACAAGGAACTCTTATAGTTTCGCCATATCCGTATATCCGTCTGTCCGTCCCTCCGTCTGTGGCTTAGCTCAGTGAGTGACCCTTATTACTAGAAAGCTGTAGTTCGGCAAGCTTTTTGTCTGCGTGATTGATTTATACACATCAATCACGCAGACAAAAAGCTAGAATCAAATTTTAAAAAATACATTTTTCTGCTGTTACTTCCCTAGCCCTACACATAAAGTGGGGATGTATTTTTTTTCCTCGGTAAACCTATGGTGTGGGGTATCCTTGGAAAGCTTGTTAAAAATAAGATGGGTTTAGGGAAACCATTTTTCAATTCAGATACCTACGAATTCGTGATAGTTTTCCTATTCAATTCATTATATGTAACTGTTGCAATGTTTTTTTTATACACCTACCCAGTTACCTTTAAAGCCCAATATCAAGCTTAACGTATAGGTAGGTATCTGAATTGAAAAATGGTTTCCCTAAACCCATCTTATTTTTGAACAAGCTTTCCAAGGATACCCCACACCATAGGTTACATAACTAGTTAACGAGTAAGAGTCCACCAACTTTATAAATGTACCTACTTGAAAAGGCCAACTTTCGTACAAATTTGGGCGACGCAACTGCAACGTTTAGTTGTCAAGTCAAGACAGACTACGGAATCCTACACGCACTCCTACGTGGTCCGACACGCACTTGGCCGGTTTTTATTTAAACAGTGATTCAGAGTTCAGACCTCAACGAAAACATAATTTTACCAAATCAAATTGTATTAATATGTTTTTATTAATATAAATAACTTACTAAAAAGTAGTTAGTAACTACGGTAGTGAAGAATGGAGCACTTGGCATCTCTAACTACCCAAACTTTGACTGTTTCAGGGGAAAATAGTTGCTCTATCAAACGGCAAAGAGTTAATTAGACTTCAAATGAACAAGCCATGTGACCATCTGTTCATCAGACCATTACTAGAGACTATGTTTACGATTTCAAAACCCTGCATGGTTATGAAGGTAACATCTTAATTCATTTTTAAACAGGTTCTGACAAGATAAAAAGACGTAAAGTTTGTAAGGGGTAACTAGGTAAGCATCAGGCATACCTACCTACTCATATGATTACAAAAAATCTTTCACCATTATATAAAAAGAAAGTTCTGGAGGGACTACCTGGATATTCTTCATACCCTTAGAGAGTTATTGAAAAATAATTAGCATTATTGAAACGGGCAGAGCTTATTTACATAGGAACATTAAACATTATTTAAACCTTCTTAAAACAATAATATTTAAGTGAAAATTAAGAAGGGGGAAAATTGCTATGTTATACTGAGAGAAGGCCTCAGGTCAATGCAATGGGAGCATCTTAAAACGGCTTGAGTTTTAAAAATTGCACATTTACCTACCGACAGTTGAGATTATTTGAGTTGACGGAATTGCATCAAAGTAGTCCACTCAATAATTTACTTTAAAAACAAAGTTTAAATCGACTTCAATTCAGTACTTCGCCAAGCCACATGGTACATGAAAATTTCCACATTTTTTTTCCAATTTACCGCATGAACTGCTTTCCGAGAGCAAATGTGTTGATTATTCCAGAAAACACCCAAATCGCTATATGTGGGCTGATAATATTTGAGGAGTTCCGTCGATTCCTCAATGATCTCTGAATTAACACTTCATTAGTTACTACTTCGACGGAATCATGTCAGAATCTATGACGTACTTTACATCTTTGAGGAGTTCCATAAGTCATCTGTGGTCTTCATCATCAGGTCCACTTCACCAAAATTACGATTTCCGAGGGTAAATACCTACACGAGTTATAATGGAAAACGCTGAAATCACTACACGCGTGCCTACAAAATTTGAGGGTTGCCGTCAATTTCCCTGGGATCCCATCATCAAATCATGACTTGGTGACATTGAGACCATCTCAGAAGTATACTATTTTGAATAAAAAAAGAATTTTAGAAATGGGTCCTCAATTGACGGAGAAATCGGCGGACACACGTTACATCTTTGAGGAGTTCCATAAGTCATTGTGGTCTTCATCATCAGTTCCACTTTACTAAAATTGCGATTTCCGAGGGTAAATACACGAGTTATAATAGAAAATACTGAAATCACTACACGCGTGCCTATAAAATTTGAGGGTTGCCCTCAGTTTCCCTGGGTTCCTAAATTGGTGACAATGGGACCTCCTCGGGTATACTCTTTCGAATAAAAAAAGAATATTGGAAATCGTTCTACAATGGGGAATGCATGAAAATTTTTGAAATGCCTGATAATTTTTTTGGTGATAGTAATAACCTTCCTTAGCGCCAGAAAAAAGTTGCAGACTTGTCAGCTGAATCAATTATTTTTGAAAAATATAAACAGTTTCCTCAATTACGTTTTGTGGTTAGGACGGCGAATGAGACACTTTCCTTGATCCGTCTCATTAGTCTCATATTACAAAAAATATTTTAAATATCTGACCCTGGCAATGACCAATATAGCTGCTGCAGCTGTCAATATCATTGCCAGTGTCAGTTTACCACGGATTTTTATGATATTTTTATGTAATATGAGACGGATCAAGGAAATTGTCTCATTCACCGTCCTAACCACAAAACGTAAGTGAGGAAACTGTTTATATTATTCAAAAATAATTGACGCATCTGAAAAGTCTGCTACTTTTTTCTGGTGCTAAGGAAGGTTATTCCAATCACCAAAAAAAAATCAGGCGTTTCTAAAATTTTCATCCATTCCCCATTGACGGAGAAATCGGCGAACATAAAAAAATATATATACATACAGTGGAACAAAACTTCCTCCTTTTTTGAAGTCGGTTAAAAAACAACTCTACCGTCCAATTCCTATATCAGGTTTTATGGCACATTACATAATATCAACCATAATAATTATTCCGATCATGTGACGAACTTGTATATTTTACTTAATATTAATATCCCGCCGTTATATTTTTCAGGGTAACTACAAACTCAAACTCGACATGGATGAAATGATGGCCACTTACTTCGGTGGAAAGTTTTTTTATGGAAATGTAAGCTTTAGAGCTTCTTTTTACGGAAGCGAATGCAACTTTTCCTGCACAAATATTTTTGTTTCTCTAAGTCCTAAAAAATAGACATATATGCCAGTTACTAAAATTACCCAATAAATATTTATACACAATCAATTGTTTTTACCGATCGCGTTATTTTTTCCCAAAAGTATCAACGACGTACTCGTTACGATTTCCGAGGGTAAATACACGAGTTATAATAGAAAATAACCAAATCACTATACGCGTGCCTATGAAATTTGAGGGTTACCCTCAATTTCCCTGGGATCCCATCATCAAATCCTGACTAGGAGACAATGGGACCACCTCAGGAGTATACACTTTCGAATAAAAAAAGAATTTTGGAAATCGGTCTACAATTGACGGAGAAATCGGGGAACATACATACAGTGGAACATATAACCTCCTCCTTTTTTCAAGTCGGTTAAAAATTGGGTTTTGCGGAGTAATTATTTAATTGGTTTTTGTTATTTGTAAAAATAAGTTCAATTAGTGAAGTAATATTTGAAGAATTTAACTAAAATAATTTACTTTCAAAATAAAGTTTAAACCGACTTCAATTCAGTACTTCGCCAAGCCACGGACCATATGGTACATAAAAATTTCAACATTTCCTTTCCAATTTACCACATGATATGCTTTCCGAGGACAAATGCGTTGATTATAACAGAAAATACCCAAGTCGCTATAATGTGGGCTGGGCTGATAATATTTGACAAGTTCCGTCGATTCCTCAAGGATCTAAGAATTAACACTTCATTAGTTGCTACTTCAACGGAATCATGACAGAATCTTTGACGTACTTTACATCTTTGAGGAGTTCCATGAGTCATTTGTGGTCTTCATCATCAGTTCGTTCCACTTCACCAAAATTGCGATTTCCGAGGGTAAATACACGATATATAATAGAAAATACCAAAATCACTACACGCGTGCCTATAAAATTTGAGGGTTGCCCTCAATTTTCCTGGGATCCCATCATCAAATCCTGACTTGGTGACAATGAGACCACCTCAGGAGTTTACTTTTTCGAATAAAAAAAGAATTTTGAAAATCGGTGCACAATTGAGGGCGAAATCGGTGAACATACATTAAAAAATATATTATAATACATACAGTGGAAGGCGTAGGGGATGTGACGGCCCTATCGCCCACCAGATTTCTGGTGCAATCAGTCAACGTAAGGCAGCTTGTGGCGGGCTTTTAGGGAGTAGCGACCCTACGTACCTGAGTGCTCCTGGGGGTGTCCTGTGGTCAGGCTGAGCCGATCGGGTGGATGGTTGGACAGGCCACCTCTGGCTTGCCTTAACTGGCTGTCCAGAGTAGAGGCTACTCACTGACATAGCTACTGCGAGGTTAGTTTACTTTCGTTATTTTCATAGCGTCATGTGCTACGGTATTTTGTTATGGGGTAGAGCTGCCGATGTTAACACTATTTTTGTTTTACAAAAACGTGCAATCCGGAGCGATATATGGCTTGAAAAGCCGTTACTCCCTAAAATAATTATTTAAAACTATTGGAATTATGACCGTGCCAAGTCAGTATATTTATGAAAATATTATGTACTAGCTGTTGCCCGCGACTTCGTCCGCGTAGAACTTTTTATCGTCTTAGAACATGATTTCTCTCAATACAAAATTTGAACCCTCTTTTAGGAGATAATTAAAAAAAAAGTTGATGTTCATTTTCTAGTTTGTGAACAAACAGTCTAAAACCAAAGTTAAAAATCTCATACTTTAAAAATGCCTTGAAATACTCAAACTTTGAAGAAATTTTAACACTCTTAGGGGATGAATTTGGAAAAACTCTGAAATCAGTTTTGTAGTCTTTTAACGTACAGAATAAGACCGAAGTTAAAAATCTCTTACTCACACTTTAAAATTTTATTGCTCGCCATTTAAAATTTGAACCCCCTTTTAAACCCCCTTAGAGGTTGAATTTTTCTAATCGCTGAAAGAACTTTTTTCGTAAACTTTTAAGTTTCTAGCTCAAAAAAAGTGTTGCCCATACAAAGCTTACTTAACCCCCTTAGGGGTGGAATTTTCTAAAACTCTGAAAGTACTTTATTATTAATTTTAATAAGTAACATTTTGAATAGTTTTAAGTCTAGTAAAAAAAAAAGTTTTTCCCACACAACACTGGCTACCCTTCTTAAGGATCTTAAGGATCCCCTTAGGGATGGAGTTTTCTAAAACGCTGAAAGTTCTTTTTTAGTATTCTAATAAGTAATCTTTTTGCAAAGTTTTAAGTCTAACTCAAAAAAAAGTGTTGCCCATGCAAAGCTTGCTCTCCTTTTTAACCCTATTAGGGGTGGAATTTTCTAAAACGATTTGTATTCTTTTTTTGTATTTTAATAAGTAATCTTTCTACAAAGTTTCAAGTCTCTAACTCAAAAACATAAACTTTCCCTGATAAAAACTTTGCACCCCTTTTTATCCCCCTTAGGGATAGATTTTTTCAAAACGCTGAAAGTCTTTTTTTTTGTATTTTTATAAGTAATCTTTCTACAAAGTTTTAAGTGTCTAGCTCAGAAAAAGTGTTCCCCATACAAACCTTGCACCCTTTTTTAACCCCCTTAGGGAATGATTTTTGTAAAACGCCTAATGTAGTATTTTTCATGTTCTAATAAGTAATTTTTCGTCAAAATTTTAAGTCTCTATTAAAAAAAAATATGTTTTTCCCATACAAACTTTGCACCCTATTTTACCCCCTTAGGGGTGAAATTTTCCAAAACTCTGAAAGTACTTTCTTTGTATTTAAATAATCTTTCTACAAAGTTTTAGGACTCTAGCTAAAAAAAATAGTTTCCCACATACAAACTTTGCACCCCTATTTTAGCCCCCTATTTTTAGGGGTAGAATTTTCTAAAACGCTGAAAGTACTTAATTTGTATTCTGATGTCTAATCTTTCTACAAAGTTTTAAGTCTCTATTTAAAAAAAAAATTGTTTCCCCCATACAAAATTTGCACCCCTATTTTACCCCCTTAGGGGTAGATTTTTTTAAAACACTGAATCTAGGTACTTTATTTGTATTCTAATGAATAATTTCTCTACAAAGTTTTAAGTCTCTATTTAAAAAAAAGTAGTTTTTCCCATACAAACTTTGCACTCTATTTTACCCCTTTAGGGGTAGAATTTTCTAAAACCCTGAAAGTTCTTTATTTGTATTCTAATGACTGATCTTTCTACAAAATTTTAAGTCTCTATTTAAAAAAAAAATTTTCCCCCATACAAACCTTGCACCCCTATTTTACCCCCGTAGGGGTGGAATTTTCCAAAACGCTGAAAGTGTTTCATTTGTATTCTAATAACTAATTTTTCTACAACGTTTAAGTCTATAGCTCAAAAAAAAAAAGGTTCTCCCATACAAATTTTGCACCCACATTTTACCCCCTTAGGGGTAGAATTTTCAAAAATCCCTTTTTATCCCTAGCCCACGTTATAAAAGCAACATACTGTGCAAAAATCAACTCTCTAATATTAGTAGTTTCGGCTGTGCGTTGATGAGTGAGTGAGTGAGTGATTGAGTGAATAAGTCAGTCAGGACATAGGCATTTATTATGTATAAATAGATAGAAGTTAATGAAACTCCCATTCAAATATCTCAAAAAATTATGAAGCTACATCCGTTTTAATGTCGCTTGTTAGAGTGAGAAAACGATGAGGGACTGTGACGTCAATATACTCGAGCGTCATAGTAAAAAACAATCGTTTCATATGAAGGTGCGTTTTGCGGAAAAGGGACAGAACATACCCCCTCTTAAAACTTTGGACTCTTATAACTTAATCATTGCCTATATAACCTCTTGCTTTGTTTTTTTCTCCATTTGACTATATTTATTTTAAATTCTTTTTCGAGAAAATACATTATGATTATTTACCATATTTTCGATTCCTGAGCTATAACCACGAACTTCGGAATTCGAAAATATTCGGGTATCTCTATCTCTATCGCACTAACCATACTCGAGTGACAGGGATGCAAATATATGAACATTGAGTATCGGTTTTCGTGGTAGCGCCGCAGGTACTTTGGCTGAATGCGCCGAGCGCGTGCCATTGTCATTCAAAAAAAACAAATTCGTGTTAATTATATTGTTCAAATTTGTTAATTTCATTTATTGAAATTACGACATAAAACGACATTTGCGCATATAAGTTCTCATATCAGAATCGAATATTTTTTTATGGTTTATATTTTAGCATTTGTCTCGTAAAGGTCTATCGTAGACGGGATTTAAATTATTAATAAGTGAAAGGCAAAGCAATTCCGCCATTTTGACGAAAATTTGACGTTTCTTATAGCTGACAGTTGGAGCAGCGTTTGATTTCAATAAAAATAAATGAAAAATTAAATGAAGTCGTATATTTCGGAAAATTAATTAACTGTCGTAGTCGGATAAAAACTATCCTAAGTTGCAGCTAGAATAATAATGTACCTATATAAAATGTTTCATATTTTTCCGTTCATGGGATGCTGAGAACATTCGAACCGCGCAAAGCTTAGTTTCAAACTGGCTGATTCTTTTTTTAATTTAGAGATTTATTATAAGTGGAGATGTTAGGAAGAATCGAGAATTATTTTTTAGAGGATGTGACATTCATAAGATAAATACTAGGAAATAATTTAAATTGATAGCAGTAAGTACTAGGTTAAGTAGAGTTCAAAAGTCATTTGTGGGGCTCTGTACACGCGACTACAACAAGTTACCAGACCATAATTGTAAGGAAAACTTTTAAAAATAGAGCTTATTACAGATTGGACGAATATTTACCAGATAAGGATATATGGACAAATGTCAATGCCATTACTTAAGTTACTTCTCGTATAAAACTATGTATGTACTTAACATTCAAAAAGTGTTCGCCATGAATTTATTTTGAATAAATGATTTTGAAATTTGAAATTTGGAGTCGCAAGAGCTGTTGCTCGAGGGTAGATGTGGACACCTAAGGGGCGAGTTGGCTATATGTTTAAATTCCAGTCCCACCTCTCTACCCCCCCCCCCCCCTTCTTGTTTATGGTTTGTTTTGTTTTTAATTTGTTTGCACTTGCCATCCGAACCAAACCGAATCCGGACCCGGACCGAATTCGAACAGTTTATTTTTATAAATAATACCAAGAATTTATAAAACATGTAATTTAACACACAATAGATGATGATTTATTATAATTGTAGTCAATCATTTATAATATACAAATGTTAAATTGTAAATAAATACTTCTATTCAGAAATATTTGTTTATGAAGTTGTCACCACTGCAATATAGCGGCAGATTAAAATAAAGCTAAACAATGCTTTTATGAAAAATGTATGAACCAAAAAAGTACGCTAAAGAGTGCGTTTTTGGGCCATAGAGCATAGAGTTTTTCGACGACTTTGAGAGTTTTATTAGTGGTGTCATTGTATTTGAGCTACAGCCAATGACAGATAACGGTACAGGAGTAGAAAATAGTATTTTTTCTACTCCTTTACCGTTATCTGTCATTTAAATAGGCTGTAGCTCAAATACAATGACACCACTAATAAGTCGTCGAAAAACTCTATGCTCTATGGCCCAAAAACGCACTGTTTAGCGTACTTTTTTGGTTCATACATTTTTCATAAAAGCACTGTTTAACTTTTTTTAAATCGGCCGCTATATTGCAGTGGTGCCAACTTCATAAACAAATATATCGAAATAAAAGTATTTATTTACGATTCACCATTTGTATATTACAAATTATTTACTACAATTATAATTAATCATCATCTATTGTGTGTTAAATTACATGTTCTATAAATTGTTGGTATTATTTATAAAAATAAACAGTTCGAATTGGCAAGTGCAAACAAATTAAAAACAAAACAAACCATAAGCAAGAGCTGTCACATTTCCGATTTCCCACCAAAATACAGTTCAAAATTAAAAGACAAAAGATGATAAACTATTAGTCCTAAACTATTAAGATTTTATTCGTGTTTGTGAAGACAAAAGTGTGCGTTTCTTTTAAAATGGTCGAAGTAATTAATAACTGCACTCCTGAAGAAATTGCGTGAGTAGCAAAAGTACGAATAGAAAACTTGCTGCCTGAAAAGTATAACTATTCTGTAGTCTGCTATTTATTTAAAATTTGTCGTAGAAAAAGTATTGTATGCAACAACGGTGCATAACTGGTCTAAAAACGCTCGTGGCATCTTTTATCGCGATGCTCGCCAAGGCTCGCAACGCAACTCACGCCACTCGCCTTTTAAGACCCTTCTTATACAACAGTTGTATAATAGTATAGTATTTTAGCGGCCGATTAAAAAAAAAGTTAAACAGTGCTTTTATGAAAAATGTATGAACCAAAAAAGTACGCTAAACAGTGCGTTATTGGGCCATAGAGCATAGAGTTTTGCGACGACTTATTAGTGGTGTCCTTGTATTTGAGCTACAGCCTATATAAATGACAGATAACGGTACAGGAGTAGAAAAAATGTATTAATTGTTGCTGTCGGATAAAAACTATCCTAAGTCGCAGTCAGGATAATAATCTACCTACAATAGTACATTTCGATGCTAGTGCGGAAAGTATGTCATTACTTCACGAGCGCAGAGATATCTTGCCACGAGCCGTAGTAGGCGAGTGGTAAGACTCGGGACGAGTGAAGAATGACATTTCCGCACGTGTATCGAACGACGTTTTTTAATACAGTTGCGAAAAAATAAGAAAAACAACAAGTAAAAACAGTATTAATAAAAAAAAACTTTTTGAACAACTTCATTACTTTTCAACTGTATTAACTACAATGATGTTACAGAATTAATATAAAAGTTTCAAATTCTTTACTTGTTGTTTTTCTTATTTTTTCGCAACTGTATTAAAAGCGTCGTTCGATACACGTGGAAAAGTAAAAAGCACTAGTGCGCAAAATACAACTTTGCGCACGATTTGCAGCAACAAAAAGTACCACTTTTTGAGCAACTGTATTAAAAAAAATCATGTTCTTCCGTTCATGGGAAGCTGAGATCATTTGTGACAAATAAAGTTTGAAATGTTACTGGCTGATTCTTTTTTTAATTTAGAGATTTATTATAAGTGTAGATTAATTTGTACAGGAACGAAGCGGCTCTCACTTGTTATACCTGCCCATTTTAGCCCTAATTTTTCACTAGACCTAATGCATTTTTTCTTAAATAATAAACTTTATAGGATTATTGCAAAACAAACCTAACCTAAGCTAATGACTTCTACTTGATGATATTCAAAGAAAACCCGAAAAGTTCACTGTTTCGATTACATTAGGGCTAAAGTTGTTAGGTCTAACAAGGGAGACCCAAACAAAGCATCTAATACCTTTTGATCTGTCTACGTCTCTCCAATGAATCGCTTCTGAAATGCTGTAACCTGCGTTTGTAAAAGACCTTCGTCTTGCTAAAACTCGTGCTTGGAAAGCCAAATGACCAACAAATATTTTTTGTACTCGACGATTAAAATATGTGTATTAAGGTTTCATAGAGAATACTGCAACGTCACTCTTTTCATCGTTGAATAGTCTGTTACTTCCGAAACAACCGAAATAGCTGTTTCGATACGCTCTAGACAATCGGAAAAAATTTGATAATAGAACTAAAATAAATTCGACCAATCACGTGGCTGCTTTACCGAACTGTAATGAATTGGACCAATAGAATCGCTTTGATTATTGAGTTTACTCGTTGATGTCGTACGCCCGTTCATGTCTTTTAAGATATCAACGAGCGTACGAGCGATAGGCTGCACTTCGTTTCAACAGTATCGAGTTTGTTTAATTAGTTCAGTTGACTCGTAGAAAATTAATTTTAATGAACTCGTACAAAAAGTATTGTTCACAATAGTGTTATAAAATCAAGCTTTTTAATCTCGTACCTTACTTAGGCCACTCAGCAAGCTTCGTGGTCTAAACACGGTACTCGACTAAAAAGCTCTCTATTATAACACGATTGTGAAAAATACTATTTGGATACGTTCTACTAGCCGCAAAGAGATCGTTAGTGTGGTCGCCACACAACGAGTATTCCATTTGACTTTGTTGGGTTTTACTTTGATTCACATAATACCTATCTACATATACATTATTGATCTAGACTTCACTGATTTAAAATAAACTATCACCCTTTAAAAAAAGTAAGTTGGTAGGTATCTAAAACAGTTACGTATCAGGTAAATATTTAATAGCCATGTTCAACCAGGCTTGCAGCTATCAGATAAATATGAGTACCTACCATTATTATTAATGTCTAAAGTATTTAGGTAGGTACTTAAATGCTCGTACTTTTCAGTAGATTGGGTTGATTTGGTGCAATTTTATTTACGTAAACAAAATCATTTTAACGCAGTTTTTCATACCGATACTCGTTAAATATGATAAAACGGATCATGATTTTCTTGATTTTTCCACCATTTTTATTTTGTACACAACCTTTATTTGTGAGTTCATATTTATATTTTCCAGCTTTAATATCTTGCTGAGTTACCTTACCTGTAGAAATTTATATTCCGATTGTTTGATTTCAGGGACCGTTTGATTTGGTGATAACTTCGTTCAGCGTGTGTTCTGGGCCAAAAACCAGAGATTGCACTTCATCAAAAGTAAATGTAACGGGTCAAACCACCGTCTACATGAATATTCAAGTAACAAAACCCGTCGCTCCTACAAAGGTAGGTACCTAATCCAGTTCTAATAGTGGGATTCTTGAATTCCTCAATATTGTCGGACCGACAATCTGCCTGTATTTTTTTGGTTTTTGTATATCCAAGGAAAAGGAAAGTGAAATTCCGCTATGGGAAGGGAAAAGGGGAGGGTACTTTTTTGTCAGAGAGATCGCGCACTCTTATCTTGCTTGTGACGGGAAGGTGCGGGGGGTGTGTGTCCGCGTGGGCTCGCCCTTCGGGCCTTCGCCCCTCGGGCTCGCGTAGAGAGCGAGCTCTGAAGGGACGCTTCGGGCCTTCGGCCCTACGCGGAGCTCGGCCTTCGGCCTTCGCGTACCTGGAAGCTCACCTTCGGGCCTTCGGCCCTCAGGTTCGCTTAAAGACACTTGGGGGGCGTAGGGTTTCCGCTAGCGCGCTCTGAAGGGACGCTTCGGGCCTTCGGCCCTACGCGGAGCTCGGCCTTCGGCCTTCGCCTGCCACGAAGCTCACCTTCGGGCCTTCGGCCCTCAGGTTCGCTTTTAACACACTCGGGGGTTAGTGAGTGGTAGCACAACCTTAAACTCCCGCAGTTCGGCCTACGGCCTCGCAGGACGCTTCGGGCCTTCGCGGAGCTCAGCCTTCGGCCTTCGCGTACCTGGAAGCTCACCTTCGGGCCTTCGGCCCACAGGTTCGCTTAAAGACACTTGGGGGGCGTAGGGTTTCCGCAAGCGCGCTCTGAAGGGACGCTTCGGGCCTTCGGCCCTACGCGGAGCTCGGCCTTCGGCCTTCGCCTGCCACGAAGCTCACCTTCGAGCCTTCGGCCCTCAGGTTCGCTTTTAACACACTCGGGGGTTAGTGAGTGGTAGCACAACCTTAAACTCCCGCAGCTCGGCCTACGGCCTCGCAGGACGCTTCGGGCCTTCGGCCCTACGCGGAGCTCGGCCTTCGGCCTTCGCGTCGCTCGGCCTCCGACCTTCGCCTACGACGAAAGACACTCGGGGGCATAGTCGCACAGTCCTATACTCCCGCAGCTCGGCCTACGGCCTACTATAATGTGGACCACATTATAGTTGTTATTTTCTAAGCCGTCCGTTCTGCAGTGCGGCGTTCTTTAGTGCGGAACGGACGGCTTAGAAAATAACAACTATACCGATGCAGTTTTCGTTCATTAACAGATTTGTTTACTTTATAATTGAATTTTTGCGCTCTCCCTGGTGGCCAAGTAGGCGTATTGTACGGTATGAAAAGTAAAAATGTGCACATAAGTATATGGCATGGCGAAGTAATAAATGAAAATCGACATCTCCACTTATAATAAATCTCTAAATTAAAAAAAGAATCAGCCAGTTTGAAACTAAGCTTTGCGCGGTTCGAATGTTCTCAGCATCCCATGAACGGAAAAATATGAAACATTTTATATAGGTACATTATTATTCTAGCTGAAACTTAGGATAGTTTTTATCCGACTGCGACAGTTAATTAATTTTCCGAAATATACGACTTCATTTAATTTTTCATTTATTTTTATTGAAATCAAACGCTGCTCCAACTGTCAGCTATAAGAACCGTCAAATTTTCGTCAAAATGGCGGAATTGCTTTGCCTTTCACTTATTAATAATTTAAATCCCGTCTACGATAGACCTTTACGAGACAAATGCTAAAATATAAACCATAAAAAAATATTCGATTCTGATATGAGAACTTATATGCGCAAATGTCGTTTTATGTCGTAATTTCAATAAATGAAATCAACAAATTTGAACAATATAATTAACACGAATTTGTTTTTTTTGAATGACAATGGCACGTGCTCGGCGCATTCAGCCAAAGTACCTGCGGCGCTACCACGAAAACCGATACTCAATGTTCACTCGAGTATGGTTAGTGCGATAGAGATAGAGATACCCGAATATTTTCGAATTCCGAAGTTCGTGGTTATAGCTCAGGAATCGAAAATATGGTAAATAATCATAATGTATTTTCTCGAAAAAGAATTTAAAATAAATATAGTCAAATGGAGAAAAAAACAAAGCAAGAGGTTATATAGGTAATGATTAAGTTATAAGAGTCCAAAGTTTTAAGAGGGGGTATGTTCTGTCCCTTTTCCGCAAAACGCACCTTCATATGAAACGATTGTTTTTTACTATGACGCTCGAGTATATTGACGTCACAGTCCCTCATCGTTTTCTCACTCTAACAAGCGACATTAAAACGGATGTAGCTTCATAATTTTTTGAGATATTTGAATGGGAGTTTCATTATCTTCTATCTATTTATACATAATAAATGCCTATGTCCTGACTGACTTATTCACTCACTCACTCACTCACTCACTCACTCATCAACGCACAGCCGAAACTACTAATCTTAGAGAGTTGATTTTTGCACAGTATGTTGCTTTTATAACGTGGGCTAGGGATAAAAAGGGATTTTTGAAAATTCTACCCCTAAGGGGGTAAAATGGGGGTGCAAAGTTTGTATGGGAGAACCTTTTTTTTTTGAGCTATAGACTTAAACTTTGTAGAAAAATTAGTTATTAGAATACAAATGAAACACTTTCAGCGTTTTGGAAAATTCCACCCCTACGGGGGTAAAATAGGGGTGCAAGGTTTGTATGGGGGAAACATTTTTTTTTTAAATAGAGACTTAAAACTTTGTAGAAAGATCAGTCATTAGAATACAAATAAAGAACTTTCAGGGTTTTAGAAAATTCTACCCCTAAAGGGGTAAAATAGAGTGCAAAGTTTGTATGGGAAAAACTACTTTTTTTTAAATAGAGACTTAAAACTTTGTAGAGAAATTATTCATTAGAATACAAATAAAGTACCTAGATTCAGTGTTTTAAAAAAATTTTCCCCTAAGGGGGTAAAATAGGGGTGCAAATTTTGCATGGGGGAAACAATATTTTTTTTAAATAGAGACTTAAAACTTTGTAGAAAGATTAGTCATCAGAATACAAATTAAGTACTTTCAGCGTTTTAGAAAATTCTACCCCTAAAAATAGGGGGCTAAAATAGGGGTGCAAAGTTTGTATGTGGGAAACTATTTTTTTTAGCTAGAGTCCTAAAACTTTGTAGAAAGATTATTTAAATACAAAGAAAGTACTTTCAGCGTTTTGGAAAATTTCACCCCTAAGGGGGTAAAATAGGGTGCAAAGTTTGTATGGGAAAAACATTTTTTTTCTTAATAGAGACTTAAAATTTTGACGAAAAATTACTTATTAGAACATGAAAAATACTACATTCGGCGTTTTACAAAAATCATTCCCTAAGGGGGTTAAAAAAGGGTGCAAGGTTTGTATGGGGAACACTTTTTCTGAGCTAGACACTTAAAACTTTGTAGAAAGATTACTTATAAAAATACAAAAAAAAAGACTTTCAGCGTTTTGAAAAAATCTATCCCTAAGGGGGATTAAAAGGGGTGCAAAGTTTTTATCAGGGAAAGTTTATGTTTTTGAGTTAGAGACTTGAAACTTTGTAGAAAGATTACTTATTAAAATACAAAAAAAGAACACAAATCATTTTAGAAAATTCCACCCCTAATAGGGTTAAAAAGGAGAGCAAGCTTTGCATGGGCAACACTTTTTTTTGAGTTAGACTTAAAACTTTGCAAAAAGATTACTTATTAGAATACTAAAAAAGAACTTTCAGCGTTTTAGAAAACTCCATCCCTAAGGGGATCCTTAAGATCCTTAAGAAGGGTAGCCAGTGTTGTGTGGGAAAAACTTTTTTTTTTACTAGACTTAAAACTATTCAAAATGTTACTTATTAAAATTAATAATAAAGTACTTTCAGAGTTTTAGAAAATTCCACCCCTAAGGGGGTTAAGAAAGCTTTGTATGGGCAACACTGTTTTTGAGCTAGAGACTTAAAAGTTTACGAAAAAAGTTCTTTCAGCGATTAGAAAAATTCAACCTCTAAGGGGGTTTAAAAGGGGGTTCAAATTTTAAATGGCGAGCAATAAAATTTTAAAGTGTGAGTAAGAGATTTTTAACTTCGGTCTTATTCTGTACGTTAAAAGACTACAAAACTGATTTCAGAGTTTTTCCAAATTCATCCCCTAAAAGAGTGTTAAAATTGGTTCAAAGTTTGAGTATTTCAAGGCATTTTTAAAGTATGAGATTTTTAACTTTGGTTTTAGACTGTTTGTTCACAAACTAGAAAATGAACATCAACTTTTTTTTTAATTATCCCCTAAAAGAGGGTTCAAATTTTGTATTGAGAGAAATCATTTTCTAAGACGATAAAAAGTTCTACTCGGACGAAGTCGCGGGCAACAGCTAGTTTTATTATAAATTCTTCGATGTTTGTTTTAAAGAAACTGTAGCGTTAAACTAGCGCTATTTTTATAACGTTCTAAAGACCTGGTCTTATAGCCTGCTCTACTGACTCGCCGCGACCAATAGTTTTTGAATCCTACCAATACGTCGAGTCAGACATACCTCCCGTCCCCTATAATTTTACATTACAAGGTTATGTCTATAAGCGCATCCAGACGATCCCGCAGGCTGTCCGCGGCGTAACGCACGCTATATGATAGAGCGGAATAGAAAGATGAATGACCTTATATTTGTCGCTCTATCTTATAGCATGCAAGACTGCAGTCGCGGTTTATTGCCTCATTACATTTTAGGGGAAGATTGTGACGTCATCCAACGGTAAAGAGCTGGCAAGGTTTCAAATGAATAAACCTTGCGAACATTTATTTCTCCGTCCCTTACTTGAATCTATGTACAATGCCACAAAGACCTGCCTAATTCTAAAGGTAAGCCAAAAAAACCTACAATCAAGCGTTTACAATTATCATGATGAAGCTTTTTAGATCTTTCAGATTTTTATTTTTGTTTTCCCCTCATAGTTACTTTTCTGTTTAAGGGAGACTATTCGAAAAATATTGACATTGGACTAATTGCGAATAACTACTTCGGCGGTAGTTTTTTCTACGGGAACATTACTTTTCGGTCTCAGCTCTACAACGAGGAGTGCAATTTTTCCTGTACCATTTTAAAAGTTGTAATGACACCAAAGAAATAGTAACATCTAGTAGGTATAATTATGTTGCCCCACAATTTCTATTATGAATGTTAACACGAATTAACACCTTTATTTAGGTAAGTATTTTAAGTTTTCGAAAAATTGACAAATTTCAATAAGATGTAGAAAAAAGTCTTTAAAAAAATGTTTATAGGTTTTATCGGAACCAGTCAATCGTTTTGCCGGTTTTTTAACACGAAAAAAGATTAGAGGATAATAAAGCTACAGTAGACGGCAAACTTCGTGCGCAAATGACCTTGCCTGCGCAAAGGCGAATTGTACGTGCAAGCTGCCCCCCCACTTCCCCTCATTTGCGCACGAAGTTTGCCGTCTACTGTAAACAAAATATCAAATCTTCAGGAGCTTCTTATTATTTCATGAATAGGTATAATATGGAGAAGAGTACCTACGTTTTTTTGTTAATCTATGCCTCAATATATAAATAATTACATGTAAAGCAGTTTTTATTACTTTTATTTACTTGTACCATGCAGATAGCGGAGTGGTGTAGAGTGTGGTGTGGTGTACGTATTGTAAATCAGCCCTGAGCCCTAATCGGAAGGCACTCCTTCATAAGCGATGCACTGTCTATACCTCATTGAATTTTAACAGACAAATTGGTCTACGTTTCTTCGTTTATCTAAGATATCAGAATTTGCGCTTTGAGAACCACATACTAAATGTTGTGAGTAACTGCTTCTATCGCCTTAAAGTCCTATATAATATACGTGATTAACTTAGTGTCGATTTGCGTGTCGACCTATGTGAATCGCTTATCTCCATCTCCACTTATAATAAATCTCTAAATTAAAAAAAGAATCAGCCAGTTTGAAACTAAGCTTTCTGTGGTACGAATGTTCTCAGCATCCCATGGACGGAAAAATATGAAACATTTTATATAGGTACATTATTAGGTATTCCAGCTGCAACTTAGGATAGTTTTTATCCGACTGCGACAATTAATTTATTTTCCGTAATATACGACTTCATTTAATTTTTCATTTATTATTCTTAAAGTATATCGCCGCCACATCTGTCAGCTAAAAGAAACGTCAAAATCACAGTAATAAGAAATACTACGGACAAATGGCGGAATTGCTTTGCCTTTCTTTCGCCTATTAATAATTTTAATCCCGTCTACGATATACATTGACGAGACACATAGGTACCAAAAGCAAATATAAAATTAATCGATTTTGATATGCGAACTTATATGCGCAAATGTCGAATTAAGGCGTAATTTGTACAAATGTAACAACAAATTCGAACAATATAAACTTGGTTTTTTTGAATGGCACGCGCGCGCGCTCTTTGCGTATTCAGCCAAACCACGAAAACTGAAACTCGAAGTTCGTATATCTGAGGGCCTACCGCGAACGGCATTCGAAGTTTTCCTTCTCTGTCGCACTTATGTACGAACTTGTAAGTATGACAGAGAGGGGAAACTTCGAATGCCTTTCGCGGTAGGCCCTCTGCATTCCTGTAATTGGTTAGTGCGATAGAGATAGAGATACCCGAATATTTTCGAATTCCGAAGTTCGTGGTTTAAAAGAAAATACGGATGTCGGATAGATCTAAATTAATATTTTATGTGTGAATATGGTTAAAATTATTTGGAAATACTATTGTTGTTATTGTTTTAGTATATTTGACTACCTTTAAGTTTAATATTGTACGTCCGAAATGGGCAAGCTGTTGGACTTTATTTTACCCAAAACAACTAAATGTACACAGTTCTGACAATAGAGAATTCTTATTTTATCTTATCTTATCGAAAATAGGGATGTAGACACTAAACAAAATAATCATAATGTTGTATTATCTCGAAAAAAAAACAACGCAAGAGGCTATATAGGTAATCACTAAGTTATAAGTGTATAAAGTTTTAAGAGGGGGTTTGTTGCGTCTCTTTTCCGCAAAACGCACCTTTATAATGAAACGATTGTTTTTTACTATGACGCTCGAGGATCGTGACGTCACGGTCCCTGATCGTTTTCTCACTCTAACAAGCGACATTAAAACGGTTGTACCTAGCTTCGTAATTTTTTGAGATATTTGAATGAGTTTTTCGTTTCTTCTTTCTTTTGAAGTGAGTCTACAGCTACACATCTATTTGGAAGACAAGCGGAAATAATCCATACTATCCATACTAATAATCCATACTTCCATACTAATATTATAAATGCGAAAGTGTGTCTGTCTGTTACCTCTTCACGCCTAAACCGCTGAACCGATTTAGATGAAATTTGGTATACAAATAGTTTGAGCCCCGGGGAAGGACAAAGGGTAGTTTTTATATCTGAGGGGCTGAAATTGGGGGTGGAAATTTGTATGGAGCTACTTAAACCGCTGCACCGATTTAGATGAAATTTGGTATATAAATAGTTTGAGTCCCGGGGAAGGACATATAATAGGTTTTATCCCGGAAATGCTCCCCTAAGGGGGTGAAAAGGGGGGGCTCCCCCCGGTGAAAATTTGGATGTAATCTATTTTGATGAGATTTGGTGTAGATATAGGTTAAGTCCTGGGAAAGGACATGGGATAGTTTTTACCCCAGAAATCATCCCCCAAGGGGGTGAAATTAGGGGTGAAAATTCGGATGGAACCCATTTTAATACAATTTGGTATAGAGATATAGCTTGAGTCCTGGGAAAGGACATAGGATAGATTTAGTTTCGGAAATCACTCCCTAAGGGGGTGAAATGGGGGGTGAAAATTTGGATGAATCCCGTTTAGATGAAATTTGGTATAAAGGTCGTTTGAGGCCCGAAGAATGATATTAGATAGTTTTTATCCCGAAAATCATTCCCTAAGGGTATGAAATAGGGGGTGAAAGTTTGGATAAAATCCATGTACCTAGATGAAATTTGGTATAGAGATAATTTGAGACCCTTCGAAGGATATAGAATAGTTTTTGCCTCGGAAATCATCCCTTAAGATGGTAAGTAGAACTTTGTTTGCATTATATGTTCTAAGTATAAGTTCTACGCGGACGAAGTCGCGGGCAACAGCTAGTGTTCAAATAAACTTCATGCTTGCAGTCAGTAAAAACGCCTCTGTTTACTGAGGCGTTTTTGGTAGCTTAAATTAGCCTTGTGAAAATTGAGTCAAATCAAAAACTTTTATATTTTTGTTTATGCGACTGTTTGTGTTCTAAATAAATTTAAAAAAAACTATATTTGGAAGCGATTTAATGTCTCATGGTAAATCATTTTCATTTAAAATTGTTTCGGTTTTTGTACGTATGCTAAAAGCGATGATGAAGACAAAAAACGACGTCGATATTAAGAATTATTCAAAATTGACTGCATTTTAAAGAGACTATCTGTTGGTCATCAGAGTAAAAAATCGAAAGTTTTAACAGCTGACAACGTTGAACAATTCATTAACGATGCTCCAGATCAGCAATATATTGCTACTAAAATCTATTTATTGTTCATCTTTGTTATATTCATTACAATGACTGGATGATATCGTCGGGTGACAAGCAAGTCACTACCAAAACTGTCACTGCTCTTCAAAACCTCGTATCTCGGTACGTAGTCGATATCGAGATACGACTTTTGATTTAAGTAGGTATTTGTTACTTAGTGAGGTTTGCTTACTCACCCGACGATACATTTCTATTAACGTGTGATTTTGTTCGTAGGTTGCTCTTATATTCGGGATTTCCGGCGCATGCAGGCGTGAGGAACTTGCAAATATAACACTAAAGGACGTCGAAACTCACGGAAATATGCTGTTAGTTAAAATACCCAACACAAAAAACAACATTCCTAGATCTTTTACCGTAGATGGGCCGTTTGCCGAAATCATAAGAAAATACCAACGTCAACGTTCACCGAAAGGCAAAAATAACAAGTGTTTCCAAAATTATCAAAAGGGAAAGTGCACTGCTCAAGCAATCGGCATTAATAAATTTGGGAATATGCCCAAAGAAATCGCCAGATTTTTAAATTTGCCAGGTGCTGACCTATATACTGGTCATACCTTTAGAAGAACCTCTGCCACGTTACTCGCTGATTCTGGCGCAGATATCACAACATTGAAAAGGCATGGCGGTTTGAGATCGAGTAACGTCGCAGAAGGATACATAGAAAACTCCGTTGACAACAAACTAAAAATAGGGTAACAAATAGCACAGTCGATCCATATAAGGCGTTGATTTTGAACCTCAACCAGGTCCCTCCCATACTTACGACAATTTTGAACCTCAGCCAGGCTCCTCTAACTCTGTGACGCAGCTTAGTAGGCAAGATTCGGAGCCAGAATCGTCTCAAATAAGCGAAACTAATAACACTATAAATCAAACCCTAAATTTACCCGAAATAGTAGTTTATGCTACTGATACATAATGAGAGGCCTTAAAATACGAGTGTGGTTTTATGAAACGAGCGTCAGCGAGTTTCATAATAGGATCACACGAGTGTTTTAAGGCCTAATTATGTACAGTTGCATACACTACTTTATCTAAACACATATGATAAGTACTCTAAGATGGGTTCAGAAGCCGTAGGAAAATGACCTGCATTGCTACGAGTGCTACCTGTACGTTATCTTTGAAAAAAAAAGTGAGAAAAAATTAAAAAAAAAGAAAAAAACTGAAAAAAAATAAAAAAAAAGAAAAAAAGTGAAAAAAATTTGAAAAAAAAGAAAACAAAAGTGAAAAAAAGTAATAAATTTAGAAAAAGTAAAAAAAGGTGAAAAAACTAAAAAACAGCAAAAAAAGTGAAAAAAAAGTTTGATAAAATTAAAAAAAAGTTAAAAAAAAGTGAAATAAGCAATAAAAGTGAAAAAAAGTAAAAAATAGTTTAAAAAATTATAAAAAAGTTAAATATAGTAAAATACAATAAAAAAGTCAAAAAAATGCAAAAAAAATTAAAGGAATAAATAAAAAATGTACATAAGTTAAAAAAAAAGAAGTGGAAAAAATAGTAAAAAAAGTAAGAAACGTAAAAAAAAATTAAAAGGTAAATTAAAAAACATAATAAATTGACGTTTCGTATCGATAACTGTTTTAATATCTATAGATACTAGAATATAGACCCACTTGAGTTTTGACAGCTGTTCCAATTTTAAACTCATAACGATACCAAAATCTGTACTGTAATAACTTAACAGTACAGATTTTACCTACTACCACAGACAAGAAAGTTGTCATAGTAAAATTGGTTGTCATAGGAAAATAATGACATATTTTCCGCACTTGTATCAAAATGTACTATTATGCAAGTTGCACAAAAGTTCCCCACGTAAAGTCTCTACAAAGTAACGATATTGACTTGACAGAACCTTTCAAAATGTTAATTCTAGCAATGTGCCTTTTGCAACTTGCACAAAACTTTCACACGTAATGTCTCTGCAATATATATAGTAACTTAACAAAAATTACAATAATACAGTTCTGCTCATGTTGTATTTGGAACTTGTGGGTAACTTATTATCGTACGTTTTAACAACTTACATTTGAGCTAAATGGGCAAGTTGCAAATGACATGAAAAGTTTGGCCGTTACAGCTTTGCCCCGAGCTTTCTCGCAGCTTGCCATAACGTTGCAATCTTGCATTTGTAACTTACAGCTTCCCAAATGTTAATTTCGGGAATGTTATAGCAACTTTCGCTTGCTCAGTGGGACCTATTCATTGACATTGACATAACAAACATAAGGTGCTCTGTACAGACTGGCGTTTAATTGACTACATACGGTAAATCGAAAATTATTGTGTACGTATCTTGTAGTGGCTAGAATTAATATACGAATATCACTGAAAAAATATTTAACCTGTGGCCCGTTTCACGGTACAATTTACAAGCGGAAGTATCTTTCTATCAAGAAGTTAGAAAGAGACTTCCGCTCGTAAATTGTGTTCCGTCAGGTCTACTTTCAATTGATAATAAATTAAACTTGGTTCTCATTAGATATAACTTATATTTTTAATAGTATAATGGAAACAATGACGTGAGGATAGCTTGCTTCCCTTGACATGCATAGTGCATAAATTGACCACATACTATAGATTAATTAATTACACTAAAATTAGCAGCGTGAATGTAGGAATCCCTCAAGGTTCGGCGTTAGGAAATTCCCTTTTCCTAACGTTTATGAACGACCTTCCCGCTGCCAACACAGCTGGTCTCTCTGTCCTATTCGCGGACGATACCACAGTGGTTGTCAGCGCGCGCACTTCTGAACAGCTTGGAGAGAAGATACATGACGGATGTGATCAACTACAGAGGTGGTTTGCTACCAACGACTTACTCTTAAATATAACAAAATCCAACGTCATGGTCTTCTCGGGGCGCCAAATTGCGATTCCTCCGTGCGTAGCAAACAGCCCGATGCCGATAATAAATAAATGTAGGTTCCTGGGCTTCACTCTGGACTCTCACCTTAACTGGAAGTGCCATGTAGACAAACTATGTGATAGATTGAGTAGTGCAGTCTTTGCTTTGCGTAAACTAAAACCTATGGTATCAGACGATGCCATGAAGCAGGTTTATTTTGCTAATTTTCATTCGCTGATGTCCTACGGTACGCTCATTTGGTGAAACTCAACGGATGCCAACAGAGTGCTGCTTATGCAGAAACGTGCCGTACGTGCGATGATTGGGGCAAAATCGAGGACTTCGTGTAGAGGCCACTTCCCAACGCACGGTATTATGACGCACTACTCACTCTATATATTTGAAATTATAATGTTTGTAAGGAATAATTTTTCCTCGTTCGATACCGTAAATGTGATTGGCAAAACACTTCGCCACACTGGGCGTTTGAGAACAGTTCCCCGTCGCATGGCACTTGCAGAAAAGAACCCGCGTGTCATTGGGCCTACCTACTACGAGCGACTACCCGCTGATCTTAGACTGGAACCATCTGACGAAGCATTTAGACGCCGCCTGAAATACCTTTTATTGGAAAATCCATTATACTCAGTTAAAGTGTATATGGATCTTGATCTGACATGTTAAATTATTATTTTTACCTATTTACATTTGTTTTAATATGATTTGACATTAAATATCACCTATATTCTAATGCACATTACACTATATTGTAAATTGAATGACGATACCTAGTGGTTGACATATTTGTTCTTTTGATTTTGTTTTATTTTTATATTTACTCGTTATTGAGTAAATTTGTTGACATTGTATTAATTTAATATTATATCTTTATTTTTTCTTTGTTTTTGACAATCGTGATAAATAATCTTATTTTTTTGGACATGAAAGCAAATTTGTAATGTATTTTTTTATCATGAAATAAATAATCTAATCTATTAAATACTGACCGAAAAAGTATGAATGAGGAAAGAAAGCCTGATATATTCGCTATATAATACCATTATAGATAAATAAAAAAGAGGATGTTCTTCTCCGTAAATGTTTATTAACTAAGTGGTTTCCAAATCGTCTCTGCCTTATAAAGGGTTAAAAACGATTAAAAAATAATCCCTTACCAGGTTTTGATATGAGGCAGCCGAAACGGCCTAACAAATTCATAAACCTCACAAGCATTTTTTTTTAATAAGATGCCGGGATTTTGGTCATCTCCAGACTAAAATTTTTACTCAATATCCCTCCGTGTTGCATCGTAAAATCCGATCACTGATTATATTTACAAACAAATAAATAAATTAAATTATTATTTTAATCGAACGGACAAGCTTCTTCGTGGTCTAGACTAACGCAGTACATGCCTCGACACCTGAAAGAGAGATACACAAGGCAACATTAGAAACTATGATAACGCTCATCAAAGCAAGAAAAGGTAAACGTCTCAATGCTTGACACTTCAATTGTTCACCTTTATTGCTGTTAATTATGATAATGGGCCAGTGTCGAGCAATGGGGGATGTTTACCATAATTAGTGTTGAGAGAACTCAAATTGAAGTATTTTATCACTAATTGCTTCAGTGGCTATACTGAAAAGGTGATGAAACTGCCATGCGGTCTGCAACTAAAAAGCCGGTCAAGTGCGAGTCTGTCTCGCGCACCGAGGGTTCCGTACAAACTTTCACCACGCTTTATTAAGAAAAAAATCTATGTTGGTTTTCCAGGGATCATTCTTTATCAAGTGAACCGATTTGTATAATTCTTTTTTTATTTGCTAGGAGGTACTGTCAGAATACTTCCATACAATTTTGAAGGAAAAAATTCAACACAAAAAATTTACCACTACAGAAAAAAAACTGTTTTAGAATGTGCAGTTCAAGCCCTCTCATATGTTACCCCACTTGGCCTACTAACTAAACTTTTAGTTTTTGCCCCCCCCTCTTATCCGTCTTTTTTTATAGAAATTAAAAATATATATTTAAATTTTTCATTTTCCATATAGGTGGATTAGCTTTGTATATTTGTTTTGTATACATTCAAATTAATAGCATTATTAGTTCCTGAGATATTTAACTTTGTGACAGACAGACAGACGGACGGAGTAGATTCCGTTTTTACCTTTTTTGGTCCGGTACCCTAAAAAACAGTTTTGTCATAATAAAATTATGAAGCGACGTCCTGAGACCCCGCGTTTGAATTCAGTTTTAGATTTTTTTATTTCATCATATACCTATAAAACAATAAAAAAAAATCGTTTTGTACTGGAAATATCGGCAGATAGAAAATGGGTAGACCTGTATAATCCTAGGAGTCTTGTCAATTGCGAATCGCGATCATTTTAGCGAATTCCACATTCCACCCTGAAAGCTGAAATCATAGTTCTGTTCGGTAACCAAAGCTTGTATATGAATATTTTCATACATTGGACTACAATACCTCTCCAAATGGAGAAAAGAGCTATCGTTAACAAATTACGACATCGTGCCATTATCCGATAAGATTGGGATATCTAAGATTAAGCACATCCAAACGTCCGAGCACGGCGGACTGTATGAGCGGTACCAAGTTATAAGATATAGCGAGATGGGGATAAAGGTTTCTTTGCCGGACGCCGTGTATCCTGCAACTGTCCACACGGGCTAGAATGAGGCGGTGCTCGAGCGTGTGGACGCGACTTAATAGCTAATAATTTAATAGTTTAATGCTAATATGCTCACGTGTCCGGAGTGGCTTCACCAAGACGCACCGCCCGCCGGTCCAGGCGGATACCCCAGCGGCCTCGGCCTTTAGGGCAGTTGGAATCGCACGGCACACCCACCATCCGAATGCTTCTATTCTGTCGGACACTCGCCGCAAAGTAGCAGGAGCTCATGAAATGGCTGCATCGTGCTATCCCTGTAAGATAACAATACTTTTACAACGAACGGCTTGGTAATAGGTAACAGGTAAGCTTTAACGGAGTTATCATTATTATTTTCAGCATAGGAAAGCGTTTCGATGCAGAACAAAGTGTCTAACCGTGTAAGGTTGAAGAAACTGCCCTTGGCGAGAAAATGGGTATCACATTACTGGATTAATTGTCGTAATGTACGATATGAGTTCAACAAATATCAAGTTTCGAGTGATTTTGTGCAGTAACTGCCCCAATACTAGTATCATTTTAATTCATGTGTTACAAATGTTACAATTATTTATTTTCCTAGCTCAGTAGGCTAATGCGCTACGCGCGCACATGCGAAGGGGCGCTACTTGTAGGGTTTATTTGTTTGTGTTTGTTAAGGTTTGCCTTAAGACAGCCGCGGGCCTTCAGCGGGTCTGCCACAGGTTTGGTTCCTGGACAGGGGAGATAAACTAAAGCACCAGAACTGCTGCGGGTATATAGTTCTGAAGAAGCAGAACACCATCATGCAACATTTTGCACAGGCGCATAGCAGGAAGAATGTATCTAGTAATGTTTAGGTGCGTAGCCTCTGTATACAGGGTGACTGGTAATTCGACCTATTCCTTGAAAGGGGTTATACTAGAGCTAATTTGCAACAATTTATGTCCAGTCAACCAGGGGTCGAAACTCGCTGGTTTCCGAGATATTCGAGTTTTTAGTTTGTATGAAAAAAATTCTCCTTGCAACCTTAAGTCACAATCAGCACTTTAAGGCTGCAAGGCGATTTTTTTTCAAACAAACTAAAAACTCGAAAAATTAAAAAAAAATCGTGTTTTGACCCCTGGTTGACTGTACATAAATTGTTGCAAATTAGCTCTAGTATAACCCCTTTCAAGGAATAGGTCGAATTACCAGTCACCCTGTATGTACGGTTCTCTCGCTCTTGCACTCGCCGGACCAACAGTACAGATTGGACCCGTATTCCCCACTGGCAAAGGTCATTGGGGAACTTTGTATGACAAAAAGTGTCGTATTTTTTTTGCAGCGGCCCAGGATGTTTTTAAAAATCGTTTAGCGGACCCCATAAGAAGCTTAAATATATAAAATTAAACGCTTTAAACAATATCGAGGGCCGAGATATTTAAGTTTTAAGTTTTCTGTATAACTTTTCAATATGACCTGTGGAAATATATATTGCAAATATGTCGGCTCCGATGCATTTTAGAGTACTACATTTCATAATAAAATATGTTTATTTTGAATAGATCTATCATAATCTAATACTCTTACGAGTGGCCGCTCACCTAAAAAAAAGGACAACATTTTTACCCAAACCCCTGACCAAACGTTTACTTACGCATAAAGTGCCCCTGGCAGCCGGGCTGTGTGGTGCCACCGTTGATGCAGAAGTCAGCGTGGCCGATCAGGCCGGTCTCGCCCAGGAAGCCGGCGTTCGTGTGGATAACCTGCACGACGTGGGCGTCGCCCCGCGTCAGCCGGTACACGTTGGACCCGTAGTCGGTCACTAGCGGACGTGCTGGATCTAAGCCTGGCAAATAAGAACTACATAGTCACGTCTGTCTTACTTAACATAGTTGTAGTTGACAAGTATATTTAACCGACTTCAAAAAAAAGGAGGAGGTTCTCAATTCGGTTGTATTTTTTTTATTTTTTTTAATGTGGGTTACCTCAGAACTCCGTCATTAATGAACCGATTCGTACCATTCTTTTTTTTTATTGAAAGTATATGCTTCCAGGGTGGTCCCATTGTTTTCAAAAATCCAGTTGAATGATGGAAACCATGAGGAATTGAGGGATCTCCTCAAATATATACGGCACGCGTGTAGTAATTTCGGTGTTTTCTATAATAAATCGTGTATTTACATCCGGAAATCATAAATTTGGTGAAGTGGAAGTGATGATGAAGACCACAGATGGCTTGTGGAACTTGTCAAAGATGTACTTCAAACTATAAAAGTACGTCACTGATTCTGATATCATTCAGTTGAAATAGCCACTGATTAGATTCTGGAATCCTTGAGGAATTGATAATGAAATGAATTGATAATTAATAATGAATAAGAACGGATAAGTAGTTTTATTTCTTTGTATATATATACCTACTACTTCTCTTTCCCATCATCACCCATACTTGTACTTGTATAGCCTAAACTATACGTCCCACTGCACTGCAATATTTACATATTATTATCTACTAGGTACTATAAATTACATAATTATGATTTATAGATGAATAAACATGACATGACAATGTCATGCTACCAATAAGTTAATTATTTGAGGTGATTTTTGTTTGTAATTAGAACAAACAAAAATCACGAGAAATATTACGAATATTCCAACAAGCGGCATGTAAGCTGAGCCCGCCATCGAAGTGCGATTGTTGACGTCCACTGGCAGTTTCTTGTCCCTTTCATTTTCATATTAAAGTGCAACAGAAAGAACGCTTTGCTAACTCTGTTAAATAGACAGGGTCTAGTCTGTCCTACCCCTAGAGTGCATATAAAAGCCCGCGGAGCCAGAAGGTCGCGAAGCGAGTTTCTGGCGGGAGCCCGGGCGGAGGGCATGAGGAGTCCCAGAAACGAAAGCGGGGCTCAGTCAACGTCTTGGCAGTCATTGTTATTAAAGGTACATTAAAGATACCCTCTTAATATTTTGTTTATTCTGCAGACATACCTACCCTTAACAAAATCATGCGAGCTCATTACCTGGTAAATCGAATTTGCTCTTCGATTTCGACAGGCGTTTAGATTTTCGTAAACTATTATGAAAATCTTGGTTGTAAAATAAGTACATTATGAGCATTAAATATTATACAGAGTGCCCATTATAGCGTTCGATCATTATATAATTCGAAATTATGAAAATTGATAATTATAATCGATGAAATTATGCAAATAGTTTGTATGCATTTTATTTTTATGCAATTTGTCCACTTATACAGGCCGAAATTATGGTATTCGTTGTTATGCAAAATGAAAATATGCAATTTGTTTTTATATGAAACATTACACACCCCATAAATTTATCTGGAACCTTATATTTCACTTAAACGAGGGTTTTATCATCGCCAGTGACATACAGGACAAGTAGATAACACAAATATACATAAATAACATCAAAACAAACGGCCACTGTACAACAGTCGTAGTTAGGGTTGCTAACCGTACTATATTATATAGTATTGTACTATATTTTACTCTTTGTACTATATACTGCTGAAGAAAATATATAGTACGCAAAAATACTATATTTCGGGGGTCCTTATGAAGTCCTTCAAATTGGCCAGGTTTCAATCAAATTTTACGAAATAGCCCCCAACTCCAGCCAAGTACTATTTTTTTTTACAGTGTACTATATTTTTGTCGTTGTTTTCTAGAATATACAATATCTCCCCCAAAAATAGCTGGCAACCCTAGTCGTAGTAGCCAAACACACATTAATGAAAAGACCTGTATCAGTAGCTTTACTCGGTTTACCGCTAGAACTTGAAAATAAAGATAATAACTTGTAAATAATGCATAAGGTTACATTTTTGAGTTTTGAAAATATGTTGGTTGACAGACTATTGCATAACAGAGTCCGTTTATCAATAAGTATCGCGCGAGTACAATACAAATAAACGCAATCGTTATGCTCGGACGGAACGCCTAAACTCACTTTGCGGGAGACCGGAGCCGGCGACACACGTGTGCTACTCCAATATTCAAGATGGCCAACGTTGAAATCAAGTATACTAAGGTAAGCAATTGTGCCAACAACACCTAATACTTATATTAACCGGATCGAATCTGCTTTTATAATTTTTATTATTTAGAATATTTATAGGTGAACGAACTCGGAGTTACCATAACAAGCGTAATAGTTTCTATAGAATATTTTGAGCTATATTCCGGCCTAGAAATAAACTTTGTGAGATTACAGTGTAATTTAATAGCCGGAATGCTATTAAAATATTACTCAAAACAAATCACAGTTTTTGATTATTCCTCCACAACGCAGTACCTATTGTCCAGAATACGGCCCGAATTCTTTTTCACGTTACCAAAGATGATAGAATCCACATGTTACTAATAATTCAGTGTTGTGTGTGTTTTAATGGCGATGGCGCTGTAGGTACCTACTTAATATCATATCAACACAACAATTATGAGTATGTGACATATATATATATATACAAATTGGGTAGGCAGTATAGTTACAGAATACATGAACATTATGAACGTGATTTGAATAATTGTTTAATCGCCACGAGCCGGCCGGTTGTTTTGCCATCCACGCGAAACCAAACATTAAAATAAACTCATACTAGGTAGCAGTCCAGTCATCGATTTAGAATTCTAAACCGATGGTAGCAGTGTGTAAACGATAAAATGAATAAGTTTAATGATAATTTAAGTTTGCAATACAAACCTCTTATTACCATCGGATTTATATGCTTACCAAATTATAATTCTATTGGACTACTGGAAAATCGATGTGTATTTATTCGTTAGATGCTGAAGCTGTCAGTTAGTTTATACTTATGCACAGTAAAAAAAATTTTTCACAAAAATATTCACATTTCGCGTTTTAAGTACAAGAGTTGCAGAATATTCTCCAAACAAAAGTCCTCAAATTACAGAGAACTTTCCTTATACTTAAAATATTTCGTAATCTCGTCGCTATGAATGCTTTGGGAATTGCTATGGGTTTTTAATAAAAAAATACGATAGAAATCGTAAAATCGAGCAGAACCGAGACCTGCAAGGTATTTTTTGTACTCGACGATTAAAATATGTGTATTAAGATTTCATAGAGAATACTGCAACGTCACTCTTTTCATAGTTGTAGTCCATGTTACTGTCGAAACAATCGAAATAACTACTTTTCGATACGCTCCAGACAACTAAAATAAATTCGACCAATCACGTGGCTGCTTTACTGAACTGTAATGAATTGGACCAATAGAATCGCTTTGATGTCGTACGCTCGTTGATGTCTTTTAAGATATCAACAAGCGTACGAGCGATGAGCTGCACTTCGTTTCAACAGTATCGAGTTTGTTTAATTAGTTCAGTTGACTCGTAGAAAATTAATTTTAATGAACTCGTACAAAAAGTATTGTTCACAATAGTGTTATAATCAAGCTTTTTAATCTCGTACCTTACTTAGGCCACTCAGCAAGCTTCGTGGCCTAAACACGGTACTCGACTAAAAAGCTCTCTATTATAACACGATTATGAAAAATACTATTTTACTTCGAATTCTTCATTTTTTGTAGTTTATTGTGGCAGAACCGAACGCCTATTATATTTCAGTCCTATGCAGGTATTCGAGCAGCAAACACAACTTACACGATTCACATATGGCACGATGTTATTGTCTGGCAGATGAAATTACAGACACGGAGACACTATAGTTCCGGCATTGTGGCAGACACAATAACGGGCCATTGTTGTTAACTGCCACTGTGTACTTGGGGTACCGCCCAGCTAGCTACCAATCAGGAATTATCAGTACAGTCATTCTTTGATCTGTGGCACAGTAGTCTAATATAATGTGTATCATCTAACTAAATACGTAATAAATATTGTAAAAACAAAGTCTGCAATGAAGTTCATAATAATATTTTGTTTTAAATAAATATGCACAGGGTTACTTTTCTTTGCAGCAAACTGATCAATATCCTCATTTAATTTCAGCCCAATCCGGCTGTGGAAATATGTGATTCTAATTGATTGTTGAGTTATAATGACCAATTGAAAAATATTCCATTCGAGTCTCAGCAAAAATTTAAATGTACAAAATGGGCCAAGAATGTATTTGATCCAGTAACCTTGTCGGCTGAAAATACGGGGTAGTTTGCGTCAAATCCGGTAGTTTTGATTTTTGCAGACTTGTTTACGATGTTGGCCCAATGAATAATCCAATTTTGTGACCACGAGCGCCGAACGCAACTTTGTCAAAAATCGTAAATATTTACCGCGAAATCCCTGAAGGACTCGTTTTTGATAGTACCTTTTAAAGACGTTTTTAAATATTGTATAAATACTTTCGTAGTATTTTCGATTTTTGACAAAGTTCCGTTCGGCGCTCGTGGTCACAAACTTGGATTATTCATTGGGCCAACATCATAAACAAGTCTGCAAAAAATCTGAATTACCGGATTTAACGCAAGCTCTAGAGGTATAAAGTTACTGGCCTATGCAAAAAATCAGAACTACCGGATTTGACGCAAGCTCTGGAGGTATAAAGTTCCTCCTCCCTTACTTAAGAGCTAGGCTCTTGTCGGTGTAGCTCAAAGTAGGGCCTCCATCTACTCCGATCCCACGCAATCTATTTGACCTCACGATCCGACCCAACATCAACTCTCTTTTTGAGTTGCTCCATGTAGTCTATTCTAGGTCTTCCTCTTCCTCGCCTCCCCTCTATCTTTCCTTCAGTTATATTAAGTATAAAGTTACTGGACTATAAATATTGTATTAAATTTCAGTATTGTAGGTACCCAATTAGATAACAAATTGGGCACTACATTGTTACCGCTACTTCTGGTGGTCTTAGGTGCCTAGTATGCAGTATAGGTACGTAAAATAATTGCAAGTGCACTGCAAATAGGTAAATTTTAAAATGTTTAAGTAAAAATAGCAAATCAATCTGCCACTTAAATTTCGCATTCCAATTTGATGGCAACGTGTTGCGCCCGCTGGCATGCAAAATTTAAGTGCCACACGTAGGTACAGGAGAATATACCGATTCGAGACTTCAAGTACTTAATATAATCCACGCCGGTGTATCTGTTTGCTTTCCGAACTTTGTTGTAACATTGTCATGTAATTAGTTTGATTAGATGACTCGGGGCGAATTACCTACTTTCAAGATAAATAAGCGCTTAAATAGTTCGAATTCGAATTTATTTGAATTTGCACATTTTATTCAGCAAAGGCATTTTACTTAAGTTTTATGAATAGGGGGTTAATGCTACATTAACCCCCTATTCATAAAACTCCCTATAAATAAAAAGTGCTTTGTCTCTTTCTTACGAACACAAATGTCAAAGTGACGGATAAAGACAAACGAATTTTAACGCCATTTTAGTTAAAATAGGCATGTAGAACGTTTATGAATATGGCCGTAAATGTTTAAAATGTATAACACAAACAAAACGAAATGCCTACCTATTCGAACAGTCCACAACTACATTCTTGAGTTTTTTTATCCATAACGGGATTCTTTTCATGGTCGAGTCCATGCATCGCCTAGTTGGCCATTGGATTCGATGTCCGTAGGTTAGGTACCTACGTAATAACCCATTATGAGATCATCGTTTCAAAGTATGTAATGTTGGCAACATTACATACTTTGAAACGATAAATTCCGTATAACCTTGACAATGACTTGACTTTTTTATAATACTGCAATTATAAACAATTCAATAGTGATAAGATAACAGGGATAAGTGGAAGATACTCGTTTCTTTATATAAGTATGATAATCATCGTCTAAGTAGTACCCATAGTACAAGCTTTGCTTATTTTGGGACTAGGTAGATTTGTGTAAGATTGTCCGCAAATATTTATTTATTTATCTGGTGTGTATGTGCACAGCTGGGCCAATCAACTTTTTAGTGTCCTCCCCGGTTCTACTATTTGCTGTTTAAACGGTGATTACAAGGCAATACGATGTCTGCTGTTGGTTATTGTTGTCGCATTCCTTACCCAACTAATTATAGCGTGTAACTCCATGACAGCTGTATTAAAAAATATTTATTTGACCTCAATTTCACCGGTTGCCCAGCGGACGTAAATTTGTATGAAAATTGTGGTTTGTCACCTGGACAACCACGTTTTCTGCTAGAATACGTTTTTTTGCGAGATGCAGCATATATGTTCAAATAGACTGTTTATCTGGCTATATCAAGTATAAGGACTTATACATTTTATCAACATACCTACACATATGTAAGTACCAGTGGCGGCACGTGAACATTGTCGATGGGCAACCCGGAACAAAAAAATTATGAAAGAGTTTAGAGTTATATAACTATAGGCTTGCCTAAAAAGAAATTTTAGTCATGCCGGTCGGAATCGGCTTGTATGGGCGCTCCGCCACTGGTAAGTAGGTACCGATGTTGTTGTGGTAACTGATAATAGTGATAATGCAGAAAAAACAGAAGGGTCATTTAAAAGTTGATTGACCCCTACATCGATAAGCTTGTAGATATAAACTTAGAGATCAAAGTAAGTTACATAATAAGAGCACTATTTATTATTCACAGTTGTTCATCAACAATGAATGGGTAGATGCCGTGAGCAAGAAAACTTTCCCCACAGTCAACCCTCAAGATGAGTCTGTCATCGTCCAAGTAGCTGAGGGAGATAAGGTAATCTACAGATAAAGTAAGATAAGCTTTTCATATCAAAGTCTTTAGGACATGGACATACTCGTGATATTGAATTTCTCCAGTACTGTCGAAAAACGTTTTTCAATCCTCATATTCGATAAAATGTATTTTCGGACGCGCGCAGAAACTCAGCGCAAACCCAGTTTATGAACCTCTTATTTTTTTTTGCTCTAAATCTCATTGTTCCGGGCTCTTACTTGCATATTTACGTTCATTCTTTTAAATGTTGCTTAAAAACTTAATATAACAATTCATCAATTTAATCATCATCATATGAGGATTGATAACCAGAGCGTATATTACAAGGTACAAAATTATTTATATCTCGGTCGTGGTCAAAACACCCTCACTAAGTTCAGAATTCTACACCTTGGTTTAGTGTTCAACGTGGTACCTTCGACGAATCATGACATTTTGCTCCCTTGTATTACAATCTACATTTGTACAGTACCTGCACATAAAGTCTAACAAATACATAAAGAATAGAATTACTCTCACGCAAACCATGATTTTGACGGGTTTCAACGTTTGTCGGCTGTTGCACGGACACGTTACGGTGAACGGTGAATAATCCTTAAAGAATGTGTAACAAGTGCACTCATCTGTTATTTTCAAGGTTGATGTCGATATCGCAGTCCAAGCAGCCAAGAAAGCGTTCCATCGCTATTCAGAATGGCGCACCATCGACGCTTCCCAGAGAGGCCGTCTCCTGCTCAAACTGGCTGACCTCATGGATAGGGACGTGTCATATTTGAGTGAACTGGAGACTTTGGACAATGGCAAGCCAGTGAAGCAAGCGTATGGAGAAATTATATGGGCTGCAGGCATCGTAAGATACTACGCCGGCAAGGCTGACAAGATTCTCGGAAGCACTATTCCTGCAGGTAAGATCTTTAAACATTTATGAGTTGGTCATAAATTGTGCTGCAATGACAGTTTGCCACAAGCAACAAGCTTCAATTTAAACATTACGTGCGTTCAACAAATACGTGTACAGTAATGTTCTAATGCTTATTGATATAATTTGATTACAGACGGTGAAGTCCTGACCTTCACCTTGAAAGAGCCAGTTGGTGTATGCGGACAAATTCTGCCATGGAACTACCCGATTCCCATGATCATTTGGAAGATCGCGCCTGCTTTAGCCGCCGGTAAGTAACGCTATACAACTAGAAGAGTAGTAGGTAGCGATAAGAATACTAATAATGTTGTTAATCCGCGGAACACCCCGCAAAAAGAGACCATAGCAGCTCCTAGAAAATCTGTACATAGCAAATGGGTTTCGTTACAATTCATCCTCCTAGCGTTATTCCCGGTTGTGCCCTAAAGGAGCCCGGGATCCCCTTTGACACTTAATCCCAAGATTTGGCATAGGCACTAGTTTTACGAAAGCGACTGATATCTGATCTTCCAACCCAGAAGGAACTAGATTTTATTGGGATTAGACCGGTTTCCTCACGATGTTTTCCTTCACCGAAAAGCCAACGGTAAAAATTCCGTACATAAGTACCGAAAAATTCTTTGGTACGAGCCTGGATTCGAACCCACGACGGCTGTTTGACAGCCGCATGCCTGAACCACTAGACTAGGCTACCGTATATAATTACCTTGTTTGGGTTTCGACATTTAAAATGATTAAATCAACCATCTTTCACCAGGTTGCACCGTCGTAGTGAAGCCAGCTGAACAGACTCCTCTCACCGCTTTAGCCATGGCAGCATTAGTGAAGGAAGCCGGATTCCCACCAGGCGTGGTGAATGTGGTTCCAGGTTATGGACCTACTGCTGGCGCGGCTTTGACCCACCACCCCGACGTCGACAAAGTTGCCTTCACTGGATCTACTGAAGTACGAAATTAAGTTCTATAGTATCCACTTTTTATAAAGTACATTATTTATTTATTTATCGTATGGCGGTTACACACTGGTACATATATATACATATTCGTATCGATGTCGCTGATAGAGTTCCAGTGTGCGCTGCGAGGTTGTTGTTCTTTTAGCACCAATAAAGTACATTTATTTAATGTTTCTAAGTGGGTACTCGAAAACGGCACTAATGATTTCAATGAGATTTACAATATTGGAGTTTAGGTGGGCGAAAATTTCCAGAAAATTCTATATTTTTGGGTTTTCGCTCACGACGCCAGACAAAGCTCAGTGTCCAGGTACCTACTATAACATAACAGTAGCTCTAGTATAAGTTTTATCGATACATATACGTTTTCGAACTCGTTTGCGTTTTGTTCCAATTTGAAACTAAACGCAAACGCGTTCGAAAACGTGTTGTATCGATAATACTTATACTAGAGCCTCAGCTTATGTAATTAATTATAATTACCAAACCAATATGCCAAGGCTGAATTTAAAATTCATTCCATATAGTTTGAATAGCTAATTGACAAACTGTTCGCGCCTATAAAGTATATAGGTACCTAAACAATTTAACTCTTACGGACTTGTATGGTCAGCTCCAAAAATATATATACATTATTAACCTCCGACGAAAATGAGGGGTGTCATAAATTTTAACATGTACTTTATCATTCCGTATTTAACATGTCGGTAGTTGAACCGAAATGAGTGCGATTTATTTTAATCGAGCTTTATCTGTCGAGATGGTTCTTCGCCATGTCTGTTGTGTCCATTGGATATCGTCCATTAATAATCGTAATTTAGTATAAAAAAATATAATTACCGGCATGCCCCTTTTGCCATTTCGGTCGTAGTTCGAAAGATTCGACGGAGCCCCGCTTCGGGCAACTGAAGCTACCTAACTGAACTAACCTACCTAGTATTTGCGTATGCGGTCCGTATAGCATACCGATTTGATCTCAGTTGACAATTTGACGATTCGACATTGATAGTTTATAAACTAACGAAAAATAATGCGGTAAATTGTGAACGGATTTGACATTTCACAATTTTTCGTCAGTTTATAATATCGCGAGTTAGATTATAAACTGACGGTGTTCACAATCTAACGGTGACATATACATAGAATACTCCTTAGAATATTTTGTATACAGAGATAACCCGTTTCGACTCTATTTAATACGAGTAGTGTAGCGAGGTATGGTTTACAATGTAGTGTGTTGTATTATGTGTGTTTAGTTTATTAACCAGATTGGCTACGTTAGCCGCATATGAGCACACCAGCGACAACTACGGAGATAAGAGCAGTCGTCTGGGCCGAAATCAGCCTTGGAGCTTATTATTTTACTAGCTGTTGCCCGCGACTTCGTCCGCGTAGAACTTTTTATCGTCTTAGAAAATGATTTCTCTCAATACAAAATTTGAACCCTCTTTTAGGGGATCATTAAAAAAAAAGTTGATGTTCATTTTCTAGTTTGTGAACAAACAGTCTAAAACCAAAGTTAAAAATCTCATACTTTAAAAATGCCTTGAAATACTCAAACTTTGAACCAATTTTAACACTCTTAGGGGATGAATTTGGAAAAACTCTGAAATCAGTTTTGTAGTCTTTTAACGTACAGAATAAGACCGAAGTTAAAAATCTCTTACTCACACTTTAACATTTTATTGCTCGCCATTTAAAATTTGAACCCCCTTTTAAACCCCCTTAGAGGTTGAATTTTTCTAATCGCTGAAAGAACTTTTTTCGTAAACTTTTAAGTCTCTAGCTCAAAAAAAGTGTTGCCCATACAAAGCTTTCTTAACCCCCTTAGGGGTGGAATTTTCTAAAACTCTGAAAGTACTTTATTATTAATTTTAATAAGTAACATTTTGAATAGTTTTAAGTCTAGTAAAAAAAAAAGTTTTTCCCACACAACACTGGCTACCCTTCTTAAGGATCTTAAGGATCCCCTTAGGGATGGAGTTTTCTAAAACGCTGAAAGTTCTTTTTTAGTATTCTAATAAGTAATCTTTTTGCAAAGTTTTAAGTCTAACTCAAAAAAAAGTGTTGCCCATGCAAAGCTTGCTCTCCTTTTTAACCCTATTAGGGGTGGAATTTTCTAAAACAATTTGTGTTCTTTTTTTGTATTTTAATAAGTAATCTTTCTACAAAGTTTCAAGTCTCTAACTCAAAAACATAAACTTTCCCTGATAAAAACTTTGCACCCCTTTTTATCCCCCTTAGGGATAGATTTTTTCAAAACGCTGAAAGTCTTTTTTTTTGTATTTTTATAAGTAATCTTTCTACAAAGTTTTAAGTGTCTAGCTCAGAAAAAGTGTTCCCCATACAAACCTTGCACCCTTTTTTAACCCCCTTAGTGAATGATTTTTGTAAAACGCCGAATGCAGTATTTTTCATGTTCTAATAAGTAATTTTTCGTCAAAATTTTAAGTCTCTATTAAAAAATATATGTTTTTCCCATACAAACTTTGCACCCTATTTTACCCCCTAAGGGGTGAAATTTTCCAAAACGCTGAAAGTACTTAATTTGTATTCTGATGACTAATCTTTCTACAAAGTTTTAAGTCTCTATTTAAAAAAAATATTGTTTCCCCCATACAAAATTTGCACCCCTATTGTACCCCCTTAGGGGTAGATTTTTTTAAAACACTGAATCTAGGTACTTTATTTGTATTCTAATGAATAATTTCTCTACAAAGTTTTAAGTCTCTATTTAAAAAAAAGTAGTTTTTCCCATACAAACTTTGCACTCTATTTTACCCCTTTAGGGGTAGAATTTTCTAAAACCCTGAAAGTTCTTTATTTGTATTCTAATGACTGATCTTTCTACAAAGTTTTAAGTCTCTATTTAAAAAAAAATGTTTCCCCCATACAAACCTTGCACCCCTATTTTACCCCCGTAGGGGTGGAATTTTCCAAAACGCTGAAAGTGTTTCATTTGTATTCTAATAACTAATTTTTCTACAAAGTTTAAGTCTATAGCTCAAAAAAAAAGGTTCTCCCATACAAACTTTGCACCCCCATTTTACCCCCTTAGGGGTAGAATTTTCAAAAATCCCTTTTTATCCCTAGCCCACGTTATAAAAGCAACATACTGTGCAAAAATCAACTCTCTAAGATTAGTAGTTTCGGCTGTGCGTTGATGAGTGAGTGAGTGCAGTTAGGACATAGGCATTTATTATGTATAAATAGATAGAAGATAATGAAACTCCCATTCAAATATCTCAAAAAATTATGAAGCTACATCCGTTTTAATGTCGCTTGTTAGAGTGAGAAAACGATGAGGGACTGTGACGTCAATATACTCGAGCGTCATAGTAAAAAACAATCGTTTCATATGAAGGTGCGTTTTGCGGAAAAGGGACAGAACATACCCCCTCTTAAAACTTTGGACTCTTATAACTTAATCATTACCTATATAACCTCTTGCTTTGTTTTTTTCTCCATTTGACTATATTTATTTTAAATTCTTTTTCGAGAAAATACATTATGATTATTTACCATATTTTCGATTCCTGAGCTATAACCACGAACTTCGGAATTCGAAAATATTCGGGTATCTCTATCTCTATCGCACTAACCATACTCGAGTGACAGGGATGCAAATATATGAACATTGAGGTTTTCGTGGTAGCGCCGCAGGTACTTTGGCCGAATGCGCCGAGCGCATGCCATTGTCATTCAAAAAAAACAAATTCGTGTTAATTATAATGTTCAAATTTGTTGATTTCATTTATTGAAATTACGACATAAAACGACATTTGCGCATATAAGTTCTCATATCAGAATCGAATATTTTTTTATGGTTTATATTTTAGCATTTGTCTCGTAAAGGTCTATCGTAGACGGGATTTAAATTATTAATAAGTGAAAGGCAAAGCAATTCCGCCATTTTGACGAAAATTTGACGGTTCTTATAGCTGACAGTTGGAGCATCGTTTTATTTCAATAAAAATAAATGAAAAATTAAATGAAGTCGTATATTTCGGAAAATTAATTAAGTGTCGCAGTCGGATAAAAACTATCCTAAGTTGCAGCTAGAATAATAATGTACCTATATAAAATGTTTCATATTTTTCCGTTCATGGGATGCTGAGAACATTCGAACCGCGCAAAGCTTAGTTTCAAACTGGCTGATTCTTTTTTTAATTTAGAGATTTATTATAAGTGGAGATTACAATTTAGTTGAAATTCACAGGTTGGCCGTATTATCATGAGCTCGGCAGCCGCAGTGAATCTTAAGCGGGTCACGTTGGAGCTAGGAGGCAAAAGTGCCCTGGTCGTGTTCAATGATGCCGACGGTAAGTGCACACGAGATTACCGGAACGTCTATCTGACTCGGAGTAGGGTCATTTAGCCGATTAGCGACCACCTAATTTTATGTGCCGGTTAGCGACCACTTAGCTGAGTTGGTGAACTGAAAGCATATTATCTCGTTTTTAGGGTTCCGTAGCCAAATGGTAAAAAACGGAACCCTTATAGATTCGTCATGTCTGTCTGTCTGTCTGTCTGTCCGTCCGTATGTCACAGCCACTTTTTTCCGAAACTATAAGAGCTATAGTGTTGAAACTTCGTAAGTAGATGTATTCTGTAAACCGCATTAAGATTTTCACACAAAAATAGAAAAAAACATTACATTTTTGTGGTTCCCCATACTTAGAACTTAAACTCAAAAAAATTTTTTTCATCAAACCCATACGTGTGGGGGTATCTATGGATAGGTCATGGAAAATGATATTGAGGTTTCTTACATCATTTTTTTCTAAACTGAATAGTATGCGCGAGAGACACTTCCAAAGTGGTAAAATGTGTCCCCCCCCCCCCCCCTGTAACTTCTAAAATAAGAGAATGATAAAACTAAACAAAATATATGATGCACAATAGACAATGCAAACTTCCACCGAAAATTGGTTTGAACAAGATCTAGTAAGTAGTTTTTTTTTTTAATACGCCATAAATCGTAAACCGCAATTTATTTAACGGAACCCTTCATGTGCGAGTCCGACTCGCTTTTTTTAAGTAAATTCCTATTCTATAACTCAGTACATTCAATAATGCATACGGCTAACTGTTTCAATAGGTTCTGTAGAATAGATGCTTCTTCAATTGAAAAAACCATGTCCTTCAGGTGGTCGCTAACCGAAGGTGGTCGCGTAGCCGGCATAATGACCCTATAGGTAACATATTGGCAATGGAGATTAATCTAGAAAGAAACCTAAGGAACCAACACATCTACATCAACTCGGACAGCCAAGCTGCTCTGCTGGCAGTGCTGGCACTATCCCTAGAGTCCTACTCTAAACTAGTCCAGAATTGTAAAAATAATCTAAACACCCTGGCGAATTCCAACAAAGTCATACTTAGATGGATACCAGGACATTTCGACATTGTAGGAAACGAAAAAGAATATGAACTTGCAAGGCAGGGCGCAGACACGACCCTGGTCGGCCCGGAACCGTTCTGTGGTATGACAAAAAATATTCTCTGCTAAACAACGCGAAAAAATCAGGGCTAATCAAGCTGTGGAAGTTCACCAAAGGACAAAAACAAGCTAAAGCTCTGATCAAAGGATTCAATAGTAAGCTGTCTAAAGAGCTCTTACAACTCAAAAGGCACAAAACCTGCGTAGTGACAAGAATCCTGACAGGGCATTGCAAATTGAACAAACACCTGTTTAAAATAAGTATGAAGCAGGACGCAACCTGCAGGTTCTCCCAGGAGACAGAGGGACTGCAATGCACATTCTCTGCTCCTGCGGACCACTCGTGTACAAAAGATATACCGTACCTACCTAGGGCGGCACATCGCGCACCCAGAAGAGGTACAACATATCACCGCCCAAAGAATCTGGAATTTCCTGGAGGCAACGGGCCTTAACGGTGAACTCTAAAGAAAAGGCTGCCACAATAGATCACTTGCTGGTCGAAGCGGCATATTAAGGCCCACAAAACAAATAATAATAACATATTGACACAGTCTACTAGTATAAACCAATGCAGTCAGTCGACGAAGCCGTCTAGACAGGGCAATCGTGCGGGGTGTGAGGGGCGACGGGCGTATAGGGCGAGCCCCAGCTGCATACATGTAACTTGGGATATGACGTTGTCAAACCCGCAAACGTCAAAGGCGTCGGTCTACTGTTACTCTTTACACTGTGATATTGGTATGACATTGACACCCGTGCTCACTAAACATCCACGCGCCCCTCGCCAAAGTTTTTCGGCTGCAAATGTCGTACTAACTTCATATGAAGAAGCAGCTAGGATTTTTGAATAAATATTCATTTTATACCATACAATTTATAAATATAGAACTAACTTTTTATGTCGGTTTGTTCCCTTTTATAAACCCATCAAACAGATTCAGATAAAATTCGAATTTCTCTTACAGTCGACAAAGCAGCTAACATTGCCCACAATGCGGCTTTTGCTAACGCTGGTCAATGCTGCGTAGCGGGCACCAGAACGTACGTCCAATCGGGTATTTACGACAAATTCGTTGCCAAATCCGCAGAGATTGCGAAGCAACGGACCGTCGGTAACCCTTACGAGGATGTAATGCAAGGGCCTCAGGTAAGAAGTACATTATAGGTAATTTAATCAACGAAGAAGCGCCCCACTCCTACCTATGAACAAAAGACAAACTATAGTACAGTTGACGTAAAAGATGTGTTAGCATTTTCGCCTTATTAGAATCCAATAAGGTGCAAATGTGTAAACATATTTTTGACTCTGTAGCTTCCTACGACAATAGAAGTAGGAGGGACGCATCTTGGTAGATTTAACGATACATACTTATGTAGAACTTCAGTTCGCTTTAGCGTGAGGCTTTGAGGCGTTGAGGCTTTTATCGGTACTTGAAGTCATCACCATCAGGCTCTTATAGTTTATTTACTGGCACAGATTGACCCTGAGATGTTCACCAAAGTGATGGGCTACATCGAATCGGGCAAGAAGTCAGCGCGTTGTGTAATCGGTGGGAACCGAGTGGGCAACAAAGGCTTCTTCATCCAGCCTACCGTCTTCGCCGATGTCACAGACGACATGAAGATTTCGAAGGAAGAGGTGTAGTAACCATTTTAAGAACAGATATTGTGTATTTTAACTAGCCTATCTTGATTAGTTAATTTAGTGATTTAGTTTTTCAGTTTAAATGTTGACAGCAAAATTAGGTAGACTAACATATATATGGAGTGCAATCGAGTTTAAATCATACTAAAACCTTGTCTCAAATAGAAAAAAACTTAGTTGCTTGCTTTTGATACAAATGTTTTCATGAATATACATTTGTGCACTGACTTCATGACTACTATAAGTATAAGTACATACCTACCATACGACATTCTTAGTACATATCTATCCTATACTATTAAACGAGCAATATTTGTATCCTATACTATTAAACGAGTAATATTTGTATATATAGTTATACAGGGTGGAAAGATACGTCGGGCCCTGGAGGAAAACTACCTTAAATCCTTAAGCTGGCTCATTTTACTTAAAGGAGGCATTCCTTTATTTTTTAAAAGAAACAAAACTGCATTAAAAGGTTTTTTAAAAAGCCTTACACACGGCCGGGAATCGAACCCGGTCGAATCTGTCTAAAAATCTGAGTTAGTTTTTTTGCGTAAATTAATAGTTCTAGGTGTAAGGAACTATTGTTGCTAAGGAACTATGTAACTGAAATCACAGGAAAATGCTGTATTTCATAGTTTAATGTACGGAAATGGACTTCCCCCTACTAACCCGTTTAATATTGTAAGTATGGGGAGATGTGACATCTGAAACTAGACGAAATTGGTAAATTCGTAGTTTTATTTATTTATTTTCATTATTTACACCAAACTTTTCAAAACTGTAATAAAATATCATTCCCATACTTAGGTACCCATAGTAGGTACTGTTTGTACGAGGAGATCCATTTCCGTATTTAAACTGTGAAATTCAGCAATTTCCTGTGATTGTAGATCAGGGTTCTTTAGCAATAAGTGTTCCATACACCCAGAACTATTTATTTACGCAAAAAAACGAACTCAGATTTTTAGACAGATTCGACCGGGTTCGATTCCCGGCCGTGCATGAGGCTTTTTTGAAAATCTTTGAATGCAGTTTTGTTTCTTTTTAAAAATAGAGGAATGTCTCCTTTAAGTAAAATGAGCCAGCTTAAGGATTTAAGGTAGTTTCCCTCCGGGGCCCGGCTTATCTTTCCACACTGTATATAATATATAGGGTGGAAAGATAAGTCGGGCCCTGGAGGGAAACTACTTTAAATCCTTAAGCGGGCTAATTTTACTTAAAGGAGACATTCCTTTATTTTTAAAAATAAACAAAACTGCATTCAAAGATTTTCGTAAAAGCCTCACACACGGCCGGGAATCGAACCCGGCCGAATCTCTCTAAAAATCTGAGTTCGTTTTTTTGCGTAAATAAATAGTACTGGATGTATGGAACACTTGTTGCTAATAATAATAATAAACCAGTTATTTCAGGCATGTAAGGCACATAGTTACAAATACCTTAAAGACTAACATACATACAATTATAAAATTAAAAACTAATTATGGAACCCTGTATCTACAATCACAGGAAAATGCCGAATTTCACAGTTTAAATACGGAAATGGATCTCCTCGTACAAACAGTAGTACCTACTATGGGGTACTTAAGTATGGGAATGATATTTTATTTTAGTACTATTGTACTGGATGTATGGAACACTTGTTGCTAATGATAATAATAAACCAGTTATTTCAGGCATGTAAGGCCCATTGTTACAAATACCTTAAAGACTAATATACATACAATTATAAAATTAAAAACTAATTATGGAACCATGTATCTACAATCACAGGAAAATGCCGAATTTCACAGTTTAAATACGGAAATGGATCTCCTCGTACAAACAGTAGTACCTACTATGGGGTACTTAAGTATGGGAATGATATTTTATTTTATTACAGTTTTGAAAAGATTGGTGTAAATAATGAAAATAAATAAATAAAACTACGAATTTACCAATTTCGTCTAGTTTCAGATGTCACAGCTCCCCATACTTACATACAGACATACTAAGCGGGTTAGTATGGGGAGGTCCATTTCCGCACATTAAACTATGAAATTCAGCATTTTACTGTGATTGCAGGTACAGAGTTTCTTATCAACAATAGTTCCTTACACCTAGAACTATTAATTCACGCAAAAAAATTAACTCAGTGCCCGACTTATCTTTCCACCCTGTATTTGCAATCACGTTCGGCTCGGAAACGGCTCTAACGTATGTCCGGGAAAATTCGTTTTCTTTCAGGGACTGTACATAATAGGCAGTGAGTGCGGGCGACGTATGAGTAGGGACAAGGGCAGAGAAACACCCACAGTCTTCTAGTCCACACTCCAGTTTCTAGCCCTGTCACATCTACATGGAATGATAGAATGCACTATGAATTATAGCAGCACTTAATCTATTACCTACCTAACCATCATATGAATCCAAGAACGTGTGCAGTATATTCACTCTGTTCATATTGTGACGGTATTTTAACTCAATTTACAGATATTTGGCCCGGTTCAGAGCATCCACAAGTTCGAGACTTTCGAGGAGGTGGTCGACCGCGCCAACAACTCCAACTACGGCCTGGGAGCAGGCGTCATCACCAATGATATCAACATTGCCCTTGCCTTTGTCCGCCACGTGCGAGCTGGCTCTATGTGGTAACGTATTACATTCCATATTAAACAAAAGCCTCGCATTATTCATATTATCTTCTTCTTGTCGGTCGTTGCAACTTTTGCGAGAATTCTCCAAATCTCTATATGTAGCATTGCGTGAACACGCCGTTAAGAAACATATCGTCCATCATATCCATTAGGCTATGGCCACATTAGCCACGTTGTAGCTATTACCTACTATACCGATTACGATACGACACTAATGATTTGGAACTGTCTAAGTACTGAGGGGGTTTTTGGGGGTTTATGTCACCCGCAGGCAGCACCGTCGCGAGTGGTCTAGGTGTTAAAAACCACTTATCAATTCATCATCATCATATCAGCCGAAAAACGTCCACTGCTGGACATAGACCTCCCCCAAAGAGTGCCACAGTGGCCGGTCCTGCGCCACCTGCATCCAGCGGACTCCCGCGACCTTTACCAGGTCAACCAATCACCAACCAGGTCTAATCAATTAATCATGTTTAATCATCATTAATTTGATTGGTGGCTTTTGACAGCTTCACCTGGTCTGGCCTGGATTCTATACCTACGTAAATAATAAGCTAGAAGAAAACTCTGGTGCTAGAAGAAATAACGCTAAATCGTTACAGTTATCCTGTAACCTAATAAATTAACCATGAAATTGTAGCCTGATTAAACATTTCGTATGAAGACATGCAATTTTGAATTGATCGTGGAGTTTCAAAAAAACGTGATATTTTTTTGTCCACAGGGTGAACACTTATGAGCACGTCACTGCACAAACGCCGTTTGGAGGGTTCAAAGAATCTGGAATCGGACGAGAGCTGTAAGTAACATTTTAATATGTTTACCTACTTCATATTCAAATAAAACCGATCAAGCGCAAGTCTGTCTCGCGCGCCGAGGGTTCCGTACAAACTTTCACCACGCTTTATTTAGAAAAAATCTATGTTGGTTTTTCAGAGATAATTCTTTTTCAAGTCAACCAATTTCAATAATTATTTTTTTTTATTTGCTAGAAGGTACTTTCAGAATACTTCCATACAAATTACAAATTAAATATTAAATGAGTTTTGAAGAATAAAAAAATACGCTATAGTATCCGCAAAACTATCTGGCCGGTAGGGCAATAATAGTACATTATGATACAAGTGTGCTAATTTGGTCATTACACTCGAGTCGGTTTTTAAGCCTGAGCCGAAGGCGAAGGCTTAATGGAGACGAGAAGTGTAATGACCAATGCTCACGTGTTTCATACGACGTTTTTCAACACATTTGCGAGGAAAAAAAAAATAAATAAAAAATGAAAATGTTAAAAGATATGTAATGAAAAGGCACTAGTGCGATAATGTAATGTAAAAGTCACGGCATGGGTAATATTCTGCATTATTTTGCTAATATTTAAAAAGATATGTAATGAAAAGGCACTAGTGCGATAATGTAATGTAAAAGGCACGGCATGGGTAATATTCTGCATTATCAGTGTAAATACGCTGTAATAAGACCTACTTTACGAGCAGGTGTGTTGAAAAAGTAACAATGAAACCTTTTTGTGTGTAATAATAGCATGCTTCTAATATTTTACGACCTGCACGGCCAGATAGTTTTGCGGATACTATAGATAGAGGTCTCGTTATACTTTTCCGGTAATATTTACGTTAATATTAATAACTAGCTGTTGCCCGCGACTTCGTCCGCGTAGAACTTAATACTTAGAAAATATAATGCAAACAAACTTCTACCATCTTAAGGGATGATTTCCGAGGCAAAAACTATTCTATAGGTATCCTTTGAAGGATCTAAAATTATCTCTATACCAAATTTCATCTAGGTACATGGATTTTATCCAAACTTTCACCCCCTATTTCATACCCTTAGGGAATGATTTTCGGGATAAAAACTATCTAATGTCATTCTTTGGGACTCAAACGACCTTTATACCAAATTTCATCTAAACGGGATTCATCCAAATTTTCACCCCCCATTTCAACCCCTTAGGGAACGATTTCCGGAATTGCAACTATCCTATGTCCTTTCCCAGGACTCAAGCTATCTCTATACGAAATTATATTAAAATGGGCTCCATCCGAATTTTCACCCCTAATTTCATCCCCTTAGGGGATGATTTCTGGGGTAAAAACTATCCCATGTCCTTTCCCAGGACTTAACCTATATCTACACCAAATTTCATCAAAATAGATTACATCCAAATTTTCACCCCCCCCCCCCCCCCCCCCCCCCCATTTTCACCTCCTTAGGGGATGATTTCCGGGATTAAACCTATTATATGTCCTTCCCCGGGACTCAAACTATTTATATACCAAATTTCATCTAAATCGGTGCAGCGGTTTAAGTAGCTCCATACAAATTTCCACCCCCAATTTCAGCCCCTCAGATATAAAAACTACCCTTTGTTCTTCCCCGGGGCTCATTTCATCTAAATCGGTTCAGCGGTTTAGGCGTGAAGAGGTAACAGACAGACACACTTTCGCATTTATAATATTAGTATGGAAGTATGGATTATTAGTATGGATAGTATGGATTATTTCCGCTTGTCTTCCAAATAGAGGTGTAGCTGTAGACTCACTTCAAAAGAAAGAAGAAACGAAAAACTCATTCAAATATCTCAAAAAATTACGAAGCTACAACCGTTTTAATGAGAAAACGATCAGGGACCGTGACGTCACGATCCTCGAGCGTCATAGTAAAAAAACAATCGTTTCATTATAAAGGTGCGTTTTGCGGAAAAGTGACGCAACAAACCCCCTCTTAAAACTTTATACACTTATAACTTAGTGATTACCTATATAGCCTCTTGCGTTGTTTTTTTTTCGAGATAATACAACATTATGCTTATTTTGTTTAGTGTCTACGTCCCTATTTTCGATAAGATAAGATAAAATAAGATTTCTTTATTGTCAGAACTGTGTACATTTAGTTGTTTTGGGTAAAATAAAGTCCAACAGCTTGCCCATTTCGGACGTACAATATTAAACTTAAAGCTAGTCAAATATACTAAAACAATAACAACAATAGTATTTCCAAATAATTTTAACCATATTCACACATAATAGTACATTATGATACAAGTGTGCTATGTTGGTCATTACACTCGAGTCGGTTTTTAAGCCTGAGCCAAAGGCGAAGGCTTAATGGAGACGAGAAGTGTAATGACCAATGCTCACGTGTTTCATACGACGTTTTTCAACACATTTGCGAGGAAAAAAAAAAAAAAAAAAAAATGAAAATGTTAAAAGATATGTAATGAAAAGGCACTAGTGCGATAATGTAATGTAAAAGTCACGGCATGGGTAATATTCTGCAATATTTTGCTAATATTTAAAAAGATATGTAATGAAAAGGCACTAGTGCGATAATATAATGTAAAAGGCACGGCATGGGTAATATTCTGCATTATCAGTGTAAATACGCTGTAATAAGACCTACTTTACGAGCAGGTGTGTTGAAAAATATTAATTTAGATCTATTCGACATCCGTATTTTCTTTTAAACCACGAACTTCGGAATTCGAAAATATTCGGGTATATCTATCTCTATCGCACTAAAAATGACAGGAATGCAGAGGGCCTACCGCGAAAGGCATTCGAAGTTTCCCCTCTCTGACATACTTACAAGTTCGTACATAAGTGCGACAGAGAGGGAAAACTTCGAATGCCGTTCGCGGTAGGCCCTCAGATATACGAACTTCGAGTTTCGGTTTTCGTGGGTTGGCTGAATACGCAAAGAGCGCGCGCGCGTGCCATTCAAAAAAACCAAGTTTATATTGTTCGAATTTGTTGTTACATTTGTACAAATTATGCCTTAATTCGACATTTGCGCATATAAGTTCGCATATCAAAATCGATTAATTTTATATTTGCTTTTGGTACCTATGTGTCTCGTCAATGTATATCGTAGACGGGATTAAAATTATTAATAGGCGAAAGAAAGGCAAAGCAATTCCGCCATTTTGTCCGTAGTATTTCTTACTACTGTAATTTTGACGTTTCTTTTAGCTGACAGATGTGGCGGCGATATACTTTAAGAATAATAAATGAAAAATTAAATGAAGTCGTATATTACGGAAAATAAATTAATTGTCGCAGTCGGATAAAAACTATCCTAAGTTGCAGCTGGAATAATAATGTACCTATATAAAATGTTTCATATTTTTCCGTGCATGGGATGCTGAGAACATTCGTACCACAGAAAGCTTAGTTTCAAACTGGCTGATTCTTTTTTTAATTTAGAGATTTATTATAAGTGGAGACTAGCTGACCCCGTGTACTTCGTACCGCTATACAAAATGTATGAAAAAAGAAACTTTAATTTTTCCATTTATTATTAGTTATTCTGCTATTCGGAGTGAAGACAAATACAACAAATCAAACATCACAAAAATCGGTTATAAATGGTGTAACTAACACGACTTTGTTTTATATATACTATATAGATAAATATTTTTTTCAAAATTTTCGCTTGGTAAATTTCGGAGATAAGGGGGTGGTATTTTTTTTACATTTTCCTTTATAAATCAAAATTTTACCACTAAAGAAAAAATAAAAAGCGGCCAAGTGCGAGTCGGACTCGCACATGAAGGGTTCCGTGAAATAAATTGCGGTTTACGATTTATGACGTATTAAAAAAAAACTACTTACTAGATCTCGTTCAAACCAATTTTCGGTGGAAGTTTACATGGTAATGTACATCATATATTTTTTTTAGTTTTATCATTCTCTTATTTTAGAAGTTACAGTTACAGGACACACATTTTACCACTTTGGAAGTGTCTCTCGCGCAAACTATTCAGTTTAGAAAAAAATTATGTTAGAAACCTCAATATCATTTTTGAAGACCTATCCATAAATACCCCACACGTATGGGTTTGATGAAAAAAAGTTTTTTGAGTTTCAGTTCTGAGTATGGGGACCCCTAAAACTTAATGTTTTTTTTTTCGATTTTTGTGTGAAAATCTTAATGCGGTTCACAGAATACATCTACTTACCAAGTTTCAACAGTATAGCTCTTATAGCTCTTATAGATTTTGATTAAAATAATAGTTCTGGATATAGGTAATTTTCCTCTTTGGCCTGAACTTTAACATAACAATGTTTGTAGTAGCGTGTTCAAGAAGCCTCACTTACTTTAGTGGATCGATTTATGTCTTATTTAAGTTCAATAACTTTTTTAACAACTAGGCGCCATTAATTACGAAAACAGTTATTAATTAAAATATACAATTTTCCGTTAAAAAATATTAAGGCCTCGAAAGATACACTGTTCTTCTGGTTTCCCCTATTCTTAGTTTCCCAAAATTAAAGAGCAACCTGTGTGTGTAACTTACTTAATAACTATTTTTGTTCCAGGGGAGAGGATGGTATTCTGCAATACCTTGAAACTAAGACCGTGACGTTGAGCCTCCCGAAAAAACCTATACTTTAAATTCACGAAGAAAATACATATTAAGAGAAATGCCTTATTTTATTACAGATTTTTCCCAGGACTGATATAATTTACAACAATGTTACGTATATTTACAATGTTTTTTTTTATTATTATCTCCATAATTGCCATGTAAATAATTAAATAAATGTATGCAAACTCATGAGTTTTTTTATTATTAAATTAATGTTGTTGACTGTGCTACAAATCTACAAGTACCTAGGTACATATAATAAAGCTGTAGAGTAGAGGGTCGAAAGTTTGTACATTGAAGATATAATCAAAAAAATCAATTGAGGTTTCTTAGAATCGCCAACAGACACTACAACAGTTTTTTTTGAATTTATATCTGTTTGTCGGTTTCTCTGTCTGTTTATAGCCCCTGCTAGACGGTCGCCAACACGCCCCTCCGACCGGGCGACCTTGGTCCGCACCGACCGTGTAGACAGTTGTTTGGAGCAAAATTTTATACTACAGCGGTCAGTGCCGACCAAGGTCGCTCGGTCGGAGTGGGCGTGTTGGCGACCGTCTAGCAGGGGCTTATATGTGACGGCATCACGATCACGTGCAAACGATCGAATGGATTATGCAACTTTCACTAAAACGTTAAATGAATCTTTGGCCAGGCTATACAAATCATAAAGGTCAGGGTGCAAAAGGGGTTAAAATGGGTTGAACTTTGTATGGGAACTCCTTGAATCTATGAGCTAAAGACTTGAAAATTGGCAAGCATACACTTGAATGGAAAGTGATAAAAAGAACCCCATTCAAACTTTCAGCCATGTACAGATAAAACATGAAAAATAAGGGATGAAAAATAGGTGCTGAGGCGGCTAAGAGACTACAAAGTTGCGACGGCGGGGAATGGCAGGTTCGTTACCACGGTAATACGTCGTCATTGTATTCGAATATGCATCGTGTTCTTACAAATGATACATTTGGAGTTAATGAGGGCCCGCGCCGCGTAGGCTCAACATCGGGCCTCCGGCGCTCAGGGTTCTCTTAAAGGATATTCGACATTCGTAGATAATGAGTGCCCGCGTGGGCCCGACCTCGGGCCTTCGACCCTCTGGCTTCTTTTAAAGAACATTCGGAGATGATGTGTGCCCGCGTTGGCTCACCCTCGGGCATTCGGCCATCGGGTTACCTGGATGCTCATCTTTCTCTGGAGTAAGTATTATACATCGTTTGCAGTCGGGATACCTACTGTTGAGGTAGTCTTCCGACTCCAATTCTCAGCATTAAAACTTCGTAAATAGACTCTATGTAAAGATACAAAGGAACTGTTTTCAGCGATTTCAAAACTTAGATGAGAGACATGAATCGTTTCTACTCTATGTTAGGACAAGTAAACTTAATTATTTTTAAGAAAATTCTACTTCCCACTCAATATTATCTGCTTTGACTTAAGGTTGACTGACAGATTATGCCTTGTGGCACTAAGCCCGGCTTTTATTCTATAAGTGGGTACATCGTTTCGTTTGGAATAAAGATTATATAATTAAAATGTAATATTATTGACAAAAGGTAATGTTTGTAAGGTTGTATTGATTTGAAAAGACTTTGAACAGTTAAACGCATACCTAAACTTTGGAAATGATACATCATTATTTACTACTTTTCCAGGAGTATGGGCTCATACATAATAATTTACTTTAAAAACAAAGTTTAAACCGACTTCAATTCAGTACTTCGCCAAGCCACATGGTGGTACATGAAAATTTCCACATTTCCTTTCCAATTTACCACATGAACTGCTTTCAGAGAGCAAATGCGTTGATTCCCAACTAACATTTTGGTGTCAGCTAAGGGTTTTATTATAACCTTAACCTTTACAAAAAAGTTAGAATTATCTCAGTTGGAACTAATAGTGTTATAGAGGAGTTAAGAAAAAATATTAACTCCAAAAGTGTTACTAGAGCTTTATTGAACGCTCTTAAGCAGGTTTTAGAGTTATAAGAGTGTTACTCAAAGCAAGTATACATAAGATGTTAAAGCGTTAACACCTTAACCTTTACAAGAGTGCTCATTAACTCTAATTGCTTTTTAGTTTTTGCCATGGAGTGTCTTATAAAGCTTAAGGTACAGGCAGAGGCTTTGTAAGAGAGTTGGTCAAGAGTATAGTAATACAAGATACTAGAAGTGTTGAACAACTCATTTGTAAGTATTGAAACTTTTACTAACGCTTATGGTGTTAGTTATAACACCGTTGTGAAGGCAAAGCCTGCACGATATTATTGACTAAAGGTGTTGTAACTCATTAAGCGTTATAGAAGACTTAACTGATGCCTAAAGCTTTAGTGTAAGTTCGCCATTGTTTTGGTGAACTCTAACCTACAAATTGATTAGGTTATTCACTATGTGACATCAAAATACTTCATTATTTATGTTACTCTCGCCATTCTATGGATGCCACTTAATTTAACATGCCACTGGCCAAGAAACAAGAATAGGAAATGATAAAAACTTAAGGTGTCTATTTTATTATTCATAAGGTTTATTAGAAATATTTAATAAATCGTGGGCGCGTTAAAATTGAAATGGAAAACATGGTATACACTTACCGTAAAATCACAAGGGCAGATTGTTTACACTTAATAACACAAACACAAATCACTTTCAATTAGTAACTCCTGTCACTACCTAATACCTATCTTCGCCATTTTGTCGGTAGACATATTTGTCACAAAATTTTATAGTAAGAAGTAAAAATGCTCACTTGGAACTCGGTGAGCGCAAGAGTGTTATAACACTCTCAGCTAACACCTTAACCGTTACTACGGTGTTTGTAGAGCGTTGGTCAACACTTTGGGTGTCAGATAACACTGCTCTAAAGGCTTTCTAACGGGTCGGGTTGCATAAAGTGTAATAGTCATATTATGGATAGGCATACGTGCATTCGTCATACTCATTATTATGCATAATTGTAAATAGTCATACATTTATGCGCATAAAGTTTTGAACCATAATGTTTAAGAACATAATGTGTATTGCGCATAAAATTTTATAAGCATACTTTTTAATGGTCATAAATTGGTAGCTCATAAAACTTTTTATCCATGCTGTTGAAACTGTAAATTTTCATGTAAGTAGGCTTTGTTTTTAAATTAAATTATTAATGTAGGTACACTACTTTGATGTAATTCAGCCAACTAAAATAATCTCAAGTAGGTATGAGCTTATAATTCATACGCGTACGAAGTCGCGGGCAGAAGCTAGTTAAAAATAAAGTCATGCGCCAGTGGTGGTGTGTATCATTTCATAAACGCAGTAATCTTCTCTAACTACTTATACACATATGTGCAAGTAATCAAATATAATACTGTCTACAACTCGGCAAAAATTATTTTGCTACAATCATGAACCTTATTCCAAAGGACAAGAGCTCATCGATAGAAGTTACTTAAAAGCCACATATTGTGTTCCCTAGGAGGACAGAGCCCACGTGATACGGTTCGATAAAATAAATGTTGGCGAGTCGAATTTGAGTCTTAACACACGCATCCGATGGTTCAATTTAGAGGAAAAAGGCGAGTGTTTTTCGATGTGGTTTAACGTCGGCTACAGTGTTGCCCCGGCCACCAGACGATACGCCTGTGCCGATAACAGCCGGTCTTTTACTAAAATAAACATCAAGATGGTGAGAGTAGACGTCAAATACACCAAGGTAAGAAATAATCATAGCACTGTCGTACAATATTAGTTTGGACATATGAAATGATGAGTGCATACAACTATGCGATCGTTTAGCGGTTATAATTTAACTATTAAATGTTTAAATATTGACGGTAATCACCTCATACATAGACAAATGTAAAGTTTTAATATACTTAGGCATCTACTTCTCAAGTTATTTTTTTTGTTATGTGCAGCTGTTCATAAATAACGAATGGGTGGACGCCGTGAGCAAAAAGACCTTTCCAACCATCAACCCTCAGGATGAGGCAGCGATCACCCAGGTCGCCGAAGGTGATAAGGTACCTACCTAAATTTTATCTAGAGTATTCTTCATTTCTTACAACAATAATTATCATCAGATAAAATGGAAGCAAAGGTCAAGGCAAATCTGTTGTTAGGTATCATGAAAATAAATTGGTCGGTTTTTATAATTCGGTAAGTAATGTCTTGTTTTTATGCGTACTTAGCTCCAGTACAGCTTGATTATAGTTAGTGTACTTATTATATTCTAGGCTGACATCGACTTAGCTGTAGCAGCAGCTAAGAAGGCATTCCACCGATACTCGGCATGGCGTATCATGGACGCTTCTCAGCGCGGATTGCTGCTGCTAAAACTGGCCGACCTTCTGGAGTCCCAGGCCAGGTACTTGGCCGAACTAGAGACCCTGGACTGCGGCAAGCCAGTGAAGCAATCCGAAGAAGAAGTATACTTCTCAGCCAGCGTACTTAGATATTACGCTGGAAAGGCTGACAAGATATTGGGCAACACCATACCCGCAGGTGAGATGAGACAAACTATAAAACCTTATTTTCAATACGGTTTCGAAGTTCGCTGTGTTTCGTTATAATATAATAATTAGTCTTCTACCTTCTTACATATACCTATTTCGGCGATGCGTCAGTAGGTAAATATTGAAATCTTCATAGATATTGACTACATCTAAACATAGGTATGTATTAGGTACCTACAGAATGTTTCATGATGATGTAACATAGTGCTATCTATAATTATCTAGTTTTATTCGGCTTACTTGCATCTTGAACTCTTTGTAATCCACACATGTGAACCATTAGCTCGTGGCGGTCCTTATCACTTCTTAAGATAATTGACGTAGCTGTCATGATGTTTCCTACACTACAATGCGTGATCAACGATTAATGCGAAAAATAGGTCAAATCATTGCTTAACTTTATTCAATTAATGTGTCTGTTTACATTTCAGATGGCGAAGTGTTATCATTCACGCTCAAAGAGCCTGTGGGCGTGTGTGCACAGATAATCCCCTGGAACTATCCAATTCCGATGATGACGTGGAAAATTGCGCCGGCATTGGCAGCAGGTTAGTTATCTTAGCGTTTTCTGGTTGTCTCCCAAAGGCTTTAGCAGCTGATCCCAAGAGTTGGCGTAGGCACTAGTTTTACGAAAGTGAATGTTATCTGACCTTATGACCCTGAGAGAAAACTAGGCCTTGTTAGACCGGTTTCCTCGCGATGTTTTCCTTCACCAAAAAGCTACTGCTAAATATATCAAATGAAAAACCCAGTAGTACGAGGCGGGGTTCGATACCACGAGTCACGACCTTCGTCACCTTATCGAATACCAACTACTGTTTTGTTAGCTTACTAAGACTTAATATAACATCTTATCAGTGCAATCTGCAATTCTAACACCTTTCAAACAACGTTACATCATGATTCATGATACGACATAACATAACCATCATCGCATGAAGCGGTCTGTGTTAGATCACGTATACTGCGGAAAACGTTATAAAAGCTACGCCATGAGGGAAGAGGAGGCATGGAATTTGTTGCGTGTTGAGTAAACCTTAATTTAACGTTCGAAGGTTGCACACTCGTCGTAAAGCCAGCTGAGCAGACCCCACTAACTGCCCTCGCTGTGGCCGCTCTCATCAAGGAGGCCGGCTTCCCTCCGGGTGTCGTGAATGTGGTCCCGGGCTACGGTCCCACGGCTGGCGGCGCGCTCACACACCACCCGGACGTCGATAAAGTCGCCTTCACTGGATCTACTGAGGTGACTTTCATCTAGGTATTCATCGGGGTCGCAGTGTTCCTGGCCGGGGCACTCACCTAGAAACCCCAGGGAAGGCGACTATCATCCTAGGACGTGCCAAATGTGGCGAGGCACGAGGGGGTTCCAGTGCGTGCAGAATGAGATCCTGGAGTCCTCCGCATGAGAGCGCAGATGCCGGCCGCCGTGGAGGTTTTAGTGGATAGAAATACCACATAACCCAGTCATCCCCCGATGATTGGGAACTCTACGAAAAAAAAAAGAGGTATTCTAGGTTCAAGAGAACGTAAGACGTTGGGTGCCATGAGCATTTTCTTTACTCTTACCAGAATGGATGTGGCCGTGACGTCAAGGTTTGCGGCGTGTTTCACAATGCGATGCCACTTTTGGCGAGTTGCCGCTTTACTTGGACAACCGTTGATGGCTTTATTTATTTGGTCTGTCCACCTTATTGGCGATCTGCCGTGTGCCGTCATGAATATCACCGGTAAGATATACAGGCCCATGGAACCCCACGGAGCACCACGGAAGCCGCATTATACAGCAGCCAACATGTTCAATGTTAATAAACAATGTTAACTTTATCATCGTCAGCCGCGGAACCGCGGTTGGCTATTGGCTATTTAGATCGGTCAGTATGCGAAAGTTTGAAACTATAAGACATACGAAGATCTCTTCTTAGGAATCATGTCATCGATTTTAGTAACAAGTAAAACTGCATTCATATTTACATTTAAAAAAAAACTTATACTCTAAATGGGCCACCCTGTATACGTCCCACTGCCGGGTACACCCTATGCCGCAAAGACCTACAAGTATTAGCGGTAGTCTCCAATCTGGCATTGGTATTTAAAAATTACCTAATGGTGGAATTCTATCCTTGTATGTCTATGTTTCTAGACACGTCTGAATTTACCTACCTAATGTTAATCAATAATAGTGCATCTTCTTTGCGTCGTGCATCATGCATTGTCTCAGTTAGTATGCAGGTGTAGGTACATCTAGTGCAACGTGTTAAATATAAATTAGATGAATAAACCTAATGAGCTACACTTCGCATCACAAGTACGCATTTAGTATTTATTTAACTATGGGTTTGTGTGTGTATGTATGTATGTAGAAGAGCGATAATATCAAGTTTAGTATGAGGTTCACGTATGTCCATTATAGTAGTTTATGTGACTGTACATAATGTTTTAATGCCTAATTATAATTATGTACAGTTACATAGTACATACACTACTTTATCTACCCACATATTATAAATCCTCAATGATGTGTTCGGGAACCATTAGAATAACCGCCATTGCAACGCCATGACCAACTAGATTTCCATAATAACATCGATATACATTATAATAACACTGGCACAGATAAAACGCTGATGTTACGGTGATGTTAATGGTGGTCATTATATATGGTTTCAGAACACATTATAGAGGATTTATGATGTGGGTGTAGAAGAAGATTAAAACACTTAATTGTACGATTTGTTCTAGGTCGGTCGCATCATTTTAGGAGCCGCCACTGTCGCTAATCTGAAGCGAGTTACGCTCGAATTGGGCGGTAAGAGCCCACTGGTAGTCTTCAACGATGCCGACGGTACGCTAATTATTGAGTTTTATTTAGTAGGCTGATAAGTTGTTAGAAAGTTTTACGATATATAATTTTTACAGCCTTAATTAATCTTTATGCCTCAAATAATCATTATTCGTTATATATGTCTCACTCAAGGAAAAGGGACCTTATTGTCGTTGGCGCTTATGCCATTATTAACGATGCGTTGATACAAATACCACGATATACACGACGTAATTTTTACCTTCCCCCACCCTTTTCACTGGGACCACAAAACATAATTCGATTTTTTCTATCTTTTGGCTGCTAGAACGTTCTATCCCGGAAACAATAAATATTTTAGTTTTATTTTCTTCTTATTCTTGTTTAAGTTATTTTAGATTTGTATTTGATTGTGTAATTTAGTATTACCTGTTTCTTGAAATACATTTATTTTCTAAAGTAAATACAAGATGATAATTAACATTAACTAAATTAAATGTTTCTTGTATTAAAGTATAGATTAGTTGTAAAAAAAAAAAAAAAAAACAATAAATCAAAACATCACATAATTTCCTTGACAGTGGAGAAAGCCGCTCAAATCGCCCACGCCGCTGCGTTCGCCAACGGCGGGCAGTGCTGCTGCGCCGGCACCAGGACCTACGTCCAGTCGGGCGTCTACGACCAGTTCGTCCAGATGGCCGCGGAAATCGCCAAGGCCAGGTCGGTTGGCAACCCCTTCGACGATGTTCAGCAGGGCCCTCAGGTAATTGTCGTTTTTTTTGGGAAAGACTATAGTAGATTGTACAACAAGCGCATAAAACGAGCCATTTAACCTGAGACGTTTATAATAATATTTGACTCCTATTTTATCTGGTTTTATTAATTTAGCAATGGAAAATACGGATGTGAAATTTATTGAAGCAAATCAAATCAAATGACAAGTTTATTCTACGAAGTTTTATTGTGTGTGTGGCTGTTAGGCCCGATTATCTTAGTCTTTCAAACAATTTTCCTTTGTGCACTAGGGCATAAAAGTGGCATTTCGTGCAGCATACATCCAGCACAAAGGCGAACTTTGCGAGCATGATAAGTGAAAAGTATTATTCATATGTGTCATATCATATATCAACTATTATCGATGACACTTTAAAATGATTAACTATTGTGTTTGTGAAGAAATAGCACGCCATAATGTCATAGTTTGGAATGATAAAACAGATTCGTTTATAAAATAAAATAAAAATAAATAAATATTATGGGACAATCTTACACATATTATATTGCTCTAGGCCACTTAAATGTTTGAAAGTGCCAAACTAAGTTGGAGTTTGTTGTCTCGTGTAGTTTTAGTGGTGCAACGATATTATTTAGTAGCAGCACCTCTTCATAGTAAATAGTAATAAAGAGTCTCGCAGCACTATAAACATAATGGAACTTTTTCAAGTTCTATACCGCGTCATATCGACATACCGCACGTGTTTATTTCTTCATTCGGATCTTGGAATGGTTACTTACTCGTAATTTATTTCCAGATTGATAAAGAAATGTACACTAAAGTACTTGGATTTATCGAAGCAGGCAAGAAAGGAGGGGCTAGATGTGTGGCTGGTGGTAACAAGTTAGGGGGCAAGGGATACTACATCCAACCCACCGTGTTTGCTGATGTCAAAGATGACATGAAGATCGCTAGGGAAGAAGTGAGTATAATGTACAATGTACGAGTATGTCACATTATCGCAGGATAACAATGCCTATTACCTAATGAGTAATGACGTTGTATCGGCATCTAGTACAACCAATATAGTCAATTTCACTCAACATGTTCAACATTATGCGTACCTATGTACGAGGTTTGTATCATCATCATCATCATCAATTTAGGCATATTACATGCACCTATGAACGTCGATAAACTAGCAACCTCTGCCTCGAGAAGAACCGGCGTAAAAAATTCGGCGGCGTATCAGTTTTTCTAAACAGTACAATTAGGGTTTGCAATCCGGATATCCGGATATCCGAAATATCCGGATATCCGCCGAATTTCGGATCCGGATCTTACAGGTTCTTGGATCCGGATCTTTCGGATATTACGGATCCTTAAAATACAACCATGAAAACCGAAAATACGGCTACAAAATGAAGTTTTTACCGAGTCCACGCTGAAAACCGAATGGTAGATAACTCAATCTCTGTTTTTATTCGCCACTTCATCATCCCAGACCAGATTATTTTTGTTTTTAATTTATTAGTCACAAAAACTAATGAAACCTACATACTACAAACTAGTAAAAATGCCGCAGTTTCATGGCGAAAGTTGGCGTTGGTTTAAATGCACTAATTCACCGTAGGCAAAGACACAAAGTAATTATTATAAATCCAATGTTACCTATATAGCTACCTACTAAAGACTTACGCCCGTATTCATAAACGTTCAACAAGCCTATTTTAACTATTTAAAATGGCGTTAAATTTCGTTTGTCCTTATCTGTCACTTTGACATTTGTGTTCGTAAGAAGTGGACAAAGCACATTTTATTTAGCGGCCATTTTAAGTTTTATTAATAAGGGGATTAGTTTAGTTAAATAAACCTATAGAAATGATTAAGAAATATAGTTGACCCAGGAAGTAAAAAGTAAATGCAGCAACAATACCTACGTTTAATACTTGTAATATTTTTTTAAATTTTTAATATGATCTTGACCTATAATATGATCATGTAATATAATAAGCATGGTACGCTATATTAATGCCCGTTCACCGTTTTTGCCATATCCAGACACAGTCTTGCCTAAAGGAATGCCCCCTGCTAGACAAACACCTTTTCCCTCGTCCGGATCACATTGTCAATTTCTCCTCCTAGGTTTGATACCTAGTTACAACCCTATTGAATTAACTCCGGTACATAGAGCTCATTGAAATATATGTACGAGCACCAGGTACGGAGTTAACTCGACCTGCTGTGGTCAATCACGTAACGCATTGTACGCACGTAAGTCACGTCAAATTTTATGTGGGAAAATGACAGTTCGATAGCTAACGCGCGTTTGGAACGTTACGTTGATTACCCCTGGTTGTTATTCAAGTGACAGCTTTCAGTGACGTAACTCTCACTTTGCCGGTTAGTTTGTAGTTGTAAATAAAAAGTTGAATAAAAAAAAGAAGTTTATACTCTTTATGACCTCGGGAATGCGTACCTATTTAAAATCATTTAGGTATACGGTGGTGTAGCCGTTTTTTCTTGATTTAAACTTACAATTCCTACTTTATACCAAAAAAAACCTTGTGGATCCGTATTATCCGAAAGATCCGGATATCCGGATCTGTTGAATTGAAATATCCGAAATATCCGGATCCAAAATATTGGCGGATCTTGCAAACCCTAAGTACAATATCTAAATTTCAGTATAAGAGTACTTAAGAATAATTTATTGAAAAAACCTTATTGCTAATGTTACATTGTGCTTGAAACTGTTACATGTTAGGGAAGATTATTAAATGCGCCTGAACTAGGATTAGTATCACAGTACAATAAAATTACATTGCTATTGCTACAGTAGAAAGCCTATTTACTCGTATTTATATATATTGCGATAGATTTCTCGTGTAGGACTTTATCACTGCCAAAAGTTGTTTAAGCGACTTCTGAAACTCTCATTGGACTTCAATCACCAGACATAAGTCGTTTGGTGCATGAGCTCGTAATATTATGTTATGTGGTATCATAATATATTGTCATCGATTTAACGTAATCGCAAACTTTCAGAGGCTCTAGTATATGTTTTATCCATGCAATACGTTTTCGAACGCGTTTGCGTTTAGTCTCAATTTATATGGCAACGCGAACAGCGCCTCTGGTTTTAACTATTAGGAACTACGCGTTGCCATACAAATTGAAGCTAAACGCAAACGCGTTCGAAAACGTATAATGTATCGATAAAACTTATACTAGCCATACTAAAGGCCACTAAGTATGCAAAAACGCAACATTGAGGCAATATTCCGTTGATTTTTTTGATAGTGATATCACTTTCTCTTGACACCAAACTTTACTAACCTTTTCAGATCTTCGGCCCAGTGCAGAGCATTTTCAAGTTTGAAACTTTCGACGAAGTAGTGGACAGAGCCAATGATTCCAACTACGGTCTAGGAGCCGGGGTCATCACGAATGATATTACCACCGCAATGACGTTCGCCAAATATGCCAGAGCTGGCTCAGTTTGGTTAGTACATACAACATTCATTGTATATTATCAAATTATCATCATTACGTTAGGCCGCTTTTCCACCAGAGATGTTCGAAGTAGCTAAACAGTTCGCGAGGTCAAAGCTAAACGAACGTTTCCACCAAAGCTTAGATATCCCTAGCTCGCACTAGTATCTACGTCTAGCACAACATGCTGCCAAATCGCGTTGCGCGCGCCTCAGCAATGGGGAATGGATGAAAACTTTAGAAGTGCCTGATAATTTTTTGGTGATAGGAATAACCTTCCTTAGCACCAGAAAAACGTTGCAGACTTCAGCTGCGTCAATTATTTTTGAAAAATATAAACAGTTTCCTCACTTACGTTTTGGGTTTAGGACGGCGAATGAGACAATTTCCTTGATCCGTCTGATATTACAAAAAATATTTTAAATATCTGACCCTGGCAATGACAAATATAGCTGCTGCAGCTGTCAATATCATTGCCAGTGTCAGTTTATCACGGATTTTTAAGATATTTTTTTATTTTTTACAAAAATAATTGACGCAGCTGAAAAGTCTGCATTTTTTTTCTAATGCTAAGGAAGATTATTCCTATCACCAAAAATATAATCAGGCACTTCTAAAATTTTCATCCATTCCCAATTCCTGTCCCACTCGCACTGTATAGTTTAGAAAGAGGAGGGTAGATTTTCTCGTTTCTCGTCGCGACGTGGTATGCTAGGCCCGCAGTAACTCCAACTACGTTAGACTTATAATATCATACCAAGATCTTATAATACCAAAAAATTATGTTTCTATTCAGGATCAACATCTACGACCATGTGACGAGTCAAACTCCGTTTGGTGGTTTCAAGGACTCGGGCATTGGACGGGAATTGTGAGTATTCACGTTTTATTTCTAAACTGCCTTTTTTTGTAAATACGTAATTTTTCACGAGAAGCAGTTGCGTATTTCAGTATCGAGGCAAGCATGTTTGCAATGCATTAACAACTATAATATTTTTCTAGACCAATGCAATATTAACCTAATCAGAAAGTGTTGACAAGCTTACACACTTCCACTTTATTTTTCAAATTGCTAAACTATTATTTATTATTTTCAGAGGAGAAGACGGTATCAACCAATATTTAGAAACCAAGACTATCACAATGGCTTTACCTAAAATCCCGCAGTTGTAACGCGACACTACCAAATGGAGATGTAAAATGTAGCATTGCATACGCCTAGGGGAAAAAATCATAAGTATGTAGATTGTATGTTGATTGTTATCTAAGATTTATAAAGAATTTTATTACATTATTTTTATACCGAAATCTACGTTTATTTTTAACCGACTTCAAACAAGTGAAATCAAAACATTTTTCGAAAAACCCAACTGCTTTTTTGCAAATATTATAGCCTATGTCACGCCCACGATTAAGAGGAATCCAACGACACCTCACATGTCAAAATCCGTCAAACGGTTTAGGCTGCAGGGCGTGTCAAAGAATAAGACATACCCACATACATACATACATACATACATACATACTTACATACATGCATACATACATACGCTCGAAAAACTTAACCCTCTCTCCTTCGGCAGTCGGGTTAAAAGGAGGAGGTTATATGTTGCACTGTATGTTTTTTTTTATGTATGTTCGCCGATTTTTCCGTCAATTGTGGACCGATTTCCAAAATTCTTTTTTTATTCGAAAGAGTAACTCCCGATGTGGTCCCATTAACACCAATTTAGGATCTGATGATGGGATCCTAGGGAAATTCAGGGCAACCCTCAAATTTTATAGGCACGCGTGTAGTGATTTTGGTATTTTCTATTATAACTCGTGTATTTAGTCTCGGAAACCGCAATTTTGGTTAAGTGGAACTGATAATGACTTATGGAACTCCTCAAAGATGTGTAAAAAGTACGTCAAAGATTCTGAAATGATTCCGTTGAAGTAGCAACTAATGAAGTGTTAATTCTGAGATCCTTGAGGAATCGACGGAACTCCTCAAATATTATCAGCCCACATTTAGCGACTTGGGTTTTTTCTGTAATAATCAACGCATTTGCTCTCGGAAAGCAGCGCATGTGGTAAATTGGAAAGGAAATGTTGAAATGTTCATGTACCTATGTGGCTTAGCGAAGTACTGTATTGAAGTCGGTTTAAACTTTGTTTTTAAAGTAATTAAATCAACCATATTGACATATATTCGCAGTGTGAACACAACTGAAGGCCAATACTTTAAAGTTAGAAGCAATGATAGATACTTTTTAGATAAGAACAAAATAAGCCCCATTACACCAATTTACATCCTAATATTAACTCGTTGAACCGCCGTTTTACAGCTGGAAGGATAGAGTAACAAATGAGAGGGTGCTGGAAATCTCACAGGTCAAGTCTTTCATAACTTTTTTTGTTCCGGGTTGCCCAAGGTTGAGATGGCTGGGACATGTGCATCGTATGCATTGACGTAACATAAAGTAAAATCGTATGCCACCCACTCATCTTCAGCGCCGTATCCTGGTCGGGGCCGTAGCAAATGCTAAAAGAGGTGTAGCTACTGGCTCTGCTACGCTTCAAGGATAGGGTTGAGATTCATAGACGGACCTCGCTAGCGACAGCCGAAAGAGCTGGTACGAATTGACATAGTATTATGTCACAATATCATATTCATACTAAAAATATTATATTCATATTAAAATCATGATCTAGTTCCAAATATCAAATGAGTTCATTTCCAAATATTTTCTTAGGGTTTCGTAGTCAAATTAGGAATAGGAACCCTTGTAGTTTCGACATATAATCTGTTCATCTTTACCTATGTTACCTACAGTCATTTTAATCAGAAGCTATGTTTGTCTCATTGGGTCAATCAACGTTTAAATGACCCTTCTGTTTTTTCTGCATTATCAGTTACCACAACATCGGTACTTATGTTTATGTTGATAAAATGTAGAAGTTCTTATAGCCAAGTAAACAGTCTATTTGAACATATATGTTGCATGTCGCAAAAAAACGTATTCAAGCAGAAAACATGGTTGTCCAGGTGATAAACCACAATATTCATACAAATTTACGTCCGCTGGGCAACCGGTGAAATTGAGGTCAAATTAATATTGTTTAATACAGTTGTCATGGAGTTACACGCTATAATTAGTATAATGAATCGGGTAAGGAATGCGACAGCAATTACCAACAGCAGACATCGTATTTTCTTGTAATTACCTTTTAAACAGCAAATATTAGAAACGGGGAGGACACTAAAAGTTGATTGACCCCAATACATCTATTACTTACCAATGACTTTGTACTGCTTCTTAGTGAGATGATTGGACATCATCCCACACACGTGGGCGCCAAGCGAATGTCCAACGCAGGTGATCATCTTCGCCATAGCGCCGGCTTGCGTGATGTACGAATACAGCTGAGCTGTGCACTGGGCTGCTAATCTGAAATGCATCGGTCACATTAATGCAACTATAGACTTGCAGTTCTTTAATACCTGGGTTACACTATGCTCACTTCCGTGGCAGTGGAGAGAGAAGTGGGCAGCGCGAGTGATGTAAACACCAACTCGCGCTGCCCACTGATCATGCCGGTGCCACTGCCCTACACTCCCTTTATTGGCGGTTTTTGTGGCGGAAGTCAAAGGACTGGCAGCGGCAGCGCGAGCGAGTGTTTACATGCTGTCGTCGCGCTCACACCGTCTTCAACCGTCGTCGCGTTATCCACGTTTGGGTAACCGTGCTAGTGCCGTAGGCAAAGCGCAGAAAGTAAGGCGTCCTCCATTCCACAATAACTAACTCAAGAGTATGAAGTATTAATTACGTCACACGAATTTCATGGTTTTTGACCCCTCCTTGTCACACGTGGTCACATTTCGTTACCCATTCGCCCTTGGTGTGACGTCACATATTTATAAAAGTAAAAATCACACCACCAGAATTAAAATTAACACAATAGAAAGTACTTAATTAACAAACTTAGTCAGCCGTTCATGGAGTCTGGAACGAAAATACCCAAACAAATACGAGTAGGTAGGTGTGTATAAAATATTTTTTTTTTGTTTGGGACTCCCTCTCCCCTTGTCACAATATGTCACACTTTTTAGACCCCCTCCCTCCCAGTATACGTGATGTAATTAATGGATGAGCCCTTGGCATCTTATGGCCTTATTCATAAACGTCCATGGAAGTCATGAAACCCATAAAAATAGCTAAAACGCCGTTATAATTCGTTTGTGTCTCCATCTGTCACTTTGACAATTGTGTTAGTGAGAATGAGAAGGGTAGAACACATTTTAGTTGACAGAGGTTTGTACGTCTGTCGAATAAGGGGATTAAAGCCTCAAGCATACATTGCAGTTACATTGGGTCATCAGGCGAATTATACAGTAAAGCGCCATAAAAAAAATGGCGCTGTCGACAGTTGTAGGTATTCGTCTGATGATCCAATGCAAAGAAGCCACAAGAGCACCACAATAATCAATAGTTGGTGTTTTTATTTGGTTGAAATATCAAAATTGATGTGTGTTAATTACTGACCTTAGATTAGACAGCGACGATAGGTAGCAAGGGAACCTGGTTAGCGGGGACCAGTCCACCATGAATACGTTGTAGTCTTTACGGGACAAGTATGCTGTAAAACACACACATGATGATCTAACTATTGCCGACTATTTAACTAACACCAGCCTAGCTATACTTGAAACCATATTTATTTTTTTATTTTATTTTTGCAACACTGTGTATAATGCGATAAAATAATAATGATACTTGAAAAAAATGTTTTTCTTTAATTCGCACAAGTCAAGCATGCAAGCAGCAACAAGTTTTCTCAGTGCGAAACGGGTCGAGATTTTGTTTGAGTGTGCGTGCGGCGACGTATAGATAGTATAGCACACACATACAAGCCGCGCGCAGTGCGTTTGTATGAAGATAACATACTTTGCCTTCTTTATACCTACTATGGCCTTTCGGTCAACGAATTAAGCGCTTTGACGCGCGCCTTATTAATTGGGTCTTGCTGTACCTGGTAGGTAGTCTACGCTACGTTATATTGCGTAGGCAGTCAATGGGTTAAGGCGATGGCCTTGGCTGACGACCGTGATACATTTTGTACAGATTGGCGAACACTAGCTCAGCGGCGCTACCACGAACTTCGAATCTCGAACTTCGTATATCTCTGTCTCTGTCGCTTGAGTACCATAAACCATAAGTGCGATAGAGACGGATATATACGAAGTTCGTGGTTATAACTCAGGACCGAGACGAGTGGCGGAAAAAAGGGGAGGCCTTTGCCCAGTATTGGGACACAATATAGGCTAATAAAAAACAAAAATAAACACTTACCATCACGCAAAAAAGACATGGGGTTCTTGGAATAGGTCCCATTGAACCCGTGGATGATGAGCACGTTCTTCCTGCTTCGCTTCCAGCCGTACACGTCCAATAGGTTCATGTGTCGAACGTCGACCCATTGCTTGAACGGCCGCTCCCTGCTCACGAAACATTGATATACATACATATGGAAAATTATAGTGTAATGTTAGGTTTACCTGGTACAGTCAAGTAGGTACGTAGGAAATTAACCCTCTCTGTGTACGAGGCTAGCGCAACTGACGCCACAACGCGATTCGAGACAATCTATCCTCCTCTCTCTAATTTGTACAGTGGAGTCAATGTGTCGCGTGCGACTAGGGAATGCAATTACCGGGCGAATTTCATTACTGGTAAATTACCGACTTCAGGGAGCCAAAACCGGTTAACCGGTAAATTACCGGTAAATTCAATTTGGCTAATAAGTAGCGTTTTTTGACGTTTATTTATCGTAAAAATAAGCTATGATATAGTATAAAGCGTTATCATTGCCGTAAATGCCGTAATAATCAGATCTTTAATATTTGAAACTTGCTCAGTGGTAGGAGGGCAAAAAACGCAATTGAAAACGTTTCTTGGGGATTAGCAGGTAGGTAGGAAATTTTCCTAGTTCTACAGAAACTAACTACAAGCCCAATTAGTAGTCTAAAATAATATTTCACTAAATACATGTTTCTACGGGCTTCAAGAGACGTATATATAACCAACCATACCTAGATTTAAATGAGTTGGATAGAGAAAAGAGCTAAGAGTGTTCGTACAAACGGTTTTATAACTTTTGGGGACAGGACTTAACAAGTGGGGAGCTCATGGGGGTTCCAAATTGCGGCATTGGTTTAGCGATTCGGAGGGCTATATCTGTTACCTTAGTTCTACTGCGGATAGCCTCATTTCTAATGCGATCACGCAAATAAACTCCCAGCATAGCCATCTTCATTGCCCTTTGGGTGACTTCTAGCCTTCTATTGAGGCCCATAGTGAGCGACTACATTTCAGGTGCCATATATTATGTCATCACGGGCACTACACACTGGGCAAACCGAGCCGACAGGAGTGGAACTGAACAGCATGTCATAGGTATATATAATTGTCTACAACTCTCAGCGTAACGCGTCCGATTGTAATGGGATTTGGCACTACATGGGCATATGACATGATCTTCGTCTTATCGATGTTCATCTTTAGACCGACTCGCTCGGAGGCTTTACTGAGGTCATCGAGCATTGTACTAAAATCCTCCATGGACAAGACTACTAAATCGTCAGAAATCCGAAGGTGAGTGATGTACTCGTCGTTGATGTCTGCCTTCTCCAGTCCAGAGTCTTGAAAAAATCCTCCAGTGCATATTTTGTATTTGTATTTTGTATACTTCGATATAGCAGTCGTCAACTTGGCACCGCTGGAGAGACTAGTACAGCCCAGGTTTTGATCAAATCGTAGGCTTTCTCGTGTATCGCGAACACTAAGCAGAGGGGTAGGTTATATACTCCTCAGTATTTTGTATAACCTGACGGAGCGTGGATGTGGTCTACGGTGCTAAAGCCTTTCCGGGAGGCTTGAAGTCATCTATATTTTATAGAAAGGAACCGGGAACGTGTTTATATTTTAAGAAGCTTTTACAAACGATTGCATTAATTTGATCCTACATGAGGTAAGATAACTTTAACAAGTTTATTCAATTGACATTTTTACATGATAAAAGGAGGGTTATTGAGGTATAATCATGACGAGGAAGCATTAACAATCTTTAAAATGTAGTATTTTACTAATAATTTGGGTTCGGTAAATTACCGGTTTTCATTTTAATTTACCGGTAATTTACCGGCCTCATATTTAGTCAATTTACCGGTTAACCGGCTAACCGGTTTACCGGTTTGCATTCCCTACGTGCGACGCGACTTGGGAGTAAGTTGTGCTAGACGTAGGTTGTTATTCGCTACGCGTTAATGCGGCTCACCCCGCCGGTCACCCGTTACGAAACTAGACCTCTACCTTTGCTTAATTACTACGCATCGCGGTGTCAAGGTCTTCTGTGGGTGAGCGACGCGACGTGAGCGTTGAGGTGAGCTTAAAACAAGTTACAGAATAGAGGCGCTGCACGGCTTAATCACAAGACGGCCCGCGAGCTCTCTCGATTTTTCTCGCACTATACCTCTCTTTCTAAGTTTTCTAATAAGAGAGAGACGGATAGAGCGACAAAAATCGAGATAGCTCGCGCACTGTCTTGTCTTGCGATAGCCGTGCTGGAGTGGATACTGGATTCGTTGGCTGTGTAAGTAGGTAAGGCCACGTCTACGCACACACGCGAGTCGTCGAGTTGTCAGGAAACTATGGCCGGCGGCGGGAGAAGCGGGAAACGCCAAGGTCGCCTGACGAGGCCTTGGGAATCGTATAACAGTGAAGCTAAACGTCCTAATCTTCGACGTTGCACTAGTGTATGACATGGGCACTTTATCTCAAAGCAATATGGATTAAATTCTAACAGAGGATTTTTCTTCATTTGAATTTGAGCCATGTCACTTTCACATAAAGTGCATTATGTGAGACTAGGACTTTATAACAACATAAAAAACATAGTATGGTACCTACATTGGTAGGGTTTGTTATAAAATTACTACTGATACTACTTACTACTGATAATTTTATAAAAAACGCTTGAAACCAGGTACTAATTGTTTTATTGCGACTTGCGAGAGTTATTGATTGCTGATTTGCTAAACCACCAAAACTTAGTTACATTTGTAAAAAAATTGTTTAAAAATTTGGTAGATGTATGTAGACAGAAGAATATAAAATTAATGAAAGTTTGTAACACAAAACAATACGGATTAGAAATATGTAGGCACATTGAAAACATTTTTATACTTAATGAAATAAAAAATACTTTGGTTTGAAATGTTACTGAAATACGCCCATTAGAGAAATTAATTTTGTATACTTACGGTGTATATAAGAAGAAATTGATCTCCGAATCCGGGCACTTCCACTCTCGTTTCATAACACAACGCCAGTAGCGGAAGTCGATCATGGACATGAGGTCTCCATCGGCTCTTGGCACTGTTGACAAAATATGGTCACAGAAGCGTGGCAAAACAAGAACCATCTAGACTAGCTGGTATACTTGAGATTATTTCAGTTGGCCGAATTGCATCAAAGTAGTCCATTCAAAAAGCAACTCTACTGTCCAAGGTAGAAGATTCTCATTAGAATGGCAGTTTTATAAAAAGTATGCCGCATTAATAGTACATTACATCAGAGGCCGGGAAGACATCTCTCGCTCAAACGCGTATACCTACTTGGCCGGAAATCCGTTTTCACGCCGACGCATGTATAGTGCTTTTCTCAAACATGCAATGAAATAAATAAATAAAAATCCTCAAATCAAACTACTTTTCATGGCTGAATGCCGTGATGCTGTGCCACAATTAGTGGAATGAAAATTAAAAAGTTACTTTGCAGGCCTACTAGGCCTGAAAAAATGTATGAAATCCCATTTCAGGCCGCCTCGAGATGCTAAGCCCGAAAAAAGGATACTTCCGAGTCTATTATAAGGAACGTAAAGAGAATATTTAATTGCATGTTTGAGAAATAGTACATTACTGCAGACGCCGGGAAAGAAGGTCTTGCCGGCTGAGTAGGTATAGATAGATGAGAGGATAGTGATACGAAGCCGGCAAGCCCTTTTCACGGCAAGGCATGTATAGTGCTTTTCTCAAACATTCAATGAAATAAACAAATAAAAACTCCTCAAATCAAACTAGTTTTCATGGCTGAATGCCGTGATGCTGTGCCACAAATAGTGGAATGAAAATTGAAAAAAAAATACTTCCCGGCCTAGGCCCTCTATTTCGTATGAAATTCCTCTACAGTTCTCTCTAGTCGATCCGCCCGAAACGTGATACTTTGAAGCCTGATATAACCCACGTAATAACGACATTTCATTGCATGTTTGAGAAATAGTAGATTGTACAACAAGCGCATAAAACGAGCTATTTATCTTGAGACGTTTATATCCACCCGAGCCACCGGCTAGGGTGGATAGGTAAGTCGAGGGGTTAATTGGCCAATTTATGCCCAAGTTATACACACCGCTTTTCACTTAGATTGCGAGAAAATAACAAATAATTGCAAAATAAAATAATAGCACATTCCCGTCACTTAACTTTTTAAAGTATTTATGTTTAACTTTCGAATACTGCCAAGTAATTTAATGGTTCAATACGTTTTAAAATAATAATTGACTCTTATTTTATCTGGTTATATTAATTTAGTAACAGAAAACCTGGATGTGAAAGTTATTGAAGCAAATCAAATCAAATGACAAGATTATTCTACGAAGTTTTATTGTGTGTGTGGCTGTTAGGCCCGATTATCTTAGTCTTTAAAACAATTTTACTTTGTGCACTAGAGCATAAAAGTTGCATTTTGTGTAGCATACATCCAGCACAAAGGCGAACTTTCCGAGCATGATAAGTGAAAATAATCTTAACTATACCTGAAATTGGGTCTCTTGTAACCAGTAGGTAAGCTAAACGAAGTTAGGACCCTTCCCTTGTATAAGTACTTGTTATACGTAACGATTAGGAACAGTCAGCCTCATAAGATGCTGAACACCTAAGTACCTTGTCATTTTCACACGTTTGACAACTTCATATTGCAGTTGAACATGACGTTTAATGCGACACGGTACAAAGGTGTTAAGCCCCTTGTGAGGCTGACCGTACATTGGCGTTTCAAACCTGTCTAACAAAGCGTGTGTCAAGCTGCCTAGTGGGAAGCCAGTACTGTCAAAGCTGGTCTAAATTAATAGTCATTTCTCTATGAGTATAATTTCAAGGATAATGATAATGTCTGTCTATTATAGGACGACCTACCGAACAGTCGAGTGAGAACTGTTTGGCGACACAGTGTTCTCACTCGACTGCTGGTAAACGTCCCATTGCTTCCGTCCAATACTTGACATTTCTAATATATTTTTCTCAAACTTGCAATGAAATCTTGACATGACTTACTTCAAATTAGGTCCGGAAATACTACGTACGACGGCGGCGTATGAAATATATAGTTAGATATAAGTTCATGTAACTATAAACTAATACTTAATTTAGGGAATAAGTGGAATATTTGTTAGTAAGAAATGTGGGACACAATTTTAGGTTATGATGTGACAGCACTGACAGCTATCAGAAACGTATTATTTAATTGTACGAATAAAACAAATTGACTACTTTTTATTTTATTGCAAGTTTGAGAAAAGCACTATACAAATCTCGGCGAGAAACGGGATTGCCGGCCGCGATCTACTTGGCCTGCAACTCTTCGTTTCCCGGCCTCTATAGTAATGTACTATATATTTATAACAGGCATGAACGTGTTTAGTCATACAATTTTCATACAAAGCAGAATTGTGTGATGCAAAAATAAAGTAGGTATTATTCGTGGCTACGAATTTTGTTAATCTGCGGTAATTAGTGATATTAGTGGTAAATTATTAGTGGTAAATAAGTAATATAGTCCGAAAAACGTTTTTATGGAAAGTGCACGCTCTCGGAATTCCTTAACCACGTAAACGAATGGCGAATCAACTGGTACGGCCCAGTTCTTACCGAAATTGAAGAAAAATATCGGTTAAAAACGAAATCAAGTTCAGTCGAATTTAAGGTTTGGTTCTGACGTACGTACGCATCGAAGGTGAAAGTAAGTATTACAGGTTCACCAGCATCGGAATGAGCTTATTTACATGATTGGATTTATATTATAATACACCGATTTTTATTTTTAGCAACCTCTTGTGTCGATACAATATATGTATGTAGACTCCAGCTTGAAAAATATATATTTTTACTAGCCCCGATGCAGAAGAGTTCGTCCATTAATTAACAATTTTCACATTTATTTTGATATTTATTACATGCTTAGATCAAACGACTAAGTAATAGGAACAATAGTTTAATGTAGTTTATTTTCATTGTTAAATAGAAACCCTAAAAGGTTTTAATTGTAGAAAAAAGGGCACTTAAAAACTGTTGTCCAATTCAAAGTTGTGGTCTCCAACTGCACTTCTTGACTCAAGGGCTCAAAGCAGAACCGTCAGCATTTAGCTTTGCCGTGTCGCTTTCCCTAGTAATGGCCCTTTTTTCGCCTGTTGAATTGGTTACCGAAATAGTTAAAAAAAAACCGCAAAATTTCGTATGTTCATAAAAGTGGTATCCTTATATTTTAATTGTGTTAATGTGGAATATTTTCATAAATAATGGAACTATTATACAACTAGTATTAAACGGTGTTGAATTTATATCGAAAACATTATTTCTAGCTAGACGAAAATCGGGGCTAGTATACAAAAAAATAAAACGAACGATTGTGTGCATTTTAGACGATTTTTTTCGAAAATTTCGAGTACACCACGAAAAGACAGACGAGGTTATCGACTTCCTTTTCCTTTATTGTTGTAGTGATCGTTATAAGATACACGTACAGTCGTACACATAATTACAGATAACTTCGTGAATGCCTAGTGATTTGGGATCAAGCAAGGGGCCGAGCTACCTCACCACTTTCTCCACCTTTCCTGTCCTGGCCCTGTCTAGTGAGACCGCTTTAATATTATTTTATTAAAGAAGATTATTCTCTACGTTTTTGCATGTATCTGAGTAGTTCCGTACAAACGTTCATACACGATACCCGTCACGTCACGACCCCATTTATTCTTGAACAATCTTAACAGCTCATAGTAGAAGTTACCGTTGTACAGCGCCATCTGCATTTTGGTACTAATAACTTAGAACCTAGTATGTTTGTTTATATCAGCGATATTGTTTTATCACACGTACCGATTTCGTTTTTTTTTTTATTTGAAAGATAGGACGTTAACGATAATTTCATACGAATTTGAAGACATAAAATGTTATGCAAAAGTAATAAAACTACAAACTTAGTTGAGAAATGATTTTAGATAGGAAAATTAAAAAATACGCTAGATCTATCGTTTTATTTTTCCTGTATTATTTATGTTACTCTTAATCATATGTAATAATCTCAGATTTTTTTTCCACATTTTCCTTAATAAATCAACATTTAACCACTGATGAATGAATCTTTAACCCCTCTCATATTCGTCATTTACACAGAAAAATAAATGTATATTAATTTTTTTTATCCATACGCGCGTCTTACTTAACCTTCTTAATAGTTTTTCCAAATTTCAAATTGATAGCTTAAGTAGTTCCGGAGATATTTAACGTTGTGACAGCTGGACAGACGGACAGAAGGTTCCTTTTTAGGGTTCCGTACTCAAAGAGTAAAACGGGACCCTATTAATAAGACTCCGCTGTCCGTCCGTCGGTCTGTCTGTCTGTCCGTCTGTCACCAGGCTTTATCTCATGAACCGTGATAGTTAGACAGTTGAAATTTTCACAGATGATGTATTTCTGATGCCGCTATAACAACAAATACTAAAAAACAGAATAAAATAAATATTTAAGGGGACTCCCATACAACAAACGTGATTTGCCCATTTTTGCTCGATATTGATAACGGCAACAGGTAGACGCTTCAAATATTCACAGAACATTTAGATAAATATTCTTTAAAAATAAATAATTAAATCAAAATAAAACAAATATTTAGGGGGCTCCCATACAAGAAACGTGTTATTTTGCCGTTTTTGTAGTTAATGGTACGGAAAATTAGGGAACCCTTCGTGCGCGAGATTTTTACCTTTTTGGCACGGAACCTTAAAAACTAAATAAATGGTGAAGACGTAGTTTGATGCTGAAAAAATAAGAATAAGTTTCGGTCAAAAATTTCATTTTTGTTACATACAAGCTTTTATGGCCCTCTGTGCTTTTCTGTATACAGTGTATACCATCATCAATTACTCATTGAGACGATTCCAACGAGCCCAAACTCAACGGGGTTACGTCGGTTAAATACTGAATTCCCATGGCCACCTTCTGTCTCCATCATCAGATCAGCTCGATGGTACCATAATATTGGATTGTCATCCAAACTATACCTTGGCTCAAAATTTCAGCTCAAACGGAGAACAGCAAGAGATTGAAAAATGGATTGCAAATTTTGACGGACAACTTACATACTCGTTCGGACCTTGATTACGCCAGTTCACTTTTACTTTTCGCGAAAGTCAGCGGCAATTAAGTTTTGTTATTGTTTTTAATCTTACGGTAAGTACAATATTTTTATATCATATATCTATATAATAGATCATCACAGGATTATATGGTAAGTAAGTACCTACATTTTGATAATGGGCATACATTTGTTACCTACTTGCATTTGCAGCAATAAACCTAGTAAAGTGCACTAATATAATCATTAATCACTAATCAACTTATAAGTTTGACGTGCTGTGGCATTGTACTCGTAGCTCCTAAACGAAGGGACCTATTTGAATGCAGTTTTTATCCGAAAGCTGACGTGATCGAGATGGTTCTTAGCTACGTTTCAATCAAAATATATTGAACTTTGAAATGAAAATATAATTTGAAACGAAAGTTGTTAATCTGGGGGCACGGTAGTGCCCCCGCCAAGTCCAGCAACACAAAGGCACGGCCGTACCATCCTTTTCTCGAAGCCATTCAGGACATTTTAAACATCCTGTATTTTATTATTACAAGCTTTTATTAAACTTTCCTTGTTAGTTAAAATTATGTGCGGGACAAATCATGCGACTGAATTTTTAGCCACATGCCGGTATCCGCGATGAAGCTGACATTTCGCTATGTTACGGCACCACACATCTGGTCTGATCTGATGATGGAGACAGAAGGTGGCCATAGCAACTCCTAAACTAGACTAGATAAACCCGTTGTGTGTTGAGCTCATTGGATTCTCTCAACGAGAAATGATTGTGCAAATAAAGTACAGGTGGCACTAAAAGCTTGTACCTACCCAAATATACATTCTTGACAGAATTTTGACATAAGGTAGATGCCTGCATTTCCTGAATCAGTTGTGATTGTGACGTTGAACCGATGTTATAGCGAATGCATGGTCTTTCAAGTCAAGGGTAAAGACCTGCCTCCTGTGCCTCCTATTCGCTTATACGGTACCCCGCTGAATAGAGTAGACACCTTTAAGTACCTTGGTCATGTGGTAACCTCTGACTTGAAGGACGATGCAGATATTGAGCGAGAACGAAGGGCGCTGTGTGTTAGGGCGAATATTTTGACGACCGCTTTAGCCTAGTTGGTAGTGACCCTGCCTACGAAGCAAGAGGTCCTGGGTTCGAATCCCGGTAAGGGCATTTATTTGTGTGATGAGCACTAATATTTGTTCCTGTTCGTCTAGTACCCATAGTACAAGCTTTGCTTAGTTTGGGACTAGGTTGATTTGTGTAAGATTGTCCGCAAATATTTATTTATTTATATTTATATGGTGGCTCGCAGATTTTCTCGTTGTTCTGCTGAGGTTAAAGTGACTCTTTTTAAAGCCTTTTGCTCAACATTTTACACAAGCAGCCTGTGGGTCTCATATTCGCAAAAACAATACCATTCGTGTACAATACAACAATGCCTTCAGGGCGCTGATGGGTCTTCCACGCTACTGTAGCGCGTCAGGAATGTTTGCTGAAGCAAGAGTAGACTGTTTCTACACTACCATGCGTAAGCGATGCACATCCCTGACGCGCAGGGTGCGAGCCAGCCCCAACGGCATCCTGAAGGCATTTGCAGCTAGGTTTGACTGGCAGTACCTGAACCATTGCCACATGATTCATCTACTGACAGGCAAACCAATTTACTGTATGTAGTGTAGGTAGTGTCTTTGTTTTGTATGTCCCTTTTTTAGACTTAGGATGATTATTTGTATTTTGTATTTTATTTTGTATTTTAAATGAATAATTGCAGCAATTCATTGTATATGGACTTAGTCTGAAATAAACGATTTGAATTGAATTGAATAAACAGGTATTTACCTGTACTAAATAAGTAAGTATTGACAATTAATAATATCGGGACAAATGGCTCCAATGTCACAATGTAGAAATGTAAATATTTAGATGACAGGGAAAGTGCTAATCGATCGTAGTGAGATATGCTACTCAGCGGCATAAATACCTGTGCGTGTTTATTAGAAAATGATCAAGCACGAGAACACAAGCCGGCATTAGAAATATCATTGGAGCGAAGAGGCGACACTCTTTCACTCGGACAATAAAAACTTAACAGGTCTGGTTAAGAGCAAATAAAACAACGTATAAATATCATCTAAACTACCTGGGCGACGAGCTCTGCTCTGGTGTAAATATAAAATAAATAAATCTTAGATCGATTTTTTCGCTCCCGTAAGCCCCACGGAGGTACGATTACGTACTAAAGAGATACATATTTAAAAATCATGGCTTGTAGTAGGCTACAGAAGTAGCTAGGCAGACATTAATAGTGATCAATATGATCTGCAAACGGCTCTGTAATGAAATGATCCAGCGAATTAGGAGCAATATATCAGATTGAGCACTCCTGTTTGCAGCTACGCAGACAGGAGTGCTCAACTACTATCAAATCTCCTCTCGTCAAGCACTACTAGACAAACTCATTAAAGAAAAACAGTCTTACCCATATCAATACCCATCAAAATTAATAAGGACACTATTGCACACTTAAACACGCACATGTTTTGAACACTCTAAATGTCACTGGCAACCTTTATAATTTCACTAAACGCCATAAAAGCATATTCTTATTCATAAAACATTCGCGAACATGTTCCAAATTTGAATCCAGAGCGCGTGACACATGGTAACGACGGAACGTTAATGACGCGCGACAGAGGCGCGTGCGACGACGACAGCCACCGAAGAGAAATGCTCAGAACGCCAACCGTGACCATTCTCCACCTTCCCGCCAACGGGTGGCTTCAAATTACTCCACGCATTTGCAGAATACTGTAGTACTACTATACTCCAATATCGGACAAAATAATATTTTTTACATAGCTGGTTGACTTCACCTGAATCTTCCGGCCTTTTTCTATTCGTCGTCGACGCATCTCCTGGTTCGGATAGTAAGACCATTAAGTTAACAGTTCTTGGATCTGTGAAAGCTTCACGCTACTATATCCAAACGGTGACGCAGGTGGTAGAGACTGTTACTAAAAATAACTCACTTAAAATACGTAACTAGAATCCCCAACCGAACCAGTTAACGGTCGTCTAATCTCTATCACGTCTTCAGTTTTTGTGGCTCAGTTTAAACTTGTACGTGTATCTAGAGCAATATACCATGACCGTTTTTACTCGCACCTTGACAACTATTTAATGCTTGGAAATTTTCGCCTGTCACAGAACAGCTAAAACATGTTTTATCAAAATAAAGTTTAGCTGAATAATACGGGGGGCTTCACAATATACAGATTCTATCTCATGTGATACGCCAATTAAGGCTTTGGCCTATGCCCAGCTGTGGGCAGTCTTTCTACTATGGCAGTGGGACACTTCACAGGCTTAGAAAAACAAAAACATGCGACACGTGCGTGCTTTCATCATAACATTAGACCTAATGTTTCACTAGACTAATGCATTTAGCAAACTTTATAGGATTATTGCAAAACAAACCTAACCTAGACTTCTATTTGATGATATTCAAAGATAACCCGAAAAGTTCACTGTTTCGAAGGAAAATGCATTTATAGGTCTAATGAAAGATTAGGGCTAAAGTTGTTAGGTCTAACAAGGGAGACCCAAAATTAATCATATAAATTGTTCAAACGTCCAAACCGTGTGGTCTTGGGCTGACTGCTAAGGGTTTCTGCAATGTTGTTGCAATTTAGCTGCCTCAACCGCATCGGAGATGCAATTACATAGTGACAACGATACAATGAGTAAAGCAGTTCTCTCTTTCGGACGTTCCGCGGCTACAAACCTCTGCTTGCAGTAGTTATGCAACGACTTGAACTGATTCAGCAGCTTTTGGTTTCATATCATTCAACATTAGCTCATAATCTCCACTTATAATAAATCTCTAAATTAAAAAAAGAATCAGCCAGTTTGAAACTAAGCTTTGCGCGGTTCGAATGTTCTCAGCATCCCATGAACGGAAAAATATGAAACATTTTATATAGGTACATTATTATTCTAGCTGCAACTTAGGATAGTTTTTATCCGACTGCGACAGTTAATTAATTTTCCGAAATATACGACTTCATTTAATTTTTCATTTATTTTTATTGAAATCAAACGCTGCTCCAACTGTCAGCTATAAGAACCGTCAAATTTTCGTCAAAATGGCGGAATTGCTTTGCTTTTCACTTATTAATAATTTAAATCCCGTCTACGATAGACCTTTACGAGACAAATGCTAAAATATAAACCATAAAAAATATTCGATTCTGATATGAGAACTTATATGCGCAAATGTCGTTTTATGTCGTAATTTCAATAAATGAAATCAACAAATTTGAACAATATAATTAACACGATTTTTTTTTTTTTGAAAGCACGCGCTCGGCGCATTCAGCCAAAGTACCTGCGGCGCTACCACGAAAACCAATACTCAATGTTCATATATTTGCATCCCTGTCACTCGAGTATGGTTAGTGCGATAGAGATAGAGATACCCGAATATTTTCGAATTCCGAAGTTCGTGGTTATAGCTCAGGAATCGAAAATATGGTAAATAATCATAATGTATTTTCTCGAAAAAGAATTTAAAATAAATATAGTCAAATGGAGAAAAAAACAAAGCAAGAGGTTATATAGGTAATGATTAAGTTATAAGAGTCCAAAGTTTTAAGAGGGGGTATGTTCTGTCCCTTTTCCGCAAAACGCACCTTCATATGAAACGATTGTTTTTTACTATGACGCTCGAGTATATTGACGTCACAGTCCCTCATCGTTTTCTCACTCTAACAAGCGACATTAAAACGGATGTAGCTTCATAATTTTTTGAGATATTTGAATGGGAGTTTCATTATCTTCTATCTATCTATACATAATAAATGCCTATGTCCTGACTGACTTATTCACTCACTCACTCACTCACTCACTCATCAACGCACAGCCGAAACTACTAATCTTAGTGAGTTGATTTTTGCACAGTATGTTGCTTTTATAACGTAGGCTAGGGATAAAAAGGGATTTTTGAAAATTCTACCCCTAAGGGGGTAAAATAGGTGTGCAAAGTTTGTATGGGAGAACCTTTTTTTTTTGAGCTAGAGACTTAAACTTTGTAGAAAAATTTGTTATTAGAATACAAATGAAACACTTTCAGCGTATTGGAAAATTCCACCCCTACGGGGGTAAAATAGGGGTGCAAGGTTTGTATGGGGGAAACATTTTTTTTAAATAGAGACTTAAAACTTTGTAGAAAGATCAGTCATTAGAATACAAATAAAGAACTTTCAGGGTTTTAGAAAATTCTACCCCTAAAGGGGTAAAATAGAGTGCAAAGTTTGTATGGGAAAAACTACTTTTTTTTAAATAGAGACTTAAAACTTTGTAGAGAAATTATTCATTAGAATACAAATAAAGTTCAGTAGTGCAGTAATAAAGTGCAGTAAAATTCAGTGTTTTAAAAAAATCTACCCCTAAGGGGGTAAAATAGGGGTGCAAATTTTGTATGGGGGAAACAATATTTTTTTTAAATAGAGACTTAAAACTTTGTAGAAAGATTAGTCATCAGAATACAAATTAAGTACTTTCAGCGTTTTAGAAAATTCTACTTCTAAAAATAGGGGGCTAAAATAGGGGTGCAAAGTTTGTATGTGGAAAACTATTTTTTTTAGCTAGAGTCCTAAAACTTTGTAGAAAGATTATTTAAATACAAAGAAAGTACTTTCAGCGTTTTGGAAAATTTCACCCCTAAGGGGGTAAAATAGGGTGCAAAGTTTGTATGGGAAAAACATATATTTTTTTAATAGAGACTTAAAATTTTGACGAAAAATTACTTATTAGAACATGAAAAATACTACATTCGGCGTTTTACAAAAATCATTCCCTAAGGGGGTTAAAAAAGGGTGCAAGGTTTGTATAGGGAACACTTTTTCTGAGCTAGACACTTAAAACTTTGTAGAAAGATTACTTATAAAAATACAAAAAAAAAGACTTTCAGCGTTTTGAAAAAATCTATCCCTAAGGGGGATAAAAAGGGGTGCAAAGTTTTTATCAGGGAAAGTTTATGTTTTTGAGTTAGAGACTTGAAACTTTGTAGAAAGATTACTTATTAAAATACAAAAAAAGAACACAAATCGTTTTAGAAAATTCCACCCCTAATAGGGTTAAAAAGGAGAGCAAGCTTTGCATGGGCAACACTTTTTTTTGAGTTAGACTTAAAACTTTGCAAAAAGATTACTTATTAGAATACTAAAAAAGAACTTTCAGCGTTTTAGAAAACTCCATCCCTAAGGGGATCCTTAAGATCCTTAAGAAGGGTAGCCAGTGTTGTGTGGGAAAAACTTTTTTTTTTACTAGACTTAAAACTATTCAAAATGTTACTTATTAAAATTAATAATAAAGTACTTTCAGAGTTTTAGAAAATTCCACCCCTAAGGGGGTTAAGAAAGCTTTGTATGGGCAACACTTTTTTTGAGCTAGAGACTTAAAAGTTTACGAAAAAAGTTCTTTCAGCGATTAGAAAAATTCAACCTCTAAGGGGGTTCAAATTTTAAATGGCGAGCAATAAAATTTTAAAGTGTGAGTAAGAGATTTTTAAATTCGGTCTTATTCTGTACGTTAAAAGACTACAAAACTGATTTCAGAGTTTTTCCAAATTCATCCCCTAAGAGTGTTAAAATTTGTTCAAAGTTTGAGTATTTCAAGGCATTTTTAAAGTATGAGATTTTTAACTTTGGTTTTAGACTGTTTGTTCACAAACTAGAAAATGAACATCAACTTTTTTTTTATTTATCCCCTAAAAGAGGGTTCAAATTTTGTATTGAGAGAAATCATTTTCTAAGACGATAAAAAGTTCTACGCGGACGAAGTCGCGGGCAACAGCTAGTATAAGTATAATGACTGAAACAGGCTCTCAACTCAAAAATTCTATATATAGGTATTTTGGTGTAACAAAAGGTTATTGATTTATTTCGTTCAATTGTCTAGTGCAGTGTTTATCAACCTTTTTATGGCGCGACCATGAAGAAAAAACTAGTGACCCCCGCCTTCCGCTGTTCCTAAGTCCTAACTAAAATACAGGTAGTATTTTGAATTTGACAATTATTGAATGCTAGCATTTATACTCTTATACTACTTTAAAACTACGCCCTCTTCCAAAGGCTTCGCGACCCCCCAGGGCGGTGACGCAAGGACTGGAAAACACTAGTCCATTTTTAACCGACTTCAAAAAAAAGGAGGAGGTTCTCAATTCGGATGTATTTTTTTTTTTTTTTATGTTTGTTACCTCAGAACTCCGTCATTTATGAACCGATTCGTACAATTCTTTTTTTAATTGAAAGTATATGCTTCCAGATTGGTCCCATTGTTTTAAAACCCCAGTTGGATGATGGGAACCATGAGGAATTGAGAGAACTCCTCAAATATATTAGGCACGCGTGTAGTAATTTCGGTATTTTCTATTATATCTCGTGTATTTACACCCGGAAATCATAAATTTGGTGATGGTGCAAGTGATGATGAAGACCACAGATGGCTTGTGGAACTTCTCAATGATGTACTTCAAACTATATAAGTACCTACGTCACAGATTCTGATATGATTCCGTTGAAATAGCAAACAATGAAGTGCCAAAGGTAATTCTGAGATCCTTGAGGAATCGACGGAAGTCCTCAAATATTATCGGCCCACATACAGCGATTTGGTTTATTGGTCTAAAAATCAATGCATCTGCTCTCGGAAATCAGTTCATGTGGTAAATTGGAAAAAAAAATGTGGAAATGTTCATGTGGCTTGGCGGAGTACTGAATTGAAGTCGGTTAAAACTTTGTTTTGAAAGTAAATTATTGACATATATCTATTTCAAATCCAGAAGTGGGATTAAGCACTAGCAATCACTAAGTTACAGTTTATAGTTGAAATTTTATCTACAAATTTGACCAAGGAGTACGGTGTTTGGCCACTGCACATAAAACGTAGGTACATTATATTCGCCACGGTTGGGAACGGTGCAACACCGCGCACCAAACATCGGTTGTATTGCGCCTTGAATCACGCAGAAAGATTTTTAGTTCACAAGTACGCAACATTGCCAACAGTTTATTTGCAGGCACCGCATAAAACAGCCCTGTTTTAATTTTTTTATTTATTAATATCAACATTAACGTAAACAAATCTGAAGGTCTGAAACATGACCTGCGTCTAATTATGTTTTTAGATTCTGTTACATTCATAATTAATTATATTGACAAGTGAATACCTAGTCAAGCCGTACCTAACTAGTGTAACTACGTCAATTGATTGAATAGGAAAGAAGGACGGACACGGACAGTCTGCGTCATGGCTTGATCAAACGAAGTTGCCCAATATTTTTCAGTCCTGAATACGTCTAGTCGTGACAAGTTACATTTAACCTATGTATTTATTTTAAAAATGAGTGCCACCAACCCATTCCTAGCTCAAATAGATGCAGGTAATTTAATAAGTACCTTATGTAAATATTATTGTTAGTATTTTTTTAGGTTATGTTGGGATTGGGACTAATACTAACATGAATTATGTTATGTTATGTATGAGATATAATCGACATAACATAAAGGTGCATAAAGGGTTAAAGTAAATGGTCGCTGCTACTGATATCAAAAAAAGGTAGCATTTGTTTATCTGGCAAAACAACACTTTGTAATAACTACTGATAAGTGATAAGATTATGAATAATCTTTATGCTTTCCAGCGAAGACTTGATAAGTAGTTTAATGGAATCGTACAAAAATAGGCTATACTATACCTAAAGTAAATATTATGGTTACTTAGTGTTTTTAGGTTAGGATAGGACTAACATCTATTTAATAAAGTAAGTAGTTTAATGGAATCGTACAAAAAGAGGCTATACCTAAAGTAAATATTATTGTTAGTGTTTTTAGGTTAGGGTTAAGAGGCTGACAAGACCAAATTTGTTGAAATTGATATTATTTGAGCAGTTGTATATGAAAAACTATTTGTTCTAGCACATCAAAAAAAATAATTGGATGAAATCGGCTCGATAGAAAATAATTGCAAAGATTGGTCTCAAAATCATCTTAAACGGTTCTATGTCCTTATTTTTTTGACGTATGGGTCTGCTATTAAAAACAAGAAGTCCACATATTCATACCTAAACCGTAGACGAGCCATATTTCACAAATAATCCACACTTTTTTTTATTTCAATAATTATTCATTATTTTCGTCTAAAACCTGGCCGCTCAAGTAACACTCGCTCTCGCTTACTCCGATACAAATAGACAGTGTGCGCGTTTTTGGTGTTGACAGCGCCTTAACATACATTTAATTTCCAGAAAATCATGAATTTACGACTATGTTGCGAGCAGGCCGCGCGGACTTGTCGCGGCACTTATAAATAGCTTCCTTTTTCCTTGAAATAAAGTTTTAAAATAGGTACCTACCTACTCGTAATACAAATACAGTTTTGGAACATTATTATAAATGAAGAACATCGCAACTAATACACCGGGTCTAATAGATTCGAAATTTGTTAATAGGTAAATACAATTGTGAACTTTCTATTGTTGCTTTTACGCACGCGTGGTTCATCTATATGATTGTAAAATCTAGACGTTTCGTTCTCAACTACGAGTAAAACAATGAATAGAGTGACCGTCACGCGTTTAAACTTCGCTATCAACAAATTTATCTTGTTGACTTTTGACTCCACGGTCGGTCTCTACGGCCTTGCAGCAGGCTTCTTAAGGCGTATCATCGGCGCGGTCTGGTTTTTTAACCGTCTTCAAATAATTTACTTTCAAAACAAAGTTTTAACCGACTTCAATTCAGTACTCCGCCAAGCCACATTAACGTTTCCACATTTTTTTTCCAATTTACCACATGAACTGATTTTCGAGAACAAAAGCGTTGATTTTTAGACCAATAAATAAACCAAATCGCTGTATGTGGGCCGATAATATTTGAGGACTTCCGTAGATTCCTCAAGGATCTCAGAATTACCTTTGGCACTTCATTGTTTGCTATTTCAACGGAATAATATCAGAATCTGTGACGTAGGTACTTATATAGTTTGAACTCCATCATTGAGAAGTTTCACAAGCCATCTGTGGTCTTCAACACGAGTTATAATAGAAAATACCGAAATTACTACACGCGTGCCTAATATATTTGAGGAGTTCCCTCAATACCTCATGGTTCCCATCATCCAACTGGGGTTTTGGAAACAATGGGACCAATCTGGAAGCATACACTTTCAGTTTAAAAAATAATTTTACGAATCGGTTCATAAATGACGGAGTTCTGAGGTAACAAACATTAAAAATAAAAATAATAAAAAAAAATAAAAAAAATACATCCGAATTGAGAACCTCCTCCTTTTTTTGGAGGTTCTCAATTCGTCTGTTTTTTTTTTTTGTGTATATGTTACGCGATAACTTCGTGATTTATGAACCGATTTGAAAAATTATTTCTTTGTTTGAAAGCATATACTTCCAGATTGGTCCCATTGTCAACAAAATCCAGTTCTGATGCTGGGATCCTGGAGAAATCGAGGGAACTCTTTAAGCTACTGATTTGAAGTCGGTTAAAACTTTGTTTTGAAAGTCAATTATTGAAAGAACGACATCAAAAAATTATTGTATCTGAAACGTTGGTATTTCACTAACAATTTCAACAACAAAAACTATGTAAAAAAAAATATTATGTGGCTGTTTTTACATATTTTTACTGCTTCTAAACTATGAGTGATATTTTACAGCTCAAATGGGTAAACAATCAAAATACATGAAACTTCATTAAGTAAGTAGTTCACTTTTTTGAAATAATGTTCGGTTTTTATGAAAAACTTTGTTTTATGCCGATTATTGCAAGTTTTCCGCACACGGGCGACCAGCCCCCCTATTCTGTAACTTGTTTTAAGCTCATCTCAACGCTCACCCACAAATACCTTGACACCGCGATGCTTAGTAATTATTCGTAGGTAGATGTCTAGTTTAGTAACGGGTGATCGGCGGGGTGAGCCGCATTAACGCGTAGCGAATAACCGCCCGCCACAGCATATCGAGCTAACACAAGCGAGCGAGCGAGACAAAGTTTTGGCATCGCCATTCGCCTTAACAATCAGTGTAAATAATATAGTCAGCCGCCAGTACTTAGTATGAAAACAAATTTGCTTTACAGTTTCTTACATACAATCGCTTGAGCGTGGCTTGAGCTCAGTAGTATTAAGATTATCATCGGAAAGAGTTCTTTGATAATAATAATAACAAACACAAGTATTCTTAAACTCTCGTAAGTTGAACACAGCCACTTACCGAAGTTAGTTAAAGTAATCTGCTGTTCAAATTATTCATTATTGTCTGTTCCATGCTGTTACTAGGGAACTAAAAAAAAATATATATAGAGAGGCCTAAAGTCGAAGAAGTGATCATAACAACCAAACTTGAACAATGACTGACTTTGATACAGGTATATTTGCTACTATCTTTCATTATTTACTAATATACTTATATACATTTATTATTTTATCAATGTAACTATTAGTAAGTTACAAACTTACAATGCGACCAATCAAGAGTTGTGTTTATTCCAAGATTAACCAATACAATTGTATTCTAGTGCGGTCAATTTCGGCCTAAGAATATAAATCTAAATATTAATTAAGGGTGGCTTATTCGTAGTTCGGAGAGGACTCCGCCCATGCATTTCATAACCTAAGTCAGTCATCGATACTATTATTTCGACGACCGAGCGACGACCGCTTTAGCCTAGTTGGTCCCTGCCTACGAAGCTGGAGGCCCTGGGTTCGAATCCCGGTAAGGGCATTGATTTGTGTGATATAAGCACGAATATTTTGTTCCCGAGTCATGGATGTTTTCTATGTATATAAGTATTTATTTCTCTATATACTAGCGACCCGCCCCGGCTTTGCAAGTATTAGTATTGTATTAAAAACCGCATCAACATCCGTTGCGTAGTTTTAAAGATCTAAGCATACATAGGGACAGACAGCGGGAAGCGACTTTGTTTATACTATGTAGTGAAGCATGTATATCGTCGCCTTGTACCCATAGTACAAGCTTTGCTTAGTTTGAGACTAGGTCGATTTGTGTAAGACTGTAAAAAAAATAGGGTATTGTTAGTGAGTCTGTCTGTATGCGACGCTAATCTCTGACACTAGTAATCCAGTTCCAAAGATTCTTTCACCACTACACTACACTCCTCCACTGTGCAGTAGTGTGTGAATGGGCACTTTATAACAAAGCATTGATTTAGTATATGTAACTAGATTTACTAGATACACAATCAGCCGAAAAAAATGGCAGTCCAAAAGAACCGGCTGATGAAATTGGCCGGCTCTATTGCGTTTAGTCTGGATTCGACACTTTCGACCGACCGACCGTGAGACTTGTTGGTTGTTAGATATGTCTAAATGTAGAGTCAAAAACTGCGTAAATACCAACAAAAAAACAAGAAAAAAAGATGGGATTTATTTATTTAAGTAAGTTATCTTGATAACGTAACGAAATTTCTGTAAACTCGTTGTAATTGAATAGCTTTAAAAATGTGTTAGATAATTAGTTTTGTTAGTTCAAATGACATACGTTGCGGAACATAAATCTAAGGAGTCGGTATTAGATACTTTTTTTATGACGTCGTTACCTACGTTATATGGTTTCATTTTAAGATTTCCAAGAAATCCTCAGTGACGTGCAAAATGGGCTGCAGTCATAGCACGCGACAGTCGAGACGCATTATTTAAACCAAACGACAATAAAATATAAAGCGACGTGAATCATCATTATGTTACACTCATCTGTGAGCTGAAAATTTGCTACACGACATAAAATAAATGTATAGATCTTGAAGACATATTACATTAAGGACACACCCGTTTAGCGGACATGATTGTAACACCGAAAAGATATTCGTGCGTCGTTTATTCGGCTTATTTTTCTGCTTCGGATATAGGTATATACGAAAAAAAATGGATTGAACAGCCAACTAAAACTGCCACACCTGTCATGAACGTTAGTCCTTTTCTTTTCATTACATTACAGATTTTAATTTCAATCATCATTATGTTACACTCATCTGTGAGCTGAAAATTTGCTACACGACATAATAGTACATTATGATACAAGTGTGCTAAGTTGGTCATTACACTCGAGTCGGTTTTTAAGCCTGAGCCGAAGGCGAAGGCTTAATGGAGACGAGAAGTGTAATGACCAATGCTCACGTGTTTCATACGACGTTTTTCAACACATTTGCGAGGAAAAAAAAAATAAAATAAAAAATTAAAATGTTAAAAGATATGTAATGAAAAGGCACTAGTGCGATAATGTAATGTAAAAGTCACGGCATGGGTAATATTCTGCATTATTTTGCTAATATTTAAAAAGATATGTAATGAAAAGGCACTAGTGCGATAATGTAATGTAAAAGGCACGGCATGGGTAATATTCTGCATTATCAGTGTAAATACGCTGTAATAAGACCTACTTTACGAGCAGGTGTGTTGAAAAATAAATGTATAGATCTTGAAGACATATTACATTAAGGACACACCCGTTTAGCGGACATGATTGTAACACCGAAAAGATATTCGTGCGTCGTTTATTCGGCTTATTTTTCTGCTTCGGATATAGGTATATACGAAAAAAAATGGATTGAACAGCCAACTAAAACTGCCACACCTGTCATGAACGTTAGTCCTTTTCTTTTCATTACATTACAGATTTTAATTTCAATTATCTCCAATAATATGTCAGGCAAAAAGGCAAAATAGCATTAAGTGTCCGCAGTAAGCTCGGCCGAATTTCACCTTCCCGTACGAACAGAGTTTCGTTCTCATTTTAAAACTACGTGTTGGATTGTAACGAAACTTTGCACATACAATGACATGCGGTTTATCTAGGTCTGTAAATAGTTTATATGGCTCCAGTCTATAAAACAAACAAAATACAGCAAAAACAAGTTTTGTATGAAGATTTTAAATTTGCTGTATTTTTTTTACTATGGTATCTGAAGCTACATGAACTAATTACAGACCTAGACGGTACTTAACTTATTCTTAGTACAAATTGTCAGAGCAAACTAGCTAGTCGTTTTAAAATGAGAGCGTAACTACGTTTGTATGGAGAATTGAGCACACTGCGGACTCTTAATTTACTATAATATAATTGTATAATCCAATATCAACACATCATTTGGAAATTTGAAACTGTTTATTCCCCACTGTAAAAATAAGAAACCTGATTTATTTGTGATACCTATTGGTCGTTCTGATTAAATACATATATAAAATATCGTTAAAATAATTTTATAACGCGACTCCATTCATTCGCTATTTAGTATTGATTGACGTGAGCAGTTAAGTCACATTATGATAAAATCTCAATATGATCTCAATAAACTAAAAAGTATTTTATCTGTTGATGTTGATTTGCTAATGTGGTGCCTAAATTCAAAAAAACAGTTCTTTTTTGCATGAAACATATATCTTGATGCAGGCTATAATATAAGTTAACGCTATTAGCAACTACTGAAATATAGCTAGAGTTGTCATTTTGGAGCACATTTCTTGACATTTTTGTTTGGCATTGTGAGTCTATTTACTTTATGTTACGTCAATGTATCAAAGCAATATGGGCACAGAATATATAATAGTACAAGTACAGAAGGCACACTCCTTTACAAAAGCCGTTTTTTTCTTAGCAAAAACATTATGATTTATGGCCCTCTGACGTCGTCTACTCCAGCACAAGCCAAACGGAACGTTAAGGCTGTGTACGAACGGTGAAAATGAATTGGCTCACTTGCCAGGTCGCCGATAGTGAGGGCTGTCAACGACTAAAAATAAAATAATAATACCCATTAATTAATTTAATGCCCATTTATTTCTTGCATTCAATATAGAGAGCAATAAATGTATATTCTTCATACATTATATACATTATTTCATTATTTATCTCTAAAATAATAAATCTCACCACTTGGACGAATTGAATACACCAAGAACGCCAGGCCACATTTTATTGGCTTTGCTGCAACCCGCAGTAATGTAAAATCTTTTTGCTTTATTTTTTAACATTTTAATATGTATAAAATAAAAGAATGCAACGAATGCGTTACGTTATCATGCAACGTAACTAATAGAAAAATAGGGATAGTTACGACTAGCCTGAGAAAGATACGGTTACGCTATATGAAAACACAACAATATATCTATATTAGCCATATTTTCACACCAAAAAATTTGCTGGGTAATTTGACTAAATATTCATTAATAATCTACCTAAATTCAATACCGTAACGACGGTAAAAAATAATGAACTGTAATCTATATAAATTCCGTAAAAATCAGGCGAAAATGGTATAAGCTTTCTTTACTTTATAATTGAATAAGCCTTTCTACAGACTAGATGACATTCAATATTATCTCAAGGTCGTAAATATTTCATTAAAATGCTGTTATTTCCTGATGCATATATTTTTGGATTCAGGTAGTAAGTCTCCAAATTTGTGTACCCAAACATGTTTTCATTCTAAAAACCGGCCAAGTGCGAGTCGGACTCGCGCACGAAGGGTTCCGTACCATTATCTATAAAAAACTATTGTAGGTATTCTGTGTTTTTAGTATTTGTTGTTATAGCGGCAACAGAAATACATCATCTGTGAAAATTTCAGCTGGAACTATCACGATTTCAGTGAGATACAGCCTGGTGACAGACAGACGGACGGACGGACGGACGGACAGCGGAGTCTTAGTAATAGGGTCCCGTTTTACTCTTTGAGTACGGAACCCTAAAAATGGACTTAGTGATTTCAATAGTAAAAGCTTTAAAAATAACATATAAAAGCCGTATACAAATAATTAGCCTGATATTGAATTATTTCCAAAAAAAAGCGGCCAAGTGCGAGTCGGACTCGCACATGAAGGGTTCCGTGAAATAAATTGCGGTTTACGATTTATGACTTATTAAAAAAAACTACTTATTAGATCTCGTTCAAACCAATTTTCGGTGGAAGTTTACATGGTAATGTACATCATATATTTTTTTTAGTTTTATCATTCTCTTATTTTAGAAGTTACAGGGGGGGGGGGGACACATTTTACCACTTTGGAAGTGTCTCTCGCGCAAACTATTCAGTTTAGAAAAAAATGATGTTAGAAACCTCAATATCATTTTTGAAGACCTATCCATAGATACCCCCCACTAGGGTTTGCAAGATCCGCCAATATTTTGGATCCGGATATTTCGGATATTTAAATTCAACAGATCCGGATATCCGGATATTTCGGATAATACGGATCCACAAGGTTTTTTTGGTATAAAGTAAGAATTGTAAGGTTAAACTAAGAAAACACGGCTATACCACCGTATACCTGAAAGATTTTAAATAGGTACGCATTCCCGAGGTCATAAGGGGTATAAAACTTTTTTTTTTTCAACTTTTTACTTACAACTACAAACCAACTAGCAAAGTGAGTTTCGTCACTGAAAGCTGCCACTTGAATAACTACAACAGGGGTAATCAACGTAACGTTCCGATCGCGCGTTAGGACAATCCAACTGTAACTTTTCCATATAAAATTTTACATACGTGATCGACCAGCAGGTCGAGTTAACTCCGTACCTGGTGTTCATACATACAGTTCAATGAGCTCTATGTAAGGAGTTAATTCAATAGGGTTGTAACTAGGTATCACCTAGGAGGAGAAATTAACAATGTGAGCCGGACGAGGGAAAAGGTGTTTGTCTAGCAGGGGACATTCCTTTAGGCAAGACTGTGTCTTGTCAAGTCAAGACATCATACTAAAAATTAAAAAAATATATTACAATTATAAAACGTAGGTGTTGCTGCTGCATTTACTTTTTACTTTCTGTGACAAATATACTTCTTAAATTTTTATTCAGGTTTATTTAAACTAATCCCCTTATTCATAATAGTACCTATAGGTAATATTGGATTTATATAATTACTTTGTGTCTCTGCCTACGGTGAATTAGTGCATTTAAACCAACGCCAACTTTCGCAATCAAACTGCGGCAATTTTACTAGTTTGTAGTATGTAGGTTTATTAAGTTTTTGTGAGTTATAGATTAAAAGCAAAAATAATCTGGTCTGGGATGATGAAGTGGCGAATAAACACAGAGATTGAGTTATCTACCATTCGGTTTTCAGCGTGGACTCGGTAAAAACTTCATTTTGTAGCCGTATTTTCGGTTTTCATGGTTGTATTGTTAGGATCCGTAATATCCGAAAGATCCGGATCCAAGAGCCTGTCAGATCCGGATCCAAAATTTGGCGGATATCCGGATATTTCGGATATCCGGATATCCGGATTGCAAACCCTACCCCCCACACGTATGGGTTTGATGAAAATTTTTTTTGAGTTTCAGTTCTGAGTATGGGGACCCCTAAAACTTTTTTTTTTTCGATTTTTGTGTGAAAGTCTTAATGCGGTTCACAGAATACATCTACTTACCAAGTTTCAACAGTATAGCTCTTATAGTTTCGGAAAAAAGTGGCTGTGACATACGGACGGACAGACAGACAGACAGACGGACTATAAGGGTAATAACTAATCTATAAGGGTTCCGTTTTTCGCCATTTGGCTACGGAACCCTAAAAACCGTATCTTGCTCAGGCTAGACGTCAGAGGGCCATAAATCATGTTTTTGCTAAGAAAAAAGCGGCTTTTGTAAAGATCAAACGAGTGTGCCTTCTGTACTTGTACTACCTATTACTTATTCTGTGCTAATGGATGATGTATGTACAGTCGCCATCACATACATAGGTACACTTTAGGTGTTCAAAAATATCGGCACATGCACCCTAATGCCTTGAAAATAGAGGTGTGTTCCGATGTTTGTGACGTGCTTGTTTGCTCCGATGTATGTGATGGCGACTGTACTATTATATATTCTGTGACAATAGGCTTGTTGCGTTGTGTTAAAATTGATAACGTCGTGTTGCTAAATGGATAGTAAACCATCAAAGGATTGTAATAAAGTATAAATTACAAAATATAAATCAAATCATTAAAAGATATGAACCTTGAAAGTTTAGAAAAAAAAGTTTTTTTATTTATTGTCCAAGAGTAAATTTAAAGGTACCAATAGAATCCTTACGCTTTTATAGAAACAAATTTGTATGGCAACTATGGACCTAAACGCAGTATTTCGCGACCGAAACAGCAATTTACTTCATTTTCCATGCAACGGTTAGTACAAATTGCACGGCGTGACGTCATACTTTAAAGCCAATCAGTATGAAGCGTTTCGGCTGCTGTCAGCGAGGTCCGTCTTTAACTCGAATTTTTGGGTATTAATGTTCTTTAAATGTAGTTGCTTTCATACAAACATTTGTTCATCTACAAAAACTGGTTCGAATGGCATCGTAAACAAATTTAAGGTTACAAGCCCATAGCTTAATTTGTTATCAAAGAACAAAGAACTATTTCCTACCCGACTATCTTAAATAACACTGCTGCTGCGTACAGATTACACACCGACCCACCAAATACTAATGAATAAAGGGATGTATAGCTATATGTCAGAACTGGATAATAATACTTATCTATATGTATAAATATTCTTATTATATATACTCTTTGGTAATATCTCATCATGAAAGATAGCTACATCCCCATTAATTAATAAACTTTAGTTAGAATCGTTGAGTACGCAGCAGCGTAAGTAATGGGTGTACGCTCATATTTTTTTTTACTTCCAAGACTCGCTGACCGTCTTTAATTTATTTTGTTTGATATCTTGCCTATTTTGTAATTTTAAATGCAAACCAATATTGTTTTGCCAGATGCAGACAATCGGGTCCAACGAACATCCTATGACAAGTAAGCTGTCATTATTCTCTAATAAAATTTATAGACATTTCTACGTAAATAAATAATTTTCAACATCCTTGAGTGAAAGATAAAGAGCTCGATATGGGGTCGTTAATCCTTATAAATATTTCAAAAGGTGGTGGCATAAATTCTGCCTTCGATGTCATCAAGAAGACCCAACACCATCATGGGAACCTTCGTGGTGGGGAAAGTTTTGCCCTTTCCCCATTTTCTCCACATACAGGCAAAGTGCTCAGCATCTTTTGATTATAATGTTCTGTGAGTATTATTATACCTTGCCTACTTCATTTCATTTGGACTCTTGCTCAGTAAACCACGTCACCAATTTCACATCTACCTAAGTACTTCAACAGTCGCTCATCTTATATGTAGTTTGTTAAATGTTATTGATTTTTCAGTTCTTCTGTCATGGGGTATTTTATATGCAGAAATAGGAGAACCGGTAAGTTTACACGGCGAAGTTCTCAGCATGGCACTACTAGTCATCGCGGCGTACTTAATCGGGTGGTTGTGGCTCAAAATTACCACATTACCGGCACTTATAGGGATGTTGCTAACCGGGATAATTTTCCAAAACGCTGGACTTGTGCATATGACCAATGAATACAGAAAACTAAATCAGGATTTGCGGTTAGTTAAGTTCTACACATTATTTTGTTTGAAAAAAATTGGACACCTAACGCATTTCGCCACTTTGTTTAGAGTTTAGACTTTTAGACGATCGTAACGTAACATTCTAGCCCTTCGTCTGTGGCGTGGAGCGAAATTTACAGACCGTTGTCTGTGGCGGTTTATGACAATTTCGCACGCGATCCGCCGGCGTTCAATATATGTTGAAAATTTTACTTTTTTTGTATGAACCATACAATTGTAGCGGTTGTTATCGAAATAAATATAAATTTGCTTGTTTGTTATCAATAATATATACCACGAAACTAAATACTTAATTTTTGCGAGAGGTTTGAATACGACGTTTGGTCAAAATTATACACGCATAAATAAAAACCACTTTTTGAAATGTACCTATTCTTATATTTTTTTCTATTTTTCTGCAGTACCCCGTAGGGATGAACTACTAGGATGAGTGAAATAAATACGCTGAAAACATATCACGTACAAGAATATCTCACTTTGAAATTTGAAATTGAGAGGTCGGTCATTCGCCATTTTGCATGTTTTGTGACCCCGGTTTTCACAATGATTTACGTGTGAAAACTTAGCGAATAGTAATGTTTGTTGGTAACTTTACCTAAGAAAATATATTTATATTTGCATACACAACAAAAAACACATCAATGTTTGCAGAAAAACCTGTTTTTTCACTGATAAATGCAAAGAAACCACTTTTTGGTAAGCTCGACTTCATAACTGATTTACTCAGCGAATCATTGACCCTGCTCAAATAGCAGGATGTAACCATAGACTACAGAAACAGAGCTTTTCAAGGATGTGTCACACTGCCTATATTTTACATTGAATGAATAATAAAATAACAAAGAAAAACTGCGAAGTTTAGGATATCCATTACCTCCTGCAATGAAATCTGCCCATGTATGTGTAAGCATTTCATAAACGTTATCTGTGCATGATAAGGATCCTGCCTTGGTGGTTCATCTGTTGTCTGTGCATGATAAGGATCCTAACTTGGTAGTTTATCGGGTGTCTGTGTATGTTGAGGATCCTAACGAGGTTGTTTATCCGCTATCTGTGAATGATACGGATCCTGAAACTAAGAATTTGTGTTCAAATCCAAAAAAAGTCATATATTATTACATTTATGCTGAATTTATTATTATGAATATACATAATTTGTTTCTATCGATCATAACACAAACGAAACACCCTATACGCTGTACTTTCAAAAGTCAACGGTCGATTTTGAAATTGACAGGTTGTTGTATATACGACGTCCTCCATGTTGTACTTGCGCGTGTGTGCGTGTGGTATTCGATACAGCTCGATAAAATTATATTTTGGCAAGTTTTTAGGAATTACTGGGACAAACCGAGTAGATATTCAGATTCTCCATGAAATTTCCTTCAATATCATATAACTCTTGAGATTTACGAGAATAGCATAACTTTACGAGTATAACAATTGAAAGAAAAAAGAACAAAAAGTTAAGTTAAACAAATGGAGGTGTTGAAAAGAAGATAATTTGAAAATGAACCACATTTAGCACTTGAAATTTATCAAAACTGAATTGAGATTAGATAAAGAACAATAAAATATAACTTTTACATACATTTATTTCTCATTTTCCGTTATTTTTGCACCTGCAGCGTCTTGCACGCCTTGGTGACAGTTTTCGGTGTGCGAGAATCCAGCTTTACAACCGAATGAACGAATAAATTTCCGAACTGATGCTTGTCTATGATTTATCGCTTATCCAAGTTTAGCTCAATAGAATAATAGACCCTCGAATTTTAGAGATAAGGTATTAAATCGCAAAAAAATAGGCAGAGGTAGTAATGATACGGATCCTCATCAATACGCATACGATGGTAAAAACAGGATCCTAAACAACCACAGTCGATGGTCTTTAAATTTCGCTTCGCGCCGCAGACAGTGGTAAAGACAGGATCCTATACCAACACAGTCGAAGGGTTGTTAGTGTAGGTACAGTCGCGGAATGAAAAGGTTGACCAGTATAAATGTACTTCTTAAGAAAGTAAAGGACGGCATTAGTTATTCAGATCCTCCAAGATACACTCCATCTATGCTATTTATTTACCTTTGATCTCTTGTAGTCGATTTTTTTTTAACTCGCCTTTTCAAAATGCAAAGAGGTCAATTCTCATGGTGGACGTATCTCTGTGGGCCATGTAGTGAAATGACATTCATTATGACGGAATGCTTCATTATCGGTCGATAAAGCAGATACCGATAACTTGTACTGAGCAAGCAAAAACAGATCTTAAGGTGGTCAACCTTTTCATTTCGCGACTGTACCTACGGCCTGAGTGCTCTCTCGAGGCGGCGCTGGTCGTCCCGCTCAGGGATTGTAACCGGTTATTTTTTGTATGGGAACTGTAACCGGTTTTATTCGTTCTTTGTTAATTATTTAATTTTCTAAGTGGGCAATCTAATAATATGCACTCGTTACCTCAAAACACAACTGAGTCCTACATATGAAGTATAAAATAGTTCGAGATATTTATGTGGTTATTTCGAGGTTTTTGAAAAAAAACCGGTTACAATCCCTGGTCCCGCTGCACGCTCCGCTTCGAGCGGTCACTGGGCCCGTAGGTACACTCACGTCTCACGCTAACGCAGATTTTGCCCCATGTAAGTACCTAATCGTTTGTTTTAGAAAAATCGCTCTGGTTATTATACTAACGCGTGCTGGACTTGGGTTGGACGCTAAAGTCCTACGGAAGCACTATGCAGCAGTTCTTCAACTAGGTCTTTTGCCTTGGCTAGTGGAGTGCATTTGTATAGCCATCACATCGGCCCACTTCCTAAGATTACCATGGATTTGGGGTAAGCAATTACGCGCAGACGAGTCGCCTCGTCGCCTTACTCTCAAACGCGTACCTACTTACCTATAAAATATAAATGTAATTTAATAATGTTTCAGCTTTCCTTCTCGGCTCCATGATAGCATCAGTGTCACCGGCAGTGGTAGTCCCGTGCCTGTTCCGCCTAAGGGACGAAGGCTACGGTGTAGCTAAAGGCATACCGACTTTGCTGCTCGCCGCTGCCGCCATCGACGACTCCATCAGCGTGGCCGTGTTTTCCATTATATTGAATGCCATGTTTGATTCGGGCTCCATGACTTGGAATATAACAAAGGTAGATACTAGATAGAAAGAACAGGTTGACTGTGGATATAATCTTTTCACATGTGAAATCCAGTGTTGCTTTTTACGTTAACAAAAGCATGCAGTGAGTTATGTACGTTTACGTTAGACATGTACAAAAAAGGCCCATATTACAGATTGATCAATATTTACGACAAATTACCATCAAATATAAGGAATATAGAAAATAATAACTCTTTCATTAACAAACTAAAAACATTTCTAATAAAAAACCGGCCAAGTGCGAGTCAGACTCGCGCACGAAGGGTTCCGTACCATGATCAATAAAAATATTTATTTTATTTTGTTTTTAGTATTTGTTGTTATAGCGGCAACAGAAATACATCATCTGTGAAAATTTCAACTGGAACTATCACGGTATCAGTGAGATACACAGACAGACAGTGAGACATACAGCCTGGTGACAGACAGACGGACGGACGGACGGACAGCGGAGTCTTAGTAATAGGGTCCTGTTTTACTCTTTGAGTACGGAACCCTAAAAAGCATACTATTCTGTCTCAGAGTTCCTGCAGGATGATTACCTACAATAACTAGTGTAATGTCATAACGTAAAACTATAGGTTTTATTATGAACTACATAATATAATTAGGTTGCCTAATAGATGTATGAACATGAACTAGACTTAACTAGATTATATATAAACTAGTTTTTAAGAACTATTGTCATACCCTACCAGGGTCCATGAGATACATTTTTGTTTTGTAACATCTATGTAAAAAACCATGGTTTGCAATAAACGTTAGTATATTACTATTACGTAATACCATTTACAGGTACTACATAGGTATCGCACACGGAATCCGTAAAATGTTCAGTAAGAAACGAGCTTTTTGGATTTCATTATCTCAGAAACGACACTTTCTAACCTGCGACATTATTTCAGGGCCCGTTATCAATCGTGGCTGGCGTATTATTCGGATCTATATGGGGAGCCATGACTTCTATTATTCCGGAACATGGCGACATTTACGCCGTATGTTTAAGATTTCTAACCCTGTTTCTGGGCGGCCATTTCTTTTTGTTTATGTCAAGCCACATTGGATGGAGCGGGTCAGGTAAAATACCTTTTTATGTACCAGCCTGTGAAATGGAAAATTTTCTACCTACAATAGTTCCAATAAATCTATCAACATAAATCAAAGGATCTTTATCGAATTGCTAATTGACTAGATCCTCATTAACATGTTTCGCTATCTGCACGTGTTTATAAAACTCCTTAATTCCTAGCTTATAAAAAACCTTACAGGTCCTCTAGCGATAGTCTCTTCAGGGTTCATCGCTGCATATTACTGGGAAAAGCAAGGTTGGCCCATAAATAAAAATCCAGTGAGCAATATATTCAGGATATTATGGATTTTCTTTGAGCCAATACTCTTTGCATTTACTGGGGCTCAAATAACGGTAAGTTTCAACAATTTTGATTTAAATCATTCAAAAGGTTTAGTTACTCAGAAATGAGTAAAAAGTCGATATATCGATGTCCACATACATACAATATTCGCACTCTATTTATATCGTTTAGGTACTCTTCTGTGGTACCAATACCAGATACCATGATATTTTATATAACTATACACCTCAAGAGAGCACGGCCCAAGTTTTTTCTGACAATACCAAGGAAACTCAACAAACGTCCAGGATCCTTTTATGAGGTTGGCTAGCAATTTGGTCTCCTTCGTGACCAGCTATTGCATCGGTGTAATCTGGATCATGAGATATATATAGATATATGGTGACTGTAGGGACAATATAATGGTGAACAATTTTTAAATAGTGGTTGTTCGTGTTTCGGATGATAACTCCTGCATCGTGTCAGTCGGCATACTGGTAGCTGGACTCTGACAGTATTACTATGGTATTGCTAAGTTTTTTTCTTAATAACGCGTGGTGAAAGTTTGTACGGAACCCTCGGTGCGCGAGACAGAAACGCACTTCACCGGGTTTATTTTTTCATATTTCGTACTCAGTCAGACTACTTATAGCAGAAGTAGCCAAACGGGTGAAGGGCTCAAATTATCTACACAAGCTGTTATTGCGAAATAATAAATACGTGTCAGAAAATTTTGACCTATTCGTACCTATCGTTACTACTTCTGCTGCTGACTGTAGGTACAGTACGAAAGTTTTAATATTATGCAGTAGCAGGTTCTTCTCATTCTTGCAGCGGTGACGCAATCTGTGTAACGTTTATAACGAGATAAGTGTGCTAACTCGGAATGTCGTACCTATAATATATACAATAAGATAAATAAAATGTACCTACTTACATACATGGTGACTCAACTTAAGTATTGCAACTGATTTCATCATCATTATCATCATATCAGCCGAAAGACATCCACTGCTGGACGTAAGCCTCCCCCAAAGAGTGCCACGATGACCGGTCCTGCGCCACCCGCACCCAGCGGACTCCTGCGACCTTTACCAGGTCATCAGTCTACCTTCCGGTACGTGGTCACCACTCGAGAACCTTTCCACTCTAACGGGCATCGGTTCTACGTGCATTATACATGAACATAAACATAATCACTCAAAACAACTTTAGTTAACCAAAAGGGTACCATGATAATACCTATAATACAAATTAAAAGGCACTGGTTATGGTCAGAACATACCTAATTATAAATACTCCAACAAAATTAAATTAAAATGGATATAAAAGACACCAATATATAAAGATATAAAAATATAAAAAGGTAAAAATTATATAAAAAGTTGTGCGTGCATTATTGCACAATGTTGATATATGCAAAGCATGAAAATATTTAGAATAGGTATATTTCACGTGCATGGATTTGTTTCTGGATTTTGGATATTTTCGATGTATTTATATCTATTAATATAATTTTATAAAGCGCAAGCGCTGCGCCGCGACGCTCCGCAGAGTGCGCGCCAGCCGCCACGGTCTCCTGGCTGTCGTGTCGTGGCAGAGAGAAGGGACAGCGCCCTAATCAGGCACTGGACCGAGCAGCACTTAAGTTTAGGTACTAACATAGTTATTTAAGTTTATTGTACTTAATGCTAACATCTATGGACTATTTTGTCCGAAATAAATGCTTTTTATTTTTATTTTATTTTTATTTATTTTTATAAAAAAATCATTATTAAGAGGATGGGTGGTCAGAGAGCTTTTTGAAAAACTGGTATTTGTAAAACCTATTTCCGTCGCGTTTCGCACGAATTAGGGGTGTCTCTGTAAATGTGTACGTAAATTATCAATGTGTGCGTGAGAGACCCCAGTTTTCTAATTTTTAAATTTGAAGTTTATCGAGAAGAGATCAGTAATGTCACGCGATGCATTCGTCCCTTTCATTTTACTGCTGACAATAATAAAGAAAAAAGGCAGGATCCTTGCGGCACGCCTATTAGGTTGCAGCGAATAACCGAATTAACCGTAGAACCGATGGCCGTTGGGGCGGAAAGGTTCTCGAGTGGCGACCACGTACCGGAAGGCGCGGCGTGGGTAGGCCCCCACAAGGTGGACTGATGACCTGGTAAAGGTCGCGGGAGTCCGCTGGATGCGGGTGGCGCAGGACCGATCACTTTGACAGTCTTTGGGGGAGGCCTATGTCCAGCAGTGGACGTCTTTCGGCTGATATGATGATGATGATGATGATGATGATGAAACGATTTAAAATATAAGTTTACTGAGCGTTTGTTTATGACACCGAAAGGCGGCCAATTTCGTAGTTTTGAAAGGTCTCTAATTATTCAAATAAAGTAATAATTAGGTAAAACGAAACATAGGGACATGCCACAGGTAAGTATGTATTGTATAAATACAAAATATTTGCTATTATGTTATTATCCAGGGAGGAAACGGGGGATTACGTTTGTATGGAGAAATGGCCACCCGCGCATCGTCTTAATATACCCACTATGGTATTAAGTAACAATAAACATTAATATATAGGACTAACCCCTAATATTTATCCGATTTTATTTATTAAGGCGACGTAGGCTCAGAAAACGGATTATTAAAAAGTCATAGCGCTTGTTTGGATCATTTGGATCGCTTGTTTGGGGATTTACCCTAATTTTAATTAGCAATCTTGAGGGACTATAGCTATTCGAATCCTAAGTTTTTGATAGAAAAAAATCACAAACCTACACACTTAAAAAAATCGTAACAAATTATGCACAAAAGCTAAACATATTAAAATTGATTCTATAAAATCGGCAATATCATGTTTGAGGGAACTTAGCTTTTATTTTTATTTATTTAAACGCACAAAAAATTAAAATAAAAAAAAACATGATATCTGTGCTTCCGAACACGCTTATGCTCAGTGAGAAGGAGAGAAGACCGTGAGTATATGTCGCCTTAATAAACCATATGGTGTATGTACTTACTTTCAGATAAGTGACTTGGACCCACAAGTAGTTACCATGGGTGCTGTCTGTCTACTTGTCTGCCTGCTGCTACGATTGATTGCCACACTTCTGGTCAGCTTTGGCTGTGGGCTGAACATGAAAGAGAAACTATTCATCGGCTTAACTTGGATGGCTAAGGCTACAGTACAGGTGTGATTTGAATATTTGATACATACAGTATACCAGTGGTGGCGCGTGTGAATTTTAATTGGACAGCCCGGAGAAAAAAAAGGACTGTTTTTTGATGATTTACTAGTTTGGTAATATATAAGCAAGACATTTTAGGCAAGCCGGTGCGAATCGGCATGTATGGGCGCTCCGCCACTGCAGTATACATACATACACTCACACCCTACTTGATACAGTATTTTTCCCCTATTTCATGGTGTGACCCCTGTGCGCTTAACACCAATCAATTTCTTGAAACAAACATAGAAGTTTACAATAAGAAGGAGCAGGGCGCATCCTAAAGTTGGGGAAATTAAAGTACTGTCATAAATAAGTTACTCTCATATTAACCTTAACCCATTCAGAGCTAATCACGACACACCTGCGTCAGAGCTCTACGGGGGATTTTCGCTACATATGGAGATAAAGCTGCTACTGACTGCGGCGGAGCGCGTAGGAACATAATTATGGCGGTGAATAAGTACTCTTCCATGAATAGGTTCTAGTTATAGGTATCCTCCTGGCCAGATTTTTGACCGTGATTTTTTGTGTAAATAATGTAATAACAAATACCTTCATATTGTAGGCAGCACTTGGTCCAGCAGCACTAGATCTAGTAAACAGTGGGAAGACTACTGGAGACTCACATGAACTAAATTACGCCAAAGCACTTCTGACCGTTAGCGTGCTTAGCGTCGTAATATCAGCTCCTATGGGAGCCATATTCATCGCACTGACCGGCCCTAGGTTGCTGAGTAAAAATGGTAAGTTCAAGATTTTATTTCATAAAATTTTATTAGTCTAGCGTCGAGTATCCCTTAAATTATCCGAACTAAAAACGAATTCCTTTTTGTACTGCAGCCGCATGAACAGAAAAGAGCTTCCAAGAAATGTGCATTTCCCCAAGTTTCCTAAACTATTAAACTAAATCAAAACAAAGACAAGCAAAGCAATTCGTCAATTCCTTACTAATCTTAGTATTCTTAAAATAAAGCGAAAGCGCGGCAAGGCAAATTCGAGTATAAATATAAAATGACGTTGACGCAATTTCGGGATACCATTTCGTAAAAATAATATTGCCATAACAAAGCACGCTACACGGGCCGATTTTGTAGGGGGTAGTTGCCATGCAGTCCGACCGATCTCGGCCCGTGTAGCGTCTCCTATAGCCGTGTCCGATAAGGCGCGTCCAGATGAGTGAAAATGGCAGACTGCATGCGGTCCGTCGCTTGATTTAGGCCCGTCTGGATAAGTGCCAGATGCACGGTGTCCTGCAAAACCAAGTTCACTCCGTACCACATTCCCTTTGACCTTCCTCGGCGGTCCACCGCGATCGGAATCGGATGTTGGGCGCTCCTATTGGCGGTCAATACAGTGTATTGGCCGTCATTGTGTACTAGAAGTAGAATAATTCCTCACGAATTGGAATAATAAATTGGTGTCGTTATGGCCTCTAAACTCATTCAAACCAGTATTGGTATCGCGTAGGAGCGGGTTGAAGATGAAGTCCGTGCATGGTGTCAAAAAGAATATTGAAAATTATCGAAATCAATGGCGGCCATTAAATACACGGTAATACTGATGATCCACCATAGATGTTTCTGCATTGAGATAGAGACAGCGCATGGATCGCGTAATAATACTTCACCGTGTAAGGCCCGCCAAATTGAGGCGATTTACTTTAAAAAAAACTGTTTGTACAATATTAACTTTCTCTTACAGAAATAGCAAAGTCTTCAGATGAGGAAACCGGCCCTAAAACGGAGTTATCGACATTACATTTATAAAGATTACACGTCCTTCTGAGAAATAATTCCATCTTATTTATATTCACAGGTACTTCTAACGACTAAACTTGAATTTGACTATACTGTCTATACTTGCTGCTGAAAATTTAACTACTAATAATAGTTTAAAAGGTACTTAAAGTTAAAATACTATATTTGCCTAGTTAAAGAAGTACTTAAATACTTATTGTATTTTCCTAGTTTAAGGAGTAGTTACTTAAAATACTGATTGTATTTTTTTTATAAATTATTGTGATTGTTGGTATGAATCTCTTTCGTATATGGTATCCCTCTATTCCCTCTCCCTCTTAAGGTGCGTCCAAACGTCCGAACACGGCATGCAGTCCGCCGCGTGATTCCGGCCCATGTGGATAGTTTCATGCAGAGATGGGCAAATTTTTATTCGCGAATAAATCCACGAATAACCCACGAATAATATATAATTTACCTCTTCACGCCTAAACCGCTGAACCGATTTAGATGAAATTTGGTATAGAGATAGTTTGACTCTCGAGGAAGAACATAGAATAGTTTTTATCCCGAAAATCAGCCCCTAAGGGGTTGAAATTGAGGTTGGAAATTTGTATGGAGCTACTTAAACCGCTGCCCAGATTTGGATTAAATTTGGTATATAAATATTTTTAGTCCCGGGGCAGGACATAAGATAGGTTTCATCCCCGAAATCATTCCCAAAGGGGGTGAAATGGTGGTAAGAATTTAGTTTTAGCCCATTTTATGAAATTTCGTTTGGAGATAGTTTGAGTCCCGGAAAATGACAACGAATAGTTTATATCGTGGAAATCATCTCCTAAGGGGGAGAGATTAAGGGTGAAAATTCGTATTGAACCCATTTGAATACAATTTGGCATAGAGATAATTTGAATCCTAGGAAAGGACATAGGATAGTTTTAATTCCGGAAATCACCCCCTAAGGGGGTGAAATGGGGGGTGAAAAGTTGGATGGAACCCGTTTAGATGAAATTTGGTATAGAGATAGTCTGAGCCCGGAAAATGACAACGGATAGTTTAAATCGTGGAAATCATCTCCTAAGGGGGTGAAATTAGGGGTGAAATTTCGTATGGAACCCTTTTGAATAGAATTTGGTATAGAGATAAATTGAGCCCTAGGAAAGGACATAGGATAGTTTTAATTCCGGAAATCACCCCCTAAGGGGGTGAAATGGAGGGTAAAAATTTGGATGGAACCCGTTTAGATGAAATTTGGTATTGAGATAGTCTGAGCTCGGACAATGACAACGGATAGCTTTTATCCCGAAAATCATTCCCTTAGGCTTAAGGGGCTGAAATAGGGGGTAAAAATTGGGATGAAACCCATTTAGATGAAATTTGGTTAAGAGATAGTTTGAGTCCTAAGAAAGGACATAGGATGGTTTTTATCCCGAAAATCATTAGATAAAAACTATGCATTGTCCTTCCCCGGGACTCCAACTATCTCTTTACCAAACTTCATCTAAATAGGATCCATCCAATGTTTTACCCCCGATGACATTATTTTCGGGAGCTATCCGTTGTCCTTCTCCGCGGCTCAAACTATCACTATACCATATTTCGTATAAATGGGTTACATCCAAATTTTTACCCCCATTTCACCCCCTTATGGGATGAAAACTATGCATAGTCCTTCCCCGGGACTCCAACTATCTCTTAACCAAATCTCATCCAAATGGGTTTCATCCAAATTTTTACCCCCTATTTCAGCCCCTTAGGCCTAAGGGAATGATTTTCGGGATATAAACTATCCGTTGTCATTTTCCGGGCTCAGACTATCTCTATACCAAATTTCATCTAAATGGGTTCCATCCAAATTTTCACCCCCCATTTCACCCCCTTAGGGGTGATTTCCGGAATAAAAACTATCCGTTGTCATTTTCCGGGCTCAGACTATCTCTATACCAAATTTCATCTAAATGGGTTCCATCCAAATTTTCACCCCCCATTTCACCCCCTTAGGGGGGATTTCCGGAATTAAAACTATCCTATGTCCTTGTCTAGAACTCAAACTATCTCTATACCAAATTGTATTCAAATGGGGTCCATACGAATTTTCACCCCCAATTTCACCCCCTTAGGAGATGATTTCCACGATATAAACTATCCTATGTCCTTTCCCAAGACTCAAACTATCTCGAAACGAAATTTCATCAAAATGGGCTACAACTAAATTTTTACCCCCATTTCACCCCCTTAGGGGATGATTTCCGGGATGAAACCTATCTTATGTCCTGCCCCGGGACTCAAAATATTTATATACCAAATTTAATCCAAATCTGGGCAGCGGTTTAAGTAGCTCCATACAAATTTCCACCCCCAATTTCAACCCCTTGGGGGCTGATTTCCGGGATAAAAACTACCTTTTGTGCTTCCTCTAGAGTCAAACTATCTCTATACCAAATTTCATCTAAATCGGTTTAGCGGTTTAGGCGTGAAGAGGTAAATTATATATTATTCGTGGATTTATTCGCGAATAAAAATTTGCCCATCTCTGGTTTCATGGTACGTTTACACGCACGCAGTGCAGCCTGGCAAGCAGCTTAACACTCAACCCGGCAAGCAGCCCGAGCACTTCTGAGCAAAATTTCTTTCTTTGACCATTTTTGATCGTTTGATGTATGTATATGTATGCGCGCCCGTGCTCGTGCAACTTGCCACCGATCGGGACGACTGTCTGTTTTTTTTTTTTTTTTTTTTTTTTGTTTTGGCTCTGCCAAATTATTAGCCAGTGTCATGTCGATTTACAAATATATATTTTCCTAAACGGGATCAAAGCAATAGTTACTATTCCTGAAAAACAATAATATTAGAAGCCCACAACCACATACAATATTACCCTGTTATGAGTAACAAGACACAACTAAAAAATTTAGTAACATGGAAACATAATACATATATAGAGGAATATAACTATAATAACACTCATATCTTAAGATTGTTTAGTTGACAAAAAGATCCCAAAGCCATCAAGATATCTTTATTCTTAATTTGAATGAGTTCCAAAATGTGAGTTGGGAGAGGAACCTTCAGTCTTATAAGTTCATCGTAAAAACAATTGTGATTATATAGAGGACACGCGAAAAATATATGATTAAGGTCCCCATCATCTAGTCCGCATTCACACAAGGAGGAATCTCGGATGTGTATTTTTTTTAAGTGAACAGGAGTACAACAATGACCCAGCCTCATTCGTATAACAGTGGAACAAAATAGTTTTGGGAGAAATAACTTTGAGAACCACGGTTTTCTCGACACCGTGGGTTGAACGAGAGCATAAGTCTGTGCCCGTTTTTTGCTAGATGTTTTCCAGTCAGCGGACCAAGCCTGGATAAGAGACCTAGCCGCCAAAGGGACCAGATCGTGACAATAATTTCTGAACGGTGTCTTATCACCACAGACCACCGCTTCCTTTGCTACCTGATCAGCCCTTTCGTTACCTGTTACCCCTGTATGACCAGGGACCCAGGCTAAGACAACCTCATAACCTCGATTTCTACATTTTATGAGATTCTCCTTAATTTGATACATAATAGGATTATGGAACCTTACTGAAAACGGGTTAGAGAGAAGCGCTTGTAAACAACTACGGGAGTCAGAGAAAATTATAGTTTTTTTTAAATTGAATATTAAGATATATTTCACGCTCTCCAATATTCCAATACATTCTCCCGTAAAAACCGAGGTTTCAGGAGGGCATTTAATCTTCTGCACTATATCATATTGGGAGTGGAAGACCCCCACCCCTACACAACCAGTTGGGGCTAACTTGGATGCATCACAGTATATTTCGTTCCAACCAAGCCATTCACGGGTAAGAATCTGCCTGAGATATTCATCGGCATGACGATCATCATGACAAATGTCCATATTGAGAATAATACGGGGCTGATGAGTTACAATTTCATAACTAAATTCAAAAAGCGGAAGCCGAGAGGAGTGGAACACAGGATCTTTAATATATTGAAATTTCGTTAGGCTCTTTACAAGACAAGGCAAGTCTTCCTCGTTCCAACGGGAAGCCGCTTTAAGATCATATAGACGATGTATTATAGGATGATAAGAAAATTGTAAAGCACGGTAGAGGTAGCTATCTGCTAAAAATTGCCGGCGTAGCTTAAAAGGTGGTTCTGCGCATTCTACTTGTAGGGCATTGGTGGGGCTAGACTTCATCGCTCCCAGTATTATTCTCAAGGCCTTATATTGAACACGATCAAGTTTAACTAAACCCTCCTTATTAGCTGGCACCAATAAAAAGGATCCATAGTCTAGTATGCTACGAATAGTAGCGTTATAAATTAATCTGAGAGAGGTGGGGTGAGCTCCCCACCACACCCCCGAAAGACATCTTAACGTATTGAGACCCCGTTCACTTTTCTTAATCAAATATTCAAAATGTGAAATGCCGTTCAGTTTAGAATCTAGTATAATCCCTAAGAATTTATAGGAGGTACGAACTGGGATACTATTATTATTTATAGTTATGTTAATGGAAGGAAGAGTTAGCTTACGCGTAAAAACAACGGCACAGCTTTTAGATGGGGAAAGGGATAAACCATTATTTGTGAGCCAGGTGTTCAAAGACTGAAGGGATTTGTTAATAGTTTCACAAGCCGTTATTATACTTTTATTGGCAGAGTAAACTAAAAGATCATCAGCGTATTGAAGTAATTGACAATCAGTAACCGACCCCTCAAGGTCGTACGTAAACATGTTATAAAGTAATGGGCTGAGGACTGAACCCTGAGGCAATCCACGCCAGACCAATCTCGATGGGTCAATGTTAGGATCCTTTCCTCGAAAAGTAACTTGTCTTTCTGAAAGAAGATTACCCACGAAGCATGCCAGCCTCTCCGGGATTCTCAGCTTACGGAATTTTTCCCTGAGAAGAGGGAGCTGGACATTATCATAGGCAGCCTCCACATCCAGAAACACTGCAACTACCGAGGCTCGGTTAGAGAAAGCAAGTCTAATATCTGACGTAAAAATTCCTAAACTATCCATGGTACTTTTCCCCTTTCTGAACCCAAATTGAAATTTACCTAGTAGTTCTTGACTTTCGAGAATCCATTCCAGTCTATTCTTAATGAGATGTTCTAGTATCTTTGTAAGAACCGATGACAAAGCTATTGGTCGGTAAGAACGAGGGTCATTAGGATCTTTACCAGGTTTTAGAATAGGCATTATCAGTTGGGATTTCCAAGTACGAGGTGGATGTCCCGTAATAAAAATACAATTAATTAATTCAAGAAAATATTTTTGGAATGAGTCACCTGCTTTAGCTATAAATGAATACGGGATTCCATCATGTCCCGGAGCGGAATCTTTAACTGATTTCAAAACATTTGTGAGTTCCAAAATGGTGAACACTTGATCCATAGGATCTGATGAGTTATTATTTAAGAGCCCTATTGTAGAGTCAAGAACTCCTGGAACATAAGAAGGTGCTATTCTATCTAGGAAGGATTCCGCCCATTGTAAAGACATCGGATAGGGGCATCTACTATCATTAAATGATCTCCTAAACTTTCGGATATTATTCCACACGATTGCGTCTGGAGTAGAAGGACTCAACGTTGTGCAGAAAGATTTCCATCCGTCTGACTTCTTAGAATTCAGTAACGTTTTAGTTTCTGCCATAGTTTTGGTGAGAAGCTGGAAGTTCTCAGATGACATGTTCCCAGCATAAGTGAGTTCAGCTTTCTTTCTAGATTTAACAGCTACAGTACACTCCTTGTCCCACCAAGGAGGAGAGGCCACCTTACCCACAGCAGTGTTTTTAAGAGGGAAAACCTTATCAGCTGAAATCTTCATAGCTGAAACTAGAGCATCAGAGCATGTTTGTGTAGATTCTGAAGTAATAGGGGGTAAATGTTTGACTTCATATTGCAGATGTTTTCTATAGCTATCCCAATCAGCACTATTAATGTTATACACTAGCAAAGGCTTAGTAACAGTAGGTCTCTTTGTAGCTACGAAAGGTGATCTAAGTATAATAGGAAAGTGATCACTGCCAAATGTACTATCCAACACTTCCCAGGTAATTTGAGACGCGAGTATAGGAGAGCAGAGGGATATATCAACTGCACTAGCTGCTTGATTAGGAAGAGTGCGTAGCGTTGCTTGGCCTGAATTTAATAAACAAAGGTTACACTTGTCTAAAATTTCTAGGAGTTGGTCACCTAGAATGTCACTATTATCACATCCCCACAAAACGTGATGGACGTTAAGGTCACCAAGGACTATGACCGGGTGTTGCAGGCTTTCTATGATTTTTTTAAGTTGATCTAGGATTATAGCAGAAGGATATGGGATGTAAAGAGATAAAAAGGTTATACCTTCCACTCGAGCACAAGTTAAGTGAAAATTTGAGTAGTTTTGAACAATGTTAACAGGTAAAAAAGGAATATGATCTCTAATGAAGAGGGCACAGCCCGCTCGACCGTCCGCTCGACAGTCCATTAGAGATGAATAACTAGGTAATTTGAAATTAGATCCATCCTTAAGCCATATCTCCGATATGGCTAAAATAACCGGGTTGTATTTATTAATTAAAAAAAGTAAATCTTGTTTTTTATTGGTGATACTGTGAGTGTTCCACTGAAGAACTACTTGATCCATTATTAGAGGGAAACAGGAAAGAGGAAATAAAAGAAGCAGCGTGGGACAGCAGAGCAGGGTCAGACAGGGGACTAGATGGAGAAAGTACCTTAACAACAGATGAAAGCATTTTAATTAGTTCGCTAATTACACTCTCTCTGGATTGTCGTTGTTCGGGGTATATTGGCCTAGACTCGATAACAGGGTCCCTAGTTAAAGCTTCATGGGCCCTTCTGTCATATCCTTTACCCAATTGAGGGGGCGAGCGAGGCTGACGAAAAACAGTCTTCTTATAAGACACAACTGGTGGAGAATGTAGGGGGGCAGCTGCTACATTCGCATAAGACCTCTGGGAGATTTTAGCATGGAGATTGGATGCCTCGATGTATGAAATGTTTTCATCTGTCATGGTTTTTTTAATATTTATTTGTCTAACATATTCGGGACAGGACTTACTGTTTGCGAAATGGCCTGCCGCCACGCTTCGGGGGCAGTTACAGCATAATGATCCGTGAGTTTCTACGTCAACCTGACACGATTCCCCGGCATGGGCACCGCCGCATCGGAAGCAACGAGGAAGTGACCGACACTTTTCCTTAGTGTGGCCAAATCGACAACACTTAAAGCATTGTACCGTTGGGTACTGATACGTTTCAACCGGCAGTGAATTCAGACACAAATAAACCCTTTTTGGTAAACTTTGTCCATCAAAAGTTATTACAACCGACTCGGAGGGTAACCAGCTAAAGGTACCGTCCGGTCTGCTTTTTTTAAAATTAAGACGTCTGGCTTTTATTGGGCGAGCGCCTCCCGAGTTTACCGGCACCTGAACCTGCTCAAGGACCTCTTCAGGTGTCCACTCTGCCGGGACTCCACGCACTAGCCCCATTCTAGTTACATTGAAAGTTGGCACAAATGCCTTATAATTATTGTGCATTAGTGTGGGGGAGTCCAGGAAAGAATTAGCATCCTCAGCCGAGTGAAAGCCTAAGGACACACGGTTTCGCCCTATTCTCTTGACAGAGCCTTCTATGACATTTTGGAACTCCCGCTTTCTCTTTTGTATGAATAATCCAAAAGTTACAGGATGAAGGGTTACCCCTGAGTCAGGGGTCGTCTCGATTTTTTGAATATGTACAATAAACGGACCCTGGTCATTTGTGTTGTACCTTTCGCGCCCTACTGGCGTAAAAAGAGTAGCCGGCGACCCGGTTTGCGTCAAATCAGGAGTGTCAGCGATCAAATGTGCCGGGGGCGTGACGGTGATCGGAGGCTGGGTCATTATATTTTGCCCAGGGGGAATCTGCGAATCTAATTCCTGAGACCGACTACTATCATCTGTAGTGTTATGCTCTTCCAAACTACGCTCCGGTGATGAGTGTTTTGACCGGGATCGCTTATTATCAAGGCTACGCTCGCGGTTTTCGCGTGCCCTGCTACGTTTTGCTTTTTTGGCCTTACCCATGGCTGGAGTGAAAATTTCCGACTGTGAGTTTTCAAATATTTCATAATGGGACAGACTCACATTTTGTAATATTGGACGGAAGTCTCCTTCTCCTGGGTCGACCAAATCAGCCTCCTCACTCATGAGAATACTGACCCAGCCTACCCTCTAAACTACATAAAAACCAACAATAACTAAACTACTTCTATAACACAGACACAATCAACTTACCAAACCTCCCACCACCATGAAAAGGAATAGTAACTAAATTCTATAAGATTTCACCGAAAAATAGCGATAGAAACGCTAAATTCGAAATTATTTTTAATCTAACGTCCGTACGCTATCGACACTCTACCGCCAATCGACTGTCTGTTTTTTGACAAAGATCAAAGAATGAATGTGCTTGTGCAGAGGGCCTACCGCGAACGGCATTCGAAGTTTTCCTTCTCTGTCGCACTTATGTACGAACTCGTAAGTATGACAGAGAGGGGAGTATTATTATATAGAGCTCGCGTGTATTATTTAGTATTGTATATGTATATGTGACATTTAATTTGACATTAGAATAAAATAAACATCATATGAATTATGTTATGAATCAAAATCAAATCGAAGCTGTTAAAATAATGTTTGATGGTTTGCACGAAACTTTGTTAAATTTATTGGTTTTATAATTGTTGTTTTTCAAAACAATATCGGCATAGTTTCAAACAATGTCTGTATTAGTAATAGCCGTAGCAACTGAAAGTGGTGTACCCATATTTTCTAGGAGGCGAGGAAACAGTGAAAATGTGAGTTTAGATACATGTGATTTTAATGAACATTCAACATAATAATTATCACGAAAGTCCAACTTCAACTTGGAATTTAGTTTCAGCCCCTTATTTATCGAAGCAAAGAGCAGCTCTGAGTACTTCCAGGCAATAAAACTGAATATCTATAATTTGAGTTTTTATTTTCATTTTCCCATACGTATTTGGAGTTTAACTCCACTTTGTATGCATGGACGGGGACATAATTTATGTTGTAGCAATTTGAGCATTCAGTCACAATCAAGTTATTAGGTTATAAGCCTAAAAACAGTATTTTCTGAAAAGAACAGCAAATAAAAGTGAAGTTGCTAAAATAAAAAAAACGAAATAGATTTTTAATCAAACCCTTTTGTCCCATTATGGTTTTGGGCTAATCTGTGTAGAAAAAAAAATGTTTGTAGTTCTTACAAGGTTTTATTTAGTTTTACCTGTCCTGGAACCTCTAACCGAGCAAATCTTATCCAGTCAAACTTCATCTTCCCATAGTTTCAAGTTAAATTTTGTTGTACATATGTTGACGAGAGATGCAATATTATAATTAGAGATGCAACGGATATCTTGTCACTATCCAGCTGACAATTTTATTATACGGCCGAATACCAAATAGTGCAGAGGTATCCGGCCTGATACCGGATAGTAATTTAACATAGAAGAACATAGGTAAGGAGAGAACAAGAGTATAAATAATGGTGGATAAACAACAAACTACAAAGCAATCAATTATTCAAGGTCAGTTCAATCTTCATATGAAAAGATAAAATGAAAAGGGTCTAGCAGGCTAAGCTAACAAGAGTGGCCCCCGCAAGGGATTTGGTTGTAATTTGAGGTGCAGTACTGGCAGGACCTAAGAACACTGTATGCGTAATATCAGCCTCCGATCTTCTTTTGTTTCAGACTTATTCACGAAAATGTCAAAAAATCAAGGTAATTTTTAAACTGTTATTTTTGCTCAACCAAGCAAGCGAGAGTAACCAAATAAATTCAGAATTAAGGAGCATAAAATGCGGTTCATAATGCATATTTTTACAGACATTCATATCCTTGAACTAGGTTGAAAAAAATATAGTTTTTTTTTTCGCTAAATTTGTTTGCCACTTCTTGCGGAGACACAACTATCAAAAAAAATACTTAATAAGCCACAATTGTCAACTACGTATACATTTAAAAACATTTTAAAAAATCATGGTGCGTCATTGAAAAAAAAAACATTTACAAATGTATGTTTACTATGTCATATCATATCATTCATATCAATAGAGTAGTAGTGGCAAATCAGTCTGTCATAGGTATAACATCCTCTTTCGTTCATTAAAATCATTATGAAATAATGAATCCCATAAAAAACATTCCATGTAAAAAATAGGCCAAGTCTCGGAACTCTTCCACAGTAAAAAGTGGTGAGATAAGTATTTCGTAGAGCCAAGTCAGGCATACCTACTTATTAATTTTTATTTGCTTGCTAAATAATTCTGCAACTTGGGAATCACACAACTTTACTCCATTTACAAATTGTTGCATACCTTAAACTATTAAGTGTGATTGCCAAATCACAAAATTTTATTTAACAAGCAAATAAAGATAAATACGAATGCCTGACTTGGCTCTACGAAATATTTCACCACTTTTTACTGTGGAAGAGTTCCGAGACTTGGCCTATTTTTTACATGGAATGTTTTTTATGGGATCTCATTTCTTTTTGTAGGTTATCAACTTTATATGGACATGTTATTTTACCAACCGCAAATAACGTTTGTATAGTTTTAAGGGGAGGCAACTGCAAAAGTAACTTTGTAATCGCATGTATTTGTATAGGATTACAAACTTACATATGCAGTGTGTATATCTCTGAACGTCGTGACGGAAACTGCAATATTTTTAGGTTTTTTATGAATGGATAGGCTAAAAACTAATTATGCTAAAAATTTGGAGCTTGTAGGTCTGCTAGAAGTACCTTAGAATTTACGATGATCATTATAAATGAGTCAGTGAGTATGTCAGTGACAAAACTAAGGATTTTTGACGGGCAATAGTTCCTAAACTAAAAGTTCAAATTGAATATTATTGAGAACATATGTAAGCCATATTATGCCCTATATGTTATTGAAAATTCAGGGTTCTGGCTTTAGCCAGTACGAAATTACAGGATGTTGAAAATGGCCTGAATGGCTTCGAGAAAAGGATAGTACGGCCGTGCCTCTTTGTTTTGCTCGACGATTGATATTGATCAATATGATAGTATTGATATGATATGATATAGTAAACATACGTTCGTAAATGTTTTTTTTTGACATGACGCACCATGATTTTTCAAAATATTTTTAAAGGTACCTATACGCATTTAACAATTGTGGCTAATTAAGTGATTTTTTTGATAGTTGTGTCTCGGCGAACAGAGGCAAAAAAGCGGCCAAGTGCGAGTCGGACTCGCACATGAAGGGTTCCGTTAAATAAACTGCTTCTTACGATTCATGACGTAATAAAAAAAACTACTTACTAGATCTTGTTCAAACCAATTTTCGTTGGAAGTTTGCATGGTAATGTACATCATATATTTTTTTTAGATTTATCATTCTCTTAATTTAGAAGTTACAGGGGGGGGGGGGGACACACATTTTACCACTTTGGAAGTGTCTCTCGCGCAAACTATTCAGTTAAGAAAAAAATTATGTTAGAAACCTCAATATCATTTTTGAAGACCTATCCATAGATCTTTAAATAGAAATATATAAGTTTAGAAAAGGCGGCCACTCCACACGTATTGGGTTTGATGAAAAAAAAAAATTGAGTTTCAGTTCTTAGTATGGGGAACCCCAAAATTTATTGTTTTTTTTTCTATTTTTGTGTGAAAATCTTAATGCGGTTTACAGAATACATCTACTTACCAAGTTTCAACAGTATAGCTCTTATAGTTTCGGAAAAAAAGTGGCTGTGACATACGGACGGACAGACAGACAGACATGACGAATCTTTTTTTTCCGTTTTTTGCCATTTGGCTACGGAACCCTAAAAAGGGTATTTTATTCTAGATTCAATTCTCAACTATTGCATCTCTACACGGAATCAACATGTTTAGCAAATGCCACAACCTGTCAATGGTCAACACTCAAGTGGACAATGGCAATATTTTGTGGAGGGAATATTGCAAAAGGTAATTTAATTTTTTATAAATGTGTAAATTACCCTGACCCTGTTTATCTTTTTTAATAATCGGGCCAGGAGACAACATAATAGACTTTCTTAGAAAAATGGATAGAACATGGTCTTGTAACGTGTATAGAAGATAGGTAATAAAAAAAAAACCGGCCAAGTGCGAGTCGGACTCGCGCACGAAGGGTTCCGTACCATTATCTATAAAAAAAACTATTTTATTCTGTGTTTTTAGTATTTGTTGTTATAGCGGCAACAGAAATACATCATCTGTGAAAATTTCAGCTGGAACTATCATGGTATCAGTAAGATACAGCCTGGTGACAGACAGACGGACGGACAGCGGAGTCTTAGTAATAGGGTCCCGTTTTATTCTTTGAGTACGGAACCCTAAAAATGTGGATAAAAATAAATTTAATTAATAAAATCATAGGTATAACAAGGACTCAGGAGATGTCACAATGGCAATTAGTGACATAAAAAAAACTGATAGGCCCTTATTAAAAATAGACTAATTAAAATAGACTCCTTCCATTTTGATTATTCTCACAGTAGTTGATTTATTCTGATTCTGGATCTCTACAACTTTCAGCAATTGTGGGCCCTTGCTAGTAGTAAGTAGTAGCAAGTTGCTACACATTTTCTTGTTACTTAATGATGCCATTGTAAATGTATTTGTAGACAAAGACATGTAATTGAGCCCTTATAAGGCTACCCTACTAACGGAAAATAATAGTCTGAAACAAAACGTAACATATTTTGACTGTAATTACATTTCAAACCTAAACCTTTTCGCTTATTTCATAGGGCTGATTATTTGAACAGGTTTTGTATCAAATATTCACCTCAAATAGTTTTAACTGTAACTCTAAAATTGTATTGATTTCAGTGTCACATTAATTGGGATAGCAACAGGTGGCTTAGAGTGTGACCTGGACCTTCTACTCTCCACCGTTCACAACCTAATGATATTCAGCATCGGTAAGAAAGAGCTAGAGAATATAAAGAACATTGATCAGATAAAGAGGGACTTGCGCCAATGCTACCCGATTCTGGACTATCTGCTGGAATCTCTGGACCCTGAAGCAGTGGTCAGTCCACACCCTACATTGGTGTTGGATTTGATTCAGAGCATCTTGAGTCCTCAAGGTCAACAACTACAGGTGATATCACAATTGTGGACATTGTGAGGTGGAAGGGTTAATGGAATTGCATCCAACTCTTATATGATCTTGATCTATTCCTTTAGATTATTCTGGTCCTTACTACTACAGCATGGCTTCTATGACAAACTTATAAGTAAGTGTAACCTATGTTTGGATTGCTTGGACTCTGGGTTAGATTAGATAGTATATTTATATTAGTTACTAGCTTTTGCCCGCGACTCCGTCCGCGTGGAACTCGTTTATATCGTAGCTCCATACGTGCATACAAACTTACACCTCCCATTTCACCCCCTTAAGGGATGATTTCCGGGATAAAAACTATCCTGTCATTCCCTTGGTTTCAAACTATCTCTATCCCAAATTTCGTCTAATAATTCTAATAATTACCCCCATACAAACTTTGCACCTCTATTTAACCCGCTTAGGAGTGGGTCCATACACAAAGTTTCAAGTCTCAGACTTAAAATTTTACTCCGTCCCCATACAAACTTTCAACCCCTTTTTTATCCCCTTGAGGGTGGGATTTTCAAAAATCCCTTCTTAGCGGGTACTTAACGTTATATAAACTACCTACTGTGAAAAAATCAGCTTTCTAGGTTCAACGGTTTGGGCTGGGCGTTGATTTAAGTGAGTGAGTCAGTCAGTCAGTCATAGATTTAACTGGATTTGTATATGTTAGTGTCTGAGTGGACGCTCGAGTCGGGGGAGCGGGGCGTGCGGCGTGCATGTTAATCAAATGAAACTCATACTGGTGTCCTGAGTAGACGCTGCACAAAGCGAATGCACGCTCGCCCGCCCCGCTGCACGCCCCGCCGAACGCTCCGGTCAGAGGTAATCGACTGTATTATTATAGATTGTGGTATATAGTGAACCGATTCGTCGTTCAACCATAAAACCCCGTAACATATTACAGCAAGCATTGGACAACTACGCTGAAAATGTTAGCGGTCGCTGGGCCTGTCTGAGTATCCACGGCCACCTGGTGGCTACCAGCTCGAACTTCAGCGAGCTGGATCCGCGAGAGGCGCGGCTGCTGCTGTTGTTGGCTGCCACGCAGGACGGAGCCCCGCTGAGGGAGACCCTAGTCTACTTGCCACAGATAAGCCCTAATGTAAGTACGGTCAGCTTTCAATTTATGTATTATTCAGAGCAATGACGCGTAGTTGCAGCATCCAAGTGGCAACCGGATGGCTGAGATGGCTCGCGGTATTTGAGCTCCCGAAGTGTTGAAGCCAACTTGGACTGGGTCGGAAATATATATTTGTCGCGACGCAGCCGATTGAACCAGCGGTTGCCTGAAAGTGAGTATGCTGTTTCAATCGGCTACCTCGCGACAATTTTTCCTGCCAGCATCTCCTGATGATGCCTCGTAGAGAGGCGAAACACGTGTCGAGGTTTTTTCATTATTGGTGGTGGTTTGCTGTAATTATTTGCATGTTTATACGCAAATAGTTGCATTTGATCTCCGCTGATCGACCAGCACGTTTTTAGCGGAATAGCAAAGGAATATTTTTCTCGTAATATATCATGGACTTCCGCAAAGTAACGCCTGATTCAATAAATTATTTTATAGACACCAATTAAAATAATCAATAATGATGAATTTTCTCGAAAAAGGATCAGAAATATCGTCATAATATGGAGAAAAAAGTAAAGCAGGGGATTAAATAATCACAAAGTTTTAAGAGGGGGTATATTCTGTCCCTTTTCCGCAAAACGCATCTTCATATGAAACGAGGGCCGTGTACTTATGACGCTCGGGGATCGTGACGTCACGATCCCCGAGCGTTTTCTCTCTAACAAGCAATATTAAAACGGTTGTAGCTTTGTAATTTTTTTAAATATCTTTTCGTCACGTATTTTTTTGCCTTCTCTCTTTTACAGTAGTGATAATAATTTTTAACCGACTTTAAAAAGAAGGAGTTTCTAAATTAGACTGTATTTTTTTGTGTTTGTTACTCGATAAATCGGTAATTTATGAACCGATTTGAAAAAATATTTGTTGTTTGAAAGCCAGATTAGTCCCGTTGTCACCAAAATCCAGTTCTGATGATGGGATCCTGGAGAAATCGAGGGAACTCTTCAAATTTTATTGGCAAACTTGAAGCAATTTGGCTACTGATTTGAAGTCGGTTAAAACTTTGCTTTTAAAGTAAATGATTGAGTCTACACTACACACCTATTTGTTGAAGGTGGCGTTCAGAGCGGTAACCTGCAAGCTGTTAGCAGACGTGTATATACTGGTCGTGTGCGGCGCGGCGCCGGCGCTCTCGCAGATCGACGAGATAGTGCTCCAGTGCTGGGAGGGCTACGCGCAGGTCATCAAGGACGCGAAGGTGGCTTATCCGAGGAATTTCCCGATGACCATCAGTTTTGAGCCTTGCGTTTTAGGGTAAAACTGCATTCACTTATATGGGGAATGGATGAACATTTTAGAACTGCCTGAATATTTTCTCAGTCCTAAACCCAAAAACTAAGTGAGGAAACTATTTATATTTTTCAAAAATAATTGACGCAGCTGAAAAGTCTGCAACTCTTTTCTGGTGCTAAGGAACGTTATTCCTGTCACCAAAAAAATAATCAGGCACTTCTAAAATTTTCATCCATTCCCAATTATACCTATCTATATCACAAAATAGATAATAAGAAATAAAACTGATGTTGCAAGGTTTAAGCTAGGAAATTCAAATCACAACATCCAGCTCGCACGCGTTCTTTCGTTCCTAGCGCGATTGGGTGTATCGCCACTTCCAAGGTGCGTTAGCTAAAGCGGCAAGTGGGGCAGGCCTGGCTGTAAAGCATAGACTTAAGGCGACGTGAGCTCCGAAAACGGATTTTGAAAAAATCGTAGCTCTTGTTTGGATTATAATACGGCTGCCTTTAATTTATGTAGCAATTTTAAGGCCTTTATCGAGGGAAATCAGCTATTCGAATCCTGAGTTTTTGACTTTTGCTCGATAGAAAAAAATCACGAACATAGGTCTAAAATACACTTAAAAAAATCGTATCAAATTATGCACACCAGCTAAACATATTACAATTGGTTTTTAAAATCGGCAATGCCATGTTTGAGGGGAATCAGCTATTACTTTTTTATTTATTAAAACGCACAAAGAAATAAAATTAAAAAACATGATATCCGCGCCTCCAAACACATACTTCCATCACGCTCACGCTTATGCTCAGTGAGAGAGAGAGAAGACCACAAACCTCCGTCCCCTTAAAGTCTGTGCCGGCGGTGAATCTCAACCGCAGTGTCAACACAACAACTTTACGGTGCACGGTTGGCAACACATAAGTACAATACGATTAATAGTACATTATTGCCGTGGCCGGGAAGGAGGCAATTGCAGGCTGAGTGTTGCGAGTCCGTTTAATTATAATACGAAGCCTGCAATTGCCATTCCGGCTGAGGCTAATATAGTGCTTTTCTCAAAAATGGGGGAATAAAAAAGACTAAATTGAAATCAAGCGTTATTATTAAATAAAAATTGAGCATACTACAAATTTCATAAAATTAAACGTCATAATATATTTTTTAAACAGAATCGCAAGTGTATTTTTCCACCGAAAAACGCAATATTTTTATGACACATGCAAAAATGTCGCGTTTGCAACAGAAAAATACGACTTGATTTGGCTGAATACGACCTGTGCCGTCTTTTATATGCCAGTTTCTACTTTTTAAAAAGTTTGGTACTCGACAAATAAAGGAATTTATATGTAACATTCCAGGCGGCCTGCAATGTTTTTTATTTTTCAATTTTGATCTGGCCTTAAACTATACACTTTACCTTCCAATATGTAGCGAGTTATGTTCAATTTGCGGGCCATTTTTGAGAAAAATCAGTTAACGATTCTGAAGTTAGCCTCGAGTCGCCTCCCGCATACCCGCCCGACCCCTTTGACACCTTTGCGGCGCTACTAGTAGCTAACATCAGAATCGTTAGCTGATTTTAATCGTACTGTACTTAGTGTTTTTATTTTCTAGAATAAATACTGGTACCGTCGATTGGCTTGGCTTTAGGCGAGACGAGCCTTCTTCGGTTGATTGAAAATTGTGACTTAAATAGCATTATTCTCAGTAAGATCAATCCATCTAGATTCTAGGTATGTAAATACTATGAAGGTACAGTCGCCATCACATACATAGGTACACTTTATGTGTTCAAAAATATCGGCACATGCACCCTAAGGCCTTGAAAATAGAGGTGTGTTCCGATGTTTGTGACGTGCTTGTTTGCTCCGATGTATGTGATGGCGACTGTACTATTACAAGTAGTAAGAAAAAAAAAATAAAGACGTCAATAAGCCCTTTTAATTTTTTCCTGACTGCCTCAGAAAGAGATTTATGATGATTGTATGTATGTACCATCACGAACCGGGATTGTTGAGCAACTTGCCATTACTCGTAATTTAGCCGTGTATTCAATAACCGATGTCACCGACTGGCTGATAGCTATTCGATTTGAATTACACGTCCAATACTCCAAACATTAATATATAATAGCCTTTTTTTCTTTCCATCATTTTAAAACATTATTCTAAGATGCTTTATTCAAGAATCCAACAAACTTTCCATCCGGAAGTATTTATATAAAACATGAATTGTTTTTTTTTTATTATTTATCTTGAATATTATAAAGCAAATGTAAATGAACCAAAATAAAGATAAAACCATTTATTTATATTTTTTCTGACTTTTCAGAAGCTACTTAAGTTATCCTTTTTTTGATGTCCGAAATTTTGTTGGATTTTGTCGCTAGGAAACTATTTAATTGATAATGTGTCCATTACAAAGAAAAAACAGCTATTATAAATTATTTCCAAATTTGACATTTTTTCCATACAAGTTGTCAGTTCATTGCCTGGACTACAAATTAGAAACGCGGGTAAGTGGATCAACAATCCCGGTTCGCGACTGTTTGTGGACAAGAAAATTCTGTTTCACGGGCTACAGTACAAACGGCTTGATGGATTTTGACATACGAGGTTTTGTTGGATTCCTCATAACATAATCGTGAGAGTGATATGATAATATTCAAACAAAGCAGTTGGGTTTTTTGAAAAACCTTTTGCTTCACTTGTTGTCAATATTTAATTTTGTTCATTTCAGGGTTCTACTAATAAATACAAGCAAACAAAGATGCGTTTTCTCGCGCCACCTTCACGTCACCAATCAGAAGAGTCGAGGTATGCCCGGCGCGCATAAGGTGGACATACTGAGGACATTTTACGTCACTACGGCTAGAGACTTGACACGCGAGGCGAAATTACGAGGTGCAGAAAATAAAGGTACACATCACGTACATCGGAGCAAACCTCCATGATGCATTCAGGAGCCGGGAGCCGCAAATTATGACCGGCATTGCAGCGTTGTTTTCTGGCAGCTGTCATAGTTTTTTCTTAATTCAGAGACAAACTAGTGTCGTATTTAACTATAGTATCGTTCGATATCTTACTTACGTGCGGACATTTGTCAAATTTGTATGCAAATTGACAATTCATTTCGAACTAAATGTCATCTCGACTGATATTAGAATAGAGCTCAAATCAAATTTCTTTGATTTTAGAGATGTTCGAAGTTTGATTGAAATAATATTATCGAAATCGATGTTATTATTTAGCAATAATAACATTTTCACAGATAAGAAATTTGTTCTAACAATACAGTCTATTTTTATGGTGGTCATAATGTGCGGTTCTTGAACGCATCATGGAGGGTAGGGATATTTGGATAGATAAAATTATATTATAGGTAATAATATGGAAATATATTATATTACATTAATTTGAACTATTAATATAACATACCAGTAACTTGTCCGCTTTATTTCTGTGTTGTTCTCATATCCCGCACCAGCTATGAATATTTTCTGTTTGCCTAAAGGTTGACTGGTAGAGAATTCCTTTTGGCATTAAGTTCGCCTTTTGTATTTGTAACTTGTTACTGTGCAATAAAGTTTAAATAAATTAATAAAATGTTTATTGAATAATTAACTCTATGTATCTTCTTTAACAAAAGATTCCAAATTAGCTACGAGATAAATAAAATACCACACACAGCGTGCCAGGTATAAACCAAATAAATGTTACTTCATTATTTTGTTACTTTATTTTGAATCTTTGGCGAGCACGATAGTGTTCATTATTCAATGAACATTTTACGTGGCGATAATTTTTTTTTTGCAAAATATGGCACGCGCCCGCAAACAATGTCTATTCATAAGCTCAGAACAATGGCGATTCATGAGCTCGTTTCAAATTGTTTTAACTATACTTGTTATGAAAATAAGATACCTGTATCCAAATCTATAAATCCTGAAATAACCTCCACTACAAAATCCCCTCCTCATCTAAGCGTTATCCTGTTCTGAGGGAGCCCGAGGCTCATTTGGGACTTGTCCTTAAACTTGACGCAGAAAGTAGTTTCTACGAAAGCGACTGCCGTCTGACATTTCGAGGGGAAACTACCCCTCAATGGGAATTTAACTGTAATAGGTTCCGCGAGTCGCTGGAAGGCCTCTATCTCACTGACTGCTGCCATAGACAACAACCATTGATAACGTATTTTTAGGGTTCCGTACTCAGAGTAAAACGGGGCCCTATTCCTAAGACTTCGCTGTCCGTCCGTCCATCCGTCCGTCTGTCTGTCACCAGGCTGTATCTCAAGAACCGTGATAGCTAGAGAGTTGAAATTTTCACAGATTATGTATTTCTGTTGCCGCTATAACAACAAATACTAAAAACAATTTTTTTTTCCCATACAACAAACGGGATTTTTTTTCCCCTATTCCCTGTAGTCTTACCGCGTAGTCTTACCAGTTGGACTACTGGGAATTTCCTTCCCAATAGACTTACTAGTAAGACCATTGGGAATTTTGTGCCCAGTAGACTTACCAGTAAAACAAAACTCTCAATAGTCCTACTCTTACATACGAGTCTACATAGACTTAGGTTATTGATAGACAACCTACATATTGAACTTGAATCTATGACCCAAGATAAAACATTTGCTTGATAGACATCTTGTCACATAATTATCAAACTACAAACGAGTAATAGAAGAATACGTGTAATTTATTTTAAATTTAGAGAAATGTGTGATATAAATGTAATAAAAAGGGGAAGAGGTGAGGTACTATTGCTGAATGGATACAAGTACTATAAATTTAAGGCTTATAAAGATGCAGGAGCAGGTATTATATGGCGATGTGCTCTATACCGTAAAAGTAATTGTGTCGGGTCTGTTACTATTATTAACAATGTTGTGGTAAAAAGTAAACCAGATCTTGTAACGTGCTGTCCTGATCATGCTCCAAACGAAATAGACATAAAGATGAATGATTGTAAAAAACAAGTTGAATCAGACACGGTATCAATACCCAGAGTCTACAGAAAAGCCGTGGGCTCACTCGAAAATTCTGGAATTAATCTTATTAGCAAGTTACCAGAATTCACCAGTATAAAATCGACACTTTACCGACATCGAAATAAAACTCTGGAAGTAGAAAAATTATATCACAAAAGTTTTTCTGATATTAAGGTTCCGCCTAAATTTGATTCTTTTCTGTTAGCGGACTACTATCGTGATGACGGTGAACGAATTTTAGTGTTTGCATCCAGTGAGGCATAGAAAGCTATGACGGAAAATAAGGACTTTTTCAGTGATGGCACATTTGAAGTAAGTCCTGTACCCTTTTGTCAGCTCTATACTATAAAGGTTGAACACGCCAAAACGAGGGCATGATAAATAGTCAATAAAAATCAAGTACAATTAAAAAAAAATATATATTACATTGGCTTACACTACTATCCTACATTTATAAACATACCGATGTGTTTTAATTATGCTTTGAATACGCCATTGCCCTCACTTTGCGTCGGATGCGGCTCATCAAGGTTTGCACGGCATTGTCAGAGTACTTTTTACCAGCCCAAGTCCATGTTTTTTGCAAATCAGCCACGGAATTGATTTGCCCGCCCTTCTTTTTTAATATCCCTTTCATTATGGACCAATATTCCTCGATAGGCCTGAGTTCAGGGCAATTAGGAGGATTGCAGTTTTTAGGTACCACAGCAACACCATTCTGTTTGTACCAGTCTGACACAGCTTTGGCATAGTGGCAGCTTGCAAGATCAGGCCAAAACAATGGTTGCGAATTATGATTTCTTAGAAAGGGTAAAAGTCGCTTCTCCAAACATTCTTTTTTGTAAATTTCACTGTTTACAGTGCCTGTAGTGATAAATGATCGACTTTTTTTACCGCAGCTGCAAATAGCTTGCCAAAGCAAGTACTTTTTCGGAAACTTGGACCTCTTTTTTAACTTACTGTCATCAGGAGCATTTTTGCGACTCGTACTAGTATAAAACTTCTGGCCTGGTATCTGTTTAAAGTCAGCTTTTATGTACCTACGTTTCGTCGTCCAACACGATGCATTTAAATTTTGTTAAGAAATTGTCGTATAACTTTCTTGCCCTTCGTTTGGCCGTCAAATTCTGCTGAGCATTGCGGTCAGGTGCAGCTTGAGCCTTGTACGACCTTAACCTTGCTCTTGTCTTTACTTTTTGTACATAAGATTGTGACATTTGTACCTTTTTAGCGACATCGCGAGACGAGATCTTCGGATTTGTGTTAAAAAGCTGTAAAACTCTGGCTTCTTTTTTTTGTGTCTTATGCCTTACTGTCCGCCAGTACCTGTTTTCCGTTCTACAGTCAACCGTTCCCGGAACTTTTTTAAACCAGAACAAACAGTGGATTGTGGATATTTCAATAACTTTGCTAGTGCTCTGTAGCTTAGAAGGGGATTTTCTGTGTGCTTGAGCAAAATCATTTCACGCTGCTGAAGTTCAGGGCTCTCCATCGTGAAAACGAATGTATGAAGTGATATGCTGTTATAATATTTTTGGTTCATCATACTATGGAGTTTATAAATATATTACTAAATAGTTTGTATAGTCGTAAATTAAAAAAATATAAGTACATATGTATGCCCACGTTTTGGCGTGTTCAACCTTTACATTGCGATTTGGGTAGTTCTCAGGAGACTACAAATATAATACCCGTTATCTATGCCTTCCTCCCGGATAAAAAAACGGAAACATACATTACATTATTGCAATTAATAAAAAGCCAAATACCGGACTGGAACCCTATGCAATTTAAAACAGACTATGAGGAGGGCATAATAAAGGCATTAAGGTACGTTTTCCCGCAAGTATTGCCAAGCGGATGCTATTATCATATCACTATCGTGAGAGCCTGAAGAGAAAAAGTAAGTCTCTAAAATTAAAAGCATACAGAATAGTGTCACTTTGCAAATCTTTGCCACTATTACGTAAAGAAAACATTCTGGACGGTTGGCATTATATAATGGATGAGATGGAAAACTTCTATGTGCAAGATAATATGAAAGCATTTAAAAAATATATGATCTGATATTGGATAACAAAAAACAAAATTGAGAGAATGTGTGTATTTGGCCAACGGCATCGCACAACCAATTATTTGGAATCGTGGCATTTTGTATTGAATGGTGATGTGGGTAAGAAAAAAAGTAACTTACACCAATTGTTAAACATTTTAATTTCTGACGCATCGTATCAAAAGGTGCGTAGAATCCAAGTCAAAAACAATTTGAATTTGAATAAAAGACACAATGTTTACATTGAACGCGACCAGTTCATTCAGAATGCACAAATGCAATTAATTAGTTGAGAGATAAGCGTTGGTCATTTTTTGGAAAAGTTACGTTGATGAAATGGGTCAATTAAGTAGTTACTTACTGGGTACAGTCGAGTTCATAAATACGTGTACATTTTGTCACCTTTCATTATTATTGCAGGAAATTGCATGCATTTATTATTTAAAAAGGAAAATTTATTTAAATAAAACATATTTGTATTTAAATATTTTATGAACTCGACTGTACTTGTCTTTGAGTTTGTTATTGTTTGTCATTAGGAAAAAATGCATTGTATTTATTTTTCTTCTTAGATTTAATAAAGCTACTGTCTATCAAGTATGAGGTCTATGATTTATACATTTTAACAGAGTAAAACTAATGGGATAAAAATGACATCTACGAAGTCTTACTACCAGTAAGTCTACTAGGAAGGACATTCCCAGTAGTCCAACTGTAAGACTACGCGGTAAGACTACAGGGAATAGGGGATTTTTTGCCGTTTTTATAGATAATGGTACGGAACCCTTCGTGCGCGAGTCCGGTTTTTTAAATTTTGTATGTGTTCAAATAGACGTTGAGCTTTGTTTCGTGTATGGTAAAAAAAACTGTACCCGTGCATGTCAAGAGTCACTTTGCAGATATTTCTCAAAGATTATTTGATGTCTTCCATAATGTAGTTTATGTAACTTTCCTAATACATTTTAACGTCTCGTGTTATAGATGAAACAGAGGAGTTGTACGGAATGTGTGAAGTCACGTGGGTTTCCGAATACCACAAATGCCACGCACAAAAATCTGGAAACCTTCTCTGCTGCGCCCTTTATTCATCTTCAGTTCCTAGCCACACAATGAGGTAGGTAATTGTAATTTCAGAATCACAGACTTGCTGGAAATTCAAAGCCAATAGGGAACATTACTGCAATGTTCTGCTGCCAGAGGCAGCACTAACACAATTAGTAAACCAGTATAGAAATATAGGGATTCACACACACATGCAAAATTGATTGTCAAATGAGTGACAAGGATGCTTGCATAGACAATACCGCAAGTGCGAACGAGATACAATGTCAACGCTGCTAGTGTCGCCACCTACGAAGAGTTTTGCGTAATGTTCCCTATTTATGAAAGGTTGCTACATAAGTTTCTTAAAATATCACGCCATTAGCCTGCGAATGTCAAAAGACGTTTTGTATGGATATCGAACCACCTTTATACCAAGATTCTTGCAAATGAATCGCTGACTAATAAAAATATATTTGTTTCAGATTGATAACTAATCAGATGCTCCAAGACTTTACTACGAATAAGGACATTAACTGGTAAACGCTCGTAAAAACTTTACTCAGGGAAACGACCATGCAGTTAACTTAATTATACATATTACGATAATAAAGATTTATTTCATTTTATTAAATGCCTTTATTTCATTTATATATAAATCGATCAAACCCTTTTTAAGTCACACAAAATATGATGTTGGTTAACAATGCTTAAAACGTATAAAATAACATGAATAATTGTATAAAGTTGAGGCTCACTCGGATTTCATTGAAACATAATTTTGCCAGTTTTTTTAAGAGACTAACAGGACATTTTTCAAGCTTGTTTCTATTCCATATTAAGTTCTCATCAATGGTAAGACGGTTTTAAACTAGATATTTGGTGTACAATTCAGAAACAAGACATACATAGGTATACCTCTAAATGGGAAATCAGAATTAAATAGATTATAATAAATATTTCCATGTTGCTTGCCCCATGAGCATTGCAAGTGTTTTTGAGAAAAATACAAAATAGATGCAAGTGACTACTTACTTCATATGATTTTCTCCCTTGTTCCATCTAGTCATACACTTAGTTCTACATATATGACTAATAAGAAAAAAAAATGTATGACTTCTTTGAACACGTAAAATGGTACTTTTTTGTTCTGTCTAGTCATACACCTACACGAGATTCTAAGACAGGTCGGTGTAGGTACGACGACGAGCGAAGCAAGGAGGAGTGTTAGGAAGAACTGCGTCCCTACAGCGCGAGAGCCGAGCGAGCGAAGCGAGCGTGCCGCGGTAGCGGCCGGCGAAGCGCCAGAACCGAGCAAATGCAAAAAGGACAAGAAATAAAAACAATGTGGGAAATGTCCTTTTTGCATTTGTTCGGTTCTTCCTAACACTCCTCCTCGCTTCGCTCGTCGTCGTACCTACACCGACCTGCCTTAGAATCTCTCTGAAACTACTTTGAACTTCACTCAAAAATAAATGTGGAAAATTCGGAATTTGTGAAATTAGTAATTTGGTCAATAAAGATTCAATATAAAACGGAATCTGGTAAATATAGAGCATGAACAATCCAGAAATTGGATCTCATCTCTGCAATCGTTAAAGTTTCCATCGTGTTGGTGTATGACTAGACAGAACAAAAAAGTACCAGCGGATTTTTTTTTCTTATTAGTCATACATGTAGAACTAAGTGTATGACTAGATGGAACAAGGTGATTTTCTGTGTAGATTCATGTAGTTTGTAAACGTCAGCTATGTTAAACTAAATAATCACCAGCCTCGCTAGCATGATCTCGTTTATGTCGGACATAAAGCATTCATCCCTTACTAGCAGGTATGTCAGTGCGAGCGAGACAACGCGATCGTGCTAGCTGGTTACCAATTTAAATAAATATTTGAAAGTCTTGTAAGCAAAATTCTAAAAACAAGATATACATTTTGTGTACACAGCAAAAACGCCTGTGGTGCTGACCAAGAAAATGTAACAATTTGCCAATATGGTCACTCATCATTAAAACCATGAAGGGGCTCCTAGCTCCCAATGACCTTCGATCGGTAACTGTTGTTTATTTCGTGTTGTTATGGTTTATTTATCGTACAACAACGAGGTTTACCGAAATAGTATCCCGTATTTACTTTAAAACTCACAGTCTTCGACATCTCCCTTACGTTGTTAGAAACGTCAACAAGGAACAGTTATGTGTAGATTTCATATATAAAATTACATAAACAACATACTTATATCGAAAACGAGAGCTTTTTTGGACCATGTTTGAATAAATCATAAAAAAATAAATTATTTTTTCTCAAAATTCTCTTCTTGCAAATGTAGATAAAGGATTGATGAACCGTTAAGCGTATGTGCCATAAATATATCTAGTTTTGACGGAGGAGTATCAACTCAAAACTCGTCAAAAAGCGCGTGGAGCCCCTTAATTCGCTGTTGTGTATAATATAGTGTATATTTATGGCAGTAAAGGTGATTTATTGCTTAGCATGCAAACTTTAAGGGACTGTCAACACACACGCACACGAAGTTATAATACATTATTCCTTGTGATGATTGGCAGTATCTTGATATGGCAGACATAATCTACATACAAAAATATTACTATAGTACACGTCATTACTGAGATACCTTTTCAATAAAAGATATATCACCTAAAACAGCCTGCCTACGCTAAGAGGTACAGGTCGATTCAAGAAAGCTGGCATGAATGGATTGAACGAAAGTAATGTCACTTGTCACTGTGAGTGGCAGTGTGAGTGACGTTCTTATACAGGAGCCTCCTAATATTTTGTAAACATGTACCTAATACGTTTTCGTTATTCAAGAAAAAATAAATTATATTATTATAATCTGCATTCTTCCAATCCTTACCTACGGTGCACAAACTTGGTCTTTGACAAAAGTTCAGAAATCTGCCCTCAAGGTTTGTCAGAGAGCCATGGAACGCAGTATTTTGGGCGTGAAAATAACAGATCGCATTAGAAATACAATACTGCGTTCCAAAACGCAAGTAGCTGACGTAGCTCACGCAGCCGCCAAACTTAAGTGGGACTGGGCCGGGCACATCTGTCTTGGGCCGGGCACATAGGACTTGTGGGCTAACATCACCACCGCGTGGGTCCCACACAACCGAACACGGCGTCGCGGTAGACCTCGTCGGAGATGGCGAGACGAGCTTGACGTCTTCGACCAAGACTGGTGGGAGACTGTCCAGGATAGGGATACGTGGAAGGAACAGAGGGAGGCAGCAGCCCAGCAGTGGGACACTTAAGGCTATTAAAAAAAAAAAAAAAATAATCTGCACCAAGTTAATAATGTAATGTTAATCTTTTTAGTAATTATTATTAAAGTCCTTTGTAAATAAAACGTATATGACTTATTTTTAATGAATGGCTTGTTCGAATTGTAAAAAATCTAAAAAAGAGCAGACCAAGGAGTCCGTCGTCAACAGTTTTTAATTTATTTATATCCTGTTTTCACACTGACGCCGCAATCTACAAAATGACGGCGAAAAAGATTCGAAATTCTTACGAAATTTAACTGTTATTTTCGCGTTTCACGGCATCGTCATTGTGCATGAAACATGGTTATAATTATATATTTATTTATTTATAAAATGCAAAACCTCTGAAACACAATTATCATATAATAATCACGTTTTGCATCAACCTGTATTTAATAATTATGTGATGCACACATAGACATTGTCATTCACTCGTTCAATTCATTCGTGCCAGCTTTCGTGAATCGACCTAGGGACCGATTTTTGACTTTCGAGCGCTCGAATCTTTCACTCGAAAACTGACAAAAATTACGAAATGCTCTTTGAAATAGCGACAGAAAATTGAAAAGCGAGTGGTATTGATCACTCGTATTCAATTCTATCGGTAGAAAGTTAGTGCCTGCAAATTTGACACTAAAATCGTATTTACTTTTATTTAATTTTCGAGCGCTCGAAAGTCAAAAATCGGCCCCCAGTACGCATCTACCTCTAAAATAGCAAAGCTAACAAGAATAACACTAAGCACCGTAACTATTATTGCTTCTAAGCAAAATGGAATTTATCACAAATTTAAGTAGAACTATCCATAATTTACATTTCTTCAAGAATTAGCCATGCAGATTAACGAAAGATTACATCAAAATACCATTTAATTAAGGGAATGCAGGACTCTTAGTGTTAATTAATTGTTCGAGGATTGGATTTCCTTATTTTAAACGAAACGATGTAATACACATTCGTCATCATTGGAATCCTGCACCACAAACACTTCTGATTGCAGCCTAATTGTGGTGTTCAGTTCGGATTATCTACAGGAGTCAGTGTAGGGAATATTTTGGTGTACGAAGAATTTACAGGCAGTCGTAACGATCTCAAACGCTAAATGGCTTTTGAACGTTAGACTGCACCAACGTATAATATGGATAGATTGAAATTGTACTAACTTGTATAAAGCAAACAGCTGCCATTACAAAAAATAAACTATGGAAATTACATATTTCGAGCTCATACTTCTTATTGACAGTTCAGGTATTCTATGACACAATAGTTCAACAGTTGCAGAACTTGTAAAGTAACGGACAAATATACACTATCTCGGGACACATAAATGTTCGTGCAATGGAGTAATGTGAAAAATTCTATGTCCGTCAGTATCGACCAGTCTAACTAATGCTTGCGATACTTCTTGCGACAGCTCATTCGATTACATTATAATCTACATTGTTCACCGGCAAAAATCCAAGGCGTCCCAACTAACTCAAACGCGATGACTTTGAGATCGGAATAGCTGTCAGTTCATATAAACTTTGACATATTTATATGGGAAAACTGTCACCTCCAATCCCATTCTAATCGCGGTTTGATTATACTTATAATCCGTGTCTGCAACTGTACCTTTACATCTGCCATGCCCACGACCATAATAACTAGCCGTTCACACATAAAGACACAATTATTTGTAAGTGCATCCGGGAGTGCATTAAAGGCCACTGTTTTCCGTCACATTAACGAGACACTACTTAAAGTTCAATCTGCACTGAGGCTGTTTTATTTTGCACTTGAGCTGCTGGATGAGGTCGAATATTTTTAGGGAGGGGCCAACCTTCATCTGTAGTAGTTCTATGATTTCGTCTTTGGAGAGTTGGAGGAGCATGGGTCCGGTGACGTGTGCGAAGTAGTCGCAGTAGGGCTGGCAGTCGTTGACTGTGAGGAAGCGGGCGACGTCCGCCGGCGTCCAGTGCTCGGGGGCGACTGCGGAGAGTGCGTCGCGCGGGACGGCGGCGCCCAGCAGACGCGGGATGAGCTTGTCGGCCAAGGACGGGCTGCACGTGTCGGGCGAGGCGGGCGCCGTGTGCACGCTCGAAGAGTGCGAGGCGTCCGTTGGTATGCTCTGCAATTATAAATGCTACTGTAAGATAACTGCCTGTAGCTGTAGAAGCAGGCGCAGGACAAGTAAGGACTTCGGCGTGTATAAACAGCGATTTTTGGAAGCTTGTGCTTAAGGAGCGAGTACATGTGCTTTGGTTGCCAGTCAAAGGGTCACTGACGATATCAAGCTAGGCGACGCACACATAGACTCGCGCCCGTACACGAGCGTTTATTCACACATTTACATTACTTTACAGACACACAGCAGTAGCGGGTTAACAGACCAGGTAAGTAGCTACATCTATAATTATATATTTATTATATTTTCTGTTTCAGGCGTCGTGTACTTTACACTGCCAATATAATCACTTATGAATTCATTTTTAACAAGGTTAAAGAAATGAAATGGGGGTAAGAAAAGAAATGAAATGGGTGAAATGGGGGGTGAAAATTTGGATGGGACCCATTTAGATGAAATTTGGTATAGAGATGGTTTGAGTCCCGGAGAATACAACGGATAGTTTTAATCCCGAAAATCACTCCCTAAGGGGATGAAATAATATGTGAAATTTTGTATAAAACCCATGTAGATGAAATTTGGCTAAGAGATAGTTTGAGTCCTGGGAAAGGACATAGGATAGTTTTTATCCCGGAAATCATCTCCTGAGGTGGTGAAATTAGGGGTGAAAATTTAAATGGAACCCATTTAGATGAAATTTGGTATAGAGGTAGTTTGAGCCGCGGGGAAGGACAGCGGATGGCTTCTATCCCTAAAATAATCCCCTAAGGGGATGAAATAGGGGGTGAAAATTTGGATGGAACCCATTTGAATACAATTTGGTATAGAGATAGTTTGAGTCCTGGGAAAGGACATAGGATAGTTTTAATTCTCGAAATCACGCCCTAAGGGGGTGAACATTTGGGTGGAACCTGTTTAGATGAAATTTGGTATAGGGATAGGTTGAGTCCCGGAGAATACAACGGATGGTTTTAATCCCGAAAATCATTCTCTAAGGGGAAGAAATAGGGGGTGAATATTTGGATAAAACCTATGTAGGTGAAATTTGGTATAGAGATAGTAGGAGTCCCAGGTAAGGACAATGCATAGTTTTTATCCCGAAAATCATTTCCTGAGTGGGTGAAATTAGGGGTAAAAATTTGGATCGAACCCATTTAGATCAAATTTAGTATAGAGACCTGGGGAAGGACAAAGGATAAATTTTATTCCGGAAATCATCCCCTGATGGAGTGAAATGGGAGTGAAATTTTGGATTTAACACATTTAGATGAAATTTGGTTAAGAGATAGTTTGAGTCCTGGGAAAGGATATAGGATAGTTTTTATCCCGGAAATCATCTCCTGAGGTGGTGAAATTAGGGGTGAAAATTTAAAGGACGGGAAAGGACTGCGGATGGCTTTTATCTCTAAAATAATTCCCTAAGGGGATGAAAATTTGGATGGAACACATTTACGGTACAGCGTTAGTTGGAGTCCCGGGGAAGGAAGGACATAGGTTAGTGTTATCCCGAAAATTATCCCCTAAGGGTGTGAAATTTGGATTTAACCTAATTAGATGAAATTTGGTAAAGAGATAGTTTGAGCCCTGGGAAAGGACAAAGGATAGTTTTTATTCCGGTAATCATACCCAAAGGGGGTGAAATGGGGGATGAATATTTGGAAGAAACCCATTTAGATGAAATTTGGTTAAGAGATAGTTTGAGTTCCGAGAAAAGACATGGGATAAGTTTTAGTCCCGGAAATCATCTCTTAAGAGGGTGAAATGGTAGGTGAACATTCGTATGGAGCTATATACTATACAATCGCTGCACCCGTTTAGATAAAATTGTCTCGGGGAAGCACATAGGATAGTTTTTATCCCGGAAATCAATCCCTAAAGGGGAAATGGAGGGTGAAAGTTTGTATCGAGCTACGATATAAACGAGTTCTACGCGGACGAAGTCGCGGGCAGAAGCTAGTAATATGATATAACCAGCGGATAAGGCTTGTCCACTAAATAAAGTTGCCGCTGTCACCCAATAGGACTAGGTAGTTCAAACCGCATTTGGATTGCCAACTGAGTATTCTTTTTTATGCTAAGTATTTTATGCTCCGTGTAAGAATCTAAAATCCATAACTTAAAAGTTGTGAAATCCTACATAATGCCAGTAAGGCTTAAAGCTACAATGATTGGATAGAAATGTGTGTACGTCTGTCATGATTTAAAACAATTGCATTCGGTAGTACAGAGTCTGGAAAGATATTCGCAGAACATTATGGCATCGATAATCTATTTGAGTAAAGAAAAAAAAAACCTCTATGATCCAAACGTGACAATTATAAAATCTAAGACTAAAATCCAGAGATTTCGAAAGTAAACCCAAAAATGGATAGCACCTGATATAAATATCCCATAACGTTAATTAAAATGAAAGGTGAAAATTCCTTCTTTTTAATTAAAATCTTTAAAAAATATAATTTCACAGATTTATAAATACAACACTGGCAATTTTTTTTCGTAAGAGGATTGTGAAGTGCCGATACGCGGCGCGAAATAGTAGATTGTTAACCAAGGGTTGAAAGTGACCCATAGTACCCGAGATATTTCTGGCGCTCGAACGAAGTGAGAGCGCCAATAGTTCGAGGGTAAAATGGGTAATTTCACCCGAGTTAAACACTCTACTTTTCATTTCGACTGTGAGGAAAGTAAAATACTGCACGTACATTTTATAAAACAGGTATATTAAGAATAATCAGTTAAAATACACATACTGCCAACTTTAGAAAAGTTTAAAAAACGTATCTGATCTAATAGTTTTAATCTTATTTCTTGTATTTATATAATTCTATAAATAAATGTATAGAATGATTTGCTTGATATGAAATAAATTAATTATTCGATTTTAGATATACCTAAGTAAAATAATTAAAACTATATCTAACCTCTAACCTCTTTGCACGGGCCACTTGCCACGGCCTACTCGATTGTAATCGATTGTAATCGAGTAGGCCGCGACGACGCTACTAATCTAGAGGGCCATGACGAAACGTGAAAAAAAAAGTTTTATAGCATTATTTCGGGCAGCCGATATTTACAGAAAGGGTTTTGAATGTTGATTTTCTGTAATTAGGAAGAAAAATACCAACAGTAAAATGATTTTTTATCAACATCGTCGTAATGAACCCGTCGCTTAATGTATAGCTGAGTTTCGATATATGTAAAGCTTTTATTTTAATAATATGAAGTAACTCAATTATCTTCGACTCCGTGGCTGACCGTAACAATTAAAAAAAAATTACTTTCCACCCTAGGGGAGAAAACGCTATTTTCCACCCGGCTATATGCCCATGAAAAGTCAACTTTCAGAACAGGAGAGATGAAAAGGTATTTTAAAAATCTGTTTCACACCGCTATGTGCCTCACCCGTATCGTGCGATAGAGAGAGTAGTCCTGGAGGCAATGGGGAATGGATGAAAATTTTAGAATTGCCTGATTTTTATTTTGGTGTTAGGAATAACCTTCCTTAACACTAGAAAAAAATTGCAGATTTTTCAGGTGCGTCAATTATTTTTGAAAAATATAAACAGTTTCCTCACTTACGTTTTGGGTTTAGGACGGCGAATGAGACATTTTCCTTGATCCGTCTCATATTACAAAAAATATCTTAAAAATCCGTGGTAAACTGACACTGGAAATGATATTGACAGCTGCAGCAGCTATATTTGTCATTGCCAGGGTCAGATATTCTAAAGATTTTTTGTAATATGAGACGGATCAAAGAAAATGTCTCATTCGCCGTCCTAACCCCAAAACGTAAGTGAAGAAACTGTTTATATTTTTCAAAAATAATTGACGCCGCTGAAAAATCTGCAACTTTTTTCTGGTGCTAAGGAAGGTTATTCCTATCACCAAAAAAAAATCAGGCATTTCTAAAATTTTCATCCATTCCCCATTGCCTACATTCCCTTGTTGAAATATTGTTTCGGGTGATAACGTTTTTACCCCCCTAAACCTTTATGAAATGAAATAATGTTGATATTATTGGATTCAGTACACTTTAATCTATGTCCGTACGTTTTCCTTTTTCAGTAAATCAGTTAAGATTAATTAAAAAAAAATGAAACGATAGACAACGTTTTTAAGTCAAAAATATCGATTTTTAGATGCTAATAAGGACCGTATCGAAAATTATGGAAACAAGTATTATGGTGTAATGTGCGTAAAAACTTTTATTACAAAAAAAAAACTAAAATAATGCGATTCTTAAATCTTCAAACAATATAATAATAGTGCCCATTTTTTTTATTTATTGCCTCCCTTTGCTAGTTTTCTGACTTTATTTTTAATATTCTTCATTAACTTCTGGACAGCAACTGTACTGAAGGATTTTTGGGTATGAATTCAGTCTTTTTTGAATTGCTCGATGTTAATAAATAAATAAATAATAATATAAAATAAATATTTGCGGACAATCTTACACAAATCAACCTAGTCCCAAACTAAGCAAAGCTTGTACTATGGGTACTAGACGACGATATTGATACTTATATAGAGAAATAAATACTTAAATACATAGAAAACATCCATGACTCAGGAACAAATATTCGTGCTCATCACACAAATAAATGCCCTTACCGGGATTCGAACCCAGGACCTCTTGCTTCGTAGGCAGGGTGACTACCAACTAGGATGTTATCAGTTGGTTTGGCTTGTTTTCTTAACCTTGCCTTCATCAGAGCCCAAAATCTCTCGATTGGTCTAATTTCAGGGCAATTCGGGGGATTATGCATTTTCGCAACAAATTCAACATTATTCTCTCTATACCAGTCCAGTACATGGCGAGCATAGTGACACGCAGCTAAATCAGGCCAGAACAATGCACGGCCACTGTGCTTGCGAATGAGTGGCAGCACTCGCTTTTGAAGGCATTCCTTCTTGTAAATATCGGAATTTAAATTGCCCTTTACGAAAAACGGAGACGTTTTCATGCCGCATTGACAAATAGCTTGCCAAACCATCACTTTTTGGCCAAATTTTTCGCAAAAAATTGCTTTGTCTTCTTTAGGGGCCTTTGCTCCTCTCTCTACTGTATAAACTGCGGCCCAGGCAATGTTTTGTAGTCAAGTTTGACATAAGTTTCATCGTCCATGATGATGCATTGGTCATTTTTACTTAAATTTTGGTCGTATAACTTCCGAGCCCTAGTTTTGACGGAAGACTCTTGGGTTTTGCTGCGTTTCGGTTGTTTTTGCTTTTTATATGTTACCAACAAGTTCCGCTCCTTGGCACGCTGGACCATGCCTATAGTAGTATGGCATTTTTTCGCACAATCCCGAATGGAATAGTTATTTGTTATACAAGGGGGGAAAGTTGTATTTTACCTGCGAGTGTTCATTTGAAACACGAGACGTAAAATAACTTTTCACCCGTGTATAACACAAATCTTTTCACCTCACTACAGCGAGGAAAATAAGAAAAAGGGTAAAAAAAGTAAAAAAGGTTTAAAAAGTAAAAAAAAAATTTCAAGTATAAAATATACAAAAAACAAAAATAAACATTTAACGTTCTACGTCTACTTTCTTCACATGTGGATAAAAAGCGATTTTCTCAATAGATATCAAACATACAAAAAGGCCTTTCCGAGCTAGTGAGGTGAAAATGTATTTTTCCGGGAAAACTGTTCGCATATCTTCTTGTCCAAATTAGGACGCAAAGGGCCGCGTTTTCTGCCACGACCAGGCAAATCTTTTAAAGTATGATTCATGCCGAATCGTTTGATGGTATTATAAACCGCTTTCAGGCTAACTGCTTCCTCTGCAGCTATCTTTCTCATAGACATACCCGATCCCTTGCAGTATTTGGTCACAATTGAAAGTCGTTTTTTATCTAATAAACCCTTTATCTTGGATATTAGAAGAATTGTGTTATTTTTTATATTAAATTCCAATAATTTCACATTGACATATTGCAACCTCTTTTTTTTACCCTTACAAACTTGTTTCCATAATTTTCGATATGGTCCTTAACTTTTAACGCAAGCAATATTTCTCAAAAATCAAAGCGTACAGACCTAGTTTTTCATTATATCTACAACATGTCCAAAAATTATAAAAATCGAACAGTGTTTACGGGGTGAAAAACGTTATCGCTTTTTGTATGAAAAATTACAGGTTCACAATCCTCTTAAGATATTATCTCGGTAGTAGTCGGCGTAATACGCGTTGTTTCAACCCATTGGTAATCGTAAGTTACATCAGTCAGTCGGAATGTATGGTAAGTTTGAGAGTTTTCTATGGAATTACAGCTGACACCATATTCAACGTTTACCGGCCTGGAAAGTGTTGTTGATGCAACAGCTAAGTTTAATAAATGTGAGTTAATATCATACCATAGATTCCTGATTCGTCTCATCGCTCAGCTGCTCTTGCGACGCCTCTGTGGTCGTCTCCTCGACATCCATCTTAGACGTCTCATTGGGACTCGACTCCATATCATCGGGTCTCGATTCCACATCATTGGGTCTCGAATCCATGTCGTCGGGTCTTGATTCCATATCTTCGGGTCTCGAATCCATGTCATCGGCTCTCGATTCCACATCATCGGGTCTCGAATCCATGTCGTCGGGTCTCGATTCCATATCTTCGGGTCTCGAATACATGTCGTTGGGTCTCGATTCCATATCATCGGGTCTTGAATCCATGTCGTCCGGTTTCGAATCTATGTCGTCCGGTCTCGAATCTATGTCATCAGGTCTCGAATCCATGTCATCAGGTCTCGAATCCATGTCGTCAGGTCTCGAATCCAAGTCGTCAGGTCTCGATTCAATGTCATCGGGTCTCGTATTCATGTCGTCAGGTCTCGATTCAATGTCATCGGGTCTCGAATCCATGTCGTCAGGTCTCGATTCAATGTCGTCTGGTCTCGATTCCGTGTCGTCGGGTTTGGACTCTACGTCGGCCGAGACCTCGGACACGCTTGTGAGGGGAGACAAGCTCTTTGTGTCTCCCATATCAGAGTTCTGGGAGCTGTCTTCGGTTGTGTTTGGTGGCTGAGGCTGGACTTTCGGCACTGTAATGTAAGAGATGTTTTAAAATTGAGGACTTGGATTAATTTAGTCATATTGTTTTGCAGTTATACAGGTTTGGAACATACTATTGGGGATGATATTTTGTGTCAGAGTACCAAGAAGACGCCAATGAAGAAGACCGGTCAAAGTAAAAGCTAATAGGGAACATTACGCAAAACTCTTCGTAGGTGGCGACACTAGCAGCGTTGACATTGTATCTCGTTCCCACTAGCGGTATTGTCTATGCAAGCATCCTTGTCACTCATTTGACAATCAATTGTGCATGTGTGTGTGAATCCCTATATTCCTATACTGGTTTACTATTAGTGGTAGTGCTGCCTCTGGCGGCAGAAGATAGCAGTAATGTTCCCTATTGTAGATGGCGGAAGTACATTGGCGGCTAAATTTTTTAAACTACGACGATGACAAACATCTAGAGACGAATGAAGGTCCCAGGATCTCAACACAGCGCATCCGCAGGAAAAGTAGTTGAGCTAACGTTGATGACCTGGTAAGGTCGCGGGATTCCGCTGGCTGCGGCCGGCGCTGGACCGGTCATTGTGGCACTCTCTGTGGGAAGCCTATGTCTAGCAGTGCACGACAAGGGCCATTTACGTGGTGCAACAACTCGCATGCAAATGGCCCTATAGCTTAGAAGAGTAGTACCTTGTGGCCGGCGGCGGCGGCGGTGGTTCTTGGGCGGCGGCTTGCGCGCGGCGCGCGGCGGCGGCGGCATGGGGCCCTCGAGCCGGTGAGAGTCTCGCTGATCAGTCAGTACCGACCATCTACGTACCTTGTGGCCGGCGGCGGCGGCGGTGGTTCTTGGGCGGCGGCTTGCGCGCGGCGCGCGGCGGCGGCGGCATGGGGCCCTCGAGCCGGTGAGAGTCTCGCTGATCAGTCAGTACCGACCATCTACGTACCTTGTGGCCGGCGGCGGCGGCGGTGGTTCTTGGGCGGCGGCTTGCGCGCGGCGCGCGGCGGCGGCGGCATGGGGCCCTCGAGCCGGTGAGAGTCTCGCTGATCAGTCAGTACCGACCATCTACGTACCTTGTGGCCGGCGGCGGCGGCGGTGGTTCTTGGGCGGCGGCTTGCGCGCGGCGCGCGGCGGCGGCGGCATGGGGCCCTCGAGCCGGTGAGAGTCTCGCTGATCAGTCAGTACCGACCATCTACGTACCTTGTGGCCGGCGGCGGCGGCGGTGGTTCTTGGGCGGCGGCTTGCGCGCGGCGCGCGGCGGCGGCGGCATGGGGCCCTCGAGCCGGTGAGAGTCTCGCTGATCAGTCAGTACCGACCATCTACGTACCTTGTGGCCGGCGGCGGCGGCGGTGGTTCTTGGGCGGCGGCTTGCGCGCGGCGCGCGGCGGCGGCGGCATGGGGCCCTCGAGCCGGTGAGAGTCTCGCTGATCAGTCAGTACCGACCATCTACGTACCTTGTGGCCGGCGGCGGCGGCGGTGGTTCTTGGGCGGCGGCTTGCGCGCGGCGCGCGGCGGCGGCGGCATGGGGCCCTCGAGCCGGTGAGAGTCTCGCTGATCAGTCAGTACCGACCATCTACGTACCTTGTGGCCGGCGGCGGCGGCGGTGGTTCTTGGGCGGCGGCTTGCGCGCGGCGCGCGGCGGCGGCGGCATGGGGCCCTCGAGCCGGTGAGAGTCTCGCTGATCAGTCAGTACCGACCATCTACGTACCTTGTGGCCGGCGGCGGCGGCGGTGGTTCTTGGGCGGCGGCTTGCGCGCGGCGCGCGGCGGCGGCGGCATGGGGCCCTCGAGCCGGTGAGAGTCTCGCTGATCAGTCAGTACCGACCATCTACGTACCTTGTGGCCGGCGGCGGCGGCGGTGGTTCTTGGGCGGCGGCTTGCGCGCGGCGCGCGGCGGCGGCGGCATGGGGCCCTCGAGCCGGTGAGAGTCTCGCTGATCAGTCAGTACCGACCATCTACGTACCTTGTGGCCGGCGGCGGCGGCGGTGGTTCTTGGGCGGCGGCTTGCGCGCGGCGCGCGGCGGCGGCGGCATGGGGCCCTCGAGCCGGTGAGAGTCTCGCTGATCAGTCAGTACCGACCATCTACGTACCTTGTGGCCGGCGGCGGCGGCGGTGGTTCTTGGGCGGCGGCTTGCGCGCGGCGCGCGGCGGCGGCGGCATGGGGCCCTCGAGCCGGTGAGAGTCTCGCTGATCAGTCAGTACCGACCATCTACGTACCTTGTGGCCGGCGGCGGCGGCGGTGGTTCTTGGGCGGCGGCTTGCGCGCGGCGCGCGGCGGCGGCGGCATGGGGCCCTCGAGCCGGTGAGAGTCTCGCTGATCAGTCAGTACCGACCATCTACGTACCTTGTGGCCGGCGGCGGCGGCGGTGGTTCTTGGGCGGCGGCTTGCGCGCGGCGCGCGGCGGCGGCGGCATGGGGCCCTCGAGCCGGTGAGAGTCTCGCTGATCAGTCAGTACCGACCATCTACGTACCTTGTGGCCGGCGGCGGCGGCGGTGGTTCTTGGGCGGCGGCTTGCGCGCGGCGCGCGGCGGCGGCGGCATGGGGCCCTCGAGCCGGTGAGAGTCTCGCTGATCAGTCAGTACCGACCATCTACGTACCTTGTGGCCGGCGGCGGCGGCGGTGGTTCTTGGGCGGCGGCTTGCGCGCGGCGCGCGGCGGCGGCGGCATGGGGCCCTCGAGCCGGTGAGAGTCTCGCTGATCAGTCAGTACCGACCATCTACGTACCTTGTGGCCGGCGGCGGCGGCGGTGGTTCTTGGGCGGCGGCTTGCGCGCGGCGCGCGGCGGCGGCGGCATGGGGCCCTCGAGCCGGTGAGAGTCTCGCTGATCAGTCAGTACCGACCATCTACGTACCTTGTGGCCGGCGGCGGCGGCGGTGGTTCTTGGGCGGCGGCTTGCGCGCGGCGCGCGGCGGCGGCGGCATGGGGCCCTCGAGCCGGTGAGAGTCTCGCTGATCAGTCAGTACCGACCATCTACGTACCTTGTGGCCGGCGGCGGCGGCGGTGGTTCTTGGGCGGCGGCTTGCGCGCGGCGCGCGGCGGCGGCGGCATGGGGCCCTCGAGCCGGTGAGAGTCTCGCTGATCAGTCAGTACCGACCATCTACGTACCTTGTGGCCGGCGGCGGCGGCGGTGGTTCTTGGGCGGCGGCTTGCGCGCGGCGCGCGGCGGCGGCGGCATGGGGCCCTCGAGCCGGTGAGAGTCTCGCTGATCAGTCAGTACCGACCATCTACGTACCTTGTGGCCGGCGGCGGCGGCGGTGGTTCTTGGGCGGCGGCTTGCGCGCGGCGCGCGGCGGCGGCGGCATGGGGCCCTCGAGCCGGTGAGAGTCTCGCTGATCAGTCAGTACCGACCATCTACGTACCTTGTGGCCGGCGGCGGCGGCGGTGGTTCTTGGGCGGCGGCTTGCGCGCGGCGCGCGGCGGCGGCGGCATGGGGCCCTCGAGCCGGTGAGAGTCTCGCTGATCAGTCAGTACCGACCATCTACGTACCTTGTGGCCGGCGGCGGCGGCGGTGGTTCTTGGGCGGCGGCTTGCGCGCGGCGCGCGGCGGCGGCGGCATGGGGCCCTCGAGCCGGTGAGAGTCTCGCTGATCAGTCAGTACCGACCATCTACGTACCTTGTGGCCGGCGGCGGCGGCGGTGGTTCTTGGGCGGCGGCTTGCGCGCGGCGCGCGGCGGCGGCGGCATGGGGCCCTCGAGCCGGTGAGAGTCTCGCTGATCAGTCAGTACCGACCATCTACGTACCTTGTGGCCGGCGGCGGCGGCGGTGGTTCTTGGGCGGCGGCTTGCGCGCGGCGCGCGGCGGCGGCGGCATGGGGCCCTCGAGCCGGTGAGAGTCTCGCTGATCAGTCAGTACCGACCATCTACGTACCTTGTGGCCGGCGGCGGCGGCGGTGGTTCTTGGGCGGCGGCTTGCGCGCGGCGCGCGGCGGCGGCGGCATGGGGCCCTCGAGCCGGTGAGAGTCTCGCTGATCAGTCAGTACCGACCATCTACGTACCTTGTGGCCGGCGGCGGCGGCGGTGGTTCTTGGGCGGCGGCTTGCGCGCGGCGCGCGGCGGCGGCGGCATGGGGCCCTCGAGCCGGTGAGAGTCTCGCTGATCAGTCAGTACCGACCATCTACGTACCTTGTGGCCGGCGGCGGCGGCGGTGGTTCTTGGGCGGCGGCTTGCGCGCGGCGCGCGGCGGCGGCGGCATGGGGCCCTCGAGCCGGTGAGAGTCTCGCTGATCAGTCAGTACCGACCATCTACGTACCTTGTGGCCGGCGGCGGCGGCGGTGGTTCTTGGGCGGCGGCTTGCGCGCGGCGCGCGGCGGCGGCGGCATGGGGCCCTCGAGCCGGTGAGAGTCTCGCTGATCAGTCAGTACCGACCATCTACGTACCTTGTGGCCGGCGGCGGCGGCGGTGGTTCTTGGGCGGCGGCTTGCGCGCGGCGCGCGGCGGCGGCGGCATGGGGCCCTCGAGCCGGTGAGAGTCTCGCTGATCAGTCAGTACCGACCATCTACGTACCTTGTGGCCGGCGGCGGCGGCGGTGGTTCTTGGGCGGCGGCTTGCGCGCGGCGCGCGGCGGCGGCGGCATGGGGCCCTCGAGCCGGTGAGAGTCTCGCTGATCAGTCAGTACCGACCATCTACGTACCTTGTGGCCGGCGGCGGCGGCGGTGGTTCTTGGGCGGCGGCTTGCGCGCGGCGCGCGGCGGCGGCGGCATGGGGCCCTCGAGCCGGTGAGAGTCTCGCTGATCAGTCAGTACCGACCATCTACGTACCTTGTGGCCGGCGGCGGCGGCGGTGGTTCTTGGGCGGCGGCTTGCGCGCGGCGCGCGGCGGCGGCGGCATGGGGCCCTCGAGCCGGTGAGAGTCTCGCTGATCAGTCAGTACCGACCATCTACGTACCTTGTGGCCGGCGGCGGCGGCGGTGGTTCTTGGGCGGCGGCTTGCGCGCGGCGCGCGGCGGCGGCGGCATGGGGCCCTCGAGCCGGTGAGAGTCTCGCTGATCAGTCAGTACCGACCATCTACGTACCTTGTGGCCGGCGGCGGCGGCGGTGGTTCTTGGGCGGCGGCTTGCGCGCGGCGCGCGGCGGCGGCGGCATGGGGCCCTCGAGCCGGTGAGAGTCTCGCTGATCAGTCAGTACCGACCATCTACGTACCTTGTGGCCGGCGGCGGCGGCGGTGGTTCTTGGGCGGCGGCTTGCGCGCGGCGCGCGGCGGCGGCGGCATGGGGCCCTCGAGCCGGTGAGAGTCTCGCTGATCAGTCAGTACCGACCATCTACGTACCTTGTGGCCGGCGGCGGCGGCGGTGGTTCTTGGGCGGCGGCTTGCGCGCGGCGCGCGGCGGCGGCGGCATGGGGCCCTCGAGCCGGTGAGAGTCTCGCTGATCAGTCAGTACCGACCATCTACGTACCTTGTGGCCGGCGGCGGCGGCGGTGGTTCTTGGGCGGCGGCTTGCGCGCGGCGCGCGGCGGCGGCGGCATGGGGCCCTCGAGCCGGTGAGAGTCTCGCTGATCAGTCAGTACCGACCATCTACGTACCTTGTGGCCGGCGGCGGCGGCGGTGGTTCTTGGGCGGCGGCTTGCGCGCGGCGCGCGGCGGCGGCGGCATGGGGCCCTCGAGCCGGTGAGAGTCTCGCTGATCAGTCAGTACCGACCATCTACGTACCTTGTGGCCGGCGGCGGCGGCGGTGGTTCTTGGGCGGCGGCTTGCGCGCGGCGCGCGGCGGCGGCGGCATGGGGCCCTCGAGCCGGTGAGAGTCTCGCTGATCAGTCAGTACCGACCATCTACGTACCTTGTGGCCGGCGGCGGCGGCGGTGGTTCTTGGGCGGCGGCTTGCGCGCGGCGCGCGGCGGCGGCGGCATGGGGCCCTCGAGCCGGTGAGAGTCTCGCTGATCAGTCAGTACCGACCATCTACGTACCTTGTGGCCGGCGGCGGCGGCGGTGGTTCTTGGGCGGCGGCTTGCGCGCGGCGCGCGGCGGCGGCGGCATGGGGCCCTCGAGCCGGTGAGAGTCTCGCTGATCAGTCAGTACCGACCATCTACGTACCTTGTGGCCGGCGGCGGCGGCGGTGGTTCTTGGGCGGCGGCTTGCGCGCGGCGCGCGGCGGCGGCGGCATGGGGCCCTCGAGCCGGTGAGAGTCTCGCTGATCAGTCAGTACCGACCATCTACGTACCTTGTGGCCGGCGGCGGCGGCGGTGGTTCTTGGGCGGCGGCTTGCGCGCGGCGCGCGGCGGCGGCGGCATGGGGCCCTCGAGCCGGTGAGAGTCTCGCTGATCAGTCAGTACCGACCATCTACGTACCTTGTGGCCGGCGGCGGCGGCGGTGGTTCTTGGGCGGCGGCTTGCGCGCGGCGCGCGGCGGCGGCGGCATGGGGCCCTCGAGCCGGTGAGAGTCTCGCTGATCAGTCAGTACCGACCATCTACGTACCTTGTGGCCGGCGGCGGCGGCGGTGGTTCTTGGGCGGCGGCTTGCGCGCGGCGCGCGGCGGCGGCGGCATGGGGCCCTCGAGCCGGTGAGAGTCTCGCTGATCAGTCAGTACCGACCATCTACGTACCTTGTGGCCGGCGGCGGCGGCGGTGGTTCTTGGGCGGCGGCTTGCGCGCGGCGCGCGGCGGCGGCGGCATGGGGCCCTCGAGCCGGTGAGAGTCTCGCTGATCAGTCAGTACCGACCATCTACGTACCTTGTGGCCGGCGGCGGCGGCGGTGGTTCTTGGGCGGCGGCTTGCGCGCGGCGCGCGGCGGCGGCGGCATGGGGCCCTCGAGCCGGTGAGAGTCTCGCTGATCAGTCAGTACCGACCATCTACGTACCTTGTGGCCGGCGGCGGCGGCGGTGGTTCTTGGGCGGCGGCTTGCGCGCGGCGCGCGGCGGCGGCGGCATGGGGCCCTCGAGCCGGTGAGAGTCTCGCTGATCAGTCAGTACCGACCATCTACGTACCTTGTGGCCGGCGGCGGCGGCGGTGGTTCTTGGGCGGCGGCTTGCGCGCGGCGCGCGGCGGCGGCGGCATGGGGCCCTCGAGCCGGTGAGAGTCTCGCTGATCAGTCAGTACCGACCATCTACGTACCTTGTGGCCGGCGGCGGCGGCGGTGGTTCTTGGGCGGCGGCTTGCGCGCGGCGCGCGGCGGCGGCGGCATGGGGCCCTCGAGCCGGTGAGAGTCTCGCTGATCAGTCAGTACCGACCATCTACGTACCTTGTGGCCGGCGGCGGCGGCGGTGGTTCTTGGGCGGCGGCTTGCGCGCGGCGCGCGGCGGCGGCGGCATGGGGCCCTCGAGCCGGTGAGAGTCTCGCTGATCAGTCAGTACCGACCATCTACGTACCTTGTGGCCGGCGGCGGCGGCGGTGGTTCTTGGGCGGCGGCTTGCGCGCGGCGCGCGGCGGCGGCGGCATGGGGCCCTCGAGCCGGTGAGAGTCTCGCTGATCAGTCAGTACCGACCATCTACGTACCTTGTGGCCGGCGGCGGCGGCGGTGGTTCTTGGGCGGCGGCTTGCGCGCGGCGCGCGGCGGCGGCGGCATGGGGCCCTCGAGCCGGTGAGTCTCGCTGATCAGTCAGTACCGACCATCTACGTACCTTGTGGCCGGCGGCGGCGGCGGTGGTTCTTGGGCGGCGGCTTGCGCGCGGCGCGCGGCGGCGGCGGCATGGGGCCCTCGAGCCGGTGAGAGTCTCGCTGATCAGTCAGTACCGACCATCTACGTACCTTGTGGCCGGCGGCGGCGGCGGTGGTTCTTGGGCGGCGGCTTGCGCGCGGCGCGCGGCGGCGGCGGCATGGGGCCCTCGAGCCGGTGAGAGTCTCGCTGATCAGTCAGTACCGACCATCTACGTACCTTGTGGCCGGCGGCGGCGGCGGTGGTTCTTGGGCGGCGGCTTGCGCGCGGCGCGCGGCGGCGGCGGCATGGGGCCCTCGAGCCGGTGAGAGTCTCGCTGATCAGTCAGTACCGACCATCTACGTACCTTGTGGCCGGCGGCGGCGGCGGTGGTTCTTGGGCGGCGGCTTGCGCGCGGCGCGCGGCGGCGGCGGCATGGGGCCCTCGAGCCGGTGCGCCACCGCGCGGCACCAGCCCACCGGGTACATGTCCGTGCTGTGCGCCCACAGCCATTGGTCGTACTCTGAGCCCCAGCCGTCGAAGTGCACCTGGGAAGTATATTTAGACCAATGTAATAGGCTTGTTGCGTGGTGTTAAAATTGATAACGTTGTGTTGCTAAATGGATAGTAAACCATCAAATGGTTGTAATAAAGTATAAATTACAAAATATAATTCACGTCATAAAAAGATATGAACCTTGTAAGTTTAGAAAAAAAAGTTTTTTTTATTTATCGTCCAAGAGTACATTTAAAATTACCAATAGAATCCTTACGCTTTTATAGAAACAAATTTGTACTACAACTATGGACCAAAACGCAGTATTTCGCGACCGAAACAGCAATTTACTTCATTTTCCATGCAACTCTTAGTACAAATTGCACGGTGTGACGTCATACTTTAAAGCCAATCAGTATGAAGCGTTTCGGCTGCTGTCAGCGAGGTCCGTCTGTAACTCGATTTTTTGGGTATTAATATGCTTTAAATGTAGTTGCTTCCATACAATTATTATTATTATTCTGGTAGTGGCTTTCGGGCTGTCAAAGCCCTTATATCACTGCGACCATCGCTGATCTATTGTGATCGCCACTTACTACAATTCTTGGTCAAGTCCTGCAAACTCGAAGAATTGCAGGATTTTGTTGAACTCAAGAAATTTGATCTCCTCCGGGCACATGATGTGTTTGCCCAGGAAGGAGTTACGACTGCGCATGAGGCAAGGGCAATCGGTTAGGATGTGTGTAGGCGTCTCCTCTGCTTCAAAGCAGAATCTGCACTGCCTTGTGTCACACAGTCCTATCGTTTGCATGTGCTTATTTAGGCGGCAGTGCCCAGTAAGCACCCTGACCAGCATGCGTAGACGGTTCCTACTTAGCGCCAAGGCGTCAGAAGACGCCTTTTTGCTAAAGGCTCTAATAAGTGCCTTGGAATGTTTCAGTCCTGGGTTAGCTCTCCAGGCTTGAATGGTCTTGTAGAAACAATAGGCTTTTAGAGTGAGCTTGGTTAGACTTTTAGGGATACCACAGAACGGCTCTGGTCCGCAGTGTGTTCCCTTCGCCCCCGCTCGTGCAAGCTCATCAGCCTTTTCATTTCCCTCGATGCCTGCATGCCCTGGGACCCAACGTAAAATTACCTTGTTTTTGGTACCCAGGTCATTCAATAGTTCCCGGCAGTTCTCGACCAGCCTCGACGTTGTGACGTTAGATGTAAGAGCCAAGAGAGCCGCCTGGCTATCCGAGTGGATATAAATAGTATGATTAAGGAAGGCGCTTTGCAGATTCGTTGTCGCACATTCTAGAATGGCGTATACCTCTGCCTGGATTATAGAAGTGTGCTTACCCAGGTTCAGACTGATCGCTGCCCTGGGTGCCTCTCCATATATTCCGCATCCTACCTCCGATCCGGATTTGGAGCCATCAGTGTACCACTTCAGGCTACCTGGTTTCCAATCTATGAGGCTGTTCAACCAGTCCTCTCTCCTTAGGAGTTCCACGCTACTCTGAGCATGCTGGACTTCGCCTCCTTTTCCAAGTGGAGGTCCAGGGGCGGTAGGTTCAGCACGGCTTCCAGAGCAGCTGTTGGAGAGGTTGACATGGCTCCAGTAACGATAATGCAAGCAGTCCGTTGCAGACTGCTGAGCTTAGTTATTGTTGTTTTCTGTGTCGTTTTCCTATACCAGACCACAGAGGCGTATGACACCATCGGCCTCACAATGGACGTGTATAGCCACAGGGCAATTTTGGGTTTTAGACCCCATCTATTCCCCGCTAAACCACAGCAGATTGAGAGGGCTACTTTAGCCTTCTGCAAAATTCCGTTAACGTGCGGATTCCAGGTCAGTTTCTGGTCGATTGTAACGCCCAGATACTTGACCTCGGAGGAGAACGGAATTGTTCTGCTTCCATACAAACATTTGTTCATCGACAAAAACTGGTTCGAATGGCATCGTAAACAAATTTAAGGTCACAAGCCCATTGGCTACTTTCCTAAACAAAACTATTTAGTCCGTCAGTTATATTTTGTGTCGAGCCGCCTGGGGACACTTAAGGCTTTGGCTGTGAGAGCTCAATGCTCTCCGACGACGAAACGAACAAGTCTTACCTTCAGCAGGTCGGCGACGACGCGCGCGACGGTGGCGACGCACACGAGCCGCGGGTCCATGAGGTCGGCGCACTCGAGCCGCATGCCGCACACGAACCCGTGCGACACGAGGTGCCCGCGCGCCGCGAACAGCGCGAGTCTTACCTTCAGCAGGTCGGCGACGACGCGCGCGACGGTGGCGACGCACACGAGCCGCGGGTCCATGAGGTCGGCGCACTCGAGCCGCATGCCGCACACGAACCCGTGCGACACGAGGTGCCCGCGCGCCGCGAACAGCGCGAGTCTTACCTTCAGCAGGTCGGCGACGACGCGCGCGACGGTGGCGACGCACACGAGCCGCGGGTCCATGAGGTCGGCGCACTCGAGCCGCATGCCGCACACGAACCCGTGCGACACGAGGTGCCCGCGCGCCGCGAACAGCGCGAGTCTTACCTTCAGCAGGTCGGCGACGACGCGCGCGACGGTGGCGACGCACACGAGCCGCGGGTCCATGAGGTCGGCGCACTCGAGCCGCATGCCGCACACGAACCCGTGCGACACGAGGTGCCCGCGCGCCGCGAACAGCGCGAGTCTTACCTTCAGCAGGTCGGCGACGACGCGCGCGACGGTGGCGACGCACACGAGCCGCGGGTCCATGAGGTCGGCGCACTCGAGCCGCATGCCGCACACGAACCCGTGCGACACGAGGTGCCCGCGCGCCGCGAACAGCGCGAGTCTTACCTTCAGCAGGTCGGCGACGACGCGCGCGACGGTGGCGACGCACACGAGCCGCGGGTCCATGAGGTCGGCGCACTCGAGCCGCATGCCGCACACGAACCCGTGCGACACGAGGTGCCCGCGCGCCGCGAACAGCGCGCGCGTCGCGGCTCGCCCGCCGCACTCGTGCAGGTACAAATCCCAGCTGAATTCTTCCGCTGTGTATCTGTCGACAACGTTAAGAGAATACGGTATTTTTAGCTATCAAAATTAAATTATCAAATTATTTTGTATGTAGAGTTTTTACCATAAGAAATACGAATATAACACATTTTTTTTTATAATAACATAAGATTTATTTTTAAATTGAAAAATCATAGTTTTATTATCTACATGTCACGTGACCGAAAACGCCGACCGCCATCTTGCCTTATGTGACGTCAGAACACCAAATGCAAAAATCAGAAGACGTGGATAAGGACACGCACATTTGACATTACTGTTTCTTTCTAATTATGACGTCACGATAATGGCGGCTGTCTTTTTGGCGCGAATATATAACGTTCAAATTTCTACCATTATTTATTTGTATAAAGCAATATTATTTTGAGGAAATAAAAATACCAGTTGACTATCGAATCTATACGAATATTAAAAAAAAACGTAGAATAGCCTATTAGGGTGGGTTGGGCCAACTTACGATTACACTTGTATAAAAATGTATACATACCCAGCAGGTGGCACCAGTGGTATGTTGTTAGCTAGAGCAAATCCAACAGGAAATATGCAAGGTGACCTTTGATGGTAGCAAAACCAATCCCCACCTGATGCATCAGCTGGGTAGCAGTCTATCCGGATCATCATGTATCTGAAAACATAACATTTTATTGCTTTCTAAATTTATAAACATGTGTCTTCCTCAATTAAACTAGACCATAGTTCGGCAATGAAATGAACGATCGCATCAGTAAAGAAGCATCGTTAAAAATTACCCAACTCCGCACTCTAAGGGGACTTTTTCCTGAGAAATACAGATTAAGGGATGTACAGACCAAAACAAAAATAATCAGTATCAATATTGACATTATTGCAAAACTGTAGTGAGTGGAAGTTTGAAATCTTTGTCTCGAGGAAACAGGATTGAATCACAGTAAATAATATATATTAGGTATAGCAGTATCTCAACTAGAGTCACTTAGGACCTTATTAGACCTGCGCTCCATTTATAATCAGTTGTACGCACACATGCGGGGCACGCAGACTGAATGTACCGCCGGCTACCCCGACATGCACTTAGTGGAGTGACATCGGACATTTCTACGGATTTGTTTCACCGCCTTAAGCTATATCTCTTCTGAGATAGAATGTATGTTACATAGATTAACATTTTAAGCTTACCCTTCATTTAATATTTGCATAACTGTAGCAGCACATACAGCTGACAAATTCAAAGGATCTATGGCTTCAAGTTTCATTCCCTCCATAAACAGTGGTGGCTCATTAGTAGGGTACTTATAGAACATCTCTTGAGTTGTGTCATTCGGTAAAAATCGGCCGGTAGCGACCCTGTGGCAGTAGCTCTGAGGTGCGTCTAAAGGATGGCCTACACGGAAGGCCCAGCCAATAGGATGGATGAGAGGCGAGTCCTCGTGACACCAAAAACCATTGTCTTCTGGAGAACTGTCGTAGTATTTTACGTGTAACCTTTTACCTATTATTTCACATACACTAGCGACCTGAAAAAGGAATTGTTTACAGTGAGTTAATAGATAGGTATATATAGAGACAAAAAAGATAAATGGACAAAGCAAATATCAGAAAAAAGAAGGAAAAAGGAAAAGAGGTAGACAGGTATGGAGATGGGTGGATGGCCGAATAGGAGGAAACATATTGAGAAGAAAAGCTGTAGATAGAAAAGAATGGAAATCTTTAGAGGAGGCCTATGGATGACCGGATGGCCGGAAGGCAAGGTGACAGTGTTGATGTCTAATATACTTACTGATTTAAAAGAGTTTTTTATTTAAAAGTCTTTAAATAAAGGCTTAAATAAATAAATCTGTAGGTAAGTAAGGTGCTGGGTAGTTTTCCTACTAGATAAAAATGTAGTAGGAGAACCAGAATTAGGTTTGTCATTTGTCAACAGATCAGTGTTGCCAGATTCAAGTAGCGTTGATGGAATATTACTCGTAGAACCGATGGCCGTTGGGGCCAAAAGGTACTCGAGTGGCGACCACTCACCAGAAGACGCAACGTGGTAAGGTCACCAACACGGTGGACAGTATCGCGGGGATCTCTTGGATGAGAGCCGCAAGAACAGCCATTGTGGAGGTCCTTGGGGAAGGCCTTTGTCCAGCAGTGGATGTCTTTCGGCTGATATGATAATTACCTTAACTTGTGATATCCTATTCTTATCCACTACTTCCATTATGGAACCAATACTGAACCGTGACTTGAGACTATCGTTCAGTTTGGTGTAAAAATTCGCTGGCAAAGTACGCGCTCCTGTTAACTGCTTTACCAGAAATCTGAAAATAGAAAACCATGCATTAACACTATCAGTGCCCCGCTAGGTTGGCGAGCTGCTTGTAGCCGTTTTTCTCTACAAAGCAGAAAAATCGTAACGCTACAAAATCATTGGCAGTGAAAGTGTCAAAACCAAAAAGGAAGGAAATTACATTTAAACTATTTAATCCCGTTAGCACAGTCTATAAACCAATACAGTCAGTCGACGAAGCCGTCTAGGCAGGGCAATCGTGCGGGGTGAGGGGCGTATAGGGCGAGCCCAAGCTGCATACATGTAGCTTGGGACATGACGGTGTCAAACCCGCAAACGTCAAAGGCGTCGGTCTACTGTCACTCTTTGCAGTGTGCTGTTAGTGTGTTACATCTTGCTATAGTGATAATCTTTGCGCTCTGATCTTAGTGTCAATGACTATAATAAGTTTCATCAATCCTCCATCAATTTAATGCATGCATGAAGCAATTACCCAATGCTAGAATCAACAACAGCCCTTACTTCTTCCAATCTGTGTACTTGTCCTCTATGCTTCTCGGGGGTATGAGAGGCTTGCCACGCGTCGCGCACCAACCGACAGGATGCACTTCAGAGCAGCAGAGGTTCACCCAGAAGTCTTTGGAATCATCACTACCAAACCCTTCATAACGCAGGAGCCCCATGTACCCTTTGACCTACAGATACAAAGAATAATATTAGTTTGTTGCAAACAGCTGGGAAATCTTGGCTTAGTCCAGGCTGCTAACCAAAAACCTAAACCAATGCTTAACAGCTCAAACCCCATAGCTCCCTAGGTAGCAGGGTTGTAGTATTTTTTTTATTCTAGTTAATTTTAATAGTGATTAGTAGCCAAAGGTTAAGGCTGAACAAAACAATAAATTAATTCTTATTCCTATTTTTAACCCCTAAAGGAAAAAGAGGGGTGTTATAAGTTTGACGTGTCTGTCTGTGGCATCGTAGCTCCCAAACGAATGCACCAATTAGAATGCGATTTTTAGGGTTCCGTACTCAAAGAGTGAAACGGGACCCTATTACTAAGATTTCGCTGTCCGTCCGTCCGTCTGTCTGTCACCAGGCTGTATCTCAAGAACCGTGATAGCTAGAGAGTTGAAATTTTCACAGATTATGTATTTCTGTTGCCGCTATAACAACAAATACTAAAAACAAAATAAAATTAATGTTTTTATTGATAATGGTGCGGAACCCTTTGTGCGCGAGTCCGACTTGGCCGGTTTTTTTTTATCCGAAAGCTGACGTGATCGAGATGGTTCTTAGCTATGTTCCAACAAAATCGGTTCAGTCGTTTTTTAAAATTTAACTTTGAAATGAAAATTTCGGGGGTTTTTCAACTTTTTTAAGTTGTAGTTGTTGTGTGTTGTTTTTTAAGTAATTCTGTAAAATGAGCAGATTTTAATTACTCATTAAGGTAGTAAAACAGTACAAGAAATACACTCAGGTGCAAAGAAATCGGACCACTCCAGCATTTTTAACATTTTTACAATTTCTGTAAAAACTGTAAGCTGGACTGTGACAATTTAAATACCACGTGATAGATCATTTTCTGCCCTATCAAATGCCACCGACACTTAGGGGTGGGGATGAATATTGTGCAAAATGTGGGCGTGGAAATCACCCCCCTCCAACTGACTCATTGACGCATACAATAATTGACCACTTATCATTAGGGATAAAACCAGTAATTATCATTGTGTGTGCATCATCTTGAGGCTCACGCCGCGTAAGGCTTTACCAAGCCCCCTACAGGATTTGTGAGAACATCGTATGCATCATTCGTGATTGATACGTCTTTCTAAACACTACTCTCATCAACTCGACCTGTAAAAACTGAAGAAAAATGGATACTACCCCGACTGAAGCCGCCCAAGCAGTTGCCCTGTTGCAGAGTGGGCTTAGTCAACGTGAAGTGGCTCGACAACTGAACCTTTCGAAGACAACTGTTCAACGTGTGTTCCAGCGGTTCCGTGAACATCAAACGTTTTCCAGAAGACCCGGAACAGGCAGTACTCGCAGTACTTCAGAGACAGATGACCGTTTTATCGCTGTTGCATCGCTACGAAACGACGTGTCTTTGCTCGCGAACATGAAGATTGGACCTCCCAGCAACGGAGGCCCGTACTTTTCTCCGACGAGTGCAGGATAACTTTGTTCGGCAATGATGGACGGGCACGAGTCTACCGAAGGTCTGGGGTGCAGTTCTCTCAATGCTGCATCGAGGAATGTGTGCCAATCATGGTCTGGGCTCGAATTTCTCTGGAAGCGAAGACGGACATTGTGTTCATCACAGGGCCAGGTACCAGGCCGAATTCGGGCGGTTTGACTGTTCTCCGGTACATAGAGGAAATCCTGGTTGATCATGCGGTCCCATTTGTGGGTTATATTGGCGATGAGTTCATCCTCATGCAAGATAACGTTTGGCCGCATAAAGCCCGGATCACTTAGGAGTACCTGGAGGAGGTCGGCATCAGCGTTATGGAGTGGCCAGCACATACTCCTGATTTAAACCCAATCAAGCACATTTGGGACGAGCTGAAACGAAGAATCCGGGCCAGAAATCCGCCCCAGAAACGCTATTGGAGTATACCTCACCCTGAGTATGTGATCGAAAAAGAATGGGCGGGCTTCCCTCAAAATACGGTGGAAAAATTAATAAAGTCGATGAAAAAGTGTATGACTGCCTGTCACAGGGCTAGAGGAGGAAATACACGATATAAAAATGCTGAAAACTGTTTAAATTTTTCCTAAATTTCCTTAGAATCACAGTTTTCCTATTAGGCATAAGTTTTACTACAGTACGTATTTTAGGGTGGTAGCGTTCTGAGCTCTGAAAATCTGAAAGTACTGGCCGGAAACTTTTGAAAAGCACATGATATATAGAGGAAAAGTTTACCTTTCATCACTACATAGTATAAAACAAAGTCGCTTCCCGCTGTCTGTCCCTATGTATGCTTAGATCTTTAAAACTACGCAACGGATTTTGATGCGGTTTTTAACAATAGAGTGATTCAAGAGGAAGGTTTATATGTATAAAACATGCAGGTATTAATTGTATTATACATATAAACCCGTGCGAAGCCGGGGCGCGTCGCTAGTATGGTATATAATAGGTCACGGTCATGCTTTCAGTTTAAACAGAAATGGAAAAAAATATATAAATACTGGGGTGGTTCGATTTATTTGCACCCGAGTGTACTTCAGTGTAGTAGGGTAAATAAGTAGAAACAAATATATGACACATTCTAGGCATGTTAATTTCTAAGACTTCAGTGGATTAAATAAGATTTACGATTACGACTAAACTTACTTTCAATACAGTAGCAACCCAGAAGAAGTCATTTATTTTCTCTGAATAGTTATCACAATCTGTATTCTTGACTTCAACCTTCATTCCTTCAAAGGTGTTGTCCCACATTTCATGTAGGGGAGCATGTTTAAATAGGCTGACTGGTGCTGCCAGGAAATCACAGCCAAAGAGCTCGTCTTTCCACTCGTAGCTGTTAGCAACCTGTGCGGCTGACTGTTTTATGGGACCAGCCTAAAAAAAATATTACCGCTGATTCAAAATACTATAGGAAAATTAAAAACAATCTTGGTTACACTAAATATACTATATTATCCATTGTAAAGGACACACTTTTAAGTAATCTAAAACAGTAACTTTACCAAAATAGATCAAGATAAGTGGAATGAGACCCAGGCAAATTTGTTAAATTCTGCATACTTTCACAAATTCTTTGCATGCATGTAGTGCTGAAATATTATGAATCTATAACAGAATAAAATCATAAATGTACCTGAATATCATTAAGTGTAGCATGCCACTGCTGCAACTGTGGCAGAGGCTCCAAGGGGATGAGCCCCACCATTTGCTCAGCACCCTCCATGAGTTTAAATCTCCAACTACAATGGCGACGTCTCAGTCTACTTGCGTTGCATCTCAGGGAACAAAATTTGTTGTTGCGTGGATAAAACTGTCCACGCCTGCCAACACGTCCACACAATTCACATATAGCTGTAAAACAAGAGTACACTATAACCTATCGAACCTTAACCAAGTAAGCTAAACTAGGTAGGGCTGTCAAATATGCATTACAGACCCTTCAATTTGTATGAAAAGCCTCTATTAAAGAGTATGTAAATTCAATTCAAATGATAGAGATCAATGTCATAACAAAATGTTCTGGACTAAACAATGTTTTATTCGTCTTCTGTACATAATAACACATGTTACTAATATTGTAATTAAATCATTTTCTTTCCAATAATGTATGATTAATATAATTTGATAATATATTTAGATTTTGACTTATAAAGTGTAGCCTATTTGTTGAATAGATCTTATGACTTAAGAGTTCGCAGTAAGCTCGATTCTCCATACAAACGTAGTTACGCTCTCATTTTAAAACTACGTGTTGGATTGTAACGATACTTTGCATATACAATGACATGAGGTACATCTAAGGCTGAAATTAGTTTATATGGCTTCAGATACCATAGGGAAAAAAATACAGCGAATTTAAATTTTTCATACAAAACTTGTTTTTGCTGCATTTCATTTGTTTTATAAAGTGGAGCCATATAAACTAATTTCAGCCTTAGATGTACCTCATGTCATTGTATATGCAAAGTTTCGTTACAATCCAACACGTAGTTTTAAAATGAGAGCGTAACTCCGTTTGTATGGGAAGGTGTAATTCGGCCTAGCTTACTGCGGCCTCTTAATTTTAAAATAGAATTACTATGTACATACAACTCATTGTACAGTCGCCATTAGATATATCGGAGCGGCCAAAGTGCTCACAAATATCTGAACACGTCTCTATTGTCGAGGCACAAGAGACGTGTTCAGATTTTATGAGCACTTTGGCCGCTCTGATATATTTGATGGCAACTGTACCTAAAAACTTCGTTGCTATGTTCACCTATGAACTGCTTTTCTTAAGTGAGACAGTGTGTTCGTAACATTTTCGGAAGCCGTAAACTATACTTACCAAAGCTATCTTTATCCAAGGGAACTATTGAAAGATCATCAACAATTTCGTCCTCGTCTACGATATCGGCTGTGCTACTCGCATTCACTTCGCTCCCGGCATTGTAATAAGCCATATTATTATGACGGCCGTATGGAAAACTAACACTGCAGTTGTAAACACTTCTACAATAGTCATGACTTAAAATTACCGGATCACTGTAAGAATACTTCTTCCAAAGTCAAATATCCAAGAGAAGTACAAATACAATAAGTGCTTTTTAAATATAAAGAACCACCACGCAAGAAATCGTTGTTAACGCAACGTATAGAAGAAATATTTAAAACAGCAGGCAACTATAACCATCCATCTTTCATTTTCTCGTTTCTCGTATACTCGTACTCGTTGTATCACATCACATGAAGTTCGTTCAAATCGTTCATTCAACAGACAAGTTCAAGTTGTGTTCAAAATGTTCAAATAATAAGTAGTCCGATATCGATGTAGGATCCGACAGCGATAAGGGGACGCCATTCTGATACTTCTTAATTTAGTAAGGTTAATTTACCATTGTCCCTTTTGGGTATACGCTTGGACGTCATCTATTATATCCTCTATCTACGATGCAGCATCACATGATTGTCAATATATTGCAGAATATCTCGGATGATCACACTGGCGCTTCTTACATGTACTGATTCTACAATAAATATATTTTCATTTTCATTCATGTGATATAGCTGTCACGTAGACAATCCAATTTGTCACTATGGGGCGGTTCGTTCGCCTAGGTCGGGCTATGGCTTAGATGCCAGGTCTGTTTGAGGGGTGGTCGGTCCTTCCGGGTACCCTCACTCCCCTCGCGGTACGCAGCTGGACGACAGGAGACGATGGTGGTCCGAGGTGGTGAGTGGCAGGGACTGATTTCGATTACGGTTATACCGGTATGAAACCGGTATTCCATTACGGTACCGTTATGTCGTAAAGGTTATGCGCGACGCGCGAACATAACGATACCGTAACCGTTTTGAAATAACGGTTAGCGGTACTAGTTTAAAACGATACCGTAACCTTTATAATACCGGTATTATAAAGGTTATCGAGAAAAGTAACCGAGCTGGCACTCTCCAGAGGAAGCATTGGCTACTAAACATTTAAAGACTAAAAGACAAAGCAGCAGAGCCTTTGCCGGCGGCGGTTTGGCAACAACTCCAGGCCAAATTTGATATATCGGTACCTTTAAATAGCGGTTACGGTACCGGAAAAAAATAAAGGCACCTTTATATTTCGGTAGCGAAATATAAAGGTTCTGCTACCGAAACCGCTATTTGACAACCGATATGACGTCATACCGTTAAAATAGAATACCGGTATTTTTCGGTTATGCAGTCCCTGGTGGGTGGACGCGCTGGTAGCGGTAGTAAGTGCCGGGAGAACGTCACACGCCAGGGGACTCCAACTTTTGTACTCCCTCGGGGAGCATCTGCCTCAGGCTTCAAAGTGAGATACATAGAGAGATGAAAATGATAGCAGAGAGGTGGGACTCGGACATACTCCGCCGATACACCGACCTACACATCCTAAAAAAAAAAATTAAATTAAATTAATGCATGTGGCTATAATTTTACTAATATAGTTATATAGTTGTATAAGTGTTTTGTGTTTTTGTTTTGTGTTTTGTAATGCTATGGATCTAAGAAATCTGAAAATAAACCATTTTTATTTTTATTTTTATTTTATTTTTTATAGCCGTTCGTTGGCTTGGTGTGTACTTACCCTCAAATTGCATTCGACAAATGAGAAGTGATGGTTGTATGGTTTGGAGAACCCTTAGTCTAGGTTTTTGAACGCATCCAAAATACGTCAAAGTCAAAGAATGGACTTGGACTTGACAGAATGACACTGACAGTGACAGGCAGGCCTGACAGGAGGGAAGGAAAGTAAAGTAAATATTTCGAAATTTTCGGAAATAAACTATATTTTTCGAACTTGCACTTTTACTGGCATCTTATTTGCTTAATCAATAAATATGGACACAGTGGTAAAAAGTCTGCTTGAAGATGACCCTGAAGAAAAGCCGGTACGTGAAAAACGAAACCTGATCCATAAAATAGATTACTGACTTAAAGATTATTTAGTAAGGATATTTACTTCTTTGAATATGTACAGACATACACAGTTATTTCGTCGCTTGGCTGCTACATTAGCACATATTCACCACTTTGCATCACTTTCGAGAATAATAAACATTCAGTCCTTCCTTAGTAACCTCCTGTAACCTTAGCCAGTGTGTAAATATTTTCAGTACAGATAGATCCCAAACTTAACTTTTACCCATTAGTGAATTATAGAAAGTTACTAATTAAAAAACGCAAATAGATTGGCTCTTAGAATATAAGTTAATCATTTCAGATGGGGTGGCCTGGCCTATTTTATCCCAATTTGGGTGGTTCTCCAAAATTTCGTTAACTTGGGTGTATACATCAGCGAAATTCACACATTTACAATAATCTAATTTAAAATGTATGATTACTACTAAGTGATATTTAATTTGGTCGCTCACTTTTGTGTACACACCATTTTTTTTTTCTAAATTCGTCCTTTTGTACCCCAAATACCATGTAACATCTCCCAAAGGGTATAGCCGTGTTTGTATGGCGAAACTGCCTTTGACGAGAAAATGGTTTTCCTTTTGCTCGGATAATTATCTATATCTATGTATATGTTGTAATTTCACCAAATATCAGCTCCAAAATCGTCGTGATTTTTCAGATAATTAAAAAAAAGGAAAATTGTTTTTATTTATTATGTACTAAAGTAGCAACCCGATTTTTTTGAAATTTGTATATATTATGTAGATAATAGAGGACTTTTTATATAAAAAAAATTACCATTAAATTTTATATTTAAGTAAATAAAAACATTTTTAAAATTAAAAAAAAAAATTTTTTTACTTGTAAGGTGCCAACACCTTCCAATATTGGATATTTTATAAACCATTTCATACTCTACCACATATATTTTTTTCAAAAAATATCACTCGGATCAACAGGTTAAAAAAAGCGAATTTGTAACTTCTCATACATCGAGGGTTGCCTGGTGAAATCCAATAAGTGACAAAAAGTGAGATTTTAAGCTAAAAGTCGTTTATAGTGATTCAATATCGCTCTATTTAGTGGTAAATACAGATTTTACACGTATCACGGAAATAGGCAGATAATTAACCCAATAAGTAGTTAACTTCAACTTTTATTGATGTATTTAAGGCTTCAGTTTTTAGTATTACTTAGTGGTAGAACCACATAATATTTAGTGCAAAGATATTTGTACAAAATTAAATTAAACACATAACATAATGTAGAACCAGATACTAGTGTTTACCGGGTTTTACTTGATTCCGATTGATGCTTGAAAAATATTTTAATGAAAACCAGAATACTTTAAATACATTTGTCGGATTTTACTTTTACAACACTACATACACTCAAGAGCAAAAGTTTCGGGTCACCCTAAATTAAATAACTGCAATAGGTTTTTTAAATATAAAAAAAAAAAAAAAGGTTTATTTTCAGATTTCTTAGATCTATAGCATTACAAAACACAAAACAAAAACACAAAACACTTATATAACTATATTAGTAAAATTATAGCCACATGAATTTATTTTATTTTATTTTTTTAGGACGGTGTAGGTCGGTGTATCGGCGGAGTATGTCCGAGTCCCACCTTTCTGCTATCATTTTCAGGATGCTATTTGAGCTTCCCCTCGTCTGCATCACCACAGACGCCGTCTTCTTCCGTATTATGGCATAAAAGTCATCTACGCTAGCATCGGCAAACATCCCAGAGGCGCTGCAGAATCGGGGAAGCCCAAACAGCCTCCTGAAAATGTTGTTGTATTGGATATGACTTCAGCCTGAAACTAGCCCACAGGCCACACGTATAGAAACTTTGACAATAAGCTCTAAATAAAGTCAGCTTCACTTGGGCACTACAACGTGCGAACCTGTGCGCCAGCATCCCGCCTCGGACTGACAACGCCCTGCGCTCCCGCTCAATATCGAAATCGTCTTTCAGGTCCTCGGTCACTATATGACCCAGGTATTTGAAATGCGTAACACGATTCAGAGGAACTCCGTTCAACATTATTTTGGGCGAGTAGCCTGGACACTTAATTTTACCCCTGAACATCATGAACTCACTTTTGCCCGCGTTGTATTTCAAACCGTGCTGTTGCGCATACATCTCACATGTATCGATTAGCTTCTTTAGCCCTGACACTGATGGGCTCAGCAGCACCATGTCGTCTGCATAACTGATATTATTTACACAAACATTATCAATTCTACATCCGGCACGTATACTGCTGAGCCCCTCAATCAGTTCATTAACATACATGTTAAACAATCTAGGCGAGGTTAGCCCCCCCTGCCTCACCCCACATTTTAGCACATATGGATCTGAATACTCTTTGGCCCATTTTACCACGTTTATCTGGTTGCTATACCAGTGAGACATGATTTCTGTCACAGCCGGATTTATGCCTGTCTCCTTCAACTTTGACCACAGTTTATCATACGACACGGTATCGAAAGCCTTTGAAAGATCTAAGAAACAGGCATAAATAGGCGTATTTCTCTTAACATAATAGCTTACTGTATGTTTTAAGGCTAATATTGCACTTTCCGTAGATAGTCCTTCACGAAAACCGAATTGCGCATCATGTAATTTAACATGTAGGTTCAAACAATTGTCAAGAAACCTATCTAGTACCTTTGCGATGACTGTAGCCAAAGAAATCGGCCTATAATTACTTTTATCCGCGAGATCTCCTGTAGAATTCTTAACAAGGGGAATGACCACTGTTTTTATCAAATCTGGAGGTAAATATGTGTGCCTCAGGCAGAGCGTGATTTTACACTAGTCTTATTTACATAATATACTATTCTTCGTAATACCCAAATGTATTAGCAATTTCTGGGATCCTATCATAAAACTACATGAATCCATTTTATGCCTCACGCTTGGCGCGTCGGCCGTATGAAACTATCCTTCTATGTGTTATTATTCTAAGTGTCTACCCTACCTTTTTTTTTTGTACGTGGAGAAAACCTGCGAACCAGGTACCCAATCATCGGGGGCTAACTGGGTTATGTGGTATTTCTATCCACTAAAAACTCCACGGCGGCCGGCATCTGCGCTCTCATGCGGAGGACTCCAGGATCTCATACTGAACGCACTGGAGCCCTCCTCGCGCCTCGCCACATTTGGCTCGTCCTAGGATGATGATGGTCGCCTTCCCTGGGGTTTTTAGGTGAGTGCCCCGGCCCCCGCCAGAAACACTGCGACCCCGATGACCCCCTTTAGTCGCCTTCTACGACAGGCGAGGCGGGGGAGACCGTAGACCTATTCTTGTCCGAGCCTACACGGTGTGTCTACCCTACCTAGTAAAGGGAAACCTATGTATGAGAGGTTACAAATTCGCTTTTTTTAACCTGTTGATCCAAGTGATATTTTTTGGAAAAAATATATGTGGTAGAGTATGAAATGGTTTATAAAATATCCAATATTGGAAAGTGTCGGCACATTACAAGTAAAAAAAAATATTTTTTGATATATTAAAAATCTTTTTTTTTTCACTTAAATATAAAATTTCATGGTAATTTTTTTTTATAAAAAGTCCTCTATTATTTACACAATATATACAAATTTTAAAAAAATCGGGCCGCTACTTTAGTACATAATAAATAAAAACAATTTTCCTTTTTTTTCAATTATCTGAAAAATCACGACGATTTTGGGGCTCATATTTGGTGAAATTACAACGTATATAAAGATAATTATCCGAGCAAAAGGAAAACAATTTTTTCGTCAAAGGCAGTTTCGCCATACAAACACTTAGTATAAGAATACTTATAAGAAGAATAAGAATACTTTATTGCACTCATGTCAGGTCTTAAATATCTTACAGTCTATAGTAGGTACAACATGACACCCTGTAAGGGTATTGCAAATCCTTCGTCTCAAAACGTAGGTACACATTACAAATTATAGTACTTAAACTAAGATTTACATGTAGGTAGGTAGGTATCAATATCTAAGATAACATTTGCGAAGATTATCTATGGTAACTATTTACATTGAAAAAGTCTTTCAGTGAATAAAAACTGTTTTCTATTAAATATGATTTTAACTTTTGAACAAATTTAGTATATTTGACCTCATCAGCTATTTCTTTAGGTAGGCTGTTGTAAATGCGTATTGTTGTCATATGGGGGCTTTTACTTCTCATTTGTAAGTTACTTGTTGGGAGTGCTATTTTATCTCTATGTCTTAGAATTCATACAAAAAACAAATAACAGATGTACTCAAAAACAATACAAACTAACTGAAACACTTTGATGTTGTTTAAGTACTTAGTTTAACCATTTTAACTTACATACTCAATTATCTCTTTTAATGTGACCGGGCATGTGTTTTTGTTTATTTTTCTTTCTCTTTTAATATTTTGTTAGTATTTAACCCCCAGATTCACAACACTTCAGGGGCTGCACCCCTGACTTACTCCGCATGATGATGTAAAATAAAATAAGTAATGAGTGGTGAACGGTGTTGGCCACACGTATTGTATTTATTTATAAGGCTAATAATTTAAGACTCCCTTGTAGTGGCTGTTTGTTTAACTAAATAAAAAAAAAACCCTTTAGTAAATGTTTCACTATAATCTTATAATCAATTCGTCTTATACATAATAAACATATTTATTATTACATTACTAACTTTATCTTAACAATGAAATTTTGAATAGGCGGCGTCAGTCCCTAGGACACAAATTAAAAAAATCATTCATTTCTCTTTAAATATCCGTTAAAGCAGTGTTTTTCAACCTGTGGGTTGTGGATTCTTACTCTATTCGCGCCATGAAAAAGGTTGAAAAACACTGCGTTAAAGTGACTGGCCCTTTGGTCTTAACTGCCATGTAAAGGGTAAAGTTTTGTAACAAGCATTAATAAGAATCGTTTATTGATATAAATACACGTTTAGTTACAATATTTGACAGGGGTCTCCGCACTAGGCTTCGCCTGTATCGCGGGGAACCAGTTGAAATTACATATAAGAGTTTAAAAAGCTACGTTCAGTTAACCACAATAGTACAATGGAAAACAAAAAAAGATTATTACACATTAAAATACATGTTGTACAAGCTACAATAACAGTATTTAGAGAACTTAAAAATAAACATTACAAAAAAATTCAACTTAAGTTACTTTATCAAAGATAGCCCCTGTCTTAGCGTAGTTTAGTGAGAGGCATTAGCATTTAAAAACACCTCAGTCAAAATTAGTCAAAAAGTTAACCGAATTTCAGAGAACCACCCATTTAGCCACCACATGGCTAAAATCCTCTATTAGAACTAAAAATCAATGACAGAATAAGCAATTTTAAATCGAAACTGATCTTGTTGCCAACTTCTGGGTAATTGTGAAAAGATCAAAATAACAGTGGGAAATAATTATTTTTTCACCTCACTAGCTCGGAAAGCCCATTTTTATTCTTTAAAAACAGATAGCAAAACTGCATTTTATCCACAAGAGTGCAAAGAATATTTGAAATCCGAACGTGTTATTAGTTACTTTCTTAAATATAATAACATGTAAAGGCCAGTCCAGACAGGACATTTTTCGCCCATCAGATTTATTTTATTTAGGTACCTACCTTTTTTTGAATGTTTTATTCTTTTTTTTAATGTTTTTAATTCTTGTTTCTTTTTTAAATGTTTTTTTGTTTTATAAATCTTTTTTCTTTTTCTCCTTTTTAAAAATGTTGTTTCTCTTTTTAAATGTTTTGTTTCTTTTTGAATGTTTTTCTGTATTTTTTTTCTCTTTTTAATGTTGTTTTGGTCTTTTTATACGTTTTTTTCCTTTTTTTTTAATTATTTTCTTCTTTTTTTAATGTTTTTTGAAATACTATTTATTTTTTGATGTTTTCGTCTACATTTTAATGTTTTTTTTATATTTTATTGATTTAAATGTGTTTATTCAAGGTTGTTTTTATTTTTTCCACTTAAAAAAAAAAAAAAAAATTTTTTTCATGTTTTTTTCTTTTTGATTTATTTTAGTGGTTTTTCCACTTTTTTCTCTTTTTAAATGTTTTTTTTAGTTTTTTTTTCTTTTTTTATCTTTTTTTTACGTTTTTTCTCTTATTTTAATGTTTTTTGTAACTTTTTTTCTTTTATTATGTTTTTGTCTCTATTTTATTGCTTTGTTTTTCTTTTTTCAATGATTTTTGCTTTTTTCTCCTTTTTATAGATGTTTTGTTTCGTTTTGAATGTTTTTTTTCTTTTTTTATGTTTTTTGGGTCTTTTTTCTTTTTTATACGTTTTTTCCTTTTTTTTTTTTAATGTTTATTTTTTATTATTTCAAGGTTTTTTGAAATTCTCTTATATTTTTTTGATGTTTTTGCCATATTTTAATGTTTTTTTTATTTTTTATTGATTTATATGTGTTTTTCAAGGTTTTTTATTTTTCCATTATTTAAAAAAAAAATCCACTCTTTTACATGTTTTTTTTGTCTTTTTTTACGTTTTTTCTCCGAATATAATGTTTTTTGTAACTTTTTTCTTTTTACATGTTTTTTTTTGTTTTTTGTCTTTTTTGCGTTTTTTTTCTTAATGGTATGTTTTTTGTAACTTTTTTCTTTTTTATATGTTTTTGTCTCTATTTTATTGCTTCGTTTTTCTTTTATCAGTCTTTTTTAATGTTTTTTGAAATTATTTTTGCCTTTTTTAAAAGTTTTCCTTTATTTTAATGTTATTTTTTTTGTTTCTCAATGTTTTTTCTCTTTTCCTCTTTATTAAATATTTTTTTTTAATTTTGTAATATTTTGTTTCTTTTTTCATGTTTTTAATTTTTTTTTCTCATTTTTAATGTTTTTTTCCCCCTTATTAATATATTTTTTTTAATTTTTTCGTTACTTTACTTTTTTGTTTTTTTTTTGTTTTTTTTCCTCGCTTTAGTGAGGTGAAAAAATTTGTGTTACACACGGGTGCAAGTTATTTTGAAGTCTCGTGTGTTGCAACACTCGCTACGCTCAGGATTCTATTTTTGAACCACTCGCTTCGCTCAGGATTCTATTTTTGAACCATAGAATCCATTCGCTAGCTCGTGGTTCAACCCTAGAATCCATTCACTAGCTCGTGTTTCAATTCCACACTCGCGGTTAAAATACAACTTTGCACCCTTGTATAACAAATAACTATATATTGTTGCACAAAAGCCGGAAGACTTAATCCCTTGGGGTATTTATTCTATACCAGTAAGCTAATGGAAACAATATTAAAGAAGTGACTTTTCTTTTTTTTCAGGGCCTCATGCTATTTGGTCGAGATGTGTCCAAAATTCCATGCTTCAGAGAAAGCTTCCTCTATGGCGTAGCTTCAGGAGTAGGTGTAGGTCTAGCATCATTTATAAAGACTTCAAAACCAATGTTGTCACAACATGTTGGAGTGGGAACATTTGCCATGTCAACATTATTGTACTGGTCATATTGTAGATATCAATGGTCAAAACAGAGGTTTGATGCTCAACTCTTGCAGGATGCTTTGAAGGACAAAATTATGTATGAAGGAACTGCTGTAGAACGGGAATTGGAGCAGAAAGGTGTTTTAAAGTCAGCGTAATCGTTATTAAACATCTATTGTACATTTTAGATTAGTACTTATTGCATTTTAAGTATACCTGCCATATTTTATTGAGAAAATGACAATGAATAAAATAATTTGATTAAATATTGTATTGTTAGAGCTTATTGTTTTATTTCATTTAACCCTATATAGTAGTTTGTTTTGATAACTTCTTTAAAATTTGTTTTTGTATTTACGAGTAAAAGAATAAAAAATTAGTTTCTTTTGAGAAAAACTTCGTTAGACGAATTTTATATCGACAAATCAGTGTAACTAGGTACTTGTTTTTTAACGACGATCATTAAGATGAGTGTCGTCACTTTTAATTGTAATTTCATTAGTCTTAAGTCAGCCGCCATTACCATGATATACTTGTTATTTTACATACTTTTGAGAACTTGTTATTTGATTTGCTTCTAATAGTAACCTACCACGATATTATTACACGTTGAAGTGTATTTTAATGAACGTCGTATACTTAACTTTTTACATAACTACCCTACTATGACGCAAGATTTTGAAATTGGTTGGGATGGACCGAGCACTCTTATGGTCGTCTACACTTGGGAGTTTGTGTTCGCGTTGCGTCGTTGCCTCTCTTTCATTTGCCGTAGGAAGGGAAAAGATGCAACACGAATGTTTGGGCAAATTGCTATTGAGAATATATCTAGGCCCTATTATGCCCTACATGTTACTGAAAATTCAGGGTTCTAGCTTTAGCCAGCACGAAATTACAGGATGTTGAAAATGGCCTGAATGGCTTCGAGAAAAGGATGGTACGGCCGTGCCTCTTTGTTTTGCTCGACTTGGCGGGGGCACTACCGTGCCCTCAGATGAAAGAGTTTTGAAAACGGATAAGTGGTTCCGGAAATTACCCATTGCATAATGCCCGACATTTTCATTTCAAAGTTCAATATCTCAAAAACGGCTGCAACGATTTTGTTCAAACGTAGCTAAGAACCATCTCGAACACGTCAGCTTTCGGATTGAACAATCGCATTCAAATCGGTCCATTCGTTTAGGAGCTACGATGCCACAGACAGACAGATACCCTCTTTTTGCGTCGGGGTTCAAAACAAACAAACTTACAAAGCAACCATCTCACAGACACTTCCTCTTTATAATAATTATAAGTATAGTAGTTACCTAGTACTAGTTGTAGCTTATTATGTATACCTATTATTAGACCAGCGGCTGAACAAAAATGGGTTTTGATAACATTATAGTAGATTGTACAACAAGTGCATAAAACGCACCATTTTACTCGAGACGTTTATCCATCCGAGCGAGCTTGCGAGCGAGGATAGATATAAAGTCGAGTGTAAAATGGGTTTTATGGACGAGTTGTACACTCTACTTTTCACTTCGATTGCGAGGAAATGAAACAGCAACACGTAAATATAGTAAATGAGACGAAATACAAATTATAAGTTTATTTCATGAAGTTTTATTGTGTACTTTGGCTGTTGGTATCTTTGCCTTGGTCTTAGAATACGAACGAAACGAAATAAAATAAAGAGGTTGTTGTATGAAGTTAAAGATGTTCGTGTGGCTGTTGCAGCGATTGCCTTGGTCTTCGACGAAGATTTTACTTTATGCTCTAGAGCATAAAAAGCGACTTTATGTCGCCTACGCACGACATAAAGACGAACTTTTAGAGCATGAGAAGTGAAAAAGTTTTTTACGTCATACCTGGCCATAAAGTAGGAATTACCGCACGCTATGCGTGCGGAAAACCCCACTTCCTGGCCAGATAGAGACGTAAAATGTTGTACTCACCACGGGCGGTAATAAAGAAAGCCTCAGAGCGCATATTTATCGCCCTTGCCTTCGGCTCGGGCGTCAAATACCTGCGATCTGAGACATTCTTTGTTTAACCGCCCTAGGTAAGTAATGTACTATTCTTTTTTGATATGTCATTGGAGGCATGTTAAATAATACATATACAAAAAGTTAGAAGTTTTTAGGTTCGGCATTCGGTTATATTGACATATTTTATTTTTAGCCAAGAACTATGTAAATATAGAATTAGAGTTACAAAAAACTGTAACATATCCAATAACACTTTAGTTTCTTTAAAATAATCTGTTTTTAGAAGTCTGGAACATCTGCATTTTGGTGAACAAAAAAATGCAAATAATTTTGCAAATAAAGAATTAGAGTAGCTGATATTGTTAAATTATGATGTAATCGATCCACTTAATATCCTGGAAAAAAGTTAGATGTGTAGACAATTGTGTAGATATTTATTTCTGGTTAAGCAGTATAGCCAATATTGAATTAGAGTTTGTAGAGTTAATAATAAACGGTCTTGACAATGATCTCAGTTACCAAACAAAAGTTTAGAAATATAGAATCACGGCGACACTAAATACTGATATGTATAGGTAAGCATTCCGGGCCTATATTACTACGTTTCAAACGCGCTGTATTGTATGCGCGCGCCGTGCTGTGCGCTGTGGCACCAGGCAGCGATCAGCGGTGGCGGGGCAGCGGGGTGCCCTTAACTCATCCATAAAAAAAACCGCAAAGCATGTTTTAAACTAATATCAATGGAAAATTGTTATTTTGTTTTAAGTACGCTAATGGAAATACAAAGACGAAACTTACCCTTATTTATTACTATACTAGGAATTGCCCGCGGTTTCGTCGGCGTTAAGTCCATTATAAAGTAGGGATTTACTTATTGTTTTATGTTAAAGTAAGTATTGGTGGCTTACACAATGGTAACAAATAACAAAAATACAACTTTTTACACCAAAATTATAATTGCAACATTTGCAATTAATTCATATTTGTAATTGTAGGTATATACATAATAACTAGGGTACGGACAAGTGTTGGCAGATTTCACACAGAAGGTAGTAGAGTCGCCTAGATATTTTTATGACTAATCAAATACTGATTGAATGATTTATTTCTCTTAATTTTTTTTTATTCTCTTGCGACTAGATATTAAGTTTTTGAAATGAAAATGTACATGTATTTACATTTTATGTTTAAAGAACTTTATTTTTCATAAAGAATCAACATATTTCACTTACATGAGAAAAGTTATAAGTTGTTGTACTAAAATCATAGTGGGTAGACATGCATTACGGGGTATATTATTCAAACGGGGCAGTGAGGGAATATCCGAAACTATAAGATATACGGAAATTTGCTCTAAGGAGTTACGAGACCGATTTTAGAAAAAAATCAAAACTGCATTCAAATAATTTCAAAAAAGCCTCATACACAGCCGGGAATCGAACCCGGTCAAATCTGTCTAAAAATCAGAGTGCGTTATTTTGCGTAAATTAATAGTGTAATGTAAGGAAGAATTGGTGCTAAGGAACCCTGTATCTACAATCCCAGGAAGATGCTGAATTTCATAGTTTAATGTACGGAAATGGATCTCCCCGCACAAACAGTGTACCTACCTACAATGAGTAAGTATGGGAATTATATTTTTATTACAGCTTTGAAAAGATTGGTGTAAATAATGAAAATAAATTAAAAAAAAACCACGAATTTACCAATTTTGTCTAGTTTCAGACGCCACAGTTATTCTCCCCATACTTACTAAGGAGCTTAGTATGGGGAAATCCATTTTCGTACATCAAACTATGAAATTAGGCATTTTCCTGTGATTGTAGATACAGGGTTCCTTAGCAACAATTTTCCCTTACAATTCCGGACTTTCGCAATTCCGGAATTGTTACACTCAAAATATCGGAAATTCCTGAACTGGATTTTATGTATTTCCAAAATTTATGACTGTTTATTTTCATAGTTTACCATAAACTCGATAAGTCTCGTGACTTTTCGTATCTCTTATAGTTTCGGATTTTCCCTTACTGCACCGTTTGAATAATACAACCTGTATATAACGCTAAAGTTCGGCCGGCCGCCTTGTTGCGGCGATAACGGCGATTTTTGTTTAAGTTATCTTTCCACAAAAATTTCAATCTTTCGTCTACTACAGACTAAATATGCCATTGTGTTGGCATTTACGCCTTTGTACGCTAAAAAATCTGCCCTTCTTATTGCAAACGCAGTACTTGCAAAATGGTGGTTTCGAAATAAACGCGGTAAACATATTTTTTGGTATCTATACAACAAATCTATGTTATACAACTTTTGAAGTGTACTGAAAAATTGTTAAAAAAATAAATCTTTCTATTGACATATTTTTTACTTTACTGCCTTATTTGGATAAAATGCGCAGTACTGCATTTTCATCAACTATATGGGTTTGCAGTTAGGCCTATGTCCAGCAGTGGACGTCTTTCGGCTGATATGATGATCTGGGTTTGCAGGCATTACAGTATCGCTAAGGCTTAATGCAGTATTTGTGTTTATTACTGCAAAATCACCTAGCACGTGTTAAATACTGCGTTTCTAGTTCGCAATCATGCTCTATTTTCATACCTAGTAATAAATAAGTGTTGGTAAGATTTAACTTCAGACAAATATTGAAGTGATGAAGAGACGAAATAAAATTGATTTTAGGTAGGTACTAGAAAAAATGAATATTTTTCTTATCAGCGTATCAAATTATTATTTTTAATAGTCTATAAAATGTGTTACAGGAACATTTTTTTATTAAAGTCTATTAATATAAAACACCTCCACTCATCAAGCCATCAATCACTCTTTTGAATTATACAAGGTGTAACCAAATCAAGTGCAAATATTTCACTCTGATTTGCTAGCACGAAATGCGGCACTGTACCGTGTGGCTTCGGTCCATGCGTAGCTTTATGTTACTCTCGAATACCTCTCGATACTCTTAAGCGCAGTACTGTGGAATAAGTACTGCGTTTAAGTACTTTTAGCGTGGCAAGAGTAGCTCTTTGGTTTTCTCGCTAAACTCAAACGCAGTAATTTTGAATACTGCGTTTGGCTTTAGTTAGTATTCGTTGCAAAAAAGTTATATGCCTAATGAATCTGCAGTAAACGTAGCAAGTACTTCACAACCTTCTAGCACATGCTGAATGCTGTAGATCTTGTTAGCATAAGTAATATTTTTGTGAAAGTACTGCGTTTTTGGTTAGATAAGAAACATGTTTGAAATATAAAAAAAGACCTGAAATTTTTTTTAGGCTTGTGATTTCATTTTTGCAGAAAAGTGAAAATCTCAAAAATGACTACTGCAAGTACTATTATCAGGGCCTTTGGCCACATTATCAACTGTTTCGTGTACTGCAACTACTGCAAGCCATACATTGCAATAAAATATATTTAAAATACTTAATATAATTTGGATGTATTTTTATTTTTGATATCCAAATTACATTATAGTTTAATACTCTAAAAATATAAATTAAATAAATAATGTATTCATTCAACCGTAAAAAGTAAATAAAAAGCAACGACTCCATTTTACTCCCTGTGCGAAATTTGCCACCACTTTTGTCTGGACGCTACTAATAACAATTTTAAATTAACTTGTGTAACTTCACATTATTCCATGCAGATTTTTTCATAAAAAAACAGTATCTGTAATTTTTTATTGTACATAATAAAATTAAAAATAGGTAAACTAATGTTACATCTTATAGGTTTTGACATAGCTATAATAAAAAATCTTCCTTTTCATCCGCTTTTCCAAACATTGAATATCTCCGAAACATAAAACCGCCTTATGGTACCTTTACACGTGGACCATCACTAATATTGTAACAGTGCTGTTATACGTATTTTCCTGAAGGAAGGTTTTCAAAAACTATTTTGGTTAGTTTTTTGAAAGAGCTGTTTAAATAGACGATTTTTATAACATATATTTGTTTCATTTGAATCTGGCCACTTTAAATTTTTTCTACATATGTTTTACTATGCTCGAATCTGGGTTTTGCCCCCAAAAAAATCTCATAAACTATACATAAAAAGTTTTTGCGCCTTCCCTATTTTAAACATATAAATACGAAAAATGGTTTTTTTTTTAATGCGGCAGAACGGGGGCGCGCGGGCGCGGCGAGGGATACCTAGCAAGCGATAGCTCGCAAGGTCGACTAAGATCTGCTCCGCCGTAGCTACAACTTGTAGCGCGGCTTGGTTTTCGCGCCTTTTTTAATAATATGCGTTTATGATGCAAACTATACACAGAAATTTCTTACTTTCCATAATATGGCTGCATATATTCTTTTATAGTATTAGACTTATTTTTATAGACTCTAATTCAATATTAGATCTTACAGTATAAAAAATGCGTATTAATTCCTATAATCTTATTCCTCTAAACTTTTGGCTTTGTCTATTAACTTGAGAATTTAGAGATATTGTTGTGGATTTTTAAAACTCTAATTCAATATCGACTAAATAACAAGCTAATTCTGGTTTGACGTAGTCGCGGGTGTTTTTTTTTTTCTAAAAACTTAACAGTGTAAAGCGTCATACATATCATAAACGATGAAGCTTAAACTTTGCACTTTAATTCAATATTCACAAATCATCAATAAAAATAAATAAATACCTAATTTATATCTAACCCTCGTTCTAACTTTTCTTCATATAATACAAATATGCTTGAAAATAAGTCATATGTCATATAAGCATAACTTTTCCGACTTTAGAATTATCAAAACTTCTAGGGCCAAAATCCGGTTCCACTACTGAGCTATATGTGGACATAAGACAACCGTACTATTGTCGGTAGACTTATAAGTAAATACGCGTACACATGTGCGTAAATGCTTAAACTTAGATCAGACAAGGAGTTTACATTGTAACACCGAAATAAATACGTAGGAACTGCTAATTTAAATCAAGATACCTACATCGACTTAAGTCTCTCCTCTCGGTTACCTTAGTCAAGTCGAGCCAGTCAATCGAGTAAGGTCGTTCAAGTCGGTCGTGTACATTCATTTTAATGTATTTTGTAATAAATAATCAGTTGCAATAGTTGTTTACATGATACGTTCCAGCTTATAATGGGCTGTTGAGTTTAGTACTCAGCATGGAGGATATACAGAAATTGATTCCGAAGGATGCACAAACGGTACTGGTGTTTTTCGTCAATGGGAAAAAGGTGAGTTTTGTTTTAATTAACGTTATTGTGACTGTACTCATTTAATTTATTGGTACAGTCAAGTGTAAAAATATGGGTGCATACAATTTGCTCATACATATGTCCCATCGCTCTTATGTCAGCGGATTAAGGTTTCGGTACATATTTATGAGAGGATTAAATCGATACATATTTTTGCACTTGACTGTACCTATGTTACGTTCTTTATTTTATTTTTGAGGTAGGTATTCATTTTAATCAATTTATTTCAAACTAGCTGTTGCCCGCGACTTCGTCCGCGTAGAACTTATACTTAGAAAATATAATGCAAACCAACTTCTACTTACCATCTTAAGGGATGATTTCCGAGGCAAAAACTATTCTATATCATTCGAAGGGTCTCAAATTATCTCTATACCAAATTTCATCTAGGTACATGGATTTTATCCAAACTTTCACCCCCTATTTCATACCCTTAGAGAATGATTTTCGGGATAAAAACTATCTAATATCATTCTTTGGGACTCAAACGACCTTTATACCAAATTTCATCTAAACGGGATTCATCCAAATTTTCACCCCCATTTCACCCCCTTAGGGAGTGATTTCCGGAATTACAACTATCCTATGTCCTTTCCCAGGACTCAAGCTATCTCTTTACCAAATTGTATTAAAATGGGTTCTATCCGAATTTTCACCCCTAATTTCACCCCCTTAGGGGATGATTTCTGAAGTAAAAACTATCCCATGTCCTTTCCCAGGACTCAACCTATATCTACACCAAATTTCATCAAAATAGATTACATCCAAATTTTCACCCCCCCCCCCCCCCCCCCTTCACCCCCTTAGGGGATAATTTCCGGGATAAAACCTATTAGCTCCATACAAATTTCCACCCCCAATTTCAGCCCCTCAGATATAAAAACTACCCTTTGTCCTTCCCCGGAGCTCAAACTATCTGTATACCAAATTTCATCTAAATCGGTTCAGCGGTTTAGGCGTGAAGAGGTAACAGACAGACAAACACACTTTCGCATTTATAATATTAATATGGAAGTATGGATTATTAGTATGGATAGTATTGGTTCTTTCCGCTTGTCTTCCAAATAGAGGTGTAGCTGTAGACTCACTTCAAAAGAAAGAAGAAACGAAAAACTCATTCAAATATCTCAAAAAATTACGAAGCTACAACCGTTTTAATGTCGCTTGTTAGAGTGAGAAAACGATCAGGGACCGTGACGTCACGATCCTCGAGCTTCATAGTAAAAAACAATCGTTTCATTATAAAGGTGCGTTTTGCGGAAAAGAGACGCATGCAAACCCCCTCTTCAAACTTTATACACTTATAACTTAGTGATTACCTATACGAGTATAGCCTCTTGCGTTGTTTTTTTTCGAGATAATACAACATTATGATTACTATGTTTAGTGTCTACATCCCTATTTTCGATAAGATAAGATAAAATAAGATTTCTTTATTGTCAGAACTGTGTACATTTAGTGGTTTTGGGTAAAATAAAGTCCAACAGCTTGCCCATTTCGGACGTACAATATTAAACTTAAAGCTAGTCAAATATACTAAAACAATAACAACAATAGTATTTCCAAATAATTTTAACCATATTCACACATAAAATATTAATTTAGATCTATCCGATATCCGTATTTTCTTTTAAACCACGAACTTCGGAATTCGAAAATATTCGGGTATCTCTATCTCTATCGCACTAACAAATGACAGGAATGCAGATATACGAACTTCGAGTTTCAGTTTTCGTGGTTTGGCTGAATACGCAAAGAGCGCGCGCGCGTGCCATTCAAAAAAACCAAGTTTATATTGTTCGAATTTGTTGTTACATTTTGTAGAAATTACGCCTTAATTCGACATTTGCGCATATAAGTTCGCATATCAAAATCGATTAATTTTATATTTGCTTTTGGTACCTATGTGTCTCGTCAATGTATATCGTAGACGGGATTAAAATTATTAATAGGCGAAAGAAAGGCAAAGAAATTCCGCCATTTTGTCCGTAGTATTTCTTTTTAGTCTGTGATTTTGACGTTTCTTTTAGCTGACAGATGTGGCGGCGGTATACTTTAAGAATAATAAATGAAAAATAAATGAAGTCGTATATTACGGAAAATAAATTAATTGTCGCAGTCGAATAAAAACTATTCTAAGTTGCAGCTGGAATAATAATGTACCTATATAAAATGTTTCATATTTTTCCGTCCATGGGATGCTGAGAACATTCGTACTACAGAAAGCTTAGTTTCAAACTGGCTGATTCTTTTTTTAATTTAGAGATTTATTATAAGTGGAGATGGTGGTGATTGTAAACTTGCCGATCGTCTGATAAGTTTAAGTACTTAAATAACTTTGTTGTGATTACTAGTGATTAAGTAGGTACTATACGTCGGTAAATTCAATACTTAAATTACATAACGGATATGTTGAAATATATGCCCACTTTGATTTTTCTTTCATGACCACTTTTAAAGTACAAATACAACTTATTTTTAGGTCACTCCAATATGGTTACATTCTGAAATCTGTACCAGGAAGTTAATCAAACACAATAAATCAGCATACGTAAGTTAGGTACCTACCAACCTACCAACATGTAAAATGATCCTTTGCTATTCGAAAGGTGTAATTTGAGAATCCACGCAAGTAGGTAAAGATAGCACTAGTTAGGTTGTAGGACTTGGAGGTACCCTAGACTTGTTTTTCTTTATTTACCTCAGTGTGGCGGCGCGTAAGAGTTCTCACTGGAGAAACCGGAGCTATAAAAGGGCTGTTTTTTGATGATTTGGGCATTTTCAATCATTCGTGTACCCAATTAGCGTCAGTTTTGTGACGAAAGTTAAGCATACAAATGATGTGAAAATGAACTTCTTTCACATTTATATAACGTGTACCCATATCATTTATAAATTGAAAAGAAAAAGTAAATTTTTATACAAATTGAATAGGTAAGTAAGTAGGTACTTAAACTAAAAACTTTTTTTTCTTTAAAATAAGTTTACTTGAATTTTTTTACTCTTCTGGAGTGCTATGAATAACGTTTTATTTTAAAATCACAAAAAAAAAACAAAACTATCTTTAGAAACACAAAAATGCAAAAACTACTTATTATGACTCATTATATGATGTTACCTCAAAATCTGCATTGACTGCCGTGATATGATCTCGTGGTGCCAAGATACATTACTTGGAGGTCAAAATATCCCCGAAACCAAAAAATTTGACAGTGAATGATACACAAGGGGTTACTGCAAATGCTCTAAGGAAGCGTCCTTTTGAATATTTGCTCCTATTACAGGGGTTGGTCCGTATATGCATGTTGTAAAGTGGATATTTTGATGTACCTAACTATGTGGCTTGGCGAAGTACTGAATTGAAGTCGGTTTAAACTTTGTTATGACAAATACTTACTTACATCTAAATTAATATGCAGCTTTATGAGGCTAATTAAGATTACCTATAACTTGAAAGTAATAGCATCATTAGTAGTAGTCAGTCAGGGGTACTTAATATACGTACCTAAATAACGACCGTAAATATCTGTACAGCGGGCCGATTTTTTAGTTTCGAGCGCTCGAAAATTCAATAAAAGTGAATACCGTCAAACATGCCTACTTTGCCACCAGGGGGAACTTAGCCCAAGAAGCAAATTTTAAAATTTTTATCTTGGGCAAAGTTCCCCATGGTGGCAAAGTAGGCATGTTTGACGGTACGATTTTAGTATCAAAATTGCAGGCACTAACTTTGTACTGATAGAATTGAATACGAGTGGTCAATACCACTAGTTTTTAAATTTTCTATCGCTATTTCAAAAGAGTATTTCGTAATTTTTGTCAGTTTTCGATTGAAAGATTCGAGCGCTCGTAAGTCAAAAATCGGTCCCCGCGACTCTATTGTCAATGACATAAAGGCGCGTGTACCTACAGATATTTATGTCCTAGTTTTTGTACGTATATTAATACCCCTGACTGGCCTTGATTTACGTTGTGTCATCTGCTTTTTTTATGTGTTCCTTGTAGGTAATTAGGTAATGATTAGGCCCCGCCCCATCCACGGCATCCACCAATTAAGTCAAAGATTAACCCCTAAAATCAAAAAACTACACAAACCTCTGTTAGCTAAAATGTGGTTTGTCCCTTTCCCACAAATATAGATACACATGTGCGTAAGGACAAACGAATTTTAACAAGGGCTTTTATATCTAAACTAGCTTTTGCCCGCGACTTCGTCCGCGCGGAACTCGTTTATATCGTAACTTTCTCCCCCCTTTTCACCCCCTTAGGTGATGAATTTCCAGATAAAAACTATCTTTAGTAAGGACTCTTTGGGAAGGCCCCGGAATTCAAAGTATCTCTATACCAAATTTCATCTCAATCGGTTCAGCGGTTTAAGAGGCCGCAGTAAGCTAGGCCGAATTACACCTTCCCATACAAACGGAGTTACGCTCTCATTTTAAAACTACGTGTTGGATTGTAACGAAACTTTGCATATACAATGACATGAGGTACATCTAAGGCTGAAATTAGTTTATATGGCTCCACTTTATAAAACAAATGAAATGCAGCAAAAACAAGTTTTGTATGAAAAATTTAAATTCGCTGTATTTTTTTCCCTATGGTATCTGAAGCCATATAAACTAATTTCAGCCTTAGATGTACCTCATGTCATTGTATATGCAAAGTATCGTTACAATCCAACACGTAGTTTTAAAATGAGAGCGTAACTACGTTTGTATGGAGAATCGAGCTTACTGCGAACTCTTAAGCATGAAAATGTAACAGACAGACAGAGTTACTTTCGCATTTGTAATATTAGTATGGATTGTATGAATGAAAGGGTCATTATGGCTGAGTTGCATGATTTTATAGATTAGTTTACTCCGAACGCCTTTTTTTACAAAATAGACTCCGCCGCAAACTTGGTTTCTATGACCCGCCTCACCATAATAGATGCATGTAGGCTTTTTTCAGTATTATTTTGCATATTTTTATATCACACGGCCGTAAGGACCTTTTCTACTAAACCGTAGGACTTAACGTGACGTCAACAAAATGTTACATCTGGGTCATTGTCAAACACAAAAAAAAATCATCTTTCCGGTGGTCAATAGTTAAGGGCTTACGCTCACACATAATATGTTTTTATCGCATAGAATTATAGAAGAGGCAACGCCGTTTATGCGGATTCAGAGATCAACCAAAAATTAGGCTTTATAGCCCTTAACTTTGGAAATGTCCACCGAAGAGACGCGAACCTAAATCTGACAATGACCCATCTAATAGTTTTCAAAATAGCCATAATAAAACGTCTTTTTTAGCCCGTTTTAGAAAACATCTTCGAAACTATCGCCATAAGGTACCTTTACCCTTGGAACGTCACATACATATATGTAATGTTCCTATTCTCCAGGACTCCCAACTACCGCTATACCGGAAATGGGTTCCATCCAATTTTTCACCCCCTATTTCACCTCCTTAGAGGATAATTTTCGGGATAAAAACAATCCGTTGTCATTCTCCAGGACTCAAACTATCTCTTTATCAAATTTCATCTAAATAAATGGGCTACATCCAAATTTTCACCCCCTAATAGAATAGAAACTATCATATGTCCTTTTCCAGGACTCAAACTATCTTTCAATTTTATCAAAATGGGTCACAAACATATTTCCACCCTCAATTACACCCCCTTAGGGGATGACTTTCGGGAGTAAACTATCCTATGTCCTTCCCCAAGACTCCAACTCGCTAAACCGTAAATGGGTTCCATCCAAATTTTCATACCCCATTTCACCCCCTTAGGAGATGATTTCTGGACTAAAAATTATTTTAAGTCCTTCCCCAGGACTCTTAACTATCTCCATGCCAAATTTTATCTAAATCGGTTCTATCCAAATTTTTACCCCTCATTTCACCCCCTCAGAAGATGATTTTTCAGGATAAAAACTATGCATTGTCCTTCCCTGGGACTCCTCCTATCTCTATACCAAATTTTAACTAAATGGGATTTATCCACATTTTCATCCCTATTCCATCCCCTTGGGGGATGATTTTCGGGATTGAAACTATCCATCGTCATTCTCCGGGACTCAAACTATATCTATACCAAATTTAGTCTAAACGGAGTCCATCCAAAATTTCACCCCCCATTTCACCCCCTTAGGGGAAGATTTCCGGAATAAAAACTATCCAATGTCCTTCCCCAGAACTTAGACTACCTACCTCTAAACTAAATTTTATCAAAATGGGTTACATCCAAAGTTTCACCCCTCCATTTTACCCCTTAAAGGGAAGATTTTCGGGATAAAACCTATCCTTTGACCTTCCCCGGGACTTAAACTAATTATATACCAAATTTCATCCACATCGGTGCAGCGGTTTAAGTAGCTCCATACAAATTTTCACCCCCCATTTCATCCCCTTAGGGGTTGATTTCCAGGATAAAAACTACCCTAAGTCCTTCCCTAGGACTCAAACTATCTCTGTACCAAATTTCATCTTAATCGGTTCAGCCGTTTTCACGTGATGCGCGGTCACATAAACAGACAAACAGATAAACAGATAAACAGACAAACAGATAAACAGATAAACAGACAAACAGATAAACGGATAAACAGACAAACAGACAAAAATTCTAAAACCTGTTGGAACGTGTTCTGTTATCGATTTTAAGTATCCCTAGCCAATTTTTTTTCGAATATCTTCCATGTACAGACTTTCGACCCTCTTCAGCTTTATTATATGTATAGATAGATTACACTTTTACACGACTGTTTAAACTTCAGTTTGAATCAGTTAATTACATCTAGGTACCTATGACCTAAGTAATATGACACCTTCCTTATTTTCTTTTATCCGATGAAACAAGTCAAAATTCTTCCTCACGTACTTAGAAGATTTGAGCATTTCTAGAATAAATAGTTTAATTATACCAATTAAGTAGGTGCGTCGCGTCAATTAAGGCATGCTTTTAATTTTCCTATAGGTATTGATAGTTAGGTAGGTACGTAGGTAAATGGTCGAGTAGGTATGCCGCTCCCGCATTGTAAGACGTTGTCTCCCTTCTTGACATTGCTTGTATAGTTTATAATAGACTTAAAGGCCATTGATGAAATGATACCTACAAACTATTCTAGAAATGCTCATTTACCCCCTATCGTAATTTAAAAATCTAAATCTGTGACTTACCTACATTTACAATTAATTTTCCCAACTAAAGTTACATTTTGACTTATAGTAATGTATTGTAAATGAACTCGGTTTCTAGAACCTACAGTCGAATACAAAAATATACTAGGTATGCATTTTTCACCTTCGGTAGGTACCTACTTAATTGATATTGGTAATTTTCTGCAGATTCCGAGTTAATAATCAAATCTTGTTCATTCAGGTAACAGAGCCCGCACCGGATCCGGAATGGACGCTGCTGTGGTATCTGCGCAGAAAGCTGCAGTTGTCGGGGACGAAGTATGGCTGCGGAGAGGGCGGCTGCGGTGCTTGCACTGTTATGGTCTCCCAGTACTCCAGATCGGAAGATAAAGTCCAGTATCCTTTTTTAACCGACTTCCAAAAAGGAGGAAGATATATTATATGTTCCACTGTATATATTTTTTTAAATGTATGTTCGCCGATTTCTCCGTCAAGTATCGACAGATTTCCAAATTTTTTTTTAATCGAAAGTGTATACTCCTGAACAAGTCAGGAGTATACACTTTTGATTGAGGTTGTCCCTCACCAAGTCAGGATCTGATGATGGGATCCCAAGAAAATTGAGGGCAACCCTCAAATTTTATAGGCACGGCACGCGTGTAGTAATTTCGGTATTTTCTAATAGAACTTGTGTATGTTATAACAACTGATGATGAAGACCACAAATGACTTATTGGAACTCCTCAAAGATGTAAAGTACGTCAGAGATTCTGACATGATTCCGTTGAAGTAGCAACTAATGAAGCGTCAATTCTGAGACCCTTGAGGTATCGACGGTACTTCTCAAATATTATCAGCCCACAGATAGCGACTTGGGTTTTTTTCTGTAATACTTAATCAACGCATTTGCTGACGAGTTCATGTGGTGAATTGGGATTGAAAATTTAAGAAGTGCCTGATTATTTTTTTGGTGATAGGACCTTCCTTAGCACCAGAAAAAAGTTGCAGACTTTTCAATTTTCAGCTGCGTCTATTATTTATGAAAAATATTAACATTTTCCTCACTTACGTTTTAGGTTTAATCACTGGGTTTAAGGTGGTTCGATTGCCATACAAAGCGTTATTTGACATTCGCAGGCTAACGGCGTGATATTTTAAGAAACTTATGTAACAAACTTTCATCAATTGGCTTCCCATTTGCGCCAAATTCCCCCTTTCCTAGAATAAACTTGTATAAACTAGATTAATTTGAGAAAAATAGTTTTCCCAAAATATCACGTGACAAACCAATTTCTCAAATTAATCTAGTTTATGTAAGTTTATTCTAGGAAAGGGGGAATTTGGCGCAAATGGGAAGCCAATTTATGAAAGTTTGTTACATAAGTTTCTTAAAATATCACGCCGTTAGCCTACGAATGTCAAATAACGTTTTGTATGGCAATCGAACCCCCTATATCTTAAATATCCGTGGTAAACTGACACTGGCAATGATGTTGACAGCTGCAGCAGCTATATTTGTCATTGCCAGGGTCAGATATTTAAAATATTTTTTTTTGCAATATGATACGGAACAAGGAAAGTGTCTTGTTCACCGTCCTAAACCCAAAACGTAAGTAAAGAAATTGTTTATATTTTTCAAAAAAAATTGACGCAGCTGAAGAGTCTGCAACTTTTTTCTAGTGCTAAGGAAGGTTATTCCTATCGCCAAAAAATAATCAGGCACTTCTGAAATTGTCATCCATTCCCAATAAGGATACATGTGGAAATTTTCACGAGGCTTGGCGAAGTACTGAATTGAAGTCGGTTTAAACTTTGTTTTTGAAGTAAATTATATAAAACGCAGTTGTGGAGAGATCGAACTACAACTATGCACGCAATGACCCAAAATGCAAAATTACAAATATTATTTAATAAACTTAAAGTCAGTACCTACTTATGGCAATCAAAGTAGAAATTTTCGAAGAATTAATTTTCATAAAGCTGGAACTCGTTTAAATACCTTCATTTGGTCCTAAATACGTGTAATCTGAGTTTGCCCAATCCTAGGAGGAGTGCATAAATTTTTGCTCCTTTTTCATGTAGCATTGTAACAAAAACGGTACCTCGGACAGAAAATGTATTCTATTCAATATTAAAGAGGGTCAAATTCTGCGTCGAATGAATAAATATCTAAACTTCAAATTGGGTTCAGTGGTATAGTCGAAATCAAAAGTTAGAAACTGGGAAAATTGTGTCGTTTATGTGCAAACTTCCATTCTGCGACTTTTCAAGATCAACTTATCTTTAAAAAATATATACCAGTTGAAAAACCCATAGAATAAAAAATGTAGAAAATAAAATTTCACATTATATACATTGAACTTCTTTAATATTGAATAGGATACATTTTCCGTCCGTCGTACTGTTTTAGTGCACATGCAAAAAACTGAAAAAGGAACAAAAATTTTGCGGTTATTGGGCTCCCAAAAGTTATGCAGGACCAAATGAAAGTATTAAAACAATTTCCAGCTTTATGGGAATTAATTCCTCAAAACGTTTTTTTTGTATTAGGTACATACCTATTATATTATCCTGATGCATTAACATTAGAACAATGCATCGTTTCACTTAGCTTACCATATTTACTCTTCTTCCTTAACAAAATTAACAGACACATTGCTGTAAACGCGTGCTTGACACCCGTGTGCGCCATGCACGGCTTAGCTGTCACAACGGTCGAAGGGATTGGTTCCAGTCAAGAAAAACTTCACGCCGTACAGGAAAGGATAGCGAAGGCCCATGGCTCGCAGTGTGGCTTCTGCACCCCTGGCATAGTCATGTCCATGTACGCTTTGCTGAGGAACAAAACCAAAATACACGAAAAAGATATCGAAACTGCATTCCAAGGTAACCTTTGCAGATGTACTGGATACAGACCAATCATTGAAGGATTCAAAACTTTCATTGAAGCCTGGGAGACGCAATATGTAAATGGTGATATTGGTGATACCGGCAATAGTTGCATCATGGGAGAAGAATGCTGTAAAAATAAGAAAATTAATGAAAAGAAACCAATGCTTTACGATAAATCATCTTTTCAACCTTACGATCCAACACAAGAGCCAATATTTCCACCAGAACTGAAAATGAATGCCAGATATCAAGAAGAATATCTTTGTTTTAAAAGTGACGAAGTGCTTTGGCTTCGGCCACAAAAATTAAAAGACATCCTAACAGTTAAAAAATATTGCCCACAAAGCAGAATCGTTGTAGGGAACACAGAGCTCGGAGTTGAAATGAAATTTAAGAAAATTACTTATCCAATATTGCTTTCTCCGTCGTTGATAACTGAAATGAGCTTTTGCTTGGTAACGAAAAATGGAGTTGAAATAGGTTCTGCTACGACGTTGACAACTATTGCAAATTTTCTCCATGACGTCGTTTCGAAACACCCTGATAGAAGCAAAGTTTTTGAAGCCATCAAAGACATGCTTTACTGGTTCGCGGGCAACCAAATCCGTAATGTGGCATCACTTGCAGGAAATATACTTACTGCGAGTCCCATATCAGATCTAAATCCTATATTGATGGCATCCAATGCTGTTCTGAAAGTGTACAGTTTGGAAAAAGGACACAGGAAAGTGATGATGAACGAATGTTTCTTCAAAGGATATCGTAAGACTGTAATAGAAGACGATGAAATAGTTACGTCCATTGAAATTCCATTCACTAAAGGGTCACAGTTTTTTAAAGCGTATAAGCAAGCTAAAAGAAAGGAAGATGATATATCTATAGTGACAGTTGCTTTTAACGTTACATTTAAAGAAAATAGTAATGTTGTCGAAGAAGCGACGCTGTGCTTTGGTGGAATGGGACCAACTACCAAATGTGGAACTAAATCATCTAAAGTAATGCAAAACCTGGCTTGGGATCAAGATATGCTAAGTACTGTGTGCGCTAATCTCTTGCAAGAGTTCGAGTTAGATATTTCTGTGCCTGGAGGAATGGCTGAATATCGAAAATCACTTTGTTTAAGTTTATTTTTTAGATTTTATATTGACGTATTAAGTAAAATACACAAACACAGTGGCGACACTATTACTCCACAATATTTAAGTGCTGCTGTTGAAGAGCCGACATTATCGTGGGAAAGCTCTCAGTATTTTGAAATAAACGATAATAACAGAAAGTTATCGGACCATGTAGGAAAACCAGTACCACATATGTCTGCATTTAAACAAGCCTGTGGCGAAGCTTTATACTGTGATGATATTCCATATCTGGAAAACGAACTTTATTTAAAGTTAGTTTTCAGTTCTAAACCTCACGCGGAAATAGTGTCGATAGATTCAAGTAAAGCATTGTTAGTCCCTGGGGTGGTAGCTTTTTTGTCGGCATCAGATTTAGAAGACAGTCGCAATAAATTGGGGCCAATATTTAAAGACGAACAGATATTTTCATCAAAAGTGGTGACTAGTCGATCGTGTGTAGTTGGCGCTGTAATTGCAGACTCTGAAAGTGCGGCAAGGAAGGGTAAAGATTTAGTTAGTGTTACTTACAATGATCTTGAACCAGTCATTGTAACAATTGAGGATGCCATTGCTCACGAGTCATTCTTTTCAAGTCCACGAGTACTCAAAAAAGGAGACGTAGCCCATGTTTTCAAAAACGCAAAGTCGAATCGCAAAGTAGAAGGCCATGTAAGAAGTGGCGCACAAGAACATTTCTATTTAGAAACGATGTCTGCTTTTGCCATTCGAAGAGAAGATGAATTGGAAATTATTTCATCAACTCAAAATCCTGCTGAAATTGGGGTCAGTATGTAACAGATCAAAATCATTATCAAGGTACCCTGATAATGTAGAAGGAATACAAATTTGTTCTAATTTTTGTTACAGCACCTCGCATCACACGCTCTTGGTATACCCAACAACAAAGTTGTGACGAAAGCAAAGAGGCTCGGAGGTGGTTTTGGAGGAAAAGAAACCCGAGCAACTATACTGGCTATACCCGTCGCAGTGGCTGCTTATAAACTGAAAAAGCCGGTCAGGGCTGTTCTGGACAGAGATGAAGATATGCAAGCTTCTGGCTACAAACATCCATGTTTGATCAAATATCACGCAGCGTTTGATGACGATGGAAGAATTACAGCTGCTCAATTTGAAGTATACGCAAATGCAGGAAATTCTATGGATATATCCTGTTCGGTAAGATATTCCGCCACAAAGTACAAATTTCATTTCTAGTCAGATTAGAACCAGAAAGTTACAAATTTATATTATTGTTTTCATAGATGATGGAGAGAATAGTTATGCACGTCGATAATTGTTATTCTATACCCAACATAGACATTGCTGGGTACCTCTGCAAAACCAACATGCCATCGAATACAGCTTTTAGAGGTTTTGGGGCTCCTCAAGCGATGTTTGCTGCAGAAAGTATGATAAGAGATGTTGCGGCTGCCCTTGGCAAGGACTACGAAGAAATTGCAGACATTAATCTTTACAGAGAAGGTTACTTGACACATTTTAACCAATGCCTTACACATTGCACATTAAGCCAATGTTGGAACGAATGCATTGAGGTTTCCAACTATTGGCAGAGAAAGAAAAGTGTTCAAGAGTTTAACAAGTACGTATAGTATACCATACCAATTATTTATTTATTTTAATCTCCATCTCCACTATATAAATCTCTAAATTAAAAAAAGAATCAGCCAGTTTGAAACTAAGCTTTCTGTGGTACGAATGTTCTCAGCATCCCATGAACGGAAAAATATGAAACATTTTATATAGGTACATTATTATTCCAGCTGCAACTTAGGATAGTTTTTATCCGACTGCGACAATTAATTAATTTTCCGTAATATATTCGTATACGACTTCATTTAATTTTTCATTTATTATTCTTAAAGTATATCGCCGCCACATCTATCAGCTAAAATAAACGTCAAAATCACAGACTAATAAGAAATACTACGGACAAAATGGCGGAATTGCTTTGCCTTTCTTTCGCCTATTAATAATTTTAATCCCGTCTACGATATACCTTGACGAGACACATAGGTACCAAAAGCAAATATAAAATTAATCCATTTTGATATGCGAACTTATATGCGCAAATGTCGAATTAAGGCGTGATTTCAACAAATGTAACAACAAATTCGAACAATATAAACTTGGTTTTTTTGAATGGCACGCGCGCGCGCTCTTTGCGTATTCAGCCAAACCACGAAATCCGAAACTCGAAGTTCGTATATCTGCATTCCTGTCATTTGTTAGTGCGATAGAGATAGAGATACCCGAATATTTTCGAATTCCGAAGTTCGTGGTTTAAAAGAAAATACGGATGTCGGATAGGTCTAAATTAATATTTTATGTGTAAATATGGTTAAAATTATTTGGAAATACTATATTGTTGTTATTGTTTTAGTATATTTGACTAGCTTTAAGTTTAATATTGTACCTACGTCCGAAATGGGCAAGCTGTTGGACTTTATTTTACCCAAAACAACTAAATGTACACAGTTCTGACAATAAAGAAATCTTATTTTATCTTATCTTATCGAAAATAGGGATGTAGACACTAAACAAAATAATCATAATGTTGTATTATCTCGAAAAAAAACAACGCAAGATGCTATATAGGTAATCACTAAGTTATAAGTGTATAAAGTTTTAAGAGGGGGTTTGTTGCGTCTCTTTTCCGCAAAACGCACCTTTATAATGAAACGATTGTTTTTTACTATGACGCTCGAGGATCGTGACGTCACGGTCCCTGATCGTTTTCTCACTCTAACAAGCGACATTAAAACGGTTGTAGCATCGTATTTTTTTGAGATATTTGAATGAGTTTTTCGTTTCTTCTTTCTTTTGAAGTGAGTCTACAGCTACACCTCTATTTGGAAGACACGCGGAAAGAATCTATACTATCCATACTAATAATCCATACTTCCATACTAATATTATAAATGCGAAAGTGTGTCTGTCTGTCTGTTACCTCTTCACGCCTAAACCGCTGAACCGATTTAGATGAAATTTGGTATACAGATAGTTTGAGCCCCGGGGAAGGACAAAGGGTAGTTTTTATATCTGAGGGGCTGAAATTGGGGGTGGAAATTTGTATGGAGCTACTTAAACCGCTGCACCGATTTAGATGAAATTTGGTATATAAATAGTTTGAGTCCCGGGGAACGACATATAACAGGTTTTATCCCGGAAATCATCCCCTAAGGGGGTGAAAGGGGGGGGGGGGGGTGAAAATTTGGATGTAATCTATTTTGATGAAATTTGGTGTAGATATAGGTTAAGTCCTGGGAAAGGACATGGGATAATTTTTACCCCAGAAATCATCCCCTAAGGGGGTGAAATTAGGGGTGAAAATTCGGATGGAACCCATTTTAATACAATTTGGTATAGAGATAGCTTGAGTCCTGGGAAAGGACATAGGATAGTTTTGATTCTGGAAATCACTCCCTAAGGGGGTGAAATGGGGGGTGAAAATTTGGATGAATCCCGTTTAGATGAAACTTGGTATAAAGGTCGTTTGAGTCCCGAAGAATGACATTAGATAGTTTTTATCCCGAAAATCATTCCCTAAGGGTATGAAATAGGGGGTGAAAGTTTGGATAAAATCCATGTACCTAGATGAAATTTGGTATAGAGATAATTTGAGACCCTTCGAAGGATAAAGAATAGTTTTTGCCTCGGAAATCATCTCTTAAGATGGTAGAAGTTTGTTTGCATTATATTTTCTAAGTATAAGTTCTACGCGGACGAAGTCGCGGGCAACAGCTAGTTGGTGATATATTACAATGAATGTCTAGGTTTTTTAAACTCTTGTTGATATACTTATAATTGTTTACAGGTGCAACAGGTGGAAGAAAAAGGGGATTACGATAGTACCCACCAAGTACGGCATATCTTTCCAAGGGGACCTCCTCATGCAAGGAGGCGCATTGGTTTTAATATACACAGATGGATCAGTTCTTATATCTATTGGAGGGATTGAAATGGGACAAGGTTTATTTACAAAAATGATCCAAGTAGCATCAAGAGTTTTAGAAGTTGACATCAGCAAAATTCACATCAGCGAAATGGCCACTAACACCGTCCCAAACAGTTCACCGACAGCGGCGAGTATGAGTTCGGACATATACGGAATGGCAGTTGTCGATGCGTGTAACACACTCGCAAAAAGGCTGGAACCTTTCAAAACCAAGAACCCTACTGGCACGTGGGAGGACTGGGTCTTGTCGGCCTATTTCGACAGAGTGCATCTGTCAGCTACAGGTTTTTACGTAGTGCCAAAAATCGAGTACGACCCTGACACGAATACTGGGAATCTGTTTGAATACTTCACTTATGGAGTAGCGAGTTCAGAAGTTCTAGTCGATTGCTTGACTGGAGATCACCAAGTGCTCAGAACTGACATCGTTATGGATTTAGGCGAAAGTTTAAACCCGGCCATTGACATTGGTCAAATTGAGGGGGCTTTCACACAGGGTTATGGATACTACACGATAGAGGAAATGATGTTTTCACCTACAGGTGAATTACTATCTCGTGGTCCGGGTGCCTATAAAATACCTGGATTTTCCGATATACCCAAAACATTCAACGTTTCATTGTTGAAAGGAGCACCGAATCCACGCGCAGTGTATTCTTCAAAGGTGGGTCAACCGATTTTTTTAACATACCTGTACCCGTATCCATCCTTAGAATAAGCATCAGTATAATGTAGGTAATTCTCATCGAAATCAAAAATATATAGGTAATAAAATATGCTGGTTTGTAAATAGGACGACAAAAGCTATGATTTAACGCTACTTGCATGATATTTGTATTGGATTCTAATTATATTCCCCTCTTTCTATTCCAATCGAACGAGCGAGCGAAGCCAAAGAAGTTCTATGCTTCAGCTTGGGCCAAACATTGTTCGTATGTCCGGTATCCGGTGTCTGTCACTCTGCCCCGCTGTCACGCTGTCCGTCTGTTCGTCTCTTCTGCTGTACAGGTCGCATTTCTCAACCGATTCTTGTGAAATTTTATTAACAGTTTCGTTAATTATATAGAATTTCTTAGGTGAGTCACTTTAAAAAAAAAATCTACAGCTCACAGAGCCACAAGTAATTATTCTGTCTCATTCATCTTACAAGCAGTATATAGGCGTCTATAGGCTGATGGTAATAATTATAAATTAGTTTCATTGAATTTTACAGGCCGTGGGTGAACCTCCTCTATTCCTCGCCGCATCAGTATTCTTCGCCATCAAAGAGGCTATCCGATCGGCCCGCCTGGATGCTGGCGCGTCTCCAGAGTTTGAATTGCAGGCCCCGGCAACTTGCGCTCGGATTAGGATGGCGTGTGAAGACGAATTCACGAAACAGGTATTATTACCAAGATACAGTTGTAACTTTCGCTAATCTTGATTCTTATTATTCTGAAGTTTTAATCGACTTAAACGAGTATGTGGGACAGTGCGAACGTATCGGCGCACGTCGCGTCCCAGACCAGGGGACCGATTTTTGACTTTCGAGCGCTCGACTCTTTCACTCGAAAACTGTCAAAAATGATGAAATGCTATTTTGAAACAGCGATAGAAAATTGAAAAACGAGTGGTATTGACCGCGAGCGACCGAAACGGAGATATACGAAGTTCGAGATTCGAAGCACGCATTTTACCACTTTGGAAGTGTCTCTCGCGCAAACTATTCAGTTTAGAAAAAAAATATGTTAGAAACCTCAATATAATTTTTGAAGACATAGGTATATATATAGATACCCCACACGACTGGGTTTGATGAAAAAAATAATTGAGTTTCAGTTCTAAGTATGGTGAACCCCGAATATTTTGGGACATTCTGTATATATTCCAATATTATCTCGTTAAATCATGATCGGATATTGTATTAACTTCATTTTACGTTGTTTACAGGTGATACCTACAATAACAAGAAATGGCAAGCCTTGGAACGTAGTCGCGTAGCACGACGTCTCAGAACAAGCACAAAATATTGAAATAAAAATATGTAGATCAATATATGTATACAGTATCTACAGTATGTAACGCAACAAAAGGCATTTTAACTAGTTAATGTATGGATGAGAAACAATGTCGTGGTCTTCATTACTGAAAGTCGTACGAAATATTGAAATAAAAATATGAAGATCAATATTTATGTATACAGTATCTACAGTATGTAACGCAACAAAAGGCTAATTAACTAGTTAATATGGATGAGAAACAATGTCGTGGTCTTCATTGCTGAAAGTCGCGCCCGTCTTAAACCTTTTTGGCGACTTCTGTCACCAGCTGCCTCCAACTCAATCTGTCCTCAGGTTTTTTCATCGCGGTTATACTTGACTGGGCCTTGCAGCAGCGCAGCAACCAGATCGGTCCATCGGCTAGGAATCCGGCCACGCAATTCCTTGCCATCCTCCCTAACTACTACCACTACCAACTTACGTCTCCAGGTTGTCCGGTTCACTGCGGTATACGACCAAAGTATATAAGCACTCTGTGGTATCCGAAGTCTTATTTGGTTGCCTCCCATGGAACGCGTAATGTTCGCCTCCAGGGCTGTTATTCGCTACGCGTTAATGCGGCTCACCCCGCCGGTCACCTGTTACGAAACTAGACCTCTACCTACGCTTAATTACTACGCATCGCGGTGTCAATGTATAATTGTGGGTGAGCGTTGAGGTGAGCTTAGAACAAGTTACAGAATAGGGGGGGCTGTACGACATCTCAAATGCCTCATTTTCTTGCGGTTTGAAGCATCGATATCGAGAAATATCCATAAGATCAGAGTTCTCACTTTTCACATTTTCCCACCTACATGTCCGGTTAATTAATATGCATGCATTACTTCCATTAGGTAATAAAACTAGCTTGTGGCTGTACACATGGTCCCTCGAACCGGATTTTAATAGTGAAGCGATACAGAAAATACCTTTTTGATTTTAAACGAGTCAAAGTATTTTGCCTTTCGCTGCTTCCGTGCTTATATTGTATTTATAAGATAAAATAAATAAGTTATGAGTATGTTAAACCAGTTTCATTATAACTTTGTGAACGTGAACGTTGTGGAATGTGTGTTAGTAACGCAGCAAGCAGCATGTTTCGCATGTTGTTGAAATCTCCAATAGTACATTGTTTAACAAGGGGCGTATGAGGAATATTGCAAACGAGAGACTATCAGGAGCCCGACGCCGTAAGGCGGAGGGCGTTTGATGACTCGAGTTTGCACTATTCTTACGCCCGTGTTATACACAATGTTTTTGATCACATTTGCGAGGAAATAAATAACCAAAAAAGACAGAAAACCTATGTTTTATACAAGCGCATCAATCAAATGTTGACGAGATTGACAACTTCACTTTCAGATCAGTGCGAGTGGAGGGCGTAGCTTCAATATTTCAACCAATCACAGAGCCTGCTTGATTATATTTCCAACCAATCATAGAGCAGAATTCTTGACGCTAGCGGCCGTCAAGATTTGCTTAACCAATCAGATCACACACAAGCTCATTACTTCCCATGGGCGATTATTACCCGCGGGAACAATTTAGGCCATTGTCTTTTGTATACAGGCAAGGAATAACACCATTTATGAGCATAGTGAAAAATACTTATTTGATTTCGAAAATTCTTTCACCAATTTATTGTGGAATGGAACTTTAGGGCATAAGGTAAACGTCCTATTCGCCGACGGTGTCTAGTGTATGACATGGGCACTTTATGTCAAAGTGACATGGCTTAAATTCGAATGGATAAAATGATCTTAGTTCAAATTCAACCCATATTGCTTTGACATAAAGTGCCCATGTCATACACTAGTGCACCGTCGAGGACAGGGACGTTTCCTTAGGTTATATTTTATCCCGCAGACTCGCCTGCGTTCTTAGTAAAAAGCAACCGACGCTACACTACTAGCACAAAAATATTAGAGGATCCTGGAACTGGTGTTCGTGTGATGGATAGTGCTTGGTTTAAAATCAAGGATGATTTAGTAACTTACTGGTTGAAGTTAAGTAGGTACCTATACCTACTAACAGAGGGTACTTAGCCATCTCAGAGCATTTTCAAAAAAATGTGTACCCAATTAACTCAGTGTAGAATCCGCAGTAAGCTCGGCTGAATTTCACTTTCCCATACAAACGGAGTCTCGTTTTAAAACTACGTATTGGATTGTAACGAAACTTTGCATATACAATGAATGACATGAGATATATCTAGGTTTGTAATTAGTTTATATGGCTCCAGTTTGTATAACAAACTAAATACAGCAAAATGAAGTTTTGTATGAAAAACTTAGATTTGCTGTTTTTTTACTATGGTATCTGAAGCTACAGACCTGGATGGTAATACTTAACTTATTCTAAGTACAAAGTTTCAGAGCACATTAGCTAGTCGTTTTAAAATGAGAGCGTAACTACGTTTGTATGGAGAATCGAGCTTACTGCGGACTCTTTAAGTATTCAGTTCGTATAAAAATTTACTTTTAATTTTCAATTTATAAATGATATGTATATTATTTAAAAAAAGTGAAACAAGGTCATTTTCACACCATTTGTATGTTTAATTTTCTGACACTGAGTTAGTTTTTAACCGACTTCAAAAAAGGAGGAGGTTATATGTTCCACTGTATGTATATATGTATATACATATATTTATATTTTTTTTTTTTATTTTTTTTTACCCTAAGTTTTCAGCAAGTGAAAACTTAGGGTTCGCTAAATTATCACTTGCCGTTGTCTCCAGGGCGCACCGGCCAAGACACTACCCATTCCTGCGGATCAACCGAATCAAGAGGAATCGGTAGAGTCTAGACACTCGAGGAGGTTACCCGACATAGCGCCCCATCGACGGAACTCCTGAAATATTATCAGCCCACATATAGCGACTTGGGTTTTTTCTGTAATAATCAACGCATTTGCTCTCGGAAAGCAGTTCATGTGGTAAATTGGAAAGGAAATGTGGAAATTTTTATATACCATGTTGCTTAGCGAAGTACTGAATTGAAGTCGGTTTAAACTTTGTATTAAAGTAATTATTGTTTTACAACTCATGCTAATTTGCTATATAGGTCAGGGAACGAAAAGGAACAGGAGCAAGGACAAGGACTTTAGATATGTTCATCTCCTAACTACAGTAGACGGCAAACTTCGTGCGCAAATGACCTTGCCTGCGCAAAGGCGAATTGTACGTGCAAGCTGCCCCCCCACTTCCCCTCATTTGCGCACGAAGTTTGCCGTCTACTGTAACAAAGTTACGAAGTCAAAAATTGTATTCCAAGCATTTCCTTCTATAACATTTTTTGAGCATTCGTTGCCTGACCTATTTTTTATTAAAAGGCTGTCAGTTTCACCTAGTTTTTAAGTTATTTTAATAAATACCGGGAACACGGAGAATTCACGATTTGATTATTATTTTTAACCGACTTCAAAAAAAGGAGGAGGTTCTCAATTCGGATGTGTTTTTTTTTTATTTTTTTTCATTTTTAATGTTTGTTACCTCAGAACTCCTTCATTTATGAACCGATTCGTACAATTCTTTTTAACTGAAAGTATATGCTTCCAGATTGGTCCCATTGTTTCCAAAACCCCAGTTGGATGATGGGAACCATGGGGAATTGAGGAAACTCCTCAAATATATTAGGCACGCGTGTAGTAATTTCGGTATTTTCTATTATAACTCGTGTATTTACACCCGGAAATCATAAATTTGGTGAAGTGGAAGTGATGAATGAAGACCACAGATGGCTTGTGGAACTTCTCAATGATGTACTTCAAACTATATAAGTACGTCACAGATTCTGATATTATTCCGTTGAAATAGCAAACAATGAAGTGCCAAAGGTAATTCTGAGATCCTTGAGGAATCGACGGAAGTCCTCAAATATTATCGGCCCACATACAGCGATTTGGTGTATTGGTCTAAAAATCAACGCTTTTGTTCTCGAAAATCAGTTCATGTAGTAAATTGAAAAAAAAATTTGGAAATGTTATAAACTTTATAAATTACAATTACAATTATAAATTACAATGGACTGCAATAGTAAATTACTACTTCCTATGTATATACTTACTTATGTAGGTAAGTATAGCAAGCAAAGGTGTCATTAGGAAGAGACGATATTTTTACATTTAACATCTACATTTTTTGTTCTGCGATTCTATAAGTACTTCTGACAAATCTACGGTTGAATCATAATTTTTGGATGTCTAAATAATCTACACCGTGTCCAAAAATAAAACCAATAACAAATAATTACAACAAATGTTTTGGAATTACTTCGCCTCTAAGTTTCCAAACCAGGCTTAAACGTTTTTCAAACCCGTCACATGCTGCACCATACAGGCATTTCATCCCAAATACGCTCGATATTTTTTTTTATTGGGGGATACTTGAACCTCCTAGGGGGATACTTGAACGTTTACAAATTATATCGTTAAAACCGTCCCTGCCGTTTAGGAAGATATCAGTGACATAACGACTGCACTGCCACCTACCGGGTCCAGTTGTGAATTCAAACCTTGCAGGGACGCCAGGGACCCACTTGTACGTTTACAAAAAATATCATTAAAATCGTCCCTGCCGTTTAGGAAGAGATCAGTGACATAACGACTGCAGCGCCACCTACCGGGTCCAGTTGTGACGTCAAACCTTGCAGGGACGCCAGGGACCCACTTGTACGTTTACAAAAAATATCATTAAAATCGTCCCTGCCGTTTAGGAAGAGATCAGTGACATAACGACTGCAGCGCCACCTACCGGGTCCAGTTGTGACGTCAAACCTTGCAGGGACCCACTTGTACGTTTACAAAAATTTCATTAAAATCGTCCCTGCCGTTTAGGAAGAGATCAGTAACATAACGACTGCAGCGCCACCTACCGGGTCCAGTTGTGACGTCAAACCTTGCAGGGACCCACTTGTACGTTTACAAAAAATATCTTTAAAATCGTCCCTGCCGTATAGTACGAGATCAGTGACATACCGACTGCAGCGCCACCTACCGGGGCCAATTGTATTTTCAAACCATCCAAGAACCCATTAAAATATACACACAAAATTTCATCCAAATCGGTCCAGCCGTTTAGGAGGAGTAGGGTAACAAACACACGTACAGAAGAATTTTATATATATACAAAGAAGATAATATATAAATTATAAGTAACAATATTTTAAGTTTTATTAGGGTTCCGTACTCAAAGAGTAAAACGGGACCCTATTACTAAGACTTCGCTGTCCGTCTGTCTGTCACCAGGCTGTATCTCAAGAACCGTGATAGCTAGAGAGTTGAAATTTTTACAGATTATTTATTTATGTTGCCGCTATAACAATATATACTAAAACAAAATACTTTTTTTTAAGGGGTGCTCCCATACAACAAACGTGATTTTTTTTGCCGTTTTTATAGATAATGGTACGGAACCCTTCGTGCGCGATACCCTGAGAACTTTACGGTTTCGCTCTATGAAAACACAACAATATATCGATATCAGCCATATTTTTACACCAAAAAATAGGTTGGGTAATTTGACTAAATACTCATTAATAATCCAACTAAATTTAATACCGATATGGTGAAAAATAATTAAAAGTACTTAATCTTCATAAATTCCGTAAAAATCAGGCGAAAATGGTATAAGCTTTCTTTACTTTATAATTGACAACATTTCATTTTTTTAAGTGGGCAATTTTATGATTTATTTCGCTAGAAAATGTTTTTTTAAGCGACACGTGTTTTTTTACTTTTCCCTAAATTGTAGTTTTCATTCAGAAATATCAAATTGAAAAGTAGCGAATGATGACGTCAAAGTTACGGCTCTGTATGGCAGCTTGCACACTGTTCATATGACATTCGTAGTATTGACGTCACCACACCACATTTATACAATTTCGCGATTTTCTTAAAAACGGGTGAGAAATGAAATCTGAAAACTACTTTATTACGTTCAGAGGCTCTAGTATAAGTTTTAACGATACAATACGTTTTCGAACGCGTTTGCGTTTAGTTTCAACAAAGATAGTAGTTCAGAAAATAATCCGAGATGGCGCTACTAGGCTCTCAATGAAAAAAGTAGCGTAGAATTCGTCAAAATATTGCATTTTAGTGTCCTAAATCATCACATTAACAAATTTTAAGGCATAAAATACACCATTGTCACAAAATAACACGCAAATAGAAAAATAATACAAAGCAATTTTTAATCGGTGACTAGATCCATCGATCGCACGTTTTTCTAAGCTGAATGGCTACGCGCTGGTATTGCATTCCGCTAGATGGCGCATATTTAAGAATCGTGCATAACTAAATAAACTTAAAACAATCAGAGATTTTGATTTAAAATCAGTAATTAAAAGCAAATTCAAATTTACTTTAGCACTATTTAAATTTTATTATTCGATTGAAATCTAAAACGAACCCTATCCAATAATTTTTGCTCTAAACAAACATGGTTACTCCGACTAGAGTTTAGTAATTTTTCTAATGAATTCAGTCGTATACAAAAATACCATTTCGTCCAAAAAGCGTACCCCTTGCTGAAACATATAATCAGAATCAGAAAACGTATTTATTATAAGAAAAAATATAATAATATAAAATAAACTTACAAACTAACAAACAGTACCTAAGTAAAAAACTGAATTTGTGACAATAGGCCCCAGACTCAGCATGTGCTGGGCTAGGCTAGGCTGCGGCGCTACCACGAACTTCGAATTTCGAACTTCGTATATCTCCGTCTCTGTCGCTCGAGTACCATAAACCATAAGTACAACATTTACAAATACCTACTTACAACAAACTTGCTGTTGACACTTTCAGTATTCATATTTGCATATTTTAATCTAGCATCGGTAAGATTTCGATTTCGAATGATTTTAAACTAACCCGCGAACTTATTCTAAACTACTAAATTCTAAAACTACAAATATCGACAAACAAAATATTGTTAACATGCATGAGATTTGAACTTCGTCCCTTCTGCACGTAAGTCTGGCAGATAGCTTTTGAGCTATGTAAACAGTTAGCGATATGCTCTAAAATGGTAATTCCTTGACGCTACAATTACCTACCAGCCTACCACACAATAAATTTGCAACCTTACTTCCAAAACGTAAGGTCTATTTTTGCTCATAACCCGTAGTACAATCTATAAACATACAAAGACACACCAACACCACAGCTACAGCCCCGCTATTCTGTAACTTGTTTTAAGCTCACCTCAACGCTCGCCCACAAATATACCTTGACACCGCGATGCGTAGTAATTAAGCGTAGGTAGAGGTCTAGTTTTGTACCGGGTGACCGGCGGGGTGAGCCGCATTAACGCGTAGCGAATAACAGCCCTGCAAACCTTTGGAAGTTGGAATGGAACGGTATTATAATTATAACCAATTCTCCCGTTCGAACTCGTTTAAATACCTAAATCCCATAAAAACCACACGGGAATCACACAGCTTTACTGCATTTACTATTTTTTGCATACCTTAAACTATGTAAGTGTGATTGCCAAGTCACAAAATTTTATTTAGTAAGGAAATGAAGATTAATAAGAATGCCTAACTTGGCACTATGAAATATCTCACCACTTTTTACTGTGGAAGAGTTCCGAGACTTGGCCTATTTTTTACATGGAAGGTTTTTATGGGATCTCATTTCTTTTTGTGGGTTATTCTGTTATCAACTTTGTATGAAAATGTCACGATTTTGATATATACGAACTGCATAAGTAAGTTTGTAATCCTATACAAATTTATGCGTTTACAAAGTTACTTTTGCAGTTGCTTCCCGCAAAACTATACAAACGTTATTTGTGGTTGGTAAAATAACATTTCCATACAAAGTTGATAACACAATAACCTACATTGACAGGATTGTGTTCAAAATTGATATGGGAGGATCTAATAGGTCACAAAAACAAATCAGAGGTCAGAATGGGAAAAGTTGCCGTTCCGACATCTTGAAATTATTTAAAGTATTTATTTATTGGCCGGTCCTGCGCCACCTGCATCCAGCGGACTCCCACGAAAAGTACGTCTAGCACAACTTGCTGCTAAGTCATGTCGCGCGCGACTCAGCGACTCCTGTCGCCTTAGAGCATTAAACCAACCGGAGACGACACGCGCACACTTTTCTATCTAAAAAAGTCTGCCGTTTTCGGCGCGGGGGACGAGGCAACGCACACAAATCATGTTAACACCAATGCATTTTTCCGATAGTGTCACTACACACGCACACGACAAAATTATCAAACACCAGCATAAACTATACTCACACAAGTACAAACACATACACAGACAACCTGTCCGTGAAAGAGATGACGTCAGCTCGAAGTAAACATCGATAGTGCGAGGAACACGTCGATAATAAATAATAAACTTATCGATATTTCATGTAGGTCCGGAAACGAATGCACAAAAAAGGTATAGAGGGAAATGCATGAAACACAATTTTTGACTTCGTAACTTTGTTTGGACTAGTTAGGAGGTAAACATATCAAAAGTCCTTGCCCGTAACCCTTGAGCCGGAGGGGAGGGGGGGGGGTTTCAAAGTCCCAATATTCGGTTTTTCACCTATATCTCGGAAACTATGCGTCCTAGCGACATAACTATTCTAAACAAAATGAAAGGTGATTAAATTTGCCACAATTTTTATAATATCAAGTTTTTCGATATCTTGTACAGTTTTCGAGATGTAAGATATTATACCATCGAGTACTATCGAGCTGGTCTGATGATGGAGATGGAAGGCGGCCATAGGATATCATATTGAAATGCCATGATCGGTACTTATTAAAAGGGATTTTTTTTTATGCACGTAACATACGATCTTTGGACAGACGGTAAACGGATAACAGGATGTTTTTTCCACATGAATAACTGGCCTGAATTTTGGTTCAGGCAGGACAGGTTAACACTATACTGTATCTTTTGGAGATAACATAAAACAAGAAACAAAGAATAAAAAGCAACTTTTATAAAATAACATTCAAAATGCTGGGAGCAAATAGTGCTAGTCTCGTTTAGGAGTCCACGACACATGATTTCCACAAGCTCGGATACAGACATCCTGAATCATTACATCTTTTGGGAATCTGAAAAATAAATTATAAGAATAACATACTTATAATGTTTATCGACATTTGTTTTTGTGCTGTCCCTTCACTAACTTTCCTAGTACAGTGTTGCTAGAGTAACAAATTAAAAATGCATATTTACGGAACAAGTGACGATCGTAAATTCCGTATAATTAATAAAATACAGCCTAAACATATTATATTTAAAACATTAAATAAAAATATTATATGGTGAAAATAAAAGAATAAATGAATTTGCAAACAGTAGTCCATCATTAATTAATTAAACATCTACAATTATAAATTTCACGTTATTTATGGTTGGTACCATTTTTATTGGATAAACTGTGTTAATAATAACGAATTTAAAGAAGAACTTATAATTAAACATTTATACAGTCAACTTTAAAAAATACCCAAAAGTAGAGCTAGTACCATTAAGTGGGAACACTGTTAGATTGACAATATTTTTTAGTTTTTTGCAAATTTAATGCACTATTTGATAATATTTAAACGTAATAATACTAACAGATGAAAAGTAACGTTATCCTTTTGTACATTAGATATTTCTGATCTCTTATTACACGAGAACACGTTGCAATTCGGCATTTTTAGCGCAGGTCATTCCGCGCTCACTGCGATTCATTGAATGGCGCGGAGCGCGCGGCAACTAGTTTTATATAACCGCTATGACCGGCGGTCTCGTACCTTTGGCAGAGGGGAACGCCTGGCAATGGCTACTCCGGTTGGTTTAATGCTCTAAGCCTGTCGCACTCGTATTGTGCAAATTAGAAAGAGGCGGGTGGATTCTCTCGACTCGCGTCGCGCTTGTTGTGTCAGTTGTGCTAGCCCCGCTGGCCCCGTAGCATGGATGGCGTTATCACGCGATAAGTGATAGGATAAGCGCGTCGTCTCGTTCTATCGAACGGTGTCAGCCAGGGACGGATTCTCTATCCTGTCACTTATCGCGTGGGCCATCCATGCTACGGGGCCAGGTCATCAGTCCACCATGTGGGGGGCCTACCCACGCCGCGCCTTCCGGTACGTGGTCACCACTCGAGAACCTTTCCGCCCCAACGGCCATAGGTTCTACGTGCACTCTTTTGGGGAGGCCTATGTTCAGCAGTGGACGTCTTTCGGCTGATATGATGATAATGATGATGAATTTATTATTTATTGCGCCGATTAAGTTTAAAATTGATAAAAAGTTATAAAAAAATCGCGATAAAAAACAATACAGGGTGGAATTTCATAAACTGTACATAATAAAAGGAGAAAAATTTCAGCCAATTTCATCGGTGAAACGGTGTTTTTTTTTTTTTTCTAGTCATTAGTTTTTTTTTTACAGAATTTTGAAAATTTTTGTAAAAACTCGGGTAATACACCTAATTCAGACGGTATAACTTTTGATCCAATGGTCCTAAAATGAAAACAAAAAATGCAGAGTATTAATTACCAAGGGACAGGTTAATAATTCTTAATAACAATAGAAAACCAACTAGAAGAGAAAATCCGCAAAAAAAAATATTGTTTTTGAAAAATGGCTACAAAAATTACGAATTTTAAAAGAAAAACACAATTTTCTGAAAAAAACGCAGATTTAGTAACCATTTTTTTTGCTTAGTATTAAACCTCACTTAATGCCGATTCTAAAACCGTTTTTAAACAGTCTCAGACTTTGAAAAATACCACGCAAATGGGTACGTAAATCAAACCATAAAGCTGCAATACGACTGATTTCTCCTGACACAATTGATCTCCGGGAAGGAGTCATGGTGGGGGTTAGGTTTTGATATGGGTGTATAGAAGCCGGCGAGGTTACCACCAGAAAAATCTGACTTCTTCGGATTTGGCTTTCAGTAAAAAAATGCTCTACTGCCCGGCTAAACGGTAACAGCTAGGTTAGGGGTGCTCGACCAAATGTCATAGAAAACTGCGTGCAGTTTTTGATGGCGGAAAAAAAATTAAATAAAAACGAAGTTTTTTTTAATTTTTTTTCAAAATGGTCCTAGAGCTTTGAAATTTGGCTAGCGGGATCCTATATGGCTCTAGATTCTGAAAATTAAAAAAAAAAGTTTCTAGCTTTAAAAAAAATTTTGTATGGGGAATTTTTTCGATTTTTTTTTCCGGCCAAACCGCTCGACTTTTGAATAGGGGTCTCGACCAAATGTCATAAAGGTTCCCAAGGGGAGTACAATTACATTTTTTTTTGGCTGAAAAAAAAAAGTTTTTTTTTTTTTAAATTTCAAATTGGTCACAGCGCGCCGAGATTTGGCATGCGGGGACTTGAAGAGCCCAACAGTTGTAAAAAGAAAAAAAATTGGAAAAAATCCAAAATGGCGGACGGTATGGGCAAAACAAATTTGCGAGGCCGTAGGCCGAGCTGCGGGAGCTTAAGGCTTGGATACTATTGCCCCGAGTGTCTTACAAGCGAGCCTGAGGGCCGAAGGCCCGAAGGTGAGCTTCGAGGGTACGCGAAGGCCGAAGGCCGAGCTGCGGGAGTATAGGACTGTGCGGGAGTATAGGACTGTGCGACTATGCCCTCAGGTTCGCTTAAAGACACTTGGGGGGCGTAGGGTTTCCGCAAGCGCGCTCTGAAGGGACGCTTCGGGCCTTCGGCCCTACGCGGAGCTCGGCCTTCGGCCTTCGCCTGCCACGAAGCTCACCTTCGGGCCTTCGGCCCTCAGGTTCGCTTTTAAGACACTCGGGGGGTAGTGAGTGGTAGCACAACCTTAAACTCCCGCTTTTCAAAATTCTGTAAAAAAAAAACTAATGACTAGAAAAAAAAAAAAAAACACCGTTTCACCGATGAAATTGGCTGAAATTTTTCTCCTTTTATTATGTACAGTTTATGAAATTCCACCCTGTATAATTAACAAACCTGTGAGCAGCACGGTTATCACAGGACGGCCCGCGAGCCCCTGTGTCGCGGCGAGATACACTATCCGTCTCTTTCTAACTAGGAGTAGCCCGCGAGCCTGTTTTTTAGGGTTTCGTACTCAAAAAGTATAACGGGACCCTATTACTAAGACTCCGCTGTCCGTCCGTCCGTCCGTCTGTCTGTCACCAGGCTGTATCTCACTGATACCTTGATAGTTCCAGTTGAAATTTTCACAGATGATGTATTTCTGTTGCCGCTATAACAACAAATACTAAAAAGAAAATAACATAAATATTTTTATTGATAATGGTACGGAACCCTTCGTGCGCGAGTCCAACTCGCACTTGGCTGGTTTTTTATTATTATTATTATTGCCATTTATTCCCACAAAATCATTCGAACAAGAATTAAGTAGGTACATTTCGTTACATTAAAAACAAGCTAAATACTTAAATTAGTTTTGGGAAACCCAAGATTGGGCACAGTCCTCCTCCATGCACGTCCACGATTTTCTATCTTGCGCGAGTCTAGTCCTTTTTTTAACACTTTTTTAATTTAGAAAAAGTGACTCGGCAAAAATATTAAGTATAACAAATTTTCACTAGAATCGGTTGAGCCGGACAGCGGAACACCGGACATCGTGACAGACACCGGACGTACTATTACTTATTCTGTGACCGGACATACGAATGATTTTCGACACAAGCTGAGCGAGCTGAAGCATAGAACTTCGTTCGCTTCGCTCGCTCGTTCGATAATCAAATCACAGAAATCTAATATGGCATTCAACATGGTGGGCAAGTAAGGTCAAGGCCAAAGCACACTAAAATATTTACCTACTCGTTGTCGCTACATACGATGTTTAAGGCCTTTGAAAACCTGATACTTACAATAGTTATTTGTTATACAAGGGTGCAAAGTTGTATTTTAACCGCGAGTGTGGAATTGAAACACGAGCTAGCGAATGGATTCTTGGGTTGAACCACGAGCTAGCGAATGGATTCTATGGTTCAAAAATAGAATCCTGAGCGTAGCGAGTGTTGCAACACACGAGACGTCAAAATAACTTGCACCCGTGTGTAACATAAATCTTTTCACCTCACTAAAGCGAGGAAAAAAACAAAAAAGTAAAGTAAGTTTTTTTATTAAATATTAAAAAGGGGGAAAAAATAAAAAACATTTAAAAAGAAACAAAATATTACAAAATTAAAAAAACATTTCAGAAAGAGGGAAAGAGAAAAAACATTGAGAAACAAAAAAAATAACATTAAAATAAAGAAAAACTTAAAAAAGGCAAAAATAATTTCAAAAAACATTAAAAAAGACTGATAAAAGAAAAGCGAAGCAATAAAATAGAGACAAAAACATATCAAAAAGAAAAAAGTTACAAAAAACATAATATTAAGAAAAAAAACGTAAAAAAAGAAAAACTAAAAAAAACATGTACTAAGAAAAAGTTACAAAAAACATTATATAAAGGGAAAAAAGGTAAAAAAAGACAAAAAAGGACAAAAAAACAAAAATAATTAAAAATTAAAAAAAAACCTTGGAAAAACACACATAAATCAATAAAAAATGGAAAAAAACATTAAAATATGGCAAAGACATCAAAAAAATAAAAGAGAATTTCAAACAACCTTAAAATAATGAAAAATAAACATTAAAAAAAGGAAAAAACGCATACAAAAACATTCAAAAAGAAACAAAACATTTATGAAAAGGAGAAAATAGCAATAAACATTAAAAAAAGAAAAACAAAGCTATAAAATAGAGACAAAAACATAATAAAAGAAAAAAGTTACAAAAAACATTAAAATAAGAGAAAAAACGTAAAAAAAAAATAAAAAAAGACAAAAAACTTAAAAAAAAACATTTAAAAAGAGAAAAAAGTGGAAAAACCACAATAATAAATCAAAAAGAAACAAAACATTAAAACAAAATATTTAGTGGAAAAAAAACCTTGAATAAACACATTTAAATCAATAAAATATAAAAAAAACATTAAAATGTAGACGAAAACATCAAAAAAATAAATAGAATTTCAAAAACCTTAAAAAAAGATTTAAAAAAAGAAAAAAACGTATAAAAAAGACCAAAAAAACATTAAAAATAAAAAAAAAACAGAAAAACATTCAAAAAGAAACAAAACATTTAAAAAGAGAAACAACATTCATAAAAAGGAGAAAAAGAAAAAATATTTAAAAAACAAAAAACATTTAAAAAACAAAAAAAGAATTAAAAACATTAAAAAAAAGAATAAAACATTCAAAAAAGGATTGATGGGTGAAAAATGTCCTGTCTGGACTGACCTTTACATGTTATTATGTTTAAAAAAGTAACTAATAACACGTTCGGATTTCAAATATTCTTTGCACTCTTGTGGATAAAATGCAGTTTTGCTATCTGTTTTTAAAGAATAAAAATGGGCTTTCCGAGCTAGTGAGGTGAAAACTATATTTATTTAGATGTACATACACGAAATAGTCAAAAACATTTGAGAAAAATTGTTAGGGAAAAAGTGGATTTCGGGATGATAATATTATAAAGCTATAAACACGAACTTAGAATCTCGATCTTCGTATATCTGCGTCTCTATCGCACTTATGGTTTATAGTACTCGAGCGACAGAGACGGAGACATACGACATTCGAGATTCGGACTTCGTGGTAGCGCCGCTGTGATAATTACGTTAAGTCGACGCGGATTTCGGGACTAGCGGCGCTACCACGAACTTCGAATCTCGAACTTCGTATATCTCCGTTTCGGTCGCTCGAGTACCGTAAGCGCGATAGAGGCGGAGATATACGAAGTTCGAGATTCGAAGTTCGTGGTAGCGCCGTAGGTTTACTATAAATTATTTTTCACACAGACTACTCAACGAAAAAAATCTGAATCTTTAATTAAAGGCGTTTGCTTAAAATCAAAAATTATTAACGTTAAAATAATAAATAAGTTAATAGTTAAAATGACAAATATAATTCGGAAAAATTTGAATAAAATTAAAACTATTGTACTCTGCTTGATTCTAGTATACTTATCTAGCGGGACTAGCACAACTGGGCGTTTTTCAAAAAAAGTGTTCAAAACTCTTTTTTTTTCAGAATTTGTGTTTTTTTGTTTATATTATTACTCAGAATCATTATTACTATCGATCCTCATACAAGAAAAAAAGTGTCCCAGATTTTTTGTAAGGTTTTTCTTCCCGTGCGTCACGACCATGTAAATAAAAAAAGACTGCATTCAAAAATGGGACGTCTGGAATGGAATATTTAAGACACTTTTTTTCTTGTATGAGGATCGATAGTATCAAAGATTCCGAGTAAGATAAACCAAAAAAATGCGTATTCTGAAAAAAAAGTTTTGTACACTTTTTTTGAAAAACGCTAAACTGACGCCGCGACGTGTCTCGTGGCAAGAAAAAATACAAAAACAGGTTACAGGAGTTGGGACGCGAACCGACGTACTCAGACTTGTGAGTCAAACACCCGAACCACTCGACCAAAATCAAATGGCCGCACGGCCCGAAATTTTGAATCTTATGTTAGGGGTGACTACTTAACAGCCTGCTTCACCGCTTACATTGAAAACAACGCCATCTAAAATAACAAGGGGAACTACGAGGTACCGGCGACGATAATAAGATTTACGTGTGACTAGTAGCATTGTATGGAGTGAGCAATCTTCCTTGTCTTAATTATCTTTGGTTTCAATATGTATGGCAACGCGAACAGCGCCTCTGGTGGTAACTATTAGGAACTACGCGTTGTCATACAAATTGAAACTAAACGCTAACGCGTTCGAAAACGTATTGTAACGATAAAACTTATACTAGGGCTACAGGTAACATAATTACCGAAATGGTTTTCGAATTAGGCATCATTTTATATTTTGAAATGTTGTCAAATTGAGGTAAGGTCAGTGCGGCCAATTCCGTCTGCGGGGTATTTCCGTACAACGGCTTTTGCGGCAATTCTAACCACAATACGCACTAGCCGACTCGATCGATAAAGCAGCGACTGTATTTGCTACCAACAGTCAAAAACAGATGGCGCTATAAAGGCAGCACATGCAATAAAATTCGTTGAGCTCCGAAGTCGAAACACGAGTTCGAACCTTTCTTCTTTTTTTGAAATTGCGATCAGAAAATGCGGATTACGGTTTAGTAAGTAAGTAAGTAATTTATTTTGTGAAACATAGGTATGTATACATTGTAGATCTTCAATTAGGTTGAGAGTCCTCTATGTTCTACCTTGCGGCGTACAAATAAATAAAACAGGAAAACAATTACAATAATAAATGGCACATGTGTTCTTATATTAAATACCTATAGGTTATAGGTTATAGGTTGTACGCGGGCTGGGTTTCCGCAACTCGACGTCATAAATGCGCCTATTTTGCGTAGGGGTTTTGACACTACTGTTATTCGTGCCAACCCAGTTCCACCAGGAAGCCTAGCAGACCCTTTATGTTGCCGACGGCCTCCGGTAGTGACCCCGGTGTTCCGAGGTGTTTTGCCCTGTATTCCGCCACTCCAGGACATGTCAGGATGACGTGGGCGGCTGTCTCGTCCTCTTCCATGCAAGCTCTGCAGAGAGGACTGTCTGTAACACCTAAAGTAAAACGATGTTTGTTAAGTAGTGCATGACCAGTTATAGCTCCTGTCAGAAGACGGAGTGCCGGCCTCTTTAGCTGTTTTAGCTTCCTTGACAATCCGGGGTTGATTGTCGGGAGGGCCTCCCTGGTTTGCCTGCAGGTTCCTAGGGTGTTCCAATGTTTTTGGTGTTCTACCTTGGTGTTTAGTCGCAGTGTGCTCTGCAGCCATGCAGAGGGTAGAGGAATTGTGGGTTCCGGTCCTACAGCTCTTGACTCTGAACCCTCTCTAGCCAGTGCATCCGCTGCATCGTTACTGCGTGAATTGCTGTGCCCTTTGATCCATTGCAGGGTTATGTCGCTGTCATTACATACCTCTGATAGGACCTTGTGGCACTCGTGTATCAGCCCAGAAGTTGTTGCGTGACCTTGCAGGGCTTGCAGTACGGATCGACTGTCAGAAAGTATGTGGATGGGATATCCCCTTACCTCCCTGGAGGCGATTGCATGAGCAGCCATTATTATGCCCATACACTCTGCCTGGAAGACGGTGTTGTGGGTCCCTAATGGTGTCGAAATGTGTATGTTTAGGTCCTCCGAGAATACTCCTGATCCGGTGCCTGACCTTGTCTTGGACCCGTCCGTGAAGATTCTTAACTCTCTGGGGTTAATTCCTTCCTGGGGGGTTTCGTAAAGTTCCACTTTGTACTTTTTGTCAAAGACGAACTGTCTGGGAATAATGTCTGAAGTTGCCTCTATAAAGGGTTCCCTACCTACAGCCTCGTAGAGTATTTCGGTGTGTGAAACCCTGGGCGGTCTCCAGAGATGTTGTCTTTTGAGCCTTATGGCTGCTGCCAGAGCCTCTTGCCTGATGAAAATGTGAAGCGGCGGAATGTCCATGATGGCTTCCAGGGCTGCAGTCGGTGTAGTCCTCATGCAGCCACTTGCCGCCATACAGGCCAGTCTCTGGAGGCGTTGTAGTTTAGCTTCGACCGTGGTTAGCGTGGTACGAGGCCACCACACTATGGCACCGTAGCTTACTATTGGTCGGATTACTGCCTGGTAGAGCCATAGAGTGATTTTGGGGTTTAGTCCCCAGGTCCTACCTACCATTCTACGGCACTGCCAGAAGACGACTGTAGCTTTTTGGATTTTATTGTCTAGATGACTGCTCCAATTAAGTTTGGCATCGAGTATTACACCCAAGTACTTTACCTCTGTTGACAATTGGAGTTCTGTATTGAACAGTCTGGGCAGGTGGTAGGTCCCCAGATTCCGTTTGTTGGTGAACATTACCAGCTCGGTCTTCCTTGGGTTGACTGTTAGTTCATTGTCTTTGCACCAGCGTTCCACTATGGCGAGTGCGGAGCGAGTGACATCGCACACTGTACCTGCATGGATGCCGCTGGTGAGTATTGTTATGTCGTCAGCATACCCGATGGTGTAGTGATGACTGTCGTTTAGCTTGGTGATTAGGTCGTTAACCACCATGTTCCAGAGTAGTGGTGAGAGGACGCCTCCCTGGGGGCATCCCTTCGCTACTTGTGCTTGCTTTGTTTTGTCTTCCCCGAGCCTAATGACCCTTTGACTTAACATGTTGTGTATCCATTTAATCATAACCGCATTCACTCCATGCCTTCCCAGTGCTGCAGTTATGCTGGTGAATTTAGTCTTGTCGAAGGCTCCCTCGATGTCAATGAAGGTGCCTAAGCACATAGTCTTGTTTTTGATCGCGACTTCGGCCTTGGTAACCACTGCGTGAAGCGCTGATTCTGTTGATTTACCTGAACTGTAGGCATGTTGATTCTGATGCAGGGGCACCCGCACTAGCGCCCTCTCTCTCAGATCTCTGTCACACAGCCTTTCCAACGTCTTCAGCAAGAAGGAGGTTAGGCTTATTGGTCTAGAGGATTTGGGGTCCGTGTAATCTCCTTTACCTGGTTTCGGTATGAAGATGACCTTGACTTCTCTCCATTGCCTGGGCACGAACGTGTGTGCCAAGCAGGCACTCAGGACGATGGTGAGCCTGTGCGTTAGCGCCCTCCCGCCCCATTTCAGTAGGGCGGGGAAAATTCCATCTGGTCCTGGGGATTTGTAGGAGTCAAAGCTGTCAATGGCCCATTGAGTTCTTTGAGGGGTTATTACCTCGCTGGACAGTCGCCACCCTTCCTCTGTCGGGGCGGTTTCCTCATCCAACCGTACCGTTGGACTCGCTATCTCGCAGCCCGGGAAGTGTGTCTGAACCAGGACGCACTCTGTTTCCTCCGGTGAGTTGGTGAGGGTGTCGTCAGGTTTACGCAGGGATCCTAGAGTTAAGGCTGTGTTGTTGGAGAGAACCTTCCTTACCCTGTTGGCCTGTGTAGTGGACTCAATGTTGGTACAGAAGTTGCGCCATGAGCTTGTGCTCCTGTATCTGAGCCGTTTTTTGTACCTGGACTTGGTGATTTTATAATCATCCCAGTCCTGGTCTGCACCGGTGTTCATTGCCCTGTTTAGTTGTTTCCTCATTTTCTTCCTGAGTCTCTCCAGCTCAGGTCCCCACCAGTTGGCTTTGTTACCATTGCCTGTCGGCGGGGTTTTTAGAGGACATGTCTGGTGGTAACAGTCTATGATGGTATCTGTAAGGACACCTATATGTTTGTCTATTTCTGCGGTGCCTGTTAGTTTAGGAGGAACCTCCGTACGTATGAGTGCCTGCCCTATTCGCTGTGCGTACTGGGCCCGGTTCGTTTTCCTGGGGTTCCTCCTGGGTGTTGCCGCAAGTGTATTTACCTGAATGTCGAATCGAATCCATCTATGGTCTGAGCATGAGAGTTCACTCGATACATGCCAGTTTGAGATGTGCTTCGATGCTTCTTCGGTTGCTAGTGTCAAATCAATGATTGTTTTGCTTCGTCTGTTCACAAACGTTGGAGATGAACCTGTATTGATTATGTTTAGGTTTGTAGTGAATAGGTATTCGACAAGTTTCTTACCTCTGTCGTTCCCTGTAGTCATGCCCCAGAGGACGTGGTGTGCGTCCGAGTCGGTGCCCGTGATGAGCTCGAGTCCGGCCTCTTCGCAGTAGTTGACTAGCCTTGTCATGTCGTGTGGTGGTGGGTCGTCGGCTTCCGCAATGTAGACCGAAGCCATTACCACCTCCTGTAGTTTAGAGTCCTGCACTCCTCGCACCATTATGGCGCACAGGTCTCTGGAACAGAAACTTGTTAGAGGGTGCACTTGTATGTTTTTTGATGTATAGATGCAGGCCCGGGGGTTTTCCGGTCCCGCTTGTACTGTCAGCTTACCTTCTGTGCTGCGGAGACCGCAGACGGTACCCTTCCTGACCCACGGCTCCTGGATCAGTACTATGGCTGTAGTGTTGACCTCCATCCACTTACGTATCTGAGCCGTTGCGGTTTCGCTGTGGTGGAGGTTGGCTTGGAGGATTTTACAAGGAGGAGAGGAAGGGGACGGCGACATCTTCGTCGGTCTCCTCCGTCGACATCTCTTCCGTCGACATCTCGCTCTCCTCCTTGCCCTCTTCCCTACGGATGGCCAGCTTCTTTAGTTCCTCTGCGCATCCCTCCTCATTTTCCGAGTGGTCGCGAAGAAGTTCTTCTTCGTCCGGCTCGGAAGTGGGGTCGATCTGCGCTGGGACTAGGGAAACTGGTTCCGCGGCTGCCTCAGCAACTTGCGTCACCGTGGCTGTCGCCGTAGGGGGGGTGTCCTGTTTTTTGTCGTCCGTCGAGTCGGTAGGTTTGGCTGGGGGGTTCTCCCTAAACTTGCCATTGAGTCCCTCGAACTTGACGTACACCGAACCCAGCATAAAGCTGAGTCGGCGTCCGTGGTCCATCAGGGGCCTCACCACCGTCTCTGGGACGCTGAGCGTGGCGAACGTATCCGTTGCCTGTTCCTCAAATTTGATGCACAGCCATCTATCGATGTCTGCCCATCTGTTTTGGTAGCGCAGCATGCGTGCTACCACGTTCGGGCTCTTGTGGATCCCCGGAAGCAAGATGCCGACGCGCACGCGCTTCGGCAGCTCGCTTGGGCGCTTCACCACAAGCTTCTGCCCGTCAGAAAGGGTGATAGCGGCCACGCTGCGCTTCAACCACTCGAGAGTGGTCTTGTCTTCGCACCACAGCCTCAGGGAACCGTTGGTTAGAACCGGTTTCCCCCGAAACTGTGGACCCACGGACTGGCTGTTGCCAGGTTGCATTGCCTCTTTTATTAAGAGACTCTGCAACTGGTGTTTTATCTCCTCGGATTGCTGCGGGCTCAGGTGTTCCGCTGTGGCAGTAGTGATGGCCATCAGCAGGTCCGCCTTCACAGCCTCCGCATAATCAATCCGGGGCGTTTCGCCGTGAGACCCGGTCCTCTGCCTTTTTTGCTCGCCTCTCGGAGAGGATGTCTCGTCGAGCCGGGCCCTTTTGGTAGAGGGTCGGGCCTCCTGGTTACTCCCCCCTTTGGATGTCTTCCTGTCTCTTTTGTCTTGTGCCCTGCTCCCTTTGGGGACGGTACGGCCTGCTACTGGGGGTCCAGCGGCTGCCTGCGCCGATCCTTTCTGGGGGGCACCCTCCTGTGTGGGTGCCGGGGCTGTATTGTTTTGGTTCGCAAGCCGTCGCTCTCTTGACTTACGTCGCTGTTTTTGGTTTTTCTTGTGGTACCCTGCCGTACCGGGGGGTTGAGACGGTTTAGGCTCTGCCCGCTTAGCGCGCTTCGCCTTCCCATACTGTACCGGCAAGGACCACCCAGCATTCAGCCGTAGTATGTCTGGGTCGCTTTCGGGTTCCTCTGTGGCAGCAAGCTCCGGATCGATGGATTTCTCCTCCCCCGGAACTGCCTCCGCAGTGGGACCCTGTGTAGCGGTCGGGGTACGGCCTGTCGCCTGTACCGGGCCCGTGTTGTGCTTTGGGTGCTTTTTGGGCTTCTTGGTCACCGGCTTCCCGGCGGCCTTTTTGCCCCATGCACCCCTGCCTGTCCTATACTTCGGTACTGTAGACACAGCGCCATCGTCAGGTTTTATAGTGCCTATCTGGGTCACTTCCGTTTCCCTGTAGGCACGTGTTGTGGAGGGAGGTACTGTTTTATCAGCGCCTGCACCTTGTGTTTTGTTGTTAGTATCGGGTACAGCGGGTGCTGCGCCGTCTACCTTTTGTGTAGGGTTATTAGATCTTTTGGAATCCATAATTTGTTGTGAGTTTTTTCACCACTCGAGCTTCCCACCCTCCGTGGAGCTCGCACCTTTGGGGATGTCCCTCAGGACACCAGGAATACCCAAGAGGTATAGGTATGGCGAACAATGCTCATGCGCGACATCAGGTGCTGCAGACGGGTGGCTGGGACAGACGATCTTATCTCTCCCAGTTGGTCCACCAGCCCTTGCTCCGTCAGCATGGCCGAGCCCCAGTGTTCTCCCAGAGAACACTCCCTCCATACCTCGCCTGCGGACCGTACCACCTCGACCGTACGGGATGCGTGTCCATTACCCTGTGGTGGCTAGTCACAGGGCTACCGTTTTGCCTGAAATCAGGTCCAAAGAGGGCGTGTTGCGTCCCAGGAGTAACTAATCCCCGACTCCTGGTCGGCTCAACCCCCCAGGCTTCCTTCATCCTGACGTTCGGCGTTCACTGCGTAGGACTAGCGCAGGTAGGTGGAAGTAGTCCACCGAGGTCACCTACACCCTCGGCAGAACCGTGGAAATATTCCAAAGGAGGGGAGTTTGGAGGGGATTTGGGGAAGTGTGACGGGGTTGTTTGGAGTGTGAGAGGATAGGGAAGGAGAGTTTGGGAACATGGGATAAAAGGTAAAGGATTACTCGACTGGTGGGAACTCCAGCCGGGTATGGCCCTTCTTACTTGGCTACTAGCGATCCGGGGTAGATGGTGAGAGTGCAGCGCCCGTTGTGATCGCCAGCATTTCCAGGGTGCACGGTCCACTCCATTAAGAAGCAGACTCACCATTGACCTGCGACGGCAGAGTCAGTGGCGACGTGGACGTGTAAGAAGGACTTAGGTGAGTGTGTGTCTTGCAGCTCAGCGCTGCACACCTGAGTGCATACATACCCACCCCTTACACCACATATTAAATACCTATATATGTCAAACATATTTAAACATATAAATTTTATTTAGCAGCGTAACTGCTTTATACAAAATAAATAGTAAGTAGATGTCATACAGAATTAAGAACAAAGATAAAAATAAGGAATGTCACAATTAAAGATTTAGAAAATAAAAAATAAAATATATAATAATAATTAAAGTTCACAATGTCAAGAGAAATCTATTTTAAACATGACAATAAATTGAAATTATATAAACATGCATAAGTCTGAACTTGGTCATTAAAGAATTCATCTAGCGTGTAATAAGCTCTTTCGACCAGTTTGTTTTTCAGGTCCTTCTTAAATATGTGAAGATCTTGACATTTAAGAGCATCTGGTAAAAAGTTATAAATTTTCGTTGCCATTCCCAATATACTTTTTCTTAGTAATGCAGTTTTGCCAGGGGCCACATTTATTTTATATCTATGCCGAATCGATCTTCCGCTTGCGCAGGAGCTTTCTAGTGGAAATAGAACCGGATTTGATTTAACAAAGACTGATACTTCAAAGATGTACAAACAGGCATGTTAAAGTCAGTATGCCTAGTGTTTTAAAATGGGGTTTACATGATTCAATTTGTTTAATATTGCACATTGCCCTTATACACTTTTTCTGCGCTATAAAAATTCTTTGAATTGAGTTTTGTACTGAATTACCCCAAAATATTATGCCGTATCGTAAAATTGACTCCACATATCCGTAATAAGCTAGTAACGCTGTTTTTTGATTAGATATTGTTGAAACTTTTCGTAAGGCAAATACAAAGTTATTTACTCTAGTGGATAAAGAGTCAATATGTGGTTTCCAGCTTATGTTTTTATCAATATCAATACCTAAGAATTTCGCTACATCAGTCTGTTATATACCTTGATCCTTACAATGTATGTCAAGATTTATAGTGCGTGATTTAGATTGATGAAATTGCATTATCTTTGTCTTGTCAATATTAATATTTAATTTATTTAGGTCCAGTTCAATTATAGTCGCAAGAGTATTATTAATGTCCGCTTCATAACTTTTAAGGTCATTTGATTGAATTAAAACGGTACTGTCGTCTGCAAACAATATCATAGGATGGGTTGTACATTTTGGCATATCATTAATACATGCGATTTTTTTGACGCCGAGGTATTAGGTCCTTACCTATGAAATTGGCGGTGTGTGTGGAGAATTTTATGAAAACTGTGATTTTCATACATTGAATTTTGCGGATTATTCAGCAATGTCAAATTCAAAGCAAACTAAATTTTGGTAGGAATATAGAAAACTTTTAAGCTACTTTACACATATCTTCATTCCTTAAAAATAGTTCGCATCATAAAACTATATAATACGTACGTAATTGAAACACTTTAACCGGCAGCACATGAAAAGGGCGGTTTTCAAGCTTTAATTTGAAACACTAAATAAAAAATTCAAACCTATTTTTTGTATTTAAAACCTTTGTTACATAGTCTAAAAATGAAATTAAAAAATTATTTGGAAGTTGCAATAGAAATGAATAAATTACGTACACAATAATATCTGTGAAAAAACCGCCAATTTCATAGGTAAGGACCTAATATAGATTAAGAATAATAAAGGACCTAAAATACTACCTTGAGGAACTCCGCGCATCAGTAGCCTTGGTTCTGAGTAATATGATGTTTCCTGCATCGACTTAGAGCAGATTCCCTTGATCTCCGTATATTGTGTTCTATTTTTTAAGTACGACTTTATTAAATCTAGACAATTTCCTCTAATATTACAGCGTTCTAATTTATGTAATAGTCTATTATGGTCGACACAGTCGAAGGCCTTCGACATGTCCATATATATTGCTGAGATGGGTCTACACTCCAAATAACTGTTTTTATTAGGTCATAAATTGCGAGGGTGGTTGACTTATTTTTACGAAATCCATTTTGTTCGTTAATAAAAATCTTTTGACTTTCTAAGAATGTATATATCTGGTCGTATATAAAATTTCTCTGTAATTTTAGAGAAGATAGAGAGGAGAGCTATTGGTCTATAATTTTCAACTTTATCTCTGTCTTTGTTTTTGTACAAGGGTTTCACCACGGCTGTTTTGAGTTTATCGGGAAACAATCATTTTTCTAAAATTAAATTTATGATAAAAGATAGGGGATGCGCCAAAATGTCGACACTGTGCTTTATAACTTTGGTAGCAACTTCATCGATGCCCACGCTGTTAGTATTTTTGAGTGATTTTATCACTTGTTTGACACGAGCTGGTGTAACAGGAGTCACAAAAATTGAGTCACAAAAGTATGGGGTGGTAGGCTGTCCCTGAGTTTCGGTTGTGAGCTCTCATTATGTTTGGTCTGGTCTATGAAAAAAATATTGAAAATGTTAGCAATGATAGACGGATCAGTAGCAGTATTATTTCCATTGTCTTTAATTTTTGCAATCGAAACAGGGGGACGATTTTCGTTCTTATTGTTAATTATTTGCCATGCGGCACGACCCTTACTACTGGATTTTTTTATATGATGTGCGTTTTGGGCCTTTTGCGTTAGGTTAACAATTTTTTCTACTCCTGTACCGTTATCTGTCATTTATATAGGCTGTAGCTCAAATACAATGACACCACTAATAAGTCGTCGAAAAACTCTATGCTCTATGGCCCAAAAACGCACTGTTTAGCGTACTTTTTTGGTTCATACATTTTTCATAAAAGCACTGTTTAACTTTTTTTTAAATCGGCCGATATATTGCAGTGGTGCCAACTTCATAAACAAATATTTCGAAATAAAAGTATTTATTTAGATTTAACATTTGTATATTATAAATTATTTAAGTACTACAATAATAATAAATCATCATCTATTGTGTGTTAAATTACATGTTTTATTAATTCTTGGTATTATTTATAAAAATAAACATTTCGAATTCGGTCCAGGTCCGGATTCGGTTTGGTTCGGATGGCAAGTGCAAACAAATTAAAAACAAAACAAACCATAAGCAAGAGCTGTCACATTTCCGATTTCCCACCAAAATACAGTTTAAAATGAAAAGACGAAAAATGATAAACTATTAGTCCTAAACTATTAAGATTTTATTCGTGTTTGTGAAGACAAAAGTGTACGTTCCTTTTAAAATGGTCGAAGAAATTAATAACTGCACTCCTGAAGAAATTGCGTGAGTAGCAAAAGTACGAATAGAAAACTTGCTGCCTGAAAAGTTTAACTATCGTGTAGTCTGCTATTTATTTAAAATTTGTCGTAGAAAAAGTATTGTATGCAACGGTGTATAACTGGTCTAAAAACGCTCGTGGCGTCTTTAATTGCGATGCTCGCCAAGGCTCGCATCGCAACCCACGCCACTCGCGTTTTAAGACCCTTCTTATACAACAGTTGCATAAAATACTATTTTTTAGTCTATAGGAGTACGCTTTTAATTCGGCTTTATTGGTTTGATTCTGGTTGGCTCTGTATCGCCATAGTAGCTCCCTTTTTTTTTACAACAAACTTTTATTCCTTTAGATACCCAAGTAGGCTTTCTCCTATATGACATTTTTATTCGTTTGTACGGAAAACATAGAATTTAGAAAAGTAGAAATGATTCTATAAAATTATTGTAGGCTTCAATTACATTAAGTGTGGTAGTTTAGTAAGTATATTGTTCGTTAATCAGGCTTATTGGTAGTTTGATCCATTTTACATTATCGTTACTTGTTGTGAAATTACAGGTTGTTAAAAATGTATAGTTCCTCAACTCTCAAGTGGGAAATATCCGTCCGGTATGAATTGGTCAAAACCGTCATAGGCCGTAATATCCCATATATTGCCAACCTTTTTTAAATTTACGAAACTATGTGTCGAATACATTTTCTAAAAATGCAGAGGTGATCGAGATCTACATATCAAAATTCTGTATTTTTATTCTAGAATTGTAAGCTGATTCGACTTGTAAAGGCAAAATTGCACCATGTCGCACAGTTCGTTGTTTTAATTAAAAAGTAGACTTGATTTTAAACTTCAATAAAAGTTTTATTACTTCTGATTTTCAAAACAGGCCGTTGTATTTTTTTTCATATTCCAACTATCGTAAAATCATAATCCAGCAACTTACAATAATTGGCATGTGAAATAAGGGGTCTGGCCGTGATTTTTGACACCCCCCCACCCCCCTCAAATCACCTATCAAAGGGGATCAAAAATCACCTAAAATGTCCTTACGTGATTTATGAATGGTTCCTTAGTGGTAACGGAATGTTAACAGTACAGATATTGTGTTCTCTTTCGGGATCACTAGGTAGGTACTATGTGAATTATTTAACGTTAACTTTAAATGAGAATTACTCATTACTGGTCAATATTTTAAGAAAATTTATAATAACTTTTTTTTCAACACACCTGCTCGTAAAGTAGGTCTTATTACAGCGTATTTACACTGATAATGCAGAATATTACCCATGCCGTGCACGTGAGCATTGGTCATTACACTTCTCGTCTCCATTAAGCCTTCGCCTTCGGCTCAGGCTTAAAAACCGACTCGAGTGTAATGACCAACTTAGCACACTTGTATCATAATGTACTATTTTTCGGATTGCTGTCTTGATACAAGATAAGCAAATAAATTATGTTAATATTGTGCCATATTGTAATCTATCTATCTATACATACATATAATAAAGCTGAAGAGGGTCGAAAGTCTGAACATGGAAGATATTCGGAAAAAAATTGGCTAGGGATACTTAGAATCGATAACAGAACACGTTCCAACAGTTTTTAGAATTTTTGTCTGTTTGTCTGTTTGTCTGTTTATCTGTTTATCTGTTTGTCTGTTTATGTGACCGCGCATCACGTGAAAACGGCTGAACTGATTAAGATGAAATTTGGTATAAAGATAGTTTGTGTCCTAGGAAAGGACTTAGGGTAGTTTTTATCCTGGAAATCAACCCCTAAGAGGATGAAAGGGGGGGTGGAAATTTGTATTTGAAATTTTTGAAAGCTACTTAAACCGCTGCACCGATTTAGATGAAATTTGGTATATGATTAGTTTGAGTCCCGGAAAAGGTTAAAGGATAGGTTTCATCCCGAAAATCTTCTCTTTAGGGGGTACAATGGAGGGGGGGGGGGGGGGGGTGAAAAATTGGATGTAACCCATTTTGATGAAATTTGGTTAAGAGGTAGTTTAAGTTCTGGGGAAGGACATTGGATAGTTTTTATTCCGGAAATCTTTCCCTGAGGGGGTGAAATGGGGGGTGAAATTTTGGATGGACTCCGTTTAGATCAAATTTGGTGTAAATATAGTTTGAGTCCCGGAGGATGACAATGGATAGTTTGAATCCCGAAAATCATCCCCCAAGGGGATGAAAATGTGGATAAATCCCATTTAGTTCAAATTTGGTATAGAGATAGAAGGAGTCCCAGGGAAGGACAATGCATAGTTTTTATCCTAAATCATCTCCTGAGGGGGTGAAATGAGGGGTGAAAATTTGGATAGAACCGATTTAGATGAAATTTGGTATGGAGATAGTTCAGAGTCCTGGGGAAGGACTTAACATAATTTTAGTCCAGGCCCCGTAGCATGGATGGCGTTATCACGCGATAAGTGATAGGATAGAGCATCAGTCCCTGGCTGACACCGTTCGATAGAACGAGACGACGCGCTTATCCTATCACTTATCGCGTGATAAGGCCATCCATGCTACGGGGCCAGAAATCATCTCCTAAGGGGCTGAAATGGGGGTATGAAAATTTGGATGGAACCCATTTACGGTATAGCGAGTTGGAGTCTTGGGGAAGGACATAGCATAGTTTACTCCAGAAAATCATCCCATAAGGGGGTGTAATTGGGGGTGAAAATTTGTTTGTGACCCATTTTGATGAAATTTGGTTGAAATATAGTTTGAGTCCCGGAATATGACAACGGATAGTTTTAATCCCGAAAATCATCCTCTCAGGGATAAAATAGGGGGTGAAAATTTGGATAAACCCATTTGAATGAAATTTGGTAAATAGATAGAAGGAGTCCTAGGGAAGGACAATGCATAGTTTTTATCCCGAAAAATCATTTCCTGAGGTGGTGAAATGAGGTTTGAAGATTTGGATAGAACCCATTTAGATGAAATTTGGTATAGAGAGAGGTAGAGTCCTAGGAAAGAACATAGATTTTTTTTTATTCCGGAACACATAAAAGGAGGAAATCATCCCCTAAGCGGGTGAGAAATGGTGGATGAACATTTGGATTGAATCCATTTACGGTATAGCGATAGATAAGGAAGGACATAGGATAGTTTTATCCCGAAAATCATCCCCTAAGGGGGTGTAATTGGGGGTGGAAATTTGTTAGTGACACATTTTGATAAAATTTGGTTGAATGATAGTTTGAGTCCTGGAAAAGGACATATAATAGTTTCTATTCCAGAAACCATCCCCTCAGGGGGTGAAATGGGGGTGAAAATTTGGATGTAGCCCATTTAGATGATATTCGGTAAAGAGATAGTTTGAGTCCTGGACAATAACAACGGATAGTTTTTATCCTGAAAATCATCCTCTAAGGAGGTGAAATAGGGGGTAAAAATTTGGATGGAACCCATTTACGGTATAGCGGTAGTTGGGAGCCCTGGGGAATAGGAGCATCAGCATTACATAAGTAAATTGACGTTCCAAGGGTAAATGTACCTTATGGCGGCCTTTGTTTTGAAGATGTTTTCTAAAACGGGGTAAAAAAAACGTTTGATTATGGCTATTTTGAAAACTATTAGATGTAACATTTTGCTGAAGTATTTTTATTTTTAATATAAAATGTTTAAATTACAAGTCAGTTAATTTAATCCTACGGTTTAGTAGAAAAGGTCCTTACGGCCGTGTGATATGAAAATATGCAAAATAATACTGAAAAAAGCCTACATGCATCGATACCCTTTCCTTCATACAATCCATACTAATATTACAAATGCGAAAGTAACTCTGTCTGTCTGTTACCTTTTCATGCTTAAACCGCTGAACCGATTGAGATGAAATTTGGTATAGAGATACTTTGAATTCCGGGGCCTTCCCAAAGAGTCCTTACTAAAGATAGTTTTTATCTGGAAATTCATCACCTAAGGGGGTGAAAAGGGGGGAGAAAGTTACGATATAAACGAGTTGCGCGCGGACGAATCAATATGTTTTGTCTGTGATTGGTCATAAGGGCCCTTTTCCCAAATGTATGGGATTCAAATTGTGATTTTTACGTAACTTTAATCGTGTATAAATAAAAAAGTGTGACTTGTAGAATAATAATAAGACTTTTGTGATACTCCTGTAGATTTATTAAATATAATTTAGAACTTACTATACCAAATTTGTTATTGTTCTAGTGAAGATGTAACTGATAATAATTATCACATCTTAATTAAAATAAAGATATTTCGTTAACTATGTGATTTTATTTCTATCCTAAAATGCAAGTTCAATTAGTGTTCTACTATATACAATGGTTCAGATTACAAAATATTAAAGAAAAAGCCGAAAAAAATATTTTGATTAATTTCGTTCATATGAGCAATGCTCTTTCCAAAGGCTGTTTTTCAGGATCTGGAAGTCACATTAAAAAAAAACATGACTAAGTTCCAAAGAAAAACACATTGAGATACAAAATCAATCATAATCTATGTAACTTCCAATGGGAACATACTTAAAATTAGTTTCAAACTTCTTTTGACGATTTCTCAAAAATGCAATTTTAGCATGTGTAAATTTGATGTTTTTTTTTTAAAAAGGTATGGGACTTAGGGTCATGATTTTTTTTGTATTAGATAGCTTATTTAACGTAGATTTAGGATCTGTGCTTAACTCAATCAATACCTGCCATAAGGGCCCTATAGCATAGCCATGGACTGTCACATATCTTCTGTACGTGGGCGTGTACTAAGATTTTTTTTTTCGAAATTCAATTCTTAAGGGGGTGAAATAAGGGTTGAACCGGTGTATGGAAATCGTTCATTTGGAAAGTTATATACTTGAATCTTGGTATGAAGGTTTCTTACTAAAAAGCTAAACAAATGATATAGCGTTGTTATAAAAATTCATCCCCCAAGGGGGTTAAAAAAGAGTTGAAAGTTTGTACGGGAAACATGTCGTTTTTAAAGTAAGACGTTTAAAACTTCGGTCATAAGCTCCTAATGTACAGTCAAAAACATTGATAAGGGCATTCTTTCTATTTCAACCCTTGAAGGGTTAAGGTGTGGGTTGAAAGTTCACATAAGTAATATGTGATTTTTAATGATAACCTGTGGCTAGAAACGTATAAGCACGACAGCAGGTTTCTTTTTAACCGACTTCAAAAAAGGAGGGGGTTATATGTTCCACTGTATGTTATTTTTTTATGTATGTTCGCCGATTTCTCCGTTAATTGTGGAGCGATTTCCAAAATTATTTTTTTAATCGAAAGAGTATACTCCTGAGGTGATCTCATTGTCACCAAGTCCCCAGTGTCCCAGGGAAATTGAGGGCAACCCCCAAATTTACAAATCTCGAGCCCAATGTTTGAAAGAAATCGGCGAACATTTCAGAGGTTATTCTATGTCTAGGTGGGCAGTAAACTGAGGAGAACGCGATAGTACCAGAGCGGTCTTCAATTTTTATGGACGTCGCTTGGAGATGCGATGTGGAGAAGGGCTCTAAGATTGAGTGCTTCAGATTTGCTCTGATGGCCAGGGACGTTCCAGCGTGCGCTCTTCCATCGGGGTGAGGTGTCGTATAGATGTTGTAGTCTTTGATGCTAAAGTTACTTCTCGCAGTAGCATGTGATTCTGATATTAACACTATGTCCAGTTTGTTGATCAATATGATGGATTCTAGCTCATGTATGTTGGGCGCTAAGCCATTCATGTTCCAGGTTGCCACTCTTAGGGCCGCCATTTAAGCCAGCTTGTTTATTACTGTTGTCAACAGTCCCATCAGGGTACTGATTTGTTGGAGGAGTTGGTCAATTTTTTCATTTTGTTTCACTAGAAGCGTTTCCAGTGAGCTTTGTTGAGTGGTATTCGTATTTTCCAGCATTGGGTTGTGAGTGTTTTCTGCAGTTATGTTTGCATATGTTTGTTGAGAGTGATGTTGCAGGTTTGATCGAGTTCGGTCTCTCGCTTGTTTTCCTGGTGCTTGTGTTGTCGAAACTTTTGCATCATTTTCCTGTGTAATTTCCGTTTTGCTGCGGTTCAGCTTTCTAGAGGCTATTTCTTTATACACCTGGCAGCCTTTGTAGTTGGCAGGATGATCGCAGAGGCAGAGAGCGCATTTTGCGGGTGAATTCCTGTCCTTCTTCGGGCAATCGGAACTTTTGTGTCCTTCGCCACATTTGACACACCTGTATGGTCTCATGCAGTTATTTTTTGAGTGGCCTAATTGTTGACATCTATGGCATTGCACTATAGCTTTCCTTTTGTGTGGGTCTTCGATCTTAACTACCTGGTGGTAGATATACTTAATGTCCTTCACTAGTTTATTGTTGCTATTTGGTTCTAGATTGACAAAGAAGGTTGATGTTGGTTTTTTGTCCGGACCATAGCGGGAGTTGATTATTTCGCCTTGCACTTTGTTGCCAATTTTTTCAATTTCTTGAGTGATGCTTTCATGTGGAGTGGTGTGGTGAAGATTCCTTATGACAATCCGGTAGGGTTTCGCTTCTTTCCTAGTAAATGTGTGTCCAATTAATCCTTTTTGTCTAATGAGACTGATTACCTCTTTGTAGCTATCTGCTGTGTCTACCATAACACGAAGGTTGTTCTTGTTTACTATTTTGTACTTGAAGTTAGCGGAGCTGATGACGGATTCAAGAAGTTTTGTGAGTTCATTTAGATCCTCTATTCCATAGAGTATGATTGGTGGAGGTCTATAGGTTGGAAGAGGCCGGCTGCTAATGTCTTCCGTGACATCTGCTGGGAGATCACTGAAACGATTTTGTGTGGGGATAGTTTCTTGCGATGGAGATCGCTGTGACACTTTCCTTTTCTTCGACGATGGCGCGCGCTGCCACGGCGGGTGTTGTTGGTTTGTGTCGGACGATTGCAAGTCTGTCGGATTTGGAGAATTATCTGAGGGTTTCGAAGAGGTAGATGGGGTGAATGCAGTGGATGGATTCTGCGATACAGGCGGCAGCTCACCCAGCAAGCTGGATCTCTGTTTGTCAAAGAGCCTGGGGAGAAGGGCTTGATGCGTCGATACGGTTTTGTTTGTTTTATTGTTTTCATTATTTGTTTCCATTTTTGTTCCCACGAGTACGGGTCGAAATAAGGTAGTCGCTTACTGGTTACGCCCATCCCATGTAAGAAGGCACAATACAACGATGTTAGCCTGGTTCATCGAGGTTGGTGTACGAAACTGGATGCCCTCCAGCCATTCATCCTTTTGGCACAGTCCTCACCGTAGGATTGGGGTGATTTATTATTGAGGTTGTCTTCCTCGTGGTTCAGGTGATTAAGCCAAAACCCCCAGCCTCGTGAGACATGACCACGAGGTACCGGGTTGTTGAGGTCATTTCCTACCTTCAACTACCAAGCTAGTTAGGCTCGTAAGATCGGGTTATTTAACCGCCGCCCAAGACTCGGCGTTGTTGCTCGTTTTGCACCACCCGGGGGACACGTGTAGGGTGGGCCTTAGGTAAGGTGGTAAATCCTACGGACGCGAGCAAGTTACGTCCCCCTAATGTGTAGAATACGAAAGATTTTTTAAATGTAGGTATATCTTAAGGGGACGTAGGTTCGTGGTCTTCTCTCCCTCTCACTGAGCATAAGCGTGAGCGAGATGGAAGTGCGTGTTTGGAAGCGCGGATATCATGTTTTTTAATTTTATTTCTTTGTGCGTTTTATTTATAAAAAAAGTAATAGCTGATTTCCCTCAAACATGACATTGCCGATTTTTAGAACCAACTGTTATATGTTTAGCTGTTGTGCATAATTTGTTACGATTTTTTTAAGTGTATTTTAGACCTATGTTTGTGATTTTTTTCTATCGAGCGAAAGTCAAAAACTCAGGATTCGAATAGCTAATTTCCCTCGAGAAAGGCCTCAAAATTGCTAATTTAATTTAGGGCAGCCGTATTATAATCCAAATAAGAGCTTCGGTTTTTTAAAAATCGGTTTTCGGAGCTCACGTCGCCTTAAGGGTAATATATCCACTTATAATAAATCTCTATATAAAAAAAAGAATCAGCCAATTTGAAACTAAGCTTTGTTTGTCACGAATGTTCTCTGCATCTCATGAACGGGAAAATATGAAACATTTTTTATAGGTACATTATTATTCTAGCTGAAACTTAGGATAGTTTTTATCCGACTGAGACAATTAATTAATTTTCCGAAATATACAACTTCATTCGGTTTTTCATTTATTTTATTGAAATCAAACGCTGCTACAACTGTCAGCTGTGAGAAACGACAAAATGGCGGAATTGTTTTGCCTTTCACGTCTTATTAATAATTTTTTCTACTCCTGTACCGTTATCTGTCATTTATATAGGCTGTAGCTCAAATACAATGACACCACTAATAAGTCTTCGAAAAACTCTATGCTCTATGGCCCAAAAACGCACTGTTTAGCGTACTTTTTTGGTTCATACATTTTTCATAAAAGCACTGTTTGACTTTTTTTTAAATCGGCCGCTATATTGCAGTGGTGCCAACTTCATAAACAAATATTTCGAAATAAAAGTATTTATTTACGATTTAACATTTGTATATTATAATTATTTACTACAATAATAATAAATCATCATCTATATTGTGTGTTAAATTACATGTTTTATAAATTCTTGGTATTATTCATAAAAATAAACAGTTCGAATTCGGTCCGGGTCCGGATTCGGTTTGGTTCGGATGGCAATTGCAAACAAATTAAAAATAAATCAAACCATAAGCAAGAGCTGTCACATTTCCGATTTCCCACCAAAATACAGTTCAAAGTGAAAAGACGAAAGATGATAAACTATTAGTACTAAACTATTAAGATTTTATTCGTGTTTGTGAAGACAAAGGTGTACGTTCCTTATAAAATGGTTGAAGAAATTAATAACTGCACTCCTGAAGAAATTGCGTGAGTAGCAAAAGTACGAATAGAAAACTTGCTGCCTGAAAAGTTTAACTATTCTGTAGTCTGCTATTTATTTAAAAATCGTCGTAGAAAAAGTATTGTATGCAACGGTGTATAACTGGTCTAAAAACGCTCGTGGCGTCTTTAATTGCGCAACCCACGCCACTCGCCTTTTAAGACCCTTCTTATACAACAGTTGCATAAAATACTATAATTCCCGTCTAGGATATACCTTTAAGAGACACATGCCAAAAAATAAAATATAAATAAATATTCGATTCTGATATGAGAACTTATATCCGCAAATGTCGTATTAAGGCGATATTTCAATAAATGTGTCATTAAATTCGAACAATATAAATAACACGAATTTGTTTTTTTTTAATGGCAATGGCACGCGCTCTTTGCGCATTCTGTCAAAGTACCTGCGGCGCTACCACGAAGACCGAAACTCGAAGTTCTTATATCTGCATCCCTGTCAGTCGAGTATAGTTAGTGCGATAGAGATGCCCGAATATTTTCGAATTGCGAAGTTAGTGGTTATTAGCTCAAGAATCGAGAATAGGGGTGTAGACTCTAAATAAAATAACCATAACGTAGTATTTTCTTTTAAAATGTAGTCAAATGGAAAAAAAAACAACGCAAGAGGTTATATAGGTAATCACTAAGTTATAAGTATCCAAAGTTTTCAGAGGGGGGGTATGTCCCTTTTCCGTAAAACGCACCTTCATATGAAACGATTGTTTTTTACTATGACGCTCGAGGATCTTAAAGTAACGGTCCGCGATCGTTTTCTCACTCTAAAAAGCGACATTAAAACGGTTGTAGCTTCATAATTTTTTGAGATATTTGAATGGGATTTTCGTCATTAGGCATATTTTCTTGCCTTCTTTCTTTTGAAATAATAATAAATTTTGAGTCTACACCCCTATTTCGAAGACAAGCGAAAGACCCAGCACGGCTATCACAAGACGGCGCGCGAGCTCTCTCGATTTTTCTCGCACTATCCGTCTCTCTCTTATTAGAACACTTAGAAAGAGAGGTATAGAGCGAGAAAAATCGAGAGAGCTCGCGGGCCGTCTTGTGATACCCGTGCAGGAAAGAGTAATCTATCTATACATATAATAAAGCTGAAGAGGGTCGAAAGTCTGTACATGGAAGATATTAGAAAAATAATTGGCTAGGGATACTTAAAATCGATAACAGAACACGTTCCAACAGTTTTTAGAATTTTTGTCTGTTTGTCTGTTTGTCTGTTTATCTGTTTATCTGTTTATCTGTTTATCTGTTTATCTGTTTTTCTGTTTATCTGTTTGTCTGTTTATGTGACCGCGCATCACGTGAAAACGGCTTAACCGATTTAGATGAAATTTGGTATAGAGATAGTTTGAGTCCTGGGGAAGGACATAGGGTAGTTTTTATCCCGAAAATAAACCCCTAAGGGGATGAAATGGGGGGTGGAAGTTTGTATCTTAAACCGCTGCACCGATTTGGATGAAATTTGGTATATAAATAGTTCGAGTCCCGGGGAAGGTCAAAGGATAGGTTTTATCCCGGAAATCTTCCCCTAAGGGGGTAAAACGTGGGGGTGAAAATTTGGATGTAACCCATTTTGATAAAATTTGGGTTAGAGTTAGTTTAAGTCCCGGAGAATGACAACGGATACTTTGAATCCCGAAAATCATCTCCTAAGGGGATGAAATAGGGGTGAAAATGTGGATAAATCCCATTTAGTTAAAAATTGGTAAAGAGATAGGAGTCCCAGGGAAGGACAATGCATAGTTTTTATCCTGAAAAATCATCTCCTGAGGGGGTGAAATGAGGAGTGAAAATTTGGATAGAACCCATTTAGATGAAATTTGGTATGGAGATAGTTAGTCCTGGGGAAGGACCTAAAATAATTTTTAGTCCAGAAATCATCTCCTAAGGGGGTGAAATGGGGGATGAAAATTTGGATGGAACCCATTTACGGTATAGCGAGTTGGAGTTCTGGGGAAGCACATAGGATAGTTTTATCCCGAAAATCATCCCTAAAGGGATGAAAATTTGGATGTGATGTGACATTTTTAAATGAAATTTAGTTAATTTAATTTAATTCAAATTATTTATTTCAGACTAAGTCCATATCATGTTAGTAACAATAAAAACTTATAAAACTTAAGTTAACAGTTAAGAGATAGTTTGAGTGCTGGGAAATGACATATGATAATTTTTGTTTTTGAATTCATCCCTTAAGGGGGTGAAATGGGGGGTGAAAATTTGGATGGAATTTGGTACAGAGATGGTTTGAGTCCTGGGCAAGGACATAGCGTAGTTTTAATTCCGGAAATCATCATCTAAGCCTTAGAGGATGATTGAATATAAACCACCATTTCACCCCCTTAGAGACTAAGGGGGTGAAATGGTGGTTTAAATTTGGATGGAACCCATTAGGATGAAATTTGGTGCCTATAGAGATAGTTTTACTCGCGTAGAAGAACAACAAATAGCTTTTGTCCCGAAAAAAATCCTCCAAGGGCATAAAATAGGGGGTGAAAATTTGGATGTACCCTATTTGGATGAAATTTGGTATAGAGATAGTTTGGGGGTCCGAAAAAGGATAATGCATAGTTTATGGAACTCATTTAGTTGAAATCTGGTTAAGAGATAATTTGAGTCCTGGGAAAGGACATCTGATAGTTTTATTCTGGATATCATTACCTAAGGGGGTGAAATGGGGGTGAAAATTTTGTATAGCGATAGCTGGGAGTCCTGGGGAAGGACAAAGGATAGTTTTATCCCGAAAATCCTCCCCTAAGGGGTGAAAATTTGGATGTGAGTGACTCATTTAGATGAAATTTGGTTAACAGATAGTTTGAGTTCCGGAAAAGGACATAGGATAGTTTTTATCCCGGAAATGATCTCTTAAGGGGTTGAAATGGGGGTTGAATATTTGTATGAAGCTACTATACAACCCATTTAGATAAAACTTTGTATAGAGGTAGTTAGTAGGCGCGGCGTTGGTAGGCACAAGGTAGACTGATGACCTGGTAAAGGTCGCGGGAGTCCGCTGGATGCGGGTGGCGCAGGATTGGTCACTTTGGAACTCTTTGGGGGAGGCCTATGTCCAGCAGTGGACGTCTTTCGGCTGATATGATGATGATGATAAATGATAATAATGATAAAGATAGTTTGAGTCTCGGGTAAGGACATATGATAGTTTTTATATCGGAAATCTACCCCTAAAAGGGAAATGGAGGGTGAAAGTTTGTATCGAGCTACGATATAAACGAGTTCTACGCGGACGAAGTCGCGGGCAAAAGCTAGTCTTCTATATATTTAAATGCCTATGTCCTGACTGACTTATTCACTGACTCATCAACGCACAGCCGAAACTACTAATCTTAGAGAGTTGATTGTTGGACAGTAGGTTGCTTTTATAACTTATTCGTTTTTTTATTCGTTTGAATGGCGAGCTACTTAATAGGGTTTATTCATTTAAATATCTTGGGCACTTGGTCACCGATGATCTGCGTGACGATGCGGATATCGAACGCGAGCGTAGGGCATTGGCCGTCAGGGCCAACATGATAGCCCGGAGGTTCAGCAGGTGTACAGCGCAAGTTAAAGTAACACTTTTTCGAGCGTACTGTAATGCGCTGTACGCCTGTAGCCTGTGGACGAGGTACACGCAGCGTGCTATTAATGCCATGCGTGTACAATATAACGACGCCTTCAGGGTATTGTTGCGGCTGCCGCGATACTGTAGCGCGTCGGGCATGTTCGCCGACGCGCATGTGGATGGATTCCACGCCACGCTGCGCAAGCGCTGCGCCGCGACGCTCCGCAGAGTGCGCACCAGCCGCCACGGTCTCCTGGCTGTCGTGGCAGAGAGATGGGACAGCGCCCTAATCAGGCACTGGACCTCTCAGCACTTAAGTTTAGGTACTAACATAGTTATTTAAGTTTATTGTAATACTAACACCAAACATCTATGGATTATTTTGTCCGAAATAAATGCTTTTTATTTTTATTTATTTACTAGCTGTTGCCCGCGACTTCGTCCGCGTAGAACTTTTTATCGTCTTAGAAAATGATTTCTCTCGATACAAAATTTGAACCCTCTTTTAGGGGATAATTAAAAAAAAAGTTGATGTTCATTTTCTAGTTTGTGAACAAACAGTCTAAAACCAAAGTTAAAAATCTCATACTTTAAAAATGCCTTGAAATACTCAAACTTTGAACCAATTTTAACACTCTTAGGGGATGAATTTGGAAAAACTCTGAAATCAGTTTTGTAGTCTTTTAACGTACAGAATAAGACCGAAGTTAAAAATCTCTTACTCACACTTTAAAATTTTATTGCTCGCCATTTAAAAGTTGAACCCCCTTTTAAACCCCCTTAGAGGTTGAATTTTTCTAATCGCTGAAAAAACTTTTTTCGTAAACTTTTAAGTCTCTAGCTCAAAAAAAGTGTTGCCCATACAAAGCTTTCTTAACTCCCTTAGGGGTGGAATTTTCTGAAACTCTGAAAGTACTTTATTATTAATTTTAATAAGTAACATTAAGGGTAGCCAGTGTTGTGTGGGAAAAACTTTTTTTTTTACTAGACTTAAAACTATTCATTTAAGTCTAGTAAAAAAAAAAGTTTTTCCCACACAACACTGGCTACCCTTCTTAAGGATCTTAAGGATCCCCTTAGGGATGGAGTTTTCTAAAACGCTGAAAGTTCTTTTTTAGTATTCTAATAAGTAATCTTTTTGCAAAGTTTTAAGTCTAACTCAAAAAAAAGTGTTGCCCATGCAAAGCTTGCTCTCCTTTTTAACCCTATTAGGGGTGGAATTTTCTAAAACGATTTGTGTTCTTTTTTTGTATTTTAATAAGTAATCTTTCTACAAAGTTTCAAATCTCTAACTCAAAAACATAAACTTTCCCTGATAAAAACTTTGCACCCCTTTTTATCCCCCTTAGGGATAGTTTTTTTCAAAACGCTTAGTCTTTTTTTTTGTATTTTTATAAGTAATCTTTCTACAAAGTTTTAAGTGTCTAGCTAAGAAAAAGTGTTCCCCATACAAACCTTGCACCCTTTTTTAACCCCCTTAGGGAATGATTTTTGTAAAACGCCGAGAGTAGTATTTTTCATGTTCTAATAAGTAATTTTTCGTCAAAATTTTAAGTCTCTATTAAAAAAAAATATGTTTTTCCTATACAAACTTTGCACCCTATTTTACCCCCTTAGGGGTGAAATTTTCCAAAACGCTGGAAGTACTTTATTTGTATTTAAATAATCTTTCTACAAAGTTTTAGGACTCTAGCTAAAAAAAATAGTTTCCCACATACAAACTTTGCACCCCTATTTTAGCCCCCTATTTTTAGGGGTAGAATTTTCTAAAACGCTGAAAGTACTCAATTTGTATTCTGATGACTAATCTTTCTACAAAGTTTTAAGTCTCTATTTAAAAAAAATATTGTTTCCCCCATACAAAATTTGCACCCCTATTTTACCCCCTTAGGGGTAGATTTTTTTAAAACACTGAATCTAGGTACTTTATTTGTATTCTAATGAATAATTTCTCTACAAAGTTTTAAGTCTCTATTTAAAAAAAAGTAGTTTTTCCCATACAAACTTTGCACTCTATTTTACCCCTTTAGGGGTGGAATTTTCCAAAACGCTGAAAGTGTTTCATTTGTATTCTAATAACTAATTTTTCTACAAAGTTTAAGTCTATAGCTCAAAAAAAAAAGGTTCTCCCATACAAACTTTGCACCCCCATTTTACCCCCTTAGGGGTAGAATTTTCAAAAATCCCTTTTTATCCCTAGCCCACGTTATAAAAGCAACATACTGTGCAAAAATCAACTCTCTAAGATTAGTAGTTTCGGCTGTGCGTTGATGAGTGAGTGAGTGAGTGAATAAGTCAGTCAGGACATAGGCATTTATTATGTATAAATAGATAGAAGATAATGAAACTCCCATTCAAATATCTCAAAAAATTATGAAGCTACATCCGTTTTAATGTCGCTTGTTAGAGTGAGAAAACGATGAGGGACTGTGACGTCAATATACTCGAGCGTCATAGTAAAAAACAATCGTTTCATATGAAGGTGCGTTTTGCGGAAAAGGGACAGAACATACCCCCTCTTAAAACTTTGGACTCTTATAACTTAATCATTACCTATATAACCTCTTGCTTTGTTTTTTTCTCCATTTGACTTTATTTATTTTAAATTCTTTTTCGAGAAAATACATTATGATTATTTACCATATTTTCGATTCCTGAGCTATAACCACGAACTTCGGAATTCGAAAATATTCGGGTATCTCTATCTCTATCGCACTAACCATACTCGAGTGACAGGGATGCAAATATATGAACATTGAGTATCGGTTTTCGTGGTAGCGCCGCAGGTACTTTGGCTGAATGCGCCGAGCGCGTGCCATTGTAATTAAAAAAAAACAAATTCGTGTTAATTATATTGTTCAAATTTGTTGATTTCATTTATTGAAATTACGACATAAAACGACATTTGCGCATATAAGTTCTCATATCAGAATCGAATATTTTTTTATGGTTTATATTTTAGCATTTGTCTCGTAAAGGTCTATCGTAGACGGGATTTAAATTATTAATAAGTGAAAGGCAAAGCAATTCCGCCATTTTGACGAAAATTTGACGGTTCTTATAGCTGACAGTTGGAGCAGCGTTTGATTTCAATAAAAATAAATGAAAAATTAAATGAAGTCGTATATTTCGGAAAATTAATTAACTGTCGCAGTCGGATAAAAACTATCCTAAGTTGCAGCTAGAATAATAATGTACCTATATAAAATGTTTCATATTTTTCCGTTCATGGGATGCTGAGAACATTCGAACCGCGCAAAGCTTAGTTTCAAACTGGCTGATTCTTTTTTTAATTTAGAGATTTATTATAAGTGGAGATAACGTGGGCTAAGGATAAGAAGGGATTTTTGAAAATTCCATCCCTAAGGGGGTAAAATAGGGGTGCAAAGTTTGTATGGGAGAACCTTTTTTTTTTGAGCTAGAAACTTAAAATTTTGTAGAAAAATTAATTATTACAATACAAATAAAGTCCTTTCAGCGTTTTGGAAAATTTTACCCCTAAAGGGGTAAAATAGGGGTGTGAAGTTTGTATAGGGGAAACAATATATATTTTTTTAAATTGAGACTTAAAACTTTGTAGAAAAATTAGTCATTAGAATATAAATAAAGTACTTTCAGCGTTTTAGAAAATTCTACCCCTAAGGGGGTAAAATAGGGGTGCAAAATTTGTATGTGGGAAACTACTTTTTTTTGAAATAGAGACTTAAAACTTTGTAGAAAGATTACTTATAAAAATACAACAAAAGTACTTTCAGCGTTTGGAAAAACCATCCCTAAGGGGGATAAAAAGGGATGCAAAGTTTTTATGAGGGAAAGTTTATTTTTTGAGTTAGAGACTTGAAACTTTATAGTAAGATTACTTATTTTAAATACAAAAAAAGATCATAAAGCGTTTTAGAAATTTCTACCCCTAAGGGGGTTAAAAAGGGGAGCCAGTGTTGTGTAGGAAATACTTTCTTTTGAACTAGACTTAAAACTATTAGAAAGATTACTTATTAAAATAAAAAAAGTATTTTCAGAGTTTTAGAAAATTCCACCCCTAAGGTGGTTAAGAAGGGGGCAAGCGTTGTATGGGCAACACATTTTTTGAGCAAGAGACTTAAAAGTTAGTAGTAAAAATACTTACTACAATACGAAATAATACTTTCAGCGAATAAAAAAATTCAACCCCTAAGGGGGTTTAAAAGTGGGTTCAAATTTTAAATGGAGAGCAAGAAAATTTTAAAGTGTGAGTAAGAGATTTGTTACTTCGGTCTTATTTTGTACGTTAAAAGACTACAAAACTAATTTCAGAGTTTTTCCAAATTCATCCCCTAAGAGTGTTAAAAGGGGGTTCAAAGTTTGTCTATTTCAAGACATTTTTAAAGTATGAGATTTTTAACTTTGGTTTTAGACTGTTTGTTCACAAACTAGAAAATGAACATCAACGTTTTTTTTTAATTTATTTCCTAAAAGAGGGTTCAAAGTTTGTATTGAGAGAAATCATTTTCTAAGACGATAAAATGTTCTACGCGGACGAAGTCGCGGGCAACAGCTAGTTACTAATAAATTGTCTTGATTTGAAATACTTGTGTGCCTAATGACAATGCATAGTAATACGATGGAAATATTCCGTACAACCTATATATAAATGTTTACAAACAAATTATTGGTTGATTGTTTGAAGGAAATCAAATTGCGATTAGATCGTCGTATGGAAAAGTTCATAGAGACTGTTAAGGGTTAAAAGGGGTGTTTGTCAGTCAGTGGAGCACAGTACCTTAAGCTGCTGGAATGCCGCGATCCTCTCGGGATAAACAAGTAGGTAGGGGTCCCGCGGGCACACGGGAACAGTCCCGATCCGGGTCACACACTTGGGATCACCAGCTGCACAGCATTCAGGTGTTGGCACTCACAATATTGTTTGTTTTCAACAGTTTCGCACTATTTAATGAAGCGCGTCGCGGGCATGCGTGTCGCACCACTCGTAGGTCAGTACTAATGTCATATTAGGTGAGGGTAATTAAGCGGCCGTTAGGATAGCGGTAGGGATGGAATAAAATGCATGAACATCGCCCCCGCCCTAAACATAAATTAAATGTTTAGGAAAACGAGTCAAACTTAATTTATAGGTAGTCTTACAAGCTTAGTCAAGGGTCGTTTTAGTACTGTGGTGGGAGTTTGAACATCGACCACACGGATAACACCGTCTTGCCCAGGATAAAGTCTGATGATACGGCCCCGTCTCCATTCTAGGGGAGGAGCGTTATCCTCCTTCAAAATAACTAGTTCCCCTATGGACGGCGGCTCCATAGGGGCAGTCCACTTGTTACGAGCTTGCAATGTAGCAAGGTATTCGGAATGCCATCGAGACCAGAAATGTTGAGTTATCTGTTGTAATACTTGAAAACGAGTTAATCGATGCATTTTGACGTCTTTAAATGGATATTCAGGTACGGCTGTTAATGGTTGACCTATTAAGAAATGTCCAGGTGTAAGGGTTTCAAAGTCATTTGGGTCTTTAGAAATAGGGCAAAGAGGTCGGGAGTTCAGAACCGCTTCGATTTTAGTCATCACAGTAGTGAGTTCCTCAAATGTAAGAGGGGTATCGCCAATAACACGCTTCAAGTGAGTTTTCGCAGATTTCACGGCAGCCTCAAACAAACCACCCCAGTGAGGGCACGATGGAGGGCTAAATAACCAATTAACATGGCGTTTTGAAAGTTCATGACCTATTTCTACCTGGTTCTCAGACAGGAATTTTTGTAAATCTTTAAGGTGGTTATTCGCGCCAATATAATTTCTCCCATTATCAGAACGAACCAGATCTGGATAGCCACGACGGGAGACAAAACGGGTGAACGTAGCAATAAAGGCCTCGGTGGTTAAATCAGACACGATCTCCAGGTGTACGGCCTTTGTGGATAGGCAGATAAATACGCACAGGTAGGATTTAACAAGGGTTCGATTTCGATGACGTTGTATCTTGGTAAGAAAGGGTCCAGCAAAGTCCGTTCCTACCGCTAAAAGGTCGGGAAGCCGTTACCCTGTCTGTAGGTAGATCACCCATAGGTGGTTGGGCTGTACCAGCCTTAAGGCGATAGCAGGGAAGGCAATGAAAAATTATATTCTTAATGGCACGGGGTGCGGCTATGATCCAGAATTGACGATTTAATATTCCCTGTAACGTGCCAGCAGTGGCGTGGGAATTTTCACGATGGTAGTGAGATATTATCAAATTAACCAGTGGGCCATTTTTAGGTAATAATAGTGGATGTCGGGACTCAAAAGGTAAATCCGAATTACATAATCGCCCTCCAACTCGAATAAGCCCTGCTTCATCCAAAAAGGGATTAAGGCGTCTGAGCGAAGATTGTAATTGTTTCTTTTGTCGGAGCCGCTCTATTTCATCCGAAAAGGATAGAGTCTGTGTTAATTTGACGAGGTAACTAAGAGTCTCGGCCCGCTCTTGAGGTGTCAGAAAAGGCGAGTATATTTTTGATTTAGGGTCACGTATATTAGTGATGAATCGTCGTATGAACCCAGTTACTCCAATCAATTTATTAAGGGAGCTATAACGCTCCATTAGAAACGATGGATCTAGCAAAGAGTCAGGAGCACCAGTTGCCAATAAGCATTTAAGTCCAGGCAATTCATTTTGAAATTCAGTTTCATGAGGAGGCCATGAATGTGGGTCCTGTTCAAGCCAGGGTGGCGACCACCATAAGATTTTGTCCATAAGAGCAGTCGCGTTCAACCCTCGCGAAGCACAATCAGCAGGGTTCAGCTCTCCAGGAATGTGGCGCCAAATGGTGGGCGTGGAGGAATTATTTATTTGAGACACCCTATTGGCTTCGAATGTTTGGAGACAATGAGGCGGAGTACGGATCCAAGCCAAGACAATTTTGCTGTCCGTCCAGGTATATATTGCATGCAGCACCAATGCTCTCTGTAGACAGGGAGCAACGTGCTGCACTAATTTTGAAAGGAGCAGCGCTCCTTGTAATTCCATCTTGGGAATCGTGAGTCGCGTCCGAACAGGGGCAACTTTACTTTTTGACATCAATAAGTGAACGGAGCAAAGGTTTGATAAATGTTGAATCCTTAGATAAATAACAGCCGCGTAACCCGCCTCCGAAGCGTCGCAAAATCCGTGTAAGGAATAAGACAGAGCGTCTGAAGGAATAATGTGTCGTGGTATGGACACCTGGCTTATATTCGTAAGATCCTGAGTAAATGCATTCCACTCATAAGAGAGTTCGGTTGAGAGCTCATCGTCCCAATTCAGCCCAGAGAGCCAAAGACGTTGAATAAAGATCTTGGCCTTGAAAATTACGGGGGCTATCCAACCGCATGGATCGTACATACGCGCAATCAGGGAAAGTACCTTGCGTTTGGTCACTGGGTGGTCAGGATCAAAGGCATATCGGTATGTAAAGGAATCGTTAGAAGGGTCATATTGCACGCCTAATACTGCTATAGTTTGGGGGTTTTCAGGATCGTAAAAGGAATGGGGGCTGTTGTAGGTGTTCTGGGGGCAAATCTTCCAAAACCTCGGGTTTGTTGCTGATCCACTTTTTCAGCTCATATCCGCCTGTAGCCATCAGCTGTACTAATTGGCGCTTCAACAAGCAAGCCTGCGAAACTGATTCGGCACCTGTCAAACAATCATCTACGTACATATCATTTTCAACGGCCGCTGCAGCTTCAGGAAAGTTGGCCTTCTCTTGCGCTGCCAATTCTAAAAGTGCGCGCATTGCAACGTAAGCACTTGACCGTAGGCCGTACGTGATAGTGTTTAGCTCATAAGTGAGAAGAGGATCTGATGGAGATTCCCGCCAGAGAATCAACTGGAATCGGCGATCTTCGGGTGCGACCCAAGTCATGCGGAACATCATGCAAATATCGGCGATAAACACTACGGGGTGTCGTCGAAAATTTAGCAAGATAAGGCTGATGTCCTTCTGTAATTTGGGCCCAGCATGTAGGCATTGGTTAAGAGAGGCGCCTGAGGAAGTCACACAGCTACCATCAAAAACTGCTTTTAATTTTGAAATATCGCCCAATTTTTTGAATATTCCATGGTGAGGAATAAAATAATGTTCAGCGGTAAAAGGGTCAAATGATGACACAGTCATGTGATTCAAGGTGATGTAATCCCGCATAAAGTTTATATATTTTTCTCGAAATTCGGAATTGCTCTGCATGCGCTTTTCCAAGTTCAGAAATCGCTTCAAGGCTACGGTTCGTGATTCTCCAAGAGTAGGTCGATCTAGCAAGAAAGGAAGTTTTACTTGAAATTTACCGTCAGCTACCCGTAATGTAGTGTTATTAAAAAAGGTCTCACATTCACTATCCAAAGGATTTGGGGGAGGTAGTTCAGGTGTCTCCTCAATTTTCCAAAACCGTTCTACAATGTGAGAAAGAGAGACTCCGGTCATGGGCGAACGATGTTCATCAACTTTACAATGAACACCACCAGAAAGTATGAATCCAAAAATGGTAGAAAAGGCAGTTAATTGACAGGAAGGTAATGAGTACTTTTCCGCATTGAAAATTGCTCCAAACACGTCAGCTCCAAGGAGAACATCTATTGCTCCCGGGACGTGAAAAGTGGGGTCAGCTAGGCAAAGATCTGATGTCTGTTTAACAACAGTTGTAGGCAGGCAAAGCTCTGGGTGATGACCGGTAATTACGTCTACTACCATAGCTTGGGTCGTGATAAGGGGATGAGACTTCCCAATAGGCTTAAAGGCCATTAACACGTTACCGTGGGAGGTCATTGTCTGCACATCGCCAATACCTCGTACAGGGGCACACGAAGGGTTCACAGGAAGGTTCAAACTGTGTACAGCCATTTCAGACGTGAGAAGGCAGCCCTGGGCACCGGTATCGCATAAGGCTCGGGCTTCAACAAAATATCCACTGCGTGTTCTAACATGGATAAGGGCAGTAGGGAGCAGAATCAAAGCATTATTGGGCTTGGCCGCAGGAAGATGGGGGCTGAACGGTATGTGGGGTACGTCTAGTTATTGTGGAGTAGTGCGGTCTTGGGAACGAGGCCTAATCATATCTCTATAACTGGGCTTACCTCCACGTTCTACTTGAGATGGCGCAGGGGAATAATCTCGGCGTGCTGGAGGTGGAGATCGATAACGACGACTTTCACGCGTGGGGGTTGGAGACCGCCTGGCAGAGGAATACGTCGTACCGTTCGTACGGGGTGGCTGTGGAGACTTATGGGGCGCATTAGAGCGATAGAAGACGCCCCCGCCCTTGCCGGGTGAAGGCGAACGTGAGTTCCGGAATGTCCCGTCATGGAATGAGACGGATGGCTGGTTGCGAAGCTCAGGGTATGTCGCACTACGGGGATCATTAAAACACAACAAAGTGTGATGGGTAGTACGATGGCATGTACCACAACGATAATCACGTTGACAGTAGGCAATGGAATGTTTGTCTAGGCACCTGTAGCATAACCTTGCCTCCTTTACAAATGACGCACGATCCCGCGGTGGCAAATGTCGGAAATCGGGGCACTCGCGCAAATAATGCGAATCACTGGAGCATAGGTAACACAAGCGAATAGAGTGGGCAGGTGCGGTTGAAGGGACCGTGGTTGTGTAAGTACGGGTATGCCTAGGGTAAGTATTAATAACAGGGGAACGTTGTCGCGGTCTATTCGATGACGAAGGCAAAGCATCAACCAGTGAAGCGTTTCCAACATTGTCATGATGACGACACTCGTCTTCCAAAAAAGTCAACAGTTGACTAAACTCCGGAAGACCGTCGCGGTCCCCATACCGGCGTTCAAACCGTGACCTCAGGTCACTGGGCAGTTTAGTTAGGCATATATGTACTAACATGTAAGACCACTGGGCCACAGGCAGTTTAAGTCTTTCGAGACCTCTATAGGCAGTGAACATTGGGTTGAGAAAGGTAGCACGAAGACCTGTTAGTTTCGAGTTGAGCTCAGGCAAGGTCAAAATTTGAATTATATAATTGTCTGCCAGAATGCGCGTGTTATGATAACGCCGCTTTAAAAGATCGCGCGCAGTGTCATAGTTGTCGGCTTCTATGCGCAGGTGTTGTAATAGTCGACGCGGCTCATCAGTTAACGACCCCAGTAAGTACTGAAGTTTGACGATGGGAGTTAGCAGGGGTTGCGAGTCGACCACACTATCAAACTGGTCCAAAAAACTAATCCACGACTCTGGACGCCCATCAAATTTAGGTATAGGTAGGTCGGGCAGTCGGCTCTGCATCGGTTCCAACATGGTGGATCTGGCCGGCATCGACTGCCGCAAGGGGGTACTACTGGCGCCAGGTTCGCCGCCGTCAGGTTTGGGGAAAACCTCGTTATATTTAATTTTGAGATCATCTACCATATCTCTAACTGATCGGGTTTGCCTACGGATGTATTCGTATTCGGGTTTGTCTATATTTTGGTCTAAGCTACCAAACAATTCCGAACATGCATGGGTAAACCGCTCATAATGCACATCTAACTCACTTAACCGCACGCGCAGTCTAGGAACCGTAAAGGATTCTAACCCCGTATGGGTATCTTTAACCCAGTCGCTTACAAATCGAACAGTCCCCATATGACTTTTAAACTCTGCTGAATCGGTATACAGATGTTGGGCCATATGGTTACCATCATCCTCGGTCATTTTGAATGTCACTACAATATGTAGGATCAAGTTTAAGGTGTAAATAGTTTAAACGTAATTATTAAAGAAAAACTACGTAATTTACTTCGCAGTCACAGATGTTTACACAACAGATAACTCAATAAGTATCTTAACTGGCCCAAGGAATTTCGCTAATTATGGTCTGCAAGTGAGGCGGCCGTCGTAAGCTGTGTAACAATAAACTCGGCTCGAGTAGGTAGTTTGCTAAGTGGCGCGCGGCGCATTCAATGTTCTCGTAAACAAGTGACGTCACAGGTGGTTTGATTTACTATTTTAAGTACAAAATTCTTAAGATGCAATATTATCAAACTCGAATCACAGTATGTACATTATCAATATATCCCAGTACAAGATAAGGGTGTTAGAAAGTAATTTAACTTAGTTGGGAAGATGAGATTACGTAACAGCACCGCTATTTTTAACAAGAGGGGATGAAACCACGCATTTTGCTACCAATGTTAAGGGTTAAAAGGGGTGTTTGTCAGTCAGTGGAGCACAGTACCTTAAGCTGCTGGAATGCCGCGATCCTCTCGGGATAAACAAGTAGGTAGGGGTCCCGCGGGCACACGGGAACAGTCCCGATCCGGGTCACACACTTGGGATCACCAGCTGCACAGCATTCAGGTGTTGGCACTCACAATATTGTTTGTTTTCAACAGTTTCGCACTATTTAATGAAGCGCGTCGCGGGCATGCGTGTCGCACCACTCGTAGGTCAGTACTAATGTCATATTAGGTGAGGGTAATTAAGCGGCCGTTAGGATAGCGGTAGGGATGGAATAAAATGCATGAACAGAGACGTTTCTTATATTAATGACAAAATAATTCTTATTTAAAGAAAAAGAAATAATGATACAGGTATTCATTCAGTGTGTTTTTTACACAGAACACGTGCATATACACTTATAGGTAGGTAAATACGTAAATTGGTAACAAATTAACTCATAATAGCAATGTCCGGGCCACAAGTTTGATTTGATGAATTTCATCATTTCATTTCATGCATTCATCTAATTTAAGTAAATGCAGCAATTCGTTCCATGCTTCGCATGCATTTTGTACATTACTATATATGTAATTGATATAGGTCCCGACAAACATCTTGAATCAAAAGGGCTACTGCCTAAACCGGCTACTGCGCACTCAAGGTCCAGCTCAAGGCGTTTGCCGGCAACTGTACACATAAATTGATATATTTAAATAAGTAAAAAGTTACACGATCGTGAAAACCACATGTTAATCGGTTCAGTAGAGTAAAAAAATGTTGCCGAAGGCCGTTACATGCGTAACAATTCAACAATTATTGCAAAAATTACACTTATTACGCGGGCGAAGCCGCGGGTAAAAGCTAGTCTATACATTTAATAAAGTTGAAGAGGGTCGAAAGTCTGTACATGGAAAGGATACGAAAAAAAATTGGCTAGGGATACTTAGAATCGACAACAGAACACGTTTCAACAGTTTTTAGAATTTTTGTCTGTTTATCTGTTTGTCTGTTTATGTGACCGCGCATCACGTGAAAACGGCGGAACCGATTTAGATGAAATTTGGTATAGAGATAGATTGATTTGCGGGAAAGGACAGCGGATGGCTTTTATCCCTGGAAAGGACAGCGGATGGCTTTTATCCCTAAAATAATCCCCTATGGGGATGAAATAGGGGGTGAACATTTGGATGGAACACATTTACGGTATAGCGATAGTTGGAGTCCTGCACCCTTAGCGTGGGATTGAAGTGAGTCGCGTCTACTATCGACGCTACCGACTATCGTCAAGATTTAGTATGAAAAGTCTATACACCGCCCCTGGTGGTCACTCATAGAACTAAAAATCCAAACTGTAACGTGAGGCACTTATACATTACTTAATTCACGATCGACTTCACGTTCGTTCACGATTTTCCAATATTCAACCTTATATTACTAGCATTTATCGTTTTAATTTAAATGTTTGTCGGTTATGACATTACAGAATACGCGCATCGCGACGTCGACAGTGTCGACTGTCGATACAATATGGCGGCGCGGGGGCCATTTATTTGCGTTTTTAAATACAAAATACGCTACAATCCGAATTTTGCGGATATATGTTGTCAATTCAAAACCCTTATTTTTATAAGTTCTTTAATTTGAGATAAATTTCGATCGGATCTACGGTAACTCTTGACGGAATAATACGATATCACGGGCCATTTTGCAAGTGAAATAGTAAACTACAGTCGCGACGGTATTCTTCGATTCGAAATGTCTCACACTACCGATTGGTAGTACGAATCGAACGTTAAATTACGCATCGAAAACTAAACGCAAAGTGCCTAACGTTTTGCAGTTGGTTTCGTAGTCCAACGGCAGTGTGAGTTACAAGTTTGACGGGTCGAATCGAAGAATACCGTAGCCAGATCGAAATCTATTCAAAGCGCGTTTATTCGATCTCGTATTGGTTACGTAACGTTAGGTTACGATTGTATATAGTCATAAGTTAGTGTTATCCCGAAAATTATCCCCTAAGGGGGTGAAAATTTTGATGTAACCTATTTAGATGAAATTTGCTAAAGAGATAGTTTGAGCCCTGGGAAAGGACATAGGATAGTTTTTATTCCGGTAATCATACCCAAATGGGGTGAAATGGGGCTGAAAATTTGGATGCAAACCATTTTGATAAAATTTGGTATAGAGATAGTTTGAGCTGCGGAGAAGGACAACGGATAGCTTTTATCCCGAAAATAATCCCCTATTTCATCGGGGGTGAAAATTTGGATGGACCCTATTTAGTTTAAATTTGGTATATAGATAATTGGAGTTCCGGGGAAGGACAATGCAGTTTTTTCTCCCGAAAATCATCTCCTGAGAGGATGAAATGAGGGGTAAAGGTTTGAATGGAACCCATTTAAATGAAATATTTTACAGAGATAGTTTGAGTCCCGGGGAAGGACATATAATAGTTTTAATCCCAGAAATCAGCCTTTAAGCGGGGTGGGGGGGGGGAATTGGGAGTAAACAGTTGTATGGAGCTACTAGAACGGCTGCACTGATTTCGATGAAATTTGGTATAGAGACAGTTTGATTTCAGGGGATAGGTCCCGGGAAAGGACATTAGATATATTTTATCCTGAAAATCATCCCCTAGGGGTGAAATAGGGAATTAAAATTGGATGGATGGAACCCACTAAGATGAAATTTGGTATAGTATCCCGAAATTCATCCCCTCAGGGGGTGAAATGGGGATGAATATTTGGATAAAATCCATTTAGATGAAATTTGGTTTAGAGATAGTTTGAGTTCCGGGAAAGGACATGGGATAGTTTTTATCCCGGAAATCATCCCTTAAGGGGTGAAATGGGAGGTGAACATTTGTATGGAGCTACTACCTATACAACCGCTGCACCCGTTTAAATAAAATTGTATTGGGGAAGCACATAGGATAGTTTTTATCCCGGAAATCAATCCCTAAAGGGAAGATGGAGGGTGAAAGTTTGTATCGAGATACGATATAAACGAGTTCTACGGGGACGAAGTCGCGGGCAGAAGCTAGTTATCTATAAAAAACTGGCCAAGTGCAAGTCGGACTCGCGCGCGAAGGGTTCCGTAAGTACCATTATCTATAAAATCGGCAAAACATCACGTTGTATGAAAAAAAATATAAAAAAACCTTGGTTTTAGTACTTGTTGTTATAGCGGCAACATAGATACATCATCTGTGAAAATTTCAACTGTCTAACTTGATAGTTAGACACAGACCGTGATCGGTTCATGAGATACAGCCTGGTGACAGACGGACAGACAGATAGACAGACAGACAGACAGACATACAGACATACAGACAGACAGACAGATAGACAGACACACAGACGGACAGCGGAGTCTTAGTAATAGGGTCCCGTTTTATTCTTTGAGTACGGAACCCTTATGGTGCGACTCCGTCCGTCTGTCTGTCACAAAGTTCAATATCTCAGGAACTGCTAATGCTATCAATTTGAAATTTGGAATAGTTGTAAACAAAGTCACGTGTATGGAAAATGAAAAATTTAAATACATATTTAAGAGGGGGGGCAAAAATTTTAAGTCTAGTTAGTAGGCCAAGTGGGGTATCATATGGAAGAACTTGAATTGCACATCCCAAAACAGTTTTTAATTTTTTTTCTATAGTGGTAAATATTTTATTTACAAATGAAAATGTTGAAAAAAATACCACCCCCCCCCCTTTTATCTCCGAAGTTTACCGAGCGAAAATTTTCAAAATAATGCATATTATTAATATTAACCTAAATATTACCGGAAAGACCGCTATCTAGCGTATTTTGTTTTTATTCTTCAAAAATCATTTAATATTTAAGTTTGTGATTTAATACCTACTATTGTGTTAATTTTTTTTTCCTTCTAATTTGTATGGAAGTATTCTGAAAGTACCTTCTAGCAAATAAAAAAAGAATCATCGAAATGGGTTCACTTTGAAAAAAAAATATCTCTTAAAATCAACATAGATTTTTTCTTAATCAAGCGTGGTGAAAGTTTGTACGGAACCCTCGGTGCGCGAGACAGACTCGCTCTTGACCGGTTATTTCTTTATGTTGTTTCTGTGATTTTAGTTATTTTTGTAAATAAATTTTATTATCAATAAAAAACCATACTCTAATATGTTCTAGTGAATAAACTATCATTTCATTAAAAAAAAAAAAGTTAGCCGGTAGGTACTTATAATTGCTTATTGCCTACTTGCCTAATTTCAACAACAGAGCATTACCTATTCCATTATAGGGTTTAGATAGATATACTTAAAGGACTTGTGTATTTTACACATGACCCTTGCGAGCTGTTTACTCAACATACCTACATAAGTCCACTTGTTTTGTTTGTTAAGATTCCGATAGCAATCGTCAAGAATAGTGTCGTGTCGTTTGATTGGTGAGGTGCGGTCCAAGCGCATCCCGAGCTGACGTTGCCAGGCCAAAAGGAATCTTATAAAATCCACACTTGTGCCATTGTAATGTGTGCCATCACTGGATTTATAGGTTAAACGAGCAAATAATGGCTTAAGTGTCAGCTTGTATAAGTTCCAGTTTTGCTTGAACGTTAGCTTCTGCTAGATAGTAATTTATTATTTTTATTCCGCTCCGTGTCGACATGCTGGGTGATGTTCATAAGTCAGTTCAGTAGTTTCTTATCGACGGGACTAACTAGACGTATACGTATTGTATACATTTATTATTTTTAACGCAAATGCGAGTATAAATATGGGGTTGCTAAATGCCGATGAAGAAGTGGATGAAGTCAGTACGGTGCTAGTGTTTTACGTGAATGGAAAGAAGGTGAGTAATACATAGATTTTATGCTGGGACACCCTAAATTATATTTTTAATAAGGCTGGGGTGATATATATAGGTATATAATATATTACTTCTATTTATGTGAAGGAATCCCTTAACAAAAACGGTACACTATGTACCTGTCTACATATCGAGTTATTTAATCAAATACTGGTAACTCAATTACAAAGCTATGTAAAATGTCACGATACAGGAAAATCTAATCTCAAACTAAACTAGACATGTGCCTCTCAAGTATAGTGGTAGGTATCTTTCTGGAAGACTGGTAGGTATCTTTCTGGAAGACGTAGGTAGGTTGTCCAAGTGTGGATCTGTTGACATACAATTATCTTTAGGTAAGTTAAGTACAGTAAGTTACATGAGGTAGGTAGGTACCTATGTCGGTTATGAAATACCGCATAGTAATATAAGTATTACGGGCATATTCAGTTGGAACGAAATATATGCGTAATATTTATGGAATGAATGGAAATAAGTTAATGAGAATTTGCGCACTTATAAGTTCCGATGACCTTTTTTCACATGAGGTGTGTTTGTTATGATTAGGTATTAAGTATTTTATACAGATTCTTTACACCCACTTCACTGATACCTACTTAATCGTATGTGCGTACCTATAAGGATGAAAGACAAAGGCTCAAGTATATATAAAGAAATTATTGATTCGAGAGCCTTTTCAACGTTTCTAACGTCGTGTTTGAATTTATTTATATTTTTCACCTGTGGAAATTGGTTTAGGTACCGCATACTTACGCCTTGGCCACCACGAATTTGGTCTTAAGCGACCTGCGACCAGCGTTTTATCAGTTCATTGCGTGTGATCCCAACTAACCACAGTGCGTTGCGCGTCTCAACCGCGCAATGAACAGATAAAACGCTGATCGCAGGTCGCTTAAGACCAAAGTGGCCAAGGCGTCAATGGTTAATAACCGTGAGTGAGAACTGTGAGAAGTCACCGGAATAAAAATTTAATGGTAAATAACCATTTATTTTATGATTCACTTTTTGTCTCTTAATGCCCATTTTGTAAGTCTACCTATTGCCTAAACTACTTACGTAGACCCACCAAATACCAAACGTATTTTTCATAAAACCTACCTACAGCAAACATGTAATATTAACGCAAGGCTATACTGATGACCTGTATAATTAATTATGTAATTCTTAGCTCAATTTGCCCCATGGTGTGGTACCTAGTAAGAGGTTTTAAAATCCAAGAACTAGCGCAATACCTACGACGACCTACGTAGTAGTTGTTTGCTAATAAGCTTCACCGAGTGATACATTGATAATTTGCGAGTATTAATGTTATCTTCTTATTTGCTATTGTGGGTATCACTTCATTCCCAACAGTGTAAGACTATTATTGCGTCAGATCAATGTATTCATTTCGTGGATCGATTTAAGAGGAATGTCTGACCCTGATAATACTGACCCGTTGCTTCTCCATGTACTTATACTTAATCAAAACAAGTATTACGACTTATTATGTGTAGGTACCTATACGACTATGAATGCGGGTGAAGGGTTGAATCTTTAACTTAAAGTTTGTATCGCAAACTGCATTTGAATTCCATCAAACAAAAATAAAGATTTTTCCACGATAAGTCCTTACAATAAGGTGCTTATAGGGTAGGCCTATACTTAAATTTAACCTTACCTATGTGTACAGCTTAATCCCGTTTTTACCAAACTAAAAGCATTCAAATGGTTTGTAGTTTGATTCTTGACGAATAGATATATATATGTATATATATACTAGCTGTTGCCTGCGACTTTGTCCGCGTAGAACTTATACTTAGAAAATATAAAGCAAACAAACTTCTACTTACCATCTTAAGGGATGATTTCCGAGGCAAAAACTATTATGTATCCTTCGAAGGGTCTCAAATTATCTCTATACCAAATTTCATCTAGGTACATGGATTTTATTCAAACTTTCACCCCCTATTTCATACCCTTAGGGAATGATTTTCGGGATAAAAACTTTCTTATGTCATTCTTCGGGACTCAAACGACCTTTATACCAAATTTCATCTAAACGGGATTCATCCAAATTTTCACCCCCCATTTCACCCCCTTAGGGAGTGATTTCCGGAATTAAAACTATCCTATGTCCTTTCCCAGGACTCAAGCTATCTCTATACCAAATTGTATTAAAATGGGTTCCATCCGAATTTTTACCCCTAATTTCACCCCCTTAGTAAAAACTATTCCATGTCCTTTCCCAGGACTTAACCTATATCTACACCAAATTTCATCAAAATAGATTACATCCAAATTTTCACCCCCCCCCTTTTTCACCCCCTTAGGGGATGATTTCCGGGATAAAACCTATTATATGTCCTTCCCCGGGACTCAAACTATTTATATACCAAAATTCATCTAAATCGGTGCAGCGGTTTAAATAGCTCCATACAAATTTCCACCCCCAATTTCAGCCCCTCAGATATAAAAACTACCCTTTATCCTTCCCCGGGGCTCAAACTATCTGTATACCAAATTTCATCTAAATCGGTTAAGCGGTTTAGGCGTGAAGAGGTAACAGACAGACAGACACACTTTCGCATTTATAATATTAATATGGAAGTATGGATTATTAGTATGGATAGTATGGGTTCTTTCCGCTTGTCTTCCAAATAGAGGTGTAGCTGTAGACTCACTTCAAAAGAAAGAAGAAACGAAAAACTCATTCAAATATCTCAAAAAATTACGAAGCTACAACCGTTATAATGTCGCTTGTTAGAGTGAGAAAACGATCAGGGACCGTGACGTCACGATCCTCGAGCGTCATAGTAAAAAACGATCGTTTCATTATAAAGGTGCGTTTTGCGGAAAAGAGACGCAACAAACCCCCTCTTAAAACTTTATACACTTATAACTTAGTGATTACCTATATAGTCTCTTGCGTTGTTTTTTTTTCGAGATAATACAACACTATGATTATTTTGTTTAGTGTCTACATCCCTATTTTCGATAAGATAAGATAAAATAAGATTTCTTTATTATCAGAACTGTGTACATTTAGTTGTTTTGGGTAAAATAAAGTCCAACAGCTTGCCCATTTCGGACGTACAATATTAAACTTAAAGCTAGTCAAATCTAAAACAATAACAACAATAGGATTTCCAAATAATTTAAACCATATTTACACATAAAATATTAATTTAGATCTATCCGACATCCGTATTTTCTTTTAAACCACGAACTTCGGAATTCGAAAATATTCGGGTACCTCTATCTCTATCGCACTAACAAATGACAGGAATGCAGATATACGAACTTCGAGTTTCGGTTTTTCGTGGTTTGGCTGAATACGCAAAGAGCGCGCGCGCGTGCCATTCAAAAAAACCAAGTTTATATTGTTCGAATTTGTTGTTACATTTGTTGAGATCACGCCTTAATTCGACATTTGCGCATATAAGTTCGCATATCAAAATCGATTAATTTTATATTTGCTTTTGGTACCTATGTGTCTCGTCAATGTATATCGTAGACGGGATTAAAATTATTAATAGGCGAAAGAAAGGCAAAGCAATTCCGCCATTTTGTCCGTAGTATTTCTTATTACTGTGATTTTGACGTTTCTTTTAGCTGACAGATGTGGCGGCGATATACTTTAAGAATAATAAATGAAAAATTAAATGAAGTCGTATATTACGGAAAATAAATTAATCGTCGCAGTCGGATAAAAACTATCCTATGTTGCAGCTGGAATAATAATGTACCTATATAAAATGTTTCATATTTTTCCGTCCATGGGATGCTGAGAACATTCGTACCACAGAAAGCTTAGTTTCAAACTGGCTGATTCTTTTTTTAATTTAGAGATTTATTATAAGTGGAGATATATATATATACCTACACCAGGAAAAGGCCCCACTTGGCCTACCTACTAACTAGACTTAATTTTTGCCCTCCCCTCTTATCCGTCCTTTTTTATTAATTACTAGCTGTTGCCCGCGACTTCGTCCGCGTAGAACTTTTTATCGTCTTAGAAAATGATTTCTCTCAATACAAAATTTGAACCCTCTTTTAGGGGATAATTAAAAAAAAATTTGATGTTCATTTTCTAGTTTGTGAACAAACAGTCTAAAACCAAAGTTAAAAATCTCATACTTTAAAAATGCCTTGAAATACTCAAACTTTGAACCAATTTTAACACTCTTAGGGGATGAATTTGGAAAAACTCTGAAATCAGTTTTGTAGTCTTTTAACGTACAGAATAAGACCGAAGTTAAAAATCTCTTACTCACACTTTAAAATTTTTTTGCTCGCCATTTAAAATTTGAACCCCCTTTTAAACCCCCTTAGAGGTTGAATTTTTCTAATCGCTGAAAGAACTTTTTTCGTAAACTTTTAAGTCTCTAGCTCAAAAAAAGTGTTGCCCATACAAAGCTTTCTTAACCCCCTTAGGGGTGGAATTTTCTAAAACTCTGAAAGTACTTTATTATTAATTTTAATAAGTAACATTTTGAATAGTTTTAAGTCTAGTAAAAAAAAAAGTTTTTCCCACACAACACTGGCTACCCTTCTTAAGGATCTTAAGGATCCCCTTAGGGATGGAGTTTTCTAAAACGCTGAAAGTTCTTTTTTAGTATTCTAATAAGTCATCTTTTTGCAAAGTTTTAAGTCTAACTCAAAAAAAAGTGTTGCCCATGCAAAGCTTGCTCTCCTTTTTAACCCTATTAGGGGTGAAATTTTCTAAAACGATTTGTGTTCTTTTTTTGTATTTTAATAAGTAATCTTTCTACAAAGTTTCAAGTCTCTAACTCAAAAACATAAACTTTCCCTGATAAAAACTTTGCACCCCTTTTTATCCCCCTTAGGGATAGATTTTTTCAAAACGCTGAAAGTATTTTTTTTTGTATTTTTATAAGTAATCTTTCTACAAAGTTTTAAGTGTCTAGCTCAGAAAAAGTGTTCCCCATACAAACATTGCACCCTTTTTTAACCCCCTTAGGGAATGATTTTTGTAAAACGCCGAATGTAGTATTTTTCATGTTCTAATAAGTAATTTTTCGTCAAAATTTTAAGTCTCTATTAAAAAAAAATATGTTTTTTCCATACAAACTTTGCACCCTATTTTACCCCCTTAGGGGTGAAATTTTCCAAAACGCTGAAAGTACTTTCTTTTTATTTAAATAATCTTTCTACAAAGTTTTAGGACTCTAGCTAAAAAAAATAGTTTCCCACATACAAACTTTGCACCCCTATTTTAGCCCCCTATTTTTAGGGGTAGAATTTTCTTAAACGCTGAAAGTACTTAATTTGTATTCTGATGACTAATCTTTCTACAAAGTTTTAAGTCTCTATTTAAAAAAAATATTGTTTCCCCCATACAAAATTTGCACCCCTATTTTACCCCCTTAGGGGTAGATTTTTTTAAAACACTGAATCTAGGTACTTTATTTGTATTCTAATGAATAATTTCTCTACAAAGTTTTAAGTCTCTATTTAAAAAAAAGTAGTTTTTCCCATACAAACTTTGCACTCTATTTTACCCCTTTAGGGGTAGAATTTTCTAAAACCCTGAAAGTTCTTTATTTGTATTCTAATGACTGATCTTTCTACAAAGTTTTAAGTCTCTATTTAAAAAAAAAATGTTTCCCCCATACAAACCTTGCACCCCTATTTTACCCCCGTAGGGGTGGAATTTTCCAAAACGCTGAAAGTGTTTCATTTGTATTCTAATAACTAATTTTTCTACAAAGTTTAAGTCTATAGCTCAAAAAAAAAAGGTTCTCCCATACAAACTTTGCACCCCCATTTTACCCCCTTAGGGGTAGAATTTTCAAAAATCCCTTTTTACCCCTAGCCTACGTTATAAAAGCAACATACTGTGCAAAAATCAACTCTCTAAGATTAGTAGTTTCGGCTATGCGTTGATGAGTGAGTGAGTGAGTGATTGAGTGAATAAGTCAGTCAGGACATAGGCATTTATTATGTATAAATAGATAGAAGATAATGAAACTCCCATTCAAATATCTCAAAAAATTATGAAGCTACATCCGTTTTAATGTCGCTTGTTAGAGTGAGAAAACGATGAGGGACTGTGACGTCAATATACTCAAGCGCCATAGTAAAAAACAATCGTTTCATATGAAGGTGCGTTTTGCGGAAAAGGGACAGAACATACCCCCTCTTAAAACTTTGGACTCTTATAACTTAATCATTACCTATATAACCTCTTGCTTTGTTTTTTTCTCCATTTGACTATATTTATTTTAAATTCTTTTTCGAGAAAATACATTATGATTATTTACCATATTTTCGATTCCTGAGCTATAACCACGAACTTCGGAATTCGAAAATATTCGGGTATCTCTATCTCTATCGCACAGCATGCAGATGCAAATATATGAACATTGAGTATCGGTTTTCGTGGTAGCGCCGCAGGTACTTTGGCTGAATGCGCCGAGCGCGTGCCATTGTCATTCAAAAAAAACAAATTCGTGTTAATTATATTGTTCAAATTTGTTGATTTCATTTATTGAAATTACGACATAAAACGACATTTGCGCATATAAGTTCTCATATCAGAATCGAATATTTTTTTATGGTTTATATTTTAGTATTTGTCTCGTAAAGGTCTATCGTAGACGGGATTTAAATTATTAATAAGTGAAAGGCAAAGCAATTCCGCCATTTTGACGAAAATTTGACGGTTCATATAGCTGACAGTTGGAGCAGCGTTTGATTTCAATAAAAATAAATGAAAAATTAAATGAAGTCGTATATTTCGGAAAATTAATTAACTGTCGCAGTCGGATAAAAACTATCCTAAGTTGCAGCTAGAATAATAATGTACCTATATAAAATGTTTCATATTTTTCCGTTCATGGGATGCTGAGAACATTCGAACCGCGCAAAGCTTAGTTTCAAACTGGCTGATTCTTTTTTTAATTTAGAGATTTATTATAAGTGGAGATTATTATTAAGAGCCGTTTGTATCCCACTGCTCGGCAAAGGCCTCCCCCCTCCGTTTCCAGATTTTCCTATTTCTTTTAGCTTTTCCTATTAGCTTTGTTTACAACTATTCCAAATTTCAAATTGATGGCATCAGTAGTTCCTGAGATATTTAACCTTGTGACAGACAGACAGACGGACGGAGTCGCACCATAAGGGGTTCCGTTTTTCCTTTTTGGTCCGGAACCCTAAAAATTATGCTCTGCTTGCGCTGGCGTAGCGTGCCTAGTAAGTACCTACCATGCAACTTAATCATAAGTAAAGTAACCGCAAAAGTATAAGTTATACCTATTTATGTAGGTACATCGCGTTTGCAACCTGTAATTTATCTTCTGGTAATTTATTTTATTGCTTGTATTACTTTCGTTAATAAAGAATTTCTTTAGGTACTAATATTAATTGTCTTTCGCGGTCACATAAATCGGTATTTAGCTTCTAGCTACCTACCGTGCTAAAACTTGTGGCAGTCAGCAGTAGGTACATTATTGATAGACATAATTTGATATTGATAGTTGAAGTTGATACCTACTCGTAGTCTAAAATCTATTGTATTTCACATATTACGATATTATATTTCGCAACAAGAACACGACGCCTGTAATTGTTATAGTTATCAATTTATTATATTAGGTACCTCTTCAAGTAGTAGAGTAGGATATGCCCATCCACACGGTAGGATATGCTGATGATTTAGTGATACTGGTACTAAATTGGGAATTCCCAAGTACGGTATCAGAAATCATGAACAAGGCACTGAGGAATGTGGAGAGATTGACTGTCACCAAGTATCCATTAATCCAGGCTTAACTGTAGTTATACCCTTTACTAGGAAAAGGACCATTCGCGGCGTACAGCAGTTAAAACTGTACGGGAGGGTACTAGAACTGTCCAATGACGTGAAATATCTAGGTGTCACACTGAACTGCAAAAAGCATACAGATCTCACCATTACAAAGGGTTTAGGATATTAGGGTATTTGGAATGTGTAGATCAGCGTATGGCAAAACATGGGTACTGAACCCAAAGGTACTGAAGTAGCCTGGTACGGTGGCCAAGGACATGAGCACATGCAGGGAGGCCCCTGTGGAAGGTGCAGAGAACGGCATGCATGGCTAGAACAGGGGCGTTTCGAACCACGCCTACAACGGCGCTAGAAATCCTACTGGACCTACCGCCACTTCACATGGTGATCAAGTCAGAGGCGCGAAAATCGCTCTACAGATTAAAGAACTCTTGGACTGTGGAGCGATAGCAAGCCGAAGACTAAGCACACAAACAACAAAAATGCTACCCAAGTATGTATTCCATAGGAACTACACAACAAAAGTTCCATCCAGGGCTGAGTGGCCCGAAGGTCTAGAACCACCAAGGTCTGGTATCAAAGACAGCATATATGGTACACGGACGGATCAAAAATGGAATCCGGTACGGGAGCAGGCATTTATGCAAATGACAATGGTAGTAGTGTAAGCATGGGTAGTTTGGCAACCGTCTTCCAGGCGTAGACATACGCCATAATTGCCTGTGTACAGGATAATATAGACAGGCAAACCAAAGGGCAGACTATCTATATACTCAGTGACAGTCAAGCGGCCCTTAAAGCGATTACGGCGCCGAAAGTGGATTCTAGACTAGTTTATAATGGCGTCCAAGCACTAAACAAACTTGGAAAGCACAATAAGGTGCAACTAGATTGGATATCAGGGCACAAGGAGTTCATCGGCAACGAAAGAGCAGATGAGCTTGCAAGAGGGGGGTCTACAAATCACTTTGTAGGACCAGAACCATTTATGGGACTCTTGCAATATCGGCCTTTAAAGCCTACGCCAAAACCCAAAACCAAACACCAACACGAGTGGAGAAATGAGGCTGACTTAAGACACTCCAAGCTCCTCCAAGCTCTTCATCGAAGGAGTGGACTCGGGCTGGACCAGAAAACTCTGGAAATCCAGTAGGAAACAACTCCGAATTATATTTTGGGTGTTCACAGGTCACTTCGGGGAGTTCGGGGTCAAGGTTCTCTTGGCCAAGATGGGACTAACGGATAGTTTAGTTTAGGCTGTAGAATGTGTTAGACTATGGCACACTAATAAGTGAATGTCATGTCATGCCCTTGCCAGACAAAGAATGAATTACTTTGGTAACGGCTATCCGCAACCAAAGGAATTCAAGGTGCTCCCGCTGAACTACATCATCCGTTTTGTGAAAATGATCGAGCGAGCTTGGGAGTAGGCATAAAGGAGAGGGCAAATGCACAAAAGATCCCACTGGGTCGAAGTGCATCCGAAAGGGCCCTCACCTAGATAAGATAAGAAGACAAGACCTACTTAAAACTCATTCACGTCACGTGGTACCAACTTTGTTTTTTTTTTAACGCCAGCCCCCCTATTCTGTAACTTGTTTTAAGCTCACCTCAACGCTCACCCACAATTATACCTTGACACCGCGACGCGTAGTAATTAAGCGTAGGTAGGTAGAGGTCTAGTTTCGTAACGGGGGACCGGCGGGGTGAGCCGCATTAACGCGTAGCGAATAACAGCCCAGTTGTCTGTTAAAATGCCGGAGCGAAAGTTGACATCGTGACGTGCTTGTTGGATGCGCCACCGCTAGCGACGATTAAAAGTGCCGTTGGTGTTCAAAGGGTTAAGTTGGTAAATTCCGTTTTTTATTGATACTTTTTTGGCAGCCTCTGCTGCTGCTTTTATTATTCTCATTTAAAAATAAAGGCACGACCCGAACCAAGAATAGAACTATTAATAAAAAATAACGATAATTCGTTAGTCCATGAACGTGGTGATATCTATAAAACTTTTACTAATATAAAGGTTAAATGTCACCACGTTTATGGACCCCTAAAACAGGCCCAAGATGAACGTGACGTTTTAACTTGACGCTTGACGCTTGCGCTTGACTGCGGCAATGTGTTAAATCCAATTAGGTAGGTATACCTAAACTGTATTGAACTCACTATTAAGACTGAAATTTCAAGGCAGACAGACGCCTTATGCGCTTTAGTAAGCAACGGCCCTTTACTAAGTTCAAGGGTTTAGAGCGAAATTGTGTTCACTGAGCACCCCCCACCCTTTTCCCTTAGTTTTGTAAGTTCTACTAATAACATATGTGTCCATGGTTACACGAAATAAAAATATCTTTCATTCATTCATAATTATATAATGTCATGTAGAACAAGGTCGACTGGTATCTAGTAATACTCAAGTCGAGTTGTCAACGATAACATTACCCCAATAAATGAGTTTTTTTTAACCGACTTCAAAAAAGGAGGAGGTTATATGTTCCACTGTATGTATATATATATATATATATATATATTTTAATGTATGTTCACCGATTTCTCCGTTAATTGTGGACCGATTTCCAAAATTATTTTTTTATTCGAATGAGTACCTATACTCCCGAGGTGGTCCCATTGTCACCAATTTAGGATCTGATGATGGGATCCTAGGGAAATAGGCACGCGTGTAGTGATTTTGGTATTTTCTATGTATTTTCTATTATAATCCTGAGCGTAGCGAGGGATTCTAACGTAGGATCCTGAGCGTAGTGAGGGATTCAAGTGTTAACGCCCAAGACGAAAATAATTTTGCTCCTGAGTGACACATGTAACTTTTCACTCCGACTATGAGGAAAACATTTGCAAAAAAAAAGAACAAAAAAAGAAAAAAACAACAAAAACAAACAATAAAAAAAACCAAAACAAACAAAACCAAAAAACAAATGAAACAAAAAAACAAAAAAAATACAAAAAAAGAAATAAACAACAAAAAAACAAACAAAAAAGAAAATAACAAAAAAACAAAAAAAAAATACAAAAAAAAATTAAAATACAAAGAATACAAAAAAACAGAAAAACGAAAAAAATAACAAAAAAAAACGAACAAAAATACAAAAAAAATAAAAAAAACAGCAAAAAATAACAAAAAAAAATATTCAAAAAAATCAAACAAACAAGCAACAAAAAAACAACAACAAAAAAACAATTGAAACAAACGGAACAAAAAAACTAAAAAGAAACAAAAAACTACAAAAAAAAACGAACAAAAACAAAACACGAGCAAAAATATAAAAAAAAACCAAAAAAAAAACAACAAAAACTGAAAAAAACAAAACAAAAAAAACAAACAAAAACAAAAAACAAAAAAAATATCCTACGATATATATAGGTACCTACTTAAACGTTAAAAAAAGAAAAAAAAAGGTAAATAAAAAGGTTTAAAAAAAAGTAAAAATAGAAAAAAATAACAGGTAAAATAATTACAATTAATACGCTGAAATTAATTGGTACCCTTGATGAAGCGGTCACCCCTTACTAACAATTTTTAAAACTAGGTATCACTATTCTGTCTGTAGGAAAATATTACATTTTTGAGATATATTCCAAAATTTGCTCATAATTCTGTGCACATAGCTAAAAAGCATTCCTACAATATTCGTCCAAGATATTATTCCCGAAAAGCATTACGAATGATTGCTTATGCTTGCTTATGCGAATGAAGAAGTTATTCGCGAATAAATTATTCGTGAAATAAATTATTCGTGAAATAATTTATTCGCGAATAAATGATGGCGAATAATTATTAGAAATATTTATTTGTCATTCGCGAATAATCCTATTTATTCTTATTCGTTATTCGTATTCGAATAAACTTAGCCCAATGATTGACTGGATTAGGTTAGCTATTTGTACTTTTCCTTGTACTGTGCAATAAAGTTGAACAATAAATTTATTAAATTCCAGGTAGTGGAGCCAAACCCGGATCCAGAATGGACGCTGCTGGGGTACCTGCGCAAACGGCTACGCCTGACGGGCACGAAACTGGGATGCGCAGAGGGAGGTTGCGGCGCCTGCACCGTCATGGTCTCCAAATACAACCGCGCTGACAAAAGAGTTGTGTATCCTTTTTACAAGCTTTCTATTAACTTGCAATGTATTATGTACAATCGAATTGAATCAACTGAATCATGACCCACCTTGTCACAATTAACGAACATACGCACGATCATAGGACGTTAATGCGTCAGTTAATTGTAACAAGGTTCCATGCTGGGTCAGGATTAAATTTTGTCGATAGTACCTAACTAACTAATGCTGGCCATACACGTTACGGTTTACCGGAGAGGTCGACCTGTGCAGGTGTACCTGCGCAGGTCGACCGGAGCGTGTATGCCGACCGACCTGTGCAGTTTTTTTGACCTGCGCAGGCGACCGGAGCAAATTCGAATATCGATTTTGCTCCGGTCGCGGTACGGTACACCGGAACGTCACCATACACGCTACCTGACCTGTGCAGGTAAACCTGCACAGATAACCTGTGCGGTGGAACGTAACGTGTATGGCCAGCATAAGTAGGTATGTAACGTATGTATGTTTGTTCGGATGGACTCGTGCACCTCAATTTTGAAGCAGATATCTTCAACCGATTGAGCTGAAATTTTGGTTAAAGGTATAGTTTGGATGAGGATGAAATATAATGGTATCATCGAGCTGATCTGACGATGGAGACAGAAGGTGGCCATGGGAATTCAGTACTTAAGAGGCTGACAAAACCAAATTTGTTGAAATTGATATTATTTAAGCAGTTGTATACGAAAAACTATTTGTTCTAGCACATCAAAAAAAATATAAGTCAATATTTATCATATTTCCAAGACCGTAGACGGACTCGAAACATAATTGGATGAAATCGGCTCGATAGAAAATAATTGCAACGATTGGTCTTAAAATCATCTTAAACGGTTCCTTGTCCTTATTTTTTTGACGTATGGGTCTGCAATTAAAAACATGAAGTCCACATATTCATAACTAAACCGCTGACGAGCCATATTTCACAAATAATCCACACTTTTTTTTATTTCAATATTTATTCATTATTTTCGTCTAAAACCTGGCCGCTCAAGTAACACTCGCTCTCGTTTACTCCGATACAAATAGACAGTGTGCGCGTTTTTGGTGTTGACAGCGCCTTAACCGACGTAACCCCGTTGAGTTTGGGCTCGTTGGAATCGTCTCAATTAGTAGTTGATGACGGTTTACGGTATACAGAAAAGTACAGTCGGCAATAAAAGCTTGTACCAAAAATGACATTTTTGACAGAAATTTACCTAAGTATTCAGTATAAGTAGGCCAAATATCTGTACATGACTCTATTGTCAATGCTGCAATGTCGTAAAGACGTGTACAGATATTTATGTACGAATATTAATACCCCTGACTGTACATCATATAAAACCTACTAAGCGAGTCTTGTCACAAGCTTTTTTTTTATATTCTTTATTTGGCAAACATTTTACCTGTGAAATAAACTGTCAGTTTATCTATTAAGCCTCTCACAGACTGGAGCGGCCTGCGGTGGCGGTCTATATTAGTAATCCCATAAAAAACATTCCATGTAAAAAATAGGCCAAGTCTCGAAACTCTTTCACAGTAATAAGTGGTGAGATATTTCGTAGAGCCAAGTCAGGCATTCTTATTAATCTTTATTTGCTTGCTAAATAAAATTCTGCAACTAGGGAATCACACAACTTTACTGCATCTGCTAATTTTTGCATAGGTACCTAAAACTATGTAAGTGTGACACCCAATTTCATTCGGCTTAGGTAAGAAATATGTAAGTACCTATTCGTGTAAGAGTGTACGCAGTTTATGGTTCGTTCTTGGATTTAAGAAAGATTCGCGATGTTGCAACACTTCCAAAGCATTAAGATACACCATGCCTAGCTGAAAAGTAATCTGTGGTTGTCCTTGAGTCGTCGTCCGTATGGGCCAGCGCGCGACTGATCGGGCCTGCCGAGCCTCCGCGCTCGCGCATTTTGTAGGTATTTAAACATAGTAATTAAGATAATCATTTTATCTATTCAAACTCTGCGAATTTGTCTATAAATATTTAATAACTTTATTTGAGTACAAAAATTTAATTTAAAATATCTATAGTTTAGTCATAATATTGAATAAACTTTACAAAAAGAGGTAACTTTGGGATTTTTTTCTATCGAGTGAAGTTCATTAGATCGCGTAACTGAATGCGACTTTGACTAGATTATATCCTTAAGTAATACGTATCTTTTTTTTAGATTTTTGAACCCTATTTTCTACGTCTGAGATTGTTTTAAAAAACTCGAAAACGCTGCCCCTGTTGACTGTCGAGCCTTAATAACTTGATATGGGTAGGTAATTTGTGTGTTGGTGCACCAAATCCAGATGTAAATATGATATCAGAAACGTTATCTGTATTGTATTACAAAACCTCACCTATGATAATTTTGAAGAATAGGTACCTACTTACTTGCAGTGACTTGGCCAATTTTTATGATCCTGAAATGATAAAAAATATGTAGGTATGTTATCGCGGTAGGCGGTACTTTACCAGGTGTGACTTATTATATACACTTATATTGTATAGATGGTTAAAAACGATGAAAGTTAACTATGTTTTTTTGAAAGCATGATTAAATTTTTTAGCCAATAAATTCCTTAATTCTGTTATCAGTCACTTGGCAGTAAACGCGTGCTTGGCACCGTTATGCGCAATGCACGGCCTGGCGGTCACGACGGTCGAAGGGATAGGCACAACTAAAACAAAGCTGCATCCCGTACAAGAAAGAATAGCCAAAGCCCACGGATCCCAGTGCGGGTTCTGTACACCAGGTATCGTTATGTCCATGTATTCACTACTCAGGAGCTGCAGCAGAATCAAATATACAGACATGGAAGTCGCATTCCAAGGAAACTTGTGCAGATGCACCGGCTACAGGGCGATTATAGAGGGATACAAAACATTCATTGAAGATTGGGAGTCACAGAGAATTGCCAACGGCACTTCTAATGGTGCGTCTAATGGTACTCTAAATGGTACCAATGGGGTATGTGCCATGGGTAAAGACTGTTGCAAAAATAAAGACAAAGAAGAGAACAAAGAAGAGATCAAAGGTGAAACGGAGTTTATATTTGAGAGATCCAGTTTCTTGCCATATGATCCTAGCCAAGAACCGATCTTTCCACCTGAACTTAAGCTATCGCCAGTTTATGACAATCAATACCTAATATTCCAAGGTGAACGAGTAAAATGGTATCGCCCAACCACATTAGGTTCAATATTGAAACTAAAACAACAGTTTCCAGACGCAAAAATAGTTGTTGGTAATACAGAAGTTGGAGTGGAAGTTAAATTCAAACATTTTGTGTATCCGGTCATAATCATGCCCAATTGTGTGCCAGAAATGAACAAAATCATCGAAAACGAAAATGGATTTACAGTTGGATCTGCTGTAACGTTGATGGATATAGAAAACCACTTTAGAAAAGCTATCGATATCCTACCTAAGTACAAAACTAGAACATTGAAAGCTATCGTGAATATGCTTAATTGGTTTGCGGGCAAACAAATCCGAAATGTAGCAGCTATCGGAGGCAATATTATGACTGGAAGTCCTATATCTGATCTTAATCCGATATTGATGTCACTAAAAGTGAAACTTAATCTACTAGGCAGGAAAGATGGACATCGTTCTGTATTGATGGACGAAACATTTTTCACTGGTTATAGAAGAAATGTAGTGAAACCCGATGAGATATTGTTGTCAATTGAAATCCCGTTTTCAAAGCGTTTTCAATACGTAAAAGCATACAAACAAGCCAAAAGGCGAGAGGACGATATATCTATTGTGACCGCTTCAATAAATGTTGAATTTGAAGACCACTCCAAGATTGTAAAGAGCATGAACATGGCGTTTGGTGGCATGGCGCCGGTCACTAAGATCGCTACAAAGACGAGTCAAGCAATTAATGGACTAATATGGAATGAAGATATGCTCGAAAAAGCTTACGCCCGAATGATAGAAGAGCTGCCTCTGGCACCTTCAGCCCCTGGAGGTAATATCCAATTCAGACGTGCTTTAACCATGAGTTTATTCTTTAAAGCATACTTATCTATAAGTAAGGAAATGGGGAAAGATTATTTACGCGAAGAACTCATAATCCCATACCACAGTAGTGGCGCTGAACAATTTCATGGTATCATGCCAAAAAGCTCTCAATACTTTGAACTTATTGGCGACAAACAACTTCCAAGTGATGCCGTGGGACGTCCAATCACACACATGTCGGCTTATAAGCAAGCTGCGGGAGAAGCGATCTACTGCGATGACATACCTACAGCTGAAGGTGAACTATACTTAGCCTTTATACTAAGCACGAAAGCACATGCAAAGTTACTATCAGTAGATCCGACCGAGGCATTGAAACAACCAGGAGTTGTGGCATTTTTCTCTGCAAAAGATTTAACGCCTGAGCAGAATGCGATTGGACCAATATTTCACGACGAAGAATTATTTGCTACTGAAAAAGTTATAAGTCAAGGCCAAACTATTGCTGCGATTGTTGCAAAAGATCAGGCAACGGCTCAAGATGCCGCCAGAAAAGTAAAAGTAGAATACGAAGAACTTCAACCCATTATAGTGACGATTGAAGATGCCATTGAAAAAAAATCATTTTACCCACAATTCCCAAAAACTATTCGTAGAGGAGACGTCAAAAGTGTGTTTGAAGATGCAAACAACATTGTTATTGAGGGTCAGTGTCGAATGGGAGGACAAGAACACTTTTACTTAGAAACGCATGCAGCATTTGCAGTTCCTAAAAAGGAAGATGACGAAATGGACATATTTTGCTCAAGTCAACATCCTTCAGAAATTGCCGTATGTATACTTGTCCTAACTTGATACATAACATTCTACTTAAGTATCTCGATTATAAAAAAAATCCTAATTTGATTTTATAATTTCAGAAACTGGTTAGTCACATTTTACACGTGCCTATGAACAGGATCGCGTGTCGTGTTAAGAGGATGGGCGGTGGTTTCGGTGGTAAAGAATCACGTGGTATGCTTACTGCATTGCCCGTAGCCCTAGCTGCTCACAAACTCCAACGGCCTGTCCGCTGTATGCTCGACCGAGACGAGGACATGATGATGACAGGCACTAGACATCCGTTTTTGATTAAATATAAACTGGCAGCAACGAATGAGGGAAAAGTAATGGGCGCGATTGTCAACATTTACAATAATGGAGGATACTCCATCGATCTCTCTGGACCGGTAAGGTTCAAAACTAATTATATTTGTTTTTTTTTGAATAGACATACGTGTGATATTTTATCATTAATTATATATGATTTACTTGATCGATGTGATCTACTAATGTGTTCGAAATAATAACCAGGTGAATGTCTTTTTCAGGTTGTTGAAAGAGCCATGTTCCACTACGAGAATGCGTACTACATTCCAAATGTAGAGGTAACAGGACATATATGCAAAACGAATCTCCCATCGAACACGGCATTCCGAGGTTTTGGAGGACCACAAGGAATGTTTGGAGCCGAAAACATGATCCAAGACCTAGCGCTCAAACTCGGAAAGAGCATGGAAGAGATTAGTAGACTCAATCTATATAGGGAGAACCAGATAACGCACTACGGGCAGGTCTTGGAACACTGCACGTTGCAACGGTGCTGGGACGAGTGTATCGAGAAGAGTAATTTAGCAGAGAGGAAAAAGGACATTCAGAACTTTAACAAGTGAGTAACGGACATTATCTACCTATTCAATGTACTTAATGTTCCTGTGTCAATATAAGTAGCTGGGTCGTACAGAGTACGTACTCTTCTGTGGACATTGTCAAAGTTAAGGGTTATTTAAAGCCTAATTTTCGATTAGACTCTTAATCCGTATAAACGGTGTCTTCTTTTATATGATTTCATGCAAAAAAATATATATACCTACTACTAACTATTGCTAACAAGTTTTACTCAATCTGTATGACCCAGTTACAGCTAATACTTTTTGATAAATATAGTTTGACCTCAGTTAATTATGTATAATCACTAAAGGGGTTGCCTCGTTTCGAGTCGATTTCGCGAAAACCACGCCCCCTTGCGAGAGACACGCTTACGTTTTCCCTTCACGATAAGGGAAACAACTTCAACACTGTTCGGGAATGGCTGATTGGACACATTTTGATAAATAAGTATCTAACTTTGTGTAGTTTTATTCATATTTTCTTGAGATTTTAGATGAGAATACCATCATTTTAACTTGATTGTGTCGTAAAATTTAGGTATTGTTTGAGTAGGCCGAGTTAAAAAGGGAAAACAACGAACTAACTTTGTTTTTCTTCTAAAGAGGTAATTTTAAACAATCATATTGCGGTTAAATCAGATAAACAGTAGGTATCCAAAAATCATTCCTTACTGTTTCTTAATCTGATCAGAACGGAGTTTCAAAGAACGCGATATTTTTAAATTCACGCACTTAACTGAGGTCAAGCAATGGCTTGTTTTAATAAATGGATTTAGCTCACTTCTTTTCTTTCTCTTTTGAAGTACCTGATTTCATCAATAAATAATCCACTTTACTTTACAGGCAACACCGCTGGAGGAAACGTGGAATATCTATTATCCCTACCAAATTCGGTATTGCATTCACAGAAAAATTACTGAATCAAGCTGGCGCTTTGATCATCGTTTACGTGGACGGATCAGTGCTTCTGTCCCATGGTGGCACTGAGATGGGGCAAGGTCTACACACTAAAATGATCCAAGTAGCGTCGAGGTCTCTTGGTATTGACGTGTCTAAAATACATGTAAGCGAGACAGCGACGGATAAAGTGCCTAACACCTCGGCTACCGCGGCCAGCGCTGGCTCTGACCTCAACGGCATGGCAGTGCTGGAGGCTTGTGAAACCATTGTGAAGCGGCTCCAACCCTACAAAGAGAAGAAACCTGATGGAAAATGGGAGGACTGGGTTATAGCGGCATACCTAGACCGTGTCAGTTTATCCTCTACCGGGTTCCATGCAACCCCAGGCATTGGATACGATTTCAAGAAGAATGAGGGAGTTCCTTTCAATTACTACACTTATGGGGTAGCTTGCTCAGAAGTTGAAATCGACTGCCTAAGCGGTGACCATCAAGTGATAAGGACAGACATTGTCATGGATTTGGGTGAAAGTCTAAACCCAGCTATAGACATCGGGCAAATCGAAGGCGGTTTTGTGCAGGGCCAGGGCTTGTTTACTATCGAAGAGTTGATTTACTCACCGAATGGAACATTGTTCTCCCGGGGTCCAGGGGCGTACAAAATACCTGGTTTTGGAGATATTCCTCTGGAGTTTAACGTGTCCTTACTGAAAGGTGCACCGAATCCTCGAGCAGTGTATTCTTCCAAGGTGAGTCAGTTCACGGTGGCTATAAGAGGTATAACATAATCTAAAAAGACCAACCGTAACAGCACTTGTATACTCATTCTCTTCTATTATTTTTAGGCTGTGGGTGAACCTCCATTGTTCTTGGCATCATCGGTGTTCTTTGCGATCAAAGACGCGATCCGCGCGGCGCGCGCCGACGCGGGCGTTCCTGTGGACTTCTACATGGACGCCCCGGCTACCTCGGCACGCATCCGCATGGCTTGCGAAGATCACATTACCAAGAGGGTAAGTACGTTTTAACCCCCGACGCAAAAAGAGAGGTAAGTTTGACGTGTCTGTGGCTTCGTAGCTCCTAAACGAATATCCGATTTGGATGCGGTTTTTATCCGAAAGCTGACTTGATCGATATGGTTCTTAGCTACGTTTCAACAAAATCGGTAGAGCCGTTTTTGAGATATTGAACTTTGAAATGAAAAATTTTCAACTTTTCTAAGTTGTTAATTACCTACCTACAGACAGACTTTAAGAATCGAAGTGAAAACTACATTGCATTAGGCTAAGTTCAGATGAACGCGCGACGACGCGCGGTTGGCTCGGCGCGCGGTTTAAGATTGTAACAAATCAATGTTGTTGTGTTGTACTATGACCGCGCGTCTCCGCCATGCACCGCGCGCGAGATCTTGACCCGCGTGGTGACGCGCGGTTTAAGATCTACAATCCTGTATCGACCTGTTCAGTTGACCCGCGCGGTTTGACGCGGACGAAGCCACCGCCATCTGAACAGCTGAATCGCGCGGCGCCGCCGCGCGGTCATCTGTACTTAGCCTTAGTCTGGGTATCTTTATACACTAATTCTTGTAAGTCCTTTTCTTATAATCCACACATTTTTTTACCCCCACCGGAAAAAGAGGGATGTTATAAGTTTGACGTGTCTGTTGTGTCTATCTGTGTGTGTGTGTGTGTGTGTATCTGTGGCATCGTAGGTCTTAAACGAATGGAACGATTGGAATGCGGTTTTTTATGCAAAAGCTTACGTGATCGGGATGGTTCTTAGCTACATTTCAACAAAATCGGTTCGGCCGTTTTTGAGATATTGAACTTTGAAATGAAAGTGTCGGGAGTTTTTCAAGTTTTCTAAGTTGTAGTGGGACCTCTTGACTAGAAGTAGTAAAAAAACCACAGTCTGCAACGACAGCTTGTAGCAAAAAATGTTTTTTGACAGAAACTTATCATTTTTAATTTCAGCTTGACCAACCTGCGGAAGGCAGCTTCGTGCCATGGAACGTAGTACCGTGAACTACAACATCAGCTGAACATGAAAACTAAAATGTTGTACATACAATCTTTATATACTTATTTACCTATATATAAACTTATAGATACCGTTGGTAGCTTGAGTCTTTAAACTTGTCTGCATTACTGTATCCATTACACGGTTTGATAACAATAGCAATATTTCTAAAGGTTGTGCTGTAGAATAAAACAAATTCTATTAATAGATAAAATTATTTATTATAATACATTTAAATTACTAACAAAACAATAAATTAAAAATCAGACTAGGCTGACTTATTAGGAAATTGTTATTGCTTCGAGTATGAAATACTTGATTGACATTAGATAAACATGTCAAGTGATAAAAAATGTTCACGGTGGAAAAAAAACAAAAAATATCCGAATAGTATGGCTAAATGCATTTATTCGTGTATTACATTATACTTGTTTACTTTATTAAAATTTTCTATATTTGCATTTAGTGTATTATTGAACATTAAAAATACTTCGGTGCTAACTTTTGGTATTTATTTCAAATCTTTAAGAGGTGTGTAAATATGCCACTTTGTAGGTTAAGGGGAAGATTCGCTTCTACTAACGGAGTAAGTAAGGAAGTAAGTTAAAATAATATTATAAGGAATGTCTTATACGATTCGACTAGAAGGAATATGGTACGAATATGGCACTTAAAGCTGGGCACAAACGTTCGGTTTCCGCGTACGGTTTCCAGATTCGGTTTTCGACTTACAGCGCTCGCAGGCGTTTACAGTATAATAATTATCGCTTTAGAGGGCTGTAAGTCGAGAACCGAATTTGGAAACCGTACGCGGAAACCGCACGTTTGCGCCCAGCCTTATGTTTACCACTGACTGTCATATGAGATAGGATTCACAAGATAATAAAAATAAGCAGCGTTAAAGTGGTACCTAGTTAACCTTCCCTTTTATTAAACAAACTCAGATGTAATTTGTCTAATGTGGCTACCAAAATTACACATATTTTGCATTGATATTACTTGTATATTTCGTTATCTACTGATACACGTAATTGTTTTATAAATCATTATTATAAATGGCAGTTCTAATATTTTAAGAAGATGCGCTCAAGTCACAGAACGTGTGTATTAACTGGCTATATTAGTCAACATTACATAAATTCATTTACTTTCGCGTATGTTTGGTATGAGAAAGAAAATATAATTGATTTAAGTATAATACTTCGAACATACTTAAGTAGCATAACATCACGGCATCTTGGTGTAACGATTTTATAAAACATAGACATGCGCTAAAGTAAATGCATTTATTGATACCTAATTTATTAATCATTCCAACTATTTGTCCCTCAAGCCTCTTCTCTATTGACCTAAATTATTCTTTGCCTGAAGATGCTCACATAACACCAAACTTAACTAAGAACTGACCAGAACCGAAAACAAGATCTTAGGGCGGTATTCCACTCGTCCAAGATGTTTGTCCAATGTGCATTGCGTTTCACTCACTCTTCAAGCAAAATGTGAGACGCAAATACATTTGATCAAAGATCTTGGACAGAAATTTGACGAGTGGAATACCACCCTTAAATAACACATACCGTAGAATTCTGGTTGAAACAAAATTTAAATTAATAGCTACATCGTCCGCATAACAGTCTCGAATTATGTGAGCAATTCTTAACTATGATTAAAGTACAGTTTGGCATTTTATACTCAGCAAAGTAAGTTCGTATGCGCTTTATTTCTTAGATACCTGTTCATTTATCTGACTCCGACGAGCATCCCGAGCCGGAGCTAGGACCTGTAAAAGAATTAACAATTTAAAATAATAAAGATAAAAAACCTAATTATGGCTTTCAAATAGTTAAGACAGGCCTATGACTTTTTTTTGGTTTCAGAGACTTTTATACTAAAAACTATTGAATACTGCTAAGCTGTTACATATTTACATTATTTCTAATTCAGATGAACTGAAATAGGTAGTTTGTTTTAGTTATCTGCAAATATTTTCAATCCATACTAATATTATAAATACGAAAGTGTGTCCGTCTGTCTGTTACCTCTTCACGCTTAAACTGCTGAACCGATTTAGATGATATTTAGTATAGAGATAGTTTAAGTCCCGGGGACATATTTTCTATCCCGGAAATAATCCTAATCATCCTAAGGGGGTGAGATGGGGGATGAAAGTTTGTATGGAGCTACGATATAAACGACTTCCGCGCGGACGGAGTCGCGGGCAGAAGCTAATAACATTTAAATAGTCGCGTACCTACTTTATAAATGATTAAGTAGTGTAAACAAATATATTGACTTTACCCTTTGTTTGCTGAAAAGATATAAGATATGATCATTTCATTAATGATTTGAAATAACGTTATTCTACTTGTTTATCACTTGAACATTATAATATTTCAGAACCTACTATATTATATCGAGAGAAGTATAGAACACGGAGGGTAAAAAAAGGGTGTCATACTTTCTAGCAGTGACACGGTATCGTACGGAATTCAAACGGACATCAAAATAATGTACGAGAAATGAACGAAATAGTAAGCTAATTAAAAAAATATGCACTACACGTACAGTCGCCATCACATACATCGGAGCAAACAAGCACGTTACAAACATCGGAACACACCTCTATTTTCAAGGCATTAGGGTGCATGTGCCGATATTTTTGAACACCTATAGTGTACCTATGTATGTGATGGCGACTGTACTTACGAAAAAACAATGATCAATATGTCACTGCCAGGAAGCATGCTTTCTGACAGACGCTATCTATTTTAACGGTAACATAGTATCGTACGTCATTCAAACTCACATCATAAAAATGTACGAGAAATGTACGAAATTGTACGCTAATGAAAAAAATGTACTACATGTACATTCTTACGAGAAAACAATAATCAATTAGTGGCGACTGTGCCTATGTGAACAAACGCCTTAGAGAAATTCATTCCACACATTTTATTGCTTTTGCCGCGATATTTAATTCAGGCGCTGCGATATAATTTCTTCCAAATAGTTTTCTCGTAAGTACATGTAGTTAGTGTTGTGGATAACGCTCACTTTGAGGCTTAACGACTCGAACCCTAAAGACTCCTGAGGCTTAAAGACTCAAGTGACGAAAAGTCAATATTTTGCATTCATATGCGTAAAATAACCCAACACGGTTCTTAAACAGCATCGAGTCTTTAAGCCTCGGGAGTCTATAAGCCTCGAAATGAGCGTTATCCACAACACTACAAGTAGTACATTTTTTTAATAATTAGCCTACAATTTTGTACATTTCTCGTACACTTTTTTGATGTGAGTTTGAATTCCGTACGATACCATGATTGTTACCGCTATAATAGATAGCGCCCGTCAGGAAGTATGCTACCTAGCGGTGACAGATTTATCATTGTTTTCTCGTGAGTACGTGTAGTACATTTTTTTTTAAATTAGCGTACAATTTCGTACATTTCTCGATCATTTTTTGATGTAAGTTTGAATTCCGTACGAAACCATGTCACCGCTAGAAAGTATTACACAAAAAAGTAGGTGCCGAGGCTCACAAAATCTGTGAATGCTATTTAGAGAAGCAATTTTTTTAATGCAATATTTCGTAGCAGTCCACGTTTTCAACATTGGCTGAGTGTGTGGCCTAGTGCCAATTTAAATTGTCAGTAGCAATGATAAAATATGAAAAAGAGGTAGATATGTTATCTATACGAAATTCCCTGTTTCAAAATGGTTAGGCACATCTGACAGTTGAGACACGTTCACGTTTCCATTGACGACGCGCAACTGAGGTAAGTTGGTGCAATTGACTCAATTTTTGTGTGCTTCTGGAGCGCTCATAATCTATCTACCTCATTTTAGGGTTCCGTACCCAAAGGGTAAAACGGGACCCTAATACTAAGACTCCGCTGTCCGTCTGTCACCAGGCTTCTCATGAACCGTGATAGTTAGACAGTTGAAATTTTTTCAGATGATGTATATGTAACTATACAGAGTGTTTTTTTAAATGGGACAGTATGGGGAAATCCGAATCTAAAGGAGATAGAGGAAAAGTGTCCAAGGAGACATTAGGTGTTTTTTATGTAAACTAATTTGGCTCGTTAAAATTTTTGGTCAAGTGTAAGTTGTTCTTAAAAAAATATAAAGTTTGTAAATTTTTTTTTTGGCGCGTGTCGGCTCTGTTTCATGTAAGGATTATTTCATTGTATGGAAAGAAAAAAATCTGAACAGCAGAAGTTGGTCAAATTTAATGAAAACTAATCTTCATACAATTGCAGTATTCGCCTTTTAATATTGTTACAAGTGCCTAGGCGTGTAAAAAAATATTTAAAATTATTCCATTTTTAAATTTCGATAATCGATAAGAGCTCCAGATGATTCAAGAGAAGAACATTTTTTTTAATCTTCGTAAACATCATGGCACGCGATAGTCTTGAAATTATAAAAAAAAAAAATCAAATTTGATTTTGATTTTTTTCTTATGGGGTTACCTTAAAGGTCGAATTTATGAATCCCGATACAACTCCGTACAAGAATTAAAAGATGCTGTTTACAACACTTTAAACACAATTCACCATAAGTCTCTGTTAAATGCAACTAGAAGTGTCTTGAAGCGTGCTCGTACCTGCATAAGACAAGACGGCGGCCACATCGAACATTTACTCAAGTAATAAACCAACTGTATGAAGATTAGTTTTCATTAAATTTGACCAACTTCTGCTGTTCAGATTTTTTTCTTTCCATACAATGAAATAATCCTTACATGAAACAGAGTCAACCCGCGTCAAAAAAAATTTGACCAACTTTATAATTTTTTAAGAACAACTCACGCTTGACCAAAAATTTTAACGAGCCAAATTAGTTTACATAAAAAACACCTAATGTCTCCTTGGACACTTTTCCTCTATCTCCTTTAGATTCGGATTTACCCATACTGTCCCATTAAAAAAAAACACTCTGTATAACAACAAATCCTAAAAAATCGGCCAAGTGCGAGTCGGACTCGCGCACGAAGGGTTCCGTACCATTATCTATAAAAAACTATTTTATTCTGTGTTTTTAGTATTTGTTATTATAGCGGCAACAGAAATACATCATCTGTGAAAATTTCAGCTGGAACTATCACGGTATCAGTGAGAGTATACAGCCTGGTGACAGACAGACGGACGGACGGACGGACGGACGGACGAACGGACGGACATCGGAGTCTTAGTAATAGGGTCCCGTTTTACTCTTTGAGTACGGAACCCTAAAAACAATAAAATAAATATCAAAGTGATTATTTGCCGTTTTTATAGATAATGGTACGGAACCCTTCGTGCGCGAGCCCGACTCGCCCTTGGCCGGTTCTTATTATTATTATATAATTGATCAGTATGTAAAAATCGGGTACGGTCTACGGTCCTGTGGCTTTAAGGTAGGTACCTGAATGCGAATATCTCCGGCGGCGAGCGCGCTCCCGGGCCGGGCTGTCCGAGTTGTACTCCGTGTCCGTGTCCCCGGGGCCGTTGCGCGCGCGCGGCACAACGCCCGCTTCATACCTGGACGAACAATTAACCTGTTATGAACCTTATTGCAATTAAATAAAGGCCACTAATAGCACATTATTGGCAACACGTAGAAAGTAATAGTACATTACATCAGTGGCCGGGAATCCGTTTTCACGCCGAGGCATATTTGTGGCACAGCATCACGGCGATGCTGTGCCACAAATAGTGGAATGAAAATTAAAAAGTTACTTTGCAGGAAACCTGAAAACTGAAAAGTTGTATGCAATCCCATTTCAGGCCGCCTCGAGATGCTGCGCCCGAAAAAGGATACTTCCGAGTCAAGGACCGTAAAGAGAATATTTCATTGCATGTTTGAGAAATAGTAGATTGTTAACCAAGGGTTGAAAGTGACCTATTACAACTGAGATATTTCTGGCGCTCGAACGAAGTGGGAGCGCCAATAGTTCGAGGATGAAATGGGTAATTTCACCCGAGTTAAACACTCTATTATTCATTTCGACTGTGAGGAAAGTAAAATACTGCACGTACATTTTATAAAACATATAAGAGATCAGTTAAAATCCACATACTGCCAACTTTAGACAAGTTTAAAAAACGATTCTGATCTAATAAATAAATAATAAATAAATAAATATTTGCGGACATTCTTAAACAAATCGACCTAGTCCCAAACTAAGCAAAGCTTGTACTATGGGTAGTAGACGAAGATAAACATACATATATAGAGAAATAAATACTTAAATACATAGAAAACATCCATGACTCAGGAACAAATATTCGTGCTCATCACACAAATAAATACCCTTACCGGGATTCGAACCAGGACCTCTTGCTTCGTAGGCAGGGTCACTACCAACTAGGCTAAAGCGGTCGTCATAGGTCGGTAATAGTTTTAATTTTATTTTTTGTATTTATATAATTCTATAAACAAATGTAAAAAAATATTCGATTGTAATCGAGTAGGCCGCGACGCAACTAATCTAGAGGGCCATGCCGAAACGTGAAAAAAAAGTGTCATGGCATTATTGCGGGCAGCCGATATTTACAGAAATGATTTTGAATGTTGATTTTCTGTAATTAGGAAAAAGAATCCCAACTGTAAAAGGATCTTATCAACTTCGTCGTAATGATACCGTCGCTTAATGTATAGCTGGGTTTAGATATATGTAAAGCTTTTATTTTAATAATATGAAGTAACTCAATTATCTTCGACTCCGTGGCTGAACGAACCAATTAAAAAAAAATACTTTCCATGATAGGGGAGAAAACGCTATTTTCCACCCGGCTATATATGCCCATGAAAAGTCAACTTTCAGAACAGGACAGATAAAAAGAGAATATCTCATTGCATGTTTGAGAAATAGTACATTGTTTAACGAGGGGGAATATTGCCAACAAGAGTCTATCAGAAGCCCGACGCCGAAGGCGAATCATGAAAACCGCGCGGTTCGCGGGTGGTTTTGTTTGGCTGAAAGTGATGTTTCCTTAGTCTTCTCAATTTAGTATGGCGCTATCAGGATTTTAAAAAGTTTAACGCAGCGGGAAATAATGGGTTTTGTATGGATTATTGTACTCCTAGGCAGGAAAGAGATTTTTTTTTAATTTGGCGAATGAAAAGTAGGCACTTGGCGTGTTTGTTATTCAAACAAAATGCGTCGCTTTCCGAGCATGTTTGAGAAATAGTACATAACTGCATAGACCAGTAAGTAAGCCATGCTGGACGAGTATGATTTAGCCGGCCGAGCCGAATGCGAGGCCAGAATTGCACTTATGGTCGAAGCATGTATAGTGCTTTTCTCAAAAATAAATAAATTTTCTGACCAACTTGTAGTTTGATGTTCAGCTTTCCACTTCATGAACTTTTTTATAATTGTGCAAATATCTCTTCTTGGACTTAGGCGGAAGTAAATTATATCTCTCCCGTTCTGTATCATAATTATATCTCTCCCATACATTTCCAGAATTATAATAATCCCAAATCAGACATTAAAATAAACCTGAACAACACCATTATTGAACCTATAGATTCAGCTAATTTCCTTGGCCTTACAATTGACAAACATCTCAATTGGAAAAACCACATAGATAATATTTGTTCTAGGTTAGACTGATTCGTGTTCGCCCTACGGCATCTCAGAACCGTTGCATCTAGGGAGGCTGCACTTTCCGCATATCACGGATACGTATCATCTGTGATTCGTTACGGATTAATCATGTGGGGTAATTCGGTTGATGTACAGAGAGCTTTTATCTCACAAAAAAAATGTATCCGAGCTGCCTATGGAGCCCATTATTTGGCCCATTGCCGACCAATATTTAAGGAGCTAAAAGTTCTCCCCTTGCCCTGCTTATATATATAAATAAATAAAAAATAAAAATTGTTTAATTCAGACCGAGATCCATAATAGTGTTAGTAACAAAATGGGGCTTACAAGACTATATTAGTATTACACGATTAAGTTTAGTTTAAATAAAATTTTAATTAAATTTACATTTAGGCACCTCTTCGGTTCTTTCGGTACCTATGGCAGAAAGGTAGGACCAAGTAGCGAATATTTTATTCCCTACTTGGCCCTACCAATGACCACTTCAACCCAATATTTGGTGAGCGGGCAGTCGAGGCGCTCTGCCAACACCCTCAGCATACTGTTGCTGCTACCGCGCATCCGTTTTAGCAGTGACGCTATTCTTTTCCGCCGAATGGCAAAAAAGTCGTCCGCTTGAGCTTCGGCAAACATGCCTGATGCACTGCAGTGCTTCGGCAGCTTCAACAGCACTCTGAGGATGTTATTGTACTGAACACGCAGGATGTTATAGGCCCTCTGAGTAAATCTCGCCCACAGGCTACACGTGTAAAATGTTTGACAATAAGCTTTAAAAAGGGTCAACTTAACTTGTTTGTTACAGCGTGCAAACCTTCGGGCGATATATATATATGAGATAACTAAATTTGTAAAAAGACATCCGCACATGTTCCCTTTGTATAACGTTGTCCTAAATAAAACCAATGGTAGATATCCGCACAAACGTTATGAGCCTAGACAGAATGTGAAAATTTTTAGTAAGAATGCTTATATTATGGCAATAAAATTGTACAATAATGTTCCAAATGACATGAAATGTTTACCAAATATTCAATTTGACAGGAAATTATTTAACTGGCTGCTTGACATTTGCTTTTATTCCGTAAATGAATTTTTAAATTATTAATTTTCTAATTATTACTAATTTGTCATTATTAATTTGTCGTATTGTATGTTGTATTTAATTAATATTTATGTCTTGATAATTTGAATGTTTATGATTTAACTACTTAAATTCAATAATATTTCTACGCCGATATCGGCAGGATATGTGAAACTGAAATTTGTAAGACATACCAACCATGTACCATATTCGGAGAAATAAACTTTTCTATTTCTATTTCTGCCTCGGCTTTTCAATAGGGAGGGGTCAAAAATCGATGACGTAATATACGGACAAGCCCTAATGTGTTCTAAGACTGTTTGTTCTGAATAATAATAATAAATAAAAAAGGAACATTGTCTTAGACTTTGCCTGCACAATATGTCTGAACCATAATATTCCTTACCTATCCCTGGACCGCCGTCTGGACCTAGGCGAGTAGACCTTGCGGCGATCGTTGGGCGAGTATTTCCTGTCTGAAGCCCTCACTCGCTCCGCCGAGTATCGACTCACGGGCGAGTACCGGCTCTCTGGCGAGTACCGGCTCTCTGGCGAGTACCGACTTTCGGGCGAGTAGCGCCGATCGTATCTGTAATGGAAACCGTTTTGAAAGTTGAGAATCTCAGCTACAATCGTTAGCCGCAGCCCAACTGATGCACGCCATGAATGAATGTGAACGCAAAGTTTTTTCAGCTAACCAGAGTATTGAAAGGCACAATAAAATTTACTAAACAGTAATGCATATCTCTATTTGGCTCTTACATATAGCGCCGTGCCGCTTGTGCAGTCCGCCCGCCATGACAAGCTAAGGTTATATGCACACACCGATCAAGTTTTTACTTAAACTATCATTTTAGGTGTTATTATTCTCGACCCATACTATTAAACTCTACTAATACCTCCGCCGTATTAATCCTGCATCACACTGGCGCGGCCTGCGGTGGCGGACCATAGTCAATTTGACAGCTAATGACAAGTTTTATATTGTCCGCCGCGGCCAGGCCGCGCCAGTCTGTGAGAGGCCTAAACGCGACGCTTCGCACTAGGATACTTTTTATTAAGTAGACTGTAAACGCTCAAACATATTTGTCAAACTTTTTTTTTATTTTGATAAACAAACAGCCACTACAAGGGGTACTTAAGCATACTTATATGACTAATGATTACAATATGTGTGACCCACACCGTTTACCACATATTAGAAAACATGTGTTTGCCATTCAGGGTCATTCATAGCACGATAGCACCTTTAGTCTTAAGGACTGCCGGTGTGAACTTTATGTTTTCTTTGTACGTTTTCATCAAACATCAGCGCACACATACCAACAAGTTTGTCAAACAAGACAATACGGTATTTGACAAAAGTCAAATCAGTTTCTTTTTATGAAACGTCAAAAACGCTGCTCCGTTAGTATGGAATCTGTAGGGATTACTTGGTTGTGACGTCACAATAAATCAACGTCTTTATTGTTAGTAATGTTAGTGTTTATGAATTTAAAGGCGGTTACCGGAAGGCGCGGCGTGGGTAGGTGGACTGATGACCAAAGGGCGGACGATGGATGCAATGTAGTGAAGAAATCATAAGATGGAGAAGACTTTTATTAAATTTCGAGTAATATTTATGCATAAACATATATAGGTATGCAGTTTTTGTTATACATATATCAGTCAGTACATAATACATCTACCCTCCAAAGCACATAATTAGTATCTGTAGATTTAGAGAGGGCATTTTCCCTATATAAGTGGATAGTGACCCATAAAATGAATGACTTAAAATTAGAAAAAAATATGATTATTTACTACAACAATAAAATTGCATAATAACTGTTTTGCAATTATGTTCTCTTTAAACCAATTGTAGTCATATCCATATTACGTATATCGTTTGACATGAGTTTGACATAAACTGCATCCGTTGTCCGCCCATTACTGATGACCTGGTAAAGGTCGCGGGAGTCCGCTGGATGCGGGTGGCGCAGGGCCGGCCATTGTGGCACTCTTTGGGGGAGGCCTATGTCCAGCAGTGGACGTCTTTTGGCTGATATGATGATGATGAATTTAAAAATCTTAAAATAGCATAGGTACATAGAAAGATTGATACTTTCCAAGTATTTTCGTAATGTTTATCTGTTGCTAATGAAAAAACAATTTATTTTCACTGTTGTCAAATACCCTATTATTATAAGACTTCACTTTCAAAACAGTTTTCGCCGTGAAGTGACGCTTGACGCCATTTTTAGGGTTCTGTATTGAAAGAGTAAAACGGGACCCTATTACTAAGACTCCGCTGTCCGTCTGTCTGTCTGTCTGTCTGTCTGTCTGTCTGTCCGTCTGTCACCAGGCTGTATCTCAACAACCGTGATAGTTAGACAGTTGAAATTTTCACAGATGATGTATTTTTGTTGCTGCTATAACAACAAACACTAAAAAACCGAATAAATAAATATTTATTTATAAATATATTTTTTCTTTTATAATCTTACACCAATTGGCTTAGTCCCAAACTAAGCAAAGCTTGTACTATGGGTACTACACGACGATAAACATACTTATATAGATAAATAAATACTTAAATACATAGAAAACATCCATGACTAGGCAGGGTCACTACCAACTAGGCTACAGGAGGCTCCCATACAACAAACGTGATTTTTTTGCCATTTTTATAGATAATGGTACGGAACCCTTCGTGCGCGAGTCGAACTCGCACTTGGCTGGTTTTTTTTGTATTCAGTAAACAATCTTGTCAGCGGCGGTCGCGCGAAAATGGCGAGTTTGTTTGACAAACATGACTGTACACCTTCAAACATGTATGACAAGTACACAGTCAGTCAAATTTTTCAAACATACAGCCAAACTCGTAGTTTGCTTGACAAACACGTCAAACATGACCGCAGACTGTGAAATAACTTGCCAAACACGTAAAATTTGACAATGTATTTGAGCGTTTACAGCCTGCTCCTTTGACTGGCGCTCAAAAAACGGACAAAACTGGAAGCGGGGGGGCAGATGAGCGGCATGACGAGTAAGTGTAAGGCCTGAGTGGACTTCTCTAGCCGGGCGTGCGAGGGAGCAGGGCGTGCGGCGTGCATCTTAAACAAATGAACTACGGACTGCCTCACCTAGGCTGGTGCGGGGAGGGCAGGCGGCCGAGCGGCGGCGGGCGCGGCAGCGGCGGCAGCAGCGGCGGCGGCAGGAACGCCAGCGGCGGCAGCGGCGGCGGCACCACGCCGCTCTCCGACAACGGTGATGACATCTCTGGAAACATTCAGCGTACAAACAAGGTGTTGTTAACTAAAGAGCGGGTGTCTACTGTATCCACTACGATCACCGGACACGATCCCCAGATGATTCCACTGAAACATATATCGATCACGATCGGACGATTCGGTGATTTTAGTGGACATAACTATTTCGCCTCCAGCCACGCGCCGTGCGCCTTCGCCTCGAGCGCGCCCACGGCCGCGCGACGGGACGACTCCTGCTGGGCGAGCTCCAGCGGTAGTACTCACGCGCGTGGGGCGAGACAGCGCCCTCGGCTCTTGTGAGCGACGCCATTTTCCGTCGCAGCGCCTGCGCGTCATCCCGCGCCGCGTCCGCATCGCGCCGCGCCGCGCGCGCCTCCAGCCACGCGCCGTGCGCCTTCGCCTCGAGCGCGCCCACGGCCGCGCGACGGGACGACTCCTGCTGGGCGAGCTCCAGCGGTAGTACTCACGCGCGTGGGGCGAGACAGCGCCCTCGGCTCTTGTGAGCGACGCCATTTTCCGTCGCAGCGCCTGCGCGTCATCCCGCGCCGCGTCCGCATCGCGCCGCGCCGCGCGCGCCTCCAGCCACGCGCCGTGCGCCTTCGCCTCGAGCGCGCCCACGGCCGCGCGACGGGACGACTCCTGCTGGGCGAGCTCCAGCGGTAGTACTCACGCGCGTGGGGCGAGACAGCGCCCTCGGCTCTTGTGAGCGACGCCATTTTCCGTCGCAGCGCCTGCGCGTCATCCCGCGCCGCGTCCGCATCGCGCCGCGCCGCGCGCGCCTCCAGCCACGCGCCGTGCGCCTTCGCCTCGAGCGCGCCCACGGCCGCGCGACGGGACGACTCCTGCTGGGCGAGCTCCAGCGGTAGTACTCACGCGCGTGGGGCGAGACAGCGCCCTCGGCTCTTGTGAGCGACGCCATTTTCCGTCGCAGCGCCTGCGCGTCATCCCGCGCCGCGTCCGCATCGCGCCGCGCCGCGCGCGCCTCCAGCCACGCGCCGTGCGCCTTCGCCTCGAGCGCGCCCACGGCCGCGCGACGGGACGACTCCTGCTGGGCGAGCTCCAGCGGTAGTACTCACGCGCGTGGGGCGAGACAGCGCCCTCGGCTCTTGTGAGCGACGCCATTTTCCGTCGCAGCGCCTGCGCGTCATCCCGCGCCGCGTCCGCATCGCGCCGCGCCGCGCGCGCCTCCAGCCACGCGCCGTGCGCCTTCGCCTCGAGCGCGCCCACGGCCGCGCGACGGGACGACTCCTGCTGGGCGAGCTCCAGCGGTAGTACTCACGCGCGTGGGGCGAGACAGCGCCCTCGGCTCTTGTGAGCGACGCCATTTTCCGTCGCAGCGCCTGCGCGTCATCCCGCGCCGCGTCCGCATCGCGCCGCGCCGCGCGCGCCTCCAGCCACGCGCCGTGCGCCTTCGCCTCGAGCGCGCCCACGGCCGCGCGACGGGACGACTCCTGCTGGGCGAGCTCCAGCGGTAGTACTCACGCGCGTGGGGCGAGACAGCGCCCTCGGCTCTTGTGAGCGACGCCATTTTCCGTCGCAGCGCCTGCGCGTCATCCCGCGCCGCGTCCGCATCGCGCCGCGCCGCGCGCGCCTCCAGCCACGCGCCGTGCGCCTTCGCCTCGAGCGCGCCCACGGCCGCGCGACGGGACGACTCCTGCTCTGCGAGCTCTAGCGTCAGCGCGTCGCATTTCTCCCTGTTGACACATCAATACATCATCATCATCATATTAGCCGAACGACGGCTGCTACTGGAAATAGGCCTCCCTATCCTGTTGATATATCTCTCATCTGACCGTTTTCCCGGTTGCATCTTCAGCTAGGTGCTTCAGAGCCCGGGATCCGCTTCTCGGCATTTACTTCTCCACTTTCACACGGTCTTGGGCATCCTCGGTTGTAAGTATCCCTGGCGACATCAAGCCAACATTTCTTGGGCCTCCCTCTTTTAGCGGGCCCTGGCGGAGGCGGCATAGCAAGACATTTGTTACCCACGTAACTTGCCGGTTTTTGTAAAACGTGACCGTACTACTATCACCGAAGCTGAAGGCGACTCTCCTGCAGTTTGTCCGCTATATCACGGACATGAAGGCTGCCGCGGATACGCGAGTTCCTAATGCGGTCCTTCCGCGTTACTCCGCACATCCAGCGTAGAATCTTCATCTCCGTAACACGCAGCTCCTGCTTGTGCCGTTCGGACACGGGCCACGCTTCACTGCCATATAAAAGGACAAGCCTAATGATGGATTTATAGACCTGCCCCTTTATCTTGGGGTCACAAATGACACCAGTCACCTCTCGCCATTTTGCTCAAGCTGCTGCAATACGGGCTGTGACGTCGCAATCGATATCCCCGGACGCGTGAAGTACAGAGCCCAGGTACTTAAACTGGTGGTCCGTACGCTCGACCATGTCTTCGCCTATACGTACGGATAGGGGCCCTGTAGTGTTGCAGGCCATGTACTCTGTCTTCGCCACATTTAGATTTAGACCACCGTTCTCAAGCGACTCCTTCCGCCCATTCACACGTCGCACTAATATTCCCCTGTCCGCATCCGCCAGCGCGATATAATCAGCATACATGAGCAGCGATGGAGGTTGCTCATGTGCATCTCTGATGCTGTTTGACAATTCGTCTAATATCGCGCTGAAGAAGGGACTAAGGACCGAGCCTTGGTGGACACCATCTGTGATGGGGAAGGGTTTAGTGTCACCAACAGCGGTCCTCACCAGACGATCGGAGTCGCGGTACATGTTCCTGATAATGTCGATTCGAGAGTCTAGCACACACTCGAAGAGCTTCATGGTGTGGGACATGACATTTATTCCGCGGTAATCACCGCACTCCTTCACCGACCCCTTACCTTTGAAGACCGGGGTAATGATACTCCGTCTCCATGGGTTTGGGATCTGTCCGGAGTCCGGAGTGCAGTACGCGGTGAAAAGGTTAGTTAAGATGCCCACACCATTCGGCCCAACGCATTCCATCGGCTTCGACAGCTTTCCGATTGCCCATGCGGCGAAGAGCTAAGTGGACTTCCTCAGGCGTTATCGCGCGGTGGCACTAGTCCGATGTTTGGGGGGAGGCCCAGTGTCTGCACCTCTTTATCTTGTTGATATATTTTCGATTATTTCATAGTTCTTAAGGTTTTTCTGTACTAACAAAATATGGATCTAGGTCTGAAATAAACGATTTTTTTTAACCCATTCACCGCCACTGACTTGAACTCCAGTTCGTCACTGTTGCCACCCACCTGCAACCGACTTCATACGAAGGCCAAAAACAATAGACTTTAACCCCTTTATTCTTAAAGCTTAAAATGCCTCTGCTAAATATAATGTGCTTTGCCCCTTTCTTACAAACACAAACGTCAAAGTGACAGATAAGGACAAACGAATTTTAACGCCATTTTAGTTAAAATAGACAAATTTTACCTAAAAATAAAATTTATATTAAGTTACTTACCTTATTCCAAGCCTATACAATTGAGATGGCAACATCTATTTCCACAGGCAACACTGCCTAGTTCCAAGTGACAGCTGCTATAATTCAGGTTTTCTCCCCACCTAACCACCTTTGAACCAGCAACGGCTCGACATCGGCTGCGCGCCGCGGAGCCATCATTGGATTCTCAATTGAGTCTACCGTCCAATATGAAATAGGAGGACGGTAGGTAGCCACTGTAATTAGACAGGTGGCGATGTAGCCACGGTCGGCAGACCGGTGGCAATACTATGTTATGTAAACAAACACCGCATTGGGTGTAGGTGGTTGGTTTTGAAGTACACAAATTATGGTACTTTATAGGTACCGCTGAAATTAGAGCTTAAGTACTAATATGTTATCCTGAAATACAAGCTTAAAAACTAGGTTTAGTGGCTGAAATATAAGCTTAATTACTAAATTGTGTAGCTGAAAAATAAGCTTAAATACTAAGATATACCTTTGAATGTTATAAAACATAGAAGGGTATTTGAGCATTCGCCAGCAGGCAGCAATGAAATTAGGCTTGGAATAAGGTAAGTAACTTAATATAAATTTTATTTTTAGGTAAAATTTGTCTATTAAGTATTGTACCTTATTCCAAGCCTATACAATTGAGAAGTGTTTGTTATCGGCTGCTGGTTCAATTAAGGATTAAAAATAGGTAGAACTGTATAGATTCGTTAGAACGCCAATGTGAAAAAGATATTAGTTAGATTTATTACAAGAAAACTTGTACAGCAGTAAAAGTTTCATATACAAACTCAGGTAATTTCAATTATCAATCATCTTGCATTGACTAACTTACAAAAATATCAAACTACGAAATCGGATATAGATTGGTTTTAAAAGCCGAAAGTTTTCTTATAAACTTCCTGAAATATAGCAGCATTGAGCACCTATTGTAATGACTTACCTCGTTCCAAGACGATTAGGTACCTACTAATGAAATAATAATACGACTGTCAAGAGTGTCAAACCAGCTTGACTATCGCGTAGGTACCTATTGTTCACACTACTAGATATGTGCATTAGCATTCTTAAGAAAAGCATGAATGGATTGTTCATGAAGCTGGCTTAACAAAGTCACATGTTCATAACTTCATTATCTTTATACGAGTATCCTCATTGTACCAGGGACAAATAACGTCAGTCTATGTTTTGATAAGTGGGTCGATATTTGGATTAAACACGTGTAGCCAGCTAATTTTTGAATAATTATGTAATTCATAGGAAACCCTAGAGCCAAAATCGAGTCAAAAATTTATCTGATCAAATTCATTGTTACTTCCACCTAAAAGTCTCAACTATCGAGCCACGTCAATATTACCCACTTGGGATAGTTGGGATGATGTAACTTTGAAAACAAAAATGTTCAGCCAGGAAAAACTATTGTGGCCGACAATAAAGTGTGAACTAAACGGTGGGTCCGTGTTCGGCCACAGAACTACATGATAAAACCTGTGTAGGTATTGTATATATCTGAGCGTAATTTAATCCTTGAGCTAAGAAATCATCTTTGGGATTGGATGGCCCACTACTCATCAGCCAGACTTTTACAACTATCTAATAAATAGATTAGTGGTAGGTATCTGTCACAAACAAAGTGTGTAGTATTATGACTCTCCATGGGATAATTATATGCGGGCCGCATTCCACAGGTCACTAAGATAAAACGCCAAACTAGCTAATAGGTATGCAAACATTCAGATCAGAGAAACCGTGATGTTTCGAGTAAGACTGAGTAAAGGACTAGTCGACGCCAATAGTACCTAGGTACTTACATCTAACTCTGATTTAAATTACTAACTTTAACTAACGTTGAACTTGTTACTATGTACCAAAACTACTTGGACTTTCTTCGACGCGAAGAGATCTGACAAAGACTAAATTCATTATATGTTGAGCCCCTTGTTGAATAGAGTGGATGCCACTCCTACTGACATTAAAATCTTTAAAATCGATCTACCCTGGTGGTGTATGACCTACGACTGTAATATATGTAGTAGGTACCTACGAAGGCTACCGGCGGTTTAGCACGAGATACTGAATGTGTAGGTACTCTGAACTCTTACCGCTTTTGTTGACTAAGTACGATACAAATGTTTGATTATCTGACACGATCTGATAGCGATGAGTTTGTCAGTCTATTAATTTCCCTTAGGTATCGGTACTGGCAACATGTCAGGAAGAATAAAGTATCTGCAAGATTCACTATAACTTGCATTAGCAGCCGTTAACATTTCTCCTTTTGGATAGGACTCTTGTCTAACAGAACTGACGCCAGTAAAAATGGTGATAATATTGAACGATAATACAAGTGGTAATCACAAGGTCGCCCAGCTCGAGAACTAGAATTACAAACAGCTTTAAGCTTTGTTGGATATTATTCATAAATGACACTTACTCGAAGATTGATGCTTTGCATATGCCGAGTCTGTAAGGTAACCGTCCCAGTGCTCGACACGGGGCCAATGCTTGGTCTTTCAAACTTATAACGTAATAAAGGCGAGCAATATGGGTATTAGAATAGAAGATGTCCAATATTGGGACGTTTACCTTATAGGTACTTTCCACTCATCTCGTGAAAATCTTGTGTCTCTTGTAAATCCCTTCAGCTGAGAAGGACTTAATGTTAATCGCCAGATCTCCCTGCAATCCCAGGGACTCCATGGATCGCTAGCCCTAAATCGTTCAGCTAGAGAAACCTTTAGCTATGCAGCAATCTTCAGTTCTGGCGTGCACAGGCAACGAGCCTGGTACTTTGAGATCTGAGGACCTCAACTACCTGAATGATGAGCGAAGCTGCCGCCGAAAATTTGAGAGACTAAACAAATATCTAAATCGAAGTATATTACCTTCAGCAATTGTCGTCGTATGTTGTACGACATGAATGTACATACATGAAGTATACATACACGCCCAGTCTCACCATCCAATCACGTGATCAAAATCGGGAACCTTGAAAAAGACAATAAATGGAAAAGACCCACGTATACGGACATGAAGAGTCGTTTCAATAATTAAGTACTCCTTCAACATGCCCTTTTTCAAGACCAGAGAAATTATAGTCCTGGCCCACCCGGCTCCAATAAAAACTCATGGTTCGCAAGGTCTCTCGATATCTTCCGTCAATGATTCTGACAACATTTGTGAAGGGCAGTGTACTGGAGGACAGCATTTAGACTGTCCTGATTATTACAAACTGCTCCATGTTGGAAACTGCGCAGTATCCCCACCTTCAACCTACCTTGTTTGCTTGTACGTAGCGTGTACCTACGTAATTTTGTGTAACTCGGCAGAGCCAGCGGGAACTTTAAGATGCAGAAAGTACTCGACACAGTCAATTTCCAGCCGGGAAGGATAAACAAGGACTTCTTATTATGCTTTGACTGTAACATTCGCAAAAGTGTGCTTTGTAGCAACTCCTTGTGCAGCAGTGACTGCTGAACGGGTGGTAGCAACTCCTTGCGCAGGAGAGACAGCTGAACGGGTGGTAGCAACTCGTTCCGCAGGAGAGACAGCTGAATGGGTGGTAGCAACTCCTTGCGCAGGAGAGACAGCTGAACGGGTGGTAGCAACTTTTTGCACAGGAGAGTCAGGTGATCGGGTGGTAGCAAGTCCTTGCGCAGGAGAGACAGCTGAACGGGTGGTAGCAACTCCTTCCGCAGGAGAGACAGCTGAACGGGTGGTAGCAACTTTTTGCACAGGAGAGTCAGGTGATCGGGTGGTAGCAAGTCCTTGCGCAGGAGAGACAGCTGAACGGGTGGTAGCAACTCCTTCCGCAGGAGAGACAGCTGAACGGGTGGTAGCAACTTTTTGCACAGGAGAGTCAGGTGATCGGGTGGTAGCAAGTCCTTGCGCAGGAGAGACAGCTGAACGGGTGGTAGCAACGCCTTCCGCAGGAGAGACAGCTGAATGGGTGGTAGCAACTCCTTGCATAGGAGAGACATCAGCTGAACGGTTGGTAGCGCGTAACGTAAGCTGGAAAATGTCTTATAGCTACTGAAATTCAAACATATGAAACGTGTCAAAACGGAACTCGAACAAGCGTCCGCTGCGTAACAGTCAACACATGGCTGCGCACTCATGATTATATAATTAAGTAGTAACTCTTCATTAGATATTATAGCGGAATATACGCAACAGTTACTCTCAACGTCTGTCTACGCGACGACTAAATATAATTTGTAGGTTTGTAGGTACTAATTGAACCGGGAAATCGGATATAGATTGGTTTTAAAAGCCGAAAGTTGAAAATCAACCAGCAATACTTGCATCGATTCACAAACACTTGGTTAATAAATATAATTTCAAGGCAAGGTAATTTGAATAAGAATTGCATCGGCAAAACCGGAACATAATACGAACTTATTTTTTATGTAGGTATTTCATTTAAATCGACACTCGTATGGCAGCTAATTCGTAAGCATGTAAGCACCGCCCAGAATATTAATTAATTTAGGTTCGGTTAGATTGACATATATATATAACGACTTGAAAATAATAGTCGAAACTGAAATACGGTAATCACACTACGTACCGGTGTGCTCCTTAGAAAATGGCAGTACCCGATGAGTTGAGGGTAGTTTCAAATTTGAAATCAATTTCCTTCAAATGAGCACTGGCATGGGTAGGCGGTGCCAGTTTTACTGGAGGAAGAACTTAAGGGGGCTTCCAGGTCATCGGGTACGCAAATTGACAAAAACCTTAATCATCAAAATTGCCTTCATGCGCGAGGAATAAACGACATTAAAGCACTTACCTCCTGCATGAGTACTACTCACGATTTTCTCCAATACAGGCATCCGTCCGTTGCCAGGCGGTGAAGAATTCTCGCTACTCGCGAGCCTTTGTTAGCGGAGCACAATCCTGCACCTTCATTTCGTTGATTACTACCAATTTTGTCACTATCATGGAACATTTCAACAGAAAATTGCAAGGAATTTTCCGTTTTATAAGCATATTATATGTAGTACTGCCGAAGTTAGTACTACGTGTTGCCTTTGCAAGAAAAAGAACGCCAATGATGGCTCCGCGGCGCGCAGCCGATGTCGAGCCGTTGCTGGTTCAAAGGTGGTTAGGTGGGGAGAAAACCTGAATTATAGCAGCTGTCACTTGGAACTAGGCAGTGTTGCCTGTGGAAATAGATGTTGCCATCTCAATTGTATAGGCTTGGAATAAGGTACAATACTTAATAGGCGTGTATTATTTGCGAGGCGACCTCGATTTTTTTTCTGTGGCGGCGAATGGGTTATGACAAATCAGCTGAAGTTTTTTAATGGTTTTTTTACGAGCGTTTAATTTCGCATGTGTCTGATTTTTTGCCCAAACAGTTGCATATTGCGTATTCTCTGAAACCGTTTACTTTTCAAACATACATTTTATAAACCTAAATTTAGCCCTCTAGCCTATACTATAATCCTCGACATTGTAAATAGTAGTAGTCTAGTAGTAGGTACTGTAATTGGCTTTTTATATTTTATCTATAGAATCAATGTGTTTCTGTAGCTCTTGGTTCTCCAAATATGAATAAATAAATAGTCCTGAAAGTTGAAGAAAAAAGGTATGGTATGGAAAATAAAGTTTCAAAATTTACAGTATTTCAATTCAACTAAAACATCAAACCAATTATTTGAAGATTACTATCTGCTTTTCATTTATTTTGTTTTATAGCCTTATTCCATAACACATAGTAGGTGTTTAATAGTACATTATGATACAAGTGTGCTACGTTGGTCATTACACTCGAGTCGGTTTTTAAGCCTGAGCCGAAGGCGAAGGCTTAATGGAGACGAGAAGTGTAATGACCAATGCTCACGTGTTTCATACGACGTTTTTCAACACATTTGCGAGGAAAAAAAATTAAAAATAAAACATGAAAATGTTAAAAGATATGTAATGAAAAGGCACTAGTGCGATAATGTAATGTAAAAGTCACGGCATGGGTAATATTCTGCATTATTTTGCTAATATTTAAAAAAGATATGTAATGAAAAGGCACTAGTGCGATAATGTAATGTAAAAGGCACGGCATGGGTAATATTCTGCATTATCAGTGTAAATACGCTGTAATAAGACCTTCTTTACGAGCAGGTGTGTTGAAAATGGTGTTATTCCTTGCCTGTATACAGAAAGACAATGGCCTAAATTGTTCCCGCGGGAAATAATGGCCCATGGGAAGTAATGAGCTTGTGTGTGATCTGATTGGTTAAGCAAATCTTGACGGCCGCTAGCGACAAGAATTCTGCTCTGTGATTGGTTGGAAATATAATCAAGCAGGCTCTGTGATTGGTTGAAATATTGAAGCTACGCTACTAGTCCACTCGCACTGATCTGGAAGTGAAGTTGTCAATCTCGTCAACATTTGATTGATGCGCTTGTATGCATAGGTTTTCTGTCTTTTTTGGTTATTTATTTCCTCGCAAATGTGATGAAAAACATTGTGTATAACACGGGCGTAAGAATATTGCAAACTCGAGTCATCAAAATCCCTCCGCCTGCGGCGTCGGGCTTTTGATAGACTCTCGTTTGCAATATTCCTCATACAATGTACTGTAATGTTAAACAATGTACTATTATGAGCAAGTGTGATGAAAATACTGTTTTTTCCGGGTCTAACAGTATATTTATTTACCTTTATTTCTGACGTTTCGACACGGGTTGCACCGGTCATGGTCGCAGGTAACTGTCGTCCCAGCAAGTCGTCAACAGAGATAAGGGCTTACAATATTTCACTACCCTCCAAAAGTCGATGAAAACATGGAGGGTACACCCGAAATAAGTCCACTACCCATCCATTTTAATATTAATTGTCTAGGGCACGGCACACAACACTTTTACGAACAGTATCCGCGCACAGATCCGAAGATATACGAGATTTCAGTTTCTGAAACACTGGTCCCCAAGTCGCCGATAAATTGAAACCATCATTCCTATTGAAGTTCTTCGGGTGTTTCCTGATTTCAATTGCCTCTCATACCATCCGCGGTTAGTAGTGGCGAGAGAGGATTTCGGGCTTGTGCAACTTAATTCAATGATGTGTACAAAGCGCGAGAGTTTAAAGTATTGTACATAGTAGGTGCTTGTATAAATACATGCAGTTATTTTGTTTTTCATAAGTACATTTAAATTGACTCACTTGTATCTCTGAACCTCCTGCTGCATTAATTCAATCTTCTCTACCGTGCTTGCAGACTCGCCCTGTTTGCTAAAATAAAGAGATTCTTTGGCACTCAGCTCTCTGAAACAAAATAAACATATTCAAATGAAAACTACCATATTTAGACCGTCCAGGCTTATCCCACTTGCATTTTGGCACCAAATGCTGGTAACCTCTCTATGTAGGTCTAAATAGTTATTGCTGCACCGAATAGCGATCGCCGCCGTAAGTTTATGCAAAAAAAGCAAAATATATTATTATAAAAAATACTATCAACTCTTTTTTTTTTAATAAATAAATATCACCTTTCGAGATTTACATGGGTGCTGGGTAGATGTACGGTCGAGGAAATTGAATGTTTAGCACTTTTGGACCTTAACATTATTCAAATAGAGTTGACATGTGCCAAACCTTCATTTTCCTCGACCGTACGTATAAACTGGGATAATTTCACTAGATGTTTATTCGATTTGTCAACAATCCTCTCTTTCGCCACCTCACTCTCGAATTGTTTATGGCAAAAATTTGTCAGCAAGGAAGTGAACCTTCTGTACCATTGTACATCTTTATTACAATATGCACCATATAAGTATCCATCTGAAGTTAGCCTAAGCCTTCGTTTCTTGGGCGAGTAATCGCCGATAGCTTATAGTCTGTAGCCGGCGGTGGGACCAGTGCCTAAAGTCGCCTCCCGTACACCCGTCGAATCCCTCTGACACCTCTGCGAAGCTACTAGTAGCTAAAATCACAGAAGCAAACTTATGTGGCGCGTACTGCACTTTATTCTGTGTAAAGTATAAAACTCACTTGATTAATTCACCCTCTCTCTCCTGGAAGTATTTGCCGAGCACCTCAAGCCTCGTCAAGGCCTCTGTGGCCTGTTGGTTGGTAGTCGTCAGTGATTCCTGCGTGCTCTGCAATTCTTCCGACAGGCGTGATCGCTCCTTACGTTCCATCTATACAAACGGAAAATCATTAGAACGCTCACACATTATCACTAAACGCCGGTGTTATTTATTTATATTTGGAGAACCAAAAGCTACAAGAACAGAACACATTGATTATATAGATAAAATAGAAAAAGCCAATGGGGAATGGATGAAAATTTTAGAAATGCCTGATTATTTTTTTGGTGATAGGAATAACCTTCCTTAGCACCAGAAAAAAGTTGCAGACTTGTCAGCTGCGTCAATTATTTTTGAAAAATATAAACAGTTTCCTCACTTACGTTTTGTGGTTAGGACGGCGAATGAGACACTTTCCTTGATCCGTCTCATATTACAAAAAATATTTTAAATATCTGACCCTGGCAATGACCAATATAGCTGCTGCAGCTGTCAATATCATTGCCAGTGTCAGTTTACCACGGATTTTTATGATATTTTTATGTAATATGAGACGGATCAAGGAAATTGTCTCATTCGCCGTCCTAACCACATAACGTAAGTGAGGAAAGTGTTTATATTTTTCAAAAATAATTGACGCATCTGAAAAGTCTGCAACTTTTTTCTGGTGCTAAGGAAGGTTATTCACCAAAAAAAAATCAGGCTTTTCTAAAATTTTCATCCATTCCCCATTACAGGTTCTCCCCGATGGCATGATATCATAGTAAGTAAACATTTGTCAGATCACTATTCTATGTATTGCATTACTGAGATGTCCTAACTAAGGATTACAAAAATATGCCAACATCATATGGGTAGGAGGTACACAGTACGATTAACTTAAAGCTATGCTGCCACAGTCACTCTAAGCTATGCTCATTCAAATAATCTCCTGGTCAATTTACGCCTCACACACACGCTATCCAAAATATATGAAATAACTCCTCCGCAGCTTGTAATTAGTGGCTCAATGTGCTGCGGCTCATATTCTTACTACTCATATCATCAAATAGTCAGCTCTAAAATTATCTATCCAATTTTGAACTTTACCGACATACGTTCGTGGACGTATACATATTTTTATTTAGTGTGAATGAATGTCTCATCTGAGCACAAAAGCAGCAACGTTGTTATTGAAGCTGACTGTCATCATCATCATCATATCAGCCGAAAGACGTCCACTGCTGGACATAGGCCTCCCCCAAAGAGTGCCACAATGACCGGCCCTGCGCCACCCGCATCCAGCGGACTCCCGCGACCTTTACCAGGTCATCAGTCCATCCTTGTGGGGGGCCTACCCACGCTGCTTCTTCCGGTACGTGGTCGCATTTTATTATATAGATACAGTGTCCAAAGCAATTCACGTAGTTTTTTTTGGAAATTTGAATGATTTCTCCAAAATACCTAACATGTCTAACAACATGAAAAATGTTCAAACAAAACGTTTCTTCATCATTGTGTCTAATATTTAAACAGATGGCTTGTTCTTCAGAAACTAAACAAGCATTACAATAGGTAGTATTATAAACAGTCTTTATAGTAATTCACACGAAAATTAACATTTAGATGCTCATATACTTGGCACAAAACTAAGAGTGCTCTCATAGATAAAATTGATAAGACTAAGACTATTCAGTTTAGTCCTTCATACATGTACAATGAACCTATAAATGAGGTCATGATCTCTATTAGATAAACATCTTGCAGCTATCAGTAATGTAAAAAAAAATTGACTATAAAGGAATCTTACTTCATATTTGCTCTCAAAAGTATGTTTTTCATCTAAAGCCTTCGCTAGCTTGGCTTTTATTTTAGTGTGGTCAATTAAAGATGCAACATCGACGTTGGACTTGGACCCACCCTTCAGTTCTCTTATGACGTCCTGAAATTAAATGAAATATATAAAAATGTGTAGGTATGTATATGGCAGCAATAGCTACCTACAATACAACACAAAAACACAATTATTTAATCGTATGGCATACATGATTTTGGCCTTTGAGTTTGTCACTCTTTACTAACACCCAGGGACACGTGCAGGGTTGTGGTAGGTAGTATCCTGCGGACGCAAGTGACAGTTGTCCCCCTTTGTCAAGTGAGTGGGCAACTCGACTGTTAGAGGTTCTTAAGCCGCCCGAAGGCCTCTAACTCTGCTTGAAGACTACTCTCATAGACAGCAGCCGGGATCAACTGCTTAGCGTGCCTTCCAAAGCACGGAAGCACTCATTTATAGTAACCACTCAAACAGGCGGTCACCCATCCAAAGACTGACCCCTGCCATCGTTGCTTAACCTGCATTGTCGTTTCCGATTCGCAGGCGCCGCTGGGCTATGAACGCTTCAAAAACACAATACATATCCACCACTACTTATTATTTTTTTATTTGGTGTTTGCATAACTCATGCGTTAATACGTTGTACAGATTGTAAAAGAATAAGTACTTACTTTCAGTGCAGTTATTTCATGGTTTTGTAGTTGTATTGTATTGTTGGCCTCGGCCAGCAATATGCTCTCTTCTTCTAGCTGCTTCTTTTGTTTCCTTGTCTCATCTAGAGCTGCCTCAGCTGATACAAACTTTAGTTGGAAATTATCTCTCTCTCGACTTACTGACATTAACTCTTCCTCAAAAGATTGGATTTTACCTGTAATAGATAAAACTCGTCATGATACATGGTACATCGTGTTCAATCTTTGTTTAAAATAACACTAAACATAATTAGCACTGTTAATGATATTTTATAATTGTATTTTGAGACCACTTACTATTTAAATCTGCTATATGCTCTTCGGAATGAGCTCTTTCCCCTAAGAGCTCACTAAGAGTATTCTCAACATCACTCAGAGTATTTTGTAGTTCATGGGCTGTGTTCTCAGAGACTCGCAATAATTTTTCATTATCATCCAATGACTTTCGAAGTCTTTCATTCTGAGCTTTTAATTCTTCAATTTCTTCTTTTAATGATTGCACCATGTCGTCCATGCCAAAAGAATTGTCTTCAATGCCAGTTAGTTTGGTTTTTGTAGAAGTGAGCTCCTCTTTAAGGATCTCGCACTCCTGAAAAAAATAAAAATCTTTTTGAGTTCTGCATACATTAAAAAGTAATGTATCTATGATAACGGACATTTGCGTAAGTTCAACAACAAAGGCCTGAAATTTACAGTAGCCACTTGATTAAAATTACCTTAGTGGAGAAGAGTAAATCCCTCTGCAGTGTGTTGATTGTTCCAATAAGTTTGCCATCCCGTCTTCGCCCATCTATGTAGTAATATCCCAATATGAAGAGCAGGACCGAACTGGCTGTAGTTACCAGGAAAGTCAGTAAGCGGTTGTTTTGATCCTTAGATGTGCCATCACAATATTCGTCAGTGAAACATGTATTGCCTGAAAAAACAAAATAGTACATTGTTTAACAAGGGGCGTATGAGGAATATTGCAAACGAGTCTATCAAGAGCCCGATGCCGTAAGGCGGAGGGCTTTTGATGACTCGAGTTTGCAATATTCTTACGCCCGTGTTATACACAATGTTTTTCATCACATTTGCGAGGAAATAAATAACCACAAAAGACAGAAAAACCTATGTTTTATACAAGCGCACCAATCAAATGTTGACGAAATTGACAACTTTACTTCCAGATCAGTGCGAGTGGAGGGCGGAGCTTCAATATTTCAACCAATCACAGAGCATGGAGCATGTGGTTCTTGCAGGGCATGAACCACATGCTCCATGCTCGATTTTTTTTTTCAACCAATCACAGAGCAGAATTCTTGCTGTCCAGATTTGCTTAACTAATCAGATCACACACAAGCTCATTACTCCGCTCTTACGCGGGAACAATTTAGGCCATTGTCCTTCTGTATACAGGCAAGGAATAACACCATTTATGAGCAAGTGTGATGCAAAATATTTAATCAAATTAGCGGGTTTATAGAGACTTGCAATTTGCACAAGATGTAAGATTACAAAATCAAAGTTCGAGTAGTTGTGACTAGATAAGATAATTATATTAGTATGCAATTTTCATAGTGGCTATTAGTATTAGTATGTGATAGCATATTATACTAACCAGATGTGGCAAAAAGAGCATTTGATTCAGATTTGGTTCCCATAACCGAGTTATATGTTGACAGAATGTAGTTGAAATAGGAGAATGTTTCTTCTGCATCTTTACCAGAGTCAGAATTGAAGATACTTTCAGAAGCCGGACCTTCAGGTTTAGATGGCCACATATCTGATATACTTGTGTATAGAGTTGAGAAGAAACCTGCACTTGTCTCTGTCTCTGGTGTGTTGGAATCCACAGGTGGCTGTGTTGACTTCAAGTATTCATCCAAGTCCATCATGAAAGGTATTTCAGTGGTGGCATGACTATCAGCTTGTGTAGTAGGCTCTGTTGATTCTTGACTTGCTTCAGAACTAGCATAGTTATAAAATGCAGTGGTAGTTTCTGGGCTAGTGGTAGTGGTTTCCGAACTACTCGGAATAGATTCAGATGTCATTTGATTATCTGGAGTGCTAGTTATTTCTGAACTTATATAAGACTCTGTAGTGAATTCTTGCTGTTGCTGTGTGTTTGTTTCTGAACTGCCATAGTTGTAATACTGAGTAGTAGATTCTGGGGTTGGTGAAGCATAAGTGTTGTCAGCCGGAGGATAACTGTAAGCACTGCCAGCATTGTCTTGAATTTGTGGTTGATAGGCTTGTTCTGGAGAACTCTGATAGCCAATACTGCTGGCAGTTGGATCGGCCCCCAAAGTTTGAGGTGGCAGTGTTGTTGGATCAGGACTGGAGTAGCTATAAGCATATCCTGTAGAAGCTGCTTGGTACTCAGGAGCTGCTGTGCTGGCTTCTTGCGTGCCAGTGCTTCCCGTATTATACTGCACTTGAGCATTATTGACAGCTTCTGTTGATGCTTCGGGGTGATTAGTGGAGCTTGCATATTGTTGTTGCCCTAAATTAGCTTGATAAAACTGTTGATTGGCATTATTATCATAATTTTGGTTATAAGCACCATTATTAAATTCTGATGATACAGGCACTTGTGGAGGTGGTGGATATTGAGCATATTGATTATTTAAATTATAATCTGGTGAAGAGTAACTGTCAGCTGATGGTTGCGGTGGCTGTTGTGTAGTTGAATCTGTATTTATGGCCTCACTTGCAGCCGAGGCACTTTGTTCAGTAGTTGTTTGAGTAGTAGTTTCATAAGCCTGTGGTGTAGTATTATCTACATTAACATTAGATGATGTAGATACATTTGGTTCTATATTTTCCATAGACTCAGGCTGGCTCAGACGTTGCTGCAGGTAATCAACCTTTTCTGGCATGTCTACAATTGGATCAGAATTTACCATGTTGCCGGTTGCACTTGACAGCAACTGTTGAGGTTGAGGTAGCATTTCTGGGGCTAATGGAAGCTCTGGATTGATGCTAGGATTAGCATTATCTACTGATTGTTGAACATTATTTTCTGATTGTCGAACATTATTTTCTGATTGTTGAACATTATTTTCTGTAAGAGGCAGATTTTTATTTTCTTCAATCTTACCTGACAAATGATTCTCAGCATTTACCTGCACAGGTACACTACTTGGAAGATCAATATCAGGTACTTTCTCTTGTGAATCAGTCTTCATATTTTGATCAGATAATTTATCATTGTTAATTTGGTGAGGTGTGCCTTCAATTCCCATTTTATTTGGTTCTGGAACAATCTCATTAGTATTTAACACTGGTGTGGAATCCTGTTGAGTGTTAGATGCAGGTGATTCTGTAGTGACGTCATGCTGCAGGGTACTGGCCGTAGACTCCGTAGTGTAAATAGTAGTACCCTCGAAAACTTCATGTGCTTGTTGAACTTTGTCTGGCTGAACATCAGCCTTTCTTTGCATAGGAACAATTTCTTGAGGGTCACTAGCTATTATTTTGTATTCCCTTAAAAAATTCGAGTTAACAAATCCTAATTTTCCATTGATGTTAGCGTACCACAACTCCGGATGGGTACCAGCTGACTTCATGTATATGACAGCTTCCGAATTTGCTTTAAATGATATCAGATCCTCATCTGCGGTGTGATAAGGTAGGAGCGTTTTAGCTTTGGATATCGGTTCTGAAATATTAAAAATTATTAGAAGAAAGTTACAGATATGCAAGAAAGTCACTTTTATGCAAGCCTTACCGCTACATTCCTTGTTAACACAATACACTTTATCTGGATATCTACAGTGGTGTAATGAAATAAATAACATAAATAATACAACTTTTAACAAAATCATTTTGACATCGTACTATGCGAATAAGTAATTCAATTATTTTATTTTATTTCGTATAAAATTCACAAGATGTTTAGCCACATCATCTGTCAAGTCGTTCGATCGTTTTGTTACTGCGATGGTTAAATCTGACATGAATTTATAATAAGTCAAAGCAGGAGTTTGGTAAAATCTACTAATTGCTAATTTTTTAAGTTATTTTATTATTTTTTTATACAACAAGCTATAAGAAACTAGTATAACGTAATATTTAGATTAGAAACTACTCATTATACACATTTGGTACGGTAGCAGTACCTAAACGCAAGTGTCAAACGAAAAGAGCTGCGTTCAAGGTTATGAATTGGTTATGAACAAAGTTGAGTATAAGAGACGCTCCACGGGCCGATTTTGTCGGACGGCCAAGCAAGGTCACAGAAAATGTAGTATGGAGTGACCTTGATTTGGTTGGAAGTCATGCTTCTGATACGTATCCACACGTGCCGAATCACGCGTCGGCCGGCATGTGGCCGGCCGTGTAGCGTCTCCTTATCGATTTATATTTAAAAAGTATAGTTGTTGTTGTTTAGTTATTTACGTTTTAGGCACTAATTATTTACGCTTGTTAATTGTATTTTGTTTGAGCTGATGGCCTCGATGCCAATGCTCCAATAAAAATAAAAAAAACAAAAGTATTATTTGAATCTTGACACATACCTATTCAAAACATCAAAAATAAAATAAAAATGTCTGCTGGTCCTAAAGTTTCGTTAATAGATTTATCAAAGCAATTTCGTTTTGAGATTGGTAAGATAAATATTCTATTTAAGTCGTTAATATTGTAATTCTCTCGTATTTCAATTTGTTTACTCATAAATTAGTCGACATTTTCATACCGTGGCCTCGGGGTTTTAATGGTTTAGCAGTCGACCATGAGGTACAGTCAGCATTATATAGTTAATAGCAGCAGCCAATGTAGGTACCTACCCAATTATAACGCAACACGTATTTATTACTGTAGGAGTATAAGGATGTGTTACGATATATTTGGCTACTTTAGCTGCTACCTACTAACTATATGATGCTGACTGTACTTACCTTGTCCTTTGATCATCAGCTGTTTTTTCTATACGATTGTGGCCGGAGATATCTGGGCCCGGTAAACGACGGCTTGGGGGCGTTCATGTGCACACTAGCCCCACTGGTAAATAATTGTGATTATCTAAATTTAACGATAGATATTTAAAAAACATGTATGTATTTAAGTATAGGTAGGCCTTGTGAATACATCAAACTAGTTTTTATGTTGCTGGATTCGATTCGATCTATGAACTTAAAAGAAAAACGGCCGTTTTACGTACGACTAATCCAGCAACGTAAATCTATTATGATGTATTCAAAAGATACTGCCCTTCAACTGTGGCGAACAAACATGGCCTACCCTTGTCTGTGGGCCCCTCCGAGGGAAGCTTCACAGACAATGCTTCCGGGGACACGTGATTTGGGAAAATTAAATTTTCATCAGTTTTTTTACCTAATTACAGCCTAGATTTTAGATGAAACACAGTCTTTATTGAATTATTTAACTGCAGATGTATTATCACTAAACTAAATATAGTCGTATTAAAGCTATCGTACTGGCCTCATCGCCAGGGCACCAAAACTTACTATATTTTGGTTATTTTGAATATGTTAGATTCGTTTTCTGGGTTAATAAACAAGATTTTTTCAAAGATATTAGTGTTATACACTACACATTCAATAAACAATTCATACATAAACAGTAAACATAGGTCTTTAACAAGGTGTAACCAGAGATTTTTTATTGTAGGTGCACTAGACGTTATGTGAGAGATAAATTAAAAAAGGCTTATATCTACCTTCTTTCACACAAAATTATCACTTGCAAACGACTGCAATTAACACAGCAATCATTGGTTTTGAACCAGATAAATTAGGTTTCTAAATATTTCCATTATATATGTCTTTAGTTTAAATTATAATATTATGATCAGTTAAACAAAAATCCCATAAAAACATGATCTAAACACGATACGAATCATGGCCATGATTAGTATGAGTGCGCAGCGACAATGACGTCACGAGGTGCGATTTGAGCACCCCGCGGAGGGCACCTTGCCTGTTACCGGCCCTCTGAGGGCTTTGTTATTATCGTTACCGAATTCGATCCATTTATGTAATTTCGTTAATTGTGGCACTCTTTGGGGGAGGCCTATGTCCAGCAGTGGACGTTTTTCGGCTGATATGATGATGTACTTTCGGGCCATTGTTAATCCATTTAGGTTCATTTTAAATTAATTTACGATAAATAACGGTAATGTTAATCGCTGTTAATGATATCAAATTATTAGAAAAATGTTTTGTTAGTCACAGGTTTAGTACCGAGAAAGGGCTAATTTTTTTATGAAGAATGATAGATTACTTACATGTTCAGATGTGTTCTCTTTCTGGCACTAAAATTCAACACTAAACCCACATATTTTGCCAGTGGCAGTTATAGACTAACGGCCAAATTATTTTTTTTCCATTGGCCATCGTAAATATGGCTTGCTAGCTGTCTCGCTTCATTGGCTATACGGTTCAATGGATTAAAACGATATCAATACACGATAGGCTGTTATTTCTCCAAGAAAATAATAAGAGCTCTTGCGGCCCTCTGAGGGGTCTCCACAGACCCACAGAAAAAATTGTGAAGCCCTCAGAGGACCACACACCGTAGGGTTAACCACAGCTGAAGGGTTAAATACAATACAGTGCATAGCGGCCTCCTTTTGTAAATATCTATCGTTAAATTTTAATAATCACAATTATTTACCAGTGGCGCTAGTGTGCACATGAACGCCCTCTTAAATAAAAAACGTAACCTATATAAAACGTTTTAATACTACTACTGAATACCTAATGTTTATAGACTATAGAGTATGTAGTAGGCAGTACAGTAAATAGATGTACGTTCCCAAAGGTTCAAAAATATCTGCGTAACCTTATGCTCTTAACAATAAAGTCGTATTTACATATTTTTGATTACTTTGTCAGTGCACATATTTTAGAACTCAACTGTACCTATGTGACAGGAAGGAAGTCGGCAGGATGCACGCCTTTACTAAGGTCCCGTTTGCACCCTTTGCACTTTTTGCTACACCCTGGAAAGAGTGCAAAGGGTGCACTGCAAACGGGATGGTAGTGTTGTAGACCCCGACAACTAAGGTTAGGTTAGGTTATTCGCTTCTCTCTCAGTATCTGTCTGTGGCAACAATTTTTTTTCTTACAATTAAGTGCTTTACTGTCATATGGCCGCTGTAATGACAATAGAATACAATAAATAAAAGGGGTGCTAAAAACAATAAACGTGTTTTAATGGCATTTTTATGGTTCTGTAGGGGTGGAGAAAAGGAACCCTTATCGGATCACTTCGTTTTCTGTCAGTCTGACCGTTTGTCAAGGCCCTTTTTCTCAAGAACGCGGGGAGGTATTGAAGTTGAAATATAAATCGAATACCTACTCATATCTGCAGCCCCTTGGAGCTGTGATAAAATTAAACTTCTAAAATTAAGGAGACGTGAGCTCCAAAATCTGATTTAAAAAAAATCGTAGCTCTTGTTTGGATTATAATACGGCTGCCCTAAATTTAATTAGCAATCATGAGGCTTTTCTCGAGGGAAATCAGCTATTCGAATCCTAAGTTTTTGACTTTCGCTCGATAGAAAAAAATCACGAACATAGGTCTAAAATACACTTTAAAAAATCATAACAAATTATGCACAACAGCTAAACATATTAAAATTGGTTCTAAAAATCGGCAATGTCATGTTTGAGGGAAATCAGCTATTCCTTTTTTATTTATTAAAACGCACAAAAAATAAAAAATAAAAAACATGATTTCCGCGCTTCCAAACACGCACTTCCATCTCGCTCACGCTTATGCTCAGTGAGAGGGAGAGAAGACCACGAACCTACGTCCCCTTATTTATGCTGCGTAGGTATTGCCGCATAGGTACCTCTACTCGCGCAAGCGAATCAAAATCTTTAAGGTATTTCCCGTTGCCCTAGAATCCTGAAAATTGGCAAGTAGCAGGGCACAACACAAGTAAAGGGAAAAGTCTGAAAACCTTAATTTTTAGGGTTCCGTACTCAAGAGTAAAACGGGACCCTATTACTAAGACTCCGCTGTCCGTCCGTCCGTCCGTCCGTCCGTCCGTCCGTCTGTCTGTCACCAGGCTGTATCTCACTGATACCGTGATAGTTCTAGCTGAAATTTTCACAGATGATGTATTTCACTAAAAACACAGAATAAAATAGTTTTTTACAGATATTGGTACGGAACCCTTCGTGCGCGAGTCCGACTCGCACTTGGCCGGTTTTTTAAGTCACATCACAAAAATTAGGGTCGCTTTACAAGGAATGGTGAGTCTAAATTTTAAAGTGAGGGGACTGTATCAAGTGGGGTATCGTATGAAAAGGCTTCATTAGCGCAAGCTCAGGTTGTAATTTATCTTCACGATGAATATTATTCGATGAAAGCCAAAAGCTTTAAAAAATCCCGCATGTATCCTCCAATTGGATGTTCGAAGCTCGATTCCCGAACTATTTTATTTATATAGTACCTACCTTTATTTTATGGGAGGAAAAGCCGTTATGAATACTCGTACCTAATAGGTAGTAAGTATAGAGCGGAGGTTACGTCGGACTCGCACCGACTAAAACCCCCCGATGGTTCTCCTCGACGCGTTTCGGACGGCTCTGGGATCTATTTAAGGTGGTACGGAGCCCTCGGTCCACGAGTCCGACTCGCACGTGATCGGTTTTTTTGCGTGTGTGATATAAGTACTAGGTAACCCAACCCTGCGTATGTGATTCTGACTTACACTTAACCGAAATTTATAATTTAACGTGCTGTCTCTATGAGCATAACAAGCTAAATAAGCTGGAGTAACCTCGGTTTCATTGTCCAACATTTTTTATAGATGACACGATTAAGGAAAAAATATGTTTTGGTGAGACGCTTCTAATAGGATGTGGACACTTTGATGGTCCAGTTGATGATGATTCTGAATCTGTATGGACGTGCCGCTCCTCTACTGATAGCGAACTTGACAAAACTGAAGATAAAAAAAAAGAAACCGAATATGATATAAAAGATAGAGTAGAACTGGAATCTGATAAACCAGCAGAATCTGATGGCGGACATGATTTTCACATGTTCTTTTTCCCGGACTGTTCGAAGCCTCTACCACCTGCAAACAGTAAAGCCAGTGTCTTTATAGGATCAGATGGCATGCCACAAATAAAAACTGATGTAAAACAAGGCATAGAGTTCTGTGTTTGCCACCAAGATTCTAAAACGATGGATTGCAAATGTATCACTAAGATACCCTGCAGTTGCGGAGCAAAAGTATTGCCTGAATGCACCTGTGCAAAATTAGAAGCAGTCTGCGTCTGCCGCAAAGGTGACCCTTATCCCGAATGCATATGCAAACCAAGTCAGACATGCATATGTAATCCGGATGATATAGTAAGACCAGTTTGCCCATGTGACACTCTTATTCCCTGTGTTTGCGATCGCACAAGACTTAACCCTACTCCGGTTTGCAAATGCAAACATAAACCAGGACATGAAGTGGACGACGAAAGTTACGGCAGCTTCGAAGGCGCTGAATCGGAATATATTGGGATAAAAAGTGAAGCAACACCATGTGATTGCCAAATACCGCCGAAAAAAAAGCATTGCCTTTGTTTAAAGGGTAAACCATGTACATGTAACTTAATATGTATATGTGACATACGAAAAACCTGTGTTTGTGAGCCAGAAAACGATGAGCCGATTAAATGTGAAAGTCAAGAATCAAAATCTATCTGCAGCTGCCCTCCAGGCCCCCAAATATGTACATGTGATGCAGCACCAGGAGGAATTTGCAAGTGCTTTCCCGAACCCAAACCCACTCACTGCACCTGTGAGAATCCTGAAAATTGTAAATGCTTTTCTATATGTGAATGCACATCTCCTTGTATTTGTGACATAGCACCCAAGCCAAAGGTATGTACCTGTGACGATACAGGCTCCATAGATTGCACATGTCACCCAAAATCAATCAATCTCGCACCATATAAGTTAAAGAAAACTAGAGCTGGTAAGCGTGATTATAGATGGTGCCATGATGTAGATCCCCGTCATACATACTTTGATTACGCTTACGAAAGACACGATAAGATAGCTTACAAAGAAGAAAAGCGTGAGAAAGTAAAAATATTGGGACTACACGGTGAAAAAGGAGGAGCGGAAATTGGTTCTGATAACATTGAAATCGAAGCTCCAGTATACAAGAAAAATGTTAGGAAGCAATCTTTAGATTGTTGCAGTACTCTTGGGGGTAAGTCCATTTCATTTATCAATTATCATCATTTCATTAGCCCATATCCCAGAGGTAACTGTCCTTACGCTGTGTAGCGCAGTGCGGGATAGGACATGTATGCAGAATTGCTATTTACCGCGAAACGCAATCATAATTTTCATCCTCATCATCATATCAGCCGAAAGACGTCCACTGCTGGACATGGGCCTCCCCAAAAGAGTGCCATAATGACCGATCCTGCGCCACCCGCATCTAGCAGACTCCCGCGACCTTTACCAGGTCATCACCTTGGCCAACGCACGCTGCGCCTTCCGATACGTGGTCGCCACTTGAAAACCTTTCCGCCCCAACGGCCATCGGGTCGGGTTCTACCAACGCAATATAAAGTAATCATTATTCTGCAAATTTTGAATGACTAGTACAGTCAGGGGTATTAATATACGTACATAAATAAGGACATAAATATCTGTACAGAACTCTATTGTCAGTGTCATAAAGGCGTGTACAGATATATTAAATACTGCGTATCTAAATTTTTACAGGAGAAGCTTAAAACGTTGTGTCTTTATTATTTTGAAAGATACTTTTTCTTTTTCTACATATAAAATATTGACTTTACTTAGTTTGGTATATTCGAATCAGGATTTTACGTTGGCGGGAAATCTTAATTTGGCTACATTTGTTAGATACGCGGTATTAACCAATGCCAGTTACGCGGTATTGCACTATCCCCGTCGATATGTCCTTATTTATGTACGTATTTTAATACCCCTGACTGTATTCAAACACGACCTCCTGTTTAACGTTTTTTTTTAACCGTCGAGTGTTGAGTGTTGGTGGAAGCCACGGCTTTGTGTTAGTTATATATTTAATACTTATGAGGTTATTCCATTAAATAATAGTATGCCTTTTAATTAAACAAGTTAATTTACATATTTTAATGTTGTGACCAGGAATGAGCATCAACGTCGAATGTCTAGGCGAAAGGAAGGATAAATTTCTCGTACAAGTCGCTTCGAATTTCTCAAAAGAAGGAGCTAAGGCAGGAACTAAGCTGGTCAGCATTTTGGATTGTAATCTGCACACCATGGAAGAGAATAGGACAGAGTATGTTATAAACGATTGCTTTTCCATAAGTTACATACTTCCTGGTTTCTTTAAGATTAACTTAGCTAACAAGCGACAATATTTAACCATTAAAATCTTCCACTACTAAAAGTGAACGAAATGAGATTGGCTTATATATGTTACAGACACATTACAAAGAAGGATACTACGAAGGAACGTAAGAGTTATATCGCGATTTGCGATACTGGATACTATAACAAGACAACGAAAGTTTGTGGGGAGCGACACGTCGTTAAGCGGTTCTACCATAGTTTTGAAGACGCCCATCTGTTCTTGCTTGAAGGGGCTAATATTGTTTTGCTGAGATACTTTGCGCTTGCCCGGTATAGGGGCAAAGTACAGTCAGACACGGTATTGATAGACGGTGTTGTGTGTGAAAGCATATACGTAAGTTGATTCATTTTTATTTGGCTTTTGCATGCTGAGGACATTTTTTACTCAGTAATTTCCGCAGGTGTGTCATGGCGTGAGCCAGTCTATCGTCAATGGCAAGTCGATGTTTGTTTGTAAAGTCGAACGTCATATTATTGAGGCTTCTGGAATCCTTCATCAGACAATGACGGTGCTCTCACTTAGAGGTAAGAATTTAGAAGAAATTCCTTATTTTGTATCATGTATCGGTCAATTGCTTAATCTCTTATTGCACTTATATTATACGTTTTATGAGTTTCATGACCCATTCCTATAGGATCCGGGAGACTGAACTTGTTCGTTTTTCTATAGTGACACCACATACACTCGAAAATCATCCTCCGCCTACTAGCATAGTCGCGTTTAGGTCGGACATAATCCAATCATCTTATCTCTCGTACATAATTACTTGCTAATAGTAAGAGACGAATACTTTATGTCCGACATGCTACGCAAAACGATCATGCTAGCTAGGCAGGGGCCTATTTCACGAAGCTACATAGAAATTACAATTGTTCTAGATGAGTTTTATAAGTCTACATTGGCAATTCTAAAGCGTTTGATCTAACGAATGATCTTTGTAGCCGATTCTGACTTGTAAAAATTTTACTTCTACTTTCGTGAAACGGGCGCCAGATCTGTGGACGTCAATTGGGAGTTTTAAATGGTTTACTTATGAGGGAGGTATTTCACTGATTCGCTGTTTTAAGGTTATGTCATATATCACGAATGGGCAGACAATAATTACTTGATTCACATCAATCCGCTTTTGAGCACTATACCTGAAAAGGATATAATTGAAGAGCACGCCCCTCTGCGCCAACATTGGCGTGAAGATCTGCAGCTTTTATCTGATTACCTTGACTTTAAGGTAAGAAAATCTTGCTGGAATGCTTTAGCTATTATAGCAGTTACATTAGTCATTAACTAGCTTCACTTTTATGGTTTGAGGGAAAAGTTAAATTATGCATGCAAGCATTGTTCTGGTGCTTTTCGCTCCAGAACTCTCAAATTTGCATAATTTATTGCGATCTCTTATTTCAGGCTCATTTTATAAAATGTAAATGAAGATATTTTTCATCATGTCATTTCGGTTCCAAATAGGCATCTAACCGTATTGTGTTGATGGCAAAAAAACTTGTGAAAACGATAACCAGGGTAGTTTCAGGCAGTGCCCTAATTTAGGTGATGGTTCAGTTTACTGATGTGCCGACGGAAAGTTTCCTATATTGCGAAATATTTCTGCAATTTAACATAGGAAAATTTCGGAAATTTTCCTCATTTCTATATGAGAAGCATAAAACTGTAACTCTTATACATAGTGTGTAGAAGAGTTACATTTGTATGCTTCTCAGTACTTAAATTTCCTTAATTCCTTGTGAAATTTCGAAAATTTTCCTCATTTCTGTATGGGAATTGAAACTTTCCATTTCCAACATGGAAATTTACGTACGAGTACTAAGAAGCATAAACCTGTAACTCTTATACATAGTGTATAAGAGATAAATTTGTATGCTTCTCAGTACTTAAATTTCCTTAATTCCTTGTGAAATTTTCTAGAAATTTTCGAGATTTTTTCCAACTTTTTGGAAACTTTCCGCAATTTGCACATCACTAGTTCAGTTCAATAGTAAAAAAACCACAATGCCTTGTGTAACTGTATCATGACGTGTTTAGAGCGCACGATCATCGGAGGGCGCCCGCTACACCTCGGAGTCCAGCGCCCTCACCAACTCGGTGCGAGACTACCTGCAAGCCCTCCTAATGCTGAGGCCGCTGGACGCCACCCACTTCACAAGGCACTACTTCGGGGCTGCGCTTTCATCCCTCGACCTGCCCCACAACGACTACTTCGATCCTAGTACCAAACACGTCCGATACCACTATTTTGAAGATTAGATTTTATATTTCATAGGTAACATTGGTTGTGATATACATTTTTGATTATATCTTTTAACTTGGAATGTACCACTTTTATTTTTACCCGACTCCAAAGGAGCAGGGTTATCTTTTTCGAGCGTATGTATCATCATCATCATATCAGCCAAAAGGCGTCCACTGCTGGACATAGGCCTCCCCCAAAGAGTGCCAAAATGACCGGTCCTGCGCAAACTCGGGGCTGTGGCTTAGTTGTATTCTGCATTTGGGGGGTATATATGTCATAATCGCCACGCTTGGCATGCGGGTTGGTGATCGCAGTATTACCACCGTAGTCCAGGGATGTACGGTATGTATTTATTTCTATTCTATTTCACGAGCTACAGTCCAAACGGCCTGATCGATTTTGACATAATAAATATGAGGTGTCGTTGGATTCCTCATCATAATCGTGTGAGTGAGGCTATTTAAGCTATAATATCTTTAAAAAGCAGTTGGGTTTTTGATTTTTTTTTATTTTATTTGTTGTAACGCATAATACTTATCGACTAGTTTTTTCTCAAGAATGTCCGGTAAAGTGCACGTTATTCCCCACTTATTGGAATGTGAAATGTACTAAGCTGTTTATGGTCAGTCATAATTCATAAATAAATAAAAACCAGTCAAGTGCTAGTTTGACTCGCGCACCGAGGGTATAGTGTATGATAGATAGATTGTAAGGTTTTTACGATGTAGGTAGATACATTTTTTGCTTGCGTTTTTTTGACAAGATTTACTCTTTCAGTTTCGGATATACAGGGTGTGGCCTGTAATAGGAGCAAATATTCAAAGGGACGCTTCCTTAGAGCATTTGTAGTAACCCCTTGTGTCCCACTCAATTATTATTTTTTGGGTTCGGAGATATTTTGATCTAAAGTTATGACCTCCAAGTAATGTATCTTGGCACCACGACATCATAGCACAGCAGTCAATGCGGATTTTGAGGTAACATCATGTAACGAGTCATAATAGCTTTTGCATTTTTGTTTTCAAAAGATATTTTTGTGATTTTTTGATTTTTATTACATTTTTTTTGTGTCTTTAAAATAAAAAGTTACTGATAGCACTCCAGATGAGTAAAAGTAACTAAACTTATTTTGGAGAAAAAAATTAAAAAAAAATTTTTTTTTTAAGTTTCACCATGTGGAAATAATTGTTCACAAGGTTAATAATCTACCGTTTAATTTTTTGCTCCTATTACAGGCCACACCCTGTATAAGATAAACGTCCGAGTGCTCGACGCTGTGACATGGGCACTTTATGTCAAAGCAATATGGGTTAAATTCCAACTAAGAGAATTTTTCTTCATTCGAATTAAAGCCATGTCACTTTGACTTAGAGTGCCCATGCCATATACTAGTACTGCGTCGAGCACTCGGACGTTTACCTTACTATAAATCTTGTCTTCTTTGAATTGAATATCGTATGGTAGCCTATAAGTAATTGAAAGTTATGTTCAAAACGACTCTAGTACGCGAAAAATTATTGGCCCGAATGCCCGCTATCTTTATTTCTACCTTAATAGGCATCTGTAGATACACGACATAAAAGTGCAATATACGGCGTTTGATGATTAAAAAGTGTCCTTTGGCAGAGCGAATCCCCTGAACCCCCAGACCGTTTTAAGAAGGGGAGCCATCTTGAATGAGTTAAAAATAAATTGTAGCCACGGGTTTTTTTTTTTAATATTTAAAAATAACAAAGGGTCCCCCCTGAGATTTTTTTTTTATATTAAAAAAACCCGTGGCCATAAATTTTTTTTGAACGCTGGAAGTGATAGCTAATGACCTAAACTACCTGACGTTTTAATTTGGCAAACGATGGACCAAACACCCTGTATACCTACCTAAGTAATGCTAAGGATTTATTCCTATTTAAATAAATAAATAATTGGTAATTATATTAGCGGACAAACATTTACTAATCGAAATAGCTCCATGGAAACTCCAGCAATAAGGCTTGTGTAATAATACTAATAATACTTATAATTATAGGTGCTAGACGACGATATATTTGATAGAAAAGAAAGTAAAAAATACTTAAATACATAGACAATGCCCACGACTCGGGAACAGATATATCTGCGGTTCGCGTGACAATTCCGCCTCTGGTGCAATCACCAGAGGCGGAATTGTCACGCGAACCGCAGGTGAGCGTGATAAGAGAGCCGAGGATGTAATTATCAAAGCTCACGCGTGTCATACGACGTTTTTCAACACTGGCTCTTAAGTTGTTTCCTTTAGTTATTGATGACAACATGTTTTTACTCACATACATTTGTACATCTCCAATAATGTACAGTGGCGTCAATTCTATTTATCACTTTTCTATTCACCACGACTACCACGAGTCAACATTTTTAATATTAACCAAACACGCATCATGAATGTTTACAAATATTTGTCAAATTACTTATAAGGGCGCGCAACTATTTTTTTTCGTTAAGTTCGCGCAGTGCGCCCGCAGCGAGGCTTAGATGAAATCTCTAAACAGCCAATACAAAATAAAATAAATATTTTCTTATTCAATATAAATTCATGTAAAATGTTATCAAAAGTTAATAGTTTTAATAAATGAAACGTTTCTATATCATATCCAAGAAGAAAAAATCAATTAATTCACAAGAAGGATTTAATTTGTTTAGTCGAGTAAGAATCCATTTTGCCGAGAATTAAAAACAAACCTGTATAACCCGGTCAATTTAAGAATGCGCCGAGTCCATACAAACACCTTGCTGCAAGGTGCCAACGTGTCTTAATCGGGATATAAACATAACTACACGAGTGTCGTAATGTTATAAAACACGCGTGTTTAATACCCAGGATTATGAGCCTAAAAGCGGCACAATAAGAGGCACGTTACGAGCAAATGTGTTGAAAAAATAATTACCCTTGCCGGGTTCGCTGCCGGGATTCAAAACCTGGGCCGTTAGCTTCGTAGACAGGGGGGGGTGGGGGGGGGTGGGGGGTACTTGTTGACTGTATTTCGCGCCGTTACCAGGGGCGGTTCACTCTGTGATCCCGTCGCGCCGCTACAAGTACATGCCGGCGGCCGCCAAATTAGGATTGTTCATTTTTTTTCTTAAGTGCTAATTCGAAAACCATTTCGAGATATGAGGTATTCAAACAGTTTCCGACATTTACTTCACCAAAATAATGGATGATTAAAGATATTTCAGCATATATCCGTGTGACCTTTGTTTGACCTTCCGTGGACCTCCCTGTTGGCTGAATCAGAAAAGACTTCGGTCATTAAAAAAGAAACACTTATCGAACCTGTGGTATTTATCCGTCACCGTCAAGCTTCTGTCAAGCAAGTCACTATAAAATAAACTGTGAGACGAGAGACGATATTTAAATATCTTTAATTTAATGGACGACATGGAAAATTACATGAAATGTTATTTTCCAACGTGTAAAAACGACTCCAGAAATAGCTCCAAAACGATAGTTCGCATCCGGGAAGACTTGCGTGAAAGGTGGTGTCGTGAAGCCAATGTGGCGTATTATCAGTGTTATACACAATACTGCTGCGAGGATCACTTCGACGTAAGTACAAAAAACCACATGCATTCAATTCATTCAGTTTTAAAAATATAAATTTTATAAATACAGAAAGGATATCAGACTAAAAGCTAGCTTTATGGGAAGGTTCAGTAACAGAGTACATACATACACGCCTGTGTTATGTATGTGCCCTCAAAAGGGGTAGGCAGAGCATGTGACAGTATTTACACATATGTTTAAGATTTTCCTAATATATTTTGTTTCTTAGCTTATTTACATAACTTTTCATATTGCAGCCTGAACAAGCTTTGACAAATATCAACTTTAAAGCTGAAAAAAAACAACCGAAATTGAAACCTACAGCAAAGCTAAGAAATGTTGGAGCTGCTTTACAGGAAGAGGTATTATTCATGCAAATTTCCATAAAATTGTATTGTTATGTTGCATTGTTTGCTAGGCAGAAAGACGGCAGGGTTCAGAGTGGCAACCGCATACTGGAAGACACAGCATGGGCAGGCCTCCAACAAGGAGGACCGACAATCTGGTTAAGATTGCAGTGAACCGTGGATGCGAGTGGCACACTATCCTATATTGTTGAAATCCTTGGGGGAGGCCTTTGTCCAGCAGTGGACATCTTTTGGCTGAAATGATGATGACGATTGTATTGTTTGTATTATCAAAATAAAACATTTCAGGTGTCTAGTGGATTACAACCGGATGAATCTGAATTAGCAAAATTGTTATTACTCTCTGAACCGGAACCTAAGAAAAGGAAATGTGACCAATTAAATAGTCCCAGTGTGTCAGGTGTAATTTCTTCCCATCCGTTTAAGGTAAGGTACTAAGATAATACATAAACTCTGGTACTCTGTCACAGACTTTTGGAATAACTTATGCCAACTTTCAATTTAACATGTATGAGTAGGTATTATAACACACACAGTTTTATGGGCTCAGCCTGAGAATAAATGATTTATTATTATTATTTAATTTTAACCTATGCTAAGTAGGAGTACATTTATGGTACAGAGTCTTTCCTGGTATCAATATCTAAGAGATGAGGGAGCATAGAAGTTTTATTTTTATTTAACTGGTTAGTAGTAGACGAAGAGCCATGTGTGAGTCAAAAGAAAATTTATAGATTTGAAGCAGTTTAATGTTATTTTCTGCATGATATATTATGTATGTGTATGTATTGTTCAGTATATTTATAAAAAAAAAAAATAATTTTCAGGTACAAGTTGCAGTTCAAGCTGTTGTTACCATGGTGGACAAGTCAACAAACACAAAATTTAAGACCAGCAACCTTGGGTCTATGGCAGCTGACAAAGTACAATCTTCACAACAGAGTTCTTCAACACCAGTGTCAGATTCTCCATCATTGTTTGGTTTTACGTCAGAATCAGAAGGACTGGAATCATTTGCCAGAAAAAAACATGACGCAAGGAAAATGAACTTAGAAAAAATTTTCAACAGACCAAAAATGTATTTAGGGTTACCAAAACAATTCAGTCGGTGGCTGATTGATCTCGTAGTTGAAAAATCACCATCAAAAATAGACTCATTGTGCATTATAGCTACTTTGTTAAAAATGAAACAAAATGATACTATTGTGAGAATAAGTGACGAACTTGAGATATCCCGCACAAAATTATCAACAATGATTCTAAATGGTATTGAATCACTTGGTTCTTTTTTTCAAAATTTTATTCTCTCACCACAGGCAATGACAATAAAGAGAAACCTTCCTTTAGTATTTAAAATCAGATACTCCAATGTTACGATTATTATAGATTGTTTTGAAATACAGATTTCCAAACCTTCACATACACTAAGACAGTCTCAGTCTTGGTCTCAATATAAAGGTTGTAATACTGTTAAATATCTTATTGGATGTACCCCTGATGGGTTAATAAGTTTCATTTCAAAAGGTGTAGGTGGGAGAATTTCGGACAAGGCTTTTGTAGAGAAAAGTAATTTACTAGAGACTTTGCCACCTAATGCTGTAGTTTTAGCTGATAGGGGTTTTAAAGAAATTGAATGTTTATTGAATGCTCGCGGAATGAAATTGCTTAGGCCTCCAAGTGTGTTTAGTGGAGTAAAGCAGACTGCAGAAGAAACTTTGAAGAGTAAAGTAATAGCCAGTTTAAGAATACATGTCGAACGAGCAATCAGACGTGTGAGGGAATTCGCAATTTTAAAACCACATTCTGTAGTTCACTACAAATATGTACCCTATTTAGATGAAATCGTCCTTATTGCTTGCGGTCTAATAAACTTGCAAGATGAGATAATAAAGAGTAGTTAAATAAAACATGTTTATATTTTTGTTAATAATGAATGTAGAATGTACTTACTTAATTTTATTTTAATACGCGAGTAAAAGCTCAGCTATATTTTTGACTATATTAAATCAAAAATGTAACTGAGTTGATTCTGATACCTACATTATCTCTCATAGAAGTTTATATGGACAAGGTTTCTGGCTAACTGTACCTACATTTCACTAAAATTCTGCCAATGCTGAGAGTCTGCATTTTAAAAACCTATCCTAAGATAAGCAATGAATAAAGAGAATGTTGAAAATAAAACATGTTATTTAATTCAGAGCACTTTTTATTAATTTTGTAAAAATATATGTTTCCCAAAACTGTTCTGCATGTTTAATAATGGTATTTATGTAGCATGCATCAAACGTTTCCCATACCAAGTTAACATTCCTTGTTACTTCGAAACATGGGTCAGCAACACAAAACAGAGCCTTTTTCTTACCACATGCAAGCATTTGGCATTGTAGTTGGGTTTTAAATTTATTTTGAATTTTCCCATCCTTAATGTATGTAGAAACTGCTTTTTTAGTCGTTGGGCATTTTACTTCCACAACAAAAGCTTCAGCAACACCATCAGGAGAAGCTCCCAATAATCCGTTGATTAATACAAAACCTGATTTTCTAATATTTGTACACAACTTATCTTCAACTACTTTCAACACTTCTGCTTCTAGTTTTCTGCCACGCTGAATTTGCTTTGTCTCCGGGACTTTGTATCCACCCAGTATTTGTTGCACTAATGAACCATCAGTTTGACAGTGAGCAGCTTCATGCAGCTTGGATGCTGTTAACCGTGCCTGGCGTATGTTGTGCCAAAATTTACAGTCATTTTGACCTTCAGTCTTCTCGTTTATACTTTTTATGACATTACCATCAATAGTTTCATCTAAAAACGTTTTAAAATTCGTAAAGTCATGTGTTACTTTTTTTTCAACAAATGTCAGGATTAAATCAAACATGTTCATATTTTGGTCTCTAGGCATTTCTGTGTTGTACTTTATTATTAATGAATTTTTGATATCTCTCTTCTGACATTCTTCATAGAATGCTGCCAAAATGGAAGGATCTTTTGGAGCCAGTTTTGGTTTTTTGGCTTTCGGGAAAATATCTTTGCTCGAGACATGTTCTGTACGAGCAGTTGACAGCGTTGGCTTCTTCCAATAACATTCAGTTGATGTTGATGCCGGTTCGGAACTCTTTTTGACCAGCCAGAAGAGAAGTAACAGAGAGTGTTTACAACCACCTGAACACAAAATTTATTTAAAAGTAGATATAAAAGTTCACTGGGTTCTTCCAGTATCCTACAAACACATAAGTAGGTAAGGTCAACCAGGGTAAATGCATTGTGTATGAAACACAATGCATTTACCCTGTAAAAGGGTCAAGTAGAGTTTTTTTACAATTTTATCTGGAACAAGTCAAACATTCTGTCCATTTAGCTAACTCTAATATGTGTGATCTATTCCAGCTGAAATTGTTAAATAATAAAGTAAGTTTCTGTCAAAAATTTCATTTTTGGTACAAGCTTTTATGGGCGACTGTACTTTTCTGTATGCCATCATCATCTACTCATGTAGACGATTCTAACGAGCCCAAACTCAGCGGGGTTACATCGGTTAAATACTGAATTCCCATGGCCACCTTCTGTCTCCATCATCAGATCAGCTCGATGATGCCATAATATTGAATTGTCATCCAAACTATACTAATACCCAAAATTTCATCTCAATCGGATAACGGCAAGTGACTGAAAAATTGAATCCGGCACTGACATCACAAGCTTCCACGAACCTAAGTACGCTAGCCAAATCAAACAACCCGTACATACACTGGCGGAGGCATGCAGAAATTTGGCCACATCTAAGCACCACCACCACATCATGTTACTTACATTAATATTTTTGCTCCTCTGATTTCAGCTAAATTATGGTTGGAGTTTGACGCAACATACTCCATTAAAGCCCCGTTATCCAATTTAGGAAGATTTCTCGAATCGGCTTTAACAAATTTGTTGTTCATTCTTGAAAATATTTGTTTTCAAAAAATTCAAAATTGACCGAAATTGCAAAAATGAGAAATGAACACTGTAGAATGACAATGATGACATTGACAGATGTCTACTAACCATCGATTGACATTTAATACTTTTTTTTCTATACATATTGGGTGTGTGCTATACATAGATTCAGCCACTACATGTAATTTACGAGAAGTCGTATCTCATATTTTCAAAAAATTATAAAAAATAAACGAAGCGATGAATTGCTAAAATATTGAAATTAGTTTCTTGAATTACTCTATATTTTCGAAAAATAAAATAAAAATGGGGGGTTAAAAAAAATGAACAATCCTAATTGGCGGCCCATTAGTAGCTGCCACGCGTTGGGACGGGACGCTCGCACGGGTTGCAGCGCGTTGCATGCGATAGAAAGGGATGGCCACATTTAGGCACGTTTGGCGTACCTAAACAGGGAATTTGTTAACAGAGAACCTTCTGTACGTAGTACTATTACTTATTTTGTGCCGTTACCTCAATTCATAAATAGGTAAGGTAACGCGAATGGGTAGAGTATGCATTAATTTACCTTTATTATGAAGATCACCAAGAGAATATGGGCCTACATATACGCACGAAAACTGACAATATAATTTCTCGAGCACATCAGAAATTACCTATATCTGAAGTACCTACTACCTATTTATATTGAAAAGAAAATGTGTTCAGCTTGAGGAGATCCTCCAATTTCTATTCTTATTAATCCCCTTAGGGCAAATACTTATTGTCTATTTACAATATAAAAACTGCAAAAAAATTTCCAAGTATTCACCCAAAAGTAAAGATTATGCTACCTAAACCTAACTAACCATTTCTAGTTTACTTTTTATACCGAGGGACTTTAATTAATTGTTCAGTTGGATAGTAATTCTGAATCCATCCGTCTAAAAGAAGCGAAAGGGTCGCTATAATTTTCTATAGGTATTTCGTGATACCACTTAAGGTGAAGCAGCTTCAGAAAAGTACCACAAGGGGGTAGAATAAGGCTTGGAAATTCCTACTTAATTACGCGAAAACTACATAAAATGTAACGGTTTCTTATTTAAATGTTATTTGAAGATATGTTCTACAATTTTATAATGCCCAAAACACGATTTGATTAATTTGCCTCGATGGATTAGGCTCGCAAAGTTAGCTCTGATCGCGCGTTTTTCGGTAGGTCGAGTTGACTAAAAACCAGAACCATTTTTTTGCTAGTCAATGTTCAGTATTTATTTTTGTATCCTTTTATTCCTTATTATATATGTGACAACGTAGTAGGCTCATTTTATTTTTAATTAACGTAAATTAGTAGCATTAAGCACATAAATATAAAATCTCGCTCAAAACGGACGCGCGTAAGTCATTCGTTTGAATTTTAGTAGGCAGATGGCCAAGCGGCCTCGGGCTGGACGGACGTCTGTCGCGATTTTTTGCATTTTGACAACTGTACAATTCGTTAGTTTAATACCAGCTGTTAGAAAATAATACGTTTTCAGGGAGAATCAATGGGGTGTCATGTGGGTGGATAAAAGATTTAAAATAGATTTTCGGTCATTTTTACAATTTGTTCTAATTTAAAACACAAAAGTTCGTTCACAAACCCTACCATTACAACCCGATTTTTCATATTTCTCATCTTAAGAGCCCGTTATTAATGAAAGAAGTTCGAATACGTTTCTTTAGTATGTGGAATATTTTTTTATCACACAGGTCACATTGTCTAGTACGGTGTATGTCGTAACATCTCGCTGCCCCAATATTATAGGGTCCTATGTTACATTCACAGACTACTAAGAGATACTAACGTATCAGACGCACAACTGTCATACAGCCATTTTAGCCAATAGGGTTCCACTGAAATTGACGAGACCTATTTTTTTCTTTTAATTTTTATGCATGTTTTGGCATGAGAACTGAAACAAACAGCCAGTGTATGGCATGCACAGTGGCACAGAGTACCTATTTTTAATGTATTGTAATAGAGATCTATGTCGGCGGCCCAAATGGGTAGGAAGCAGTGGCGCCCTCCTGCAGGAAGGTTTGGAACTATTACGATGTGTATATATTTATGATCAGCAATGCCCCATTTAATTGCAGTAGGCACAGCTTGGCCGAAAAAACTACGGACCAGCCGTAGTTTTTTTTGCCGACCTGTACACCTATACGGGGCAAGTAGATATCCTGCAGGGTGCACCAGTTTTCTAAATAGACATATATATTTTCTAAGTTACAGAACAATTCTAAAAAAAAACTTCAATTAAAAGGTATGTATTTTTATTTTAAAATAATGCAATAAGGATACGAATTCACTCAAAGACTTGGCAAGCTTGCCCGCGAGTCCCGTGACAATAAATTATGTTTACAATATGTAGGTATATCGCTCAAGCACTTTAATAAATCCTATATTATAAACTAAAACTATAAAAAGTAAATGCCCCCCAGGTCGCCGTCGTTGCCTATGGTGCCCAGAAGGCTGGCAGCGTTACCTCTTTGGATTGCTAGGCTAATCCTTTGGCCAAAATAGCTGTCAGCCCTCTGGTCTCCGGATGTTTTGATGAGCCGCTCCGAAAGTTCCTTATACAGGGCCTTCACGCCCGGTCCCCACGGCCCCAGGGTTTCCACTCCAAACAGCACTTTAGTTTAACTAAGTATAAAAGCTTAGGATTTATTCGTTCACACTATCCTAACTCGTTCACATAAGTACATACCTTAGGTAGGTAGGTACCTAAGGCGTCAACTTCCTGCATGGGGACAAATACATATAATATATGAATTATCCCTATTATGAGATCTGATATGGCAGGCTATACTTGCTTGATAAGGCCAAAGTTGCTTTTAAATACTCTATTGCACTCTAGGATCACGAGTTGGCCAAAGAATCCTGGTATGTGTCTTTCTCTTACACCACAAATTTTATCCTACTATTTCCACCCATAATGAGTCTCTATCTCTGGAATATTCTAACTCAACACGTTCACGTGTAGGTACACGAAGAGATCAAATATATTAATTAAAACGAAAAAGCTGCGAAACATATCGAAATAGCAAGATAAATCCGTATTTTTTCTGACTTTTCAATCAAACTTTAAACATTTGAATTCAAATTTCAAATTTCAACTTGACATTTGCATATTTTTAATTTATTTTTTTATGTCAAAACATATATTGGTTAAAACGCTCAAACAAATTCAAAAACAAGCGGCAAGAGTGACAGCTCGGACAGCTTGAAGATGGCAGTAGGTGCGGGGGTGAGGGAAGCGCGGTAAATATTTAGTCAATTGCATTAGCCAATCACGTGCAATCACGTGACCACAATACTAACGCCCGGATATTTTGTTCAAAGATTGCAGGCCGTGGTTACATTGTCGGGGTACTTCAATTTAGATCTAGTGTTACTCTGACAAACTTCAAATTTCAAGATGATAAAAGTGCAACATAGAACCCTATAATATTGGGGCAGCGATCTGTCATATAGGAACATTTGACATTTGGCATTTACGCTGTCTTAAGGACTTAGATATATCGTTTTCAATAAAATCATAATATATTAAATACAATGAAAATCTTATAGTGTACGAACTATAACGATTATGATAGTATATTGTGATCCGCTGTAATAATGACGCCATCCAGCTAACTCCCCTGCAGTTCGAACCAATTGAATGTGGAAAGACATTGTCAGAATATTTATAATATCTACTCGGAATCTGCAAGCATGATGTAATTTGTGTTTATTGTGGTCAAATCAAGACGGATTATTGTCACCCAATTGGATACAGTTCTTCAAGATACCTCCTAACTACACTTCAACTCCAAGTTTTTAACACATTCACTGCCCAGAATCTCTACGCACTACGCTCCTTGCCGACGATGCCTAAGGCGTATATAGGCGCCCGCTAAGCGGGTTCATGGCAGACCTGAAGGAGAGTTAGAAAGTCAAGTGAAGAAGAAGATCTATTAAATAATTGTAATAATTAATATACCTAAACAGTAAAGTATTCCATTGCATATATAGACACTTTTTATTCTTGTGGTAGAAAACATATTCCTACTAATGAAGAATTTGTTTCATTTTCTTTACCTACTCTGAGGCTAAGGAATTCACTAAAACAGACATTATTTAGATTAAGTATGCTGATTTTGTAATCTGCTTGCGTCTTGGTCAAGTGCGAGTCGGACTTGTGCAGAGGGTTCCGTACCATACTTTCAAGCTAATTACTCGTAGCATGTCTAGTTTAACGTAGATGGGTCACACGGAGCGTAATTATGAATCGATTGACACCTTATTAATCGGTTCCGTATCTTAAACGCTATGGTGGAATTGGGATGCCTATCCGGAATAGCACGTTGCCGCCGCCGCTCGCTTCTTAGCCTTAAGCTTTAAATGGAAGGATATAATGATGTGACGGAACTTGCCAATGAGAATACAATTAGGTAGCTAAAATCGACTTCCGAGCTATATTTACAATTTGGTACCTTATTCCTTTGTGATAAGGCGAAAAAAAGAAAAACTATATATAATCATCATTATCATATCATATCAGCCGAAAGACGTCCACTGCTGGACATATGCCTCCCCCAAAGAGTGCCAAAATGACCGATCCTGCGCCACCCATTCTATATATAGTAGTATAGAATATATAATTTTTTCGCCTTACCAGCTAAGTTCTTTTTCTCTATTTTCACCCAAGCAGAGCTCGGCCACTCAGGTATATATGTATGTATGTATGTGATAAATACATATATAGTATAAAATGGCATATCATTTGTAATCCTATGCGTATAAAAGAAATATGAGTAAATAAAATACATTACTTACAAGCAGGAATCGCAATCGAGGGGCCATCCAGGAAGCACGGCAGTCAGTACAATTACCAAAGAATTATTATTAGTACCATTTTTTTATACCATGTACTTTGCAAACAAACACACGGTTTGCGAGATATCGAAGCCTATGGACGCTTGCTACTAAAGAGGATTCACCACCGTACATTGCCAACTCTTTATTGATTTGAAGATTTGGAGAATGCTTAGGGTTTTTTTGAATTAACTCACAGATATTCACGAGTTTACGATATAATATTGCTTACCTATACTCGTGTTATTCTTTGTAGATATAGGTAAGTAGAAATTGACACAAAATAGGCTTAAATCGCAAGGCATGGGTTTTCGGTATATTGAACCGATATATAGTTAGGATAGTGTGAACACGAAATTTTGGTTTAAAAGTCATAAACTATGCTACTTTTACCATCAAGATGTAGTACACTTTAAAAGATAAATAAATTGACCACAATTTGAGTTAAGCCACAGGTCTATAAACTCAAGCGATGGCCCTTAAAAAGACGGTCTATTTTCCCGAAAATTGTCAATTTTAAGTCATGGTCCCGTCCGGATCAAAATATCGGCAAAATCCCTCGTCCAATGATAAAAATTGTTGGATGTAAAGTTTTGTTGATATGTAATTTTCTTTCATACAAACCCCTCTATAAATTCTGTAACACTACACGCACAATCTTGAAAATACGAAAAAAAGGTAAAAATGGCTTTTTTGAAGAATTGAGTGCAAAAGGCCTTTGAGTACCTACCTATAGTTTGTGTGAAAGTAGCCAAGTACCAATGGAAAAGGCAATAAATAATCATCATCATAATCAGCCGAAAGACGTCAACTGCTGTACACAGGCCTCCCTCAAAGATTGCTACAATGACCGGTTCTGCGCCACCCGCATCCAGCGGACTCCCGCGACCTTCACCAGTTGATCAGTCCGGTCCCCACTCGAGAACCTTTCTGCCCCAACGGCCATCGGTTCTACGTGATTTAGGTTTAGATTTATTTCTTTCGAAATAAAAAAAATTACAATATAGGTCTTTATCACGATCGTCAATAATAAGTATTTAAAATAAAATAATATTCATAATGTTAATACACAAAGTGGAAATTGTATCTCCAATTAAAGATTGTTATTTAACAACTAATAGACACTTCGCCTATCGAAATCAAAGCGGTGATTTCGAATAATTTTCCTGAGCAAATTAAGCATAGAACTGAGCATTTGAGCTTAGCTCTCTGGTGGTTGGTGGCAAATGTGCATACAAAGCCCTTTGAATACCTATACATTTGTCAGTATAGTAACACCAAATGTCTCATTATTTGATAATCCATTTTTACCTATTTTAGTGTTTTCGAGATTGTGATTGAATAATCAGTCTCACAGACCTATCTGTGCTTTAATGAAAGCAAATTAAATTGAGTATAACTTTATTACTAATATTTTTTTCTCATAGCGCGAGGGATTTATGATATGTTTTGGTCCAGACGGGAGAATTTAAAATCGACGAAGTTCGGAAAAAATATATTATTTTCGAAGGGCAATAGCTTCTTCCCTTTAGAGCTTACAGATTTGCAGTTTAATTCAAATTGTAGGAATAGGAAACTTGCATCTTTTTATTTTATTGCGAAAATCAAATGTATAATTTAGCATTAAAACAACTGTAGCACTAATACTTTCTTATGATTTATTTTTCCGATGTTATATGCATTTGAAATCGGCACGCGCCGGCACCCCCCGAAAACGCTCTATATTAAACTGGCTTATGCTATGAGGTCACAACATATTTTCTCGGCGCGTTTACTATGGAGTAAGTCATTAATTTGCAATTATCTTCATTTTCAATTATCTTTAATTCAATATTCTGTGTAACTGTTATGTTATTTTTCCGAAACAATAATATTTTTTTTTTCGTCATTTTAACGTGAGATAAAACTAATACAATCGTTTTTTTTTCTTCTGTATGATATTTCTACGTATATCTGCATCGATTGAGTGCAATTTATTCAAAATTGAAGTCCCATGCAAGTTCCCCATTTTAATCAACTTTAAAATTCAGGCGTAAATGTAACTAAGGCGTAAGAGTCCTAAAATTTCGCAGTTTTACGCGTGTCGCGCAACTGGCACAAGCTTTTGAAGTTGCAAATTTGTGTCTACACTACCCTTACTGATCCATAAAACAAAACCAAATAAGTTACTGCCAAAATTTTCATTTTTGGTACAAACTTTTATTGCTTACTGTACTTTTCTGTATATTGTATTGAGACGATTCTAAGGAGCTTAAACTCAACGTGGTTACGTCGGTTAAATATAGATTCCCATGGCCACCTTCTGTCTCCATCATCAGATCAGCTCGATGGTACCATAATATTGAATTGTCATCCAAAATATACTAATACCCAAAATTTCAGCTCAATCGGATAACGGCAAGTGACTGAAAAATGGATTGCAAATTTTGACGGACAACTTACATAGATACTTACATACCTACATACAACCAGGTCAAGTTAATATAAAGCTTGTAAAAACCAGAACTACATCGTGCTTTGCGTTTTTAATGTCGAATTCTACAGTCCTAACAACGCGTCGCTTTGAACCAGGTTCATTGGATGTGGTACTGGGGAGCACCGAAGAGTTTTTATGATCTTCATGAATATATAAATGACTTCCACTTAGCACTAACAAATTACTATAATTATGTGATTAGTGTCTACCCTTTGATGTAGGTATCACCATCACCTGCGACTACTTTACTCACTTTCGGTTTGCTGACGACACTACTTACCGTACATCACAATCATAGAGGCATCAGGGGGTGTCAGTGACAGTGATTAAAGAGTACTTAATACGTATTAATATATGTAGGTACGAGTTTATTAGGTTTATTTAGTATAATTATATTCTGGCCTGATATTGGTTTACGGGTATACCTAATACATTGGTGTTACACTTTCATAATAACACTTACAACAGCAGCAGAAACTGAATGTATAATTATGTTTTAGGACGGTATTTTATACTTAGTATCTGCATATTATTTGTAGTACCTACTTTTTTGCATTCCCACACTATAAAACTATGGAGCAAAATAAGGATTACCTAATATAGATACCTACCCAGTAACGTACAAATAGGTACGTACCAACAAGGCTCGATCATTCTGACTGACGTGATCGCTTAATGGCCCCTCTATTGTGATGAGTTGAGACTTGAGAATTAAATTGAATTTTCAAATTTAATTGTCCATCCAGGCTCAAGCCCCCCAAAAAGCCAGCTCGATCTGAGTCCTTAACATAACGTAACCCCTTTTGTCAAGCAATGATCATAAATTTTCGCTTGCTTATTTTCATGAAATTTTGCACCTTAGCGAAGACCGAATAGAGTTGCTATGACATTGCCAATCTAAAGACTGATCTATTGACTTATCTCCACTTATAATAAATCTCTAAATTAAAAAAAGAATCAGCCAGTTTGAAACTAAGCTTTGCGCGGTTCGAATGTTCTCAGCATCCCATGAACGGAAAAATATGAAACATTTTATATAGGTACATTATTATTCTAGCTGCAACTTAGGATAGTTTTTATCCGACTGCGACAGTTAATTAATTTTCCGAAATATACGACTTCATTTAATTTTTCATTTATTTTTATTGAAATCAAACGCTGCTCCAACTGTCAGCTATAAGAACCGTCAAAATGGCGGAATTGCTTTGCCTTTCACTTATTAATAATTTAAATCCCGTCTACGATAGACCTTTACGAGACAAATGCTAAAATATAAACCATAAAAAAATATTCGATTCTGATATGAGAACTTATATGCGCAAATGTCGTTTTATGTCGTAATTTCAATAAATGAAATCAACAAATTTGAACAATATAATTAACACGAATTAGTTTTTTTTGAATGACAATGGCACGCGCTCGGCGCATTCAGCCAAAGTACCTGCGGCGCTACTACGAAAACCGATACTCAATGTTCATATATTTGCATCCCTGTCACTCGAGTATGGTTAGTGCGATAGAGATAGAGATACCCGAATATTTTCGAATTCCGAAGTTCGTGGTTATAGCTCAGGAATCGAAAATATGGTAAATAATCATAATGTATTTTCTCGAAAAAGAATTTAAAATAAATATAGTCAAATGGAGAAAAAAACAAAGCAAGAGGTTATATAGGTAATGATTAAGTTATAAGAGTCCAAAGTTTTAAGAGGGGGTATGTTCTGTCCCTTTTCCGCAAAACGCACCTTCATATGAAACGATTGTTTTTTACTATGACGCTCGAGTATATTGACGTCACAGTCCCTCATCGTTTTCTCACTCTAACAAGCGACATTAAAACGGATGTAGCTTCATATTTTTTTGAGATATTTGAATGGGAGTTTCATTATCTTCTATCTATTTATACATAATAAATGCCTATGTCCTGACTGACTTATTCACTCAATCACTCACTCACTCACTCATCAACGCACAGCCGAAACTACTAATCTTAGAGAGTTGATTTTTGCACAGTATGTTGCTTTTATAACGTGGGATAGGGATAAAAAGGGATTTTTGAAAATTCTACCCCTAAGGGGGTAAAATGGGGGTGCAAAGTTTGTATGGGAGAACCTTTTTTTTTTGAGCTATAGACTTAAACTTTGTAGTAAAATTAGTTATTAGAATACAAATGAAACACTTTCAGCGTTTTGGAAAATTCCACCCCTACGGGGGTAAAATAGGGGTGCAAGGTTTGTATGGGGGAAACATTTTTTTTTTTAAATAGAGACTTAAAACTTTGTAGAAAGATCAGTCATTAGAATACAAATAAAGAACTTTCAGGGTTTTAGAAAATTCTACCCCTAAAGGGGTAAAATAGAGTGCAAAGTTTGTATGGGAAAAACTACTTTTTTTTAAATAGAGACTTAAAACTTTGTAGAGAAATTATTCATTAGAATACAAATAAAGTACCTAGATTCAGTGTTTTAAAAAAATCTACCCCTAAGGGGGTAAAATAGGGGTGCAAATTTTGTATGGGGGAAACAATATTTTTTTTAAATAGAGACTTAAAACTTTGTAGAAAGATTAGTCATCAGAATACAAATTAAGTACTTTCAGCGTTTTAGAAAATTCTACCCCTAAAAATAGGGGGCTAAAATAGGGGTGCAAAGTTTGTATGTGGGAAACTATTTTTTTTAGCTAGAGTCCTAAAACTTTGTAGAAAGATTATTTAAATACAAAGAAAGTACTTTCAGCGTTTTGGAAAATTTCACCCCTAAGGGGGTAAAATAGGGTGCAAAGTTTGTATGGGAAAAACATATTTTTTTTAATAGAGACTTAAAATTTTGACGAAAAATTACTTATTAGAACATGAAAAATACTACATTCGGCGTTTTACAAAAATCATTCCCTAAGGGGGTTAAAAAAGGGTGCAAGGTTTGTATGGGGAACACTTTTTCTGAGCTAGACACTTAAAACTTTGTAGAAAGATTACTTATAAAAATACAAAAAAAAGACTTTCAGCGTTTTGAAAAAATCTATCCCTAAGGGGGATAAAAAGGGGTGCAAAGTTTTTATCAGGGAAAGTTTATGTTTTTGAGTTAGAGACTTGAAACTTTGTAGAAAGATTACTTATTAAAATACAAAAAAAGAACACATATCGTTTTAGAAAATTCCACCCCTAATAGGGTTAAAAAGGAGGAGCAAGCTTTGCATAGGCAACACTTTTTTTTGAGTTAGACTTAAAACTTTGCAAAAAGATTACTTATTAGAATACTAAAAAAGAACTTTCAGCGTTTTAGAAAACTCCATCCCTAAGGGGATCCTTAAGATCCTTAAGAAGGGTAGCCAGTGTTGTGTGGGAAAAACTTTTTTTTTTACTAGACTTATAACTATTCAAAATGTTACTTATTAAAATTAATAATAAAGTACTTTCAGAGTTTTAGAAAATTCCACCCCTAAGGGGGTTAAGAAAGCTTTGTATGGGCAACACTTTTTTTGAGCTAGAGACTTAAAAGTTTACGAAAAAAGTTCTTTCAGCGATTAGAAAAATTCAACCTCTAAGGGGGTTTAAAAGGGGGTTCAAATTTTAAATGGCGAGCAATAAAATTTTAAAGTGTGAGTAAGAGATTTTTAACTTCGGCCTTATTCTGTACGTTAAAAGACTACAAAACTGATTTCAGAGTTTTTCCAAATTCATCCCCTAAGAGTGTTAAAATTGGTTCAAAGTTTGAGTATTTCAAGGCATTTTTAAAGTATGAGATTTTTAACTTTGGTTTTAGATTGTTTGTTCACAAACTAGAAAATGAACATCAACTTTTTTTTTAATTATCCCCTAAAAGAGGGTTCAAATTTTGTATTGAGAGAAATCATTTTCTAAGACGATAAAAAGTTCTACGCGGACGAAGTCGCGGGCAACAGCTAGTCAATAGTATATATAAGTCGCTTAACTTCAAACTCGGGTAAATCCATTCGACCCTATCAGCAAATATCTACCTTATCACCTTTGCTTAGTAGCAAAATCGCATAATTTGACAGATGGATTTACCCGGGTTTGAAATTAAGCGACTCATATTTCATATACCAAAATGTACCTAAGAAACATACGCAGAATCATCGCAGAATAAGAAAATGTCAACAAGTCTGACATTTTTCAATAAGATGTTTTGACAATTTCACTTTCTGTATTGAGGTTGGTGACTGATTTAAATTTATAATATCACGAAAGAAAAAAAATACCGAGGTCAGTGACCTGTCACAGTAAAGTGAGATAGTGTGCGTGAAATGTAGCGGTGTGGGTTTCTGGGGAGAATTACGATAATGTTGCGCCGCCTAGTAGGTTTTTAGTGTCGCGTATGTAGCTTCACCCGAGATGCCTCACCTTAAGGCAATGTAGGCTCGTGGTCTTTTCTCCCTCTCACAGAGCATAACCGTGAGCGAGGTGGAAATTCGTGTTCGGAAGCGCGGATATCATGTTTTTTAATTCAAAAATAATTTCTTAATTAAATTTGTAATTTACTTACTTTTGTATGAAATTTTATATCTTCATATTCCTATCAGATTTTCGTTACAGTCCCTTCTTTCAAATAAAAATTCGAAATCGGTACGCGTGATAAAAAGCTATCGCTGATTACCAAACATACCTATTTACTAGGTTGTAAGTTGTTAGTACCAAAATGCAGAAGGCGCTTTGCAACGGTACCTAGTAACTTCTACTATGAGCTGTTTAAGATTGTTCAAGAATGAATGGGGTCCTGACATGACGGGTATTGTATATGAAAGTTTGTACGGAACCCTCGGTGCGCGAGTCAGACTCGTACTTGACCGGTTTTTTTTAGTGATAGTACATAGTTTATTCAGTATATATTTTACTACTAAGACTTTTCCATGCCTCTTTCCTGCGACATAGAAATATTATTCCATACGAGGGTATTCGATTTTTGTAGTCTGTCCCGATGTAACTCGTTTGCCTACTGATAAGTTTAATATTCAATTCTAATTATATGGCCGCGCACGTCACGGTTTCAGTGGAATTTCCTCCCGCAGGCGCTCCGGCTGTGGCTTCGGATGAGCTCCCTGCCGATATTTTTTGCAATGAGCATGCATGTGACTCTTAAGCCACGACCTAATCGTCCACGTACGGACGTATGTCGGTGGCTAACAAGCATACGGTCTGCCTGATGGTGAGCAGACAATAGCCTAAGTATAGACGCCTGCGATTCCACAAGAATAACAAGGGCGTTAGCGACCCTTTATTCATTTGATGATTCATTTTGTTGGTCTAGCTTGAGACGAACGCGAGTCCCTCACTCTCAACAAAACACATTCTCGGGACCTTGCTCACCACCAGGAACACAACACCTGCACAGCAAGTAGTGGCATTATTATGACTGTGGGCTTCTGTTAAGGTGGAGGTGGGTACTTTCCCAGTTGGGTCGCTCCAAATATGCCACACAGCGGAATCTCTCTCTAAATTTGCCACTATTGTGATCTAAAAATGATTTTAGCGGTGCGTCAATAGAACTCCGGTGCGGACACTCGCCAGTGTGTTCCCGTTATTTACTCTTTTGAAACTGACTGTTCATGAATGCGAGTAAAATGCTGAAACTAGCTCGGCTCACTGAGCCGGAATCAAACTTTTAAAGAAACAGCCTCGGGGTAAGAACAATAAGAAAAGAGTAATCTCGGGCCCGTGTGGGCTGTTTGCACGGCCCAAAACTAAAATAGCTAATGTAATGAACACACTTTTTGGGGTTATTTATTTTCCTAGCGTTTTCGGGTTTATCGAGAGTATGGAGATTTCATAGAGGCAACGCCGTCCAGAATAAGGCAACTCCGTATTAATAAGATTTAATAAAATTTGGTAAATCTGCATTGGTGGTTAACTGTCGTGTCTAAGCGACCTTCTTGTAAGTACGTATCCGACTTCAATTCAGTACTCCGCCAAGGCACATGAACATTTCCACATTTATTTTCCAATTTACCACATGAATTGATTTCCAAGCGGAAATGCATTGATTGTAAGAGAAAAAGACCAAATCGCAGTACCTATGTGGGCCGATAATATTTGAGAACTTCCGTCGAATCCTCAAGGATCTCAGAATTACTTTTGGCACTTCATTGTTTGCTATTTCAACGGAATCATATCAGAATCTGTGACGTACTTTTATAGTTTGAAGTAACTAGGTACAACATTGAGAAGTTCCACAAGACATCTGTGTTCTTCATCATCACTTCCACTTCCCCAAATTTATGTTTTCCGGGTACACAAGTTATAATAGAAAATACCGAAATTACCACACGCGTGCCTAATATATTTGAGGAGTTCCCTCAATTCCTCATGGTTCCCATCATTTAACAGGAGTTATGAAAACAATGGGACTAATCTGGAAGCCTCTCAATTAAAAAAATAATTGTACGAATCGGTTTATAAATGACGGAGATCTGAGGTAACAAACATAAAAAAAAACCACCGAATTGAGAACCTCCTCCTTTTGTTTGAAGTCGGTTAACAAATAGAAGTTTATGGGCATGGCATTGTCCTTCTGTCACATTAAATATCTCAGGAACTATGTAGGTACAGTCGAGTTCTCCAAAATCTACACAGACAACCTTTCAAAAATATCTAATAAACATGCGTATTATGTCTGTAACAATAAAGACTATCAATTTGAAATTTGGAAAAGATGTAATTGACAACATATTTTTTTTTCAAGTGGGCTATTTTATGATTTATAAGCTAGGAAATGTTTTTTCACGCCACTGCTCGGAAATATGGCCAAAGATGGATTGAAATGAGAGTAGAAAGTAGTTCTTAGTAGTATAATTCAAAAAAAGTCAAACAATGTAGATTTGCAAAGTAAAATGTAGTGTTTAGCGGCCGTTTTTACTTTCTACTCTGCTATTGGTCGATTATTTTTGAGTGGTTGCTGGTCATTGTAATAGTGGTTGTTCAGTTTGAACAGCTCTTCGACCAATCACAGGGCTATTATGATCTTCAATTAGGAACTTAACTTTGATTTAAAATTATGATTATTTGCAATTTCCTCGCAGTAGACGTGAAAAGCACTATGTTAAGCCTCGGCCGAAAGTGCAATAGCTGGACTCGAACTTACTCGTCCATCTATAGCTTACTTTCTAGTCTCTACAACAATGTACTATTTTATGCGGCACGTGCTTTTTTATTTCTCCCTAAATTGTAATTTTCATTCAGAAATATCAAATTGAAAAGTAGCGAATTCCAGAAGGTCGTAACTAAATTATGACGTCAACGTTGCGGCTCTGTATGGCAGCTTGCACGTGCCTTTCATTATGACAGTCGTAGTACGTATTGACGTCACACACGGCTTAAACCACACGGACTTAAGCTTTGTTAATGTAGGTAACAAACAACCTACCAACTATCCGTACAGTCGCCATCACATACATCGGAGCAAACAAGCACGTCACAAACATCGGAACACACCTCTATTTTCAAGGCATTAGGGTGCATGTGCCGATATTTTTGAACACCTATAGTGTACCTATGTATGTGATTGTTACTGTATAAGTGTAGGTACAGTCACGGACTTTAAATTTCTTAAAAACGGGTGAGAAATGATATCTGAAAACTACTTTATTACGTTCAGGTAACATAATTACCGAAATGGTTTTCGAATTAGAATCATTACATAGTTTGAAATGTTGTCAATTGTAAATCTATTATTAATTGTAGCTCTATTATAGCTTTATTATGCTGGGTTGGGAAAATAGTTATTTGTTATACAAGGGTGCAAAGTTGTATTTTAACCGCGAGTGTGGAATTGGAACACGAGCTAGCGAATGGATTCTAGGGTTGAACCACGAGCTAGCGAATGGACTCTTTGGTTCAATAATAGAATCCTGAGCGAAGCGAGTGGTTCAAAAATAGAATCCTAAGCGTAGCGAGTGTTGCAACACACGAGACGTCAAAATAATTTTCACCCGAGTGTAACACAAATCTTTTCACCCAACTAAAGCGAGGAAAATACTAGATAAAGAAAAAAAAAGAAAAAAAGGAAAATGTAAGAACTCATTTTAAAAAAAAACATTGAAAAGAGAAAAAACGTAGAAAAGAGAAAAAAAAAACATTACAAAAAAGATAACAAAATTGAAAAAATATATTAAAAAAGAGGACGAGAAAAACATTGTAAAAACAAAAAAAATATATTAATATAGAAAAACATTTAAAAAAGATAAAATAATTTCAAAACAGATAAAATAATTTCAAAAAACATTTCAAAGAGAAAAAAACGGAAAAAACAAAACGTTTAAAAAAGAAAATAAAGCAATAAAATAGAGACAAAAGCATAAAAAAAATAAAAAAGCTCCAAAAAACATTAAAATAAGAGAAAAAAAACGTAAGAAAAAGAGAAAAAGGACAAAAAAACAAAAACAAAAAGAAACAAGAACAAAAAAAGAAACATAAAAAAGAGGAAAAAACGTTGAAAAAACATAAAAAAATAAATGTTAAAACAGACAAGATATTACAAAAAGGTAATAGAATTTCAAAAAACTATTATAAAAGAAAAAAAACATTAGAAATAAGGAAAAAGGTAAAAAAACTTGAAAAAAAGGAAAAACACAAACACAAAAGACAAAAAACCAAAACATTTAAAAAACCACAAAAAAACATTAAGAAAAGAGGAAAAATGATAAAAAAAACATTAAAAAAACATTAACATTAAAAAAAAATTAAAGTATTATAATAGACAAAAATTAAAAAAAAAGAAAATGAAATTTCAAAAAAAAACATTTAAAAAACAAAAAAAACAAAAAACATTTAAAAAGAAAAATTTACATACCAAAAAAAAGAAAAAATATTAAAGAAACAAAACATTAAAAGAAGAGAAACATTTATAAAAAGGTGTGAAAAGAAAAAAAACCGAAAAAAATCATTAAAAAACCAAAGATAAAAAAAGAAAAAAGAATTTTAAAAAACATTACAAAAAAAGAATAAAACATTGAAAATAGAGAAAAAAACATTTTAAAAAAGAAAAAAAATACAAAATGGACATAAACATAAAAAAAATTAAAATAAACATTTTACATGATGAAAAAAAAATTCTAAATAAGTTACCAGATCGGCAATTGGTAAATAAAATATCAGATCGGCGAAAAATGTCCTGTCATGACTGGCCCACGGTGTTTTCAGTGCCTTATAAAGCCTATTTTGACGTTTACACGTCAAAATAGTGGCGAGTTTGAGGAGACCTATCGTAGTTCTGTTTCGGCGCCTGCAGGTGGCAGTCCAGAGCGGAAGCGGAAACAGGCCTGCCTAAGTATGACATTCAGGAAAATTCCATTTTACGTAGTTTGATTATAACTGAGACTACATTTCCACGTTAGTATATTCGTTATACAATTGATTCTGCTAAAAAAACTTACTACTTACTCGTATAGATACTTTATTATTAAAACAGAACATTAAATTAACGGTTTTTTTTTTTTTTTTCCGTGTTGTGGCTTTTTGCTGCTTAGGCACTTTGCCAATGTCAAGTGGGGTAAATTTACGGTTAGAGTATTTTACATGAAACGTCTAGTCTATGCTTCCATCATTCACGTCACGTCATTGTCAGACTGTCACCCAAAGACTACACTGTCACCGTTACTCTGAAAATGGTTTCATAATTGCCTTTAAATATTATTTATCGTTTATTATCGTGTGCTACCTACGGGTGCGCTGATCACTTGGACCTGCTGTTTTCTCATTTGGACCTTGATTTGCTTATTGACGATTGTAAGTCAATAATATTGTACCAAACTAGTAATAGGATACCAAACTGATGGTACTTAGTATATATGTGTGTGAGTATTTCCGTTCACTCACACATGCGTACACTTGACGCACACATATGAACTAGCTCTTGGGCTGTTGAAGTCGGTTAAAAACTAGATGACGCGCGGCATGCATAACCTTGACTCACGTCTCTATCTCTACAGGGTGACTGGTAATTCGACCTATTCCTTGAAAGGGGTTATACTAGAGCTAATTTGCAACAATTTATGTCCAGTCAACCAGGGGTCAAAACACGATTTTTTTTTAATTTTTCGAGTTTTTAGTTTGTTTGAAAAATATCGCCTTGCAGCCTTAAAGTGCTGATTGTGACAAAAATGTTTTTTTACCATCCAAATGGAAGTACTTTTGTCACAATCACCAGCTTAAGGCTGCAAGGAGAATTTTTTTCATACAAACTAAAAACTCGAATATCTCGGAAACCAGCGAGTTTCGACCCCTGGTTGCCTGGACATAAATTGTTGCAAATTAGCTCTAGTATAACCCCTTTCAAGGAATAGGTCGAATTACCAGTCACCCTGTATATTATTCATAGTACTCTTTGGACTGGCCTTTACATGCTATTATATTTAAAAAAGTAACTAATAACACGTTCGAATTTCAAATATTTTTTGCACTCTAGTGGATAAAATGCAGTTTTGCTATCTGTTATTAAATAATAAAAATGGGCTTTCCGAGCAAGTGAGGTGAAAATGATTTTTTTTAACATTTCTTACCTATTTTTATTGTCAATTAGGTCAAGCAGGGATATGAATATGGAGAAGCTAGAGTGCACATTCAGAAACAGTATTTTTTCTGTACAGTGGTTTTTCAACCTATGAAAGATAATGTTGAGAAAATTCCATCTCACCCGTATCTCCGAAGTTAAGCGATTTTTTAAGCGACAATATTGAAATCGGTTCGCGACTTAACTTCATCGCTGAAAAACAAATATACTACGTTTCAAGTTATTAGTAACAAAATGTAGGGTAGGCTGGGTACGGTTAAAACAGAGGTCGGTTGAAACAACGCAAATAACTCGCAAACCGTTGGCGGGACGGCGAGGGGTCCAAGGGGGAAAAAAGCGGACGATCGGTTTGTATTTGTACACGAAAAACATCGTGACGTTGCCTCCCGCGCGCGTAGTTTGTTTGTAGAAGACCCTATTGTGTTTTGATCCCCAAAAGTATTTTCACTCGTAGAGTTTTTTTAATTATTCTGGTTTTTATTTAAGTCACAGTATTCAGTGTGTGTTTATGTTTGAAGTGAAGCTTGTGGATCATGTCAGCGTATCTAGTTTTACTGTATCATTATTCTCAGTATGACGACAACGGCTTTTTTCCGAAAGTGGGAAGTGGGGACGGTTGAAACGGGACGGTTGAAACTGAGTGATTTGCTTCTATTTGTTTGACATTGAATTACGAAAGTCAAATAATGTTTTCTTTTAGTTTATTTTCATGTGTTTTTAATTATTCTTGTTACGTTTAAAATGCAAACAGTTTACTTTTAAGTTAATTTACGGTTATTTTTTAGATATTTATAAAGTGACAAATGACTGATATTAATATACAGTAGTGTTAAACTTGTATGCGCAAAAACGCTAGCTGATTAAAAACAGTTCCTAAATTATACGTAATTTCATAACAATAACGAATAAAACACATAAAAGTATTAGGTATATTTTGTCACTGTTTCGACCGCCCGGATGGGGACAATTGAAACAAATCGTTTTTTTTTTTCAATTTGATATACTACTAAAACTGACACACCTGGATTCAAAATTCTATTGCTGTTTAGTAGCTAAAACACGCTCTTTCATTTGATATATTTTCTTCATTTCTCAGCTGATAAAAAGCAAAATTACGGACGATATAAGAAAAAAATGTTTCAATCGTACCCAGTCTACCCTACCGATAGAGGGCGCTGCGGCGCTACCACGAACTTCGAATCTCGAACTTCGTATATCTCTGTCTCTGTCGCTCGAGTACCAGAAACCATAAGTGCGATAGAGACGGAGATATACGAAGTTCGAGATTCGAAGTTCGTGGTAGCGCCGCTGTAGTATCCATGACGGTACTTAACTTCTATTGCGCGACTCAATAGGGATGATGACTAAAAATTTTTTACGATGCCATTCGGACCAGTTTTTGGAGAGGAACATAATTATGTTTGTATGGGAGTAAATACAATTAAAGAGCATAAATGCCCAAAAAATTGAGACAAAGATTGACCTCGCTGGCGGCAGCCATAACGCTTCATACTACTCGTAATGGACACACAGGTATGACTTCACACCTCACAACCGATGTATGGAAAATCAAGTAAATTCCTTTTTCGCTCGCGAAATACTGCGTTTAGGTCCAAAGTTGTCACTTAATTTTGTTTCTATAAAAGCGTAAGGATTCTATAGGTAGGTAGGTTTAAATTTCTCTTGAACAATTTTTTTTTTCTAAAATTTCAAGTTGTATATCTTTTTATGATTTTAATTATATTTTATAATTTATACTTTTTAGGGTTCCGTACTCAAAGAGTCCGTCCGTCCGTCTGTCCGTCTGTCTGTCACCAGGCTGTATCTCACTGATACCGTGATATAGCTGAAATTTTCACAGTATTTCTGTTACCGCTATAACAACACATAATAAAATAGTTTTTATAGATAATGGTACGGAACGCTTCGTGCGCGAATCCGACTCACACTTGCCGGTTTTTTACTATAATTTGATAGTTTGAGATGGTAACATGGTTTACCTAGTTTAGTAGTCAAATACTCAGTATTAACGAAACAAAAACATTGGAATGAATACCATTTTAAGACAACAAAATATTATAGTTTATGGCCGTACTTGTCAGGAAAAAGGCGAGTTATTGCCTTAAAGCTGTGAAAGATTTCAATGGAAATCGATACAATACGAGTATGCATGGAGTCGTTGGTCAAAACACACACTTTATTTGGAGTTCTGTTACACAGAGCTAATGTCTTTTATCCCATACAATGGCCTACGGTTGTTAAATGTTTATTCCAGACAGAGGACTATGCTGCACGCCAATCTGTGTTGCACATGTTGGTAACTATTAGAACAATAGCGTCGTCTGAAGGAGAGAGCGGCGCCGGCGTCTGCAGAGATGCACCAAGGATGACCATGCAGTTCGAGAACCCTTACGTCACTATAATTGGAGTTGGAACTTAATATTTATAAGTTATAGTAATGTTTGTAATAATGATGGAACGGTTGGCCGTCTCAAGATGTCAACCGATGGGGAGGACTTCACTTGATAATTGACGGGAGAAGCGTGTACATCTGATTGTGTTGATGGTGTTTACATATACGAGTATTATATCAATGATAATTGTATAAGATTGTCAAAGAAGAGTGTTCGACAAGTCTATACTATGTGAAACCTATTAATTAGATTGTAACATCAGTGGTCGGCAGTCTACGCAATAATTGAAAGCTAAGTACCTACAGCAGTGGTTTTTGGGATTCGTGTTTATTCGGAGTTAATTACTAAAGATCACAGTAATTGCACTGCCCAGTTAATAAAGGACAAATATTATAGAAATCTCTGTACTTGACGGAATAAGCCAAATAAACACGACCAGATTGTATTGTGGGTTTTATAACTGTGGGTGTATACGAGGATAATATTGTGGTTGTAAACACTCCTATTGTGACCAGTTAAGGTGGTCTATTGTATCAGTAAAAGAAATAAATAAAGAACTCTGTTCAAAAGTAATAAAGTTATGATACTGAATAAGAGTAATGAGATACGAGTTCGACCCTCGTATCTAAAGTAATAGAGAACCTTATCAAGTAATGCAACAAGGGTTCGATTCCTTTGTGGTGTCAAGGAGTATTCAACCTTCAGTACTGGTGTATTATTGATAGTACCTACTTTTTATCGTGTGTGTGTGTAATTGTTTTCCTAAGGAATAATGTCTTGTGAATTGTATTCATGTTTAACTCGAGAAACTATATGTACAAAGTACATCCTTGTAAAATACTATCGTTTTAAGAAGTTTTATAAGAAACTAATTAAGTTGTGTACCTTAATTAGTTAGAATGATGTGTCACTAAAGGCGTGGAGGTTTTTCCGGAAGCTCGACTGACTTTTCCCAACCACATTATGCCCAGGAAGCGAGTCGAGCATCAAATAAGGGTTTAACTAGCCTTATTTGATATAATAATAAAAGTTTCGATTTTGCTTTTATATGAAAGATTATCAATTACTCATTATTTGATTTAAAATACCAACCAAATGCTAATGATACTATTTATCAAATAAATACTACAGTTTAATATCTAGACCAACAAATAAATATCAAATACTAGTAATACTAACTATTAAATAAATACTTTGTTTAAAATATTTAAACAAACAAACAAATAGCAAATCATTCAAATATTAATCCAATCGAATATCAAACAACAAATCAAATAAACCAATAAATCAATAAATGATCTTAAATTTTAAAACTAATACTTTGTTTTCTTTATAACACCCTTCCTGGTAACGCAGACCTTTCCTTTATTCGACTACCTATTTACATTTACATTCTTAGGCTTCAACTTATCTAGACAGGCTATATCTAGGCTAGGCTATCTAGGCGCACCCTTAGGGGCCTGGTGCCACTTCACGTGGAGCTCGTGACGTAGGATTCTAGACTTTGTGTTTTAATAAATAATACACAACTAGTAAAAAGAACTTGGACGCAAACAATTTAATTTAAAAAATACACAACGTAGGAAACTAATAATTATTTGCCATTATGACGATCACTGCTTATTTATTGTGTTATAAAGTTATATTTAAAGCTATATTGCAAACGTATGGAAAGTTCTAAATAATCGAAAGGTCTGAGAGGGGAGGTTTAAATTTATAATTAAATAATTGCTTACAATTTTAATTAATACATAACATTATTCGTATCGCGAGTCCGCTGGATGCGGGTGGCGCAGGACCGGCCATTGTGGCACTCTTTGGGGGATGCCTTTGTCCAGCAGTGAACGTCTTTCGGCTGATATGATGATAATGATGATTATTCGTATGATCTGAGAGGGGTGCTTTGGATATCCTTTGTATTGTAAATAATATATACCGATAAAATTATATGAAACAAGTTTATCGCATGACGGTTCCGAGACATTGTACCGTTTTTTTAAATTACATAATTCTAATCTTGTGTGTGTGTTTTGACCAACTATCTTTAGATCGTGAATATTGTGTTTATTATAGGAACTCTTGCACTCGTTTACTAAAGCGCATTGAAATAGTGGAATAGCTTTTTGTGTTTACTTAGTAGTAATGTCAGGGCGGAGTAAATTGCGAAGTGGACGTTATCGAGGCGAAGATAGTCAATTAATTGTTACGATGGATAGTAATGTAGAGCAGACTAGTGCGGAGTTTAAAGCGAACCAGCAACGTGGTTTCAAAATGGTGCAAGAGAAGTTTGACACGCTGTCTAAGCGAATTGATACGTATGTAGATATGACAGAGATACCTATAGTTCCGGTGTTACAGACGGACCCGAGTAGTGTTAGACAAAATGTTTACGTTATGCAGCCCGATATAGCTAAACCTTATTTTAAAGGCAGGGAGGACCCTAATCCGATGAAGTTTATTACATGGTTTCGTAGATATATAAACCTTTTGAACGCACATGATAGAATTTTTGATATTGCAATGGAGTGTTTACCAAAATCGGCTCGTACAATGATGGAATTTCGAAGTAGGTATTGGCGAACGTTGGATGAGTTTGAGAACGAGTTCAGACGTATATACTGGAGTGAACAGCGACAACAAACAGCATTGTACAATTTAATGAATGGGTCTTATAATCCATATGGTGATTAAGATATGAGCGAACATTTTGCTACTCAGATGGAAGTCGTTAGCTCACTAACGATTCCAATCGAAGAAAAAATACTAGTTATTTGGCTTATGAGGCATTACTCAGAGCATGTGCAGCAATTGTGGTTTACCAGCAATAACGAAGCAAATTTTAATACAGCATTTGAATTTCTAGCTAAAATTGACCTCAATGTTAGGTGTAACAGTCATAACAGTACTATTAATCGAGTAAATAATGGTAATTACAAGTCACAAGAGCAACTTCAACGTATGAGTTCGCACGATACGCGTGGTGATAAAAGAAAACCCAATCGTAGACCCAGGTCGACTAAACGGCTGTGGCGTGAACAGAGCGGTTACTAAAATAATGAGTTGGTTCCAAGTGGGAAGAAGCTTGAAATTCGCAATCAAGTGAATTTTAATCCATTAGTGAATTAATATATACGGAACGTTATATATCCGTTAATGTTTGGGTTGGGGAGACAAGTGGTTTAACTTTATATTCAAGTTGGATATGGTGAGATAATAAGATGTACTTAAATAAGAATTTTGTATTTCTAACAGTACAATATCTTATTGGATTTGATTTATTGTATTGGACAATAACGGGCTGAATTGAACTGATTTTGACTATATGGTAGCGAGTCCAATTATGTGTTTGATAAATTGTAGTTATAAATTTTGTTATATAAGTGGTATTAAGCGTAAAATAGACACGCCCGATGATCAAAGTTATACATACTTACATATTTATAATTAAAGCAATTTGATTTAATTGCTTAACTATTTACTTACAATACAATGAACGCTTTGTGGTCTTTATGAACATGCTGAGGAAAGCAGATGTCATCGTTCATGGTATTATTTTTATATAATATATAATTTGTATAGATTTAAGTTGAAGGTAATTAATTATACAGGTGAGAAGTTGAAATATTGACCAATAGTCAATGGTTCGTATATTATTCTACGTACAGCAGTGAGATTTTTAACGACGGTACAGGTGATTTGGGTAGTTGTACTGAATTATGAATACCTTGGATGGATTTTGATGTGATGAAAGAATATAAGGTATTTTGTTTGAAAGTCTGGCCAGACTTGTGCTGTATGAACTTCAAAGATGAAGAATGAATTTCAACCTTGTGTGTGATGTACGGATTTCAGAGGTGTTTGACGATTTTCAGAGGTGAAGCATGATTTTCCGAGATGGAAAATGATTTTCGGAGATGAAGTACTACAGATTAAGTGTGTATAATATTACCATAAGTGGAAATATATATATATATACTAGCTGTTGCCCGCGACTTCATCCGCGTAGAACTTAATACTTAGAAAATATAATGCAAACAAACTTCTACAATCTTAAGGGATGATTTCCGAGGCAAAAACTATTCTATATCCTTTGAAGGGTCTCAAATTATCTCTATACCAAATTTCATCTAGGTACATGGATTTTATCCAAACTCTCACCCCCTATTTCATACCCTTACGGAATGATTTTCGAGATAAAAACTATCTAATGTCATTCTTCGGGACTCAAACGACCTTTATACCAAATTTCATCTAAACGGGATTCATCCAAATTTTCACCCCCCATTGCACCCCCTTAGGGAGTGATTTCCGGAATTACAACTATCCTATGTCCTTTCCCAGGACTCAAGCTATCTCTATACCAAATTGTATTAAAATGGGTTCCATCCGAATTTTCACCCCTAATTTCACCCCCTTAGGGGATGATTTCTGGGGTAAAAACTATCCCATGTCCTTTCCCAGGACTTAACCTATATCTACACCAAATTTCATCAAAATAGATTACATCCAAATGTTCACCCCCCTCCCCCTTTCACCCCCTTAGGGTATGATTTCCGGGATAAAACCTATTATATGTCCTTCCCCGGGACTCAAACTATTTATATACCAAATTTCATCTAAATCGGTGCAGCAGTTTAAGTAGCTCCATACAAATTTCCACCCCCAATTTCAGCCCCTCAGATATAAAAACTACCCTTTGTCCTTCCCCGGGGCTCATTTCATCTAAATCGGTTCAGCGGTTTAGGCGTGAAGAGGTAACAGACAGACACACTTTCGCATTTATAATATTAGTATGGAAGTTTGGATTATTAGTATGGATAGTATGGATTATTTCCGCTTGTCTTCCAAATAGAGGTGTAGCTGTAGATCTATCCGACATCCGTATTTTCTTTTAAACCACGAACTTCGGAATTCGAAAACATTCGGGTATCTCTATCTCTATCGCACTAACAAATGACAGGAATGCAGAGGGCCTACCGCGAAAGGCATTCCAAGTTTCCCCTCTCTGTCATACTTACAAGTTCGTACATAAGTGCGACAGAGAGGGAACACTTCGAATGCCGTTCGCGGTAGGCCCTCAGATATACGAACTTCGAGTTTCAGTTTTCGTGGTTTGGCTGAATACGCAAAGAGCGCGCGCGCGTGCCATTAAAAAAAACCAAGTTTATATTGTTCGAATTTGTTGTTACATTTGTACAAATCACGACTTAATTCGACATTTGCGCATATAAGTTCGCATATCAAAATCGACTAATTTTATATTTGCTTTTGGTACCTATGTGTCTCGTCAATGTATATCGTAGACGGAATTAAAATTATTAATAGGCGAAAGAAAGGCAAAGCAATTCCGCCATTTTGTCCGTAGTATTTCTTATTACTGTGATTTTGACGTTTCTTTTAGCTGACAGATGTGGCGGCGATATACTTTAAGAATAATAAATGAAAAATTAAATGAAGTCGTATATTACGGAAAATAAATTAATTGTCGCAGTCGGATAAAAACTATCCTAAGTTGCAGCTGGAATAATAATGTACCTATATAAAATGTTTCATATTTTTCCGTCCATGGGATGCTGAGAACATTCGTACCACAGAAAGCTTAGTTTCAAACTGGCTGATTCTTTTTTTAATTTAGAGATTTATTATACGTGGAGATAAACCCGGTATTAGACTGTGCGGTACATATATTTATATAAACCCGGTATTAAACTGAGCGGTATTTACTACATATAAACCCGGTTTAAGACTGAGCGGTATATCTTGTGGAAAAATATATATAAACCCGGTATTAGACTGTGCGGTACATATATTCATATAAACCCGGTATTAAACTGAGCGGTATTTACTACATATAAACCCGGTTTAAGACTGAGCGGTATATCTTGTGGAAAAATATATATAAACCCGGTATTAGACTGTGCGGTACATATATTCATATAAACCCGGTATTAAACTGTGCGGTACATATATTCATATAATCCCGGTCTTAGGACTGTGTGGAACTATATATAATCCCGGTCCGCTGGACTGTGTGGAAACAAACATATAAACCCGGTCGTAAGACTGCGTGGTAAATGTTCATAACTATGTAAGTATATAGCTACAAGCCAGTACACATCGAGCCCAGCGCCGAGCAGTTTGATAAGTGATGGTGAAAAAAGCCCACACCCGTCACATCCCTCAGCCATGACGATACAACAATGAACATATTCCATATGAGCAAAGATGTAAAGAATTTCATACTAATACTTAAAACAATACACAGTTTGTATTGAATGTGCTTGTGTTTATCAAAACAAACTTATATGAGGTTTCGTAGGAGCCCAGATCGTTGACTTCACGTGGTGCCGATGAGGTTTCGTAGGAGCCCAGATCGTTGACTTCAGCAAACGATACATACTCGTACAAATGTAAATGATAGAAAAAAAGGCACAGCGTTCACAATTTATAGTTCTATCTAGACCATTTTTTATTTAATAACAAATATATTTATTACAGAGAGTATCACTCCTTGTTGCAACAGAATATTAATGTACCAGAAAGTTGCTTTTCCAAGAGTACCTTATGCTTATAGTATTAAGCTCTTGTCTTCCTAAACACGAAATGTTTCGCATAAGTTAAGTATTGTACGTGGTACGGAAAAAAAACGGAACCTATACTTATGTCCGTCCGACTGTCATTTACAACCCAGGTACCCATCAAGAACCTTTAGCGCAAGCGTTAAAATTTTACTATAAAGGTATACACAATTTTATTAGATGATAATATCTGACCTGGCTAATATTATGATTAGCAATATTTTGTTAACTTTGATAACTAAATATAGTTTCAGAGAGCGTATTTCGGGAACCTAGTAATCACTTTTTAGTGAAGAAAGCGAAAATCTACGGTTTTAGCTTACTCCAGAGAGGGGGGTGAGATGGTAACATGGTTTACCTAGTTTAGTAGTCAAATACTCAGTATTAACGAAACAAAAACATTGGAATGAATACCATTTTAAGACAACAAAATATTATAGTTTATGGCCGTACTTGTCAGGAAAAAGGCGAGTTATTGCCTTAAAGCTGTGAAAGATTTCAATGGAAATCGATACAATACGAGTATGCATGGAGTCGTTGGTCAAAACACACACTTTATTTGGAGTTCTGTTACACAGAGCTAATGTCTTTTATCCCATACAATGGCCTACGGTTGTTAAATGTTTATTCCAGACAGAGGACTATGCTGCACGCCAATCTGTGTTGCACATGTTGGTAACTATTAGAACAATAGCGTCGTCTGAAGGAGAGAGCGGCGCCGGCGTCTGCAGAGATGCACCAAGGATGACCATGCAGTTCGAGAACCCTTACGTCACTATAATTAGAGTTGGAACTTAATATTTATAAGTTATAGTAATGTTTGTAATAATGATGGAACGGTTGGCCGTCTCAAGATGTCAACCGATGGGGAGGACTTCACTTGATAATTGACGGGAGAAGCGTGTACATCTGATTGTGTTGATGGTGTTTACATATACGAGTATTATATCAATGATAATTGTATAAGATTGTCAAAGAAGAGTGTTCGACAAGTCTATACTATGTGAAACCTATTAATTAGATTGTAACATCAGTGGTCGGCAGTCTACGCAATAATTGAAAGCTAAGTACCTACAGCAGTGGTTTTTGGGATTCGTGTTTATTCGGAGTTAATTACTAAAGATCACAGTAATTGCACTGCCCAGTTAATAAAGGACAAATATTATAGAAATCTCTGTACTTGACGGAATAAGCCAAATAAACACGACCAGATTGTATTGTGGGTTTTATAACTGTGGGTGTATACGAGGATAATATTGTGGTTGTAAACACTCCTATTGTGACCAGTTAAGGTGGTCTATTGTATCAGTAAAAGAAATAAATAAAGAACTCTGTTCAAAAGTAATAAAGTTATGATACTGAATAAGAGTAATGAGATACGAGTTCGACCCTCGTATCTAAAGTAATAGAGAACCTTATCAAGTAATGCAACAAGGGTTCGATTCCTTTGTGGTGTCAAGGAGTATTCAACCTTCAGTACTGGTGTATTATTGATAGTACCTACTTTTTATCGTGTGTGTGTGTAATTGTTTTCCTAAGGAATAATGTCTTGTGAATTGTATTCATGTTTAACTCGAGAAACTATATGTACAAAGTACATCCTTGTAAAATACTATCGTTTTAAGAAGTTTTATAAGAAACTAATTAAGTTGTGTACCTTAATTAGTTAGAATGATGTGTCACTAAAGGCGTGGAGGTTTTTCCGGAAGCTCGACTGACTTTTCCCAACCACATTATGCCCAGGAAGCGAGTCGAGCATCAAATAAGGGTTTAACTAGCCTTATCTCCACTTATAATAAATCTCTAAATTAAAAAAAGAATCAGCCAGTTTGAAACTAAGCTTTGCGCGGTTCGAATGTTCTCAGCATCCCATGAACGGAAAAATATGAAACATTTTATATAGGTACATTATTATTCTAGCTGCAACTTAGGATAGTTTTTATCCGACTGCGACAGTTAATTAATTTTCCGAAATATATGACTTCATTTAATTTTTCATTTATTTTTATTGAAATCAAACGCTGCTCCAACTGTCAGCTATAAGAACCGTCAAATTTTCGTCAAAATGGCGGAATTGCTTTGCCTTTCACTTATTAATAATTTAAATCCCGTCTACGATAGACCTTTACGAGACAAATGCTAAAATATAAACCATAAAAAAATATTCGATTCTGATATGAGAACTTATATGCGCAAATGTCGTTTTATGTCGTAATTTCAATAAATGAAATCAACAAATTTGAACAATATAATTAACACGAATTTGTTTTTTTTGACAACAACTTTGACGCTCGGCGCATTCAGCCAAAGTACCTGCGGCGCTACCACGAAAACCGATACTTAATGTTCATATATTTGCATCCCTGTCACTCGAGTGTGGTTAGTGCGATAGAGATAGAGATACCCGAATATTTTCGTATTCCGAAGTTCGTGGTTATAGCTCAGGAATCGAAAATATGGTAAATAATCATAATGTATTTTCTCGAAAAAGAATTTAAAATAAATATAGTCAAATGGAGAAAAAAACAAAGCAAGAGGTTATATAGGTAATGATTAAGTTATAAGAGTCCAAAGTTTTAAGAGGGGGTATGTTCTGTCCCTTTTCCGCAAAACGCACCTTCATATGAAACGATTGTTTTTTACTATAACGCTCGAGTATATTGACGTCACAGTCCCTCATCGTTTTCTCACTCTAACAAGCGACATTAAAACGGATGTAGCTTCATAATTTTTTGAGATATTTGAATGGGAGTTTCATTATCTTCTATCTATTTATACATAATAAATGCCTATGTCCTGACTGACTTATTCACTCACTCACTCACTCATCAACGCACAGCCGAAACTACTAATCTTAGAGAGTTGATTTCTGCACAGTATGTTGCTTTTATAACGTGGGCTAGGGATAAAAAGGGATTTTTGAAAATTCTACCCCTAAGGGGGTAAAATGGGGGTGCAAAGTTTGTATGGGAGAACCTTTTTTTTTATGAGCTATAGACTTAAAATTTGTAGAAAAGTTAGTTATTAGAATACAAATGAAACACTTTCAGCGTTTTGGAAAATTCCACCCCTACGGGGGTAAAATAGGGGTGCAAGGTTTGTATGGGGGAAACATTTTTTTTTTTAAATAGAGACTTAAAACTTTGTAGAAAGATCAGTCATTAGAATACAAATAAAGAACTTTCAGGGTTTTAGAAAATTCTACCCCTAAAGGGGTAAATTAGAGTGCAAAGTTTGTATGGGAAAAACTACTTTTTTTTAAATAGAGACTTAAAACTTTGTAGAGAAATTATTCATTAGAATACAAATAAAGTACCTAGATTCAGTGTTTTAAAAAAATCTACCCCTAAGGGGGTAAAATAGGGGTGCAAATTTTGTATGGGGGAAACAATATTTTTTTTAAATAGAGACCTAAAATTTTGTAGAAAGATTAATCATCAGAATACAAATTAAGTACTTTCAGCGTTTTAGAAAATTCTACCCCTAAAAATAGGGGGCTAAAATAGGGGTGCACAGTTTGTATGTGGGAAACTATTTTTTTTAGCTAGAGTCCTAAAACTGTGTAGAAAGATTATTTAAATACAAAGAAAGTACTTTCAGCGTTTTGGAAAATTTCACCCCTAAGGGGGTAAAATAGGGTGCAAAGCTTGTATGGGAAAAACATATTTTTTTTTAATAGAGACTTAAAATTTTGACGAAAAATTACTTATTAGAACATGAAAAATACTACATTCGGCGTTTTACAAAAATCATTCCCTAAGGGGGTTAAAAAAGGGTGCAAGGTTTGTATGGGGAACACTTTTTCTGAGCTAGACACTTAAAACTTTGTAGAAAGATTACTTATAAAAATACAAAAAAAAAGACTTTCAGCTTTTTGAAAAAATCTATCCCTAAGGGGGATAAAAAGGGGTGCAAAGTTTTTATCAGGGAAAGTTTATGTTTTTGAGTTAGAGACTTGAAACTTTGTAGAAAGATTACTTATTAAAATACAAAAAAAGAACACAAATCGTTTTAGAAAATTCCACCCCTAATAGGGTTAAAAAGGAGAGCAAGCTTTGCATGGGCAACACTTTTTTTTGAGTTAGACTTAAAACTTTGCAAAAAGATTACTTATTAGAATACTAAAAAAGAACTTTCAGCGTTTTAGAAAACTCCATCCCTAAGGGGATCCTTAAGATCCTTAAGAAGGGTAGCCAGTGTTGTGTGGGAAAAACTTTTTTTTTTACTAGACTTAAAACTATTCAAAATATTACTTATTAAAATTAATAATAAAGTACTTTCAGAGTTTTAGAAAATTCCACCCCTAAGGGGGTTAAGAAAGCTTTGTAACACTTTTTTTGAGCTAGAGACTTAAAAGTTTACGAAAAAAGTTCTTTCAGCGATTAGAAAAATTCAACCTCTAAGGGGGTTTAAAAGGGGGTTAAAATTTTAAATGGCGAGCAATAAAATTTTAAAGTGTGAGTAAGAGATTTTTAACTTCGGTCTTATTCTGTACGTTAAAAGACTACAAAACTGATTTCAGAGTTTTTCCAAATTCATCCCCTAAGAGTGTTAAAATTGGTTCAAAGTTTGAGTATTTCAAGGCATTTTTAAAGTATGAGATTTTTAACTTTGGTTTTAGACTGTTTGTTCACAAACTAGAAAATGAACATCAACTTTTTTTTTAATTATCCCCTAAAAGAGGGTTCAAATTTTGTATTGAGAGAAATCATTTTCTAAGACGATAAAAAGTTCTACGCGGACGAAGTCGCGGGCAACAGCTAGTTTGATATAATAATAAAAGTTTCGATTTTGCTTTTATATGAAAGATTATCAATTACTCATTATTTGATTTAAAATACCAACCAAATGCTAATGATACTATTTATCAAATAAATACTACAGTTTAATATCTAGACCAACAAATAAATATCAAATACTAGTAATACTAACTATTAAATAAATACTTTGTTTAAAATATTTAAACAAACAAACAAATAGCAAATCATTCAAATATTAATCCAATCGAATATCAAACAACAAATCAAATAAACCAATAAATCAATAAATGATCTTAAATTTTAAAACTAATACTTTGTTTTCTTTATAACACCCTTCCTGGTAACGCAGACCTTTCCTTTATTCGACTACCTATTTACATTTACATTCTTAGGCTTCAACTTATCTAGACAGGCTATATCTAGGCTAGGCTATCTAGGCGCACCCTTAGGGGCCTGGTGCCACTTCAAGTTTACTATCCATTTACCAACACTACGTCGTTATCAATTTTTACATGAGGCATCATGCCTTGATCGGTATTTAGTCTTTCTTTTTTTTCGCCAGTATCTCACATACTCAAGGTCTCTTTGTCTAGGCTCGGACAAGAATCGGTCTAAGGTTTCCTCCTGTCTGTCGTAAAATGCGACTCGGGACCCCCCGGCGAACACCCGCAATAATTGGAGAGACGCTCCAGAATTGCTTAAACAAGAAAAAAAAAAAAAAAAAAAAGACTGACGACCCTGGTCACCGGGGTCGCGAGTGTCCATGTGGCGGCACTCGCCTAAAACCCCAGCGAAAGTGACGAAAATCGTTTCGCCCTAGGACGAGCCAGATGTAGCTAGGGAGGCTCCAGTGCTTTCGCAGGTTTTCTTCACCTAAAGAGGCTTTTTTCTCTTTTTCGATTTAAAAACTCATTCGCTATTCATATACTTACCTACTGTCTTAGATTCCCAACCAATCCTAGTAGGTTCCACGTGGTTCGGATACATTCCACAAAAACTAATTTCAAAATGATTGAGTTTCAAATCATGACACCGTACTGCATTCCTCTCTACTTGGCGTGGTTTAACTAACGTTATAACTTCATAACGACAAGTCGTAACTCTGAGAATATTCATTATAATTATTACGTAGCGTAGGTAGGTAGGTAAAGCACAAGTTTGACAAGTGAGATGGGCATACGAGCGTAACGTTAATCAAGTATTTTGAATACCCAGCCAAGGGATTGCTTGTATGACACGCGAGATCCCTCCGAACGAAATGACAAAACAGCGCTGAGGGAAACCGTTGGACACGAAAGGAATTTTAATTTTTTGTTCCTTTACCACAAAGGAATTTATTATTAAGTTTCACATCACAAGCATACGATATGAAACGAAGGCCAGCCCTAATCCTATTTACCTTCCCCTCGACGAGGAATTTTGATACCACTCAGACCCGTGGCGTGGCCGTGGCGTATTGTGCGAGGAATGCGCTATGAATGACTTCTCGAATTCACTAAAGATGGTAGGAGTAGACGGTAAATACAATGTAACTTTCAATATTTAACACGCACTTAATATAATGGTTAATCCAGATACTGTATTAAATAAAAAAATACATATTTTTTGTCATTACCTACTTTATAAAACATTTTGTTAAGAAATGCTACCTATATCAAAAGTTTTTGATTATTGACCATTCCTGCTTATGTATAGGTACTATGTACATTGAAATAGCATAGTTGGTTCTCGACTAGCTGTTTTTGAAAAGTGATCATTTAATTCCACATTCTAACAAACATCTGAATTAGAACATTGGAAAACCAGCAACATCAATGAAAGTATTAAGCAATGCCTAATAGGATTATTCAGTATGCATAAAGTATTTAATATTAATTAAACGCATGGCTCAGCTTGATGAGACAATCCGGGATTACGGTCCCCATTTATAGCCTTCTGATTAACCAGTTCGTCAAAGTTTAATGGGTGTTTCCATCAAATAACTGCATTACAAAATTAGTGGATTCCTTTAAGCTTATGCATATACTTCTAATACAAATACAAAATATTTTTTTCTACTCCTGTACCGTTATCTGTCATTTATATAGGCTGTAGCTCAAATACAATGACACCACTAATAAGTCGTCGAAAAACTCTATGCTCTATGGCCCAAAAACGCACTGTTCAGCGTACTTTTTTGGTTCATACATTTTTCATAAAAGGACTGTTTAACTTTTTTTTAAATCGGCCGCTATATTGCAGTGGTGCCAACTTCATAAACATATATTTCGAAATAAAAGTATTTATTTACTATTTAACATTTGTATATTATCAATTATTTACTACAATAATTATAAATTATCATCTATTGTGTGTTAAATTACATGTTTTATAAATTATTGGTATTATTTATAAAAATAAACAGTTCGAATTCGGTCCGGGTCCGGATTTGGTTTGGTTCGGATGGCAAGTGCAAACAAATTAAAAACAAAACAAACCATAAGCAAGAGCTGTCACATTTCCGATTTCCCACCAAAATACAGTTCAAAATGAAAAGACGAAAGATGATAAATTGATAAACTATTAGTCCTAAACGATTAAGATTATTCGTGTTTGTAAAGACAAAAGTGTATGTTCCTTTTAAAATGGTCGAAGACATTAATAACTGCACTCCTGAAGAAGTTGCGTGAGTAGCAAAAGTACGAATAGAAAACTTGCTGCCTGAAAAGTTTAACTATTCTGTAGTCTGCTATTTATTTAAAATTTGTCGTAGAAAAAGTATTGTATGCAACGGTGTATAACTGGTCTAAAAACGCTCGTGGCGTCTTTAATTGCGATGCTCGCCAAGGCTCGCATCGCAACCCACGCCACTCGCCTTTTAAGACCCTTCTTATACAACAGTTGCATAAAATACTATATTTGTTAAACATAGGTATGTACATCGGTGTTACAGTGTGTACTTGAAAGCTATATAATATTAATTACCTTAGGTTGACTTAAAAATACATTTTGAGGAAATGCACAGTGTTTTGTCTTGACGTCCTACAACTTCGGCATGTACGGTAACCTATCGCAATCAATAAATTTTCTTGACCGAATATTGTTTTTTTCATTTACCTACCATTTGATGTCATCCTAATTTATTTGACGTATTTATATGACAAAACTGTCACCGTCAAGAGTATAAGTAGTTCCATACCAATTTCCACCCCCCCTTTCCCCCTTAGGGGATGATCTCGGGGGTAAAAACTATCCTATGTCCTTCCCTAGAACTCAAACTATCTCTATACCAAATTTCATGTAGATCGGTTCACCGGTTTAGGCGTGAAGAGGTACCAGGCAGAGAGACAGAAAGTCAGACAGAGAGACATACTCGTACAGACACACTTTCGCATTTATAATATTAAGTATGGATATAGACACCCGTAAGTACTTATTTTCTAATGAAATTCCATAATTAAAACCCAAAATCACAAAACTGGTTGGCAACATCAGTTTATTGGATGTCTGGGATCCATACAATATATATCAGAAGTCAGATTGCGGTGCGCTATTTTTGCAAACGAAACTCCACTGAGAGCCTGCTCTAGTTGTCCGAGTTGCTCTAGCGTGCCGCGGCAGCGGCCGGCGAATAGAAGCGCCAGAACACTTTTTTACTACCTAATATATAGTTTCATACCTACCTAATGTATTACTTACTTACATACAATTTGAAAAGCCTGAGTTTTGTTTAAGTAGTCGGATTTATAAGTAGGTATACGTATCTCGAATATAATAAAGCCTAAGTATTCAATAAAACACGAACAGATAATCTACGGAATTGTTATGTCGGAATAATGATTTGTCAGTGAAATGTCGCAAAAACGAAAAAAAAGTGAAACGAAGTTAGTCAAATAGTTAATTTATGCCAAAATGAAAAAAACCGGTCAAGTGCGAGTCTGTCTCGCGCATTGAGGGTTCCGTACAAACTTTCACCACGCTTTATTAAGAAAAAATCTATGTTGGTTTTTCAGAGATAATTTTTTTCAAGTGAACCAATTTCGATAAGTCTTTTCTTATTTGTTAGAAGGTACTTTCAGAATACTTCCATACAAATTAGAAGATAAAAAATTCAGCACAAAAGTATTAAATTACAAACTTAAATATTAAAAGATTTTAGAAGAATAGAAAAAATACGCTAGATAGAGGTCTCGTTATACATTTCCGGTAATATGTACGTTAATATTAATAATATATATTATTTTTAAATTTTTCGCTCGGTGGACTTCGGAGATAAGGGGGGGGATGGTATTTTTTTCTACATTTCCCTTTGTAAATCAAAATTTTACCACTATAGAAAAAAAGAAAAACAGTTTTGGGATGTGCAATTCAAGCTCTTTCATATAATACCCCACTTGGCCTACTTAGGTACTAGACTTTAAATTTTTGCCCTCCCTCTTATGCGTCCTTTTTCATAGAAATTAAAAAAAAAAAAAAAAATCCATACACGTGGATTAGCTTGGTTTACAACTATTCCAAACTTCAAATTGATAGCATTAGTACAGTACACAGTACAGACGGACAGACGGACGGAGTCGCACCATAAGGGTTCCGTTTTTTACCTTTTTGGTCCGGAACCCTAAAAAGGACAAAAATAATTAGTGTTTAAGATTAGGTAACCGGCATGTACATCCAGCGTTACGAAATAAGTAGTACCTAAACGTTATTCTTCGATAGTATCATGCGTGACACAAATGCATACATTTTAGGTAATTGGACTTCGATTAGATATGAACTGAATTATGGCCCACGGCTGGTATGCGCTTACCGAAAACGTCGACAACCAGCCTGAGATGAACTAGTATAAGTCTGTCTTTTCTTTGTACGAATAATTCGAATTTATAGCCCAGAGGGGCGACTACGTAACGTTTCGAACGCACGTTAGGACAACTCAACTGTCATTGTCCCATTCAATAATTTACTTTAAAAACAAACTTTAAACCGACTTCAATTTACATTTTACAATTTACAACAAAAAGGTACATAAAAATTTCCACATTTCCTTTCCAATTAAAGTACCACATGAACTGCTTTCCGAGAACAATTGCGTTGATTATTACAGAAAAAACCCAAGTTGCAATATGTGGGCTGATAATATTTGAGGAGTTCCGTCGATTCCTCAAGGATCTCAGAATTAACACTCAATTGGTTGCTACTTCAACGGAATCATGTCAGAATCTTTGACGTACTTCAAATCTTTGAGGAGTTCCATAAGTCATCTGTGGTCTTTATCATCAGTTTCACTTCACCAAGATTGCAATTTCCGAGGGTAATACACGAGTTATAAAAGATAATAACGAAATCACTACACGCGTGCCTATAAAATTTGACGGTTGCCCTCAATTTCCCTGGGATCCCATCATCAGATCCTGACTCGGTGACAATGGGACCACCTCGGAAGTATACTCTTTCGAATACAATACAATCAAAATAGAATTTTGGTAATCGGTCCACAATTGACAGAGAAATCGGCGAATATACATAAAAAAAATACATACAATGTAGCATACATAAATATAACCTCCTCCTTTTTTAAAGTCGGTTAAAAAGTGACATTTAGATGTACCTGACGCGCGTACAATGCGTCAAGCCTGCAACGGCTGCAACACACTGGCGCGGTCTGCGGTGGCGGACAATACAACATTTGACAGCTAATGACAAGTTTACTTTTGACCGCCGCGGCCAGGCCGCTCCAGTCTGTATGAGGCCTTACGTGATCGACCTGCTTCTGGTTTGAGTTTAAGTATGTCGAAAAATTGTTTTGTTCTTTGTTTTAAGAGTAAACACGCTTTCTATGTATAAAAAGGTTTACCTACACTAAGTATAATATTGTATTCTCGTTAAGCATCTTAATTCAGATTCTGTAGCGCATCAGGGATGTTTGCAGAAGTGCGGGTAGACTGCTTCTACGCCACTATGCGCAAGCGAGCTACATCCCTGGTGCGCAGAGTGCGGGCTAGCTCCAACAGCATTCTGAGCATGATAGCGGACAGGATCGATGGCCTGTACATGAACAACTGCTGGCTGCATGATACATGCACGCAGAAATAAATAATAATGATGTTAATAATATAATGTACTAACACTAGTTTAATAAGTAATACAATTGTTACTAACACCATGATCCCATGTTGGTCGTAAATAAAGTATTTATTATTATTATTATCTACAAGAATTTGTAAACGAAAGGAGGGCAGGTACCTAATCAGCTTAAAGAGAACGTTTAAGGGGCTCACAGCTCTCAATGACCTTCGATCTCTTACCGTCCGTTTTTTCGTGTTTTTTTTGGCTTACCGTATTAACAACAACGAGGTTAACCGAAATGGTATCCCATATTTACTTCAAAACTCATAGTTTTTGAGATATATGGCACTAAACTTTAGCAGTTTTAGGCCAAAAAACCAGTTTTTTGGACGTAACTTTTGTAAAAATGAGTTAAAAATAAAAAAAACTCTCTTGGGTTGTTAGAAACGTCAAAAAGAAACAGTTTCATGTAAATTTCATATATAAAAGTGCATAAACAACATACTAATATCGAAAACAGAGCTTTTTTGGACCATGTTTGAATAAATCATAGAAAAATAAATATACATTTGTCTCCAAAAAAACTCTGTTGCGAAAGTAGATAAAGTATTGAAGAACCGATTAAAATTTGTGGCATAAATATATCTATTGTAATGACGGAGGAATATCAACTCAAAATTCATCAAAACTAGTCAAAAAGTGCGTGTAGCCCCTTAAGGTGGTGGCGTGAGGCGTGCTGTACCGATGTTTTGGGTTCGTTAAGCTGCTTTAGAACCCTGATAGAGCACATTTTGCAGAAGTTTAAGTTTCACATTATTATACACTAGCAACCCGCCCCGGCTTCGCACGGGTTTATATGTATAATACATATAAACCTTCATCTTGAAACACTCTATCTATTACAAAAAACCGCATCAAAATCCGTTGCGTAGTTTTAATGACCTAAGCATACATAGGGACAGACAGACAGACAGACAGACAGCGGGAAGCGACTTTGTTTTATACTATGTAGTGATAAGAACTACTTGCAATTTTGTTACTTATGTGTCCACGTAAGTTAACACTTAAGGCGGGTATGCATGCAAAATGTTGGTTTAAGAAGCGCTTAAATGAGTTGGCAAGTAAATAAAAATAACCGGCCAAGAGCGTGTCGGGCCACGCTCAGTGTAGGGTTCCGTAGTTTTTCGTCCGTCACAGTAAGTGTGTGAAATTAAATTGTAATTTTTTTCAAAAACTATTCAACCTATCAAGTTCAAAATAATTTTCCTAAAAAGTTTTTATAAAGTTCTACTTTACGTACGCAGTTGAATCCCAAGAGAGATCCTGCGGCGCCCCCCCTTTTAAGGCGGAGCCGGATCTCGTTGGGTTTTAGACGGTAGTCCACAAGCTTTATAGCTTCGGTTAGTCCGTCATACCCGCACAGTCCCGGACAGGACGGGGTGAGTAAATGCATTTCCTCAACGTTAAAAAAAAATTGAGGATTTTAAGTTTTTGTGATCAAGTTAAATAAAGAAGTACATGCATGTATGCAAGTTAAAGTTGTATTATTATTTAGTAAATAATCACGACAACAATTGTATATGTAGGTCACTGTAATGACTTAAGTAACATGTGAAAATATAACAAACATAAGGTGTCTATAGCGTTCTTATCATATATTGGCAACTGACGCTGTACTATGCTTGCTTTGCCATCGTTATCCTGAAACAAGAAATTTATAACATAAAGAAATGAGAGCCTTCGTAAAAAAAGAGATATCGTAAACAAATGATTGCTGACCCTGCGTAAATTAATTCTAAAGTCTTGTACTTTGTTACAGAAAATTGTCCCCGTCGGGATTGCGGCGATGTCCAATATGTTCGTCGGGTGTTCATTAAATTAGTGTTTTATTAGACAAGTCTCGTCCCGGGAAAGCTGCTCAACGTCACCAAACTGGAGCGCTACAAGTAAGTATGTAATCGCTTCTATGCTGCACCAATTAAATGTGTTCAATTTCGTCCTCGAAATAGTGTCTTGAAATATTATTTTTGTACTCGTCGATTAAAATCTGTGTATTAAGATTTCATAGAGAATACTGCAACGACACTCTTTTCATAGTTGTAGTCCATGTTACTGTCGAAACAATCGAAATAACTGTTTCGATACGCTCCAGACAACCGAATTTGAAAATAGAACTAAAATAAATTCGACCAATCACGTGGCTGCTTTACCGAACTGTAATGAATTGGACCAATAGAATCGCTTTGATTATTGAGTTTACTCGTTGATGTCTTTTAAGATATCAACGAGCGTACGAGCGATAGGCTGCACTTCGTTTCAACAGTATCGAGTTTGTTTAATTAAATAGTTCAGTTGACTCGTAGAAAATGTATTTTAATGAACTCGTACAAAAAGTATTGTTCACAATAGTGTTATAATCAAGCTTTTTAATCTCGTACCTTACTTAGACGGTACTCGACTAAATAGCTCTCTATTATAACACGATTGTGAAAAATACTATTATGTAGGGGGACTCACATTATTTGGTAGTCCTGTTAAGGTTTCAATCGCGTTCTGTTTACCGAAGGGTCCTTACTCCTACAGACGAGCGTATTTTGCAAAATGCTTCCTTTTTCATTCAAGATTACGACGTTACTATTAGTATTTATTCAAAAAACTGATAACGTAATCAAATAATGATTTCTTAAACTAGGGGCTGAAAATGTTCAAATTTTAATTTTCTCTTTCTAAACCAGCGTGATTTATACGTCTTTTAAAAAAAAAAATTATGGCAACGTAGGTCCTATAGTTATGTTTTTTTGTATGGGTTAACATAAAGTTACAGTTTGCTATAATATTATTTTTAGGGCAAAATATAAGTACAATTTGCGGTAAAAAAAATATAATGTAATTAAAAAATTAAGAAAATTCGGAAGGTATTTTATCAATTTTTTAAAAATGAATCTTTGATTTTCAATCATGTCAGCCCCTCGTACAAGATATGGTCATAGTATAAAGAGGGCAAAGTATGTTACCTTCATACAAACGCACCGCGCGCGGCTTGTATGTGTGCGCTATACTATCTATTCGCACTGAGAAACGCGTCGAGATTTTGTTTGAGTGTGCGTGCGGCGACGTATAGATAGTATACATAGCGCATACATACAAGCCGCGCGCGGTGCGTTTGTAGGAAGATAACATACTTTGCCGTCTTTATACTATGATATGGTGAATTGAATTATAATCATTCATGTACCAAATGATGCTTGTTTACTGCAAAATTGAGAATCGAAACGAAACATCTCACTGCAAAATTTTAAAATGACTCCCAAGAAAACTCATATACACGATGATTTTTAATCCGTGAACAGGAACCATTTTTTCTAACTCAGTAATTGATGGGGATTACGTTAAAGTAGTAATTACGTGGAAACAAACTTGTTTTTTTTTAATCATAATTTTAATTTTTAGTTAAATTTTATCCTAAAATCCTTGTCACTCTACTACCTTATCGGTTTTAATGAGTTTGTACTTAACCTCTTTACAAACTTATTAGCAATTGACAATTTATGAGTAAACCCTGTCCTTGACATTGTCAATCACTTTTGTCCCGCTATACTGATGGCACTTGACGTATCGTAGTTAAACTTTATTATACTGTAGGATGACCATGTATTCAATGGTTAATTGTTTTAACTATGTTTTCACTTTTAATTAATTAAACCGTGAAGAAATAACGCCAGACCTCGCCGAATAAGTTTAATTTGGGGTAAATTTTAATATTTTCTCACTCCTGTTCACGGATTAAAAATCATCGTGTATTTGAGGTTTAGAAGGTAAAAATGAAAATTTGAACTGTTTCAGCCCCTAGTTTAAGTAATGATTATTTATGGACGTTATAAGTTTTTGAATAAAAATTAATAGTTACGCCGTAATCTTGAATGAAAAAGAACCATTTCCCTGTTTACAGCCATTTCAAGTTGTTTTCTAGCCTGATATGCCAGGGGAACTTTAAAAAATCCTATGCAATTTCCATAAGAGAATGGTTAATAATGTGACAAGAGGCTGAAAAACAGTTTAAAAGTTGTAGAACTGTCCATTAAAAATTGTCGCGCCATTTCTCGCCTCGCGCGCTTTTAAGCAAGTCGAATAGAACGAAGTATATTAAATATGCAAACAGTTTACCTAGCTAAAACCTTTAACTACCTTCAATAATTTACTTTTATATCCTTATATAGGAACCTTTTAAGAAATGAATGTAAGCAATAAAAAAAAAAAAAAAAAAAAAATTAATGTCTGCCATACGATTAAATAAATATACTTTCTTGTTGATTGTCAGAACTTCTGAAACCTAAAAACGATTGCATAAGTATAATTTTCTTTATTGAAAGTGGGGTCTTCAGTTTCCTTATTTACCTCAATCAAACAAAAAATATGTATATGACGGAGGAGTGAGGTCGAGCCCATGATCGGACATCCATTTAACGTGTAAGCACAGTAGAAATTAAACTCAAGGAATTAACACAGTATTCGATTTACTCTTGAAATAATTACAATTAGGCACAAAACAGAATAATCAAACGAAACGCGGTACAGTTCCCAAGAGACTAGCGCACTTTGCCACGGTCAGACGCAGAATGATCATCATCCAGGTTCACGCTATCACTCCTAGACTCCGTACAGCGCCACAGATGGCGCTTGCGTTCCGCTGCAGCTCAGACGAGTCTAATGACTGAGTCCGTACTAATGTACGGACTCAGTATAACTTCCGTACTCATGACCAGGATGCGACATATACATTAAATAAATGACATAAACAAAAAAAAAACGGTATTTTACCGCATTTCATAGCACAAAAAATAAACATGGAGATATGTCCAAAGAAGCCATTCCCGAAGAGTTGCATCTAGTTTTCTCGTGCGCGAAAGATACAAATGTGAATCTTAAGACACGGGGGTGCGATTTACAAAAACTGAGGCATCCCCATATTTTCTGTCTAAATGATTTATTTTCACTGAATGTAATTATTTGTACAGTCACCAGCATCAATATATCTGCGACAACAAAGCGCGCATAAATATATTTCTAGGGCTGTTGGGACGTATCAGATATTTTAGCCCGCCTTGTTATGCCAGATAACAATGCTGGTGACTGTACCGATTGTCCGATTTTTTTGTTAAATTAACGTTCAAATTCGATATTATTCCCAAATTTCGAAAATAAATAAATTACTTATATTCAGAAAATTTTAATACGTCCACAACACTAGATTGTGAGTTCGAAAAGCAATTTACGACATAAATTCACCCTGTGTGTACGTACGTCACTATGTTTAAATCTTATAGGATTGCCACGCCGCCAAATTGGATATCACCCTAAAACCTTTATCAGCAAAGCACACGCCACTCCGTTACCTACAGTACCTACTGTATTACCCTATACACACATTTATCGAGTGTTGCTTCATGGGAAATCTAAAATTCAAATTAGTTTTGATATTTCGTTGTAGGTATTCGTACTTATAATGCGTAAGCGCTCTACGGTACTCATAATCATTGATACCTATTCTTTTTTGTCCGACTACAGCAGAGACGGAAAGAAGGGATAAGTATGATTTTAGCAGTCTATGTTTGTATTTACGTGTGTTCCACCGTAGCATTGTATTTACGTGTGTTCCACCGTAGCATTGTATTTACGTGTGTTCCACCGTAGCATTTAAGATACTGAACCGATTTTGATGAGTGAGGTATCAATCTATTCGTAATTATGCTCTGGGCTACCTTTTGTATGAATTAAAACTTTTTTTCAGTTATTTTCCGTAGACGCGTTATAGTTTTTTGAACTTTTTATGCTTGTTTGGATATTATGTTGCAGTAGCTTTTGCCCAGGACTTCGTCCGCGTATGTATAGTTGTATACTCGTAAGGTTAATATCCATCATATATGTGTGAAGCTGTGTTTCCATTTGACACCTAGCTGTCAAGCATCGAGTTGCAAAATATATGAAAGCATATTTTTGCACATTGGTGGAAATTCACCCTCAATCGCCTTCAGGGATGTTACGCCATCACCAGGTCAAAATCTAATTCTCAAGCCCAGCATCAATTATCGCACTCCCCTAGAAATTACCACGCCCCTTTAAGGGATGTTTTCCGGGATAAAAACTAGGTATCTCTCCTATAACATAGTAAGGTATCAAAATGGTAAGGGTTAAAGATAACACACAGACATACATGTGAGGGAAAGGGGAGAAAAAGATAAACAAAAGTTAAATAGAAATAACGGGTATATTTTAAACCAAGCAAATCAGGAAAATATCATACTTACAATGGTTAAATTAATAACGGTAACCGTAAAGCCAAGCTATGATAAAATATAATCATTATCAGTACCTCAATTAGATACTCTATAAATTAAAATAACACAGCACAGTATTTTGAATAAAACAAAATGGCAATCGCAATTTACGTACATTTAAAATGACACAAATAAATTGTTCATGATTTACCTGACAGTTCAGAGCACTGGTCGTACCGTGTCCGAGGTTGGACAACTTCTGATCTGTCGACAGGTGCTGGTGCCCCTTTTAATACCTGTCAGAGTGACGTCATGGAAGAAATCGAGTGGCGTGATCAGATATTGGCAACAACAAGTTTTGTACCCGTTTCTGTAATTAATTTTATTTGAAAACTACCTTCATTCTCCCACACGGCGATTCTGACAAGCAGCCTTCTTGGCTCGCGATAACAATCAATTGCTTAAAATCAACACTTAAATATTAATGTACTCAATTATCATCAACATTTCATTATGTCATAAGTCATGTTTTTTTTTTAATAATGCCAAATCACATGGCAATTGTCAAATCACATGACCTTAAACTAATGCAAAATCAGATAGCGATGGTCAAATCACATGACCTTAAACTAATGCAAAATCACATAGCGATGGTCAAATCACATGACCTTAAACTAATGCCAAATCACATGGCGATGGTCAAATCACATGACCTTAAACTAATGCAAAATCACATAGCGATGGTCAAATCACATGACCTTAAACTAATGCCAAATCACATGGCGATGGTCAAATCACATGACCTTAAACTAATGCAAAATCACATAGCGATGGTCAAATCACATGACCTTAAACTAATGCCAAATCACATGGCGATGGTCAAATCACATGACCTTAAACTAATGCCAAATCTCATGGCAATGGTCAAATCACATGACCTTAAACTAATGCCAAATCACATGGCGATGGTCAAATCACATGACCTTAAACTAATGCCAAATCACATGGCGATGGTCAAATCACATGACTTTAAACTAATGCCAAATCACATGGCAATGGTCAAATCACATGACCTTAAACTAATGCCAAATCACATGGCGATGGTCAAATCACATGACCTTAAACTAATGCCAAATCACATGGCGATATAGTTAGTTTACATTAGGAATACTAGTACGATAGTCAGTGCATTGAAGATTGTTGGCCGGACAATCGTCAAGTACATGAGACGATCCGTACAAGTAACCAAAATCGCATGATTAGTTGAGAGAAATATCTAAGGAATCAGTTAATTCGCATCCCATGTCGGGAGATACTAAACGCATATTGTCATGAGACACGTACCAGTTTTATATACTTTAACAGTATATCTGTCATTGTCATTGATTTGCATGATAACGCAAGGACCTCTTTACTTGCTATCCAGTTTATTGATAGCGCGGGGGTTTTGTTTTAGTAAAACAATATCCCCGACCTTAAATTGAATAATTTTAGCTTTAGTCTTGTCAAACTGATCTTTCCAATATTTAGCACGCTCGTCCATCCTTTCTTTAGATTCTAAACGACAAGCATCCAGGTCCAAACGTTCCACGTTATCTACTAAGGCTGATATAGCGGGTGGTGACTGATCGCAACCCATGAGTAGTTGGAAGGGTGTACAACCGGTACTTTTATTAAATGTACTATTAATTGCTAGTTGTACCTCGCCTACCGCATCCTTCCAACTTCTCTTAGAGGTGTTTTCTACAATGGTGAAACAATTAGTCAGAACTTTCATTATACGTTCCACTTGCCCGTTTGCACGACTGACGCCACTAGCTATGAAATGTAATTCAATTGACCACATCATCTACGAGTATGGTTATTCAACACTAAAGTGTTGACTGATTTTTCTTGTTTGTTTTTCTTATTTAGACGTTGGAAGCAATTATCGAACGAATGTCCCTTCTTGTTACAAAAAGTGCAAGTTGAAGCTGCCGGGAGTTTAGTCTCTTTTGACGTCGAGGGAACCGGTTCTTCCAGTTCTTTATTCATTACATTAGCTCGGCAATCTTTTTGTAAAGACCTAGTTTGTGACATTTATGACAACGCCTACCAGACGTATTGTTATCAGAAGCAGTGGGTCTTGATCGTTTGGCTGGGATATTATCGCATTCTATACTGTTTTTTTTTTCGTTTATACGAATTCAAACTCTGAATCAATTGTGGCAAACTTTTTGACGTCAATCGTAACAAATCGGAACGTATACGAAAATCAGACATACCCGAAATCACAGCTTCCACTAACCGCTCCTCAGTCACCGCCACGCCAACCGCCTTCTTTGCCAGCTCCCATTTCCGCATTGCGTATTCAGCCAAGCTGCTGGCCTGGTCGCTGGTGTAATCCATGAAGAGTACTAGATCATCATAGTACCGGGCCTCATCTGCAAAAGTTTCAATAAGGCGGGCTTTAAGTTCTGGCCAAGTAGTTAACGAGGCGTAATTACGACGAGCCCATTCGGCAGCCCGTCCTTTAAGGTGTTTTCGAGATAAGTTAAGAGTCTCTCGTTCAGTTAAGTCAAATTCTGTTTTAATGTCATCTACATTACGACACCATATCGTCGGGTGACAAGCAAAAGTCACTATCAAAACTGTCACTGCTCTTCAAAACCTCGTATCTCGATACGTAGTCGATATCGAGATACGATTTTTAATTTAAGTAGGTGTTTGTTACTAAGTGAGTTTTGCTTGTCACCCGACGATATTTGAATGGTATCTGTTCTGTCATCTGGGTCAAAAGCGGGAACATAAATATGCTCAAGGCTACGAAAACGTGGCGCTGGTTTAGTGACAGAAGCACCAAATGCAGTGGCAGTCGTTTGGATAAGTTTAGACATCATTTCTTGCATCATATTTTGCATGAAATCGATAGGAACGAAACCTGTCCTTGTGTGTTCCTTGTTGCCCGATGAACCGCTGGGGCCTGTGTTCTTCACTGGTTGTGTAGGCTGCTGGCCGAGGACCGGCGATGCATCGTGTTCACGTCGCTTGTTCTCGGCGCTGGACGGCGTCCGTTGGTCATCCGGTGGCCACTCACGATCTGTTGCATTATCCATTGTTGTGTTGCACCTGAAATAAAATTTTAAAGCCGTAGACAGTGTGTACGATCCAACTTCTGATGTGAGGGAAAGGGGAGAAAAAGATAAACAAAAGTTAAATAGAAATAACGGGTATATTTTAAACCAAGCAAATCAGGAAAATAGCATACTTACAATGGTTAAATTAATAACGGTAACCGTAAAGCCAAGCTATGATAAAATACAATAATTATCAGTACCTCAATTAGATACTCTATAAATTAAAATAACACAGCACAGTATTTTGAATAAAACAAAATGGCAATCGCAATTTACGTACATTTAAAATGACACAAATAAATTGTTCATGATTTACCTGACAGTTCAGAGCACTGGTCGTACCGTGTCCGAGGTTGGACAACTTCTGATCTGTCGACAGGTGCTGGTGCCCCTTTTAATACCTGTCAGAGTGACGTCATGGAAAAAATCGAGTGGCGTGATCAGATATTGGCAACAACAAGTTTTGTACCCGTTTCTGTAATTAATTTTATTTGAAAACTACCTTCATTCTCCCACATACAGACAGAGTGTCGATACAAACCCGATAGGGTTTAACGACAATGTTAGATTTAACCAAATGTATTTTCTTTTATATATGTAATAAATAAAAAAACTCAGTCCGCATTTATAATATAAAGTATTCACACTGCGAGTAAAAAAACTGTATGCAAATCGGTTCATCCGTTTGGGTGCTACGATGCCGCAAACACATCATCATCATCATCATCATATCAGCCAAACGACGTCCAATGCTGGACAAAGGCCTCCCCCAAAGAGTGCCAAAGTGACCGGTCCTGCGCCACCCGCATTCAGCGGACTCCCGCAGACAAACACACGGATATTCATATCACCCCACGATTGCGTCGGGGGTTACAAACATTCCAGTTCAATCAAATTATTTTTCATCTCTCCTGTTCTGAAAGTTGACTTTTCATGGGCATATAGCTGGGTGGAAAATAGCATTTTCTCCCCTGGGGTCCACCCCAGGGGAGAAAATGCTATTTTCCACCCAGCTATATGCCCATTTTTTTTTATTGTTACGGTCAGCCACGGAGTCGAAGATAATTGAGTTGCTTTATATTATTCAAATAAAAGCTTTACATATATCTTAACTCAGCTATACATAAAGCGACGGGTTCATTACGACGAAGTTGATAAAAATACTTTTACAGTTGGTATTTTTTATCCTAATTACAGAAAATCAACATTCAAAATCATTTCTGTAAATATCGGCTGCCCGCCATAATGCTATGAAACCTTTTTTTCATCTCTCCTGTTCTGAAAGTTGACTTTTCATGGGCATATAGCCGGGTGGAAAATAGCATTTTCTCCCCTAGGGTGGAAAGTAATTTTTTTTTTTATTGTTACGGTCAGCAATTGTTTTTTTTAATTGTGTCGGAGTCGAAGATAATTGAGTTACTTCATATTATTCAAATAAAAGCTTTACATATAGGTATCTTAACTCAGCTATACATTAAGCGACGGGTTCATTACGACGATGTTGATAAAAATCCTTTTACTGTTGGTACTTATTTTATCCTAATTACAGAAAATCAACATTCTAAATAATTTCTGTAAATATCGGCTGCCCGCCATAATGCTATAAAACTTTTTTTTTTCACGATTCGGCATGGCCCTCTAGATTAGTTGCGTCGCGGCCTACTCGACTACAGGGCAAAGTACCTCGGAATACCGGGGTCACTACCGGAGGCCGTCGGCAACGTAAAGGGTCTGCTAGGCTTCCTGGTGGAACTGGGTTGGCACGAATAACAGTAGTGCCAAAACCCCTACGCAAAAAAGGCGCATTTATGACGTCGAGTTGCGGAAACCTAGCCCGCGTACAACCTATAACCTATAACCTACAATCGAGTATGCCGTGGCAAGTGGCCAGTGCAAAGAGGTTGGAGGTCAGACATAGTTTTAATTATTTTATTTAGTTATATCTAAAATGGAATAATTAATTTATTTCATACTAAGCAAATAATTCTTAACATTTATTTATAGAATTATATAAATACAAGAAATAAGATTAAAACTATTAGATCAGATAAGTTTTTTAAACTTTTCTAAAGTTGGCAGTATGTGTATTTTAACTGATTACTCTTAATATACCTGTTTTATAAAATGTAAGTGCAGTATTTTACTTTCCTCACAGTCGAAATGAAAAGTAGAGTGTTTAACTCGGGTGAAATTACCCATTTCACCCTCGAACTATTGGCGCTCTCACTTCGTTCGAGCGCCAGAAATATCTCAGGTGGATTGGTTCACTTTCAACCCTTGGTTAACAATCTACCATTTCTCACGATTCGGCATGACCCTCTAGATTAGTTGCGTCGCGGCCTACTCGATTACAATCGAGTAGGCCGTGGCAAGTGGCCAGTGCAAAGAGGTTGGAGGTTAGATATAGTTTTAATTATTTTATTTAGGTATATCTAAAATCTAATAATTAATTTATTTCATAGTAAGCAAATAATTCTTAACATTTATTTATAGAATTATATAAATACAAGAAATAAGATTAAAACTTTTAGATCAGATAAGTTTTTAAACTTTTCTAAAGTTGGCAGTATGTGTATTTTAACTGATTACTCTTAATTTATTTATTCTAGAATAATATTATTATAATATTTGTAGATAAAAGTTAATGCCGTAGAGGGTTTTGTTAGCAATTTTACTCATTAACGTAACCTTTCATCTCTTAATATCAGCAAGATTTTATTATAAAGTAGAAACTGCTAGCGTATACGACTGTAAATAAATATTTTCCCAAAAAAATCACGTTATAATAGGAATTTGTGTGAAAATAACTCTTGTGCTTGCAGAGAATACGTGGGGTTAATTAGAAGCCTTAATGAAAGAATTAATTTCTTCTGGCGAAAACCGTCCTTCAGGCCCGAACTATAATTATATCCTATTGTCGGGGGTCCAAATTGCTAATTTGACCGCAGAGATTTAATTATGCATGCTGGCCGCGAGAGGGGGTCATAAAGGAAGGGCTGTCACTGCCAGCCTTGTTTATAATGTAGCAGCAAACGCAATCCAAGCCTGCTCTGTCTGCTCCGTGCCAAGTATTAACTTTTTATAACACACCGAACTTCTGCGGTTTACGGTCGCTCTGGGTAAAGCGTGTCAAATTTTGGCACCTATATTTTTAACTTCATTGTGAATAAATTATTACTCGCGCTGGACATTCTCGGAAACCTTTCAGCGCTAAAAGTGTAAAATTATAAATATGGGTTCATTTTGTATTTCAATTTACACGACACCGTTCACTCGCCGTTCTTTGTTAGCTGCAGACATGTTGTTGTTGTACATATACCTGCATATTATGAAAGGACCGTAGATTTTTCAAATTAGTTTTAACTCTAAAAATACTTTAGCTTTTTTATCGTAGTCCAACAGACTTGATTATTGTTGACATACTCGCCATTAAAGAACTTCTTACTTAGGTAATACCAAGTCGTATTAGTTAATGCTTAACACTCTCGGTTTTATCTCGTCTCTATCATATCTCTCGTAACTAATATAGCTGTTGCAAATATGGACAAACCGGCCGAGTGCGTGCCGTAGTTACCTGACCGTCTTTGTTAGGTACATCGACAAGCGCGCCCGAATTTGTAAGAAAGTTGGCCTTTTCAACAGGATAAATAAAACTACAATTTTATCTAGGTAATTTCAAGTTTCATTGATTACAATATCTGCTATAAAATGATTTTGTTATCCCGATGATACAATGCCTTGAGGGTTTTTGCTGCTTAATGGGTATTTATTATTTTGTTCTTACACTACTGAGAGTGAGAACAGTTGGTAAGAATAGTACATTTCGATGCTAGTGCGGAAAGTATGTCATTACTTTACGAGTGCCGAGATATTTTGCCACGAGCCGTAGGCGAGTGGTAAGACTCGGGACGAGTGAAGAATGACATTTCAGCACGTGTATCGAACGACGTTTTTTAATACAGTTGCGAAAAAATAAGAAAAACAACAAGTAAGAACAGTATTAATAAAAAAAAAAATTAACAACTTTATTACAATGATGTTACAGAATTAATATAAAAGTTTCAAATTCCTTACTTGTTGTTTTTCTTATTTTTTCGCAACTGTATTAAAAGCGTCGTTCGATACGATATTAAAAATATTAAAAATATTTTTTAATACAGTTGCTCAAAAAGTGGTACTTTTTGTAGCTGCAAATCGTGAAAGTGAAAGTTGTATTTTGCGCACTAGTGTTTTTTACTTTTCCACGTGTATCGAACGACGTTTTATAATACAGTTGCGAAAAAATAAGAAAAACAACAAGTAAGGAATTTGAAACTTTTATATTATTAATTCTGTAACATCATTGTAATACAGTTGAAAAATAATAAAGTTGTTCAAAAAAAAAAATTAATACAGTTCTTACTTGTTGTATTAAAAAACTTCGTTCGATACACGTGCGGAAATGTCATTCTTCACTCGTCCCGAGTCTTTCCACTCGCCTACGGCTCGTGGCAAGATATCTCGGCACTCGTGGAGTGATGACATACTTTCCGCACTAGCATCAAAATGTACGTCCACGTGTGATGTTCTATAGGTATCTCTTTAGTTGTTTTTTTCTTGTAAACCACTAATCCTTTCTAAACTTAATTTAAGGTCGTAACGTTACTAGGTGAGGATATTTACATGACATGACATGATTTAAGGACCTCAAGGCCAAACCCCACCTCGGTTGAAAATTAATCTAGAAAAACATAAATTGCGCATCACGGCTTCGTATTAACAAAGTTTTATTAAAAACATCAGACAGCCACAGTTATCTGGAACAGTTTCTCATTTCGAGATTTATTTTAACGCCAAAAATGTTCGCGATCCTAGAATTCATTTAAACTTTGCATTTAATCTTGTTGGCTGAGAAACTTTTACAAAGTGAGATAAAGTATCACCTAAAACAGCAGCTCCCCTATTTTGTAACTTGTTTTAAGCTCACCTCAACGCTCACCCACAATTATGCCTTGACACCGCGATGCGTAGTAATTAAGCGTAGGTAGAGGTCTAATTTCGTAACGGGTGACCGGCGGGGTGAGCCGCATTGGCGCGTAGCGAATAACAGCCCAGACTTTCCAACGTTATCAAAGATAACATACCGTACACACTGGTGTGGAGGTTCACGAGCTAGTAACGGAGCTGCAGCTTGCTTGTTCTGTGTCTCGTGAATATTGTTATTGCATTCCGGATCATTTATAGGTAGGGTATCTTGTCCATCATTGAAACACCAACATTTCAAAGCATCCTATTTACGGCGTTTTTAACCGACTTCAAAAAAGGAGGAGGTTATATGTTCCATTGTACCTTTTTTTTATGTAGGTATGTTCGCCGATTTCTCCGTCAATTGTGAACCGATTTCCAAAATTCTTTTTTTATTCGATAGAGTATATTCCCGAGGTGGTCCCATTTTCACCAATTTAGGATCTGATGATGGGATCACAGGGAAGTTGAGGACAACCCTCAAATTTTATAGGCCCGCGTGTAGTGATTTTGGTATTTTCTATTATAACTCGTGTATTTACCCTCGGAAATCGCAATTTTGGTTAAGTGGAACTGATGATGAAGACTACAGATGACTTATGGAACTCCTCGAAGATGTAATGTATGTTCGCCGATTTCTCCGTCAATTTTTGACCGATTTCCAAAATTCTTTTTTTTTTTCGAAAAACTATACTCCTGAGTCCTTCCATTGTCACCAAGTCAGGATCTGATGGTGGGATCAAATTTTATAGGCACGCGTGTAGTGATTTCGGTATTTTCTATTATAACTCGTGTACTCGTATTTACCCTCGGAAATCGTAATTTTGGTGGAGTGAAACTGATGATGAAGACCACAGATGACTTATGGAACTCCTCAAAGATGTAAAGTACGTCAAAGATTCTGACATGATTCCGTTGAAGTGGCAACTAATGAATTGTTAATTCTGAGATCCTTGAGGAATCGACGGAACTCCTCAAATATTACCAGACCACATACTCGTATAGCGACTTGGGTTTTTTCTGTAATAATCAACGCATTTGCTCTCGGAAAGCAGTTCATGTGGTAAATAGGAAAGGAAATTTTCAAGTACCATGTGGCTTGGCGAAGTACTAAATTGAAGTCGGTTTAAACTTTGTTTTTAAAGTAATTATTAAAGTTACGAGTCTGATATTTTGCACTAAGATAGGTAATTTAATAAGTTATCACGTCGTATAAAAATGTATACGTTACTTTTACAGTTACTGTATAAAAATAAATTTATAAGAAAAATGAGCTTTGTTTCAGTGCGTCCATATACATGTATTCAAAGTCAAAGTTCTTCAATTTAGGCTTACTAAGAAAATGGAGACAAAGCCTGGTCTCTCTGTCACTGTCAACGGCATCTCTGACGCTAAAACGATTGCCAACATGTTCAAAGAACATTTTAGTTTAAAGTCGTCATCCAGTTGCAAGAAGGGGATTCTCGATGATGAGTGGGAAAGTGACCTTCAGGTTCGCTTTGGCCCAAATGACGTCATCAAAACATTAAAAATGATGAAAAGGGGAAAATCTCCTGGTCACGACCACTTAAGCATCGAGCATCTGCAGTTTGCTGGTCCTCATCTACCTCGACTGTTGACCATGTTATTTAACCTATGCATCGCGCATTCTTATGTACCTACGAATATGACAAAAACTGTAGTGGTCCCCATCGTCAAAAATAAAACTGGTGATATATCAGACCAGACAAATTATAGACCTATCTCTCTGGCAACGATTGTGGCAAGAGTACTTGACAGCATACTTAACGTGCAATTGGACAGTTGCTTGCGATTACACGACGCACAGTTCGGCTTTCGAGCCGGCCTGTCGACCGAGAGTGCAATCATCTGTCTAAAGCAAGCTGTCGAGTATTACACGCGCAGAAAAACACCTATATATGCGTGTTTCTTGGATCTCTCTAAGGCTTTTGACCTCGTTAACTATGACCTACTTTGGAAAAAGCTTGACGAGGTCAAGTTCCCTAGAGAGTTGACTCGTATGTTTAGGTGTTGGTACTCGAGCCAGAGAAATAGTGTTCGCTGGGGTAACGTTTTGTCCGACGAGTATTCTCTGGAATGTGGTGTGCGACAGGGGGGACTTACCTCTCCAAAGTTGTTTAACTTGTATGTAGATGCACTGATCGGTGAGCTCAGCAGAACGCATGTCGGTTGCCATGTGGACAGAGTTTGTTTCAATAACATAAGCTATGCAGATGACATGGTTCTGCTGAGCCCTTCGGTCGGTGGTTTGAGAGTGCTCCTTGATGTCTGTGAGAGGTACGCTAAGGAGCACGACCTTAAATATAATGTACTTAAAAGCGAGTACATGGTGTTTAAGGCGGGCGGCAAGTGTCCATCATATGTCCCACCCATACTTTTAAACGGACAGCAGGTGAAGAGGGTGCATACCTTTAAGTATCTTGGACACTTGCTGACTGACGACCAACGAGACGATGTGGACATCGAGCGAGAACGCAGAGCATTGGCGATTAGGGCTAATATGATAGCGCGCAGGTTTAGCCGGTGTGCAGTGCGGGTTAAGTTAACATTGTTTAAGGCGTACTGCACATCGCTGTACACCTGTAGCCTATGGTGCAAATACACGCAGCGATCGCTCAATGCAATGCGTGTGCAATACAATGATGCGTTCAGGGTACTGTTGCGGCTGCCGCGACACTGTAGTGCGTCCGGTATGTTCGCGGACGCTCAAGTGGACGGTTTCCACGCGACACTGCGCAAGCGCAGCGCCGCGACGCTCCGCAGGGTGCGCGCCAGCCGCCACAGTCTCCTGAACGTGGTGGCCGACAGATGGGACGGTAGCCTACTGAGGCACTGGTCCTCCCTACATTTAAGTTTAAGGCCTAACATAGTTATATAAGTCTTCTAGTACATACTAACAACCTATGGATCCTTTTTAAGTTGTCCGAAATAAATGCATTTTATTTTATTTTATTTATTTATTTTATTTAGGCATATTACATGCACCTATGAATGTTGGTAAACTACCACCGGTTCGGAAAGAAAACCTCTGCCTCGAGAAGAACCGGCGTAAAAAACTCGGCGAGGCATCATTTTTTCAAAACAGTATACAATATAATTTACGTCATACCTGGGTATAAAGTAGGAATTACCGCACGCTATGCGTGCGGAAAACCCCACTTCCTGGCCAGATAGAGACGTAACATTTTGTACTCACCACGGGCGGTAATAAAGAAAGCCTCAGAGCGCATGTTTATCTGCGATCTGAGACATTCTTTGTTTAACCGCCCTAGGTAAGTAATGTACTAATATAATTTCAGTATCAGAGTATTATTAAATTAAATTACATTGCTACAGTAGAAAGCCTATTTTTTTATATTGACGACCGCTTTAGCCTAGTTGGTAGTGACCCTGCCTACGAAGCAAGAGTATGTATTTAAGTATTTATTTCTCTATATAAGTATCTATATCGTCGTCTAGTACCCATAGTACAAGCTTTGCTTAGTTTGGGACTAGGTTGATTTGTGTAAGATTGTCCACAAATATGTATTAATTATTATGTATGTCAGTTCACAGTCACATCCCTACGCCATTATTTTTTATTATCATTATTATTTCTAGCGCAGGACTTTATCACTGCCAAATATCCCTATCCATGTTATAATCGTTTATCTTATAATATGCTTTTGAAATGTCTGTTTTACGACAGATTTGAATTTTGAGTCAGTAAGTTCGGTGATGTGTTTTGGAATTTTATTGTAGAATTTTATACAATTTCCCAAGAACGACTTTGTCGCTTTTACTAGTCTGTTAACAGTTGTTTTGAGCTTCCCTGTGCTTCTGGTAACCTTGGGCCCATCAGTGTTCGTTGTTATGGGCGGTGGGACTCATGAAGAGTGCAGTGGTGCTGATTGGGATTACCCTTGTTTGGCCTAATTTATGCGATTATTGTGAGAGCATTCCGAAAGTTCTTAGGCGTCTTGATCTGTAATTTTCATAGCCATAATATAAATAATTTATAATATGTATGGTTTATTATAAAAAAGAATGTTTTAGTTAATTTTGGTCAAAATATAAAAAAAAGAAGATGTATTTTGTTAAAATAAAAATAAATAGTTTTTTTAGTACATTTAAGACGCAAAACTGTGTTAATTTCGTATGACCACCATTACCCGCTCCCTGCGGGTAATGACGGTCAACGAAGGGTTTTAAAAGCTAATTAAAAATAGCAATCCGGTTATATATTGTTAATGTGTAATATATATATCTTTGGTCCACTAAATAAGCTATGTAAAAAGTAAGTTAATTTTACCGTAAGTCCTTGGGTTAAAATAAAAAATCGATTACTGCTTAAGTGACCGCCATTCCCCCATCCTATTACTGGTGAAATCGTTTTTGAAAACGGTTGAGTTGTATCGGATATTATCCCCTACACACAAATTCACAAAGCCACAAACTTTACCTGTTTATAATATTTGTGTGTTTGTGGGTGGGTTAGTGTTGTGGATAACGCTCATTTTGAGGCTTCAAGACTCGAACCTTAAAGACTCCCGAGGCTTAAAGACTCAAGTGACGAAAAGTCAATATATTGCATTCATATGCGTAGAATAAGCCAACACGGTTCTTAAACAGCATCGAGTCTTTAAGCCTTTGGAGTATTTAAGGCTCGAGTCTATAGGCCTCGAAATGAGCGTTATACACAACACTAGGGTGGGTGTATTCATGTTGAGTAATAATAATATATGAGCATGTTTGATTATAAACGCCGTAAACACGTCTCCTCGCAATGAATTATAAAGAAAACTCACACAGTCGCATTACGGCAAGGGAATAATTTCCTGATGTCAATTTCTGTATAGGTATATATAAGAATATTGCCGGATCTCGGCGCTGTGCGAGAACATGTCTTCGATATTACTTCCATTTCCTTTTTCGATTTTTTCGTAATATATGCTCACAATGAGGTACGCACATTGAATATTTTTCCATTATATATAAGGTGATACCCAAGTTTAATAAGCACAGACGTTGAATTTCGTTCGGGTGATTGCTTACATATCCATCATATTGTATTATTCCCAAGGTCATATTTAAAAGACGATAAGGTTAAGTAAAGTAAAAAGTTACGTAAAGTAAAACCAATCTTAAGGTGATACCGTGCATAACTATGTACCTAGATATGGGCGGAGCAACGCGCGGGGGCTTTCCCCGTTCCAACACGTTGCGCGGACGCCGAGTTCCCGCAATCCATCTATTTTTCGGACGCTGAGCGCAAAGGCATGGAATCGGCTTGTTATTTTTATAAGGAATAATAGTGACATTATAGTAGTTTATGCGACTGTACATAATGAAGAGCATTAAACACGAGTGTGGGTTTAATGCTAATTATGTACAGTTACATTTAATTACATACACTATTTTATCTATCCACATATCATAAGCCTCCATGATGCATTCAGGAGCCACATATTATGACCGGCATCGCGGCGTCGTTTTCTGGCAGCTGTCGTAGTTTTTTTTTAATTCAGAGACAAACTAGAGTCGGATCCAACTGTCATATTCATATCGTTCGATATCTACTTACGTGCGACATTTGTCAAATTTGTATGCAAATTGACAATTCATTTCGAACTACGTCATCTCGACTGATATTAGAATAGAGGTTAAATCAAATTTCTTTGTTTTTCAGAAACGTTCGAAAGGGTCTAGTAGGCTAAGCTAACAAGAGTGGCCCCCGCAAGGAATTTGGTTTTAATTTGAGGTGCAGTAGTGGCAGGACCTAAGAACACTGTATGCGTAATATCAGCCTTCGATCTTCTTTTGTTTCAGACTTATTCACGAAAATGTCAAAAAATCAAGGTAATTTTTAAACTGTTATTTTAGCTAAACCAAGCAAGAGAGAGTAACTAAATAAATTCAGAATTAAGGATCATAAAATAGGGTTCATAATGCATATTTTTACAGACATTCATATCCTTGAACTTGGATGAAAAAAAATAGTTTTTTTTTCGTTTCATTTTTTTGCCACTTCTCGCGGAGACACAACTATAAAAAAAATTACTGAATGAGCCACAATTGTCACCTACGAATACATTTAGAAACATTTTGAGAAATCATGATGCGTCATGTCAAAAATAAAACATTTACGAACGTATGTTTACTATATCATATCATATCAATACTATCATATTGATCAATGTCAATCGTCGAGTAAAACAAAGAGGCACGGCCGTTCTATCCTTTTCTCGAAGCTATTCAGGCCATTTTCAACATCCTGTAATTTCGTACTGACTAAAGCCAGAACCCTGAATTTTCAGTAACATATAGGGCATAATATGGCTTACATATATTCTCAATAACATTTAATTTGAAATTTTAGTTTAGGAACAATTGCCCGTCAAAAATTCTTAGTTTTGTCACTGACATACTCACTGACTCACTTATAATGATCATCGTAATTCTAAGGTACTTTTAGCAGACCTACAATCTCCAAACTTTTAACATAATTAGTTTTTAGCCTATTCATTCATAAAAAACCTAAAAATATTGCAGTTTCTGTCACGATTCAGAGATATACACACTGCATAAGTAAGTTTGTAATCCTATACAAATACATGCGATTACAAAGTTACTTTTGCAATTGCTTCCCTCAAAACTATTCAAACGTTATTTGCGGTTGGTGAAATAACATTTCCATACAAAGTTGATAACCTACAAAGATAATGAGATCCCATAAAAACATTTCATGTAAAAAATAGGCCAAGTCTCGGAACTCTTCCACAGTAAAAAATGGTGAGATATTTCGTAGAGCCAAGTCAGGCATTCGTATTGATCTTTATTTGCTTGCTAAATGATGTTTTGTGACTTGGCAATCACACTTACATAGTTTAAGGTATGCAACAATTTGTAAATGCAGTAAAGTTGTGTGATTCCCAAGTTGCAGAATTTTATTTATTTATTTTATTTATTTATTTAATTTGTTTATTTCGAACCAAATATAGTTCATATACAATCATTAAAATAAAGTAGGTACACATTAAAAATAAAATAAGACATTAAAATAAGACAATACAATTATTAGCTACATGTAAGAAGTTCCAGTGCTCCACCATCGGGCATTCCAGCCTATCAACAATGGTGTTCAGGAGGCCGTTGTCGCTGCCTCGCACACGGCGCATCAGAGAGGCAACTCGTTTTCGAATTATAGCATGAAAACTATCAACTCTAGCCTCTGCAAACATTCCTGATGCGCTGCAAAAGCGAGGCAGCCCCAACAACATCCTGAAACCATTATTTTACTGGACGCGTAAGGCATTGAGAGCTCTCTGCGTGCACTTGGTCCACAAGCTACACGTGTAGAAAGTCTGACAAAATGCCTTAAAAAGGGTTATTTTGACATCCCTTGTACAACGTGCGAACCTGCGGACCAACATGTTGCTCCTCACTGCCAATGCCCTACGCTACCGCTCCACATCCAGATCATCTGAGAGGTCCTCGGTGACCCAGGGCCCTAGATACTTGAACTTTGTGACTTTAGTCAACTCCGTTCCTCCAAGTTTAAGCTGTGGCACAGATTTCGGTTTTTTGTTTCCTGCCTTGAATACAAGTAGCTCGCTTTTCTTAGAGTTATATCTGAGACCGTGGGCCTCCACGTACCTCTCACAAATGCCAATCAAAATCTCGAGAGCCCCGATCGATGGGCCCAGCAGCGCCATATCGTTAGCGTAGCTAACGTTGTTCATAATTTGGCCACCAACTGAGCACCCAACCCTGGCACTGCTGAGCTCATCGATCAAGTTATTTATGTACAGGTTGAAAAGCCGTGGAGACGTCAACCCCCCTTGTCTCACACCGCATTCCAACCTGTACTCCTCCGAGTAAGCGCCTGCCCATCTCACACTGTTCATTTGGTTATGGTACCAATATCTTAAAATAAAAACCAGCTCTTTGGGTGTAGCTGTCTCCCTCAAGAGCTTTTCCCACAGTAAATTGTACGACACAAGATCGAAGGCTTTCGATAGGTCCAAAAAGCAGGTATATACCGGAGTATTACGCGAAGTATAGTAATGAACCGTATGCTTGAGTCGTAAAATCGCTGTTTCGGTAGAAAGCCCTGGCCTGAAACCGAACTGCGCCTCATTGAGCAATATATGCTGAGAAAGATTACGATCAAGCAGACGGCCCAAAACCTTCGCCACCACGGTTGCCAATGATATGGGACGGTAATTATTTTTATCAGCATTATCTCCGGTCCTGTTTTTCGGTATTGGTACAACGATGGTTTTCATAAGCTCTTGAGGAAGATAAGTGTGACCAATGCAAAGGTTGAAAAACATTGCCAACACTCTAGGCAGGTGGATTCCAGCAAATCGTAAGTGCTCAACACTGAGGCTGTCGTGGCCAGGTGACTTTCCTTTGGTCATATCTGCTATCGCTGCAGCAATCTGCTTGGCGGTATAACGCTCGTACGTATTTAGCAAGCAAATAAAAATTAATAAGTATGCCTGACTTGGCTCTACGTAATATCTCACCACTTTTTACCGTGGAAGAGTTCCGAGACTTGGCCTATTTTTTACATGGAATGTCTTTTGTGGGATTAATTATTTCATAATGAACGAAAGAGGATGTTATACCTACTATAGACTGATTTGCCACTACTACTCTATTGATATGATATGATATAGTAAACATACGTTCGTAAATGTTTTTTTGACATGACGCACCATGATTTTTCAAAATATTTTTAAATGCATACGTAGTTGACAACTGTGGCTTATTAAGTAATTTTTTTGATAGTTGTGTTTCCGCGAGAAGTAGCAAAAAAATTAAGCGAAAAAAAAACATTTTTTTTGAATGAAGTTCAAGGATATGAATGTCTGTAAAAATATGCATTATGAACCCCATTTTATGCTCCTTAATTCTGAATTTATTTGGTTACTCTAGCTTGCTAGGTTTAGCTAAAATAGCAGTTTAAAAATTACCTTGATTTTTTGACATTTTCGTGAATAAGTCTGAAACAAAAGAAGATCGAAGGCTGATATTACGCATACAGTGTTCTTAGGTCCTGTCACTACTGCACCTCAAATTAAAACCAAATCCCTTGCGGGGGCCACTCTTGTTAGCTTAGCCTTTGAATGAAATAATATTATCGAAATCGATGTTATTATTTAGTAATAATAACATTTTCACAGATAAGAAATTTGTTCTAACAAAACAGTTTATTTTTATGGTGGTCATACATTATGACCACCATAAAAATAAACTGTTTTTCGGTTCTTGAACGCATCATGGAGGGTTTATGATATTTGGATAAATAAAAATTTGGAACATCTCTGAAAAAAACCAATTTGCTTTAACCTCTATTCTACCATCAGTCGAGATGACGTTTTATTTGACATTAAATGTCAATTTCAAACAATCTGTACAAATATATCGCACGTTAGTTGATATCGAACGATATGACCGTTAGGACCCGACTCCAGTTTGTCTATGAATAAATAACTACGGTTGAGTGCAAGGAGCTTATAGACAACACTGGAGGTTGAACGCCTAACATCTGTTTGAAACAACAAAAATTGTTGATAAAATTAAATTGAGTCCGCCTCCATACTATTCAACATCAACGCTGCCGCCGAAGTTAACGTAAATAATTCCGATTCATAGACATAACATAAAGCACAAATTAGTTTAGGGATTTATTTCACAATGAATATTCTATACTATATCAAAAATTACACATTTTCTGCAATTCACTAACGCCGATACGAGCGACACAGGTTGCACCCACGAAAGATGGGCGTCAACTGAATTGGTAGTAAGTTCTGAGACAGCGATTAGCGTTCCTGCGCGCGCGAAAAGAGTACAGAACGAGGTAGGAGTAACTCAACCATAAAAACGTATGCGCCAAATCGTATTAAACAGTTTTGCCAATTAACCAAACTAGTAACTGAAATTTCATCTTTGTGAGCCAAAGTATTGACTATTACGCTACTTTTAGTACAAATTCCGATTTGATATTCCTTCTCATTGAGCTTTAAAATAGGTTTACTTGCCAAAAAAGGGCTGACTTCAAAAAATAATTCTATCGAGGTTTTTGTCTTCAATCATGTTTTCATCTTTGTCACACCTTAAACAAAAGATCAGTAATCGTCAGTCGAAATGCTGGACTTATATTTCAAATATTATACGAGATATTTCAAGTTTAAAATGAGTATGCACAGCCTATGTAGCGTCTTAAGGCTACACACGTATTTGTCACAACGCCTTGACATAGTTGGGATGAGACAGTAATGCCTTTTATTCTAATTATAGTAAGTTGGTGTGACAAATTGTATCGTTTCTAGTGCTTTAAACTGAACGCGCTTACAATGTCTTTACATCAGTATAAAATTTGTTGCGACTATTATTCCTAAAGGTTCATTATGAATAAATAACTTACTAATACCTAGTATGTTAAACTCAATGAATCTTTAGAACTCATAACAACATCACATTTTGTTTAAATTTACTTCATCACATTGGGGGGGGGGGGGGGGGGGGGGGCTCGTTCAGATTAGGATTGGTTTAACTTCTCTTCCTGAGAAGCGGTGTCCGAAAGAATCGTCTGTTTTGGTCACCACTGATACCCCTCTCCTCACTACATAAAATACTATACTACACTACATATCCTAGGCCTGCTGGTTATAGAGTATTTTGCTGTTTAGTTTAATAGACAATAATAAATAATAATACAGTTCGTTAATGATCGCTTGATGCTGAAATCCTATCAAGTTCACATCACGCATGACTTGTATTAAATAGACAACTGAGTTCATAACGGAATTCATTTAGAAGTTTCCAAAGGCAATATTGGTTCTCACCCGGGGGGGGCGTGAAGTGAACGCGACATATTCGTATTCCAAAACAAAGCACCTACATCGACAAAGAGAAGAGACAGCAGTTTTATTTACTGAACTAACGGCGGAGTACCTACAGATAAAGTGAGAAAAGTGGTTTTCATCACATTGAGCCATATTTAATATTATAAACTTATGCGAAAGTAACTGTATCTCCGTCTGTTAACTTTTCACGCTTAAATGGCTGAACCAAAATTTGGTATGCGTATGGTTAGTTTGAATCCCGGGGAAGGACATAGGATATCATCTAAGGGGGTGATACGGGGGGCGAAAGTTTGTACCTACGATATACGAGTTCTACGCCAACGAAGTCGCGGGCAGAAGCTAGTAGCCTATATTACGCCTACGTTTCAAATCAGAATCCATAAAATGGACGACTGGGATGTGTAATTTTTATTCCGAGAAATATATGTAAGTACTTTGCTTAAAATGTTTTTTTCCTCGCAAATTTGATAATAAACATTGTGTATTGATAAACACAATGTTTATTATCAAATTTAACGCAAACGAATAATAAGAAGAATACTTCATCTTTCGGCGTCGGGCTTCTGAAAGGCTCTCGTTATAAAATTCTAACCTCAAAATACAATGTACTATTCCTGTCAATCACTTTTAATGGACATGAATTCGATAAGGAATGAATTATTTTAGTTAGCACTTTAGCAAGGACTTTGGTCGTTGCCTTTTTAGGGTTCCGTACTCAAAGAGTAAAACGGGACCCTATTACTAAGACTCCGCTGTCCGTCTGTCTGTCTGTCTGCACAGATAAGGAGGTTATCTGTGGTCTGTCTGTCACCAGGCTGTATCTCACTGATACCGTGATAGTTCCAGTTGAAATTTTCACAGATGATGCATTTATGTTGCCGCTATAACAACAAATACTAAAAACAGAATAAAATAAATATTTTTATAGATAATGGTACGGAACCGTGTACGGAACCGTGTCAGTGCCGTGTAAGCCGCCTCTTTAGAGTCGTAAGTCAAACGTACAAACACCCACCATAACCCCACTACCATGCATTCTGAAACTGGCGGTAATGATCAGCATTATATCAATCAGATTTATAATAATAATTGTCTAATGTGTGGTAGAAAGGAATATTTCCTGTATTTTCATTACGATACCGATAAATTGACATAAATTTAAATTTCGAGTAAATTCGTAGAACAAGGACTTTTGATTAAATTAACATGTCATGTTAGCTCCATATATATTTTCGTAATAGGTACTAACTAGTAGTACGAAAACATATATGCTAACATGGCATCAAAAGTCCTTTTTCTACGAATTTACTCGAAATTTTAATTTATGTATACTACTCGAAATTCTTAAATAATATTATATTTTAACCAACCATATGTAAGAATATTACCGTTTCCCCTTTTACTTTCAACCAAAATCCGATTTTTCCCATATACCTACCTATCGCTATATTTACGAGTAGGTACAAATAAGTTTTTTTTCAAAAACATATACTAATTCATTATTTTCTTGACCAAATCATCCCAAAATCATTTCTTGATATGAAAATGGCTAAGTAGGTACCTACCTATTTATTTATATATCAAATCGATTGTTTGCCCACCGACTATTAAATTGGTAATAATGTGTGAAAGTTATAAAAGTAAAAAAAACAACTGTAAGTTTAAGTGTAATCTATAAATTGGTGGTGATGTGCAGTATTTATAGAACATAATTGATCTGGGTGTTAGATACTAATTGAACATTTTGCCCACTTCCAGTGTCTATATCTGCTTGTTTGTTTGTATTAGCGACTAATTAGACAAACTTGGTGGAGTCGGGCGCCTTGGCCGAGTCCACACTAAGTCTCTGTCATCTTCTCTCGCGGGACCGTATCAAATCGAAACTTTAAATTGCGTGATCCTAATTCCTCTAAATCCTTTACGTTATATTCTGTTGTGATTAGACCGCGCAGATTGGTCGTTTTGCTGAATAAGAAAATGGCAACGATAGAACACCAGCCTATAAATTGAGTTCTGTTCCGTATTTTTAAACGCGTGTTTGTTTTGCGCGGTTATGTAAAGCCTTACTGTACCATACAAGTTCAATAATTTTTGGCGGGCTTACTGCATCATTTGATCAATGCGTGCATGGCACAGTTAGCCATTTTTTTGGGTTACTCGCATCTTCTCGAATAAACATAATAACATTATTCAAATAATGCAGTAAAACTATTGTTGTTAATTAGTTAATCATTATTATTAATTAGCCAATCGACTAGAAATCAAATCAGATCGATCAATCGCAAAGCACGTCAATTGTCAATCGTTATTAGTACTTAATCTAATCGTGAATTAGGGCATAATTTCGATGAGACCAGGGTACCTACGTACTTTACTACTACTAACATTTTGAGATTAATCTAGTAAGCTCTTACGATTGAAGGAATAAATGGTTTATTTAATAAATATTTTAAGAGGAGTGATTACAGGAACATCATCAAATATTACGTGGTACCTACTAGTAAATGATATTATTTGGAGTATTTATTTTGGCATCCAAATCCTATTTTTTTAATGCAATTTATGGCTTGCAGTACACGAAAGACTTAATAATGTGGCCAAAGACAATATTTGTTAGCGTAGGTATAAAGTCCTAAATGTAGTATATGCGAACACAATGGCATCTGTTGTAGACGAAAGCTTGAAACTGTTGTGGGCACATAGCTTAACAGAAAATGTAAATAGCATGTACATTTTACAAACTTAATATTTACTCGCAAGAAAATTATAAGTAATTTAAGATAGATAAATCATTTAATCGCTATTCGTTTAGTCACAAAAATACCTAGGTGGTTCTACTACCCTCTGTGTGAAATTTGCCACAACTGGACCCTAGTGACGACTTACGAGTAAATAATGTTAGGGATAAAATAAAATAAAGGTAATTATTAGACTGTGGTAGTTGACTTATTAACATAAAAACATTGACATTTCCACCGAATCTAAATCTGTAAAAATAAACAGAACTGAATAAATAAAGAAGTTCTATTCGACACTGTTATTTAAACATAAACTCCTGAAATTACGCAATGCGTGAAATTAGACTAACAACAAGCGAAGCGCCTATATTTGTACAGCCAGCAAAAGTACATGTTATCAACAGATCCTCTTAACGGGAACGTTGAACAAGGAGAGGTAAGGCAAAATTAGCAACGTTATCATAATAATAAGGGTTGCGCACGTAGGCTCTATTCAGACAATGAAACAATTTTGCCGGCGAATACTATGGAAGCACAAAGATTCTTTATATTTACAAGGATAACAATGGAATGGGTATTTTTGTAGTCACGATGTACAATTTTACATAACGTTGTGATCAAGTTGCCAATGTAGACGTATTATTTTTGTCTAGGAGGTCGTGCTATTTTGTATAGGCTTGTATCCAAAAGAAAATGACACTAGTAAGGAATTACGATAATGGTTTCGTTCGTCTTCATATCAAGTATAAGTCGTCACTCGTCACCAGAGGCACTATCCTATTCGAGATTCAGAATGTGACGTTCCTCGCATGATGTAAGATTTAAAGATATCCCTATGAGTCAGAATGACATAGGCATACAAGCCAAAAGAACATGTCCAAGTTTGATACGGTCTTCTCATCGAATGGTGTATTAACAAGTTAATATGTCCAATACTAAACTTACGAGGCAGAGTAGTCTGAGGTCCAATAGATATGACAGACATCATGACAGTGTTATATCACTTTGAAATCTTGCGGAGACTTTTAAATTGTGCAAATCATAGTATTACCGCAGTGGTCTGATTTGTATGGCATCATGGCATCATTGTTGCTGTGATGTGGCCAGTCTGAATCGGCCTTTATCCAACACGCTATTGCGACGCGCACAACAAAAGGGTCCGTACAGATATAAAACGGAGTCTTAGAACGAAAACTTTGTCATTGTTACTGCTGAGCCACGGGTCGCCATTGTTCAACTTATATTAAAGAGGGAGTTTTAATACTTCAAAGGATTACTCGAGATGTGGTCACAAGGCTTTGAAAGTCCGGTGGATTGTTGAATACCGATATCTACGTTTATTATTAAATCATGATGACTTTATGATTGTACAGTCGCAGAATGAAAAGGTTCGTCACTTTTGGATTTCAGGTTTGAAGTAAGATCGAAATGTTGCGAACTTTTTTATTCCTGGACTATATATAATTTTGTGCCTTATATAAATAACGACATTGGACGTATGATGTGGAACATGCATTTTTTTATATAGATGGACACTAGAAGCCTTATTCTAATGTTGTTTCTATAAAATAAAATAAAATCTGTGTCACATGGTCTCTATCCGCCCATGCAGTAATATTCTTATTAAGAATCCCCGGCGAGCTCGGTTCTCCATACAAACGTAGTTACGCTCTCATTTTAAAACGACTAGCTAGTTTGCTCTGAAACTTTGTACTTAGAATAAGTAATTAGTTTATGTAGCTTCAGATACCATAGTAAAAATAAGTTTCTGTCAAAAATTTCAGTTTTGGAAAAAAAAAATTAATGCCGATTGTACTTTTCTGCATCTCTCATACTCATTGAGAAAATTCTAACGAGCTCAAACTCGATGGGGTTGTGCCGTTTTATTGCGGAGTTCATATGGCCACCTTCCAGCTTCAGCATCAGATCAGCTCCAAGTCATCATAATATTGCATTGTCATGCGATATACATATGCTTGCTAAATTTCAGTTCAATTGGATAAAGGAAAGTGACTGCTTATTACTTATTTACATACTAACATATTTACATACTTACATATTTACATATTTACATACTTACATATTTACATACATACAAACAGTGCACGTTAATATAAAGCTTGTAAAAATACAGCGAATTTAAGTTTTTCATACAAAACTGGTTTTTGCTGTAACTATTTCGTTTGTTATATAAACTGGAGCCATATAAACTAATTACAGACCTAGATATACCTCATGTCATTGTATATGAAAAGTTTCGTTACATAACAATCCAGCACGTAGTTTTAAAACGAGAAAGAAACTCCGTTTGTATGGGAAGGTGAAATTCGGCCGAGCTTGCCGGGGACTCTTGACCCAAATAAAATGTATTAAAGTACCTAAATAGTGCACAAAATTATTGGACAGTCTTCTTTATATTTTATCTCCACTTGTTCGAGTTTGTGCGCTGTAACTTTGTACTTAGAATAAGTAATTAGTTTATGTAGCTTCAGATACCATAGTAAAAATAAGTTTCTGTCAAAAGTTTCAGTTTTGGAAAAAAAAATTGAATGCCGATTGTACTTTTCTGCATACTATCATCTCTCATACTCATTGAGACGATTCTAACGAGCTCAAACTCGATGGGGTTGTGCCGTTTTATTGCGGAGTTCATATGGCCACCTTCCAGCTTCAGCATCAGATCAGCTCCAAGTCATCATAATATTGCATTGTCATGCGATATACATATGCTTGCTAAATTTCAGCTCAATTGGATAAAGGAAAGTGACTGCTTATTACTTATTTACATACTTACATATTTACATACTTACATATTTACATATTTACATACTTACATATTTACATATTTACAAACAGTGCACGTTAATATAAAGCTTGTAAAAATACAGCGAATTTAAGTTTTTCATACAAAACTGGTTTTTGCTGTAACTATTTCGTTTGTTATATAAACTGGAGCCATATAAACTAACTAGCTGTTGCCCGCGACTTCGTCCGCGTAGAACTTTTTATCGTCTTAGAAAATGATTTCTCTCAATACAAAATTTGAACCCTCTTTTAGGGGATAATTAAAAAAAAAGTTGATGTTCATTTTCTAGTTTGTGAACAAACAGTCTAAAACCAAAGTTAAAAATCTCATACTTTAAAAATGCCTTGAAATACTCAAACTTTGAACCAATTTTAACACTCTTAGGGGATGAATTTGAAAAAAACTCTGAAATCAGTTTTGTAGTCTTTTAACGTACAGAATAAGACCGAAGTTAAAAATCTCTTACTCACACTTTAAAATTTTATTGCTCGCCATTTAAAATTTGAACCCCCTTTTAAACCCCCTTAGAGGTTGAATTTTTCTAATCGCTGAAAGAACTTTTTTCGTAAACTTTTAAGTCTCTAGCTCAAAAAAAGTGTTGCCCATACAAAGCTTTCTTAACCCCCTTAGGGGTGGAATTTTCTAAAACTCTGAAAGTACTTTATTATTAATTTTAATAAGTAACACTTTGAATAGTTTTAAGTCTAGTAAAAAAAAAAGTTTTTCCCACACAACACTGGCTACCCTTCTTAAGGATCTTAAGGATCCCCTTAGGGATGGAGTTTTCTAAAACGCTGAAAGTTCTTTTTTAGTATTCTAATAAGTAATCTTTTTGCAAAGTTTTAAGTCTAACTCAAAAAAAAGTGTTGCCCATGCAAAGCTTGCTCTCCTTTTTAACCCTATTAGGGGTGGAATTTTCTAAAACGATTTGTGTTCTTTTTTTGTATTTTAATAAGTAATCTTTCTACAAGGTTTCAAGTCTCTAACTCAAAAACATAAACTTTCCCTGATAACAACTTTGCACCCCTTTTTATCCCCCTTAGGGATAGATTTTTTCAAAACGCTGAAAGTCTTTTTTTTTTGTATTTTTATAAGTAATCTTTCTACAAAGTTTTAAGTGTCTAGCTCAGAAAAAGTGTTCCCCATACAAACCTTGCACCCTTTTTTAACCCCCTTAGGGAATGATTTTTGTAAAACGCCGAATGTAGTATTTTTCATGTTCTAATAAGTAATTTTTCGTCAAAGTTTTAAGTCTCTATTAAAAAAAAAATGTTTTTCCCATACAAACTTTGCACCCTATTTTACCCCCTTAGGGGTGAAATTTTCCAAAACGCTGAAAGTACTTTCTTTGTATTTAAATAATCTTTCTACAAAGTTTTAGGACTCTAGCTAAAAAAAATAGTTTCCCACATACAAACTTTGCACCCCTATTTTAGCCCCCTATTTTTAGGGGTAGAATTTTCTAAAACGCTGAAAGTACTTAATTTGTATTCTGATGACTAATCTTTCTACAAAGTTTTAAGTCTCTATTTAAAAAAAATATTGTTTCCCCCATACAAAATTTGCACCCCTATTTTACCCCCTTAGGGGTAGATTTTTTTAAAACACTGAATCTAGGTACTTTATTTGTATTCTAATGAATAATTTCTCTACAAAGTTTTAAGTCTCTATTTAAAAAAAAGTAGTTTTTCCCATACAAACTTTGCACTCTATTTTACCCCTTTAGGGGTAGAATTTTCTAAAACCCTGAAAGTTCTTTATTTGTATTCTAATGACTGATCTTTCTACAAAGTTTTAAGTCTCTATTTAAAAAAAAAATGTTTCCCCCATACAAACCTTGCACCCCTATTTTACCCCCGTAGGGGTGGAATTTTCCAAAACGCTGAAAGTGTTTCATTTGTATTCTAATAACTAATTTTTCTACAAAGTTTAAGTCTATAGCTCAAAAAAAAAAGGTTCTCCCATACAAATTTTGCACCCCCATTTTACCCCCTTAGGGGTAGAATTTTCAAAAATCCCTTTTTATCCCTAGCCCACGTTATAAAAGCAACATACTGTGCAAAAATCAACTCTCTAAGATTAGTAGTTTCAGCTGTGCGTTGATGAGTGAGTGATTGAGTGAATAAGTCAGTCAGGACATAGGCATTTATTATGTACTAGCTGTTGCCCGCGACTTCGTCCGCGTAGAACTTTTTATCGTCTTAGAAAATGATTTCTCTCAATACTAAATTTGAACCCTCTTTTAGGGGATAATTAAAAAAAAAGTTGATGTTCATTTTCTAGTTTGTGAACAAACAGTCTAAAACCAAAGTTAAAAATCTCATACTTTAAAAATGCCTTGAAATACTCAAACTTTGAACCAATTTTAACACTCTTAGGGGATGAATTTGGAAAAACTCTGAAATCAGTTTAGTAGTCTTTTAACGTACAGAATAAGACCGAAGTTAAAAATCTCTTACTCACACTTTAAAATTTTATTGCTCGCCATTTAAAATTTGAACCCCCTTATAAACCCCCTTAGAGGTTGAATTTTTCTAATCGCTGAAAGAACTTTTTTCGTAAACTTTTAAGTCTCTAGCTCAAAAAAAAGTGTTGCCCATACAAAGCTTTCTTAACCCCCTTAGGGGTGGAATTTTCTAAAACTCTGAAAGTACTTTATTATTAATTTTAATAAGTAAAATTTTGAATAGTTTTAAGTCTAGTAAAAAAAAAAGTTTTTCCCACACAACACTGGCTACCCTTCTTAAGGATCCCCTTAGGGATGGAGTTTTCTAAAACGCTGAAAGTTCTTTTTTAGTATTCTAATAAGTAATCTTTTTGCAAAGTTTTAAGTCTAACTCAAAAAAAAGTGTTGCCCATGCAAAGCTTGCTCTCCTTTTTAACCCTATTAGGGGTGGTATTGTCTAAAACGATTTGTGTTCTTTTTTTGTATTTTAATAAGTAATCTTTCTACAAAGTTTCAAGTCTCTAACTCAAAAACATAAACTTTCCCTGATAAAAACTTTGCACCCCTTTTTATCCCCCTTAGGGATAGATTTTTTCAAAACGCTGAAAGTCTTTTTTTTTGTATTTTTATAAGTAATCTTTCTACAAAGTTTTAAGTGTCTAGCTCAGAAAAAGTGTTCCCCATACAAACCTTGCACCCTTTTTTAACCCCCTTAGGGAATGATTTTTGTAAAACGCCGAATGTAGTATTTTTCATGTTCTAATAAGTAATTTTTCGTCAAAATTTTAAGTCTCTATTAAAAAAAATATGTTTTTCCCATACAAACTTTGCACCCTATTTTACCCCCTTAGGGGTGACATTTTCCAAAACGCTGAAAGTACTTTCTTTGTATTTAAATAATCTTTCTACAAAGTTTTAGGACTCTAGCTAAAAAAAATAGTTTCCCACATACAAACTTTGCACCCCTATTTTAGCCCCCTATTTTTAGGGGTAGAATTTTCTAAAACGCTGAAAGTACTTAATTTGTATTCTGATGACTAATCTTTCTACAAAGTTTTAAGTCTCTATTTAAAAAAAATATTGTTTCCCCCATACAAAATTTGCACCCCTATTTTACCCCCTTAGGGGTAGATTTTTTTAAAACACTGAATCTAGGTACTTTATTTGTATTCTAATGAATAATTTCTCTACAAAGTTTAAAGTCTCTATTTAAAAAAAAGTAGTTTTTCCCATACAAACTTTGCACTCTATTTTACCCCTTTAGGGGTAGAATTTTCTAAAACCCTGAAAGTTCTTTATTTGTATTCTAATGACTGATCTTTCTACAAAGTTTTAAGTCTCTATTTAAAAAAAAATGTTTCCCCCATACAAACCTTGCACCCCTATTTTACCCCCGTAGGGGTGGAATTTTCCAAAACGCTGAAAGTGTTTTATTTGTATTCTAATAACTAATTTTTCTACAAAGTTTAAGTCTATAGCTCAAAAAAAAAAGGTTCTCCCATACAAACTTTGCACCCCCATTTTACCCCCTTAGGGGTAGAATTTTCAAAATCCCTTTTTATCCCTAGCCCACGTTATAAAAGCAACATACTGTGCAAAAATCAACTCTCTAAGATTAGTAGTTTCGGCTGTGCGTTGATGAGTGAGTGAGTGAGTGATTGAGTGAATAAGTCAGTCAGGACAGGACATAGGCATTTATTATGTATAAATAGATAGAAGATAATGAAACTCCCATTCAAATATCTCAAAAAATTATGAAGCTACATCCGTTTTAATGTCGCTTGTTAGAGTGAGAAAATGATGAGGGACTGTGACGTCAATATACTCGAGCGTCATAGTAAAAAACAATCGTTTCATATGAAGGTGCGTTTTGCAGAAAAGGGACAGAACATACCCCCTCTTAAAACTTTGGACTCTTATAACTTAATCATTACCTATATAACCTCTTGCTTTGTTTTTTTCTCCATTTGACTATATTTATTTTAAATTATTTTTCGAGAAAATACATTATGATTATTTACCATATTTTCGATTCCTGAGCTATACGCACGAACTTCGGAATTCGAAAATATTCGGGTATCTCTATCTCTATCGCACTAACCATACTCGAGTGACAGGGATGCAAATATATGAACATTGATTATCGGTTTTCGTGGTAGCGCCCGCAGGTACTTTGGCTGAATGCGCCGAGCGCGTGCCATTGTCATTCAAAAAAAACAAATTCGTGTTAATTATATTGTTCAAATTTGTTGATTTCATTTATTGAAATTACGATATAAAACGACATTTGCGCATATAAGTTCTCATATTAGAATCGAATATTTTCTTATCTCCACTTATAATAAATCTCTAAATTAAAAAAAGAATCGGCCAGTTTGAAACTAAGCTTTGTGTGGTTCGAATGTTCTCAGCATCCCATGAACGGAAAAATATGAAACATTTTATATAGGTACATTATTATTCTAGCTGCAACTTAGGATAGTTTTTATCCGACTGCGACAATTTATTAATTTTCCGAAATATACGACTTCATTTAATTTTTCATTTATTTTTATTGAAATTAAACGCTGCTCCAACTGTCAGCTATAAGAAACGTCAAATTTTCGTCAAAATGGCGGAATTGCTTTGCCTTTCACTTATTAATAATTTAAATCCAGTCTACGATAGACCTTTACGATACACATGCCAAAAGTTAAACCATAAAAAAATATTCCATTGTGATATGAGAACTTATACGCGCAAATGTCGCATTATGGCGTAATTTCAAAAAATGTATTAACAAATTTGAACAATATAATTAACACGAATTTGTTTATTTTGAATGGCAATGGCACGCGCTCTTTGCGCATTCTGCCAAAGTGCCTGCGGCGCTACCACGAAAACCGAAACTCGAAGTTCGTATAACTGCATCCCTGTCACTTGAGTAATGTTAGTGCGATAGAGATAGAGATACCCGAATATTTTCGAATTCCGAAGTTCGTGGTTCTCGAAAAAAGGATAATAGAGAAAAAATCAACGCAAGAGGTTATATGTATACTTGTATAGGTAATCACTAAGTTCCAAAGTTTTATGTTCTGTCCCTTTTCCACAAAACGAACCTTCATATGAAACGATTGTTTTTTACTATGACGCTCGAGGATATTGACGTCACAGTCCCCGATCGTTTTCTCACTATAACAAGCGACATTAAAACGGTTTTGAGATATTTGAATGGGATTTTCGTCATCTTCTATCTATCTAATATCTATACCTACATATAAATGCCCTGACTGACTCACCCACTCACTCATCAACGCATAGCCGAAACTACTGGGGCTAGAGAGTTGAAATTTACACCAGAACTACCTTTTACAACGTAGGCAATGGATAAGAAGGGATCTTTGGAAATTCTACCCCTACAGGGGTCAAATAGGGGTGCAAAGTTTGTATGGGGAAAACTTTATTTTTTGTGCTAGAGACTTAAAATTTTGTATAAATATTACTTATTAGAATACAAATAAAATACTTTCAACGTAAAGGAAAATTCTGCCCCTAAGGGGGTAAACAAGGGGTGCAAATTTTGTATGGGGGAAACTTTATTATTTTAGCAAGAGACTCAATATGTTGTAGAAAGCTTACTTATTAGAATACAAATAAAGTACTGTCAGCGTTTTGGAAAATTCAGCCTCTTAGGGGTTAAAAAGGGTTGCAAAGTTTGTATGAGCGAAACTTCTTTTTGAGATAAGCTTAAAAGTTTGTAGAAAGATTACTTATTACAATACAAATAAAAAAAACAGCGTTTTGGAAAATTCCACCCCTAAGGGTATGAAAAAGGGGTACAATGTTGGTAAAGGGGATTTTATTGAGCTAGAATCTCAAACCTTTTCAAAAAGATTACATAATAAAATAAAATAAAATACTTTCAGCGTTTCAGAAATTCAACGTTTGTAAATATATTTTTATAGCAAGCGACACACGTTTGTTGAAAGATTACTTATTACAATACAAATAAAGAACTTTCAGCGTTTTGGAAAATTTCACCCCTAAGGGTGATTAAAACAGGTGAAAACTTGTATGGAGGAAACTTTTTTTTTTGAGCTAAAGTCTTGAAATTGTGTAGAAAGATTATTTATTAGAATGCAAATATATAGGTAAATTACTTTCAGTGGTTTCAAAATTTCTACCCGCTAAGAGGGGGATAAAGAGGTGCAATGTTTGTAAAGGAAAACTTTTTTTTAGGTAGAAACTTAAAACTCTGTAGAAAGATTTAGTACCTACTTATTAAAATACAAAAAAATACCTACTGCCAGCGTTTTGGAACACTTTTTTTTAGCTAGAGACTTGATAATTTGTAGAAAAAATACTTACCTATTACAATAAAAAATACCGAGTGTTTTATTTTTAATTTTTCCCTGAAAAGCGTTCAAAGTTTGTATGGAGAGCAAGAAAATTTTAAAGTATGATATTTGTAACTTCGATCTTAGCCTGTTTAGACTGCAAAACTTATTTTAGAATTTTTTGAAGTTCAAAGTTTGTATGGAGAGCAAGAAAATTTTAAAGTATGATATTTGTAACTTCGATCTTAGCCTGTTTAGACTGCAAAACTTATTTTAGATTTTTTTGAAATATATCCCCTAAAGGGGATTATAAGGGTGTTCAAAGTTTGTATGGAGAGCAAGATAGTTTTAAAGTAAGGGATTTGTAACTTCGGTTTTAGACTGTTTGCTAAAATACTACAAAACTTATTTCAGCGTTTTTTTAATTCATCGCCTAAGAAGGTTAAAAGGGGGTTCGAACTTTGTATAGAGAGCAAGAGATTTTTAAAGTAAGAAATTTGTAACAACGGTTTCAGACTGTTTACTATGAGGGTTCAGAGAGGGCTCTTAGTTTGTATAGAGAGCAAGAGATTAGTAACTTCGGTTTAAGATTGTTTTCTAAAAGACTAAGTAAAAAAATAATTTAAATGTTTTTTTTTATTCATTCCTTCAACAAACATTTAGACGATAATATGTTATACGCGGATGAAGTCGCGGGCAACAGCTAGTGGTTTATATTTTAGCATTTGTCTCGTAAAGGTCTATCGTAGACGGGATTTAAATTATTAATAAGTGAAAGGCAAAGCAATTCCGCCATTTTGACGAAAATTTGACGGTTCTTATAGCTGACAGTTGGAGCAGCGTTTGATTTCAATAAAAATAAATGAAAAATTAAATGAAGACGTATATTTCGGAAAATTAATTAACTGTCGCAGTCGGATAAAAACTATCCTAAGTTGCAGCTAGAATAATAATGTACCTATATAAAATGTTTCATATTTTTCCGTTCATGGGATGCTGAGAACATTCGAACCGCGCAAAGCTTAGTTTCAAACTGGCTGATTCTTTTTTTAATTTAGAGATTTATTATAAGTGGAGATAAATAGATAGAAGATAATGAAACTCCCATTCAAATATCTCAAAAAATTATGAAGCTACATCCGTTTTAATGTCGCTTGTTAGAGTGAGAAAACGATGAGGGACTGTGACGTCAATATACTCGAGCGTCATAGTAAAACACAATCGTTTCATATGAAGGTGCGTTTTGCGGAAAAGGGACAGAACATACCCCCTCTTAAAACTTTGGACTCTTATAACTTAATCATTACCTATATAACCTCTTGCTTTGTTTTTTTCTCCATTTGACTATATTTATTTCAAATTCTTTTTCGAGAAAATACATTATGATTATTTACCATATTTTCGATTCCTGAGCTATAACCACGAATTTCGGAATTCGAAAATATTCGGGTATCTCTATCTCTATCGCACTAACCATACACGAGTGACAGGGATGGAAATATATGAACATTGAGTATCGGTTTTCGAGGTAGCGCCGCAGGTACTTTGGCTGAATGCGCCGAGCGCGTGACATTGTCATTCAAAAAAAACAAATTCGTGTTAATTATATTGTTCAAATTTGTTGATTTCATTTATTGAAATTACGACATAAAACGACATTTGCGCATATAAGTTCTCATATCAGAATCGAATATTTTTTTATGGTTTATATTTTAGCATTTGTCTCGTAAAGGTCTATCGTAGACGGGATTTAAATTATTAATAAGTGAAAGGCAAAGCAATTCCGCCATTTTGACGAAAATTTGACGGTTCTTATAGCTGACAGTTGGAGCAGCGTTTGATTTCAATAAAAATAAATGAAAAATTAAATGAAGTCGTATATTTCGGAAAATTAATTAACCGTCGCAGTCGGATAAAAACTATCCTAAGTTGCAGCTAGAATAATAATGTACCTATATAAAATGTTTCATATTTTTCCGTTCATGGGATGCTGAGAACATTCGAACCGCGCAAAGCTTAGATTCAAACTGGCTGATTCTTTTTTTAATTTAGAGATTTATTATAAGTGGAGATTACAGACTTATATAACAAACGAAATAGTTACAGCAAAAACCAGTTTTGTATGAAAAACTTAAATTCGCTGTATTTTTACAAGCTTTATATTAACGTGCACTGTTTGTAAATATGTAAATATGTAAGTATGTAAATATGTAAATATGTAAGTATGTAAATATGTAAGTATGTAAATAAGTAATAAGCATTATACCTCATGTCATTGTATATGAAAAGTTTCGTTACATAACAATCCAGCACGTAGTTTTAAAACGAGAAAGAAACTCCGTTTGTATGGGAAGGTGAAATTCGGCCGAGCTTGCCGGGGACTCTTGACCCAAATAAAATGTATTAAAGTACCTAAATAGTGCACAAAATTATTGGACACTCTTCTTTATATTTTATCTCCACTTGTTCGAGTTTGTGCGCGGTACAATTTTCTTGCAAGTAAAATTGGTTATGTCTAATTTTTAAGATGTTTATTTGTTACAAAATAACGAGTGTTAATGGCTGTACTTCGTCTGCACCTACATTTTCTCTTCTACAACATATGTATGATAAATAAAATAATATAAGAACTGTAAAAAACAACTTATACTAGGAATGAAATGAAACTATAATTCAACATGAGCTGACTTGAACATAATATTAAAGGTAAATGGCGGACTTAGTAGGCTTATGTATTCACGTTTTCAGTTGAATTGGCCTCGGCTTTCATGGTAGATCGGCCAAAGTGGCACATACTCGAATAGAGGGGCGAGGGTTGGTCGGCGCACACCGGTGACCGGTATAACTAAGCAGAAATATTAAACTTCGTTTTTAACATTGAAAATGTTTATTTGCTTGCTCTGGTAGGGGCCCCCTTTTCAGCCATAGTGTCACACGCTGTTTATATAGGTACGTTTCAGGTGTCTAAACATGTTTGAAGTGTCAAAATTTGCATATTGACGAGGACTACAAGATGCAACAATAAAAAAAAAGTCAAAATCCTTTTTCGTAATTTGCAGAAAAGTGAAAAAAATCTCGATCCTTTAACACATTACATAAATGCCCATAACTCTGAAGGTTATTAATTTTTTTTAAATTCAGAAATCGCCTCGAGATCTTATTCCATTCTACATTTTCAAACAACTGGAATTAAAATATAAAAAATTGGGATAAGTTAAGACGATGCACTCCATATAAACGTAATCCCCCGTTTTCTCCCTGGACAATAATATAGGAGCAAATATTTTGTATTCATTCAATATACAGAGTGTTTTTTTTAAATGGGACAGTATGGGGAAATCCGAATCTAAAGGAGATAGAGGAAAAGTGTCCAAGGAGACATTAGGTGTTTTTTTATGTAAACAAATTTGGCTCATAAAAATTTTTGGTCAAGCGTGAGTTGTTCTTAAAAATTATAAAGTTGGTCAAATTTTTTTTGACGCGGGTCGGCTCTGTTTCATGTAAGGATTATTTCATTGTATGGAAATAAAAAAATCTGAACAGCAAAAGTTGGTCAAATTTAATGAAAACTAATCTTACCTCTGACTTGTCTCTATGTTTTGTTTTACCTAATTAATTGTTTAGTTTAGTAATTAGATACCTTTAAAAACTACGAAATTCTTCGGTTTTGGCGCTATTTATAAACAGACGCTCAGTAAACTAATTTAACGAATACTTTAAAACACAAAAACTAAAATTGGGCCAAAATTGGAAGAGAAAATAGGGTACCTACTACGAAACACTGTTTTCGCTAGTTTTTTGTGGGTCAGATCAAGCTGCAGTTGTCCCTTTCGCGCTTTATACGGGAGAATATGAAGGAGGGGGGCGAGGGGGTTAGACTAATACATACACGGTCAGAAAAGTCATAAGGCACACCGATAAGCCAGGGTTTTTTTTTATACAACGACGGTGACAAACAAGCTCACTTTTTTTTAACGTTTGGGAAATGCCTTTACGCATCCCGTCCTGTCTGGCGAGGCAGAACGGGTAAGACGGACTAACCGAAGCTGGACTACCGTCCAAAACCACCAACGAGTTCCGGCTCCACCTTGTAAAGGGGCGTCGCAGGATCGCTCTTGGCATTCAACTGCGTACGTCCCGGCGGGCGGCCCACAGTAGCAGACTACAGACATTTAGAGGCATTAGCTCCAGTCCTGTGGAACCTTTGCTTACAGGGACCCCGACTCCCTGCATGGTTCCACTACGGCGGAGGCAACAGATGTGCATAGCGCCTGGCTCTGCCCCCAGTCCGTCGCTGGCGAAGCTGATCCGCTAGAGGATTGCTCTCGCGAGTCCGCTCCGCAGCCTCCTTCTGTGACATTACGTGGTCACAGAAGGAGGCCATCGCTCTTCACGCCTCCTCGCTGTTGAGCATGGCATTGAAGACACTCGACAGCGAGAGGTTTGCCACTATTACCGCCTGTAAGGTGTTCCGCTGATGCCCCCACACGGTACACTCTTCCAGAGTGTGAAGCGCTGTGTCGACAAGCGCACCACTCTCGTGACAACAGGGGTTGCCTCTCTTCCTATGCGGTGCAGATACTTGCCAAATCATCCATGGTCAGTAAGTATCTGCACCATGTGGAACATCAACGTTACGTGTCGCCTGTCGACCCAGCGCTCCAGACGAGGCAGTATCGCTCCCACCGTCCAAAGACCAAATTCTGCTGATGCCAGTTCCTCATTCTACTGGCACAGAGATTCAGCCAGTGCCGACGCCCGGGCACGCTTCATCTCTTCCCAGTCAGGGAATTCCCCTGCTAATCTTTTCCTAACCTTATATTGGTGGACCGCAGCTAGCACCCGCGCTGCCAGCTCCCAAGGGAGAACGGGAGATAACGTCGTCGCAGCTGTATAAGACACCGTCCGGTATCCCCGAACCACCCTTAACGAAATCGCCCTCTGCGGCCTACGGAGTAGTGTCTTGTTGGCCGCTGAGCCGCGTCGACCCACATAGGCGCCCCATATAAGGCCATGCTCCGTGTAACGCTGGAATGCAAACGTCTACACGTGGCATTGGGTTCCCCCACGTTCCAGCAACCGACTAAGGGCGGTGGCAGTGGACATCAATTGAAAAATGGTTTGTAAAGACTAGCGTCATTAAGCCGGTTACGCGACCACCTTCGGTTAGCGACCACCTGAAGGACAAGGTTTTGACATTGGAAATGTCTTTTTCATCTCTCCTGTTCTGAAAGTTGACTTTTCATGGGCATTTAGCCGGGTGGGTAATAGCGTTTTCTACCCAACGGTGGAAAGTAATTTTTTTTTAGTTGTTACGGTCAGCCATGGAGTCGAGGATAATTGAGTTAAATCGTATTACTAACATAAAAGCTTTACATATGTCTAAACTCAGCTATACATTAAGTGACCGGTTCATTACGAAGATGTTGAATCATTTTACAGTTGGCATTTTTTTCCCCAATTCCAGAAAATCGACATTTTAATGTATTTCTGTAAATTTCGACTGCCCGCCATAATGCCATGAACATGTGTAGAGGACGTACCGTTTTTTTTTTAAATCTTATTTTACCCTTGGAAAATTAAAATCAATCAGGCCGAACAGGTTCAGGAATCAGGTTGATTTACATTTTTCACAATTCTCCAAGGAGCTGCAGACCTCTGTATTTGATTTTAATTTCAACTTGAAACCTCTACGCGTTCCTGGAAAAAAGGGTCTTGCTTGACGACGGACAGACAGACAGACAATACAGTGATCCTATAAGGGTTACTTTTTACTTTTTGAGATACGGAACCCAAAAAGTATTCAGCACAAATAGAATAAAAAACGTAAAAAATACTGGTTGAATATGAAGAATACCAGATGAAAAAGTCATGGAAAACTGTACATCCTAAGTAATGCAAAAAAGGTATAACGTTCTTATGGTGAAACTGGCAAATTCGGTATTCGCCAAAAGAAATACCTCCGAATTATCTGTAGGTACAGTCGACGCCAAAAAATGTTGACACTTTTGCACCTTATTCCATTGTCGAAAACTGTAAACATATTTGGAAAACTGTAAACATATTTACGTCATACCAGGCCATAAAGTAGGAATTACCGCACGCCATGCGTGCGGAAAATCCCACTTCCTGGCCAGGTAGAGACGTAAAATGTTGTACTCACCACGGGCGGTAATAAAGAAAGCCTCAGAGCGCATGTTTATCGCCCTTGCCTTCGGCTCGGGCGTCAAATACCTGCGATCTGAGACATTCTTTGTTTAACCGCCCTAGGTAAGTAATGTACTATTAAGTCGAAAACTGTAAACATATTTTTGGCGTCGACTGTACCAACTTACTCTATAGTTAGCAAAAAGCAAAATACAAAAATGTGTAACTTAAGCGATTTCCATAAACAAATGACGGCTCAATGACGTCAGTAGTAACATAAGGAAAGAGACGAATGTATCACGTGACATTTCTGATCTCTTCTCGATGAGCTTCAAATTTCAAAATTAGAAACCTGGGGGCCTCGCACGCACACATTGATGATTTACGCACACATTTACTGACACACCCCTCATTCGCGTGCAACAAAATCAAAATCAATAGTACATTGTTGTAGAGGCTAGAAAGTAAGCAATAGATGGACGAGTTAGTTCGTGGGCCGACGCGTAGCGGAGTCCCTCGAAAGTACGAGTCCAGCTATTGCACTTTCGGCCGAGGCTTAACATAGTGCTTTTCACGTCTACTGCGAGGAAATTGCAAATAATCATAATTTTAAATCAAAATTAAGTTCCTAATTGAAGATCATAATACTAATCAAAAAACAAAAGAAGCGCGGCACCGCTCGCAGGCGCGGCGGCGCCGCACCTCCCGCTCGACGCCCTGTGATTGGTCGAAGAGCTGTTCAAACTGAACAACCACTATTACAATGACCAACCACTCAAAAATAATCGACCAATAGCAGAGTAGAAAGTAAAAAAGGCCGCTAAACACTACATTTTACTTTGCAAATCTACATTGTTTGACTGTTTTTGAATTGCACTACTAAGAACTACTTTCTACTCTCATTTCAATCCATCTTTGGCCATATTATCCGAGCAGTGGCGTGAGAAATCAATTATTTATTCTGCAAATAGGCCACAAGGGCACTTTTACATGTCAAATGGTATTCTACAATATAATATTAATAATCTTACACAATAATCATTTAAAAATTGTAGATTTTTAACCAATTAGTACCTAAACGGTTAACAAACTAAATGTCACTAAATGAAAACTAAAAAAATCCAAAATTGTGAAATATTATCATTTACATTCGATATAAGGTCTGTATCAGAAGCCTACGTGACGGTAGCGTGGGCGGCAGCGTGCGCATTGGCGGGCACCCCTCCGTGGGAGCTGGACGCGGAGATGTTAGCCGAGGTGCACAGGGAGCGGGTGAGGTCGAGGACTTCGGGAGAATATCCTGCTCCCGAAGAGTTGAGGGCTGCCCGCAGGCAGACAGAAAGGCGTCTGAGGGAAAGATGGAAGGCGGACCTGGAGGACTCCCCCTATGGAATCCGCACCCTCGGGTCGTTTGATGGTTGGATGGAGAGGACCCATGGTAAGGTGGGGTTCAGGATGACGCAGGTTATGACCGGACATGGTTGTTTCGGTCATTTCCTCTACAGAATTAGGAGGGAGGCAAGCCCCGCCTGCCATGAGTGCGGCGCGGAGGATGACACGGCCCAACACACTCTGCAGTGGTGTACGAGATGGGTCGAGGAGCGCCGCACTATAGTGACGGCCCTCGAAGTGGATGATCTCTCTCTGCACAGCGTCGTGACGGCCATGCTGTGCGGAGAGAGATCCTGGGAGGCGGTGGCTTCCTTTTGTGAGACAGTCATCTCGCAAAAGGAGGCCGCGGAGAGGGAGCGCGAAATCAGTGCGGATGCGCTCCCACTCCGGCGCAGGCGCAGGGGTAGAAGACGCGCGCGGTTTGCTGCCGCGGGCCGCGTCCTGCCCCAGTAGGGCCAGAGGGCTGGGGACCCTCATAGCACGGCCTTACACGTCTGGGGGGATGGTCAAGCGTTCCTGACCACCCCCTCCTTTGGCGTGGGTGACCTGGCACAAACCAGGACCGCCGGGGGGCGTCGTGGTGACATGTTCGCGATCCCATGGCGCTCCCATTAACGGCAGGGACGGAAACGCCGGAGTGGTTTTAGTGGGTAGACTCCCTCCCCCTTCTCTTTAAATAGAGATGGCTGGAGGGTGTGAGTCCCACATACCCCCCATTATAGCTTCCCGGCTGGGGGGATGCGTAAGTGCATTTCCACTCCGTCAAAAAAAAAAAAAAAAAAGGTCTGTATCAGAATTAACAATAAGTTTATGATATTCATTTAGTACCCCAGGACGGAAATAGGTTTTATAATTATAATTTTTTCAAAAAACTCTCGGTCGCGTCGTGTAGGTAGCCGCAAAGGTGACTTGAGGTGATGATAATGGCACAGATGAATTTATACTGATTTTATTTTATTGTTCAATTGAATTAAATAATTAATAAAGGTGTTTTTTTTTATATGATTTTGTAGGGGTTCTTAAGATGAGCCAAAGTGAGCTCAACCGCGATTCGCGAGTACTACCTATATGGTTTAAATTATTAAGATAAGGCACAGATGAATTTATATAGATTTTTGTATTATTGAAAAATAATAAATTAATACTTAATGAGTGAATTGCAAAAAAAATGTACATAGTTAAGAGCCTTAATACATTTTATATGGGTAACTTTCGTTACACAATAGAAAAAAGTTAAAGCATAGATTAGATTAAGGTCCTTAATTATGTACAATTTTTTTGCAATCCACCCAAACAATAAAAGGTTAAATTAGATGTCAGTTCATTTTTACCGCGCGCAAATACTGTAGAGACCTTGGTTTAAAAATATTAATTCGGTATCGAATACCCTTAAAATGTAACATGGAAGCCTAGCAGTAATATTGAATCCCACCAAAAACATAAATGTGAAAATGGGAGCCAAGTTCAATATTAAGAACTAGCTTTTGCCCGCGACTTCGTCCGCGCGGAACTCGTTTATATTGTAACTTTCTCCCCCCTTTTCACCCCCTTAGGTGATGAATTTCCAGATAAAAACTATCTTTAGTAAGGACTCTTTGGGAAGGCCCCGGAATTCAAAGTATCTCTATACCAAATTTCATCTCAATCGGTTCAGCGGTTTAAGCATAAAAAGGTAACAGACAGACAGAGTTACTTTCGCATTTGTAATATTAGTATAGATTGTATGAAGGAAAGGGTCATTATGGCTGAGTTGCATGATTTTATAGATTACCTTACTCCGAACGCCTTTTTTTACAAAATAGACTCCGCCGCAAACTTGGTTTCTATGACCCGCCTCACCATAATAGCATGTAAGCTTTTTCAGTATTATTTTGCATATTTTCATATCACACGGCCGTAAGGACCTTTTCTACTAAACCGTAGGACTAAATTAACTGACTTGTGACATTGTCTATCGTAGACGGGATTTAAATTATTAATAAGTTAAAGGCAAAGCAATTCCGTCATTTTTGACGTTTCTTATAGCTGACAGTTGGAGCAGCGTTAGATCTCAATAAAAATAAATAATAAATGAAATGAAGTCGTATATTTCGGATAATTAATTAAATGTCGCAGTCGGATATAAACTATCCTTAGTTGCAGCTAGAATAATAATGTACCTACAAAAAATGTTTCATATTTTTCCGTTCACGGGATGCTGAGAACATTCGTGACAACCCAAAGCTTAGTTTCAAACTGGCTGATTCTAGAGATTTATTATAAGTGGAAATTAGAATTTTTACAGGCGTACCTTACCTACTATTAAGGTTGTCGCACACGTAACCGCTCGGCACTGGACCGGCGCCGCCTCACCTCATCATATCATAGGCGTCACGATGCAGTTCCGGTGCCGATATGTGTGCGTACTGTAATGGAATTCGATTTCGTTCAGTATGGAAAAAGAATACTCGCTCGACGGCTCGAGTTGAGCCGGTGCCGAGCGGTTGCGTGTGCGACAACCTTATATCCTTTAAGGCGATTAACGAGTATACGCGGATGATTTCCCGGGCATAATATAGTTAGGAAATATACATTAGGTATGTTGAATCGTTTCTACGGGTTAAAATTCTAATTGATACTGTGAAAGTGTACGGACGCACGAATTATGACTGTGACGATCCTTTTAATTTCCTTACGATCTAAGAAATTGTTTCATTTTCAATGATTTTCGTCAAAAAAATCCACAACTTGGCGCCAAGCAGGTATAAGGTACATTTGAGTTCGTAAGAATGTTACGAAACGTTCTAAAAACATGAAAATAAAGCCAGTTCACATCTTTTTGATCACTTTTTCCGTGCACATATTTTCGAATTCGAATGTATCAATGTACCTACACTATACTGTTTGAGATTTCCGTAAGCACTTTGCGAAGGCGTTGTTATTTCAGTTTCTGTCTTAATGCTCATGATCTTACTTTATTCACTTCGCGTTATAAACAAGATGTTATGCCAAAGTTATACTTTCAACCATTTGTTATTTACGATTCAAGAGTTTCAATAACAACATTTCCTGTTTCCTACCTAGAATATTCTAAGATCTGCGGCGAATACAAGTACATAACAATGTTCTGACATATGGATATTTTGAAAGAAATTTGGAAACGTGAGCGGCTGCTCAAAATTAAAAACAAATAACTAGGTTTTAGCAAATTTTGTGTAAACTGGTGTAGGTACGAAAACTGTCACATTTTACATAAATTAAGCTTTTAATCTTATCTTCTATTTATCGCAATGGTGACGCTGACAGGATTAACATTTATAAAAAGGCAGTTTTTTTTTTTTTTACGTTTTAACTTCACTTATTAAATTATAATATTGTGGTTAGTAATAAATAAGCGTCCTTGAGTACTAGATAAATAACAGAGGTAGAGTACCTCATCTAAATCGCGACAAAGCATATCAGAGACGCAATTAACTAAGAAACATGAACGTCACAAGCACAGCTAGGGGCTCGTTCTGCTAAAATAATACTGGTAACTCTAATTTTATGCATGACACACCCACAGCCAAGTAGTCAAAAAGGATGCATGGATAAACAGTATGTTGGTCTGTATTACTTGTTTTGTTGGACATGAAAGAGAATGGGTTCGAGAAATTTGATTAAAGCAACACATGTGGCGAGGGGATTAGGCTGATTGCCAACGGTCAGTGTAGGGGCGTAGACAGACACACGTGTGAAGGGGCGTCACTGTCTAAAGAAATGAAGAACTTAGCCTTGTATTTGTGCTGCGTTTACGAGCGGTATCGTTCAGCTATAAGCAGATGATCAGCGAAATATCATATCCCGCCAAAAACATAAATGTAAAAAAGGAGAGCCAAGTTCAATATAAAAATTATGCTTGGCTGTGGGCTTCGCCGCAAAAAGAATGGAGATCTAAATGAGTGCCAAGCTCTATGCAAAACGCAAATATGTATTTATAGAAACAAAATAACATTATGAACAAGTATTAAACTCTGTCTTTGCTTTATTGGATACCTATAACAATTGCTGTTATTCAAAAATGTGAGATCTTAAAGTAGGTTCGATTTGACTTGGCCAGTTTTCATTACATCAGTAATTTTATAAAGTTATTCAACATATATATATATTTTTTAATTCTGATCAAAAACTGGCCAAGTCAAATCTAACCTACTTTAAGATCTCACATTTTTAAATAACAGAAATTGTTTTATTATAATATGACATATATTGGAATATACCCCCCCTTATTTATTAACTTTTTTACACACAATTACCGAGCTGGATTCCAAATTTTATCCTTCTAGGTCACCTGGAAGTAGGTTAGGTTTAGGTACTATTATGTCAGTCAGTCAGTGCTAAAATTTACGACTTTTTGATCTTCATATGGGCTTCTAGATGTCCTTATGGATATAATTAAACACACGTAGTTTTATGTGTTTTGTTTACGTTAAAGAGGTTTTGAGTTATAGAAAAGTCAAAAGTGGTACCAAGTGGTTCGTGTAATATTACACTAGGCGCTGGCTAGACAGTTCTTTTGCTTGAACTTGGCTTGACACGCTGCCGCGTGTCTAGATCCATGCATTTGTTAGCTATTCAATGAAAACTAACAATGTAACAATCTCAAAATAGCTGGGAAAGTGTCTGAATTTATTATTAAAACTTTTATGAGAAATGAAAGTATGATTTCATGTAGCGAATTCCCTTTAGGAAACATTATAAAAATGCCAAGAACTTTCCATGAAGAAAGTTTTGCTACTTTGGTGATTAGCATCCCGTCGGTGCGTTGTGTACCTCAACCATAACTGTAAAGTATTTATGCGAATTTAATTGACATACCTTCATAGAAGAGTATGTAAAAGGGTCATTCTCAAGTAGTTAAAGTCATTTGTCACAACCATGTGCAAAAGTTAAGAATTTCCCAGCAGTTTAATATTGTAGAATTTATTTATATAATAGCTGCCCTTATCAATCTTTTGGTCCATATATAAAAAAAACGGGCCAAGTGCGAGTCCGACTCGCGCACGAAGGGTTCCGTACCATTATCCATAAAAAAGCAGTTAATGTTAATTTCTTATATGTAGGTAAATATTTATAACATAAAATAAAAATAATCTCCACTTATAATAAATCTCTAAATTAAAAAAAAGAATCAGCCAGTTTGAAACTAAGCTTTGCGCGGTTCGAATGTTCTCAGCATCCCATGAACGGAAAAATATGAAACATTTTATATAGGTACATTATTATTCTAGCTGCAACTTAGGATAGTTTTTATCCGACTGCGACAGTTAATTAATTTTCCGAAATATACGACTTCATTTAATTTTTCATTTATTTTTATTGAAATCAAACGCTGCTCCAACTGTCAGCTATAAGAACCGTCAAATTTTCGTCAAAATGGCGGAATTGCTTTGCCTTTCACTTATTAATAACTTAAATCCCGTCTACGATAGACCTTTACGAGACAAATGCTAAAATATAAACCATAAAAAAATATTCGATTCTGATATGAGAACTTATATGCGCAAATGTCGTTTTATGTCGTAATTTCAATAAATGAAATCAACAAATTTGAACAATATAATTAACACGAATTTGTTTGTTTTGAATGACAATGGCACGCGCTCGGCGCATTCAGCCAAAGTACCTGCGGCGCTACCACGAAAACCGATACTCAATGTTCATATATTTGCATCCCTGTCACTCGAGTATGGTTAGTGCGATAGAGATAGAGATACCCGAATATTTTCGAATTCCGAAGTTCGTGGTTATAGCTCAGGAATCGAAAATATGGTAAATAATCATAATGTATTTTCTCGAAAAAGAATTTAAAATAAATATAGTCAAATGGAGAAAAAAACAAAGCAAGAGGTTATATAGGTAATGATTAAGTTATAAGAGTCCAAAGTTTTAAGAGGGGGTATGTTCTGTCCCTTTTCCGCAAAACGCACCTTCATATGAAACGATTGTTTTTTACTATGACGCTCGAGTATATTGACGTCACAGTCCCTCATCGTTTTCTCACTCTAACAAGCGACATTAAAACGGATGTAGCTTCATAATTTTTTGAGATATTGGAATGGGAGTTACATTATCTTCTATCTATTTATCTCCACTTATAATAAATCTCTAAATTAAAAAAAGAATCAGCCAGTTTAAAACTAAGCTTTCTGTGGTACGAATGTTCTCAGCATCCCATGGACGGAAAAATATGAAACATTTTATATAGGTACATTATTATTCCAGCTGCAACTTAGGATAGTTTTTATCCGACTGCGACAATTAATTTATTTTCCGTAATATACGACTTCATTTAATTTTTCATTTATTATTCTTAAAGTATATCGCCGCCACATCTGTCAGCTAAAAGAAACGTCAAAATCACAGTAATAAGAAATACTACGGACAAAATGGCGGAATTGCTTTGCCTTTCTTTCGCCTATTAATAATTTTAATCCCGTCTACGATATACATTGACGAGACACATAGGTACCAAAAGCAAATATAAAATTAATCGATTTTGATATGCGAACTTATATGCGCAAATGTCGAATTAAGGCGTAATTTGTACAAAAATGTAACAACAAATTCGAACAATATAAACTTGGTTTTTTTGAAGGGCACGCGCGCGCGCTTTTTGCGTATTCAGCCAAACCACGAAAACCGAAAGTTCGTATATCTGAGGGCCTACCGCGAACGGCATTTGAAGTTTTCCCTCTCTGTCGCACTTATGTACGAACTTGTAAGTAAGACAGAGAGGGGAAACTTCGAATGCCTTTCGCGGTAGGCCCTCTGCATTCCTGTCATTTGTTAGTGCGATAGAGATAGAGATACCCGAATATTTTCACATTCCGAAGTTCGTGGTTTAAAAGAAAATACGGATGTCGGATAGATCTAAATTAATATTTTATGTGTGAATATGGTAAAATTATTTGGAAATACTATTGTTGTTATTGTTTTAGTATATTTGACTAGCTTTAAGTTTAATATTGTACGTCCGAAATGGGCAAGCTGTTGGACTTTATTTTACCCAAAACAATTCTGACAATAAAGAAATCTTATTTTATCTTATCTTATCGAAAATAGGGATGTAGACACTAAACAAAATAATCATAATGTTGTATTATCTCGAAAAAAAAACAACGCAAGAGCGAAATAGGGGGTGAAAGTTTGGATAAAATCCATGTACCTAGATGAAATTTGGTATAGAGATAATTTGAGACCCTTCGGAGGATATAGAATAGTTTTTGCCTCGGAAATCATCCCTTAAGATGGTAAGTAGAAGTTTGTTTGCATTATATTTTCTAAGTATAAGTTCTACGCGGACGAAGTCGCGGGCAACAGCTAGTGTTATAAATATTTACCTACATATAAGAAATTAACATTAACTGCTTTTTTATGGAGGAGCGGGTCTTCCTGACACAGGTATTTTTTACCTACTAGGAAGACCCAACCTTATTTTCAATGTAACCTAGCAATCTATGAAATAAAACATTTTCATTTTCAACTATGTAAATTTTATTTGCAAACCACCCATATTTATTGTAAAATATGGCACCATTACCATTTGGTCGTATATATTTCAATGACACATTTTTTTTCTTTATTGTTCATGATTAAATTACCTGTGGTAATAGTAGCAAATAACATTTTAAAGTTTATATATATTACTCGTAGTGTGACAAACGTTTCAGCAATATAGTTTGTGGAAGCTGAATACAGAATGTATAAGACGTGATGAATGTTCCTTTTTTTTGGTGAAGACAAGTACCTAGGTGATGTACCTGACCAACTGACAAAAGAAAAGTTTAGGTATGAGTATGATAATAACTTTTTTTTCTGTCTAGTCTGTCTAAAAACTCTGTGCACGCCACTGGTATTGGACCCACGGTACAGCGAAATATGTGTTGTTATGATACTTCAGGCACAATATAAAAATCTCAAAGTGTATTAATTCATTCGCATCCAATGCTTATCCACACATACTTAAATATAAGCACGTATATGACACACAAATCCATGACATGCAGCATCGTAAACCTCGAACAAGGCCACTAAAATGAAAACATGGCATTTAATCAGGAATAGAAAGATATGCATACGGATAACACATCATTCATCATCAGCGTAGTTCGTAGTCAGCTGCTTAATGTACCTAAATAGGTATGTAGCGAACAGCGCCCGTAGCACTCTGACGCGTGAGTGTCGTGATACTCGTGATTACTCGTGATTGGCTCTGAATAGGTTAAGCACAAACATACGTTTTTTTGGAAATATTATATTGTTTAAATACAAAATAATGTATAGTTCTTATTATTTTATTTGATAAATCATATCATGTAATATGTATGTACATGTACCGCAAAATTCTGTATTTTAGCGTTTGCACATTTTTATTCACGGGAATCAAATTTAATAACCCGATTGACTAAATACAACAATACTAATTTGTTATCTTTGTATGTTAGCAATGTATTCCGAAATAGTGTCGTAAGTGACACGAAAGGTTCCCCCTTATGGTCCTTGTAGCTTTACCGCAATTTTACAAAATAATAACATACGCCAGTGTAAGTATGCATATACGTACCGACATACGCTACATCGCGTAATATACTAAACGAGGGCAGAGATAGAAGCAATTCCGTACTCCAGCTGCAACTTTGTTCATAACACGTGATTCATGTGTAATGTTGCCTTTACGGACTAAAAAATATACGAACGCAAATATTATGAGACGCTTGGAATACAGTTATAATTTTTCATTGAAAAAAACTTTTAATAGCCATTGTTTATTTAATATTTTAGCGTAGTTCAAGCTTTCAATAAGATTTGCATGCTGCATTGGGACTGCTGATGATGATAATAGGTACTTAGGCGCTTATTTTTTGGGATAATGTGTTGATCACTGGAGTGCAAAAAAGAAGCAAAATTTAATTCGGGTTGGAGGAATTTTTGTTTCGTTATAATAAACATCGGATGGCGTTTTGTACTTTGACGTATTTAATAATAATAATAAGCGGGGGCAGCTTGTGGTGAGCTGACGGTGTGTGGCGACACCGCGGATCCCTATAACCTCCAGAGGGCCCGAGTAATCTGGCTCTCGTATCTCTGCATGCCAGCGGCCGGCCAGAACGGAGTCGCAAGAGCGGAACCTAATGCAAGGTTGGAAATTCAATTAACTTTGTTGTAAAATGGAGACCCTGGCCAATTATGAGATATTGTAGTAAATATGAATAGATATTCAGTATTTAAGATTGTAACACTGATTGGTAAGAACGCGAACGCGCCAAGATTCTAAGTGAAGAACATCCGTTGATATGTCATTCGTCTGAAATTCGGCTATTTTAATTTAAAAAATTCGTTCGTCTCTTTCGCTATATTTTACAGCCTTCTTTGATACTAAATAACAAACGATTTGCATACATGACGAATAAATATATTGCAAATGAAAAAGAAGAAATCAAGCCTTAATAATGGTAATCTCGTTTCCAAATAGTTATTTATAGATTTAGATTTATTATTTCATAATATACAATTACAATATAAATTAAATAAACACAAAGATAGTTTTGTCTCTTGGGTTGTCAGATACTATCGTGTAGGTCCGAATTTGCCCAGATAACTTAACTAGGTACTTAATATTTGTTACTAGCTGTTGCCCGCGACTTCGTCCGCGTAGAACTTTTTATCGTCTTAGAAAATGATTTCTCCCAATACAAAATTTGAACCCTCTTTTAGGGGATAATTAAAAAAAAAGTTTATGTTCATTTTCTAGTTTGTGAACAAACAGTCTAAAACCAAAGTTAAAAATCTCATACTTTAAAAATGCCTTGAAATACTCAAACTTTGAACCAATTTTAACACTCTTAGGGGATGAATTTGGAAAAACTCTGAAATCAGTTTTGTAGTCTTTTAACGTACAGAATAAGACCGAAGTTAAAAATCTCTTACTCACACTTTAAAATTTTATTGCTCGCCATTTAAAATTTGAACCCCCTTTGAAACCCCCTTAGAGGTTGAATTTTTCTAATCGCTGAAAGAACTTTTTTCGTAAACTTTTAAGTCTCTAGCTCAAAAAAAGTGTTGCCCATACAAAGCTTTCTTAACCCCCTTAGGGGTGGAATTTTCTAAAACTCTGAAAGTACTTTATTATTAATTTTAATAAGTAACATTTTGAATAGTTTTAAGTCTAGTAAAAAAAAAGTTTTTCCCACACAACACTGGCTACCCTTCTTAAGGATCTTAAGGATCCCCTTAGGGATGGAGTTTTCTAAAACACTGAAAGTTCTTTTTTAGTATTCTAATAAGTAATCTTTTTGCAAAGTTTTAAGTCTAACTCAAAAAAAAGTGTTGCCCATGCAAAGCTTGCTCTCCTTTTTAACCCTATTAGGGGTGGAATTTTCTAAAACGATTTGTGTTCTTTTTTTGTATTTTAATAAGTAATCTTTCTACAAAGTTTCAAGTCTCTAACTCAAAAACATAAACTTTCCCTGATAAAAACTTTGCACCCCTTTTTATCCCCCTTAGTGATAGATTTTTTCAAAACGCTGAAAGTCTTTTTTTTGTATTTTTATAAGTAATCTTTCTACAAAGTTTTAAGTGTCTAGCTCAGAAAAAGTGTTCCCCATACAAACCTTGCACCCTTTTTTAACCCCCTTAGGGAATGATTTTTGTGAAACGCCGAATGTAGTATTTTTCATGTTCTAATATGTAATTTTTCGTCAAAATTTTAAGTCTCTATTTAAAAAAAATATGTTTTTCCCATACAAACTTTGCACCCTATTTTACCCCCTTAGGGGTGAAATTTTCCAAAACGCTGAAAGAACTTTCTTTGTATTTAAATAATCTTTCTACAAAGTTTTAGGACTCTAGCTAAAAAAAATAGTTTCCCACATACAAACTTTGCACCCCTATTTTAGCCCCCTATTTTTAGGGGTAGAATTTTCTAAAACGCTGAAAGTACTTAATTTGTATTCTGATGACTAATCTTTCTACAAAGTTTTAAGTCTCTATTTAAAAAAAATATTGTTTCCCCCATACAAAATTTGCACCCTTATTTTATCCCCTTAGGGGTAGATTTTTTTAAAACACTGAATCTAGGTACTTTATTTGTATTCTAATGAATAATTTCTCTACAAAGTTTTAAGTCTCTATTTAAAAAAAAGTAGTTTTTCCCATACAAACTTTGCACTCTATTTTACCCCTTTAGGGGTAGAATTTTCTAAAACCCTGAAAGTTCTTTATTTGTATTCTAATGACTGATCTTTCTACAAAGTTTTAAGTCTCTATTTAAAAAAAAAATGTTTCCCCCATACAAACCTTGCACCCCTATTTTACCCCCGTAGGGGTGGAATTTTCCAAAACGCTGAAAGTGTTTCATTTGTATTCTAATAACTAATTTTTCTACAAAGTTTAAGTCTATAGCTCAAAAAAAAAAGGTTCTCCCATACAAACTTTGCACCCCCATTTTACCCCCTTAGGGGTAGAATTTTCAAAAATCCCTTTTTATCCCTAGCCCACGTTATAAAAGCAACATACTGTGCAAAAATCAACTCTCTAAGATTAGTAGTTTCGGCTGTGCGTTGATGAGTGAGTGAGTGAGTGATTGAGTGAATAAGTCAGTCAGGACATAGGCATTTATTATGTATAAATAGATAGAAGATAATGAAACTCCCATTCAAATATCTCAAAAAATTATGAAGCTACATCCGTTTTAATGTCGCTTGTTAGAGTGAGAAAACGATGAGGGACTGTGACGTCAATATACTCGAGCGTCATAGTAAAAAACAATCGTTTCATATGAAGGTGCGTAGGAAGGTGCTCTTAAAACTTTGGACTCTTATAACTTAATCATTACCTATATAACCTCTTGCTTTGTTTTTTTCTCCATTTGACTATATTTATTTTAAATTCTTTTTCGAGAAAATACATTATGATTATTTACCATATTTTCGATTCCTGAGCTATAACCACGAACTTCGGAATTCGAAAATATTCGGGTATCTCTATCTCTATCGCACTAACCATACTCGAGTGACAGGGATGCAAATATATGAACATTGAGTATCGGTTTTCGTGGTAGCGCCGCAGGTACTTTGGCTGAATGCGCCGAGCGCGTGCCATTGTCATTCAAAAAAAACAAATTCGTGTTAATTATATTGTTCAAATTTGTTGATTTCATTTATTGAAATTACGACATAAAACGACATTTGCGCATATAAGTTCTCATATCAGAATCGAATATTTTTTTATGGTTTATATTTTAGCATTTGTCTCGTAAAGGTCTATCGTAGACGGGATTTAAATTATTAATAAGTGAAAGGCAAAGCAATTCCGCCATTTTGACGAAAATTTGACGGTTCTTATAGCTGACAGTTGGAGCAGCGTTTGATTTCAATAAAAATAAATGAAAAATTAAATGAAGTCGTATATTTCGGAAAATTAATTAACTGTCGCAGTCGAATAAAAACTATCCTAAGTTGCAGCTAGAATAATAATGTACCTATATAAAATGTTTCATATTTTTCCGTTCATGGGATGCTGAGAACATTCGAACCGCGCAAAGCTTAGTTTCAAACTGGCTGATTCTTTTTTTAATTTAGAGATTTATTATAAGTGGAGATTACGCAGGTTTATTGCATAACTTTCTGAACTTGAATTAGGATATATCAACTGGAATTTTCAATTTCAAAAATTGACAGTTGATGCTTGTTAACGCTCGGCCTTGCTTGTTAGGTAACGCTTACTATAGCCCCGTACCGTCCGTTATCTTGGCCATAGAGCAGAGGTAGATAATGCCCGTTCCGCTGGCAAATATCTGCGTGTCACGGCATACGTTAACTAGCCTATTCCGAACGACATACTAACAAAGGGTTAGCGGAGTCAATTAGCCATTGACAACAGCCCGGCGACATTTAGAGCCGCAGGGCGGGACTCTGTTTGTCATTAATTTGGGGAATGAGGTGACAGAAACACAGGCGCGGTCGCGAACAAATTACAATGCAATTAGACGCCAGCCAGTTGTGGAACTGAATTGTATGTAGTTTGACGACTATATCTGCTAAATACTCACTTTGTGGTTCACGTATCCACTACTGATCAGTGTCATTCGATTCTAATTAACGAACAGCAAATATAATTGTCCCATTCAGGTCAGTTAGAATCTAGGCTAATCCGATACCGAGCTATAAGTCAAACTATTTACCGGAATACTGACACGGCGTTAAATTAGCAAACCTCAACCGCAATCATTTGACAATTTGTCATGTGGAATTTCAGACCGCAATGGCAATTGCGTCCGGGCACGAGTAAATAAAAGCCTACGGTTTTCCCCAAAACTGCACACAGAGGAATGCGTTTTGGCACCAATTCTGCATAATAACCTTCGCGGTCTTGCCCGCCGGGCGTTAGTGTGAAGTGTTTTATAACATTGCTAGTTCTTTGCGCATTTCTCTATCGTTAACTTTCGTAATGTGCTGCGTATTCGACTATTTATGCTTCACTTTAAACCGGACTCGACCAATGTTTTTCAAAGCGGTATATTTGTAATGAAAAACATACGTTCGACACTAAAATTATTAGATACTCATACTTTTGTTTTAATTACAAGTACCATAAATTAGGTAGGTAAGAGTACCGTGTAAAAAGCTTTTAAAACTATGAAGAGAATATTCTTTTTGTGATAGTGTGATAGTACACATATTAGGCTTAGCAAGCGGGGCTAAAGTAAGTAGTATTTAGCCCCTAGGGAAAATATGTATATGATTTTTAAAACAATTAAATTTGACCAAACAAAACACTTCACCGTATGAAACCTACCAATCACAATCCTTTAAGAAAAAAAAATTACCTATTTGCTATCGAACTATCAGGAAACAGATTAAATTTGAAACATTAGGTGTTTTAATTCCCTAACTCGCAATCATTAAAAAAAAACGCATTTGACCGTCTATAGCCACGTCCAAACGTTCAAGCGCGGTTGACTGCATACAGTCATGGCATAAGCTATGAGATTGAGTGGGAAAGACTGCTGTCTATCTCGCTTTATCTTATGCCCCGTATGCTGTCCGCCGCGCTCGGCCGTTTGGACGCGGCTATAAACGATCAATGGCTTTTATTTGTGGTGTCAATATTTTGTATCTGTGTCAATGCAGTTTATAAAAAAAATTTGCCGCCAAATTGAACAATCGTTTCGCCTTGGAATTTATTATTGATTGTGGATGGATTACCTTTGTTTTTACTATTTTCTCGCAGTCGAAGTGAAAAGTAGAGTGTATAACCATCTCGTGGTAATATAATATAATATCATTAAAATTAATTATTGATAAGATGGATAGATATTGCCTCGCGCAAAAATACACTTTACCGATAAATCAATGTTCATTCATGTCACCTTTAATAAAACTTTTCACATTTTCTTACAAATCGAGTATTGGCTTTACCTACCTACCTCTACTTTCACAATAAATCGAAAGAAGATAGCGAACTAAGATTTTATAATGATAACTGGGTACTTTCACGTCATTAAATTCTTAATTATTGCTGGACATAGGCCTCCCCCAAAAAGTGCCAAAATGACCGGTCCTGCGCCACCCGCATACAGCGGACTCCCGCGACCTTTACCAGGTCATCAGTCAACCTTGTGGGGGGCCTACCCACGCCGCGCCTTTCCGGTACGTGGTCGCCACTCAAGAACCTTTCCGCCCCAACGGCCATCGGTTCTACGTGCAATGTACCCCGCCCACTGCCGCTTAAGTTTAGCGATTCGGAGGGCTATATCGGTTACCTTGGTTCTGATGCGATGACGCAGAGAAACTCCCAACATAGCCCTCTCTATTGCCCTTTAGGTGACTTTGAGCCTTCTTATGACGCCCATTGTAAGCGACCACGTTTCAGTGCCATAAATCATCACTGGCAACACACACTGGTCAAAGACTCTTGTCTTGAGACACTGCGGAATATCGGACGAAAAGATGTGCCGTAGCTTCCCGAACGCTGCCCAGCCGAGTCGGATTCGACGATTGATCTCTTTCTCGAAGTTGGACCTACCTAACTAGACAGTCTGTCGATATACTTTACTAGCCAGATTTTGTAGCCGGCATCGGCTGCATCGTTCCATAAAATAGTAGATTGTACAACAAGCGCATAAAACGAGCCATTTAACCTGAGACGTTTATATCCACCCGAGCCACCGGCTGCCACACTGCTTTTCACTTCGATTGCGAGAAAATAACAAATAATTGCAAAATAAAATAAAATAATACTTAGCTCATTCCTGTCACTTAACTTTTTAAAGTTTTTATGTTTAATTTTCGACACGTGATATTAGACTTGGTACTTCATACTGCCAAGTAATTTAATGGTTCAATACGTTTTCAAATATTAATTGACTCCTATTTTATCTGGTTTTATTAATTTAGTAATGGAAAACACGGATGTGAAATTTATTAAAGCAAATCAAATCAAATGACAAGTTTATTCTACGAAGTTTTATTGTGCGTGTGGCTGTTAGGCCCGATTATCTTTGTCTTTAAAACAATTTTACTTTGTACACTAGAGTGAAAAGTGGTATTTTGTGCAGCATACATCCAGCACAAAGGCGAACTTTGTGAGCATGAGAAGTGAAAAGGATATTTTCACGGCGAATTTGATTTAAAAGTGTTTTGTAACTCACATATCATCATCTTCTTATATTATATATACTCGTATATAAAAGAAGACTTCCGGACTGATCATCAACGCACAGCCGAAACTACTGGAACTAGAAACTTGAAATGTACACCCATACTACCGTTTATACCGTAGGCGACGGATAAGAAGGGATTTTTGGAAATTCCACCCCTAAAGGGGTTTAGGGGTGCAAAGTTTGTATGGAGGAAACTTAATTTTTTGAGCTGGAGTCTTCAAACTTTGTGGAAAGATTACTTTATAGAATACAAATAAAGAACTTTCAGCGTTTTGGAAATTTTACCCCTAAGGGGGCTAAAAAGGGTTGCAAAATTTGTATGAGGGAAACTCTTTTTTGAGATAAAAGCTTAAAAGTTTGTAGAAAGATTACTTATTGAAATACAAAAAAACAACTTTCAGCGTTTTAGAAAATTCTACCCCTAAGGGGGTTAAAAGGGGGTGCAACATTTGTATGGAGGAAACATATTTTTTTAGCTAGAGACTTAAACCTTTATAGAAAGCTTACTTATTAGAATAAAAATAAAAAACTTCCAGCGTTTTGGAAAAATCCACACCTAAGGGGTTAAATAAGGGTGCAAAGTTTGTATGGAGGAAACTTTATTTTTTGAGCTAGAGTCTTCAAACTTTGTGGAAAGATTACTTATTAGAATCCAAATAAAATACTTTCAGCGTTTTGGAAAATTCCACCTCTAAGGGGGCTAAAAAGGGTTGCAAGGTTTGTATACAAGCAGTACAAGCTTAAACGTTTGAAGGAAGATTACGTACTTATTGAAATACAAAAAAGAACATTTAGCGTTTTAGAAAATTCCACCCCTAAGGGGGTTAAAAGGGAGTGCAACATTTGTATGGAGGCAACGTTCTTTTTAAAGTAATTTTAAAGTATGAGATTTGTAACTTCGATCCTAGCCTGTTTGTTACAGACTACAAAACTTATTTCAGCGTTTTTTTTAATTCAACCTCTAAAGGGGATTATAAGGGTGTTCCAAGTTTGTATGGAGAGCAAGTTATTAATGTAAGGGATTTGTAACTTCGGTTGTAGACTGTTTGCTGAAAGACTACAAAACTTATTTCAGCGTTTTTTTTTTAATTTATCGCCTAATATGGTTCGAAGTTTATGTAGAAAGCAAGACATTTTTAAAGTAAGAAATTTGTAACTACGGTTTCAGTCTTATACCGAGGGTTCAAAAAGGGTTCGAAGTTTGTATATCGAGCAAGACATTTTTAAAGTAAGAAATTTGTAACTACGGTTTCAGACTTATACTATGAGGGTTCAAAGAGGGTTCTAAGTTTGTATAGAGAGCAAGACATTTTGAAGGTAAGAAATTTGTAACTTCGGTTTTAGACTGTTAACTAAAAAACTACAAAACTAATTTCAATGTTTTTTTTTAATTCATTCCTTAAACAAACATTTAGACGATAACATGTTCTACGCGGACGAAGTCGCGGGCAACAGCTAGTCAGCCTATATATAGGTACGTACGAGTATTACTGTTGGACACAGGCCTCCTCTCATCGATGAGAGGGAATGAGCAGTAGTGTTTTCGCTGGCCCAGTGCGGGTTGGGAACTTCACATACCATAACATTTGAATTTCGTCACGAGTTTTTTCTTCACGGAGAAGCTACTGGTAAATATCAAATTATATTCCATACATGCGTTCCGAAAAACTCATGGGTATGAGCCGGGATTCGAACCCACGACCGCCGTTTCATTTAATAAAATAAATAAATAAATAAAAATAACTTTATTTAGCCTACATGCATACAGGTGTACACTACACTGCTTACATAATAAGTAGGTAAGGTACACAATATCTAGTAACAATCAGTGAGTAAGCGTCCTCTGTTCCCCGTACTAGTAAAAACTGTATCACAGTGGAACAGGATTCCCCTCCCCTCGTTGTTGTTTATAATAAGTACTTAATGTTAATTCAAAAATGCTAAGGCCATCACAAAATATTTGGGTAGGTAAATTTAAACATAGAAAAGAAAAATATCAACGCGGTTGGCAAACAAAAAATAACAATATGAATAGTTGGCTCAACACTACACGCCCGCGATAAGCAAAAGGACGTATGTCGCTATGGATCGAGCACAACATATACCCCTTTGGTTCAGCGCGTTAACATTGACATTGACAACCGCATGCTTGAACCACCAGGCTAACGAAGCTTACGAAAGCGGCCTTGTCATCAGGAAATAATCACAACTGCTTTTGTGTTAACTACCCCAAAATTATTATGTATACTCGCTCTTAAGTACGGTAATCACTAATCAATAAGCTAAAATAACAAAATATGAGTACTGAGGCATACGCAGTTGCTGTTGTTTATGATTTATTTTATATTAAAATTTAGATTCTCCAGGGCCGTAATCCCGGCTAACCCAAGGCAATTTATTAAAACTTCTTATTTAATCTTATAAGTTATAATTTTTGCAGGAAAGTTCATGAAAACTTGAAGATAAAGAAACAAAACAGCGGAAAGCTTTTTCTGTCTGTTATCAAAGGCCATTATCTCCTGACCTGAGAAGTGGAATTATATTTTGCTTTTCTTTCAAACCGTAAATAAGTTTGCAAGAGTAGCAACGTAATTTAAAAGTTGCCGTTAGCTAAGCGACCTCGAATATCCGGAATATAAATTCTGCAATAAATTCCTGCGCTGAAAGAGAGATAACTTTAATAAACCAACCTACACCACCACCACACCACTATTTCAACACCTTGCTATAATATGTACTCGTAGTTATACGAGACATGCCCACTTTTATCGATTTTATGTCACCTTTGGTACGCTTCCACCATTAATTTATGCGAATTAGGAAGTGACAGCAGAGTTAATTAATTATATACGAGTATAATGACTATTCTAAATTTACCCATTATGTATAAGTTTTGGCGGCATAGCTCGTTCGCGTTGTATATCAAATAATTTCACATATATTTTAAAGAATAGTAAAGTATATGTTTTATTACATGACACAAAAACGTATACTACACCACTCGGCTACCTACTACACAAAACAAGCACGCACTGAGGCCTCGTTTCTATCAAAGGAAAAAAGTACGTCGGCAGTAAAGCCAAAGTGATTACTGAAACATTTTAATTCTGCCGCAGTCGTAATTAATAACGCCAGGTAACAAGGGATCCATAATAAAATTATTTACATGACAACAAAATTAAAAATGAGCTCTCATTCCTATTCCATCCATTTACTTAATGGACTCATACGGCACTGGGGATTTTCGCGCACAAACTTTCATCACACTAAAAGCTACGTACGAAAAATACCATCAGATTAATAAACTACATATACTTCTTGGTAGCTGCCGGATATTTAGCGGCTTTACCTTTTAATCGTGTTCATTTATTGCTGCGTTCACAACTTTTATGGTATTTCTCAAATAATGTGATTGACTGACTTGTCACAACCATGTGCAAAAGTTAACGCTACTAAATTGTTCTTTTTAGGGTTCCGTACTCAAAGAGTAAAACGGGACCCTATTACTAAGACTCCGCTGTCCGTCCGTCCGTCCGTCCGTCTGTCTGTCACCAGGCTGTATCTCACTGACACCGTGATAGTTCCAGCTGAAATTTTCACATATGATGTATTTCTGTTGCCGCTATAACAACAAATACACTATTTTATTCTGTGTATTAAATTTTATTTTTATTTTAAGACGAATTAGGTATCACAGGCATAGTGTCGTGACCCTAAAGTTGAGTGTGTGTGTGTGCGCGTGTGTGTGTGTGTGTGTGTGCGCGCGTGTGTGTGCGCGTGTGAGTGTGTGTGTTAGTGTGTGCGTGCGTGTGTGTTGTTTGATAAAGTAGGTATATATTATATACTAGCTGTTGCCCGCGACTTCGTCCGCGTAGAACTTTTTATCGTCTTAGAAAATGATTTCTCTCAATACAAAATTTGAACCCTCTTTTAGGGGATAATTAAAAAAAAAGTTGATGTTCATTTTCTAGTTTGTGAACAAACAGTCTAAAACCAAAGTTAAAAATCTCATACTTTAAAAATGCCTTGAAATACTCAAACTTTGAACCAATTTTAACACTCTTAGGGGATGAATTTGGAAAAACTCTGAAATCAGTTTTGTAGTCTTTTAACGTACAGAATAAGACCGAAGTTAAAAATCTCTTACTCACACTTTAAAATTTTATTGCTCGCCATTTAAAATTTGAACCCCCTTTTAAACCCCCTTAGAGGTTGAATTTTTCTAATCGCTGAAAGAACTTTTTTCGTAAACTTTTAAGTCTCTAGCTCAAAAAAAGTGTTGCCCATACAAAGCTTTCTTAACCCCCTTAGGGGTGGAATTTTCTAAAACTCTGAAAGTACTTTATTATTAATTTTAATAAGTAACATTTTGAATAGTTTTAAGTCTAGTAAAAAAAAAAGTTTTTCCTACACAACACTGGCTACCCTTCTTAAGGATCTTAAGGATCCCCTTAGGGATGGAGTTTTCTAAAACGCTGAAAGTTCTTTTTTAGTATTCTAATAAGTAATCTTTTTGCAAAGTTTTAAGTCTAACTCAAAAAAAAGTGTTGCCCATGCAAAGCTTGCTCTCCTTTTTAACCCTATTAGGGGTGGAATTTTCTAAAACGATTTGTGTTCTTTTTTTGTATTTTAATAAGTAATCTTTCTACAAAGTTTCATGTCTCTAACTCAAAAACATTAACTTTCCCTGATAAAAACTTTGCACCCCTTTTTATCCCCCTTAGGGATAGATTTTTTCAAAACGCTGAAAGTCTTTTTTTTTTGTATTTTTATAAGTAATCTTTCTACAAAGTTTTAAGTGTCTAGCTCAGAAAAAGTGTTCCCCATACAAACCTTGCACCCTTTTTTAACCCCCTTAGGGAATGATTTTTGTAAAACGCCGAATGTAGTATTTTTCATGTTCTAATAAGTAATTTTTCGTCAAAGTTTTAAGTCTCTATTAAAAAAAAATATGTTTTTCCCATACAAACTTTGCACCCTATTTTACCCCCTTAGGGGTGAAATTTTCCAAAACGCTGAAAGTACTTTCTTTGTATTTAAATAATCTTTCTACAAAGTTTTAGGACTCTAGCTAAAAAAAATAGTTTCCCACATACAAACTTTGCACCCCTATTTTAGCCCCCTATTTTTAGGGGTAGAATTTTCTAAAACGCTGAAAGTACTTAATTTGTATTCTGATGACTAATCTTTCTACAAAGTTTAAAGTCTCTATTTAAAAAAAATATTGTTTCCCCCATACAAAATTTGCACCCCTATTTTACCCCCTTAGGGGTAGATTTTTTTAAAACACTGAATCTAGGTACTTTATTTGTATTCTTATGAATAATTTCTCTACAAAGTTTTAAGTCTCTATTTAAAAAAAAGTAGTTTTTCCCATACAAACTTTGCACTCTATTTTACCCCTTTAGGGGTAGAATTTTCTAAAACCCTGAAAGTTCTTTATTTGTATTCTAATGACTGATCTTTCTACAAAGTTTTAAGTCTCTATTTAAAAAAAAAATGTTTCCCCCATACAAACCTTGCACCCCTATTTTACCCCCGTAGGGGTGGAATTTTCCAAAACGCTGAAAGTGTTTCATTTGTATTCTTATAACTAATTTTTCTACAAAGTTTAAGTCTATAGCTAAAAAAAAAAAGGTTCTCCCATACAAACTTTGCACCCCCATTTTACCCCCTTAGGGGTAGAATTTTCAAAAATCCCTTTTTATCCCTAGCTCACGTTATAAAAGCAACATACTGTGCAAAAATCAACTCTCTAAGATTAGTAGTTTCGGCTGTGCGTTGATGAGTGAGTGAGTGAGTGATTGAGTGAATAAGTCAGTCAGGACATAGGCATTTATTATGTATAAATAAATAGAAGATAATGAAACTCCCATTCAAATATCTCAAAAAATTATGAAGCTACATCCGTTTTAATGTCGCTTGTTAGAGTGAGAAAACGATGAGGGACTGTGACGTCAATATACTCGAGCGTCATAGTAAAAAACAATCGTTTCATATGAAGGTGCGTTTTGCGGAAAAGGGACAGAACATACCCCCTCTTAAAACTTTGGACTCTTATAACTTAATCATTACCTATATAACCTCTTGCTTTGTTTTTTTCTCCATTCGACTATATTTATTTTAAATTCTTTTTCGAGAAAATACATTATGATTATTTACCATATTTTCGATTCCTGAGCTATAACCACGAACTTCGGAATTCGAAAATATTCGGGTATCTCTATCTCTATCGCACTAACCATACTCGAGTGACAGGGATGCAAATATATGAACATTGAGTATCGGTTTTCGTGGTAGCGCCGCTGGTACTTTGGCTGAATGCGCCGAGCGCGTGCCATTGTCATTCAAAAAAAACAAATTCGTGTTAATTATATTGTTCAAATTTGTTGATTTCATTTATTGAAATTACGACATAAAACGACATTTGCGCATATAAGTTCTCATATCAGAATCGAATATTTTTTTATGGTTTATATTTTAGCATTTGTCTCGTAAAGGTCTATCGTAGACGGGATTTAAATTATTAATAAGTGAAAGGCAAAGCAATTCCGCCATTTTGACGAAAATTTGACGGTTCTTATAGCTGACAGTTGGAGCAGCGTTTGATTTGAATAAAAATAAATGAAAAATTAAATGGAGTCGTATATTTCGGAAAATTAATTAACTGTCGCAGTCGGATAAAAACTATCCTAAGTTGCAGCTAGAATAATAATGTACCTATATAAAATGTTTCATATTTTTCCGTTCATGGGATGCTGAGAACATTCGAACCGCGCAAAGCTTAGTTTCAAACTGGCTGATTCTTTTTTTAATTTAGAGATTTATTATAAGTGGAGATAACATTTTCCATTTTGTTATGTTTTACTAACTATAGAATTAAATTTAGATTTGTAGTGTAGGTAAGCACCTATTCATGTTAACCTCTTTATTTGCTGGTATAGTGATCTGTCAGCTGACAGGCTTTGTCTTCGAATACAATCGTTATCATGACTGGAGCTAATTTCCTTTATCTCCCTACATTTCATTGGCGAACGAGGATTAGGGATTAATTTTGAGCGGGAGTAAAGCGAAAAAAAAATGTCGATCGGTAAAATCGGTGAGTTTCACGCTGCGACGGGCAACTGGTCGTTGTACGTCGAGCGGTTAGAGATGTTCTTCAAGGTGAACACAATCGCCGAGACTTTGTGGTTGCCTACGTTAATCGCCGTTGTGGGTGACGAAACATATGAATTAGTAAGTAATCTAGTTAGCCCGAAGAAACCGGCGGATTTGACCTACAAACAAGTAACCGAGGCTCTTAGTAAACATTTACAGCCAAAGCGCTCGGTAATGGCGGAAAGATACCGTTTCCGTCAACGGAGGCAGAACGTAGATGAGAGTATCACTCAGTATATCGCTGAGCTGAAGAAAATGGCCAAGTTTTGTGAGTTTTCTTCGGGACTTGAGGAAAATTTGCGTGATCAGTTTGTGTGCGGCTTAAATAATGACGTTATCAGACAAAGGTTATTTGCGGAGGACGGCTTAGAATACGAACGTGCCATACGGCTCGCCGGTTCTTTAGAGGCAGCGGAGCGGGATGCGGCGGTCGTGGAGCAAGCGGGACCGAGCGGGAGCGTCGGAGTCCTGAAAGAGGGTGCGGGCGCGGTACACGCGCTGGCAGCAAGGGCCGGGCACGCGCTGCGAGGACGCGGCCAGTGCGGGAGCGCGGGGCCGACACCGACACGGCGCGGGGGCAATGCAGCCCTGTGCGATGTCTGCGGGGCAACCGACCATGTCAACGCTGGCTGCAGGTTTAAGAATTTCGTGTGTCGTTTGTGTGGTAATAAAGGCCACCTCAAACGAGTCTGTCCGGAGCGAGCGGGTGCGGCCAGCAGAGGAAAGGGCCGCTCGGCCGTGTACACCTTGCAAGCATCGGCAACAGCGGAGTCTAGTGAAAACAGCCTGGTTGAGGACTATGAGCTAGAGGGCGATCTTCATCAGCTGTGCTTGAACAGTTACAAACCGGTGAGCATTGATTTAGATATCGATAATGTAAAGATAGTAATGGAAATCGACACAGGAGCGGCCGTTTCCTGCGTAAGCAAGAGTACTTACTTGAAGTATTTTAAGCATAGGCCGATCAGTAAGTCTGACATGGTTTTCAGATTTTATGATGGCACGAAGGTTAAACCTTTGGGTATTATCAAGCCGGTGGTTAAATACCAGGGTCAGGCAAAAGCTTTAGAGTTATTTGTGGTCGACGGGGGGTCAACTTCACTTTTAGGTCGGCACTGGCTAGCCGAGTTAGGTATTAATACTCCAACTTTCAAAAGTATTAATATTAACGAGTTCTCAAACTCGAAGACGGAATGTTGTAATGTATCGGTTTTAATTGACAGGTATAAGGAGCTATTTAGCGACGGACTCGGGCGGTTTACGGGCAGTAAGGCAACGTTGCGGGTGCGCGAAGGTGCCGCGCCGGTGTACTGTCGGGCGCGCCCCCTGCCGTACGCGATTAAGGATCAGGTCGACCAGCAGCTTGACGACATGCTGCGAGAAGGTATTATCGAGCCTGTAGACACTTCAGAGTGGGCCACTCCCTTAGTTCCCGTAAGGAAACCGGATGGTAGCTTACGTTTATGTGCTGACTATAAGATAACGTTGAATCCCGTCTTACAAGTGGACAGGTTTCCGCTGCCCAGGATAGACGACTTACTGGTAGGGCTAAACGGCGCGCAAGTATTTTCTAAGATAGATCTCTCGCAGGCCTATAATCAAGTGGAATTAGACGAGGCGAGTAAAGAGTTTACGGTTATTAATACTCATAGAGGCCTGTTTAGATATAATCGCTTAGTATTTGGATTATCGTCTAGCCCAGGAATCTTCCAGCGCGTTATGTCAAACCTGTTACACGATATTCCTAATGTGGAGTTCTTTCTCGATGACATTATCATCGCAACAAAAACGGAGAAGGAGCATTTGGAGACGTTAGAGCGGGTATTTAACAGGTTGCATAGGCACGGGTTGAGGTTTAAGAAAGGGAAGTGCCTGTTTATGGTCGATCAAGTCAAGTACCTAGGGTATATTGTTTCCAAGGAAGGCTTAAAAGTAGACCCTAGTAAAGTCGAAGCGATAACGAAAATTCCAACGCCCAGCAACGTTAGTGAAGTCCGGTCATTTGTAGGGTTAGTAAATTTTTACGCAAAATTTGTCAAAAATATCAGTACAGTGTTAGCTCCGCTATACAACTTGCTAAAAAAAAACGTTACGTGGAAATGGAGTACCGACTGTGAAAATTCGTTTCGTGCAATCAAAAATATTCTAACAGGGGCAGATGTGTTGGTGCATTATGATCCGAGTAAACAACTGATCCTGACCTGTGATGCGTCCAGTCGAGGAGTAGGGGGTGTGCTCACCCAACCTGGAAGGGGAGGAATCGAGCGACCGGTTGCTTACGTGTCGAGATCTCTAACAGATGCGGAGAAAAATTATTCGCAGATTGATAAGGAGGCTCTAGCCATTGTTTTTTGTTTACAAAAGCTCCACCAGTACTTGTATGGGAGGCGTTTTATTTTGCGCACGGATCATAAACCATTAGTCAGCATCTTTGGACCTAAACATGGCGTTCCTACTATGGCAGCTAGTCGTTTGCAACGGTGGGCTATTAAATTATCGGCGTACACCTACGACATAGAATATGTAAATACCAAACTGAATGGCGCGGACGGCTTGTCGCGTCTACCGTTGACGAGGAATACTAGTGAGGACTCTCGTGAAGTTCCGGAACAGACTTACTTGCACTTCGCTCAGGACGCATTGGCGTTAGAATATAATACTATTAAAAAATATACACAACGCGACCCGGCTTTGAGTCGTATATTAGGGTATTTAAGAGATCAGTGGCCGGATGTAAATGATATTAAAACCATGCAACCTTATTTTACTCGTAAAGAGGAGCTATATGAAGAACTGGGCTGTATTATGTGGGGCCATAGAGTCGTTATTCCGGACGCTTGTCGTAGTAAGGTTTTACTCGAGTTGCACGACTGTCATATGGGTATTGTTAAAACGAAAGCTTTAGCTAGGAGTTACGTTTGGTGGCCAGGGATCGACGAGGCCATTGAAGGTCTGTGCCGCTCCTGCGCCGTGTGCGCCGCGGAGGCGGATGCGCCGCCGAGACAAGCACCGAGTCTGTGGCCTTGGCCTAACAAACCTTGGTCGCGGGTGCATCTGGACTACCTGGGGCCACTCTTCGGAAGGTTATATTTAGTAATGGTAGACGCAGGTTCAAAATGGTTAGAGGTTTTCGAGGTTCCCAGCACGGCAGCGCAACATGCTATCGCAAAGTTGAGCGAGACTTTTGCGCGGTGGGGAATACCGAAACAGATAGTCTCGGATAACGGGCCCCCGTACACTAGTGCGGAATTAGCTACCTTTTTGAAGAAGCAGGGGGTAGAGCATATTTTTGCCGCACCGTACCATCCGGCGTCGAATGGGGCCGCGGAGAATGGAGTACGTACGGTGAAGCGGGTTATTCGTAAAGCAGTACGACAAAAAATTAATGTTAACTTAGCGCTAAATACGTTTTTACTATATTATAGGAATACGGAGCACTGTACTACGGGAGTAAGTCCAGCAGCGCTTATGTTAGGTAGGCAGGTTCGCACGAAATTGGACGCTTTGAGGCCCGACTGTAAATCCAATGTTCGTATGGCACAAAAGCGACAGGAACGGAACAGTGGTGGCACGTTGGAGCCCGCTTATGTGCCCGGGCAACAAGTGTGGGTGCGTCAGTATCAGGGAGGGACGAAGTGGGTTCCGGGTGAGGTTACACAGCAGTTAGGTTCTAGGGATTACCAAGTATTAGACGAGCAGGGTAAGTCAGCACATAGGCACAGGGATCAATTGAAGCGGAGAACTAGGAATTCTTTGATATGCCCAAGTTCTTCCTGCAGTCAGGAGAGCGGCCCACCTTTAGTAGAAGAGGTTCGATCATCGATCGTTGCCGGTTCTGGGGTCGTTAGGTCAGGATTGACCACCACGATGGCTGACAGTACACCGGGTGCGCCATCTATTACGCAGCCCTCTACTAGCTCGGCTGCGGTCACACCTGAGCCATTAGCTTCGGGTGGGGCATCGAGCCCGCCGAGAGCCTTAATGTCCCCACCGCGACCTGTACGTCAATGTAGATTGAATAATCCGCCTTGTTATAAGTCATGACGATGTATTCCTTTATTTAACATACTTAGTTAGCTTTCAGTGTTTGTTACTTTGTTCTACGTCATGGTAGTTTCTTGTACCTTATGTTGTGGTCAGCTAAATAAGAGTGGAGGTGTAGTGTAGGTAAGCACCTATTTATGTTAACCTCTTTATTTGCTGGTATAGTGATCTGTCAGCTGACAGGCTTTGTCTTCGAATACAATCGTTATCATGACTGGAGCTAATTTCCTTTATCTCCCTACATTTCAAGATTAATACAAGATTAAGTAACAGTTCAGTATCTTCATAACTTAGCATCTTTAACCATTCCGTTAGAGACCTCTTACAATTATATTTCTTTTGTTGATAGATATTAATTTTAACATTTATCTCCACTTATAATAAATCTCTAAATTAAAAAAAGAATCAGCCAGTTTGAAACTAAGCTTTGCGCGGTTCGAATGTTCTCAGCATCCCATGAACGGAAAAATATGAAACATTTTATATAGGTACATTATTATTCTAGCTGCAACTTAGGATAGTTTTTATCCGACTGCGACAGTTAATTAATTTTCCGAAATATACGACTTCATTTAATTTTTCATTTATTTTTATTGAAATCAAACGCTGCTCCAACTGTCAGCTATAAGAATCGTCAAATTTTCGTCAAAATGGCGGAATTGCTTTGCCTTTCACTTATTAATAATTTAAATCCCGTCTACGATAGACCTTTACGAGAAAAATGCTTAAATATAAACCATAAAAAAATATTCGATTCTGATATGAGAACTTATATGCGCAAATGTAGTTTTATGTCGCAATTTCAATAAATGAAATCAACAAATTTGAACAATATAATTAACACGAATTTGTTTTTTTTGAATGACAATGGCACGCGCTCGGCGCATTCAACCAAAGTACCTGCGGCGCTACCACGAAAACCGATACTCAATGTTCATATTTTTGCATCCCTGTCACTCGAGTATGGTTAGTGCGATAGAGATAGAGATACCCGAATATTTTCGAATTCCGAAGTTCGTGGTTATAGCTCAGGAATCGAAAATATGGTAAATAATCATAATGTATTTTCTCGAAAAAGAATTTAAAATAAATATAGTCAAATGGACAAAAAAACAAAGCAAGAGGTTATATAGGTAATGATTAAGTTATTAGAGTCCAAAGTTTTAAGAGGGGGTATGTTCTGTCCCTTTTCCGCAAAACACACCTTCATATGAAACGATTGTTTTTTACTATGACGCACGAGTATATTGACGTCACAGTCCCTCATCGTTTTCTCACTCTTACAAGCGATATTAAAACGGATGTAGCTTCATAATTTTTTGAGATATTTGAATGGGAGTTTCATTATCTTCTATCTATTTATACATAATAAATGCCTATGTCCTGACTGACTTATTCACTCAATCACTCACTCACTCACTCATCAACGCACAGCCGAAACTACTAATCTTAGAGAGTTGATTTTTGCACAGTATGTTGCTTTTATAACGTGGGCTAGGGATAAAAAGGGATTTTAGAAAATTCTACCCCTAAGGGGGTAAAATGGGGGTGCAAAGTTTGTATGGGAGAACCTTTTTTTTTTGAGCTATAGACTTAAACTTTGTAGAAAAATTAGTTATTAGAATACAAATGAAACACTTTCAGCGTTTTGGAAAATTCCACCCCTACGGGGGTAAAATAGGGGTGCAAGGTTTGTATGGGGGAAACATTTTTTTTTAAATAGAGACTTAAAACTTTGTAGAAAGATCAGTCATTACAATACAAATAAAGAACTTTCAGGGTTTTAGAAAATTCTACCCCTAAAGGGGTAAAATAGAGTGCAAAGTTTGTATGGGAAAAACTACTTTTTTTTAAATAGAGACTTAAAACTTTGTAGAGAAATTATTCATTAGAATACAAATAAAGTACCTAGATTCAGTGTTTTAAAAAAATCTACCCCTAAGGGGGTAAAATTGGGGTGCAAATTTTGTATGGGGGAAACAATTTTTTTTTTAAATAGAGACTTAAAACTTTGTAGAAAGATTAGTCATCAGAATACAAATTAAGTACTTTCAGCGTTTTAGAAAATTCTACCCCTAAAAATAGGGGGCTAAAATAGGGGTGCAAAGTTTGTATGTGGGAAACTATTTTTTTTAGCTAGAGTCCTAAAACTTTGTAGAAAGATTATTTAAATACAAAGAAAGTACTTTCAGCGTTTTGGAAAATTTCACCCCTAAGGGGGTTAAATAGGGTGCAAAGTTTGTATGGGAAAAACATTTTTTTTTTTAATAGAGACTTAAAATTTTGACGAAAAATTACTTATTAGAACATGAAAAATACTACATTCGGCGTTTTACAAAAATCATTCCCTAAGGGGGTTAAAAAAGGGTGCAAGGTTTGTATGGGGAACACTTTTTCTGAGCTAGACACTTAAAACTTTGTAGAAAGATTACTTATAAAAATACAAAAAAAAGACTTTCAGCGTTTTGAAAAAATCTATCCCTAAGGGGGATAAAAAGGGGTGCAAAGTTTTTATCAGGGAAAGTTTATGTTTTTGAGTTAGAGACTTGAAACTTTGTAGAAAGATTACTTATTAAAATACAAAAAAAGAACACAAATCGTTTTAGAAAATTCCACCCCTAATAGGGTTAAAAAAGAAGAGCAAGCTTTGCATGGGCAACACTTTTTTTTGAGTTAGACTTAAAACTTTGCAAAAAGATTACTTATTAGAATACTAAAAAAGAACTTTCAGCGTTTTAGAAAACTCCATCCCTAAGGGGATCCTTAAGATCCTTAAGAAGGGTAGCCAGTGTTGTGTGGGAAAAACTTTTTTTTTTACTAGACTTAAAACTATTCAAAATGTTACTTATTAAAATTAATAATAAAGTACTTTCAGAGTTTTAGAAAATTCCACCCCTAAGGGGGTTAAGAAAGCTTTGTATGGGCAACACTTTTTTTGAGCTAGAGACTTAAAAGTTTACGAAAAAAGTTCTTTCAGCGATTAGAAAAATTCAACCTCTAAGGGGGTTTAAAAGGGGGTTCAAATTTTAAATGGCGAGCAATAAAATTTTAAAGTGTGAGTAAGAGATTTTTAACTTCGGTCTTATTCTGTACGTTAAAAGACTACAAAACTGATTTCAGAGTTTTTCCAAATTCATCCCCTAAGAGTGTTAAAATTGGTTCAAAGTTTGAGTATTTCAAGGCATTTTTAAAGTATGAGATTTTTAACTTTGGTTTTAGACTGTTTGTTCACAAACTAGAAAATGAACATCAACTTTTTTTTTAATTATCCCCTAAAAGAGGGTTCAAATTTTGTATTGAGAGAAATCATTTTCTAAGACGATAAAAAGTTCTACGCGGACGAAGTCGCGGGCAACAGCTAGTTTTATTATAAAGGTATGCTGCACGTGTCTTATACTGCTTTTTAGCAAACAAAGATCTATATGTTGTAAGTGGGGCAACGGTGTTTTTACGTCTTCTAGTTAGAAGCGTTGGATTAAATTTTAGTGTTTTATGTAACTTTAATGTTGTATGGAGGATATACAGTTTTCGCATTGATAATTGGTCACTAATCTTATACAGTTCATTTGTGGGAAATCTGTATGGCCTCAAGTACATTACCTTTAACAGACACCGTTGCCCTCCTTCAACCTCCAAGAATTTGGATTTAGTTGCTCCACCCCAGACGGTGATACAGTAGGTCATGATGGATTCCGCTAACGATACATATAGTTGGTTAAGAAGTGTCTTGTTTGCAATATGTCGAAGAATTTTAAAGATCCATACCAATTTTCGAATTCTACCATTTACAAATTCAATATGCTGATGCCAAGATAGGCGCTGGTCTAAGATGACACCAAGGTATTTAGTGGAACTAGCCCTCTCAATGTCCTTACAGTTACATAGAAGGCGATCAGTAAGTGAACAAGTGTGTATTTTGAGGTTTAGGTTAGTCTGTGGTTGAGTGCTATTGTACTTGGTAAAACAAATGTAGTTCGTTTTTTTAACGTTTAAAGTGAGGAGGTTGGATTTTAGCCACGAGGATACCCTACCAAGACCCACATTTGCATTCACGAACACCGACTCCCAGGAATCACCCTCAAAGACGATAGTTAATAGCCTTCATCTAATCTACGCTTTAACTTTTCTTATTTTTTTCGTTTTCTTTTCTTTTCTCATACTCGTAACGGCCATTACCCATATAGAATATATGGGTAATTGTCGTTACGAAAATGAGAAAAATTAAAACGTAGATTAGATTAAGTCCTTTAACTATGTACAATTTTTTTTGCAATCCACCCATATACGGATCAATTTATACTTTCCAAATAGTTGCGTAAGGTTCGGAACTATTCGGAAGACTTCGGTAATTGTCGGAAGCGCGCGGCGCTCGGTGAAAGACAATATTGCCTTAGCAAGCCCTATCCATCCAAGCTCTCGAATCCTCCGTACATATTTAAATGTTCTACGAGATAAAAGGATGGTTTCGCTTCTATTAAAAGTAGTAGGCCTTCTGGTTCCTATAGTAATAATTTTATGAATACTAACCATTGAGGATTGGAGTAAACAAAATTAATGAATATTATTACCGTGTTGGTTTATCGATAATTTTGCAATTTTATAAAGGTTCAGTTTCTGGATTAAATACAATTAGTGAAATAAAATGGATTTTATCATTTTATTGGAAATGAATACCTATTTACGTACTTCATTCACAATTGTCCGCGGGATGCGGTGTAATTATGTAAGGTTAATCTAGGTACATAATTTGGGTTTCAGTAGGTGCGAGTTGCTGATTATGGTATTCATTATTAGGGGATGAAATGAAAATATATTTTTTTCGGAACAGTAACTACATCCTACTAACTTTAGGCCTGGGTCCACCTGTCACCGTATCCCAAGTAATATGTAGGAAGTTTTTGTGGAAGCAGTGGGAAAATTTAACATGCCTTGAAAACCAATATAGGAACCAAATTTATAAAATTATGCCCGACGACAATTGTAAATGGACAACAATACAACTATATAAAGTACTTTTTCACCTCAGCAGCTCGAACAAGCATATTTTGCTGCGTGAAAACAGTGAGCAAAATGCGATTTTGCTTACTCCGTGAGTCAAAGTAGCTTTTTAATTTTGATATCGAGCACTGACATTTCATATATAGTGTAGGGTATATTACAAATTCAGAATATTTCAACTTTATGAGCACTGTCCCTTTCATTTTCATAACGAAAAAAGAATACGACAGAAATAGGTCGACTCATAGATCGATATTCCAATTTAAAAGTAGACCCCCAAAACAGCGCAAAGCAAGTTACACGTTCGAAAACACACTTAACATACTTATAAGTTTAAAATACCCAAAAACAACGTACAAAGGAATGTTATAAATACCTATTAAGAGAAAAAATTATGGAACATCTCAAATAAAGTCACTTTTGCTTAAATAGGTAAAAACATGAATTTTCATATGCCGAACAATCAATGTTTCTATTTTGAAAAATCTCCATTTTTAAGAATGTATACTACAGATGCAGTTTCCGAACGCACACCCGGCGCCCCGCCCCTTTATAAAAATGGCGGGCTGTTCATTTGTTTACATTTTATTCGGTATATTATTCTTCATGCTTGCGCTATTGATATATTAGTTTTAAATATGAAAACGACTAGGATAATTTAATTATCTATCTAACTAAGAAATATATTGTGAATTCATTGAAGAAGACAGTATTTAACAACAATACGCTTAGTTTTTGGAGCGCACGCGCGCGACGCGCGTAAGCGTAACAGATATTAGATTGTATATATCAAAAAATTGCTCGAAAACATGAGTGAAATGTGGGAACATGAGTGACAGTATTTTAACAACGGCGCTGAGGAGTTAAAAGAAGCAGGAAAGAACCCCGAATCAAGTTTTCTTCCTGAATATCCACGATGGTACGTAAAAGCCTATCGATGTATTTTTTAACGTGACTGTGTTCTCACTGCTGAGGTGAAAAGTTGTATGTGTTACTCGAGAGCAAAGTATTTGCGTCTCGTGCTTTTGAGTCCCTCGCTGCGCTCAAGATTCTTAGATTTTTGGAATCTTTCGCTTCCTCGGGACTCAAAATCAGCACTCGCAGCAAAAAATAACTTTGCTCTCTTGTTGCACAAATAACTATTGTTACCGCTTCCTTCTTACTCATATTAGTTTCTACCTGCCATGCCCAAATCAGATGTGTGCTTCTTTTTAGGGTTCCGTAGCCAAATGGCAAAAAACGGAACCCTTATAGATTCGTCATGTCTGTCTGTCTGTCTGTCCGTCCGTATGTCACAGCCACTTTTTTCCGAAACTATAAGAGCAATACTGTTGAAACTTGGTAAGTAGATGTATTCTGTAAACCGCATTAAGATTTTTACACAAAAATAGAAAAAAAACAATAAATTTTGGGGTTCCCCATACTTAGAACTGAAACTCAAAATCTTTTTTTTCATCAAACCCATACGTGTATCCATCTATGGATGGATTGGATAGGTCTTCAAAAATGATATTGCAGTTTGTAACATAATTTTTTCTAAACTGAATAGTTTGCGCGAGAGACACTTCCAAAGTGGTAAAATGTGTGTCCCCCCCCTGTAACTTCTAGAATAAGAGAATGATAAAACTGAAAAAAATATATGATGTATATTATACCATGCAAACTTCCAACGAAAATTGGTTTGAACGAGATCTAGTAAGTAGTATTTTTTAATACGTCATATATCGTAAAAAGCAATTAATTTAACGGAACCCTTCATGTGCGAGCCCGACTCGCACTTGGCTGCTTTTTTTTAGTTTAAGGTATTGCTTTTTAATTTTAAGCCAATTGTCTAAGTAAGTGAGAACTGCAGCTAAGGAGTTAGATGTATGTTGTGTAAATATTGACGTGGTAACGTCTTATAAATCGATGAACATGGCAGCACGCACGAAAAAGTATGACTCATTGTCCCGTTCCGCCTGAGACGAGCGTTCGGCTTTATGACGTTATCAAACCGACTTTTATAGACAACTATTTTTTTCTGTAATTTTTTTTTGTTAATTTCGGTCTCTGTTTGTTTTCCAAATAAATAAATCAAATCAAACTAGACTTTATTATAATTAGGCCTTGTTAGGTCAATGGGCAACTTTTTAAGCTGCCAGAAGGCCTCTAACTCGGTTAAACGATTGTTCTCATTAACAATAAACGGGATCAATGGCTTAACGTGTCTTCCAAAGAACAGTTAGTAACCACTCAAAGCGGTCACCTACTCGAGAAAGGGTCTATGCAGTTCTCGATCGATCTGTTAAGATTGTACGGTCGCCGCAGCTGCCACCTGCGCTGCGCTGGGCTGGCTGTGAGACTTGGGTGGATTGCAAAAAATTAGTACATAATTAAGGACCTTAATCTAATCTATGCTTTAACTTTTTTCCATTGTGTAACGAAAGTTACCCATATAAAATGTATGGGTAATTGCCGTTACATAATGGAAAAAAGTTAAAGCGTAGATTAGATTAAGGCTCTTAACTATGTACAATTTTTTTGCAATTCACCCACTTACTCTCTCATTCACACACGTGAACTTGTTAAGGACCTTACACGGTGTTAATCGCTCCCTTTAGGAACACATTGTCTTCCAATATTTCAACTTCTACCATTCTTATAACGTCAAAAAATATAATACTTAACAATAACAAGCTCAGATCTAATAACAATAAATACCGTTCGTTTTTAGGGTTCCGTACCAATAAGTTAAAAAAGGAACCCTTATGGTGCGACTCTGTGCGTCTGTCACAACGTTAAATATCTGAGGAACTACTTGAGCTATTAATTTGACATTTGGAACAACTGTTAAGAAGGTTAAGACAGGTGTATGGAAAAAAAAATACACATCTTTATTTTCTGTGTAAATGACGGGGGGTTAAAAAATAAAAGTCTAGTTAAAAGATAAAATGGGGTATCATATGAAAGGACTTGAGTTGCACTTTCCAAAACCCTTTTTTTTTCTACCGTGGTTAAATTTTGATTTATTAAGAAAAATGTTGGAAACAATATTATTCCTCCCCTTGTCTCCAAAGTTTACCAACAGAAAATTCTGAAATTTTCACATATGATTAAGAGTAGCATTAATAATACAGGAATTAAAATGATACTCCTATCTAGCGTATTTTTTTATTTATCAAAAATCGTTTCTTACCTTATTTTGTAATTTAATTATTTTTGTACGTAATTGTATGTCTTCAAATTAATAAAAATTGAAATCGGTAGGTACGCGTGATAAAAAAACATCGCTGAGAAACAAACATACCTACTAGGTTGCAACTTATTAGTGCCAAAATGCGGATAGCGCTGTATAACGGTAACTTCTACTAGCTGCTGGGAGCTGTTAAGGTGAAGCAGCTTCAGAAAAGTACCAAAATGGGCTTGGAAATTCCTACTTCATTACGCGAAAACTACATAAAATGTAACGGTTTCTTATTTAAATGCTATTTGAAGATATTTGCTACAATTATATAATGCCCAACACACGATTTGATTAATTTGCCTCGATGGATTAGGCTCGCAAAGTTAGCTCTGATTGCGCGTTTTTCGGTAGGTCGAGTTGACTAAAAACCAGAACCATTTTTTTGCTAGTCAATGTTCAGTATTTATTTTTGTATCCTTTTATTCCTTATTATATATTTGACAACGTAGTAGGCTCATTTTATTTTTAATTAACGTAAATTAGTAACATTAAGCACATAAATATAAAATCTCGCTCAAAACGGATGCGCGTAAGTCATTCGTTTGAATTTTAGTAGGCAGATGGCCAAGCGGCCTCGGGCTGGACGGACGTCTGTCGCGATTTTTTGCATTTTGACAACTGTAAAATTCGCTAGTTTAATACCAGCTGTTAGAAAATAAAACGTTTTCAGGGAGAATTAATAGGGTGTCATGTGGGTGGATAAACGTTTAAAATAGATTTTCGGTCATTTTTACAATTTGTTCTAATTTAAAACACAAAAGTTCGTTCACAAACCCTACCATTACAACCCGATTTTTCATATTTCTCATCTTAAGAGCCCGTTATTAATGAAAGAAGTTCGAATACGTTTCTTTAGTATGTGGAATATTTTTTTATCACACAGGTCACATTTTCTAGTCCAGTGTATGTCGTAACATCTCGCTGCCCCAATTTTATAGGGTCCTATGTTACATTGTCGGGGTACTTCAATTTAGACCTAGTATCACTCTGACAAACTTCAAATTTCAAGTTGATAAAAGTGCAACATAGAACCCTTTAATATTGGGGCAGCGATCTGTCATATAGAAAGATTTGACATTTGGCATTTACGCTTTCTTAGGACTTAGATATTATATCGTTTTCAATAAAATAATAATATATTAAATACAATGAAAATCGTATAGTGTACAAACTATAACGATTATGATAGTATATTGTGATCCGCTGTAATAATGACGCCATCCAGTTAAATCCCCTGCAGTTCCAACCAATTGAATGTGGAAAGAGATTGTCAGAATATTTATACCTACTCGGAATCTGCAAGCATGATGTAATTTGTGTTTATTGTGGTCAAATCAAGACGGATTATTGTCACCCAATTGGATACAGTTCTTCAAGATACCTCCTAACTACACTTCAACTCCAAGTTTTTAACACATTCACTGCCCAGAATCTCTACGCACTACGCTCCTTGCCGATGGCTACGGCGTATATAGGCGCCCGCTAAGCGGGTTCATGGCAGACCAGGCACCGTAGCATGGATGGCGTTATCATATATCATTCTTATCACTTATCGCGTGATAAGGCCATCCATGCTACGGGTCTTGAGTGAGAGTTTGAAAGTCAAGTGAAGAAGAAGTATTAAATAATTGTAACAATTAATATGCCTAAACAGTAAAGTATTACATTGCATATATAGACTTGCATATTTTTGTTGCCTAACATATTTTTTACCTACAAATAATGAAGTAGGATGATTTCATTGTATGATGTAATTTACATTGAATGATATACTTTTTATTCTTGTGGTATAAAACATTCCTACTAATGAAGAATTTGTTTCATTTTCTTTACCTACTCTGAGGCTAAGGAATTCACTAGAACAGACATATTTAGATTAAGTATGCTGTAGTAAACAACGTATGCTCGCTTTAAAGCTTTATGGGAAGGATATAATGATGTGACGGATCTTGCCAATGAGAATACAATTAGGTAGCTAAAATCGACTTCCGAGCTATGTTTACAATTTGGCACCTTATTCCTTTGTGATAAGGCGAAAAAGTAAAATATTCTATATATCATCATCATTATCATATCAGCCGAAAGACGTCCACTGCTGGACATATGCCTCCCCAAAAGAGTGCCAAAATGACCGGTCCTGCACCACCCATTCTATATATAGTAGTATAGAATATATATTTTTTTCGCCTTACCAGCTAAGTCTCATATCTGGGAAATTCTTTTTCTCTATTTTCACCCAAGCAGAGCTCAGGTTTATATGTATGTATGTGATACATACATAATATATAGTATAAAATGGCATATCATTTGTAATCCTATGCGTACAAAAGAAATATGAGTAAATAAAATACATTACTTACAAGCAGGAATCGCAATCGAGGGGCCATCCAGGAAGCACGGCAGTCAGTACAATTACCAAAGAATTATTATTAGTACCATTTTTTATACCATGTATTTTGCAAACAAACACACAGTATGCGAGATATCGAAGCCTATGGACGCTAGCTACTAAAGAGGATTCACCACCGTGCATTGACAACTCTTTATTGATTTGAAGATTTGGAGAATGCTTAGGGTTCATTTGAATTAACTCACAGATATTCACGAGTTTACGATATAATATTGCTTACCTATATTATTCTTTGTAGATATAGGTCAGTAGAAATCGACACAAAATAGGCTTAAATCGCAAGGCATGGTTTTTCGGTATATTGAACCGATATATAGTTAGGATAGTGTGAACACGAAATTTTGGTTTAAAAGTCATAAACTATGCTACTTTTATCATCAAGATGTAGTACACTTTAAAAGATAGATAAATTTAAAACAATTTAAGTTAAGCCACAGGTCTATAAACTCAAGCGATGGCCCTTCAAATATAGTATATTTTCCCGAAGATTGTCAATTTTAAGTCATGGGGACCATCAAAATATCAAGTCCGGATCAAAATATTGGCAAAATCCCTCGTCCAATGAGAAAAATTGTTGGATATAAAGTTTTGTTGATATGTAATTTTCTTTCATACAAACCCTCTATACATTCTGTAAAACTACACGCACAATCTTGACAATACGAAAAAAGGTAAAAATGGCTTTTTTGAAGAATTGAGTGCAAAAGGCCTTCAAGAGACCTATAGTTTGTGTGGAAGTAGCCAAGTATCAATGGAAAAAGCAATAAATAATCATCATCATATCAGCCGAAAGACGTCAACTGCTGTACACAGGCCTCCCTCAAAGATTGCCACAATGACCGGTTCTGCGCCACCCGCATCCAGCAGACTCCCGCGACCTTCACCAGGTCATCAGTCCGGTCCCCACTCGAGAACCTTTCTGCCCCAACGGCCATCGGTTCGACGTGATTTAGGTTGAAATGTAATTGAGTTTAACTTTATTACTAATATTTTTTCTCATAGCGCGAGGGATTTATGATTATGTTTTTGTCCAGACAGGGCAATTTAAAATCGACGAAGTTCGGAAAAAATATATAATTTTCGAAGGGCAATAGCTTCGTCCCCTTAGAGCTTACAGATTTGCAGTTTAATTCAAATACAATTTTTGGAATAGGGAACTTGCATCTTTTTATTTTATTGCGAAAATCAAATGTATAATTTAGCATTAAAACAACTGTAGCACTAAAATTTTCGTATGATTTATTTTTCTGATTTTATATGCATTTGAAATCTGCACGCGCCGGCACCCCCCGAAAACGCTCTATATTAAACTGGCTTATGCTATGACGTCACAACATATATTCTCGGCGCGTTTACTATGGAGTAAGTCATTAATTTGCAATTATATCCACAACATTTGCGTTTAAGTCTATACTTGTCATACAAAATATCATTTTCTGTGCCAATTCAATATTCTGTGTAACTGTTATGTTATTTTATCGAAACAATAATAATTTTTTTTCGTCATTTTAACGTGAGATAAAACTAATACAATAGTTTTTTTTTCTTCTGTATGATATTTCTACGTATATAAATAAATAAATAATAAATAAATAAATATTACGGGACAATCTTACACAAATCAACCTAGGCCCACGGTAAGCTCAGTAAGGCTTGTGTTGTGGGTACTAGGCGATGATATATATAATAGATACATACATATAGATACTCATATGCATAACATACATAAATCAGGAACAAATATTCGTGATAAATACACAAATAAATGCCCTGACCGGGATTCGAACCCGGGACCTCCAGCTTCGTAGGCAGAGTCACTACCCACTGGGCTACGGAAGCCGTTATATCCGCATCAATTGAGTGCAATTTATTCGAAATTGAAGTCCCATGCAAGTTCCCCATTTTAATCAACTTTAAGATTCAGGCGTAAAAGGCGTGTCGCGCAACTAGCACAAGCTTTTCGAAGTCGCAAATTTGTGTCTACACTACCCTAACTGATCCATAAAACAAAACCAAATAAGTTACTGACAAAATTAACCTACATACAAACAGGTGAAGTTAATATAAAGCTTGTAAAAACCAGAACTACATCGTGCTTTGCGATTTTAATGTCGAATTCTATAGTTCTAACAACGCATCGCTTTGAACCAGGTTCATTGGATGTGGTACTGGAGAGCACCGAAGAGTTTTTATGATCTTCATGAATATACAAATGACTTCCACATAGCACTAACAAATTACTATAATTATGTTATTAGTGTCTACCCTTTGATGTAGGTATCACCATCACCTGCGACTACATTATTTACTTTCGGTTTGCTGACGACACTACTTACCGTACATCACAATCATAGAGGCACCAGGGGGTGTCAGTGACAGTGATTAAAGAGTACTAAATACGTATTAATATATGTAGGTACGAGTTTATTAGGTCTATTTAGTATAATTATATTCTGGCCTGATATTGGTTTACGGGTATACCTAATACATTGGTGTTACACTTTCATAATAACACTTACAGCAGCAGCAGAAACCGAATGTATAATTATGTTTTAGGACGGTATTTTATACTTAGTATTATTTGTAGTACCTACTTTTTTGCATTCTCACACTATAAAACTAAGGAGCAAAATAAGGATTACCTAATATAGATACCTACCCAGTAACGTACAAATAGGTACGTACCAACAAGGCTCGATCATTCTGACTGACGTGATCGCTTAATGGCCCCTCTATTGGGATGAGTTGAGACTTGAGAATTAAATTGAATTATCAAATTTAATTATCCATCCAGGCTCAAGCCCCCCAAAAAGCCAGCTCGATCTGAGTCCTTACCATAATGTAACCCCTTTTGTCAAGCAATGTTCATAAATTTTCGCTTGCTTATTTTCATGAAATTTTGCACCTTAGCGAAGACCGAATAGAGTTGCTATGACATTGCCAATCTAAAGACTAATCTATTGACTTATCAATAGTACATATTTCATATACCAAAATGTACCTAAGAAACATACGCAGAATCATCGCAGAATAAGAAAATGTCAACAAGTCTGACATTATTCTATAAGATGTTTTGACAATTTCACTTTCTGTATGGAGGTTGGTGACTGATTTAAATGTATAATATCACGAAAGCAAAAAAATACCGAGGTCAGTGACCTGTCACAGTAAAGTGAGATAGTGTGCGTGAAATGTAGCGGTGTGTGTTTCTGGGGAGAATTACGATAATGTTGCGCCGCCTAGTAGGTTTTTAGTGTCGCGTATGTAGCTTCACCCGAGATGCTTCACCTTAAGATTGTTAAAGAATAAATGGGGTCGTGACGTGACGGGTATGGTGCAATTGGTGTATGAACGTTTGTACGGAACCCTCGGTGCGCGAGTCAGACTCGCACTTGACCGGTTTTTTTACGTTTATGTCGTTTGAGAAGCACGGCAGCAATATCGTCAGACCATTAGGTTATTTATGTTTGTACCCGTGCTGGGTTAGTAGGTATCTCTAATTTAATGTTTCTTCTGGGAAAATCATGAGGATTACGTCGAAGCCAATCCCTTCTTATTTTACTGTTTGCCCTATACAACCAAACTCAGTAATAATAAAAAAAAAAAAAATATTTGCGGACAATCTTACACAAATCAACCTAGTCCCAAACTAAGCAAAGCTTGTACTATGGGTACTAGACGACGATATACATACTTATATCTCCACTTATAATAAATCTCTAAATTAAAAAAAGAATCAGCCAGTTTGAAACTAAGCTTTGCGCGGTTCGAATGTTCTCAGCATCCCATGAACGGAAAAATATGAAACATTTTATATAGGTACATTATTATTCTAGCTGCAACTTAGGATAGTTTTTATCCCACTGCGACAGTTAATTAATTTTCCGAAATATACGACTTCATTTAATTTTTCATTTATTTTTATTGAAATCAAACGCTGCTCCAACTGTCAGCTATAAGAACCGTCAAATTTTCGTCAAAATGGCGGAATTGTTTTGCCTTTCACTTATTAATAATTTAAATCCCGTCTACGATAGACCTTTACGAGACAAATGCTAAAATATAAACCATAAAAAAATATTCGATTCTGATATGAGAACTTATATGCGCAAATGTCGTTTTATGTCGTAATTTCAATAAATGAAATCAACAAATTTGAACAATATAATTAACACGAATTTGTTTTTTTTTTTAATGACAATGGCACGCGCTCGGCGCATTCAGCCAAACTACCTGCGGCGCTACCACGAAAACCGATACTCAATGTTCATATATTTGCATCCCTGTCACTCGAGTATGGTTAGTGCGATAGAGATAGAGATACCCGAATATTTTCGAATTCTGAAGTTCGTGGTTATAGCTCAGGAATCGAAAATATGGTAAATAATCATAATGTATTTTCTCGAAAAAGAATTTAAAATAAATATAGTCAAATGGAGAAAAAAACAAAGCAAGAGGTTATATAGGTAATGATTAAGTTATAAGAGTCCAAAGTTTTAAGAGGGGGTATGTTCTGCCCCTTTTCCGCAAAACGCACCTTCATATGAAACTATTGTTTTTTACTATGACGCTCGAGTATATTGACGTCACAGTCCCTCATCGTTTTCTCACTCTAACAAGCGACATTAAAACGGATGTAGCTTCATAATTTTTTGAGATATTTGAATGGGAGTTTCATTATCTTCTATCTATTTATACATAATAAATGCCTATGTCCTGACTGACTTATTCACTCAATCACTCACTCACTCACTCATCAACGCGCAGCCGAAACTACTAATCTTAGAGAGTTGATTTTTGCACAGTATGTTGCTTTTATAACGTGGGCTAGGGATAAAAAGGGATTTTGGAAAATTCCACCCCTACGGGGGTAAAATAGGGGTGCAAGGTTTGTATGGGGGAAACATTTTTTTTTTAAATAGAGACTTAAAACTTTGTAGAAAGATCAGTCATTAGAATACAAATAAAGAACTTTCAGGGTTTTAGAAAATTCTACCCCTAAACGGGTAAAATAGAGTGCAAAGTTTGTATGGGAAAAACTACTTTTTTTAAAATAGAGACTTAAAACTTTGTAGAGAAATTATTCATTAGAATACAAATAAAGTACCTAGATTCAGTGTTTTAAAAAAATCTACCCCTAAGGGGGTAAAATAGGGGTGCAAATTTTGTATGGGGGAAACAATATTTTTTTTTAATAGAGACTTAAAACTTTGTAGAAAGATTAGTCATCAGAATACAAATTAAGTACTTTCAGCGTTTTAGAAAATTCTACCCCTAAAAATAGGGGGCTAAAATAGGGGTGCAAAGTTTGTATGTGGGAAACTATTTTTTTTAGCTAGAGTCCTAAAACTTTGTAGAAATATTATTTAAATACAAAGAAAGTACTTTCAGCGTTTTGGAAAATTTCACCCCTAAGGGGGTAAAATAGGGTGCAAAGTTTGTATGGGAAAAACATATTTTTTTTTAATAGAGACTTAAAATTTTGACGAAAAATTACTTATTAGAACATGAAAAATACTACATTCGGCGTTTTACAAAAATCATTCCCTAAGGGGGTTAAAAAAGGGTGCAAGGTTTGTATGGGGAACACTTTTTCTGAGCTAGACACTTGAAACTTTGTAGAAAGATTACTTATAAAAATACAAAAAAAAAACTTTCAGCGTTTTGAAAAAATCTATCCCTAAGGGGGATAAAAAGGGGTGCAAAGTTTTTATCAGGGAAAGTTTATGTTTTTGAGTTAGAGACTTAAAACTTTGTAGAAAGATTACTTATTAAAATACAAAAAAAAAACACAATTTGTTTTAGAAAATTCCACCCCTAATAGGGTTAAAAAGGAGAGCAAGCTTTGCATGGGCAACACTTTTTTTTGAGTTAGACTTAAAACTTTGCAAAAAGATTACTTATTAGAATACTAAAAAAGAACTTTCAGCGTTTTAGAAAACTCCATCCCTAAGGGGATCCTTAAGATCCTTAAGAAGGGTAGCCAGTGTTGTGTGGGAAAAACTTTTTTTTTTACTAGACTTAAAACTATTCAAAATGTTACTTATTAAAATTAATAATAAAGTACTTTCAGAGTTTTAGAAAATTCCACCCCTAAGGGGGTTAAGAAAGCTTTGTATGGGCAACACTTTTTTTGAGCTAGAGACTTAAAAGTTTACGAAAAAAGTTCTTTCAGCGATTAGAAAAATTCAACCTCTAAGGGGGTTTAAAAGGGGGTTCAAATTTTAAATGGCGAGCAATAAAATTTTAAAGTGTGAGTAAGAGATTTTTAACTTCGGTCTTATTCTGTACGTTAAAAAACTACAAAACTGATTTCAGAGTTTTTCCAAATTCATCCCCTAAGAGTGTTAAAATTGGTTCAAAGTTTGAGTATTTCAAGGCATTTTTAAAGTATGAGATTTTTAACTTTGGTTTTAGACTGTTTGTTCACAAACTAGAAAATGAACATCAACTTTTTTTTTAATTATCCCCTAAAAGAGGGTTCAAATTTTGTATTGAGAGAAATCATTTTCTAAGACGATAAAAAGTTCTACGCGGACGAAGTCGCGGGCAACAGCTAGTATTGAAATAAATACTTAAATAGATAGAAAACATCCATGACTCAGGAACAAATATTCGTGTTCATCACACAAATAAATGCCCTTACCGGGATTCGAACCCAGGACCTCTTGCTTAAATAACTTAATTCGACAGTAAACAGAAGTAAGGAGTAAGAGTTCGTTCTTAAGTAAACAGTATCTTAAATGTGTTAAACCGCGAGAGTTTAAAGTGTTATACTTAACTGATAGCAGATAGCTGTAATGATTTAGGCCGCTTTGTATATCCCGTCCGTCAAATCATGCGTGCTTAATTTGAAAGCAAGCACTGTTGCAATGGATGCATGCATGCATGAATTATGCGCGTAATCACTCGTGTGATCAATGACATGACCGCGGTGTTTAATATTATACGATACGAAGCCAGCCAGCCCTTTTCACGGCCAGGCTTCTTAGTCTTGATTTTTTTATAAGTTCACAATGTAGGGTCATTTCGCCGGTTAGCGACCACCTAATTTCATGTGCCGGTTAGCGACCACTTAGCTGAGTTGGTGAAGTGAATGCATATTTTCTCGTTTTTTTAGTAAATTCCTATTCCATACCTACAAACAAAAATACATACGGCTAACTGTTTCAACAGGCTCCGTAGAATTGATGTTATCTTCATTTGTAAAAACCATGTTCTTCAGGTGGTCGCTAACCGAAGGTGGTCGCGTAACCGGCGAAATGACCCTACTTATATTTATATCAGCCATATTATTTATTTCATATACATTATAAACAAATATTTACAACAAATATAAATATAAAAAAAACAGCGGCCAAGTGCGAGTCGGACTCGCACATGAAGGGTTACGTAAAATAATTGCGGTTTACGATTTATGACGTATTAAAAAAACTACTTATTAGATCTCGTTCAAACCAATTTTCGGTGGAAGTTTGCATGCAGGCAATGTACATCATATATTTTTTTTTGTTTTATCATATTCTTATTTTAGAAGTTACAGGGGGGGGGGGGGACACATTTTACCACTTTGGAAGTGTCTCTCGCGTAAACTGTTGTTTAAAAAAAAAATGATATAAGAAACCTGAATATCATTTTTGAAGACCTATTTATAGATATGAGTATGAGTTTGATGAAAAAAAATTTTTTGAGTTTCAGTTCTGTGTATGGGGACCCCTAAAACTTAATGTTTTTTTTCGATTTTCGTGTAAAAATCTTAATGCGGTTCACAGAATACATCTACATACCAAGTTTCAAGAGTATAGCTCTTATGGTTTCGGAAAAAAATGGCTGTGACATACGGACGGACAGACAGACAGACAGACAGACATGACGAATCTATAAGGGTTCCGTTTTTTTGCCATTTGGCTACGGAACCCTAAAAATGTGACGTGTAGAATAAAAATAAATATGCTTCTCTTTCACATAAATTAATTAAATACCCATAATTAGGTGTGTTCTAAAAGCTTTGTTTATATAAATAACAATTACTGTGGCAATCTACTATTTGCTCAGTGCGCTCTTAAATTAAAATTCGAAACCATTTTCCGGTTTTAATAGAGTACCTAATATCAACTTTACGAGTACAAAGCGTAGATTAGTTCATATGTAAATATAAATAGGTAGGACAAACTTCGCCGTACACGATGCTGCGTTTTGCGGGAAAGTTTGCAGTTTGCTAGGAATCATTTTTGAATAGGTACTTACCTACAATTACTGGTAATGAGCTAGCAAACTAACGTTCTAGGTGATCGTTATTGGAAGATTTGCATGTTATTTTTTTATTGCAACACGGTAGCAGGAGTACGTGTATATTCAAGGCTTCCAAGATTTTTAGTGTGAATAAATGCATAAATGTTTAAACAGTATGTTTGTCACTTTAAATTAGCCCTTGAAGAGTTTCCCCTATCGTCACAATAATTTTATGGTACAAAATTATTGTGTTTTCATCTATATTGTACATAGGTAATTCGCATAAGGGTGAGTGGCTGAAAAACTGTTTGCAAATGAAGGACAATTTACGTACCTACATATTTTTATACAAACAAGATCAACAGTTTGTAAAACGGCACTCGTAATTGTTACCGAATCTTTTGAAGTGGTTAAATTTATTACGTGACACAAGACAAGAGTGATCAAAAAATTTATACAATGTGCACAAATCCCACTATTATGTTTAGTTTTTGTGGTTACGCCGTCAAAGCAAAATCACTTTTGGCCTCCTTTCCTTAAAAAGTTGCTGAGACTGTTTATTACATACGTCAAAAAAGAAAAATAAGACTTCTGTCAATCAATAATTTTCCTTCGTCCGGTCTCCGCATAATATTTTTCACCGCAATATGTTTAAATGATTATTTGTGGACACATTCGTGTTTTGTGCTTCGCCTGACGTATACGCTTATGCACGGGTTCCTCCGCGCTGAGGACTTCAGTGTTTGAGTCTTTGGCCAAGTACGTCTGTCTACACGGATCCCTACACGACGAGATATTTGATTCTGACCGCCCGCTTCAAGAGCTAAAGTGCACACCCAAAGAAACATCAAGGTAAGCAGTTTCAGCTCTTTTTCAAAATTAAAATACCTATTTGGATTTTTTTCTTTAAATTAATTCTACGGCGTAACCTTGTCAGCCACCTCCGCACCGCTCATCCGCATAGTGCAAAGTGCCTATTTACACGGCATAATCAATTTGTTTGTTTACACATGCTAGAAGTTCTTAATTTACTTATCCATTATTGTCTTAAATACAATCATCAGGCACCTATGTTGCGTTTTAAGGACAGTGCTAAACGGGTCATGGTGTCCTTTAGGATCGACCCCACAACTTGGGAAGAACATTCCTAAGATCGAGACCATTGGAAGGAGACCCTACGTAATGGAGTGGTGGAACACGATAAAGCTTGGTTCAATCTCTTATCCTATAGACGCGAATTAAGACACCAACGCGCTGCTTTTCGTCTTACATTCAGGCAGGACATTTACTTGCAAATTATGTGGTTGTGTCTGTCGCTCCCGTATCGGCCTTCCAGGCCACGTAAGTAAGTGCCGACCTCTAATATGGTAGCTGTTTAAATCATCTTTTCATATATGTATAAGGCCAATCATGATGATGACACATGCTAGAAGTTTTTAATTTACTTATCCATTATTGCGTTAAATACATACAATCATCAGGTAGAATTTACGTAAAAGCTGAAGAAGCCTCGTTACATAGGTACAGCAAATGCAGATTTTAATTAAAGTTCAGAATAACATTGGAAATAATACAACAAAGAAATGAAAACTCTACTGTTATAACGTTTTGTAGGTATATATCACAATTTATATATTTTCAACAAAACTAAATTATGTGCCATTAAAACTTTTCATGACGTAATATGTAAAAGATCGGATGTTGAGATGTTAGGATATTGTCGCGCGATTGGATAGTCGCGGATAAACGGCTGCATGGATTTAAATTAACTTTGGTATACTTACAGTTTTTAGGCAGGATTAAAACTGGGGGAAGTTGATACGGTAAAAAGTTGCAGGCAAAAGTTATTTCCATTATAAATAAATTATAAAAAATTGCTTTAAAAAACCGGCCAAGTGCGAGTCGGACTCGCGCACGAAGGGTTCTGTATGATTATCTATAAAAATATTTATTTTATTCTGTTTTTTTTGTATTTTTTGTTATAGCGGCAAATGAAATACATCACCTGTGAAAATTTCAACTGTCTAACTATCACGGTTCATGAGATACAGCCTGGTGACAGACGGACAGCGAAGTCTTAGTAGTAGGGTCCTGCTTTTACTCTTTAAGTACGGAACCCTAAAAAATGAAGTAAGCATCAAGGCGCCTTCCGTACACGCGTCGTACCCTTCTGACGCCTTTGCCATCAGAGACGCAAACTTATGTGGAATGTACTGTGCTAGGATTTCTAATAGTGATTTCGTTACCTTGGCAATTTAATAAATATTTAAAAATAAAATGGGCATGTAGTATGATGTCATATTGCAGGTTACAAAGGGATTAACTAACTATCAGGCCACGTCCGTTTCACTTTTCTTCTCTACTATTTTGCAAATAATACCTCTACCTCACTATGCGTATATTACCACTTTAAAATACGACAATTTATCTGTTAACTCACATCCAATAATTTGTTCACACGTCTCTTTTCGAGTTTTGCAGGATTTTAATGTTTACTGTTTTTTAGGAGGCCACCATCAGTTGCAAATCGAACGGTGTTTTTGATCTTTCAAAACTTCGTCTGTAAAGCAGTCCCGATAACACTTTGCAAGGTATCATTAGGCTACTAGACGCTTTTAATTACAGTGCCATCTATCTACTTCGTGTGGTAGTTTTTGGGATACAGCGAAGTAACCATATTAACCGGATGACCATATTATTCTCAGGTATACCTTAGTCATCATCCTCCTAGCGTCTATCTATCCTAAGGAGCCTGGGGTCCGCTTTGACACCTAAACCCATGATTTGGCATACTTAGGTTCTAGTTTTTACGAAAGCAACTGCCGCCTGACCTTCCAACCCAGAGGGAAAACTACACCCTATTGGGATTAGACCGGTTTCCTCACGATGTTTTCCTTCATCGAAAAGCTAACGGTTAATAATATTCCTACATAGTGCGTGCCGGGATTCGAACCTACGACCGCCGCTTGACAGCCGCATGCCTGAACCACTAGGCTACCGTAGCTACATATATTAGTATGGATAATATGGATTTAAAATTCGATATTAGCATTTTGATTTATAAAATGCATAGAAAATTCAGAATTAATTTGGGTTGGCCCTCAAGTTTAGGTTTGTTTAATACAACTAGTGAGCTTAAAGTATTTTTCTACAATGTTTTTGTAATGCTCTCGTTATGTAATTAAAATTATTAAGGGTTGGCTTGGCTAGGGGAGGCAGTCGAAACAAAAAAGGCCACAAAAAACCCAGGGTTTGGCTCTCCCATTTTATGGCATTCCGCTTCGAGATCTTTAGGCAATGAGGTCCAAGCGCTTCAGAGGCTCTAGTATAAGTTTTATCGACACAATGCGTTTTCGAACGCGTTTGCGTTTAGTTTCAATTTGTATGGCGACGCCAACAGCGCCTCTGGTGGTAACTATTAGGAACTACGGATTGCCATACAAATTGAAACTAAACGCAGACGCGTTTGAAAACGTATATGTATCGATAAAACTTATACTAGAGCTACAGAACTTTCCAAAAGGCTCATCGACAACACAGATGATCTGTGGTCCGTTTCACGAAGATATAACTTATAATTTTACAAGTCTAAACAGACAACACAGGTCAAATGTCAGTTACAGTCGTTATTGGTCAAGAGATGTTAGGCAACAGTGCTTTAGTAATTGGTAGCTTGTTGAAATGAGATAATGCTGCCAGCGTATTGAGTACGATGTCACGGCGGCCCATTTTAGATAAAATTTAGTTTTTATTATTTTTTTTTAAATTTTAAATTGATTTATACACATTTTGTTTAAGGTACACTTTTTTGTGCATTATCTCAAATTAAGTTTTTAAAATTTTAATAATCAGTCGTTTATTTATATGGATTATGGACTAAGTATTCAACCTCCTAAATGGCATTGTTTCATAGGTTCATATATCAAGTTGAGATTCTTAGATTAAACATATATGTATGTATGTATATTGTCATTGATAATAATATTTTAAGTTTACATCTGCGCAACTCTAGGGCGGAACGTGACCATTATGGCTTTAAGTACAACGTCTATTAAAAGTTTCTTAACGAATTACAACTTTGAAGACTAGAAATATAAATGGTATGCGAAAACTTATATTTAAACGCCGTTCTTGAGTGATTCATCATGAGCATTGTGTTCGCAGTAACCGTAATTGGGTGGTCAATTGCTTAATGTTTTGTACGTATGTTAACCGATCAATTTTTTTTTGTTTTAACCCCCGACTTAAAAACGTGTTGTAAGTTTAACGTGTCTGTGTGGCATTGTAGCTCCTAAACGAATGGACCGATTTTAATGAGGCCCCTTTTTTTTCCGAAAACTGACGTGATCGAGATGGTTTTCAGCTACGTTTCAACAACATCGGTTCATCCGGTTTTGAGATATTGAACTTCGAAATGAAAATGTCGGGGGTTTTCAACTATTCTAAGTGGTTAATTATTTGTTAAGGAAAATGACAGTCGATTTCTTCTATGTCGTTCGCAACCATCCCTTTGATTTAAAAATCAAAGCAATCCATCCAATTCCTCAATACATTTATGTAACATGCGTTTAACCCGGCGAGCATGACCCAGGGTATGTCATACCCTGACAGTATTAAAAACGTTTGCTATTTTTTAAATCTTCGTCTGGCAACACTAGCTCGCTCAGTAGCTGGAGGCAAGGGAGTGCGGGAAGGGATAGTGGCGTGATCGCAGTGCGACGTGAGGCGTCGGCCGAAATATTCGTGCACAAACCTGTTTCGGGTATGTCACACCCTGCGTCATTTTAGACGTATTTTTTTATGTATGATTTATTAATTATTATTCTTAGTGTTTTAAGGTTTCAATGTACAAGCTTGAGATTACTTTATTTATATTAGTTGTTTTTCTTTTATTTTCCATACAAGAAGGACAGAAAAACCAAATATTCCTGTAAAGGTTGCAGCAAGCCCATATGTATGGAGCATGATAATCTCGATGACAGTGATTAACCATATTTTCAATAAAAAAAAATATTGTTATTTATTGTTAGTTATTTGATTTATATTCCAAATACAGTTTTTTTTTCTTTAATTGTTCATTTTTGTAAACCTCGAAACTTTTGTTCCTATAATTACATAGTATAAGGTAAACACGAATAAATAAAAATAATTTCATAATTAAAACTTGTCTTTGATTTAAATTCATTAAACAATTCATTATTAAACAATATACGATGCACGAAATAAAATAAAATTAATAAAAACTATATTATGGTACATTTAATTTCGGGTACGTCATACCCTGCCTCATGCTTGATGTAACTTTTTTTCACGTCATGCTCGCCGGGTTAAAAATAGGTCTGAGGGCGATAAGCTATTTTTAACCCCCGACGCAAAAAGATGAGTGTTATCAATTTCATGTGTCTGTCTGTGTGTCTGTCTGTAGCATCGTAGCTCCGAAACGAAAGGACCGATTTAAATGAGGCTTTTTTGTCCGAACGCTGACGTGATCGCGAATGGTCCTTAGCTACGTCTTAACAAAATCGTTACAGCTAGTTTTGAGATGAAAACGAACGGTGAACATGAAATGAAAATATCGGGAGTTTGTAAATTTTTCAAATCAATGTTGAGTTTTTGCGAACAAGCATACTGCAGACTTTGCTCAATCAATACGTAGGTATTATTACCTACGTATTGATTGATGTTAAAAGGACATGTTACACTTTTTATCTCCATAAAAAATGCTGTAATTAAATATTCAAATAGCCAAACAGCACGGTACTATTCAGTTTTCGCTTTTGAAGGAAGAATCACAAGAGGGAAGAATAAATTATTTCGGACATAGCCGCTATCGTGTTACTGCGGATAGTCCACTTTCCTCATAACCTATTTTTGTGAAAAGTGAGTTTTCCTATCATTAATAATAATTACTATGCCACGAACAATATGATCAGAGTGGTTCGGCCTACTTACCTAGTTCAGGCTCTTATTCCATGTGATGGACACTGCAATATAAACCTATACACCGATTTTTTCAATGTATGTAAATATTTCAATTCATTTACCAAGATCTACATAAAGGAACATTTCCGCATTCAGGATAGAGAGAGGAATGCGTTATGCTATGACGAGAATAACTTTTGTGAAAAGGCAACTACTGCTCAGTTATTCTTCTTACGCGTAAGCTCTTGGCAGGGCTATCGTGGTCACTCGTGCCGCACGACTCTTCAACTAAAATATTTTTTGTAATATGAGACGGATCAAAGAAAGTGTCTAATTCGCCGTCCTAACCACAAAACGTAAGTCAGTAAACTGTTTATATTTTTCAAAAATAATTGACGCAGCTGACAAGTCTGCAACTTTTTTCTGGTGCTAAGGAAGGTTATTCCTATCACCAAAAAAATAATCAGGCATTTCTAAAATTTAATCCATTCCCCATTGATGACATTTGATGCGCCATATAATATTTTTATTTCAAGACTCCACTTGAATGTTAAAACATACAAAAAGTGCGTCGGTCGCAGGGTTTGAACCGGGGCTCATATACATAAAGTTCACCGTTGCGATACACATTACGTTACGTAATAGAGCAGAAGGCGTCTATAATGACCACTCCCTGCTACCGTTTAGTCTGAAATTAAATTACACCGCGACACCGATGAGCTGCTGTCGATGGGTTATTGATATTAGAATCTAGGAGCGTCGATATGCGTCAACGCGGGTGCGAACAAACAAGTACCTAACTAGCTCGCCTATAACCAATTACTTAGTATAATTTATATTCTATTTGACGATCATAATATAAATTCATATAGATTTGAAGACTAAGATATATTATGAAATAAAAAATCTAAATATATTAAATTCATTATAATATATGTACGTAAGTACTGCCATGATTTACTATTCTAGTCTCATATTGTAGCAAATTTTGTCTTCTTTAAAAACATCTTGAGAAGGTACTATCAAAAACAAGTCCTTTAAGGTTATCGCGGTATTTTAGATTTTTGACAAAGTTGCGTTCGGCACCTGACGTCTCAAACTTGGATTATTCATTGGGCCAACATCATAAACTTGGATTATTCAATGGGCCAACATCATAAACAAGTCTGCAAAAAATCTGAACTTACGGATTTGACGCTATCTCTGGATGTATAAAGTTACTGGAGTGTTAATAATTAAGTATCTATGCAGCGCCGAATTCGCCCTATGCATGTCAAAACACGGCATCGCATGGCAGAAATGAAAGTTTTGCTTGAGTTGTGTAACGTTAGCGGGGAGATTGCGCCGGCGGTATTAGGGTGTTGAACCTCCTTCATATTATTACCGACTTTAATTAGCAAGCCTTGGTTAGCTCGGCGCCGAGAAAAACAAATCAAAGTTAGTATAAGCTTGTGAAATCGTTTAAACATTTAATTCGGCTCTTAATTAGTCTTGCCGTTTATTCTTAGCGTTATTTATTCAAGGATGACTACAGCAAAGTTAGTAATTTAACACCCGGCTCAAGTGTTAAATTAACGAAAACTTTATTGTTCTTGGTTTGAAATCTTTGTACTTGTGTAAAGAAAAGAAATCACTCTTCAAGAGTGTAATTACTAATTAGGCATAATGCAAAAAGGCTAATTAATATGTATCTACTGAAGTCTAGAGACTTCAACTTTTTTCTCTTATAATAGTAGTAGGTAATTGGTTTTACTTTATTTTTGTATACGGACAAATTGTTCGTTTCTCTAGGATATTGTATTATTAGCTTATTGCTTCCTTCGATCATTAAATGCTTAATTACCTATTACTTTTCAAAATTGTTTTCCTTAAAATAATATGTCTACTAACGCAGGATTTGTCTGATTAATCATAATTTTTATCAAAACTAGATTGGCACACAAACCTCGTCTAGGTTTTGCCTAAAATGGGTATTAAATGTAAAACTTAACTTAATAAATCAATAAATAAAAAAATATGACTATTTTCTTCGTCGCCGTTTACTTATAAACGGTAATCAGTTAACATGCAGGTTAAAACGGTCGCAATAACAAAAAAAACGTTATTGCGATAGTTAACGAGTACGTACTGTTTTTTGTTCATCATTACCTACATAATTCAATAGAAGAACATTCATTAAATATACATAAAACACTAATGAAAATTGAAGAACTACATGTAGGTACCCATACATTTATGTATAAGTACTTACACTGTTTTTTGCTCGTAGGTATAACAACAGCGACGTCTAATAAGAAACGACTTCGTCTCCGAGCGCTGTCTGATTTCTCGAAGCTTACAGTAAATAAGAAAATTCAACCAAATTGCGTCGTTAAACGTAATCGAGCGTTGTGGAAAGTATTAAAGAAGCAGACGCTATATTGCATAAGTTAGGATGAAACAATGAAAACTTTGAGTATAGCACCGAGTGTGCGCAATTCCTCTTTGGACGAATACGCTTGCCTCATCAGGGGAGGAAAGTTGCAAAACATGGAGGCTTTTATACATTCTAATATGGAATGAAAGATTCGGAAATACTTTAAACAAAGTAGTCAGCTTTTGAATTGTTACCTGGACATGTTGTTTGTGAGCAACTTTTTTCCATAGGTACTCATTGTATAAGAAAACACGGGTTTTCAGGCAGTATTATTTATAAAAATATAAGTTCAATCGTTAGCTTGAACTAGGTACACTTTCAAATATATGCAAGACAATATTTAAATCGTTGGCAACTTTTATTTTAGAGTGGGGCATATTTATTAACAGCTATCAGGGTTGTACCTTTATAATTATAAATCATATGAGATCTAAGTCCATCTAGAATAGGGAAATATTGAAACAAGTTTTAGGAGTTTACTGAATGTGTGTGTTAGGAAACAGACTGAGGAGTCAATTCATAACTTGCTACTGGCGATTTGAGATTGATGATCCCCTGGCTGGCAAGCGAGAGAGTAGAGTCATTTCGCCGGTTACGCGACCACCTTCGGTTAGCGACCACTTGAAGAACATGGTTTTTTCAATTGAAGATAACATCAATTCTACAGAGCCTATTAAAAAAGTCAGCCCTATGCCTTATTGTTTGTAGTTATGGAATAGGAATATACAAAAAAAACGAGAAAATATGCTTTCAGTTCACCAAGTCAGCTAAGTGGTCGCTAACCGGCACATGAAATTAGGTGGTCGCCAACCGGCGAAATGACCCTACACATGGAAGTACGTAAGTATATGAATGAGGCAGTAGCGCATTCAGAAAATGAGTTTAAGTTAGTAAATGAACAAACATGCATACAAAGTTTTACTAACGTTTCAGTTTTTGTACAGTTAAAGTTTGTTTCCATACATAATTAAAAATGGCAGATGCAGGCAACATACGAGTCGTGGTGGAACTTTTAATGTAAGTAACATAAAACAGCTGAGTAGTACTTTTTACTAATTTACAATATCGTACTTTAATTTACATACTCTGTTCGTCTGTCTGTCACAGCGCTATAAAGTATATCTCAGGAACTACTGATGAATGTTTGTGTTCATATTATATTTTAATTTTATACTCTATGAAACATTATTGATGTGAAAAATCTAATCTGTACAACAAATTAGAACAGACAAATCCTTTTTATAATAATCCAAAATCATTTATTTATTTTACCAAGTTTGCATTACCCTCGATGCAGGGGGCTCGCTTTAGAGACCGGTTTAGAGATTTTTCAGATTCGAGTAAGCATTCGACCCATTCACTGCTAATTGGTTTTGGTCTCCGTTAGGCCAGAAAATGGTTCCTAGATTCTTGTATAAATCAGCCTGAATAAATAGCGAGATGTAAGTCCTTTCACCAACTTTTTTTTGTCCAGTACCAGTTTTATCAACGACCAATGTAAATGTCTCTTTAGGAGACATATCTAAAATGTTACAAGCTATTCCGTATTTTTATCAGTAAATGGCTCGAGCCCTCCAATCTTTGATATGTAGGTAGTAAGTTGGAGTCGGAGCGCGCGTTTGTTTCGCTACATTTGTTCGGAGTGGCTCGCTTCATTTCATTAGTCCCGCTCCCCAGCGCTGTTCTTCTGTTTATTGCGCTCGGCTATAGTTTCATTAATTTGTGTTATTGACGTTTAGGTATTGTAGGTACTAAGAGTAAAGGGTACAAGTTTACATTAAAGGTTACTCAAATGAAGCGAGTTATTCCTTGACCAGTCTAAAGTTAAAAAAGTGTAGATTGCAATATTATAATTGTAATAAAAAAATCCTTTTGGGTGACTTTGAGCCTTCTTATGAGGCTCATTGTAAGCGACCACGTTTCAGTGTCATATGTCATCAGTCATCACACTGGTCAAAGACTACCACCGACCAAGGTAACCGATATAGCTCTCCGAATCGCTAAACTTAAGTGGCAGTGGGCGGGGCACATTGCACGTAGAACTGATGGCCGTTGAGGCGGAAAGGTTCTCGAGTGGCGACCACGTACCGGAAGGCGCGGCGTGGGTAGGCCCCACAAGGTTAAGACTTAGATAATCGGGCCTAACAGCCACACACTCAATAAAACTTCGTAGAATAAACTTGTCATTTGATTTGATTAGCTTTTATAAATTTCACATCCGTGTTTTCCATTACTAAATTAATAAAACCAGATAAAATAGGAGTCAATTATAATTTTAAAACGTATTGAACCATTAAATGGCTTGGCAGTATGAAGTACCTACCTAAGTCTAATATCACGTGTCGAAAATTTTACATAAAAACTTTAAAAAGTTAAGTGACAGGAATGAGCTATTATTTTATTTCATTTTGCAATTATTTGTTATTTTCTCGCAATTGAAGTGAAAAACAGTGTGTATGACTCGGGCATACATTAGCCATTTAACCCCTCGACTAACTATCCACCCTCGCCGGTGGCTCGGGTGGATATAAACGTCTCAGGTTAATTGGCTCGTTTTATGCGCTTGTTGTACAATCTACTATTGTATTTGCTATCGACCAATCAGGAAACAGAATTAATTTCAAACATCAGGCGTTTTTTATTCCCTAACTCACAATCATGTCGTTTGGACGCGCCTATATAAAATATCAGTGGCGTTTATTCTTTAGTGTCAATATTTTGTATCTGTGTCAAAGCTGTATAATAAAAAAATCATGCCACCAAATTGGACACTCTTTTCGCCGTTGAATTTATTATTGATTCTTCTTCTCTTACTTAAGAGCTAGGCTCTTGTCGGTGTAGCTCAAAGTAGGCCCTCCATCTACTCCGATCCCACGCAATCTCTTTGACCTCACGATATGACCCAACATCAACTCTCTTTTTGAGTTGCTCCATGTAGTCTATTCTAGGTCTTCCTCTTCCTCGCCTCCCCTCTATCTTTTCTTCAATTATGTTAAGTACGAAGTTGTCATGTCGTAAGAGGTGCCCTATCATCTTCCCTCATCTATTTTCTAAGTTCCTAACTAGCTGCCTGGTTTGCCCCACTCTATTCAGCACTTCTTCATTGGTTACTCTATCTCTCCAGCTAATTTTCTCCATTCGCCTCCAACACCACATCTCAAACGGATATATTAGAAATATCTCCGCATCTTTCTGGGTCAAGGTCCAAGTTTCACTTCCGTACAATGCTATGCTCCATATGTATGATTTAATAAATTTTATTTTCGTTTCTTTCGATATTTTTGAAGTTAATATATGTTTTTTGTTGTGGAAAGCTAGTTTTGCCATTGCTATTCTGGACTTTATATCTGGTGTGCATCTAGAGTCTGCGGTGATAAGGCTTCCTTAGTATCTGAATGAGTTTAATTTTTCGACTGTGGATCCGTTTAATGAGATTGGTGTGAACGATGAACTGTCTGTTTTAGATGCTATTACAATTTTGGTTTTATTGACATTAATTTTAAGCGCAAATTCTTTAAATACTGTATCCATTCTTTCTAGTAATGTCTTTAAATCTTTGCCTGATTCTGTTATTGCGGCTATGTCGTCTGCAAATCTTATGAATTTTATTCTGTTTCCATTAAATTTTACACCTACATCTGTTTTCTCTTGTATTGTTCTTATGGCAGATTCAATGAAAACATTAAAAATTAGCGGAGAGAGTGGGCAGCCCTGTCTTACCCCTTTCTTAATTCTTGCTGATCCCTTCTCCTCTCCAACTGTCATTAAAGTGTCCTGGTCCTTATACAATTCGAATATGATCCTTCTATCCTTATAATCTAATCCAATTTCTTTAAGCTTTTTTAGCATTTTTTTCCAATCGACACTATCAAAAGCTTTTTCCAAATCTACAAAAGCTATATATGTGTTTAATCCTAGGTCCATTCTCCTGTCAATAGTCTGCCTTAGTGCTAGTATGGCTTCTCTAGTGCCCTTATTTTTACGGAATCCATATTGATCATCCCCCAAATGCCATTCGATTCTGTCTCTAATTCTATTTTGGATTATCTTTAGATTAATTTTTGAGGCTTGTGATATAAGACTAATTGTTTTATATTCCTCACACTTAACTGTGTTGGCTTTTTTAGGTATCGTAACTGTTTTTGTGGTCATGAAATCTTTTGGTATCTGTCCGGTATCATACATCTCGCTAGTTAACTCGAAAAGTTCATTCATCAAAATGTCATTATTAGCATATTTAATTAGTTCAATATGTATTCCATCATTTCCTGCCGCACAGTTAAATTCTTCCCTCATGAGTTTTGGACCAAGGTCTTCTGGTTTTATTTCGAACTTATCTTCTATGTCTCTTTCAGTCAGTCCATCACCCTTGTATAAGAATTCTATGTATCTTCTCCATCGCTCTGTGATTACTTTATTATCTATCAATAGTTTCCTACTTTCATTAAGAATCGCTGTAGATTTGGTTTTATGTCTTTATTATTGATTGTGGATGAATAATGTTTGTTTTTACTATTTTCTCGCAGTAAGTGAAAAGTAGAGTGTATAACTCTGGTCTAAAATTACCACTCGAACAATTTAATAACCATCTCGTGTTGATATGGCTTATTTTAGACCCTTGTCATATAATCTACTATTAGGCAAGCCGGTGGGTATCGGCTTCTATGGGCACGTGATAAGACAATACACCATAGACGCGGGGACCGATTTTTGACTTTCGAGCGCTCGACTCTTTCACTCGAAAACTGACAAAAATTTAAAACAGCGATAGAAAATTGAAAAACGAGTGGTATTGACCACTCGTATTTAATTCTATCGGTAAAAAGTATGTGCTTGCAATTTTGACAACACAATCTTATTTACTTTTATTTAATTTTCGAGCGCTCGATAGTCAAAAATCGGTCCCTTGCATGTAACCAGATGTAACAGAGAGCGTTGGTATAGTACTTAATCAGATTTGTTTAATTAATCGAATCCATCACAATTTTACACCTTGAAACAAAATTAAGATTTGGTAATTGCTTCTTTATTCTTTACGAATATGGCATTTTAATGGCTTAAGAGTTGTGATCTGTCTATTTGTATACCATAGTAATCTAATCAATCACACAGCTCTGAAATGCTTTGTGTGATTATGATTAAGGTGTTACGGGTTTCAAATGGATCGTCGCTTATGTATTAATCAGTCGGCTCTCAAAACCATCTATTAATCAAGTTTAAGCATCTGGTTGACAAGGAACTGTCATCCTAAGTAGTGTTTAGTTTACGGCACAGTGTAAACAATCATTTGCGGGTAGCTTGTCTTGCCTGCCTTATTGTTTACACGGGGTATAATGAAACTCCGTGTTCAAATAGTAATGTGGATAGTAATCGTTTCAGCGTGTTGCTTCAAGATTTGCGGGGAGGGCCGGCGGTTACTAATTACGAGATATATATACCCGTGTTCGTGCGTATGTACACGACGTCTGTTTACATACTTGATATGATTATACAGGATGATTTTTGATTTGTGATCAGGAACACATTTTTTCTAATTCACCAATTGATGCCAAACACGATTCACTCGTAGTTAAATACCTAAAACAAACCTTCTTTTTTTAGGGTTCCATAGTCAACAAGGAACCCTTATAGTTTCGCCATGTCCGTCTATCCGTCCGTCTGTCTGTTCGTCTGTGGCTTAGCTCAGTGACCTAGCTTAGGTACTAGAAAGATGTAATTCGGCACGATTAGATTAGATTAGATTTATTTATTACACAATACAGACTTCATTATAAATTACGTTCATGTCAATTTAAAAGAATCCCTATTGTGGTCGTCTATACATTTGATAAATAAAATACAACAAAATTATAAAAACAAGACAAATACGGCAAAATGTAAAAATACATTAAAATAGCATGTCAAAACTGTCACCGAAAAGGATCGTCATCATATTAAGGTTAGGTATTTAATAGTGATTTAATAATATTTCAAATAAAATGTCGACAACACGAGATTAGCTATAATATTTAAAATACTTAGAATGTCAAAACTACGAAATCAAATACAATGTCACATTGTAGGTACATTATGCAATTAAGTCAAAAATTCACTTACAGAATATAATGGTTATTTATATTAAACAGAAAGTTTCTCAACCAACGTTTAAATGTTATATCACATGTTTCTGTTCGTATTTCAGCGGGCAAACGTTCATAGTATGTCGGACCTATAACGCGCGGGTTTTTTCTGTAAACTTGAACGTGTCGAGGTTGCTAAGAACAGTCCCACGTCGCATGGCACAAGTGCCATGCGACGTGGGACTGTTCTTAGTCGGCCTGTAGAACGGAGAGTCATGCCCGCAACCTCGACACGTTCAAACATGGATAGGTTACGTCTAACAAATAATAGAATTTCAAATAAGTATGTGGAGTAGTGCGTCATGATTTTATGCGTTGCAAATAGATCCCTACAGGAGTGTCTTGGTTTCACACCGGCTAGTGTTCGTAATGCCCGTTTTTGCATTATGAAGACTCGATTGGCATCCGTAGAGTTTCCCCAAATTAGTACACCGTATGTCATTAACGAATGGAAATGTGCATAATAAACCGATTTTAGTGAAACCTTGGAAATTAGGGGTTTTAATTTTCGCAACGCAAAGACTGCACTACTTAACCTATCACACAGCTTGTTAACATGGCACTTCCAGTTCAGGTTTGAGTCTAACATAAACCCAAGGAACCTAGTTTCGTTGCATAGTGGCATTGGACAGCCGGATATACAAGGGGGCACTGAAATCTTCCGCCCTGAAAAAGTCATGATGTTTGATTTCGTGACATTTAGTAGCAATCCATTTGAACAAAACCACCGTTGCAACTGCCTACATGTAGCGCCTATCTTTTCACCAAGCTGTTCGAATGTTTGCGCACTAACTATGACCGTGGTATCATCAGCAAAAAGCACGGGCAGGCCTGTAGTTATTGTTGATGGAAGATCGTTGACGTATAACCACTCGGGTTACCCCCTGCACCCAGGTGGTATGCGTAACGCATTTCCCCCCCTAAACAAAAAAAATCTTTAAATAATATTTTTTCCTCCCCTACACCTAACCCATGATGTTGGGTATCGATACATTGTTCAAAAACATTATGGGTTTGAAAGACCATTTTTCAATGAAGTGATCCATTTGCGAGTCAAGTTCCCCCCCCCTCCTGCCGGCTAAATGGCTAATACTGGTAACGTAAAAAAATAGTCGTACATATTATGAATTTAAAAGGAAAACTAGCACGGCTAACTAGGCATAACTAGTTACCTACCGAATAATAGTCAACCAACTTAAAAGTGTACGTGGAAAGGCCAACCATACAGATTCGGCCGACGGCGCGTGCGTATTGATGGAACAAAGACAGGAACTACGGAATCCTGGATTGCGCGTGGCCCGACACGCACATGGCCGGTTTTTCTGAATTAAACTAAATCGGGAATTACTTTTTAATTAAAAATCATTGTCACCCTAAAGGTAGGTACTTTAAATCTATGAAACTAAAACCCTCTTTTCATCGAGTAACCTAAAACCCTTGTGCCCAATTATTAAATTAAGAGTAAATGAACTGTCCATTGTCACATGCATGGCAAGTAGATGTTAAAGTTTAATGACATAAGACCTATGAAATTTCTCACCAAAGGACCATGGGCAACTTTGTGTGGAACATAGACCAAAAACCAAAAGAGCTGAGAGTTATGTCATTTTATTTAAAGCAAGTTGTTATCTCATTACGGCATTTAAAAAACATATCTTCTTATTATTAATTTCAGTTTTTAAGTTTATATTTATACTTAACAGAATATCAATAATTAAATCGCTAGATGACCTGCAGGCTGATTAAATACAGCATTAGGTGTATTCTCCAAATGAAACCCATTTTCTAACTCATATTCACTCTGAATAAAATATGAATATCTTAGTTCTGCAATGGAATTTAACTTAATTCCCATAGAAGGAAATAAAGTAGACACTGACCTATCTATCTCTCGGCTCTGTTGGTTTTTGGTCCATTCCATTTTTCCCATGGTCCTTTGACATACATATGTATCGAATTAACTTCAGGAAATGTAGGTTGACTATGCCTTCAGTGGATATTTGTGATATTAAATTTAATGAACTAAACAGGTATGTAACTGCATGATACCTCATTCATTGTAATCTGTTTCAGCTGGTTATTATTATTCTTCGAGTCCTCATTTCGGATTAAAAATCACCGTGTATATTATATGACAACTTGTACGACTTATTGAAAGACAATTACGTTCGTTTGCGCACGAATCGCACTATGACTTATTTGCCTACACTATTAAATCGGTGTTTATATACTTAGGTACCTAACCGGTTTCAATGTAGCGTAAAGTCTGTTCATTAATTGAACGGACTAAAATGACAGGTAGAAATGTCACCGCAACGAATAATGATACCAGCTTATTACAAACAGTGTGGTGCTATACTATGATTACGGTTTCTGGTTTAATTCTCAATAATAGGTAATAAAATAATTTAGAATGGGATAGAAATGCCAACTATTTAGTTTATTTTTTGTATTCGATGCTTATTTATATAAAAGGGTATTTAGGCCAGCCGAACACGGGCAAAATTCTGTATCTTAATTTCCATGAGATGAAATTCACCCGCGACAGAAAATAACGCAGAAGAAACGAAGAAACTGTTAAAACTATTCTGCTAGTTAGTTTCTGCGTTTTATAGTGATTTTGTTGATGTTGATTTAGTCTCTTAACTTTCTTATTTCTTATTGAGGTATTCACAAGAACATACCGATACGGAATAAATAAAGTGATGCGTATCCCCTTTAAACTTTACGAGGACTTGTCTTAACATAGGTAGTGCAGCAAAACTAGTATTAAATAAATACACTTGCAAATATAACACGAACGTAATTTATTTCACAACTTTACTAAATTATCACATTAAGCTAGAAAAAATAGTTTTAAATAGATTTGACATGATGGGGTTAGATATCAAAGTTTGGTTATAAAGATTTATATCACAGAATATTACAAATTCACTATAGGATTCCAATGTATAACGAAATTTATCACTTATATTTTATCCAAAGAAAGTGTTACACAAGTTCCCGCCAGAGAATCGTTGACTAACCTTCCGGACGCCCCAAAAAATAAAGGCAGACAATTATAACGTCTAACGGCCAGATTGTGACGTAACAAATTAAATGTAGGACAATATCAGTATCCTAAATAAGTATACTCTGAATTAAAATCGCCAACAGCACAGCAATGTTGAGTAGCGGGTAACAAGCCGCAAATACGCTTGGTCGTAAGCTGCGTTCACGTATCGGCACGTGGATTAAGCTCACAGATTGTTAAATAGTTGAATATGAATGAGTTGATGACGGATGCAAGGTATGAACAGCGCCGGATCTAGATTTTTTTCGAGGCGGGGCAATAACTATAAAATGCCGCCCCCGCCTGCATATATTTTTTATATATTTTTTTTTCCTTTATTATAATTTCTTGACCATCAGTTGCCCACTGATAGACATAGGCCTAACGTAACGGAAAGAACGCTACAACGACCGGTCTAGGGTTGCTCTTTCTGTGTTAAGCTTATGTTTTTTTACGAATATGTATTGTAAGACCTAATATATACAGTGTGAGTCTTTATAATGTGCACATAGCAAAATGGGAGAAACTACGCCCAATTTTATGGTCGCAAATAATTTTTTTTTTTTCTATTTTGTAATTTTTTATGATTTTTTTAGTTTTTTATTTCGCAATTCCATACCATTGTAAATAAAACGTTACTGCTCTTAAACTACACCGCCTATCGACACGAAATAAAAACAAAAAAGATCATTAATAACAGGCTAAGGCACTAAAATAATATTTGTCAAAAAAAATCACGCTCCCGATTTATTTTTACGAGGCTTTTCATAAAGTTATGACTGATATTTTTGTGTGAAAATCTTAAGGCGCTATAGGTTCAGCGAAGTGAAGCGAACATAGTTTTTGAAACAATATAATGCGTCTGTTTATAATAATATGGTTTCAAAAAAATACGAATAGTAATCTTGAGGCTTTTCTGCAGGGAAATCAGTGATTCGAAACACGATTAAGCAATTTTCGCTCGATAGAAAAAAAACACGAACATAGGTCTAAAACATAAAAAAAATCACTTAAAACATTCGTAGCAAATTATGCACAATAGCTAAACATATTAACATTGGTTCTTAAAATCGGCAATATCATGTTTGAGGGAACTTAGTGTTTACTTTTTTATTTATTTAAACGCACAAAAAATTAAAATTAAAAAACATGATATCCGCGCTTCCAAACACGCACTTCCATCTCGGTCACGCTTATGCTCAGCGAGAGGGAGAGAAGACCATGATACTATAGCGCCTTAATGCGGTTCACAGAATACATCTACTTACCAAGTTTCAACAGCTCTTATAGTTTCGGAAAAAAGTGGTTGTGACATACGGACGGACAGACAGACAGACAGACATGACGAATCTATAAGGGTTCCGTTTTTTGCTATTTGGCTACGGAACCCTAAAAACTGACAACACATGAAACGTCATTTTAGTCCGTTCAATTAATGAACTGACTTTAGTGTGCTATAATGCTAGCTTAGGTTTACGCACCTAATAGGAAATCATAAAGAAATAATCCTATGGAGATGTCATACGCGTGTAACCCTAATGGTCGGAAACGGTCATATTATGCAGATAAATTAAGAACTTGTTTTATTATACCTGACGGCTAATAAACAACCTACTTAACTTAGGATGGGCGCGTAATGATTTGTTTAACACAACTTCATTCTACCCCGATGGTGGCAAGCAAAAAAAACCGATCAAGTGCGAGTCTGTCTCGCGCACCGAGGGTTCTGTACAAACTTTCATACACTATACATGAATGCACGACAACGATTTATTTTGATTAGTTTTTTTTTTTTTTTACGACAATGATTAGTTTGAGTCTCGTATATTATGGACTCACACACAGACGCAGGAGTCATCATCCGAATCCGAAACAAGAACAACCTCTTTATATCACCTATTGTGTCTTATGTATAAACTTAAGTTTTATTTCTACCAATAAGGACCTTGGTGCAAACAAAGCCAGAGTAAAATGAATTGTCCCATACGTCACATAAGTGTTCCAAATGATCTAACAAATAACCACTGCAAATACAAAATAACCGCAGGTCGATAGTTAGGGGTTAGTCTCCGAGAGTCCCACACTCCCACAAATTAAAGCGCTGGAAGATGCACACTATCCTTCTTATAGTTTCTAAGTCGAACAAGCGTTAGCGTGATCTATCTTATAGGCAGCGACATCTAGCGTGTAACTGCGTAAACTCGTGACGTGTGTCTGTATACGACTGGTGCTACGCTACATTACTATTTAACTTGCAACCTGTTATGTTGGTTTTTCAGAGATAATTATTTGTCAAGTGAACTTATTTCGATAATTCTTTTTTATTTCCAAGAAGGTACTATCAGAATACTTTCATCTGAATTAGAATGAGAAAAATTAAACACAGAAGTATTAGATTACAAACTTATTTAACAAACTAGCTGTTGCCCGCGACTTCGTCCGCGTAGAACTTTTTATCGTCTTAGAAAATGATTTCTCTCAATACAAAATTTGAACCCTCTTTTAGGGGATAATTAAAAAAAAAGTTGATGTTCATTTTCTAGTTTGTGAACAAACAGTCTAAAACCAAAGTTAGAAAATCTCATACTTTAAAAATGCCTTGAAATACTCAAACTTTGAACCAATTTTAACACTCTTATGGAATTTGGAAAAACTCTGAAATCAGTTTTGTAGTCTTTTAACGTACAGAATAAGACCGAAGTTAAAAATCTCTTACTCACACTTTAAAATTTTATTGCTCGCCATTTAAAATTTGAACCCCCTTTTAAACCGCCTTAGAGGTTGAATTTTTCTAATCGCTGAAAGAACTTTTTTCGTAAACTTTTAAGTCTCTAGCTCAAAAAAAGTGTTGCCCATACAAAGCTTTCTTAACCCCCTTAGGGGTGGAATTTTCTAAAACTCTGCAAGTACTTTATTATTAATTTTAATAAGTAACATTTTGAATAGTTTTAAGTCTAGTAAAAAAAAAAGTTTTTCCCACACAACACTGGCTACCCTTCTTAAGGATCTTAAGGATCCCCTTAGGGATGGAGTTTTCTAAAACGCTGAAAGTTCTTTTTTAGTATTCTAATAAGTAATCTTTTTGCAAAGTTTTAAGTCTAACTCAAAAAAAAGTGTTGCCCATGCAAAGCTTGCTCTCCTTTTTAACCCTATTAGGGGTGGAATTTTCTAAAACGATTTGTGTTCTTTTTTTGTATTTTAATAAGTAATCATTCTACAAAGTTTCAAGTCTCTAACTCAAAAACATAAACTTTCCCTGATAAAAACTTTGCACCCCTTTTTATCCCCCTTAGGGATAGATTTTTTCAAAACGCTGAAAGTCTTTTTTTTGTATTTTTATAAGTAATCTTTCTACAAAGTTTTAAGTGTCTAGCTCAGAAAAAGTGTTCCCCATACAAACCTTGCACCCTTTTTTAACCCCCTTAGGGAATGATTTTTGTAAAACGCCGAATGTAGTATTTTTCATGTTCTAATAAGTAATTTTTCGTCAAAATTTTAAATCTCTATAAAAAAAAAAAATGTTTTTCCCATACAAACTTTGCACCCTATTTTACCCCCTTAGGGGTGAAATTTTTCAAAACGCTGAAAGTACTTTCTTTGTATTTAAATAATCTTTCTACAAAGTTTTAGGACTCTAGCTAAAAAAAAAAGTTTCCCACATACAAACTTTGCACCCCTATTTTAGCCCCCTATTTTTAGGGGTAGAATTTTCTAAAACGCTGAAAGTACTTAATTTGTATTCTGATGACTAATCTTTCTACAAAGTTTTAAGTCTCTATTTAAAAAAAATATTGTTTCCCCCATACAAAATTTGCACCCCTATTTTACCCCTTTAGGGGTAGATTTTTTTAAAACACTGAATCTAGGTACTTTATTTGTATTCTAATGAATAAAGTCTCTATTTAAAAAAAAGTAGTTTTTCCCATACAAACTTTGCACTCTATTTTACCCCTTTAGGGGTAGAATTTTCTAAAACCCTGAAAGTTCTTTATTTGTATTCTAATGACTGATCTTTCTACAAAGTTTTAAGTCTCTATTTAAAAAAAAATGTTTCCCCCATACAAACCTTGCACCCCTATTTTACCCCCGTAGGGGTGGAATTTTCCAAAACGCTGAAAGTGTTTCATTTGTATTCTAATAACTAATTTTTCTACAAAGTTTAAGTCTATAGCTCAAAAAAAAAAGGTTCTCCCATACAAACTTTGCACCCCCATTTTACCACCTTAGGGGTAGAATTTTCAAAAATCCCTTTTTATCCCTAGCCCACGTTATAAAAGCAACATACTGTGCAAAAATCAACTCTCTAAGATTAGTAGTTTCGGCTGTGCGTTGATGAGTGAGTGAGTGAGTGATTGAGTGAATAAGTCAGTCAGGACATAGGCATTTATTATGTATAAATAGATAGAAGATAATGAAACTCCCATTCAAATATCTCAAAAAATTATGAAGCTACATCCGTTTTAATGTCGCTTGTTAGAGTAAGAAAACGATGAGGGACTGTGACGTCAATATACTCGAGCGTCATAATAAAAAACAATCGTTTCATATGAAGGTGCGTTTTGCGGAAAAGGGACAGAACATACCCCCTCTTAAAACTTTGGACTCTTATAACTTAATCATTACCTATATAACCTCTTGCTTTGTTTTTTTCTCCATTTGACTATATTTATTTTAAATTCTTTTTCGAGAAAATACATTATGATTATTTACCATATTTTCGATTCCTGAGCTATAACCACGAACTTCGGAATTCGAAAATATTCGGGTATCTCTATCTCTATCGCACTAACCATACTCGAGTGACAGGGATGCAAATATATGAACATTGAGTATCGGTTTTCGTGGTAGCGCCGCAGGTACTTTGGCTGAATGCGCCGAGCGCGTGCCATTGTCATTCAAAAAAAACAAATTCGTGTTAATTATATTGTTCAAATTTGTTGATTTCATTTATTGAAATTACGACATAAAACGACATTTGCGCATATAAGTTCTCATATCAGAATCGAATATTTTTTTATGGTTTACATTTTAGCATTTGTCTCGTAAAGGTCTATCGTAGACGGGATTTAAATTATTAATAAGTGAAAGGCAAAGCAATTCCGCCATTTTGACGAAAATTTGACGGTTCTTATAGCTGACAGTTGGAGCAGCGTTTGATTTCAATAAAAATAAATGAAAAATTAAATGAAGTCGTATATTTCGGAAAATTAATTAACTGTCGCAGTCGGATAAAAACTATCCTAAGTTGCAGCTAGAATAATAATGTACCTATATAAAATGTTTCATATTTTTCCGTTCATGGGATGCTGAGAACATTCGAACCGCGCAAAGCTTAGTTTCAAACTGGCTGATTCTTTTTTTAATTTAGAGATTTATTATAAGTGGAGATTATTTTTGAAGATTAACAAAAATACGCTAGATTCTTCAGTCTGTGGGTAAGTTTTACGCAGAGGTTATACAACACCCTAAGAGTCCAATACAACAATATTTTGAGGATGCTGTTGCGGATGCCGAAGCACTGTAGTGCGTCCAACATGTTTGCCGAAAGCGCGAACTGATGATTTTTTCGCAATCAGACGCAAGCGTGTTGGATCACTACTCAGGCGAGTGCGTGGCAGCGGTAATGGCCTCCTCAGGGTATTGTCGGAGAGTATGGACTGCCCCATATTTAAATACTGGGTCGAAGTGACCATCGGAAGGGCCAAATAGGATGGGGCTGCGAACGATCGCGGGATGCCTTTGCCGTGTTGGTTCGTATTTTCATCTCATTTAATTTTCCATTTAATTTTCTATTTTATTTGTATTTTTTATTTTTTTTGCATTTGATGTACCTACTAACATAGTTATTAAGTCAAAATTTGTTACTAACATCCTATGGACCATTGGTCTGAAATCTGGCTTAAGGCACTTTAAGCTCTTCATAGCAGGAGTGGACTCGGGCTGGACCAGAAAACTCTGGAAATCCAGTAGGAAGCAACTCAGAGTTATATCTGGGGTGTTCACAGGTCACTTCGGGGTCAAGGATCTCTTGGCCGAGATAGGACTATCGGATAGTTTAGACTGTAGAATTTGTGGCGAGGAGGATGAGACTATGGAACACTTTATTATTGTGTGACTGTCATGCCCTTGCCAGACAAAGAATGAATTACTTTGGTAACGGTTACCCGCAACCAAAGGAATTCAAGGTGCTCCCGGTGAACTGCATCATCCGCTTTGTGGAAATGATGGAGAAAGCCTGGGAGCAGGTATGAAGGAGAGGACAAATGCACAAAAGATCCCACTGGGTCGAAATGCATCCGAAAGGGCCTTCACCTAGATAAGATAAGATAAGATTGGTCTGAAATAAACGTTTTTTATTTTATTTTATTTTTTACATATATTATAGTCTATGTCACACCTCATGTGAAATCCTTCTGTCTGTTTAAGCCTTTAAGGCAACTGTAGCCCCCAACCCAACATTTTGCCTCGCTCGCTCGCTTGCTAATATAAGCTCGATATGCTGAGCTCTACGCCCGCGCACGAACCAAAGATTTAATAAAAGTTCCTATCATCGAAACCAATTATTATTTCGGAATATCAAAGGTAAGATATTACCAATATTTTTTGAGAACCGTGATATGTTGTTTTGTTTTTAAGTTGAAAATTGTCTCGTTTAAAGTTTTTTTTTTAATAATATTTAATGTTATACTAGTACAAGAAATTCAAATGGTCAGGTTATTGAGGACACATAAAAGTTGTTTAATTCATTAATTTTTTCACCAGCTTATCTAAGAGCCTAAGCGTTTAAAAAACGATTGTCTAGGGTTAATTCCTACCCCCTTTATCCTGCAGAGCGTAAACATAAACTCCCTTCTGCCGCAGTCGGGTAAAAAAGAATTCCCCAATTACGTTCCCAATAGCGTTATTCTCAAACGTAGCGTAAGTATAACGCGAATTGCGGCCTAACGAAGTTCAGCGTCATATAAATCAATTAGGGGAAGTCGTTAGGACGCGTAAAGTGCCACGGATCACTTCCCAGACTCGGCATTAAGGGAAAAAGTGGTAAGCATTCTCCCACTAAACGCATTTGGCATTCCGAATCTAAACAATGACATTAACCCCTGTAGTGCGGCAATCAGGGAGTAAGTGGAAATTTCCGCGTCGTTTGATTCCGTCCCGGCGAAATGTTAAGAGCACTCGTGCTTGCCGGCCCCTCCGCGCATAGAGACGCATCGTGCCGCAAGCTACGCTACACTTGACCGATTACTTCGGTGATGTGATGACTCTTGCTTATAGCTTGATTTGTTGGGAGAGATATTATCCTATCAAGGCAACTTCTGAAGACATTCTTCATAAAGCGGTAAAATATGATCAAATTGGTTGGCCTAGTGTATGATGAGCATGAATATTTGTTTCTGAGTCATGGATGTTTTCTATGTATCTATAATATCTATATCTATTAAATATATCGTCGTCTAGTAGTTATCCTACGTCGGACTATAGGGGGCAGTTTGAGGGCAAGGTAAGGTTTACAAAAAAATCTTAACTTACGAGTATTATAATGTATTATTTGTAACATAGTTAATTAAATTAGTATGTTTAATGTGTAAATAGTGGCCACTTAAAAAACAAATAAATAGCTGACATGCGTCATTATGACTGTTGTTCATACTTACATTTGTTGGTAGAGTGCCGTCTAATCAATAGAAAGATTTGCTTTATTTGTTAATTTGCATATCTATGTATTACAATGGATACGATACTACGACAGCACTCCGAACTTAAGTCACAGAAAGGTCACATTATTGGAATTTCACATTATAAATACTAGGTACCAAATATTAAGTACAAATACTCGAAAGTGAATTGATTGATTTGCGAACCTTACCTATCATTCTGACATGCCACGAAAATGCCCGCTGGAGTCCGACGTTTGCCCATAACACACGCCTTATTGAGCTTAACTATGGGGCTAGTTCGATTCGTGTAAGATTGTCCCTTATATTTATTTATTTATAATCATAAATATCATAATCTTTATTTGCATTAAACATAACCGGGTACAGGTGTTACAGAATAATTGGCAGGTTTACATGTTTAACCATAATTGGTACGCAAAATAATTCTATACGTCTATGTATATAAAAAAAACAGCACGTGTTCAATTTTGAAACGTAGGTATTAGCCCATTAAATACACACACATACATCATCATCATCATCATAGGCCTTTGCGTCTATTCCAGACAACACACACATACATATTTACATATTTACTAGCTCAACTTAATGATTTACATGGCGATTCGTTTAAACTGTAGAAGTGTTTTTTAATAAGCCATTGGTGTAGTTTCTTTTTAAATAACATAATATTCATAGACCGAAATTCACCAGGCAATTTATTATAGACTTGTATACACATAATCAGACAGCTTTTTTTGTTTCGCTAAACGCGAATAGTCAAATAACAGTCTATCTGGGTCTCGGCAAGAGAACATCGATTTTAAATAAAATGACCAGATAAATATTAATTTTAAACTACTTTCGTTGCAAACAAAACCCTCAACGACAAAATAATGATTGCGCTTGCACCCGGATGATACAAAAATACATTTAAAATTAAAATAGTTTCCTTACATTTATTGATTTTATCTATCCAAATATCATACCCTCCATGATGAGTTCAAGAACCGCCACCATAAAATAGACTGTTTTGTTAGAACAAATATCTTATCTGTGAAAATGTTATTATTGCTAAATAATAACATCGATTTCGATTATATTATTTCATTCAAATTTCGAACATCTCTGAAATCAAAGAAATTTGATTTGACCTCTATTCTAATATCAGTCGAGATGACAGATGTCGCACGTAAGTAAGATATCGAACGATCCTAGTTGGATCCGACTCTAGTTTGTCTCTGAATTAAGAAAAAACTATGACAGCTGCCAGAAAACAACGCCGCGATGCCGGTCATACATAATATGCGGCTCCTGAATGCATCGTGCACTCTTATGATATGTGAATAGATAAAGTAGTGTATGTAACTGTACAGTGTACATAATCAGGCATTAAGACACTCGTGTGATGTTATTATGAAACTCGCCATCGGCTCGTTTCATAAACCCACACTCGTGTTTAATGCCCTTCATTATGTACAGTCACATAAACTACTATAATAATAGACACTTAATGGACGCGCCCGTACCTCGGGAAATAATCACAATAAAATCGTGATATCTTTTTGAACTGAAACGTGCCGTGCGTGTTTTAATCATTACCGATTCTTACTTTCTGATATAATAAATAAAAATTCTTATTTATATATAGTCGTCGACTTTTGCACCTTATTCCATTGTAATAAGGCGAACAATGTATATAAGTATGTATATCTTTGAGGTAAACTGTAATATTTTTCACTGTATAAAATTGTTATAAAATTCACAAAACCCTTTTTCCGTTTTTATGATTTTCATCCGACTCATAACATCAACAATGCAGTAGATATACGATTGGCTTCCATGCTCCACAAATCAGTTACCTACAGTGAAATTCAACATACCCCATTCAAAATAAATCCCTAATTACCTAACCCTATTATATGGATACCTAGTGGTTGACATATTTGTTCTTTTGATTTTGTTTTATTTTTATATGTACTCGTTATTGAGTAAATTTGTTGACATTGTATTAATTTAATATTATATCTTTATTTTTTCTTTGTTTTTGACGATCATGATAAATAATCTTATTTTTTTGGACATGACAGCAAATTTGTAATGTATTTTTTTATCATGAAATAAATAATCTAATCTAATCTAATTAACCTGAAACAATGTTTACCTAGTTATTTTTGTCTACCTACCTATTGTGTGAGTTTATGTAAGTATCAGTATAAATACTCGAGGTAATTTCAACTTTTTAAAATAATTTGGTAATAATACGTCTTTTTTACGGGCAGGACATATTGCCAGGCAGCGTGACGGTAGGTGGACCAAAACGTTAACGGATTGGTGGCCAATTGCAGGAAAAAGAAGCGTTGGTCGTCCACCAGCTCGATGGGTTGATGACATAAAAAAGACCGCGGGTCATTTCTGGATGAGACTAGCACGGGACCGGGATAAGTGGCGTACGCGAAGAGAGGCTTATGCTCAGCAGTGGGCGATTACAGGCTGAAAATGATGATGATGACGTCTTTTTTAACCAACTTCAAAAAAGGAGGAGGTTATATGTTCCACTGTGTTTTTTTTTGTTTGTTCGCCTATATTTCTCCTTCAATTGTGGACCGATTTGCAAAATTCTTTTTTTGATCGAAAGAGTATACTCCTGAGGTGGTCCCATTGACACCAAGTCAGGATCTGATGATTGGATCCCAGTTAAATTGAGGGCAAACCTCAAATTTTATAGGCATGCGTGTAGTAATATTGGTATGATCTATTATAACTCGTGTATTTACCCTTGGAAATCGATGACTTATGGAACTCCTCAAAGACGTAAAGTACGTCAAAGATTCTGACGTGATTCCGTTGAAGTAGCAACTAATGGAGTGTTAATTCTGAGATCCTTGAGGAATCGACGGAACTCCTGAAATATTATCAGCCCACAGATAGCGACTTGGCTTTTCTCTGTAATAATAATAATGAACGCATGTGGAAATGTCGAAATTTTCATGTAGGTACCAGTAGGCATTGTGGCTTAGCGAAGTACTGAATTGAAGTCGGTTTAAACTTTGTTTTTAAAGTAAATTACGAGTATTGTGGCCCAGTTCTAAAATTTTATGCTAACTTAAAATATTGCAAACCGTAAGCAAAAAATCGCATTAAAACCTCAAGTATATGGAAGGTATATTCGAACAATTCACTACAACATTCAAGAGAAGCCTTAAGACATCCGTTACACGCTAATTCTGGCTTCAGTTCAATCCATCATTCTGGTCAGACTGATGAGAGAATTATCGTGTAACCCTGGGACTGACGGACTGATGGTCAGTCTCCTGTCAGTTTTCTGTCATTCACAAGGGTTACACGATAATTCTCTCCTCAGTCTGATCAGAATGATGGATTGAACTGAAGCCAGAATTAGCATGTAACCGATCTCTTATGTACGTTTTTTTATCACGATTACGATCACACTCGATCAGTCATCACGATTTTTTTTGTCAGACATTTGTTTAGTGTATCCATTCGGGAGCATCATTTCTCAAACGGCTCTAGAGGTCCTTAAATTGCATTTTTTGATAAAAGGAATCTTTTATAACGCCCTTTTTGCGGGAGTTTAAGGAATACCCATTGTTACTTTTACCTTTCAAGTTCTACCGTTAAATCGCAATATGCACACTTTCAACACGAGGCCATAATGGATTTTTACAGAAATTCCCCGCTCAGGCCGAGTAATGTTATTATGTTATCCTGGCATAAAGCCCATCACAGACTTAGATATAATATGAAAAAAGTTTATTCAGGTTATACAAGATTTTTAACAGATAGCCAAAGGTAAAGGTAAAGGAATATGAATATACCAAAAAATGTATTTGTAGCAAGGCCTCTTACGATATATTACGATATATTGTGCGTACTAGTTGAGAGAGTCTACACACTCAGCTATAATATATATTTTGGTAAGTGTGTGGACTGATATATATACACAGCATATTATAATAGCTTTTACACATTTGCTCCATGAAAATTGAGCCTCAATGTCCTTGAATTATTGGAACATAAAAACATTTTGGAAACAGGATAATGTTATGTTTTAGACTTTGTAATATGTAGTAGGTTGCTTTGGTAATAAGTTTCTGTCAAAAATTAAATTTTTGGTACGCTTTTTATTGCCGACTGTACTTTTCTGTATACCGTCATCAACTACTAATTGGGACGATTCTAAGAACGAGCCCAAACTCAACGGGGTTACGTCGGTTAAGTAGGTACTGAAATCCCATGGTCAACTTATGTCTCCACCATCAGATCAGCGCGATCGTACCATAATATTAAATTGTCATCCAAACTATACCTTTACCCAAAATTTTCAGCTGAATCGGTGCAAGATATCTGCTTCAAAATTGAGTAGCAAGATTCCACCCGAACAAACATAAGTAGTAACATTGCAAGTTAATAGAAAGCTTGTAAAAAATATTTGCCAGACTGTCTAAAAAAAATTAATTATAAAAAAAAATTAACCGTATCCCATTGGAATGCCATCTCAAAAAATTAAGATGTGCTGCTCGGTGGTAAGATTGTATGCATGCAATCTTTTCGGAATTAATTTATTTATTCGTAAATGTATACTTATATGAAAGTAAGCTGCCTCACTATGACTATGAGAAAAACCAAGGAAACATGGGAAAACGGTTTGGAAAATGGTCCAGCATGGTTGTTAGCAGTTATTTATCTTAGTACAAACATGTTAAAAAAGAATACAGTAATGGAACTTCATACCTTATTCCATCCGCTGAGCAAGGATAATAATGATTTTTGAATTTTAAATTTACGCTTTTCAGAAGAACTTCACGCCCTAGATTGGCTACAATAAGGAGAGCATATTGGAGAAAAAAAACAATTACTTACCTATCTGCCTTCTACTCAATTGCTCGAAGGCTAGCTGGAAAAGATCCATCATAGGTTCGCTTTTGTACTTTAATCAATTACATGTTTGTCTTTTAACCTGTTATTGTGTACAATAAAGTGCTTACATACATACATACATACAATTACTCAGTCTCTTGTGGTTTTTGATCCCTATCACGCGCTCAAAAAACGCCACACCTGAATTACGAATGTGATTATTATGCTCGAGTAAGCATGATGCGTTCAAATTAATTACTGATAAAATAACAAATGGGAAAGAGTGGCGTGCAATGGCGTGCGTAGCTTTTCATCGCCGGAACAAAGTCGGCGCAACAAGTGCCGAGAATTGCCGCCGAGCCAAGCCGAAGACGATAGTCCTTAGAACGGCCCTCTTAAACACTTCCCAAAACTACATCACACCAAATCTTAAACACGCACGTCTTTACCTACACCAATTAACTAGCTCAACAAGAAGGTTCTCCATTGCATCTTCTGTTCGGGTAACAATCCCTTTCTAAGAGTTTTATTTACTTTGCTTTAGTTTAAAAGAGAATGACAGAATGAGAATAGCGCGGGAATGCGCGTGCGCGAGCGAAGGAAACAGAGAAGCGGGACAGGCGACAGTGGCACTCGCTCCAACCAATCGATTAGTCGCATAACGATAGCTGCTTCTTAAATGCAGATGTGTCGTGTGGAGCAACGTCAGTCGGTTCGCGGCAGGCGCCTGGAGCAGCCGGCCGCCCTCCGCCGCGCACCACGCCGGGACCTTTGTAATGACTCTGACGTCCAACGGTGTGAAACGTCTAACGCTCACGCTGTCACCGGTACTTTGAACTAATATGCTCTATTCGCACCATCTACTTTAATTATTATATTTTTTTGCAACTTTATAAACATATTATTTTTGTTTATGTTTCCAAAAACTATGAACTGGCCGGCCCAGGAGTGCAAAAGAATTTGTGAAGTGAACAAAGAAAGGATTGCGCTGTGAAAGGTACATTATGAATATTTTTTGTTTAATCCCTTTCAAAACATACGGTCAAACATAGTATACAAATGACGAACGGCGCTCGAGGCTTGACATATACGCCGAGATTGACGACAATTTCTTTCACACACTTCATTTACTCGTAAATATTTATCGTTCCGTTTCGAGAGGCCATCGATCACCGTCGAGCGTAATTAATCTCTGTATGATTGTTTGTATTATGATTTGATATCAATATTTCAACGACTTATTTGTCTTATAGCATGAATGAGTATTAGATACATAGAATACTGAATGCAATTAAAAGCTGGAAAAGAATATCAATTCATAAATTAACACTCAGGATGCCTCTGATAAGTAGTTCAGAAAATGGGCAAATGGACCAATTGAAAAGGATTTCACAAATGATTTTTCTATAAAAGGTTCGCAAATACAAATATTGCTGTAGCAAGTACTCGGCGTTGAGCCATTTAATAGGCAACTGTCGTAGCTCGTAGCGTTATCCGTAGAAGTTCGTAGCAAGTGGCATAACGTAGAAATAGATTTGGCTTACCTGGCTTGCCGGCTGCAGGTTTTCGCGGCCAGTTGTCACCCCATCCGCCCGCTCATAACCGCTTCCCTCCAATGATATTGAACATTTTATTTAACGACCTCCATGTGGAGCCAAGTGCAAATCGAATGTTATAACATGTCTATCGGTCTTGGGAACATCTAGGGCGAGATTAGACTATTGGAAGCTAGTTTTGAAAGTAATAATACCGTTGAGAGGTGAAGTGTCTGCATACTCAAAAAGTTTTTATTATCTATTCGTTCTTACCTTAGTAGGTATACGAGTACATACCTACCTACCTTATAAAGCATATTCTTTTTAGTTTAAAGCAGGCTGTCCGTTTTTTATAATTATTTTTTTAATACCGTTGACGCTTTGTTATTTCACTGATTCAGGGATCATTCACCAAATGCTAAGCTACAAAAGATACATAGCGGAAAAATGCTTCGACGTACCACTCGTATCATGACTTTGGTCTCGGCAGTGTTACGTTCAGACATTGTAGATTTTGTAGCATTATAATTATACCAAAATAATAGTTGTTAGTGTAGAGTAAATATAGATACAGTCTATATACCATTCCATTCATAATCATACATATAATCTTAATATTGATCATATAATCATCAATTTTATTAAATTTTTCTACAGAAAATACCACTACATTTTAACGCAAATGTCACAAAATTATACGATGTCTGATTATGAAAATGAGCCGCGTGCATTGAGTTCGATTTATAAATATATGAGTTTATATATCCAAACAAGGTTTTTTAAATTTAAATTGAAAGAACAAAGATATACGGAAAGTGCACTGTTTACACTGCAAACATTGTATGTACACGACGATTCGATTTCCGATGTGAGTGTTCGTAGTCATCCAATTTTAAAATTTTCTATACGTGTGCCAGAGTACAATGGAAATTTGTTTTAAGCTATGGCTGATAATCCTGTGGGTTTATTTTTTACCCAAAGAGTATTTGTCGCGGTTCTGAATTTGTCTCCTTGCTTAATTTTATCCACGCGTGCCTTACGCGAAGAAGCGAGCCCATGCAACAAATAAAACATCAATTGAAATCAAATATCTACGTAAAAAGTGCTTCCGAAAATCAATATTTTTAACAATCGTGGCAGTTGGAAAAAGTAAAAACAAACGTACTCGTAATAAAACTTATTTCGCAACACTAGGTGATCCATTCAATTTAGAAAATCAGAAGTTGCGAGTATAATAAAATCGTTAATGAAACTTTTGATTTTGAGCTGATTTAGGAATCATATTTATGGTTTGTTTTTGGTCCTTGTGTAATAATACTTGTCCAACCTGTTCTTGTACTATTATTTTCTCAAATTCTTCCTAATAAGGTAATCTTCCCTTAATTCCAATTATTGATAACCAAACGTCGGACTCCAGCGGGCATTTTCGTGGCATGTCAGAATGATAGGTAAGGTTCGCAAATCAATCAATTCACTTTCGAGTATTTGTACTTAGTGTTTGGTACCTAGTATTTATAATGTGAAATTCCAATAATGTGACCTTTCTGTGACTTAAGTTCGGAGTGCTATCGTAGTATCGTATCCATTGCAATACAAAGATATGCAAATTAACAAATAAAGCAAATCTTTCTATTGATTAGACGGCACTCTACCAACAAATATAAGTATGAACAACAGTCATAATAACGCATGTCAGCTATTTATTTGTTTTTTAAGTGGCCACTTCAGTGGGCTATCAGTCATCACTTCAAAGAGTATTTACACATTAAAGATGAATAAATGATAACGGGTAATTAAATTAATTAACTATGTTACAAATAATACATTATAATACTCGTAAAATAAGATTTTTTTGTAAACCTTACCTTGCCCTCTAACTGCCCCCTATAGTCCGACGTTTGTTGATAACCTGTTGTTTCCGTCTATTGCTATGAATTAAGATTGAATGCTAAGTTATGGACCAGTCTCGAGCACTGGGAGATTAACCTCACCTATATTGTGTTTTTTTATAGGTATATTTTCTTTACATTCGTCGTCAGACCTCTTGAGGATCCGCTGTGTTGAGTGAGAGACTTGCGTAAATCTCACAATACGAAGAATCCTCGAATCAATAAAGGGTTGGCAACCCGCATGTCAAACCTCTGGAATCACAAGCGTCCATAGGCTACTGCCTAGTTTTGCCGCCGTCCTGGTATATAATAAAATCAGCCTATATATATCCCACTGTTCACTTTGAATTTCTTCGCGTTTAATATCAAATTAAATTCCGTAATTAACCTAAGTCCAACCCAAAGGCACATTCTATATACTGGTGAAAGAATTTATGAAATTGGATAAGTCGTTTCTGAGATGTTTACCCATATACAAACCTGCTCAAAAAATTACATTCTACAAACATACACATTATATAATATTTTTAGTTGTTTAAGTAAGTTATAATGCCCTTGCCAGACAAAGAATGAACTACTTTGGTAACGGTTACCCGCAACCAAAGGAATTCAAGGTGATCCCCGCGAACTGCATCATCCGCTTTGTGGAAATGATGGAGCAAGCCTGGGAGCAGGTATAAAGGAGAGGGCAAATGCACAAAAGATCCCACTGGGTCGAAGTGCATCCGAAAGGGCCCTCACCTAGATAAGATAAGATAAGATAAGTTATAATGCGATTGACATAATGACGGTTGTAAAATTTTGTAACACGGCTTATTTATGTTGGGTATTTAAGAAGACTGTTTACTTATATTTTGTGTCAATAACTTAGTCTGAATGTCAACAATAGAGCACCAAATATTATTATATCGTATTAATATGCATATATATTATTAATACGATTAATTTTGGTGGTATTGGGACCTTGGCTCATTTTTACTTTTAACATTGTACCTATAACTAGGTAGCATCAAATCACTGCACCCTTGCAACTACAGTGTACGATCCAAGCATCGCACATTTCACGTGCGATGCTTGAATCGCACGTGAAATGTGCGTCAGCGTTAAATATAATGTAGTTGTATTAATTGCTGTATCGGCGATTACGCCACTTATGAACCAGTCTACGTTTATACGTGCTCCTAGCTAGTACCTATACATTTACCTTGGTTATCAATAAAATCATTCAACTACATCAGTGTTTCCATCAAGTCTACAATCAAATAATCTCAGGTGCACATACAACCCATACATACAGGTGGCTTAAGAACCTCTAACAGTCGAGTTGCCCACTCACTTGACAAAGGGGGGACAACTGTCACTTTGCGTCCGCAGGAGTTACCTACCAAAACCCTGCACGTGTCCCTGGGTGGTACTTAAGAGTTACAAACTCAAAGGCCAAAATAATGTATGCCATAGGATTAAATAGTATGTGCACGAGGCCATGGATAAGGCGGTTCATAAGTCGGTGGAGGAGTGTGTCCAGCAAGAATAAATATGATGTATGTTATTGTGTTGATGTCTGTTGAAACAGGATTAATTAGCATCTTGGAGTGAGTGATCTCTCGCTGCCCAGCGTCGTCGCGGCCATGTTGCGTAGCGAGAGATCTTGGGAAGCGATGGCCTCCTTCTGCGAAGTCGTCATATCGCAGAAGGAGGCCGCGAAGCGGGAGCGCGAAGACAATGCGGATGCGCTCCCGCTCCGGCGGCGCAGACGGAGGGGTCGAAGACGCGCGCGGTATGCAGCGGCAGGCCGCGTCCTCCCCCAGTAGGGCCAGTGGGTTGGGGACCCACGTTGCACATGGCCCTACACGTCTGGGGGGGAGGGTTAAGTGTCCTGACCCTCCCCTTCTTTGGCGCGGGTCTCCTGGCACGAGTAGAAGCCGGGACCGCCGGGGGGTGCCGTGGTTAGAATGTTCGCGATCCCATGGCGCCCCCTTAACGGCAATGCGGGTGACGCCGGTGTGTTTTTAGTGGGTATGCTCCTCCAGTCACCATCACTCGGATGGCGGTGGGAGGAGAGAGTCCCACATAACCCCCAAATAGCCTTCCCCAGGCCGGGGGTATGCGTAAAGCATTTTCACACCGACAAAAAAAAAAAAAAAGGATTAATTAGCATCACGTAAAATTCGGGACGCGATCACGTTAATAGGTAGGTGCCTACATCGATATCTCGAACGCGTTGTAACATCCTTGGTCACGAGAAAAGTCGATTAACTAAGTCAATATTATTATTATCAAGTCTCGTTTAAGTGAAAGTATCATGTGAAAATTGTAACAACTAATCAACAGGCCTCGGAGTATTTGTAGCGCGGTAAGACTAAAGTATGCTATGGAGTCGTTGTAAGCGTTACAATTAAATTTATACTCATACTCATCCTTATTTATTTAATTAATTAAATAAATAATACCTATAAAAATACACCACTATAGATCTTCATTGATGAATAAAAAATAATATGAGGGTCCACGGAAAGAAATTGTCTAGTCACTTTTTTTTCAAAATTTGATTTTAATGTCACGCAATAGTTCATAACGAGCGCAACATTTTGACGTCAAAATCTCATTTTGAAAAAAAAGTGACATGTAGACATGTTCTTTCCGTGGACCCTACGACTCCATAGCATACTTTAGTCTTACCGCGCTACAAATACTCCGAGGCCTGCTTATCAATTTATCGTGCGAGGTTTTACATTATATAGGTACATTTGCATACTCCTTTTAGTGTGTGGTTACTGAGGGTAGGTGGTACTCCATCAACGTGTTTCCGATAAAACAACGTGGGATTATCGCGCGGCCCCTGTCTATTGAAGATAAGGGTGAAAGTTGAAAGCATTTCCGTTCAAAATCTAGTTTAGCCTTGTTTAGCGACGCTTGTAGTCGGTTACCGAACTCGTGCAATTTAGGTCTAGCTAGGGAATGAGCAAGAATTCGTTTGTTTGTCTTTAAGCCTTCGATACCCGGTGGCTTCCCAGGAAGCTAACTAGGTACTATAGTCAAGTAATGACATAACCATGTCTTATCACTTTAGGGAAAAGTAGTTAATCTAAAAATTATAGATTTTTAGGGTTCCGTACTCAAATAGTAAAACGGGACCCTATTACTAAGACTCCACTGTCCGTCCGTCCGTCCGTCCGTCCGTCCGTCCGTCCGTCCGTCCGTCTGTCTGTCACCAGGCTGTATCTCACTGATACCGTGATAGTTCCAGTTGAAATTTTCACAGATGACGTATTTCTGTTGCCGCTATAACAACAAATACTAAAAACAAAATAAAATAAATATTTTTATTGATAATGGTACGGAACCCTTCGTGCGCGAGTCTGACTCGCACTTGGCCGGTTTCTTGACTTTTAGCAATCTAAGTGGTACCTACCAACTTCGCGTCATTCAATGCTAAGCAGGGTCAATAATCTTCAAATACGTAGGTACAATTCGACACGTGCTTGGCATCCTAACATCGAACAATTAGACTTGGTTTAGGAAAAGTCAAACATATACTTCGGCGTAGAACTCGATGACAGTTTATTTTATCAATATTTTATCGTGACATTCTTTAAGAAAATTGGTTGTTAATTTTGAAAGAAATAACTATTCTAGAGGCATTACACAAAAGTGTTCCTTCCGATTCGCAATTCTTCGCAACAGCAATTCACCACATTGTGAACAAAGGAAGAAACGCTTTCGAGTTATACCTATTATGATAATCTAGAAGAAAACTTATTATAGGCTGTAAAAGTCCTATATTATTAAATTGAAGTAGTTGTCAACCGCGCTAGCTACGTGCATTTCGGCCCCAGAGGTGCGTTCCTGGTCTGGATGCAATAAATTCGCTTTAGATTTTCCCTGACGTTATGATTTCCCGCGCCGTGGGAGTTTCTCGTACTAATTTCCGATAAATTTGTACGTACTCGTTGGTGTAATGAGCCGCGGGAGAAATATAGCTTTTGAAACGGCATTTGCCGTTAGAATTGAGCGTTAATCTTGCGTGAAAGGTGCGAGCGGTGAGAAGCGATGCGTATTTGTGATCCTCGAGGTGCTTAAACATTGATGAGGACGACTCGCTTACGGAAATAAAGTAACGGGTAGGGATCGCGACCAGCATTCATCGCGCGTTCTACCTACTTACTTTACGAATTAACACCTTTAGCTACCTATACATTTTACTAGGGATCTTGATTTGTTTTGTTAGCAGATTTTCCGTTTTATTAACTATGTATACTAATATAAGTCTTTAAATGTATCAAATGTACAATTATTCTTCATATTTGAAAAAAAATCTCTCACGTTTTTTGTTCAGCGCGGGCGGAGCCGCGGGGACAAAATTTGAAAATGAAAAAATTAAAATTCCGTAACACAGTGATATGCAGATTAGAAGGTAGGGGCTTCCTATTAAGTATAAAATACCATGTTCTGAGGCAATACCTGTATCAGGAAACCTCGCTCCTCTATGGCGATAATTTGTATATTTATGAATAATATGAATAAGGTACTGTCGCCTAATAAGCTTTTAAAGTCTTGTAAAATAATTACAGTATGATTAATAAAGAAAAGTCATTCATAGGGCTGCTAATGATCTATTTAACAAACGAAATATAAAAAAAAAAACTTTAATGTTATTTGCGTTAGAACAGAAAAACATTTTGCTAGTGGGACATCTTAGGCACCCGGTCGCCTAATAAGGCCCGTTGTAAATCATTTAAAACAATAGTTTAATTAATTTTTAAACATTACTATCGTCAGGAACTCATTCATTCATATATTCACGCCTTTATTCCCAAAAGGGATAAACTTATGTTCCAGTGCCACTTTTAGCATAAACGTGGGTATAAAAGAGAAGGACCTAGTCGTAAAAAATTGTTTTTATTAAATTGATTTACTAAAATATTGAACCTATTCCATAGCTGTGACCATCTTAGGAGTATGAAAATAAAAAATTGCTATAATACGACCGCAACTTATTAAATTAGAAAAAAAAACACATTTGTGAGATTATTTTTATCAGCCTGTATCATGATATTTATAAATCGGTTCTTTATTCTAACATATTTTTTTGACATACCTACTTTTTGTTAGGGATACGTATTTATACCAGTGGGCCTTATTAGGGGACTCTCACTTCAGCTCAATTAAGTGTCGTAAAAATACGTAAATAAATTTAAAATAACAGTATTTACCTATAATTGGATGTTAAACAGATTAAACACCTAATTTCACTAAAAATATTGACTAAATTTACGTAATTTTTTAAATTTTGGATGATACATATGTAAAGGTTGGAAATAAATAAAACGTGCAATATTTTTAACACGACATAGCAAACTGTAATGTTTTACAAAATGGCAGCGCGATTGGGTAATAGTACATTATGATACAAGTGTGCTAAGTTGGTCATTACACTCGAGTCGGTTTTTAAGCCTGAGCCGAAGGCGAAGGCTTAATGGAGACGAGAAGTGTAATGACCAATGCTCACGTGTTTCATACGACGTTTTTCAACACATTTGCGAGGAAAAAAAAAATGAAAATGTTAAAAGATATGTAATGAAAAGGCACTAGTGCGATAATAACATGTTTTATTTCTAATTTCCTATAATGTAATGTAAAAGTCACGGCATGGGTAATATTCTGCATTATTTTGCTAATATTTAAAAAGATATGTAATGAAAAGGCACTAGTGCGATAATGTAATGTAAAAGGCACGGCATGGGTAATATTCTGCATTATCAGTGTAAATACGCTGTAATAAGACCTACTTTACGAGCAGGTGTGTTGAAAAAATTGAAATGCACGTTTGTTTGTGATCTTATACACCTACCTTATACATACGGTGATGCTGGCTGTTGTAAAATTAGGCCAAAACCTAATATCCTAGGACAGAATCAAGCAGGACACTATCTTCACAATTAACCCTTATTCATAAAACTTAACAAACGTATATTAACTAAAATGTGTTTTATCTCTTTCTCAAAAACATATTATATCAAAGTGACTTATATGAACGGCATTTTAGTTGAAATAGGCTTGACGACCGTATTTTAAATGAGACCATATAGCTCAAGAAAATTAGCTGAAAATTTGGCAAAATTAATGGAGAACTTTTATCTATCAGGATAGATAGGTTATAGAGCAAATATAAAATTTATCTACTCTCCCCTCCGCTCCGGGGCGAGCTTCACCCCCCGCGCCCTTTAAAGTGTCCCCGAGCGCGGTATTTTCCATTTTAAAAGAAAACCGTAAGTAAGTACGCGATAAATAAAAAGTGTGTAAAAACTAAATAACCCTTGATAAATTTACTATAAACCTTTACTATATACAAAAGCGATATCACTTATAGTTTTAGCGAAATCTGCCACCAAATACGAACGTTTTTATTTACTTTTATATTTTTTCAGCTGTATGTTTAGTTTTCTCAAAAACTTCACAATTTTTCGCAAATATATATATGACTGAAGTAAATAATAGATTATGCTCTTTTAAAAAAGGTATTATTTATTTCTAAACTCTTTCATTTACCGTGGCTATGCTTTTTTTAAATTTAAATCATTCGGCCATTCAGCGAACTATAAATATTCATACTGGTTAAACGGTTTTTGTTACCCTTTCATTTGATATGTCACACGATATAGTTCTCTACTTTTTTTTTTAATTTACCCCCCCCCCCCCCCCCCCTCCAAAAGTGGCAACCGTTTTCTTAAGAAACATCGCATTGACGTTTGCATTTGCAAGAGAGTTTAGACGTCAAATAATAATACCACTACCGAGCGAGATGGGCATATACTAAATTAAATAAGAGCCACAGAGAGAGAGAGATATATATATATGTCATTTGTTGTCCTCGTCATAGTTCCGCTTTAGAAAATATTGACACTGACAAACATTGACAATTATAAATATAATATATTTGATTGGAACTATTACCAAGTTGTGTTGTTAAAAAGGTTTGATGTTGAGACGAAACTATTTATAGGTCAGAGTTGTAAACTATTTTGATCCTTGTTATCATATCAAGTAAGTATAATTTTACATGCACTTGTCTACTTCGTATTTTGCTTTCAAAAGGTACAAAGAGTCTGTGACTTTATAAAGGAATGAATTTAATAACTGACGGAGATTTTCGTACCCCGACTGTAGGTACGTTTTGTGAAAGAAATTGCACTGCGGTCTTTACAACCAATAAGAACAAAGAAATAAGTCACTGTTAATGTTGAGATAAGTTAGTGGCAGGTCTTTGGTAGATTTTTCGACCTTGAATTAGAAATTGGATTATAAAAACTTGTCCGCTATTGGAGTATCTATCGCTATTGGAGTATCTATTGATTTAAATTTGTAAAATAATAGATTTAAAGTGGCGGTTACTCCACCGACAAGAGGCAGGCTTAAGTAATGATTGATTGAATAAATTTAAATTTCGTATCGTAAACAGCGGTAGATGCTTTTCGAACACCAATTGACGTAATTTGAGAGAGATAGGAACTTTTGATGACAGCAATTTACAAACGGAAATTACTTATGATTAGGGACCGTATGAGTAACAGGATTAAAGTCCTCTGGTAATGTGGTGCCAACGTAACTCGTTTTAACGCGCTGTCGCTATGGTAGCACCAATTTGTCACGATATTGTGAATATCAAATCAATATGTGTCTATTACATTCTTACTTTTTTGTGACTTCAAATGCCCAATATATTTTCTTACAATATTAGAAACATTATTACTTAAAAAATAAAATGAATGCACTCTAAAAATCTATTAAAAATTGTAAATGTTTGTATCCCACCGAAAACATAAATGTTAAAATGGGAGCCAATATGGAGCAAATTGAGATCTAAATGGATGCTAAGTTCAGTAGATAATCCTAAAATAAAATGTATTCTTAAGATCATACAATTTCATATTTTTTTTATTACTACAATGTTTCCTATACAGGGCATCCCACGCCTAAGCTATATGGAGGGAAAGTACCTTGTGTATTGTAGATCGAAGATTTGACTAAAAGAAGACATTATTTTAATTTAAAAGACAATTTAAACTGCATTCATAGATTTAAAAAAATATACGTGGTTGAACCGGGAATCGAACCCGCTACACGAGATTTTTTTTACCCTGTAGCATCATACCGATCGAAAGGCTTCATCATAAGGATTATTTATTGATGAGTAACATGATGTCAGAAATAAAAGGAAGACCATGAATTTTAACATTTTAATTCAAAATTAATCAATTTAATCTATCGAATGCTCACAAAGAGTCCCATTGAAAAAATCATTTACGCCCCTTTCGGCAGATTCAGGATACGACAGAAACTTGATTGGACAGAAACTCGATACAACCAGATACCAACTAATTACGTATCTCTTTATCATTTTATCATGCACTTAAATTATAATAGGGAAATGATGCGTATTTCTCAAGTGGGTACTGATTCATTAGTAATAGGTACTTTAAAATGATAATGCCAGTTGTATATTTCCTTACAGCAATGTCAGCTTTTCATTTTTCTGAACAAAAATTTACATCAAATGTTAAAATTCATGGTCTTCTATTTGTTTCTAACACTATGTCATTTAGCAAAAAATAATCCTTATGATGAAGCTTTTCGATCAGTATGATAAAGCTACAGGATGATTTTATTTCTCGTGTAGCGGGTTCGATACCCGGTTCAACCTTGTAATTTTTTCAAAATCTATGAATGCAGTTTAAATTGTTTTTTACATTAAAATAATGTCTTCTTTCCGTATAATGTTCCATCTACAATATTCAAGGTACTTTCCCTCCATGTGGCATAGACGTGGGACGCCATGTATATTGTCATCTTTGGTAATGTTGTATTTCTATGCAGGAGAAGCTTCCCTGACTTCTATTTACCATGGCAAAGTTAAGTCAAGATAGACATATTATGACATTCAATAACAACATCGACTATTTATTCGTTCGCAATATATCGCGTCACATTAATTATGTGAGTAATATTCTTTATGGCACGACAACATAAGAAAAACATGTTACAGGAGTAGATAAAATAAATAATGATTTACTAAAATATTAAACCTATCCCAAAATTATAGCTGTGGCCATCTTAGGAGTATAAAAATGAAAAATTGATAAATATACCTACATAAATACGACCACAACTTTTTAAATTAGAAAAAACCCCATCAGCCGATCCCATCTTAGGGTGTGACATAGAAGACTTTTGGTGGCGAATTGAGTTCCAACTCCGTGGGAGTCCGCATGCATGTCCATATGATGATCTGGTGCAGTGCAATGACATTTAAATTCACGTGGTGGAATAAAGCTTATAGAAAGCGTAGTCACCTGTGAGATCCCAGCAGAGGGGGAAATGCACGATCTAGTCTTCCGATTGCAAACCCATCATCACACTGCTACCTACTAAAAGCAAAACTACACTAATACTTTCAGATTTGGATTTGCGAGACCCGTGTCTAATGCTACTAAAATTCTCGATGAACACCAGGCTGCAAGAAACGAAATGAGACGGAAGTTATGATTAATAATTACAACAGGTGATTAACAACTACGTTTGTGGCGCGCGAACATCGACGTCCAACCCGTGGTTTCAGCTGTAAGTGTAGCAATGTATATTGCTAAGTATATAGCAAAATCATCAAATACAAAAAGCAGTGACTGAAGCATTGACGAGAATTAGCGAACGAGGTGGAAACTTGCGACAACAGATCTTCGCTGTTCAAAGCGCTCTCCTCCGTCATCGTCAGGTCTCGGCATCGGAGTATGCCTACAGGTTATGCCACGTATAGTTGAAGGACAGCTCAAGAAAATGTGTCTTTGTCAACACTTGTAAGCCACAAGAAAGGTACAGGATGCTATGAATCGACACGGACTGTCCCGAACCTTTTAAAAACATTTTCGAACGATACGAAAATAGGCCAAGAAATTTGGAAGATATAAGCCTAGGCGAGTTTGCCGTAACTTATGAAGCCTTGTCTTCTGTTTCGTTTCAAGATGCGTATCAAGCGGACGCAGAAGTAGGAACTGCGACGATAACGCTTTTGAACAGGATGGGACGCATGAGGAAGCGCTGTAAACCCGCCGTGCTACGAACTCGTTACTACACCGCCATGTCTGACCCTGAAGCAAACTTTTATAGCTGACTGGTCGCTCACTGTCCATTTCGAGCTAAGGACGAACTGTTGACGGGCCACGACAGCGCTAAAGACGCTTTTTTAGCCAAGCGCACGCTTTTACGACCGCTACAAAGAGGTTACAGTATCGAACTAATAAATAGGTGGGCAGAAGTTCTTCAGGATGCCCTTCGATGCGTAACAGCCGAAAACGCCGCTGACATATGAGTAAATAGTGTAAATCTCCCGAACCTCACTTAGCCATACCCTGAGGTAGACGAGGAAGTTACAGAATCGGCTAATAAACCTCTGATGACAGATGAAGATTTTTTGAGGACCGTGAATAGAAGTGGAATAAGTAGATACCTAATTGTCCTCTATACATTTGATAGTAATTTTGTAATATAAATATCAAGATTATAACATGATTTAAAAAAGGAAAAATATGAAATAAATAGTCAATTAAGTTTAATACTTATTTATTTCAATTACCCCATTATTACCCTCACCAATATTTTTTTTTATAAAATAGGATTTCAAATAATACCCGACTACAGAACACATCTAAAAAGATTAAACTAAAATAAAATAAAAATAAAATAATACCCGACTAATACCGTGACGATAAAGCCGTGGTCGCATGCATCAACATATATTCAGGCTCCAAAGGCATACGACCACGGCTTCATCCAAATATTAGAGAGTTGAATGTCAGGTTTTGATTTCAGAAGTAAATTGTTTTCTTATTTAATACTTTTCAGATCGCATGTCCGGAGTCGGGTATTATTTTTTAAAATTTTATATTTTATTATTACATTTAATTTTTTTAATTGGAAAATGAATTTCGATGTAGTATGTCAAAATGTTAAATAGCTTATTAAATTTCGTATCAATGTCAATAGTAGAATCAAAAATAAAATTAAAATTATAATTACTAATATCACAATAAAATTAATAAATACATTCATCACTAAATAACCTACGTTCGATTTCGTGTGCTACGTCACGTCATCGGAACGCCCCTACTCAATAGCGAACTCGTATCGTTGGGCGTTGTGGTCGCTAATAGCAGTGTCCACTGGCGACACAGTTAGGCAGTCGCGAGAGTGGTTCGCTAAACCGCAATCAATGGACGATGCACAGCCGGCAGTCACGCGAGTAGGGAAATAAAATGTGTTTACACATCCATATGTACCTAGCACGTCGTCCACTCGCTGTCTCAAACTATTGTCAGATAAATAGTCCACATTTTGGTCATCAACCAGAATAAACCTTTTATATATCCAAATATCATAAACCCTCCATGATGCGTTCAAGAATACATTATGACCACCATAAAAACAGGCTGTTTTGTTAAAACAAATTTCTTATCTGTGAAAATGTTGTTATTGCTAAATAATAACATCGATTTTGATTATATTATTTCATTTAAACATCTCTGAAAAACAAATAAATTTGATTTGACCTCTATTCTAATATGAGTCGAGATGACGTTTAGTTCGAAATGAATTGTCAAGTTGCATATAAATTTGACAAATGTCGCACGTAAGTAAGATATCGAACAATATGATAGTTAGAGCTGACTCTAGCTTGTCTCTGAATTAAAAAAAAACTATGACAGCTGCCAGAAAACAACGCCGCGATGCCGGTCTTAATATGTGGCTACTGAATGCATCATGGAGGCTTATGATATGTGAAATAGAGTAAAATCAAATTTGTATTAGTTTTGCACTTACTTTGTACATTGTAGATGTGAACGGTACAGTTTATACACTTTAACTTCATACATACTTATAAAATCTTTCGTTACGTACGTACTTTATAAAGCAACTTGTTAAATATTGTATCAAATGAATAGTTTCTTTCAAGTTTACATTAAAAATGTATTATCTACAGTAGATGTTTAGATATGTTGATTCAGTTATTCTTTAGACCTCATACAAAAACAAATACAATATAATTTTAACCAAGCGGTTTTGATATAAGTATTTAATTTTCTATTTGTTTCCCATTTTCAAAAATTAAGGAGATGTACAAGATTGCAATAATTGTAGAGGAATAAAGCTCATGTGACATAGTATGCAAGTATGGGAGAAAGTGATAGAAATACGACTGAGAGATGAGAGTGTTATAACGCAAAACCAATTCGGTTTTAAGCCGGGTCGAGGTACAGCAGACGCCATTTTCTCACTTCGCCAATTGTGCGAAAAATACAGGAATGCACAGAAAAACGTGCATATGGTGATTGTTGACATCGAAAAGGCATACGATTGAGTACCGCGTGAGGTTTTGTGGTGGGCCTTGAAAGAGAAAAGTGTGCCTGGGACTTCCTGTGGAGCTCATTCGGTCTATGTACGACAGATGTTACAACATCTTCCGTCAACGTCCGGTTGGCGGCTGGCACCACATACAGGTTCAGTGTCACAGTGGGCTTACACCAGGCTCAGCTTTAAGCCCATACCTCTTCTTGTTGATTATGGACGCTCTGTCGTCGGACATACAGGAGGAGGCACCCTGGTGTATGCTCTTCGCCGATGATATCGTTCTTGTCGGTGAAGACGCATACGAGGTACAGAGCAGACTGGCAAAGTGGCGACAAAGACTGGAGAATGATGGCCTGAAGATCAGTAGATCCAAAACTGAGCACATGTTTTGCGATTTCGGCGGTCTCTCCAGTTTGACGGCCATACAGCTAGATGGCGCTACGCTTCCAGTCTGCTCCGACTTTAAGTACCTCGGTTCGCTTCTACAGTGTGATGGTGATATTGGCCGTGATGTGAAAAACCGAATGAGCGCTGGGTGGATGAAATGGCGACAGGTGTCCGGAACAATATGCGATGGCAGAATGCCTCCTCGGTTGAAGGGCACAATCTATAAGACCATTTTGAGGCCTGTCGTTATGTATGGATCTGAATGTTGGGCGTTAAAGATGACTGATGAAAAGATACTGCATGTTACGGAGATGAGAATGTTAAGATGGATGTGTGGTGTGACGAGGATGGACAGAATAAGAAATGAGTATATTATATGAAGCCTGAAAGTAGTAGTAGAAACCTATCATCGACTTGCGTGGTATGGGCATATTATGTGGAGGGATGACAGTTATGTGACTAAAAGAGTGTTAGGTATAAACGTGGAGGAATGGAAGAAACGAGGTAGGCCAAGGAAAAGGTAGATGAACTGTGTGAGAGAGTATATGAAGAGGAAAGAAGTAAGAGACGCGATGACGAGTGACAGGGAGGTATGGAAGAAAAAGACATGCTGCGCCGACCCAAAGTAAATGGGATAAGGGCAAGAAAAAAAAAATATGATGTTCTAAAATCGAGCGAGACAAAATGAATGATATTCCATTCCTTTATTTTTTGATTTACATTTGTTTGCATCATTTTGTTCTTTCTATAAGAACCTGGCACTGAGGACGCTATAGTAGTTAGACGTCATAATAGTTTTTACGTTGCTGGATTCGTCGATCTATGAACTCAAAAGAAAACCCGATTGACGAATCCAGCAACGTACAAACTATTATCATGTATTCACAAGATACCTAAATACATAATTTTCATTCAAAACAAAGTTTTAACCAACTTCAATTCAGTACTCCGCCAAGCCACATGAACATTTCCACATTTTTTTTCCAATTTACCACATGAACTGATTTACGAGAGCAAATGCGTTGATTTTTAGACCAATAAACCAAATCGCTGTATGTGGGCCGATAATATTTGAGTACTTCCATCAATTCCTCAAGGATCTCAAAATTACCTTTGGCACTTCATTGTTTGCTATTTCAACGGAATCATATCAGAATCTGTGACGTACTCATATAGTTTGAAGTAAATCATTGAGAAGTTCCATCATCACTTCCACTTCACCAAATTTATGATTTCCGGGTGTAAATACACGAGTTATAATAGAAAATATCGAAATTACTAAATAAATGCGTGCCTAATATATTTGAGGAGTTCCCTCAATTCCTCATAGTTCCCATCATCCAACTGGGGCTTTGGAAACAATGGGACCAATCTGGAAGCATATACTTTCAATTAAAAAAAAGAATTGTACGAACTCAGCGGATGCCAACAGAGTGCTGCTTATGCAGAAACGTGCCGTACGTGCGATGATTGGGACAAAATCGAGGACTTCGTGTAGAGGCCATTTCCCAACGCACGGTATTATGACGCACTACTCACTCTATATATTCGAAATTATAATGTTTGTAAGGAAAAAAAAATCCTCTTTCGATACCGTAAATGTGATTTGCAAAACACTCCGCCGGGCGTTTGAGAACAGTTCCCCGTCGCATGGCACTTGCAGAAAAGAACCCGCGTGTCATTGGGCCTACCTACTACGAGCGACTACCCGCTGATCTTAGACTGGAACCATCTGACGAAGCATTTAGACGCCGCCTGAAATACCTTTTATTGGAAAATCCATTATACTCAGAGTATATGGATCTTGATTTGACATGTTAAATTATAATTTTTACCTTATTTACATTTGTTTTAATATGATTTGACATTAAATATAACATGTTCTAATGCACATTACACTATATTGGTAAATTTAATGACGATACCTAGTGGTTGACATATTTGTTCTTTTGATTTTGTTTTATTTTTATATTTACTCGTTATTGAGTAAATTTGTTGACATTGTATTAATTTAATATTATATCTTACTTTTTTCTTTGTTTTTGACGATCGTGATAAATATTCTTATGTTTTTGACATGTAAGCAAATTTGTAATGTATTTTTTTATCATGAAATAAATAATCTAATCTAATCTAACCGAATCGATTCATAAATGGCGGAGTTCTGAGGTAACAAACATTAAAAATAAAAAATAAAGTAAAAAATACATCCGAATTGAGAACCTCTTCCTTTTTTTAAAGTCGGTTAAAAATACAGTGGGTAGCGGCCTCCTTTTTAAATATCTATCATTTAATAAAAAAAAACTCACAATTCTTTACCAGTGACTCTAGTGAGGACGTTAACCAAGCGTTTGATATATCAAACGGCACTGAAAGGATATTCTTTACCTCGAGTTATTATAGTGTTCCAGTTCCTGACGCAGTCTATAAAGCCGGGTTATGTATATATATATATCGATCAGCAATGTTCTTAAACGCCGGTATCCGATTCCGGGTAAACAAGTATATTTTCCTTCGAAGGCGAAGTCAGTCTTGGTAGATAATAGTGAAAATGCTTCCGCCGCCCAAGTCATGCGGGATTATTTACTCGTACCTGTATCTGATCCTTTGTCTATTTTCGCTCCACAAACCCCGCTTTATTTGCTCTACCCGATTGGTTCACTCCGCCATAACAAATGAAACAGAGTTATTGCTCTTTTGTCCGGATTAGCTTCTTCACAAAACAATCTCGTCGGCGATTTCCTTTCGGCGAGTTTGTTTACTTTAATTTTGCTAAATCCACCGTTTGCCCTAAAATGTACGCATATTGTTTTATCAGCACCTATTGGAATAATATTGTTTCGGAATAATTGCATTGTCCTTAGTTAAGCAAATATTATTGCGCAGGCCAATAATATTGTTTTATTATTGTTATATTAATCCGTATTAACGGGAAACGGTTCATGATAACGAACGGTACTAATCTACGGTAAGTATCTACTTGCTACTAATAACCATGGCTGTCTGGAACATAACTCAGAGTATTCTTCATTAAAACCTATTGATCATACCTATAACACCAAGGCTATGGCGACTGGTAAACTATTCGTTCCTAGGATAAATAATTACTACTCGTATGGGGACAGAACTCTCAAAAAGCGTATCCCATACCTACTCAATAGTTTGCCCGAAGCCATTAGACGTGAAAAAAAAAGGAATAAATTTAAATATTTTGTATTACATACATAAAAATATCGGCTTTACTTACTGTTGTTTATTAAATTAAAAATATTTATGTAAAACATAAGCCAAGTTATTATTCAATATTTTTTTCGGAAAAAGTGCTACGTTTAGTATACCCTACCTTAGCTTTCTAAACCCCACGATGACTTCGTAAAATTATTAACTATATTCGTAAAACTTCGTAACTATAGAAAAATTGCCAGGTAAGGGCTCCGATTCTCCAATATTCACAGCGTTTATGATAAAAACTGCCGATGTGTATGCCCTTTCCGTTGCGAACTTAGCTCACACATTCCTGTGGGTTATAATATCGTTTTATTGTATTTAAGTAGTTATGCATCTTTTCACTTTTCATGCTCGAAAAGTATGTATGTTAACCCCTAGGGAAAATTTGTTCAATCACAATTCACATCGAAAGTCAATCGGAACGTAATAATCCAGACCACGGGCATCTCATCGATAAACTTTATACGGATACAATTGGGATATTATGTCATGCTGCTACTATAACGCATATAGCGAACAGGGGTGCGGGCAGGCGCTGTTTGGCTGGCTGGAACAAGCACGTGAGCGAGGCTCACAGCTTCGCGAGGCTTAAATTTATGATGTGGGAGTGGTATGGGAAACCGCTCACTGGACCGGCATATGAAGAGATGACAGAGGCTCGTAAGGTGTTCAAGGGAAGGCTGAGATGGTGTCAGGCTCATCAGGACCAGATCAAAATGGACCGATTGGCGTTTCACAACTCCCGCGGTAACTTTGCAAGTTTCTGGAAATCTACAAATAAGCTAAACCCTAGAAGCAGTGTGCCAGTGAGCGTCGATGGTTTTTCCAACCCTAAACAGATAGCAGACGTATTTAAACGTAACTTTACAGTTAGATCTTCCCTTGGACCAGCTTGTCGACAGATCGGTGCTAGATCTCCGAAAGGTGAACTGTCAGTTTTTGTCTATGCCAAAGGCATACACAAAGCAATTAAAATGATGTCAAAAGGCAAGTCACCTGGATACGATGGCTTGAGTATCGAGCACCTGGGACACGCGGGCCCCCATCTTCCTCGCATGCTGAGCTTACTTTTCAATCTGTTCTTGAGCCACTCTTACCTACCGCCTGGACTGATCGAGACTCTTGTGGTTCCCATTGTTAAAAAACGTACAGGTGACATATCCGACGGGACAAATTACAGGCATATATCCTTGGCAACCACTGCACTGTAGCGAAGGTGTTTGACAGTGTGCTTAACTCTTATTTAAATGCTCATATCGGTCTCAACGATGCTCAGTTCGGTTTTCGACCGGGACTGTCAACGGAGGCTGCAATTCTCAGTTTGAAACACACTTTAAAATACTACACAGATAGGAAGACGCCTATTTATGCCTGTTTTTTGGACCTTTCAAAGGCGTTTGATCTCGTCTCATACGACATCTTATGGGAAAAACTGCAGAAGTCAAAGTTACCGCCAGAGCTCATCCATCTTCTCAGGCATTGGTATCTCAATCAGAAAAACCGTGTGAGGTGGGCGGGAGAGGTGACGGAACCTTATAGATTGGAATGCGGTGTACGGCAGGGTGGATTGAGTTCACCTTTATTATTCAACTTGTACGTGGACGCGCTGGTCGAGCAGCTCAGCGTCGGCTGCCATGTTGATGGCGTGTGCCTAAATAACATCAGTTACGCGGACGACATGGTGTTGCTGGCTCCTTCGGTTGGCGCGCTCCGACGGCTTATATCTATATGCGAGTCCTATACTACTTCACACGATCTGGTTTATAATGGGAAGAAATCAGAAATTATGGTGTTCAAGGCTGGTAACAAATGTCCAAAAAATGTGCCCCCTATCCGACTGGATGGAATAGCCCTCACAAGAGTTGAAAAATTAGCGTGTAACGGATGTCTTAAGGCTTCTCTTGAATGTTGTAGTGAATTGTTCGAATATACCTTCCATATACTTGAGGTTTTAATGCGATTTTTGCTTACGGTTTGCAAGATTTTAAGTTAGCAAAAAATTTTAGAACTGGGCCACAATACTCGTAATTTACTTTAAAAACAAAGTTTAAACCGACTTCAATTCAGTACTTCGCTAAGCCACAATGCCTACTGGTACCTACATGAAAATTTCAACATTTCCACATGCGTTCATTATTATTATTACAGAAAAAAGCCAAGTCGCTATCTGTGGGCTGATAATATTTGAGGAGTTCCGTCGATTCCTCAAGGATCTCAGAATTAACACTCCATTAGTTGCTACTTCAACGGAATCACGTCAGAATCTTTGACGTACTACTTTACATCTTTGAGGAGTTCCATAAGTAATCTGTGGTCTTCATCATCAGTTCCACTTCACCAAAATTAAGATTTTTGATGGTAAATACAGGAGTTATAATAGAAAATACCGAAATCACTACACGCATGCCTATACAATTTGAGTTTTGCCCTCAATTTCCCTGGGATTCCATCATCAGATCCTAAATCGGTGACAATGGGATCACCTCGGGAGTATCCTATATCGATTAAAAAATTTTTTTTGGAAATCGTTCCACAATTGACGGAGAAATCGGCGAACATACATTAAAAAAAATAAAAAAAATACATACAGTGGAACATATAACCTCCTCCTTTTTTGAAGTCGATTAAAATCATAATCATCGGAGGTAAAAGAGTCGTAAACTGGTATAATTATATACTTATACTTGTTGGTAAAACCTTTATTTTTATCATTTGCATAAAAGAAAGTAGTTTTTTTCTTAGGATATGTTCGATATTTAAGTAATAGGTATTTACTTTGTTTTTAGATCATAACGGATGTCAGAAAATTTTAATGTGAATTCGTCATGCAATATATAGCATAGGCTTGTTACTCAAATTCAGATAGGCTTTACTAATAAACAAAAAACATTAGGTTGTTTAGTAGATATAGACAATGCCTATAATAATGTTAATATTTTAGCAGTTGTGAGAAAATTAGATGAATAAAGTGTGGGGTCCTCAATATGTAAATATAATATATGGGAATTTCTGAAACAAAGGTATCAAAACAGGCAGATCATGCGATGGACAGCTGTTGGACTAGCGCAGGGAGATCCAATGTCCCCGATATTGTTTAATATAGTAACCACCGATATTTGTAAGAGGATACAAAATGTTTACATATCGCAATATGCAGACGATTTCGTTATGTATGTGTCAGGCCAAAACCTAAGATTTATATCGGTAACACTTCAAAGCGCCTTAGATCACATGTCAATGCTATTAAGAGATTTAGGCTTGGAGCTTTCACCGAACAAAAGCAAAATTTGTATTTTTTCACGAGGAAGGGTACTGCAAAAAGTCAAAGTCAGCTTGGGGAATGCTGCGCTTGAAAATGTTCCTGCGGTTAAATACTTGGGAGTATGCTTGGATCAAGGGTTAAGGTGGAACAAGCAAATTAATGAAATTTGTCAGAAATCGAGGAAGTTTTTAAATATATTTCATGTATTAGCAGGTTCTTCTTGGGGAGTTCATCCTATACATTTAAGAGGGTTATATATTTCGACTATTCGAAGCAGATTAGATTTTGCATGTTTTTTGTTTGATAACAGTGCTAAAAATAATATAGAAAAGCTAGATAAGCTCCAAAACCAAGATATGAGAGTGGTCGGCGGTTTTATAAAGGCTAATCCCATACAAGTAATGGAATCAAAGTTAAGCCTCCCACCGTTATTTGTAAGAAGGAAATATCTGGCTTCAAAGTTTTGGTTGAAGGCTAGGTCGATTGCTGGCAGTGAGGTCATCTCCAAAATTGCTGAGCTTAGTTCTCTGTGTAACAATAGTGCATATTGGAGAAACAAAAAGAACCCTTGTTAGTTATAGTACACCTTGAATTATTTAGTATATCAATCCATAAATCTCGTAGTTTGGAAATATTCTCACTGTCAACATGGATGACCAATATAGATATTAAGAGACAAATAAATTTAAACATATAATGTCGAAGGACCTAAAAAAGCTTATAGCGTAGGAGGTTTGCTGCAGGAATGTATAAAAACCTTGAACAAAAAGTACAGCGGGTTCTGTCATGTGTACACTGACGGGTCTAAGGTTGGAGAAGCTGTTGGTGCAGCGTTTTACGACCCTTATTCTGATGTCAAGGCAGCCTTTAAACTAAATAACAAGACGTCTGTTATGGCAGCAGAATTGTACGCTATTGCCGAATGCTTGTCGTATCTAAAGTCATGCGTTGGGACCAACTTTGCAGCGCTGAGTGACTCCAAGAGCGCACTACAGCACTTAGCTCAATGCACCTCTGGTAACAGAGGTCATCCCGTAGCTTATGTTATTTTGAACTTATATACAGTAGCTACAAAGTAGCGGCAAAAATATTAAATTTAAATGGGTCCCATCTCACATTAACCTCACTGGCAACGAAGAAGTGGATAAGCTGGCCAAAATGGGGGTTGACGAAGGGATAAGTGTAGACCATATGCCTTTCTTTACAGACCTACTCAGAGAAGTTAAGGGAAACTGCTTTAAAATTTGGAAAGAGTATTTTAATGAGAGGTCGAAAGTGAAAGGCATATGGTACAAAACAATTATCAACGAACCGCCAAAGATACCTTGGTTTTGTGACGCTCAGCTAAATAGACCACTTGTAGTTACAAGCATGCGACTGCGCTCCGGGCACATGCCACTCAATGTGTTCGGGCATTTGATGAGGGTGGTGGACTCTCCAGACTGTTGCATTTGTCATGTGAGGGAAGATACCTACCACGCATTGGTGGAGTGTGCTCGGATCGGAGCCGAACGCAGGACATTTGAAGAGCAGTCCAATCTTAGGCTCACAGACGTAGGCTCATGCAATATCTTGTTATCTAACCCCACATCTAAGTTAGCAATCAAACTGTACAACTTAATTATTAAATTAGTAAAGTGTAGATAATAAGTAGCTTTAGGAATGTACCTATAAGGCCGGCATCATCGCTCAGCGACGAAGGCCTTCTTTTTATTAAATAAAGATTAAAAAAAAAAAAACTCCTCGATGGTGGTAAATATGCGTTTTAATTATTTCGACGTTTATTTGGTATTCAAAAATCCAACCCAATGTTCAGTTAAATAAAATCCAGATGAAATTTTTTATTGTTACTTTATACCACGTGAAATCCGACAGAAATCCATCCAGACACTGTATAAAACACTCAAACGTCGTGTAACTCTACAAGTAAAAAACATTTTCTCGTTACGAAACATCCACACCATTTTGTACACCGTAGAAAAATTGTATTTTTCACAATCGTGTTATAATAGAGAGCTTTTTAGTCGAGTACCGTGTTTAGGCAACGAAGCTTGTTGAGTGGCCTAAGTAAGGTACGAGAATAAAAAGCTTGATTATAACACTATTGTGAACAATACTTTTTGTACGAGTTCATTAATAGTATTTTATGCAACTGTTGTGTAAGAAGGGTCTTAAAACGCGAGTGGCGTGGGTTGCGATGCGAGCCTTGGCGAGCATCGCAATTAAAGACGCCACGAGCGTTTTTAGACCAGTTATACACAGTTGCATACAATACTTTTTCTACGACAAATTTTAAAATAAATAGCAGACTACAGAAAAGTTTAACTTTTCAGGCAGCAAGATTTCTATTCGTACTTTTGCTACTGACACAATTTCTTCAGGAGTGCAGCTATTAATTTATTCGATTATTTTAAAAGGAACGTACACTTTTGTCTTCACAAACACGAATAAAATCTTAATAGTTTAGGACTAAAGTTTATCATCTTTCGTCTTTTCATTTTGAACTGTATTTTGGAGGGAAATCGGAAATGTGACAGCTCTTGCTTATGGTTTGTTTTGTTTTTAATTTGTTTGCACTTGCCATCCGAACCAAACCGAAGCCGGACCCGGACCGAATTCGAACTGTTTATTTTTATAAATAATACCAAGAATTTATTAAACATGTAATTTAACACACAATAGATGATAATTTATTATTATTGTAGTCAATAATTTATAATATACAAATGTTAAATCGTAAATAAATACTTTTATTTCGAAATATTTGTTTATGAAGTTGGCACTGCAATATAGCGGCCGATTTAAAAAAAAGTTAAACAGTGCTTTTATGAAAAATGTATGAACCAAAAAAGTACGCTAAACAGTTCGTTTTTGGGCCATAGAGCATAGAGTTTTTCGACGACTTATTAGTGGTGTCATTGTATTTGAGCTACAGCCTATATAAATGACAGATAACGGTACAGGAGTAGAAAAAAATAATTTTCTACGAGTCAACTGAACTAATTAAACAAACTCGATACTGTTGAAACGAACTGCAGCCTATCGCTCGTACGCTCGTTGATATCTTAAATGACATCAACGAGCGTACGACATCAACGAGTAAACTCAATAATCAAAACGATTCTATTGGTCCAATTCATTACAGTTCGGTAAAGCAGCCACGTGATGGGTCGAATTTATTTTAGTTCTATTTTCAAATTTTTTTCGGTTGTCTGGAGCGTATCGAAACAGTTATTTCGATTGTTTCGACAGTAACATGGACTACAACTATGAAAAGAGTGACGTTGCAGTATTCTCTATGAAATCTTAATACACAGATTTTAATCGACGAGTACAAAAAAGATATTTGACATTTTAAAAGAGGAGTGTAAATGAACTCGCTTTTGGCTGCGACTTGGTGTACCTACCCGTAGTCGTGTTTCTATCTGGGGGCACGGCAGTGCCCCCGCCAAGTCGTGCAAAACAAAGAGGCACGGCCGTACCATCCTTTTCTCGAAGCCGTTCAGGCCATTTTCAACATGCTGTAATTTTGTGCTGGCTAAAGCCAGAACCCTGAATTTTCAGTAACATATAGGGCATAATACGACTTACATACATTCTAAATGACATTCAATTTGAACGTTTAGTTTAAGTTGCCCGTCAAAGTTCCTTAAATTTGTCACTGACATATACACTGACTCATATGATCATCGTAATTCTAAGGTACTTCTAGCTGACCCACAAGCTCCAAATTTTGAAAATAATTCGTTTTTAGCCTATCCATTCATAAATAACCTAAAAATTTTGCAGTTTTCGTCACGATTCTGAGATATTTTAACTGCATAAGTAAGTTTATAATCCTATACAAATACATGCGATTACAAAGTTACTTTTGCAGTTGCTTCCCGCAAAACTATACAAACGTTATTTGCGATAGGTAAAATAACATTTCCATACAAAGTTGATAACACAATTACCTGTAAAAAGAAATGAGATCCCATAAAAACTTTCCAAGTAAAAAATAGGCCAAGTCTCGGAACTCTTCCACAGTAAAAAGTGGTGAGATTTTTCGTAGAGCCAAGTCAGGCATTTTTATTAATCTTTATTTGCTTGCTAAATAAAATTTTGTGACTTGGCAAGCACACGTAAATGCAGTAAAGTTGTATGATTCCCAAGTTTCAGAATTTTATTTAGCATGCAAATTAAGATTAATAAGAATGCCTGACTTTGCTCTACGAAATATCTCACCACTTTTTACTGTGGAAGAGTTCCGAGACTTAGCCTTTTTTTTACATGGAATGTTTTTATGGGTTACGTATAACGTTAATGGACGTCACATAGGCACGAGGTGCGCGCACTGTTTTGTTCGATTTACCTAGTTCAAATGGTCGTCAAATGATATGAAAAATATATAACAAGAATTTTGAGTTCGATTTAGATGAGATGTACTTACCTACGTAATGTAACGTAGGTAACATACGTTTTAATTTATATTACAATTTTACAAAGCAAATGAAATTGCTAATGGGATTGCTAAATATATCTATAAATAAATCTTTATGCGATGAATATCATCGTGAGGGCCTAACGAGTAAAGAATTGGGAGTGGATTGCAAAACAATTGTACATTGTATCGAAAGTTACCAATATCAAATGTATGGGTAATTGCCGTTACACAATAGAAAAAAGTTAAGTATTTTGAAGCGTAGATTAGATTAAGGCCCTTAACTATGTTAAATTTTTTTTGCAATCCACCCTGGAACGGGAATCGAATGGTGAAATTTGCCTTATTTCTACGAATATTACATTTATTTGAGTCATCATGCTCCTAGCGTTATTCCCGGTTGTGCCCTAAAGGAGTCCGGGGTCCGCTTTGACACCTAATCCCAAGATTTGGCATAGGCGCTAGTTTTACGAAAGCGACTGCCATCTGACCTTCCAACCCAGAGGGAAAACTAGACCTTATTGAGATTAGACCGCTTTCCTCGCGATGTTTTCCTTCACCGAAAAGCTACATTTATTTGAGTATTGCACATATTTGTAAGACAAGAATTAAGAATTTGTGTTTATTGTCCGTTTAAATGAAATGAAATTAATTTATTCGTGACAAACAAAGTATTACTTAACGAAAAACAAAATACATAATATACATCAAAGTATAAAAAAACTTAATAGTATTTTATGCAACTGTTGTATAAGAAGGGTCTTAAAAGGCGAGTGGCGTGGGTTGCGATGCGAGCCTTGGCGTGCATCGCAATTAAAGACGCCACGAGCGTTTTTAGACCAGTTATACACCGTTGCATACAATACTTTTTCTACGACAAATTTTAAATAAATAGCAGACTACAGAATAGTTAAACTTTTCAGGCAGCAAGTTTTCTATTTGCACTTTTGCTACTCACGCAATTTCTTCAGGAGTGCAGTTATTAATTTCTTCGACCATGTTAATAGGAACGCACACTTTTGTCTTCACAAACACGAATAAAATCTTAATAGTTTAGGACTAATAGTTTATCATTTTTCGTCTTTTCATTTTGAACTGTATTTTGGTGGGAAATCGGAAATGTGACAGCTCTTGCTTATGGTTTGTTTTAATTTGTTTGCACTTGCCATCCGAACCAAACCGAATCCGGACCCGGACCGAATTCGAACTGTTTATTTTTATAAATAATACCAAGAATTTATAAAACATGTAATTTAACACACAATAGATGATGATTTATTATTATTGTAGTAAATAATTTATAATATACAAATGTTAAATCGTAAATAAATACTTTTATTTCGAAATATTTGTTTATGAAGTTGGCACCACTGCAATATAGCGGCCGATTTAAAAAAAAGTTAAACAGTGCTTTTATGAAAAATGTATGAACCAAAAAAGTACGCTAAACAGTTCGTTTTTGGGCCAAAGAGCATAGAGTTTTTCGACGTCTTATTAGTGGTGTCATTGAGCTGCAGCCTATATAAATGACAGATAACGGTACAGGAGTAGAATAAAATCTATATTAAACACTAACACAGTTACAGTTTGTCACGAAATGACGCCCCAGCATAATGCTGGCTCACGGGCCAGTGCTGGTCTTCCGGCGAGACCATTTGTGGGCCACGTTCCCTGCTGTCACGACACGACATTAAAGCGCATATTTAAAGCGACGTGAGCTCAGAAAACGGATTTTCAAAATGTCGTAGCGCTTGTTTGGATTATAATACGGCTGCCCTAAATTTAATTAGAAATCTTGAGGCCTTTTTCGAGGGACAACAGCCATTCGAATCCTGAGTTCAAATTATGCACAGCTAAACATATTAAAATTGGTTCTAAAAATCGACGATATCATGTTTAAGGGAACTCGGCTATTACTTTTTTATTTATTAAAACGCAAAAAATATATATTAAAAAACATAATATCCGCGCTTCCGAACACGCACTTCCATCTCGCTCACGCTTATGCTCAGTGAGAGGTAGAGAAGACCACGAGCCTACGTCGCCTAGCGCTTTGCCTTCAAAGTGAATAAATTGAATGTTTTCCGTCTCTTTCCATCTTACGGGTATAGCTGCGTCTCTAGGTTGTTGTGACAAATTGGTAAATGCATATTAGCCTTTAGTTATAACAATAACACTGAACGCAGCCGTCGCGCTTGCGTCAATCAGTGTCATCTGGCTGCGAATAAGCGAGTTACCAATACTATTTACCACGCATCAACATGGCTGCTAGTTTTACTTCATTCATCATTTTAAAACTTACACAAAAGAGAGATGAAGATTATAAACACAGCTAATCTGGTTTAGGTTATTTATTTATCGAAAAAACTTACACGAAAAGTCGTCAAAGTAATTTTCCTCCTCCTCCAACTGTTAGATTGTTCATACGGTAGTAGATAGGGTAAAAGATGTAATCCCGCATGATCATATCAAACGTATTTGCGGAACTGATGATTTTCAATCCCGTGGGAGCCTTGACGGTTCAGAAATAATATCACAAACAGTTCATTGTAATTTACATACCCATTACCTTCTCGTTAACATTTCCCGTTTATGTCTTACGATTACAAGAAAAAGGCATAACATTCATAGACAATGGATTTTTTGAACTAATCTCGATATAATTTAAATTTGTAAAGTTTTTATAGGTACCTACATATTTACTACATGAATCTTTAGACGAGGTAAAATTTAATATTTTTATCTTAATTATGTCGTTTTATAATGATTATTTAAGTTTATTGAAATTCAGGAACTCACTTAGTTTAGGTTAGTGTTTTCTAACGAGAATATTTTATAGGAATGTTTTTTTGTCTTCTGAAAAACCATAATATATGGACCTAGTAAATATCAATTCAAGTCAGTTATTTTCTAGTTCAAACAGTATTGCCATTGAGAAATCTCTTTATTTTGCAATGGTTTTCTAAATAATATCAGAAATTAAACGATTATTACTAGGGCCCGGAATTTTGCGTGCGACTACTGACACACGCACTGCTTTTTATCGACATATCGATACATTAGTCATTCACTCTATCATTGTGGTTAATTTACCTAAATAAAACAACGCTTGCAAGCACGTTATGTAGTCTCAGAGGGATGAGTTATTTGTTCTTGTTATAAAATATAAATGTTTTCGTAATTATACTCATTTCAATAAAGCAAATGAAACGGATTAAACTTTTCGATATTTTGAACTTTTTTCATCATTGACCGTTGAAAAGAGTAGGTATCATAGGAAAGTTTGAGGTATTATTCTATAAAGACGACTTGTCAAAAGCCGCACGCAAAATTCCGGGCCCTAATTTTTTTATTACATATCATTTTGTGAGTAAATTAGCAACTAAGTATTTTCTTCAGTCCCTGTGAGTGAAAGACTGGGATGGAAAAAACTACTAATACTGTACATTTTTCATCACTTTATTTTCCGTCAACATAATTGAAATTATTCGTCTATAATACATTGAAGAAAAATCAACAACACCAATCGGCCTATATATTATATTTCATGGGGTCCAAAAACAGTCAAATACAAATATGTTTTGTTTTTGTCCTGTGACCTATACATTATTTAAAAAAAATCGTGCAGGATTGATCCCATTCCTTAATACAGTTTCTTTATTCCAAAATTATTCCTTATTGTACAGTCGCCATTACATACATCGGAGCAAACAAGCACGTCACAAACATCGGAACACACCTCTATTTTCAAGGCATTCGGAAGCATGTGCCGATATTTTTGAACACCTATAGAGTACCGATGTATGTGATGGCGACTGTACGTACCTAATAGTTATTTTTTATTGTTCTGAAATCATGGTTAATTGCCTTTTTATGTTTAAAGCCGTTTTATATATATCGTGCTATCAATAGAACAGATACCAGTTCATAAACATTTCTGGACTCCGCTGTCCGTCTGTCTGTCTGTCTGTCTGTCTGTCTGTCCGTCTGTCACCAGGCTGTATCTCAACAACAGTGATAGTTTGACAGCTGAAATTTTCACAGATGATGTATTTCTGTTGCCGCTATAACAACAAATACTAAAAACCGGAATAAATATATATTTTTTTTTTCTTAAACAAAATTTACACAAATCGGCTTAGTCTCAAACTAAGCAAAGCTTGTATTATGGGTACTAGACGACGATAAACATACTTATATAGATACATAAATACTTAAATACATAGAAAACATCCATGACTCAGGAACAAATATTCGTGCTCATCACACAAATAAATGCCCTTACCAGGATTCAAACCCGGGACCTCCGGCTTCGTAGGCAGGGTCACTACCAACTAGGCTACAGGAGGTTTCCGTACAACAAACGTGATTTTGTTGCCGTTTTTATAGGTAATGGTACGGAACCTTTCGTGCGCGAGTCCAACTCGCACTTGGCCGGTTTTTTCACAACGACCCATAACATTCAAAAGTAGGGTAACCATAAGCCCAAACAACGTTCTTGCACATGTTTCTACTTATTTTAGGAGCGACGCTGTATATGCGAGTATACCTAAGTGTGCACCAACGTTAGATCTGATATCTAAATAATAAAGTATCAGTAACAACATGGTTCACAATTATCCACAAAAATTGCTACAGAAAAGTGGCTCTTAATAAAGATTTAGGTACTATTCAGGATTAGGCCTCGGGGATTAGAAATTACTAAGCATTCGCATTATATCTGAAATAATCCAGCTCTTTTGCTGATTTGAAGTAAACATTTACATTTATCTTTTAAACCGTCGCAAGATTGAAAAAGCCTTTAAAGTAATGAAGTTGGAACATAAATCTGCTTAATGTGATGACGTACGCGACGTGAATAATGTTCTTAAGGAAAACTCTGCTCATTGTTACGTACTTTTGCATTTACTCCTTTCGGATGACGGAAAGCTGCTTTGTTAATTTTCTTTCTGCCACTGTAATGTGTGGAGTTTTAAAATAGATATTGTAATTCGATCCGCTAGGGAGAACAGCAACTTACTGTACTTAGTAGAAATAGTTGTAATAAATATTTAAAATAAACAAGATATATATGAATCAATTGTTTTCTGATATGCACCCAATAATGTTAATAAATAAATTATATATTATAGTGGGAATCAGAAATCAGAGTAAGTATTTAAGAGATATGAATACGTACAGAACTACGATGTCGATTTTAAAATGAAGAAGAGCAACATTCAGGTTTTCTAAACCCCTGATACAATACAATACGGATACACTATCTCTAAATGTGGGAAATTAGTCTTCATAATGTAACTCTTTGACATTTTCAGACGTAGTTTTTTTTTCTTCAATATTAGCTCCTTATTTACTCAATTTACTTAGTTCTTATGCTTTTCAACTTTCCCATTGCATAATATACATAATGTATAGTATAATGTATGTATGTATACTTTATGTATGTATGTGTACATATTGTTTCACTAATACATTTTGGCAGTTAATATGTCGTTAAAACATATCACAACTCAGGCCATTCTACTTTTTGATGACCCTTTTTCCGTTGTAAGAAAATGAGGTAGGTATTGAACTAGTATTTACAAAAGTTCTATTAATAAAATGTACATAAACCCTTTAAAGGTGTTTCATTGGTAGTACGCATAGATTATTATTTACTGCTGTAATAAGCCAGTAACTCACGTTCAACGACCACTAGGTTTTTATATATTTAAGAAAACTATCGAAAGTGATTAGGAGTTAGGATATCCTAATTCGACCCATTTTAAAATCACAAAACAGTAAATTGAAGTAACAAGCCAAGTTTTCCAAAATATGAATAAATGAGCTAAATTCTGACATCAATAATTAGGAAGGTCCAATCGATGTTTGTCATGTCATGACTTAACTATATTACTCAAGTTACGAACTCCACTCTGGAGCTTGTTGAATAATTTATTTAGATACAGTTTAGGTGAGAAAAGCTCAATCGGTATTCCTTGACGAGGGTTTTGGCTCTGACCGACTGTGTAAGATAGCCTGTCTAAACTCTCGCGTGTTCTGTGTTCTTTAGGGGCCGGGCTCTTGTCGGTGGAGTAATAGCCATTCTGTTCTTCTATCTAACACTGTTTTTAGGTCTTGATACGACATTACATTAACGTTCACTTTAGCTTGATTCATAAATGCACTTCTTGGTCTTCCCCTACCTCTCCTTACTTCTATCTTTCCTTCTTTTGTTTAGGACTCATCATATCAGCCGAAAGACATCCACTGCGGGACAAAGGCCTCCCCCAAAGAGTGCCAAAATGACCGGTCCTGCGCCACCCGCATCCAGCGGACTCCCTTGTTTAGGGCTGCAATTCTAAAATTAACCAGCAAATTTATATTTTATTTATTTATTTACTATAAAAACAATATAAAAGAAAACATTGTGTACACAGTGTGTTTACCGGCACGCGGGTGTTAAATTAATATATAAATTGAGACAACATTTAAGAGATGCAATTATTAACGTATTAATAAGTAATGTTTTGGTACTTAACTTTTTGAGTTTTACAGAAGGAGTTTTACACAATGGCAAGTTATTATATAATTGTCCAACCTACTTGAACACCACATAGAATACACTCTGAAATCTTCCTTAGATTGAAAGTTGTTAAGTAAATAAGGAACAGTCAAGTACTAGCTAGCTAATATAATTAACTTTGAAATCACTTTGAAGATTATACAATGTAAACAAGCTGCTACGGTCAGATAATGAATAACTTTATATACTCGAATTTAAATGGTCGTGAGACATGGTGAAATAATACTAATAACCGTAACTGTGTAATTATTCGTTTAAGTTATATACTGTAAGCTAATTTATCAAGAGTAAGGGTAAATACACAAAAGGTACTAAATAAACTCGGTAATCCTTTTAAAGGTCAGTTGTTATGAAATGAAGAAAACCAACTAGAAGTTCAATATTTTATTTATTCAGATTAATTGAATTGTAAAAGGTAGGAACTCACTGAAATCTCATGTAGTATTGGTATCGTACATACCTGGTTCCTAACATTAATGATAAAATACCAATATGGAGTAGCCATGATATTGTTTACCAAATCAAATATATTCAATTTAACACTTTAACCAATAAACCTACGTATACCTAAAGTATATACGATTTAAAATAACAAGCAGAGCAAGCCAATAAGCATCCAGTAGTTTAAGTACTCAACAACACTAAAGCAATTTCATTTTATCATTTTATTCTACCCCATATTAATTAAATTACAAAAAATAATTTCAAAATAAAATATTCAGGTATAATACAATAGAGCAATAGAAGTGCCATCATACCTGCTGTTAACTCGTTGCTAGTCTCTGACTGATGTGCTTGTGACTGGGCTCCCAGCCCTTTCAATAGCAACAGAACAAAGAACAGGCGTGGCAGCACCAATACAGTTTCTGTTTAAAATACTATTACTTAAAACTAAATCGCAAATCATAATTTATTATTGAAAAATATAATAAATAATTATTATTTGCATTAGAATAATTTTACGACGACTTAAATGTAAACTTGAAGTAAATGTGTTAACAATCAAGATCACTGTGACTACTAGTCTAGCATTAGTAGACATTATATGAAATACTATTAGCACAATAATTATGTATGAAAATAAAAAAGTAATTATTAATTTATACATGATCTTAATAGACTTTTATAAATCATTAACATAAACTAGTACAGCCATTGAACGTTAAATCAGAATATTTATTTGTTGTCGAAATTTGTAGGTAGAATGAAAAATTACATCAATCAAATCGTTGGGTCATGCATTGTAAGTAGAAAGTACTATATCCTAACACGGGCATTAATTAAAATTAAAACTGATAATAATATGTTCCATTAGCAATTGGGTACTTTCCTGGGTAAAAAAATCGTTGGGTCATGCATTGTAAGTAGAAAGTACTATATCCTAACACGGGCATTAATTAAAATTAAAACTGATAATAATATGTTCTATTAGCAATTGGGTACTTTCCTGGGTAAAAAAAATATATTTAATGTTATTTATATATTTAATAATTTTAACATTAACGACTATTTCTAGTTTTTATATTATACCTAAAGTTAACAAATTAAACATCTAAGCATTGTGTCGCTTACATAGTCCATCAGTTAGATTATCAAAAAATATTTATTTAGTCAAACTAACAATGGTGAAGATATAGCCCGTTAAAGTTCCGCGTGACGTCACATTATGCTAAAAAGTGTACCATAATGTGACGTCAATTACTAGAAGTTATGTAAGTCACCTATTTTTTTTCAAATCCGAATTCCGTGGGATCTACTTAGGAGTTATTGAAGTCTCTAGTTTTTTCTAATAATTCCGGTCATGTTGCAACATGACCAAAAAAATTGTACCAACATGTTTGTAAATTTTTTTTTATGAATTGCTTTATTTTAAATTGTGTGAATGGCAAACTACTATGATATATTAGTACCAAAATAACCAGAATTATCAGAAAAAAACTCCAACTTCAATAACTCTTAGATCCTACGGAATTTGGATTTGAAACAAAAACGTGACATAACTTCTAGTAAAGGCCAAGAAAATTAGATCCAAAAAAGACGTTTTGAGGAATGAATTCCCATAAAGCTGAAAATCGTTTTAATACCTTCATTTGGTCCTAAATGCATGCAATCCGAGTTTGCACCATCTCAGGAGGTGAGCTAAACTTTTGGGAGCCCAATAACCGCGAAATTTTTGCTCTTTTTTCAGTTATTTGTATATAGCACAAAAACGGTACGTCGGATGGAAAATGTATTGGAGACAATATTAAAGAAGGTCAAATTCTGCGTCGAATAAATATCAAAATCTTCAAATTTGGTTCAGTGGTATAGTTGAAATCAAAGGTCTAATAAGGTAAGGAACTGGGAAAAGGGGTCTAGCAGGCTAACCTAGTGAGAGTGGCCCCCGACGAGGAATTTGATGATCCTTTCAGAGGGTGTACTGACAGGTCCTAAGAACACTACATGCTTAATATCAGTCCAAGATCTTCTTTTGTTTTTCTACTCCTGTACCGTTATCTGTCATTTATATAGGCTGTAGCTCAAATACAATGACACCACTAATAAGTCGTCGAAAAACTCTATTCTCTATGGCCCAAAAACGAACTGTTTAGCGTACTTTTTTGGTTCATACATTTTTCATAAAAGCACTGTTTAACTTTTTTTTTAATGGGCCGCTATATTGCAGTGGTGCCAACTTCATAAACAAATATTTCGAAATAATAGTATTTTATGCAACTGTTGTATAAGAAGGGTCTTAAAAGGCGAGTGGCGTGGGTTGCGATGCGAGCCTTGGCGAGCATCGCAATTAAAGACGCCACGAGCGTTTTTAGACCAGTTATACACCGTTGCATACAATACTTTTTCTACGACAAAAACAAAATAAATAGCAGACTACAGAATAGTTAAACTTTTAAGGCAGCAAGTTTTCTATTCGTACTTTTGCTACCCACCCAATTTCTTCAGGAGGGCAGTTATTAATTATTCGACCATTTTAAAAGGAACGTACACTTTTGTTTTCACAAACACGAATAAAATCTTAATAGTTTAGGACTAATAGTTTATCATCTTTTGTCTTTTCATTTTGAACTGTATTTTGGTGGGAAATCGGAAATGTGACAGCTCTTGCTTATGGTTTGTTTTGTTTTTAATTTGTTTGCATTTGCCAATTCGAACGGTTTTTTTTTATAAATAATACCAAAAATTTATAGAACATGTAATTTAACACACAATAGATGATGATTTATTATTATTGTAGTAAATAATTTATAATATACAAATGTTGAACCGTAAATAAATTCTTTTATTTCGAAATATTTGTTTATGAAGTTGGTACCACTGCAATATAGCGGCCGATTTAAAAAAAAGTTAAACAGTGCTTTTATGAAAAATGTATGAACCAAAAAAGTACGTTAAACAGTGCGTTTTTGGGCCATAGAGCATAGAGTTTTTCGACGACTTATTAGTGGTGTCATTGTATTTGAGCTACAGCCTATATAAATGACAGATAACGGTACAGGAGTAGAAAAAAGTATTTATTTACGATTTAACATTTGTATATTATAAATTATTTACTGCAATAATAATAAATCATCATCTATTGTGTATTAAATTACATGTTTTATAAATTCTTGGTATTATTTATAAAAATAAACAGTTCGAATTCGGTCCGGGTCCGGATTCAGTTTGGTTCGGATGGCAAGTGCAAACAAATTAAAAACAAAACAAACCATAAGCAAGAGCTGTCACATTTCCGATTTCCCACCAAAATACAGTTCAAAATGAAAAGACGAAAGATGATAAACTATTATTTAGTCCTAAATTATTAAAATTTTATTCGTGTTTGTGAAGACAAGAGTGTACGTTCCTTTTAAAATGGTCGAAGAAATTAATAACTGCACTCCTGAATTAATTGTGTGAGTAGCAAAAGTACGAATAGAAAACTTGCTGTCTGAAAAGTTTAACTATTCTGTAGTCTGCTATTTATTTAAAATTTGTCGTAGAAAAAGTATTGTATGCAACGGTGTATAACTGGTCTAAAAACGCTCGTGGCGTCTTTAATTGCGATGCTCGCCAAGGCTCGCATCGCAACCCACGCCACTCGCGTTTTAAGACCCTTCTTATAGAACAGTTGCATAAAATACTATTTCGAGTAATTTAGGATAGTATAAAAAAAATCAGGTTGTCATTTAAAGTGTCATAATAGGTATGTGCAAGATAGAGTAACCAAACAAAATGCTCATGAATAAAAATATAATAGGCTTTAAAGTGCATATTTATTAAATCAACACCATGTCCTTAAACTTCCTTTAAAAAAATCTACTTTTAATTTTATTTTATTATTTTTTGACACCTTTTGCACAGGTACACATACAAGAAAAATATCGTGACAAGCCACTAATGCCCACTACATATTAAATATAAAAACATTTTCAAAAATATTCGTGCGTTATGTCAAAAGAATTACAATCTTTCATACGGCTGACGCGCCAAGCGTGAGGCATAAAATGGATTCATGTAGTTGTGATCAACTCGTATTCACACGCGCCAATACGCACACAAACGCACCAATTTTGTTCTACGAATCGGCGTACTGCGCCATTTATGGCTGAGTTTTGGTGGCCTCATCGTTGCGCGTGAACTGCGTTTCTAGGCGTTATTATTCTAAGGTTTTTTCGATATTATTTCTAAAAAAAATTTGCACTTTGTTTTTTTTCTTTCTCAAAAAGTAGGTCGATTTGGCACGCATGAACGGTAGTAAATGGTTTATATTAGTACCTAAATAAATTAAATGATTATTCTATAAAAAGAGGATGTCCGTTTTTTATAACCAAAAGAATACTGTGCGTCATGTTTGCACTCGTTGGTAACCTCCCAACGAGAAGTTGATAATTGTGCAAAAAAAAGTACGGTCAACAAAAAAAACTAGTACTTACCAAAAATTAAAATTTTAACAGGAAGCTATTTATCTCGACCTCGATTGTAGTAAAAATCTTTGTCACTGACCCGAATTTTAGCATTCTTTTACTTTATTATAACTGTTAAACTGCTGTTCTTTGTTCTGTCTGTGTCTGTACCTGTGGTCGATTTTTGTAAGATTGTCCCCAAATATTTATTTACTTATTTTTATTTAACGAGCATTTTTTTAAACTTTATTCAATTTTAGTTTCGTATGAATTAAAAACCAAAACTTCGCAACATTTTAGAATGCACGATTGTGATTAACAAAGTACCTGTTTAATGGCACTCGACTATTTTATTGTAGTCATGAGTCATGACTGGTTCCGTAATGGGAATATTTAGCTGCGGGCTGCGGCGCTTTATTTGCGTCAAAAATGTCTGTATATTTCCAGATTGCTGCGTGCACGACCTCCCATGTTATTGTTTGTATCGTAGCAAACTGGGTTTTATGGCGTTGAGGTTCATCCATAAATGCGTTAACATTCACGACCATCTGACATAGCTTACAGTAAAAAAAAATCTTCGCGATTATGACTTAACAAATGATATCTTTGTTACAGAAATGAACTACAATAATTCCTGATGTAGACTCCGCGTTGCCATGGATCACTGGGTGACGGTGGCTAGCTCACTGCTAGCGTTCCTCTTATACTACAACACGTTGGATGCTGGATTCGTCTATGACGACAGGTACGTAATGACATCCATTATGTGGCGTTATCTATGAAATGGGACCTTATTGTCGGTGGCGCTTATGCCATTATTAACCACGGCTAATACATTTGCGATGATTCACGGCGCAATAATGGAATTAGCGCCAACGATAAATTTATGATTATGTTTTTTTTTTTTTTTTTATTATTCAGAAACAATACAAATATTGTGTTTGAAATACATTAAAATTAAAATTACTTAAATGTTCATAGTCATAGGTACATTAAAATTAAATTATTATACATAAAATTCAGTAAAACTACACTATTAATTAAATAACTAGAATTTTTTACATTTCATTTAACTTATTACATGTCATGTTTTTAATTCTTATACCTAGGTATCACGCACAAAAATCTCGTCAATACTGTAGAAGCACCATCTCAATAAAAATGCTTTCAATTTTCTATGAAATACCTTATAATTTGTGATAATTTTTAGGTCAGGGGGCAGTTTGTTAAAAATTTTGACAGCCTGATTTTTTATGCTGTGCTTGTGCTACTTTGAGCTTCGGGAAAAAACATTGTGTTACGTTTTTAGTTCGTTTTTGTAGGCGCAAATCTTGTTCTTCAATAGACTCATATTTTAAAATATTTTTGACAAAATCAGTAAGCAACACGAGTACATACAAGCAAGGAACTGTTAGAATGCCCAATTCCAGGAAGTGTTCTCTACAAGATATCCATTGAGGAATGCGTACAATAGTACGGATGGCCCTTTTTTGCACGACCAAAGCTTTGTTAAGGTTATACTTAAAGCTATTTCCCCAGAGCCTGATACTGTACCTAAGCTTAGACTCTACTAACGCATAGTATATTACTTTAAGTTGTTCTGTAGTGAGTTCCTCCCTCAGGCTCCTCAGAGCATAACAGGCTGAAGAAATGGAATGCTCAACGGCATCCAGCTCCTCTTTCCATTTCAGGCCTGCATCAATACGTACACCAAGAAATTTGACACTATCAACTACATTTACCATAACATTATTTATAACTACATTAAGCTTGTCTGCTTTCTTAGAATTGAGTTTAAATAACATAATTTGGGTTTTGTCAGTATTTAAACGCAAGTTATTGATATTGAACCAATTTTGGAAAGCCGTTAATGCATTTGTCGTCAGCTCGACAAGCTCGGACATATACTGTTTGCAGCAACAATCGCACTAGTGTCATCTGCAAACACAGTTACTCGGCATCCGGGAATGGTGTTACAAATATAGTTGGCTAGGTCATTTGTAAATAGGATAAATAGAATAGGGCCCAGAATGGATCCCTGATCAGTTACAGTAAAGAGATGATCCATCTCTTTACTGTAACAAACTTCGATCTAAAGGAACTTTCAATATTATTTTCAAGGCTTTTTAGCTCTACAAATTGCTTCCGATTACAAAGATAACTGTTCAGGAAATGATAAGATTGACCCTTAAAACCACAAAAATCTAATTTCCGCATAAGTATTTCATGGTCTACCAGATCAAAAGCGGAGCTAAGGTCCAGAAATAGACCCGCTACTCTTTTTTTACAATGGAGGTCCGACACAACGTCGCCCACGAGGGACTCAATGACATCTGTAGTCCCTTTTTTTTCCTGGAAACCAAATTGCTTAGAATTTATAATAGCATTGTCTTTTAAATGTTTCAAAATTCGGGACTTCATTAGTTTCTCGAGGATTTTCGATAGTACCGGTAGGAGCGATATTGGCCGGTAATTTGTGGAATCACTTTTTGTATCCTTCTTATAAACGGGTACTACCCTGGCTACTTTTAGCTGGTCAGGAAATACGCCTGCATCGTAACATTTATTAAACCAGCAAGCAAGAGGACCCGAAAGTATATCCACGCAATTTTTAATTATTGTTATAGGCATTTCATCATATCCAAAAGACTTTTTACTTTTCATGGACCTAACAATATTAAATACTTCTGATGGTGAAAAGGGCTCCCAGGATATGTTTGTGAAACGTTGTTCGGTCCAGTTTTCTAGAAAATTTATTGCGGAGGACAAATTACCCGTGCTCGGAATAGTACCGTGGTCAAATTGCGAAGAGAAAACGTCCGCAACGTCTTGAGGGTTACGTACCATTATTTTTATTTAAATTATTATTAAAACGACAATAAGATCCCTTAGCTCTGAGACCGTCACATATGCCCCAATACACGAAATCTGAAATCATGAGCATATGTCGCTACTGCTCCCGAAAGTTGAAGACACTTAAGCCTGATTTCTCACTTTGAAGTAGGTATACGTACAGGGTGGGCCCTGTAACAGGAGCAAAAAATTAAACGGTACCTACCTTAAGCTTGTGAACAATTATTTCAGTGGTTTTAATAGATTTTTTTTTAAATATTGTTTTCTTTAAATTTTAAAATGAGTACCTATACATGTATTTTGTATTTTTTTGTTCTTCGAAATGCTATAAGTAACTTTTTATTATAAAAAAAATATATATTTTAAAAACAAAAATGCAAAAACTATTATGACTCATTACATGATGTTACCTCAAAATCTGCATTGAGTACTGTGCTATGATCTCGTGGTGCCAAGCTGCCAAGATACATTACTTGGAGGTCATCCCTTTAGATCAAAATTTCTGAAAATAAAAAAAATTAAAGCAAATGAGACACAAGGGGTTACTGCAGATGCTTTAATTATTTTCTATTACTTTTGAATATTTTCTCCTGTTACACGGTCAATTATTGCTCTTAATTTTAGCATAAACTAGTCCATTGCTTAACGTTTTGTACGTACGTCAGGTAGATTTAAATGTCATTTTTTGTATGAAAAATTACATTTGATATGTCTAAACGCTCGTTTGAAAAGTAACGTTATCAGATCTCAGATTACCGCGTTTGGTGAAAAATAACCTATCGTAATTACATAAAAAATTCGTCAACAATTAATCTTAGTATAACATGATACACATAATTGGGATTTTACAATTTCTTTCACACGTTTTGAATAACGACATTAAAAAAAGTTGATATCTGTTGTAAAATTACATATAGATCGAAAACAGAAATCCAATTTTCACACTTATGGTTAAAATAATAATAATAAATCAGCCTATAGTTAATGGGTCATTGTCAGATTTAAGTTCGCGTCTCTTCGGTGGACATTGCTAAAGTTAAGGGCTATAAAGCCTAATTATTGTTTGAACTCTGAATCCGCATAAACGGCGTTGCCACTTCTATAGTTCTATGTGATAAAAACATATTATTTGTAAACGTAAGCCCGAACTATTGACCACCGGAAAGATGATTTTTGTTTTTGTGACTGACAATGACCCTAATACGTCCCACTGCTGGGCACAGGCCTCCTCTCATGAGTGTTGTTGTTGTTGTCCAACCGCACCCCAGAGGTGCATAGGGTCTTCATAAGCTCGCGCCATGCCATCCTGTCCTTAGCTACTGAGCTCAGGACAGGAAGGCGTGGCGCAGCTGCTCGCAGCTCACTCTCAACTGTTCGCCGCCATGTGTGCACAGGACGTCCACAAATTCACCTTCCGTCTGGTGGCTTCCACTCAAAAAGCGATGTTTGCATTATTAAGTTCCTCTCTTCGAATCTTATGGATTTCCATCTCCATTTGCGCATCGAGACCTCTATGGCAATGGGTTGTTGCGTGCACATACTCCATAAGTCCTCATTTCTTATGGTCTTTGACCAAAAAAAGCGAAGGATCGACCTCAGGGACTTATCTCATGATTATTGAAGATTAATTTCGTTGAACGAACGGGCTCCTAGCGGATGATGCAATACAACTCCTGATGAGAGGTAAACTACGCCGCTAGTTGTCTTTGATCATGTTATTAGGACATATCAATGTAATGGGCAGTGGAGGTTCATAATTTACTTCACAACGGCGTGTAATTAGGAAATTTACTCGACTAGGCCAAATGCCAGATGTTAGCATTTATTGTATTCATTGGATGCTAACATCAATGGATGTCTGGTAATGTTTAGTATTTTTTGTTCATACCAATCAACAAAAAATATTAAACATGACTAGAACAGAGGCAGCCGAAAACTTTACTATGCTGATCCATGTTTGTGGAATAGAGATTGTTGCGTGTTGAAACTAATGAAATACTGAATGTCGCTAATCATTAAGTATCATGTAACTGCCAACTTACTCCCTAACTAGATTAAATTGAGCACATAATGGGAAGTATTATAATACCAATTAAAAACTTTCACTCAAACGTTCACGCTAACAAGCAAACTTATCGATCAGACTAGGTTAATTTCGAATTTTATTCTCGTGTTGAGCAATAATTATCGTTCAATCTAACACTTTAGTGAATTTAGCCGATTCATATACTAATACTTAGTTAACAGTAATAAGGTAAAACTAAGTTTTCTTATTTTAGTATGTTTTAGAGAAAAGATTGGCTTTATTGATTTCGTATACTTGGTTCATATTTATATATTTGAAACCATTAATTTGAAGTCATTATTGTAATTATGTTGTAGAAGAAACCATTTCAATTAAATACTTTTCTTTGTAACCGGGAAACGAATCAAACACCCGTTAACCTTTCCGACGGTTCCGAATCTTATGGAAACTTTTAATTTTCTCTTTCCTCTAAATCTCTCGCAGTGATAATGAGGATAGAACGGAACTTTGTTCGTGTGCAACCCTCTCCAGTGTTTTGTAATTGAGGGCTTACGTGACGCGAGCCCGCAGCTGCCGCTGCCCTGCCTGGAACAGTTCGGTGCTTTGCCCAACTTTATCGACAACTTTCCAATCTAAAATGCCTTTTGTTATTTATTTCTTCGTGTTTTCTATTGTCAATGACGACGAGAGCCGCTCCATGCTATTTAAATAAACAATTGCCTTGACTACATTTAACAAACTATAGAAACATAAAACAACTAAAATATATGATTTGTAATACCAAAATCTAATGATATAAGGCAACCTCAGTCTTTACCATCAGGAAAAGTTAAAACACAAAAGTAATTTGCAATCAAAATAACCCATGTAAATAACCAAAGAATAAACATCGTCCTTCCCACAATTTGCAAAACAATGGTGAAATGTAAGAGATGATTTTTTTTCTCTCTGCATAGTAAGCGTGGGTTCGGTCCCTATAAAATTTTATTATTCAATCGTCTATATCCCTGGCTTTCCTCTTCAAAGTAGGAAGCACAAAGGGATTGAATGCATTAGAAATCAAATTATAGGTCCGGACTCAGATATATTTCTTCTAGATGTTTCGTTATTTATTGTAGTTAAAGACTAATGTAGGCAAAGATATTGTACATGCAAGTAACAATAATAAATAGCACATTGCAACCGCTTGCCTTCGGTCGATGAGCATAACAAAGGTGATCTTTTGACCGCACTCCCCCGGGTAGCCCGAGGCAAATTCACACATCAGCCGGCAAGCTCAAATGTACGGCTCGCCAAAATCAATCCCAAAGGATAGATTGGTACGTTTAAACGTGTCCATTATTTAGACGGTATTCAGCCGTCGAAGGGAAGGACGAGGCTATAGGGCAGCGGGCCAATCGTTCGGGAAAACGTCGTATGAGATCCGAGCTCGACGATCGAACGAGCGCCGGGTAAGAAGGCAATATTTTATTTAAATTAAGCAGCTAGGGACGCGTGTTTGGATTTGTTATTTTGCAACGGCGGATGAAGGTGCGGGCTTTCATAGGCAAATAAAGGAAAATCCTTTATTTTATGAAACCAACTCTGCATTAAGACCAATAACACTCAAGTAGGGACGCTTCTTTCTATCAATATATACCTCTCATATTTATAAAGCGTTTCAGAAGGTTATAAAATATATCAATACCTTAGTGAAGATACTTGTTATACGTTTCGAAATAGATTTTCAAATGGAAGGCGCTTCATTTACCCATATTTCGTCAATTTTGTGTTTTGTACAACTGACGCTTACTTTTTATTGGTTTGCAAAACGAATCCGTTATGGACAAACAATATACCTATTACATATTCAAATGCATTTGTTATGCCAGAACGGAGTCAGATTGAAATTTTGTTTTGCAGGCGGGCGATCCTCTCCAATCCGGACGTCATCGGGCACACACCGCTAAAGGCATTATTTGAAAACGATTTCTGGGGAACACCGCTCACAGACCCAGGTTCGCACGGTTCATATAGGCCGCTGTGCGTCGCTACATATCGGCTCAACTACGCTTTTAGTGGATTCAAGCCATGGAGTTTTCATTTTCTAAACATAGTTTTTCACTGCATAGCGTCAGCGCTCGTCGTCGTATTAGCCCGCAGATTATTACCGAGTTACTGCATACGAATGGGCACAGCGGTTACCGGGCTGACATTTGCTGCGCATCCAATACACACAGAAGCAGTGGCGGGAGTCGTGGGCCGAGCCGACTTGGCGGCTTGCAATTTGTTTCTAATAAGCTTCCTTCTGTACAGCGAGCACATCCGAATACGCGAACAACGTCACAAACGATTATGCAGACATATCTTAAAAAATAATTTTATGCGAAGATCGAGCTCGAACAACGAACAGCCATTTCGTCTGAGTTGCCATAGCCTGGTACAGCACGTGATGATGAACTTTCGGCGATTACTGAAGTATGGTAAAGCGGGGCCGATGAAAGTGTTAAACGCCTGGGAAGCGAAGTCCGAGGCAGTGAGACTGAAGTGTCAGTACAGTGGCAGTGTCAGTGAGGAGTCCGGTGAACTGTTGCAGTGGGTCACTCTAGCAGGAACTCTTTCGTTTGCCGCGGCAGCTACATTATGCAAAGAGCCCGCCATCATGGTCTTGCCCCTTTGTATATTTTACGACTTTATGAAAGGCAATCGCCAAGAAGATCTCTATGCTAAGGTAAGAATACGTACGTAAATAAATGTAACCTAGACTTAGTAACGCACATAATTATTTTATGTTCAAATTATTATTATCAAAAAGGTAATATTCATAAAAAAGGTAATATCAAAAAGGTATAGTAGTAGGTCGATATAGCCCTCCGAATCGTTAAACTTAAGTGGCAGTAGGCGGGGCACATTGCACGTAGAACAGATGGCCGTTAGGGCGGAAAAGTTCTCAAGATGCGACCACGTAGGACCTACCGGAAGAGGCAGCGTGGGTAGACCCTCCACAAGGTGGACTGTTAACCTGAGGGGTAATCACGTAACATTTCGAACGCGCGTTAGGACAGTTTAACTGTCATTTTTCGATTTGATAAAATTTGACATTTAGATCTACATAACGTACGTACAATGCGTGACGTGATCGACCTGCTGGTAAAAGTCGCAGGAGTCCGTTGGATGCAAGTGGCGCAGTACCAGTCACTTTGGCACCTTTGTTATTTAATAGGTAATATCCAGAAGTAGTCATAGAACAGTCGGTTGTATAATCAGTATGATAAAAGTTCTAATTTACAATGATCCGCAAGAACTTAACTTAACTTAACTTAGAAATATAAAAAACTTACCTAATGTAGCTTACATTATTATTAAAATGAATAAAAATATGTTTCACTATTATAGGTACCTATAACCACAAACGCGGCCGACCAACTAACTTCTAAGATGCCTTAGAGATCATTTGCCGAAAACTTTAATATAAGAGGGATTCAAGTTTGTAAAGCTAGAGGGTCGGCTGCTTGAGCATTGATATTATATTCCGAATAGTAACTCGGAAGCACATTAAAGCCGTCCTTTGTACCTACAGGTTTCTCGTATTCTATATAATAATGTTTGAGACCAGTACCTACACTTTTGTAGAAGATTCGTGGAGGTTTTACGGTTGGTTTGGTACATTACTAATCAAGTTTGATTCCAAGTAGAAACATTTTCGTCTATAACAGAATATATTTTATCTTAAACAGAAATATTTTCATCTAAGTATAAGTATAAGTGCGGGTAAATTCTCAAAATATGCACAGCTTTTACTGCCTAAAATAACAACGTCAATTTACAGAATAAATAAGTGCTTCGTTATACAGGGTTTGCTTGCTTTCACATTTTATTTACATTAACCTGCTGCTTGTTTTGTTTCATTTTAGTGTAGTACGTCTCAACAATGGCTTTTAAGTATATTACAGACTATACAAGCAGTGTTATAATAATAAATAAATAAATAATAAATATTTGCGGACAATCTTACACAAATCAACCTAGTCCCAAACTAAGCAAAGCTTGTACTATGGGTACTAGACGACGATATAGATACTTATATAGAGAAATAGAAATAAATACTTAAATACATAGAAAACATCCATGACTCAGGAACAAATATTCGTGCTCATCACACAAATAAATGCCCTTACCGGGATTCGAACCCAGGAAAGAAAGGAGACAACGTCTTCCATGGCTGTGTAAGCCAATGCGAGAGCGGCATACACGACCGCAAGCTTGGCAGGTGTAATTTGCCTGCGGCGAACAGGTGCCACGTTGATGCCGCTTGGCTCGATTTACTGCGAGTGTTTTAAACCACGCTTCATCATGAACTTGACAACCATCGAACACCAGTTTGCGCCATTTGTCCCTGTCCACGGTAAGGTCCTCCCACTTGTGAACCGGGATGTTGAATGCGTGCATATCTCGCTTGGCACAGTCCTTATGCCGCAGCATCGGCCGGCCTACGCTTCTTTTGGCATCAGCTACGGCCCCAAGCAGAACACGCCGCGGCAAACGCGATGGATCCATTCGATGCACATGCTCCAGCCAGCGTAAGCGTCTCTGCTTAAGCAGCACAAAGAGACTGGGCAGCTATGCAACCTCAAGCACCCCCTGGTTTGTGACCCTGTCTTTCCAGTGTATGCCCAAGATGTTTCGGATGCAGCGCATATGACAGCCGACGTTCGTGTTTGGCGTACCAATGTCCAGGTCTCAGCGCCGTACAAGAGTATGCTAAGGACACAAGTTTGATATACGACTATCTCGGTTTTCCTGGTTAAATGTTTATTCTGCCATACTCTTACACTTAACTTCCTAAACATCGTCGCTGCTTTTCCAATCCGAACATCGATTTCTGCATCCGATGAAAGATTGCTAGTCACAGTCGACCCGAGGTAGCAGAACCTGTCGACTGACTCCAACGGACTACCCTTGAGCCAGCACAACAGTTTTCTGGGCGTTTATGGTCATGGAAAATAGAGCGCAGGCATGTGAAAACTTATCCATCATGGTTTCGAGCTCGCACTGCGATGTGGCGACGAAGGCTGCGTCGTCAGCAAACAGCAAGCTGTCAACAAATAAATCGTCTTGCTTTTGCTTTGACTTTAGGAGAGAAACATTGTGAAGCTTTCCGTCAGCCTTTGTATGGAGATGGATACCCTGTTGGTCGTCACCAAAAGCGGTTTTCAGCAGTAACGAGAAAAATATACCAAACAGGGTAGGCGCCAGTACGCAGCCTTGACGAACACCTCTGCGCATGAAGAACAAACCAGACATGGTGCCATCGAACACCACCGCACCCTGCATACCCACGTGTAAGGACTTTATAATACCCATGAGTTTTGGTGGACATCCAATGTGTTCTAATACAGAATAAAGCCCTTCCCTGCTGACGGTGCCGAAGGAACAGTGTCCGTTAACAATGACTTGACGCTCCTCAACAAGTCGTCAGCGCATGCGTTCTCACTCCAGGTTGACTGCACGCTTTTTACCAACTCCCTAAATTCACTAACCATCTCGCCATTCCTGGTATTAAGAACATTTACTTTCTTCTTACCGGGAGGTCTGGACGAATGGATCATTTTCTGAGTGAAGTACGTCTAGTACTAGTAAATAATACCTACCTACAAAATTTTAGGGTTCTTGAATAATTTACTTTAAATTCGTCAAATAATACTGGATTATTCCAAGCATAGTCCACGCTACTTTCACGTTGACTCTTAGATTAACTTCTTTAGGGTACCTTATTCCTACTAACGTTCAGAAAAAATAACACTTGAATGTGCCGACTCGCGTTCGAAAAGTCACGCAATTACTTTAGTACTCAAGTAATTGCGAATCTAATTCCAGTTTGGTCAATAAGAATCTTAGTCGCTAAACGTATATGTTTTCATCTTTCGAATACACTTGGGAATTTGACAGACAGGCTAAGTTAATAGCGCTCGTGTTTATTCCTCGCTGCTTTTTAATTTTCCACCGACTGCGTCCTCTCACGTGGGAAATACTCAAAAGATAATCGTATTTCTCCTCGCTCGGTGACTACATACATCACTTTCATTCAGGCGTCAAGTGCCTTTAGTTTTATATTTCTCGTTCGCCTCACTTATTTTATTCACGCACATGTTCCGTTTTATTTTTAGTGGCGAAATGTGTACTGTGTGATTTTTCAACAGTTTATTAATGCCAGCCGCCGGGCGATCTCAAATGTGCTTAATGAATGAAGCCTTTATTTTAATAATTTTATTTTTTTGATATACCTACGCTTTCAAATAAAATTCGGCTAACGAATGCTGCCATTGACAACAACCGCATCAACATTGCTTAAACTACGCCATGATGTGACCGTGAAAATATTGCTAGGCCGTAATTGCTTTTAAAATATTAGGTGGTAAATATCAAATAATATCTACTCCGTATAAATGGATTTATAAGAATAGAGAGTCCGTAGAAGGAATTAAACGCCAGGGCTTAACCCATTTTAAATAACTATATTAAACTACCAAATCACGCTCTAAATAACTGCCTGCTCATTTCCAAGGGTTTTGTAGATAAGCATTTTTTTTGTTTAATATTTTATTTCATTCGATCTAGTGTCTTAATAAGTCTTATAACATTTACTCCTACAAACAAGGTTTCTACAAGGCTTATTAAAAAAAACTGGAACCGTGTACACAAATTAGATAGGTAATCAAAGTTGTTACTTTCCCAAATAAAACAATACCTACCGGAAAAAAGAAACGGTCAAACCAAAAAAACCGCGTGTCGACAGACCAGGAAATATATCTAAGCGCCGCGCACCCCAGTAATTTGTAACGTTGAAATAACAAAGAGACGGGGTACTGAAAATAATTTACTAAATACATAAATGACTAATAAAATAAAACCTGCTGAAACGACGAATGTTATAAGATTAACTGATAGACTTTTTTGCGCAGTGCTTATAGTAAAAAGAATATGCTAGATAGATACTATTACTACTACGTTCTGAGATCTGTAATAATGAATATCTCACGTCTCGTCCGTGTGCACAGTTGGTGCGATTAGATCCACATGTTTCGCATCTCAACTTGATATCAATTATTTTCACGCAGGGCGAGCGCGTGAAAATAATTAATATCAAGTTGCATATATACAGTGTGTCCCAGGGAGAAGTGACCGGCCAAAGTGGGTTGATTAGTTACGTAAACAATTTCAAATTAAATAGCAAGTTATGTGACGATGAGCGTAGAGCGGGGTTAGTCCCATCTACCACCACCCTGGGGGTCAAGGCGCTGAACTATATCCCGCAAGAGTTAACTTGAGACCTCGTTGGTATGACGTTAGTACGCGCTCGAGTCTCAAGTTAACTCTTGCGGGATATAGTTCAGCGCCTTGACCCCCAGGGTGGTGGTAGATGGGACTAACCCCGCTCTACGCTCATCGTCACATAACTTGCTATTTAATTTGAAATTGTTTACGAGAACCCTTGTAGTCTTTGATCCGTAGGTAGGTAAGCAAGGAAGTTTTGAAATAGAAACAACGGGATACTCAGTTAATTGGTTTGAATGTGCGTAATGGAATTTGGTTCAATAAAAGCGGACTGTATTGATTTGCATCTTGTCTCCCCCCTTTGGAAATGCCATCAGACACGCTATCTATAGGTATTCGTTGACGAATATTAAAATATTTATTTTTGCTATTGAATGGAATCATTCAAAGTTAGAAACTGTGCTGAGTTTGACTTGTTTAAATGACTTGTGACTGGGCGACTATTTGTGAAAATCGCCTATGGTACATGCGAATTCTGAATGTTATTCGAAATGCAGAAGGTACCAGTATAGAAAGTTGAAGCGAAAAACTCAGTTTTAGCCCATGTGTCGTTTCACTGCCAACCTTCCTGTTTCTCTACGTAACGCATATAGCTAATATGTTTTCCGCTCTTCGCTAAGAACCCTCAACCTCAACAAATAGGGGTGTTTTGGTCAATTTTGTGACAGCTCTATGCATTTAAGCAGAATAGCTAAATCAACCATATTTAGGTTAATATAATCCAGTAACTTATTTATTTATTTATCGTATGGCGGTTACACACTAGTACATTTATGTACTTATTCGTATCGATGTCGCTGATAAAGTTCCAGTGTGCGCTGCGAGGTTCAGAAGGAACAGAGCAGCTGCCGAGTTAAATAAATAAATAAATCCAGTAACTTTAGACATCCAGAGCTTGCGTCAAATCCGGTAGTTGTGATTTTTTGCACACTTGTTTATGATGTTTTGGCCCAATGAATAATCCAAGTTTGTGACCTCGAGCACCGATCGCAACTTTGTCAAAGATCTCCCGTTTTAATCTTCTAACATATCCGCGATCCAAGTCGGTTTTACCACTGCGTCGATCTGCCGTATTTTTTATCAGGCACATCATGATATGCCTGGTCAACTTTTAGCCAAATCATGAAATGGCGGCGTTTCACGATATGCCTAGGAATGTCGTGATCTGCCGGATTTTACGATCGGCCGCCGACATATATTTATTTTGACATGTGATATTGTTTAGGATATCCTAATTACAAGTTTATTGACATTATTATTTTATTTTAGACTTTCACTTGTGACATTTCCTATTGTTTTTATATTGTCAAATTATTATAGGTACCTATTGACGATCTCTTAGTGAATCCATCTTATTTTTGATGAAAAATAATATGTTATTTTCTAAAATAAATAAATTAATCTATCTATCTATCTATATACTTACGGCTCTTGGTAACTTCTTTATGAAGTTCTAATAAATAACGATGAACATAAAACTTAACTGATACATTCATCATCATATCAGCCGAAAGACGTCCACTGCTGGACATAGCCCCCCCCCAAAGAGTGCCACAATGAGCGGTCCTGCGCCACCCGCATCCAGCGGACTCCCGCGACCTTTACCAGGGCATCAGTCCATCTTGTAGGGGGCCTACCCACGCTGTGCCTTCCGGTACGTGGCCGCCACCGCAGTGTATCAAGACGGAGAGTCTTTGACCAGTGTGTGTTGCCAGTGATGACGTATGGCACCGAAACGTGGTCGCTTACTATGGGCCTTATAAGAAGGCTCAAAGTCACTGATACATTATGAAAATGCAATACTCGCTAGAAATTCTACAATGACGAGTATCCTTTAGGTATGAAACTACCTTCTTACCTATAATAATGATCATAATAATATTATAAAGAGTAAGTCTCTGAGATTGTAGCTTTGTAAGTTTGTATGTAATGGGACTAATGGGTAAAGTCCGAAATCGCTTATCCGATTTCAAAAATTCGTGCACCACCGTGTAGTCGTGTAGAATAGATTTTGTGGATGGTTATAGGCTATATTTTATCCCGCGGGTTCGCCTGCGTTCTTAGTAATGCAGCTAGTACTGGCGTAAATAATATAATAATCATAAATATTTACATTTTAATAATGATGACAACTCGAATTTACGTAATATATATGTATAACGCGGTGAAAAGTAACTCTGACATAATTTTTCCTATACTACACAAGATAAACCCGTCGAGATCCCTTCTCATTGGAACGCTTTTAACGAGTATTTAGTTAATGACTGTGCAAAAAAGTTACAGTTGATAGTGAAAGCTTGTACCTTTTTTTACCGGAATCTTATTATTATAGTACGTAAGTGTCGCTTCGAGTACACTGAACAGTAGCACTACCACCAGTAGGGTTAGTACGAGTTACAATCGAAAATTCACGTTCGATTACTACTTTCAGGATCGAATAAACGCGCTTGGAATAGAATTCGACCTCGCTACGGTATTCTTAAATTCGACCTGTCAAATTTGTAATTCATACTGCCGTTGTACTCCAAAAACAACTGCAAAATGACAGTCGCTAGCGGTTATTTTTCGATGCGTAATTTTATAATGTCATTCTGTAATGTCATAACTGACAAACGCTAGCATTTAAATTAAAACGATAAATGCTGGTGATATACACTACCGGTTAAAAGTTTAAGTTCACTCTTTGTTTTAGGTACAAATGAGTACTTTTGGACAATATTTTTTTGCAGTTCGAAAGCCGAAATTTGTTTCCAACTGATCCGTTATTGTTTCCAGACATTTGTTTAATTAGTCAGACACAATTCACGTACATTTCTAAACAACGCATTCCCTAAAATCTTACAGGAATGACGGCAAAGGCTGGGCCATATGGCCTTGCCACTTAAAACGTACAATGTTTAGATACAATGTTGGTTTTTAGGGAATCAGTTGTTTAGAAATCTACGTAAATTGTGTCTGACTAATCAAACACATCTCCGTAAACAATAACGAATCAGTTGGAAACAATTTTCGACATCTGAACTGCAAAACATTATCGCACAAAATTACAAATTTGTACCAAAAACAAAGGGTGAACTTAAACTTTTGACCGGTTACTGTAAGGCTGAAAATTAAACTATACGAACGAACGAGTGTTCGATTGCGAGTAAAGTAAACGTATAAGTGACTCATGTTAAAGTTTAGTTTTTAGGGTTCCGTAGCCAAATGGCAAAAAACGGAACCCTTATAGATTCGTCATGTCTGTCTGTCTGTCTGTCTGTGTGTCTGTCTGTCTGTGTGTCTGTCTGTCTGTCTGTCTGTCCGTCCGTATGTCACAGCCACTTTTTTCCGAAACTATAAGAGCTATACTGTTGAAACTTGGTAAGTAGATGTATTCTGTAAACCGCATTAAGATTTTTACACGAAAATATAAAAAAAACAATACATTTTGGGGTTCCCCATACTAAGAACTAAAACTCAAAAATTTTTTTTTCATCAAACCCATACGTGGGGTATCAATGGATAGGTCTTCAAAAATAATATTGAGGTTTGTAACATATTTTTTTTCTAAACTGAATAGTTTGCGCGAGAGACACTTCCAAAGTGGTAAAATGTGTCCCCCCTGTAACTTCTAAAATAAGAGAATGATAAATCTAAAAAAAATATATGATGTACATTACCATGCAACGAAATTTGGTTTGAACGAGATCTAGTAAGTAGTTTTTTTTAATACGTCATAAACCGTAAATAGCAATTTATTTAACGGAACCCTTCATGTGCGAGTCCGACTCGCACTTGGCCGCTTTTTTAGGTTTATGAGTGACCGCCAGGGGTGGTGTATATATTTTTGATAAAAATATTTTACGCAGTCGCTAGCGAGGAAAGTAAACGCGACTCACATCAAACCAGTGGTAAAGGTACAGATGAATATAGTTTAGAAGACCCTACCTACCTATTTTAAAAGATTTTGATTTTTTTCTTTACTCACCCTGACTAAACTATCGCGTAACCGTTATAAAAAGATTGTGTTTGTTTGCGTGTATGACGTAACTCAGCTGACTCGAAATATTCTCATAAAATCTACATTGTAAACTATTTATGGTGAATCTCGTAAGACTTTCACAAACAAACCTTTTATGTTTTCCCTTTACTGACATTTTATAGATATCGCCATCGCAAGTTTAAGCGATCTCATGCAATAAAGTGATAAAATAGTTAGCTCATACGACGAAACTGGCTCAGTCGTACTCGTATCGACAAAAACATATAAAACAAACATTAAGCGAACAAACTTGCCAACTGTTTTGTTTCTCTTTTTCGTATCACATTACGGGCACAAGTGTCGTGTCGAGATACATAATGTTTACAATATTTACACGAGAAACGCCACTGGTGTACAAAATAATAAGGTAAGTCATTTTCATGATGCGGATTATCTCCATCTCCACTTATAATAAATCTCTAAAATAAAAAAAAGAATCAGCCAGTTTAAAACGAAGCTTTGTGTGGTACGAATGTTCTCAGCATCCCATGAACGGAAAAATATGAAACATTTTATATAGGTACATTATTATTCTAGCTGCACTGCAACCTAGTATTTTTATCCGACTGCGACAATTAATTAATTTTCCGAAATATACGACTTCATTTAATTTTTCATTTATTTTTATTGAAATCAAACGTTGCTCCAATTGTCAGCTATAAGAAACGTCAAATTTTCGTTAAAATGGTGGAATTGCTTTGCCTTTCACTTATTAATAATTTAAATCCAGTCTACGATAGATCTTTACGATACACATGCCAAAAGTTAAACCATAAAAAAATATTCGATTGTGATATGAGAACTTATGTGCGCAAACTTATGGAACTGTTTGGTTCTTAATCCTAGCAAGTCGAAGTATGTGGTTTTCGGGTCAAAACATCAAATCCGTAATACCCTTGATGCTCGAACTTCCGGGAATGTCGCCGTCATGGGCGAACCAATAGAGCAGGTGGTAGAAGCAACCAACCTCGGCCTTCTTATGGACGAGAATTTGCGCTTTGAGAACCACATACTAAATGTTGTGAGTAACTGCTTCTATCGCCTTAAAGTCCTATATAATATACGTGATTACCTTAGTGTCGATTTGCGTGTCGACCTATGTGAATCGCTTATATTATCTAGGTTAAACTATTGTGATGTCGTGTATGACGGGTGCATTACTGGTCGTTCCAAGAGGCTCATACAACGAGTGCAGAACGCATGTGCTCGTTTTTGTTTCCGAGTCCCTCCCCGGTCCCACATCACTCCATACTTGAACGCCGCTAACTTGCTTAACATGTCTGCACGCCGACGCCTGCACCTTGCCACTCTGCTTTTCGGGGTGGTAAGGCACGAAACCCCATCTTACCTTTTCAATAAACTGGTATGGTCAAAGAGTGCGCGCAGATTCAAGGCAATGGCCATAACTCCTATGCACCGAACCGCTGCTTTCCGAGGTAGCTTCAAGTTCGCGGCGTCTAAGTGCTGGAATGATATCCCTCCCCCTATCCAAGGGGCGCTTAGCAGATACACCTTTAAGCGTAAGCTTAAAGGCTATTTGTTGACGCTCCAAAAATCCTAATCCTAATCCTGCACTTTTGACAGCAAAAATATGCCAATTGCACATTTTTATCTAGTTTTTGTTTTTAGTTTAATAGTAAAATTTACTTTAATGTGTAACGTAGTTATTATTTTATTAAAGCTGCATGTAGGTAGTGCTGTATGTATTATCTCACTATGTATTTATGTTTATTTCTCTCTCGCCTTGCACAATTTATTATATGTATAGTTGTGTAATTATAATTGTATGACGTTTCCGTGAGTCACCAACGGTGCTGGCTGAAAATCAGCGCTGTAGGTGTCTGACTGACACCTCAGCATAATGCTGAGCCAGTGTCCGGTTCACGGCCGCTGAGACACACTTGTTACATGTTATTTTTATTTATTTTTGCTTAATATATGTGTCCTGTGTGTTAGTGAATAAATGTATCTTTCTTTCTTTCTTTCTTCTTTCAAATGTCGCATTATGGCGTAATTTCAATAAATGTATCAACAAATTTGAACAATAATTACCACGAATTTGTTTTTTTTTGAATGGCAATGGCACGCGCTCTTTGCGCATTCTGCCAAAGTGCCTGCGGCGCTACCACGAAAACCGAAACTAGAAGTTCGTATAACTGCATCCCTGTCACTCGAGTATAGTTAGTGCGATAGAGATATACATACCCGAATATTTTCGAATTCCGAAGTTCGTGGTTATAGCTCAGGAATCGAAACTACACCCCGTAAGCCGCGTCCGCTGCGCCATGTTTTCGTGGTTTTTAAACGTCAAACATGTTTTGCCAATCAAAACAAAACCCTATTTGTTTGCCGAACCTGACGGAAAACATGTTAGATGTTTAAAAACATGGAAAACATTGGTGCAGCGGACCCGGCTGTAGGTAAACACTAAATAAAATAATCATAATGTATTTTCTCGAAAAAAGGATAATAGAGAAAACATCAACGCAAGAGGTTATATGTATAGGTATTCAATAAGTTCCAAAGTTTTATGTTCTGTCCCTTTTCCACAAAACGCAGCTTTATATGAAACGATTGTTTTTTACTATGACGCTCGAGGATCTTGACGTCACAGTCCCCGATCGCTTTCTCACTCTAACAAGCGACATTAAAACGGTTTTGAGATATTTGAATGGGATTTTCGTCATCTTCTATCTATCTATACCTACATATAAATGCCCTGACTGACTCACCCACTCACTCATCAACGCACAGCCGAAACTACTGGGGCTAGAGAGTTAAAATTTACACCAGAACTACCTTTTACAACGTAGGCAACGGATAAGAAGGGATTTTTGGAAATTCTACCCCTAAAGAGGTAAAATAAGGGTGCAAAGTTTTTATGGGGGAAACTTAATTTTTTGAGCTAGAGACTTAAAATTTTGTATAAATATTACTTATTAGAATACAAATAAAATACTTTTAACGTTTAGGAAAATTCTGCCCCTAAGGGGTGCAAATTTTGTATGGGGGAAACTTTATTATTTCAGCAAGAGACTCAATACGTTGTAGAAAGCTTACTTATTAGAATACAAATAAAGTACTGTTAGCGTTTTGGAAAATTCAGCCTCTTAGGGGGTTAAAAAGGGTTGCAAAGTTTGTATGAGCGAAACTTCTTTTTGAGAAAGAAGCTTAAAAATTTGTAGAAAGATTACTTATTACAATACAAATAAAAAAAACAGCGATTTGGAAAAGTCCACCCCTAAGGGTATGAAAAAGAGGTACAATGTTGGTAAAAGGGATTTTTTTGAGCTAGAATCTCAAGCCTTTTTAAATAATAAAATAAAATAACATACTTTCAGCGTTTTAGAAAATTCCACCCCTTAGGGGTGTATAAGGGGGTGCAACGTTTGTAAATATATTTTTTTTGCAAGGGACAAACCTTTGTTGAAAGATTAATTATTACAATACAAATAATTCCACACCTAAGGGTGATTAAATCAGGTGAAAATTTGTCTGGAGGAAAAATTTTTTTTGAGCTAGAGACTTGAAATTGTGTAGAAAGATTATTTATTAGAATACAAATATACAGGTAAATTACTTTTAGTGGTTTGAAAATTTCCACCCGCTAAGCGGGGGATAAAGAGGTGCAATGTTTGTATAGGAAAACTTTTTTTTAGGTAGAAACTTAATACTCTGTAGAAAGTTTAATTACCTACTTATTAAAATACAAAAAAATACCTACTGCCAGCGTTTTGGAAAATTTCACCCTTTAAGGGGTTAAAAAGGGGTGCAAGGTTCGTACTGGAAACACTTTTTTTTAGCTAGAGACTATATAGTTTGTAGAAAAAATACTTACCTATTACAATAAAAATACCGAGAGTTTTATTTTTCCCTGAAAAGCGTTCAAAGTTTGTAAGGAGAGCAAGAAAATTTTAAAATATGATATTTGTAACTTCGATCTTAGCCTGTTTAGACTACAAAACTTATTTTAGCATTTTTTGAAATATATCCCCTAAAGGGGATAATAAGGGTGCTCAAAGTTTGTATGGAGAGCAAGATATTTTTAAAGTAAGGGATTTGTAACTTCGGTTTTAGACTGTTTGCTAAAATACTACAAAACTTATTTCAGCGTTTTTTTAATTTATCGCCTAAGAAGATTTAAAGGGGGTTCGAACTTTGTATAGAGAGCAAGACATTTTTAAAGTAAGAAATTTGTAACTACGGTTTCAGACTGTTTACTTTGAGGGTTCAGAGTGGGTTATTAGTTTATATAGAGAGCAAGAGATTTTCAAAGTAAGAGATTTGAAACTTCGGTTTTAGATTGTTTTCTAAAAGACTAGGTAGAAAATTAATTTCAATGTTTTTTTTTAATTCATTACTTCAACAAACATTTAGACGATAACATGTTAAACGCGGACGAAGTCGCGGGCAACAGCTAGTTAGTGAATAAATTTCTTAATTAAATTGCTTCACTAAAATGTACGCAATAAATGCTTCGTTAGGATTATGTACACTTATAGAATACTTTTGGCACTCTTTGGGGGAGGCATATGTCATGCAGTGGACGTCTTTCGGCTGATATGATGATGATGATGATAGAATACTCACGATTTTTCCGCAAAATATAGATCATCATCATTCTCAACCTGTAATCTTCCACTCTGCTGCGCATGAGCCTCTCTTGTGTTCACCGCTTGGAATATTGTTATATTGTTTAGATTAGTAATATGCAATAGCAACAACTTTATATCATTGTGAGTTTTATACTTATTTAAATGCTCGATAAATCATTACACGACTTACTACCCAAGGAAAGAGATTATTCAAAATTGATTTTTTTGGCTTTAGCGATAAAAAGAAAAGAATAAGAATTTACTAACTCGAGATGAGTAGAAATGGATTTGCATGTAAATGAGCTCTAAGGGACGAAAGTATCGATTTAAAAGTTTGAAAGACTATACAAAGATTTCAAAAATACTCGGGGTCAACCAAAACTCATTCCGAGCTAGATACCCCAAAACTTCTTCTTCGCAATCAGAACATAATATATATCAACTCAAAGTAAAAAAAAACCGGCCAAGTGCAAGTTGGCCTCTTACACGAAGGGTTCCGTACCATTATCAATAAAAATATTTATTTTATTCTGTTTTTAGTATTTGTTGTTATATATTCAGCTGAAACTATCACGGTATCAGTGAAATACAGCCTGGTGACAGACAGACGGACGGACGGACAGCGGAGTCTTAGTAATAGGGTCCCGTTTTACTCTTTGAGTACGGAACCCTAAAAAACCGGTCAATTACGAGTCTGACTCGCGCACCGAGAGTGCCGTATAAACTTTCATACACCATACCCGTCATGTCAGGACCCCATTCATTATTGCACAATCTTAAACAGCTCATAGTTGAAGTTACCGTTGCAAAGCGCCTTAATTCTGCATTTTGGTACTAACAACTTACAACCTATTTTGTTTGTTTATCAGCGCGTGATTTCGAATATTTATTTTTTATTTGAAAGAAGGGACTTTAAAGATAATCTTAAAATTACATACAAAAGTAAGTAGGTAAATTACAAATTTAATTAAGAAATTATTTTTGATAAATAAATAAAAATACGCTAGATAGCTATATTGTTTTATTTTTCCTGTATTATTTATGTTACTCTTAATCATATGTAATTATTTTAGAATTTTCGTTTGGTAAACTTTTAGAGATAAGGGGGGGGGGATGGTATTATTTTCTACATTTTGCTTAGTAATTCAAAGTTTAACTAAGAACAAAATAAAAAAGGTTTTAGAAAGTGCAACTCAAGCCCTTTCATATGATACCCCTCTTGATCTATTTACTAGACTTAGATTTTATAACCCCCTCATATTCGTCATTTACACAGAAAATATAAATGTATATTAAAAAAAAAATCCATAGACGTGTCTTAGCCCTCTCAACAGTTGTTCCAAATTTCGAATTGATAGCTTAAGTAGTTCCTGAGATATTTAACGTTCTGACAGACGGACAGACGGAGAGACGGACAGGCGGACAGACGGACAGAGTCGCACCATAAGGGTTCCTTTTTTACCTTTTTGGTACGGAACCCTAAAAAGAAGTGAAGTAAAACGTACAGTGGAGTGGCTATTCAAAATTCGATATACTAATATGACATTTAAGGGCGGCCAGCAGGTCGATCACGTAACGCATTAAACGCGCGTCAGGTAGGTCTAAATGTCACTTTTCATATGGAAAAATGACAGTTAAATTGTACTAACGCGCGTTCGGAACGTTACGTGATTACCCCTCTGGCTTAATATATGGTTGACTTGGCAGGGCTTAACTCAAACATCGGGAGAAATATCGTGTCCATTCCGCAATGGGTCCCTTTTACGGCACTTTCTTGGGAACAATACACGTTTTCAGCTACCGATAAATTAGTTACTTTATTGATTAATCGTGTACGATGATGAACATGGTATTATTTACCAGCTATATGATGAAATTTAAGTTGTTAGTCGTTATTTAATTGTACATTGATAACGTGTAAATTAATTACATAACCTTTTTTTTTTCGAGACCAGAGGAGTAATTACCAAACGTTTCGAACGCGCGTTAGGACAGTTTAACTGTCATTTTTTCATAAAAAAATTATATTTAGATCTACCTAACGTACGTACAATGTGTTACGTGAGGGTTTATCACGTAACGTTTTGAACACGCGTTAGGTAGATCCAACTAACATTTTTCCATGTAAAAATTACATTTAGATGTACCTAACGTACGTACAATACGTTACGTGATCGACCTGCTGTTTACAAAAATCATGTTTTGAGTGTCGCAATATAGTTATTGATTTTATACATATATAAAACCTAACGGAAGGCACGGTTTTGACAAGTTAGTACGATATTGAGGACGAGCGTAGGCGCCTAAATAAATATTGATTAACTGGCGCCTTGCCCTCCCCTCATTTACTCTGCATAAAATTAGTATTTGGACCTTTTCGCGGGTAGCGCCCAATATTTCTTCCATCTTGAGGACTAAACCAATTTTGTGTGGCTCTCGCCATTAAATTAACATTTGGGCTTTTTCTCCTCTCGCTTGCCCTCCGCCTCCGCCGCTGTGCGCGGCCCAAGCCCAGTATATTTCAGCGGTCGCGTAATTTGTGGCTCGTAAATGTTCTGAAATTGGTCATCCCTTTGGTTGAGGTGAATTTATGGCCTCCTCGGTCGGCCTGTCGAAAGGGGAATTAATAAGTCCCCTCTAATGGTGAAACGTACCCTTGCCATCAATTTGAATGCCCCAAGATTGCCGTAGAGCACTGAAACGAGCATCTGGACATGAAATATCTCACTTACGAATTCTTATTCTTATTCATTTTGTGCTCTCGATAAATTGGATTCTCGACGAATGCCTCATTTTATTTCTGTTACAAGATAGGATCTTACTGTTCGCGGTGACAGACACAAATTGAATACATATTATAGATTGCCCGGGCTGACGGATCGTACGCTTCAACATTTCTTTTCAGGCTCGATTCCCAAGGCATTATATTGAACACCTTCTTTATTGTTAGCGGTTAAACTAACATACTATTTATTTCAAAAAATTTAATATTGATAAGGCAATATTGCATTATTAGTTTCAATATAATAAATAATCTACAACGTTGTTAAATATAGAGGACACTTGCAAACATAACACTATTCGTCACAAAGAAAGAAACCATAAGTATGCAAACACAGTTTACAAATAGTTCAATGAATACACAAAAATAAAGCACGCTTTACTGCCTTTATTTTGAAGTCGAAAATACGGGCACGAACTTCCACGACCAATTTAAAGTTACATTGCAGTTTTGTTAATGGAATTGGGTTGCAGTGACTTGGCTGCAGTAAAGTTTGTCTCAAAATATCCTTGTAAGGAGATAAACAAACCTGGTTGTAAATAACATCGCTCGAACGCCTTCTTGTCTCGAGGAAAGAATAATGGTATTTTCTATTTCGTTAGGTCGGGTGAGTATAGTTATGTCCACTCGGACGCCTGCCAGCTGCGCCGCGCCGCAGCGCGTCGCCGCTGGTTGGCGCCCGAGACACAGATATAGGGTTACATGATGATCGGTCTTTCAATAGGATTTCAATCTAATGTTATTTTAGAGAGTTTGGTAAAAGAGCCGTTCAATGTACTTGGTAACTGTAGTTAAAGAAGCCAAACAAATGAAGATTTGGGGGGGGGGGGGGGTTTGCTTGTGCCAGGTTTAGCTTACTACAGAGGACTTTCAGAATGTCGTAATAGTATCCTTATAAAGATTAATAAGAATGCCTGACTCTACGGAATATCTCAAATGAAATTATATAATTTATTCATGACAATAAACTTAAAATACTCTATTAACTATACTATACGAAATGATCTCGCTTCAGCATGACGCAGGCTCATGAGCCAGCGCTGGTTTTCCGGCGAGACCATTTGTGGGCGACGTTCCCTGCTGTCCGACACGGCCTTAAAATTTACATTATTACTGAACGCAGCCGATCCGCTTGCGTCTATGACGTCTATCTGACAACTTTTTACGGTGGAAGAGTTTCGAGACTTGGCCTATTTTTGACATGGAATGTGTTTTATGGGTACTGTTTGCCATAAAGTTTATAATCTGGAGTTAAACATAGGATACTAAACGCACTATACATTAATTTAATAAATATTAAAATCTAGAAAATGCACTATGCATCTTCTAAAGCTTCACTTTTGTATTACGTGATTAAGCATTTTTTTGGGTTCCGTACTCAAAGAGTAAAACGGGACCCTATTACTAAGACTCCGCTGTCCGTCCGTCCGTCTGTCTGTCACAAGGCTGTATCTCACTGATACAGCTGAAATTTTCACAGATGATGTATTTCTGTTGCCGCTTTAACAAAAAGTACTAAAAACACAGAATAAAATAGTTTTTTTTTATAGATAATGGTACGGAACCCTTCGTGCGCGAGTTACACTGCGAACGTATTCTTTTCGCCTTCATATACCTACTAATAATTCCGGTTTCATACATTTTGCTATATAGGGGTAGGTGGCTTGGTTACCGAAATATGGTGGACTATAAAGTAACATTAATACAAATCATATTATCCCGCAGGCTCTTCCAACTACTTTATAAAGGTCCGACACTAAATCAAACAGCCGTGAAGTCCCCCCATACTTCCATATTTTCGCACCCAGACTACGTAGTATAATAGCTATTGACCAAATTTATCGACTCTCATGTCATAATTTTATCGTTCTGTGGTGGTTTCTCTTACATATGTGTCACCGCCGGCACGCACTTTTGATATTATACAATGAATTAATGTAAATCGCTGTCTCCCTGAATATATTATCTCGATCGATTACCAGTGAAGAAAAGAGGTAATGTGCAAAATGGGTTAGTGCTGATTAATTGTCATTCGGCACGAATGGAAAACGTCAACTTATAATGACCATTTTGAAATTAAGTCAAAAGTACCTAATGCTACAAAAGTAGATTTAGTAAAAAGATAATTAGTTATGCTTAAAGATATTTATTACCAAATGAATTTTGGAATTTTGTACAGTATGATAAAGGTACATAGTTTAGTCATGTGCTAAGTGAATGTTGTCTCTTTTTAATAAAAATTGAAGTTTTCAATTTAATTGCAGGATTTCTTGCATTATATTTTTAGTATTGTTCAGGTTGGTAGATTTTCCATGTGGTTGTTTTTCTTATTGTAATTTTTTACAATCAACGTACTTATAACTTACTGTCGATTTTCCATTTGTGCTGAATCTTATCGGTGCGGATAATATAGTGTAGGTACGTACATTCAAAGGTTGGCCAAGTATAAATATATTTATTTTGGTTGCAAACACGTTTTTGTATGGGGATTCCGTTATTTTTACATGGTATTCTAACAGGTAAATTTGGAACTACAAGTCACGACTCGTCCCAAAAATTTACTGATTCTGTAGAAGCGTCACGCGTCAAAGGAGATCGAGAAACCACTAAAAACACCAAGAGGCTTGCCCAAAACCTACACAATACCCTCTCGGTAGACCAGAATCCCTCAAAACCATTTACAGCAGCTGAGACAGCAGTAGCCATCAAGCAACTCTCCTTAGGTAAAGCAGCCGGGCAGGATGGGTTATATAATGAATTTATCAAGCATTTTGTCTTGGTCCAAAGTGCATATAATGGCTGGCAGCATTTTTTCAGACATACTAGCGAGAAACAAACTTCAAATTTTACCTATGCTAAAATAATTGCTGTCCTTAAATCTGGAAAACCAGCTGATGATGAAAAAAGTTACAGACCAATCGCCTTACTCAAATGCATTGACAAACTTTTGGAAAAATTGTTAGCATGTAGGATTGGCCCGCTCATCGACAACGGCGTTCCAGTAGAGCAGGATGATGAAAGCTGTGCCCTGTCGACGGATTACTGATCTAATAAATACCATGCTTAGCAATCGCAAGTCTGTTGTTTAACTCTGAGATAAACGGAGACGGGCCAGAAAGTAACAAAATAGTCTCCACCTTGTGAACCTCTACTTTTTAACCTCGACACTAACGATCTTTTTTTTTGTTGACGGAGTGGAAATGCTCTTACGCACCCCCCCAGCATGGGTAAGCTATAATGGGGGGTATGTGGGACTCTCGCGCTCCAGACAACTCTATTTAAAGAGAAGGAGGAGAGGAGGGTTTGAAACGCATGTAAACCCTCCTCCCAGACATGTAAGACCGTGTGATGTGGGTTACCAACCCACTGACCCTACTGGGGGAGGACAAGGATTACGGCAGAAAACCGCCCTAACCCACCAACACAAAACGTTTAAGGTTTCAGAGGAGCAACTCACCCGTGGCTCGAGACTTTCAGTCGGTCAACAGCTACCTAAAAATGTGGAGGCTAGTTCCAAACACTAGCAAAACTGAGGTATCAGCTTTCCGCTTACACAACCAACTGGCCACTTACAGTCCCAAGGTGACCTTCGATGGTAGAGTCCTGGCATACAACCCGCAACCTAAGTAATTTGCCTTGGTGTAACGCTTCATCGTTCGCTAACTTACCGCTCCCACCTCAGCGAATTAAACAAAAAATCTGGTAACGCGCAACAAAATTATGCACAAATTGACTGGTACATCTTGGGGAGCTAGTGCGGACGTTCTGCGTACAACGGGGCTAAGCTTGGTCTATTCTGCAGGGGAATACTGTGCTCCGGTCTGGCTCATACGGAAAAGGTTGATGTTTAGCTGCGTAAAACTATGCGCTGCAAATCTGGCACGATACAGTCAACCCCCGCTCAATGGCTGCTAACATTAAGCCACATACCTCCTCCACATCTCTGAAGGCAACAGGTACTGCTCAATGAAGCAAAGAAAATCACCACTAACCAAAACCTACCGGTTCGCCAAGAATTTCTGTGCCCGCCTCGGCAACGTCTGAAGTCTTGGCACCCACCCTACCTGACAGCGCAACATCTGATGGGAAAATCATTCGAGATAAATGAGAGATGGAAGGACGAATGGAAGTCAAATCCTCCTAGGGCCAACGTGAAGAACTACGATCCTACACAAAAGCCCAGCGACTCCTCGGCCCCCAGACGGGAGTGGTGTCAGTTGAACAGACTAAGAACCGGACATGGCCTCTCAGTGGATTATATGTTCAAATGTGCAGTTGATCCAGCACATTATCTATGTTTGTCCTAAACGGAAATACGCTGGGGAATCTCTTAATTTAAATCCGAAAGCAAGTGAGTGGATAGAGCCGATGCTAACACTTAAGTAAGTAACTTTCGATAAATTAATGGAATTGAATGAGGAGACTGGTCAGATGCTGACCTTGCCCGTGTCAAAGAACCCACGAGGGTGTAAGCATTGTTGAGGGTGGAGATGATGGCTTAATTTAAGTTGTCAGCCTAATAAAACAGTCTCCTTTTATTGTATTTCTTTCGAGCTCTGGGCCTCTGTTAGATGGGTTCATAAATAGCAACATTTTTTTGACTTACTATTGCTACGTATAAACTGGCAACCTAAAACATTTTACTTGACGTCTTCCATCAGGCCGCCATCTTGAAATTCAATTCAAGCGCCCGCCGCAGATAATGCAAGGTACTCCCACTAGAGTAGGTTTACATGCGCAAACTTATGCTAGGGGATGTCTGCTTTATACTATAAAAGTAGGTAGGTACTCAACTGAATGCATTCAAATATTCAGAAACAAGAGGCGGAAATAGAAAAAAAAAATTGTCGCATGGCAGCCGATTCAAACAGCGGTTGCCTGAAAGTATTTACGCTGTTTATTTCATGAAATGCTGTTTCAATCGGCTACCTCGACACAATTTTATTTTTAAAATCCCCCCTCTCCTATTTCCGCCTCAGTCCAGGTTGGCTCAGTTCGGGTTGCATAGCTTCGGGAGCTTATATACCGCGAGCCACCAGGTTGCCCCTTGGACACTGCAACTACGCCTAATTGCCTTTACAAAAATGGGTCAAGAGCAACACCAGTGCAGAGGGACAAGTTCAGAAAAATGTCATTGCTCTTTCAAGAAGCCAATTGGGAATGGATGAAAATTTTAGAAGTGCCTGATGATTTTTTTGTTGATTGGAATAACCTTCCTTAGCACCAGAAAAAAGTTGCAGACTTTTCAGCTGCGTCAATTATGTTTGAAATATAAACAATTTCCTCACTTACGTTTTGGGTTTAGGACGGCGAATAAGACACTTTGCTTGATCCGTCTCATATTACAAAAAAATATCTTAAAAATCCGTGGTAAACTGAAACTGGCAATGATATTGATAGCTGCAGCAGCTAAATTTGCCATTGCCAGGGCCAGATATAAAAAGTGGCCAAGTGCGAGTCGGACTCGCACATGAAGGGTTCCGTGAAATAAATTGCGGTTTACGATTTATGACGTATTAAAAAAAACTACTTATTAGATCTCGTTCAAACCAATTTTTGGTGAAAGTTTACATGGTAATGTACATCATATATTTTTTTTAGTTTTATCATTCTCTTATTTTAGAAGTTACAGGGGGGGGGACACACATTTTACCACTTTGGAAGTGTCTCTCGCGCAAACTATTCAGTTTAGAAAAAAATGATGTTCGAAACCTCAATATCATTTTTGAAGACCTATCCATAGATACCCCACACGTATGGGTTTGATGAAAAAAAATTTTTTGAGTTTCAGTTCTGAGTATGGGGACCCCTAAAACTTAATGTTTTTTTTTCGTTTTTGTGTGAAAATCTTAATGCGGTTCACAGAATACATCTACTTACCAAGTTTCAACAGTATAGCTCTTATAGTTTCGGAAAAAAGTGGCTGTGACATACGGACGGACAGACAGACAGACGGACGGACATGACGAATCTATAAGGGTTCCATTTTTTGCCATTTGGCTACGGAACCCTAAAAAAAAGTTATATGAGACGGATCAAGGAAAGTGTCTCATTCGCCGTCCTAAACCCAAAACGTAAGTGAGGAGACTGTTTATATTTTTCAAAAATAATTGACGCAGCTGAAAAGTCTGCAACTTTTTTCTGGTGCTAAGGGAGGTTATTCATACCAGCAACAAAAAATAGGCACTTCTAAAATTTTCATCCATTCTCCACTAACGGTTCCATGTCTACTCTGTACTCTGGCCTGCAACAACGGGGCCCCTCCTGTATCCAAAAAATCCAATAATACGGTAATCGTATTATTGTTTTATAAAACATTTATACTATTGGCAGATGGTAATACAAGTATCAATTAAATAAAACACTTCTATTTACATATTTGTTTCTGGCGTAGGAAGTCAGGCGTGGCATGGATATTGAAATACTCGTAAGACAAACTCAGATATTTCGAGTATTTTATCTTCGGATCAAGTTATTTACCACTAATTCGATCTAACACCAGTTAAACAAATAAAAACGTTAATTAACGTGTTTGTGATCTTTAGGAAATGTGAGTGCCATAAACACCTTAATGCCCAAAGCGTTTGCTTGCTCACGTATGTCCCCATTCAAAAAGAAACTAAGCGGGGAATCCGGAACGAGCAGTCACAAAGGACCGGAAACGAGAGGCGAACGTTGTCTCTTGTGCGCGTTCTGCCGCGGCATTTTACGTTGACAACCATTAGGCGAGGTTTTAAGTAACGCATAGTTTTATCGATTGAACTCGAAGTGATCGTAAGATAGAATACATACATACAGTCATGTCATCTCGGCTTCGCTGTCAGGCAGAGACCACGGACTTCCATTTACTGCGCGTTCATATACTCTCTTTTTAACCTCCGACGGAAAAAGAGGGGTGTTATAAGTTTGTCATGTCTGTGTGTTTGTGTGTCTGTCTGTCTGTGTGTCTGTCTGTCTGTGTGTGTGTCTGTCTGTGGCATCGTAGGTCCTAAACGAATGGACCGATTTGAATGCGGCTTTTTTATCCGAAAGCTGACGTGATCGAGGTGGTTCTTAGCTACGTTTCAACAAAATCGGTTCAGCCTTTTTTGAGATATAGAACTTTGACATGAAAATGTCGGGGGTTTATAAACTTTTCTAAGTTGTAGTTATTGTTATTCTCCTTTCAACCATCCTCTCTAGTTATCGATATTGTTGTTAATACATCCTCATTCACTCTGCAATTTCTCTCTTATTACGTAAGGTAAACTAATGGTTTATTCCCGTGAATCTATTTACATTATGATATGATGTAATTGTTCTGATTTCTTTTACCAATAAATACGTGGATGTTGATCCATATATTATTAAAAAACGGAAAATATTTTGATGAATTATATTGTCTATCTCAATAACTATATTATGTTAGCAAAACCTTTGAAGTTCATTCTTAAGTATCTACTTGACGTATGCTAAAATTACTGTTCTTTAGGTAAACGATATTGATTGACCTTTATGTTATGACCGGAATACAAAAAAAGCTATGTCTAGTTAAGTTTTTTTATTGTATTTTTAATTAGTTACGTAAAACTACACAATTATAGTCTACTACCCCAACTATGGTCCAAAAGTAAACTCATTCTTTTCTATCAATAACGATTTCGTATTAGGGATTTTATACGTTTTTATTTAAAATTGTGTTATTATATTACCTGTCTTTAAGATTATCCATGAAAACAGTCCCACTTGAGCAAGTAATATGAGAATTGATCTGGACCATAGTCGGGTGACCTTGACTATAGTTGTGTAGTTTTACCATGATTGCAGTAACCCTAACATGAGAAATTACGACGAACAGCTTCGTGTCACTCGCGTTTCTAAATGAATCGACGATTAATGTCGTAGGTAATTGACTTTTGCTGTGGCTAAAAATATTTATTTTAGTAGGTACCTACTATACTTACTTAGAAATAATAGATTTGTTTTAATAGAAATAATGCTCAAGCGTAAAACATAGGTACACAACGTTGGAGAAGAAAAACTCTGTAAATATGTGGGCTGGTCACAGTAAAATTTATGTATCGGTTGGAGGCGTACGAAGTTCCTTAATCTAAAATCGATGGAAATGACGCCGAACAAAGTTACGAATAGTAAAAGTTCGCAATCGAAAAAGTCAAACATTTTCTTCTAACACCTGCGAAAATAGACTGTTGATAAGGAAAATTCCTGTAGAATACAGGAATGACAAATATAGGATTTAATAAATTATATACTGATTCTTGTAAACTGATCCCTGATAAAACCAGGCAAAAATGCCGAGACAATGAAATATGAATGTTGCACAGTATGTCTGCCATGTCACGTTTTTCACTCAGCCGCTCAAAGGTTAGCTGGAAGAGATTCCTTAAAGGGATAAGTTTGCCTTTGTACAAATGGTTTTACTTATTTTGCATTTTCTGATATTTTAATTAAATTTTTAATTTTTAAACTGATATTTCTTAAAAAAATACTTAAATTTATAATTCAGCTTTTATCTTTTAATTTATGTACCTACTTGTTTTTATGTGCAAGTGTTAACTAATGCTACTACTTACTACTTATATTTTTTCAACACATTTGCTCGTAACGTGCCTCTTATTGTGCCGCTTTTAGGCTCATAATCCTGGGTATTAAACACGCGTGTTTTATAACATTACGACACTCGTGTAGTTATGTTTATATTTCGATTAAGACACGTTGGCACCTTGCAGCAAGGTGTATGTATGGACTCGGAGCATTCTTTAATTGCCCTGGTTATACAGGTTTGTTTGTATTTCTCGGCAAATGGATTCTTACTCGACTAAACAAATGAAATCCTTCTTGTAAATTAATTGATTATTTCATCTTGGATATGATATAGAAACGTTTAATTTAGTAAAACTATTTACTTTTGATAACATTTTACATGAATTTATATTGAATAAGAAAATATTTATTTTATTTTGTATTGGCTGTTTAGAGATTTCATCTAAGCCTCGCTGCGGGCGCACTGCGCGAACTTCACGAAAAAAAATAGTTGCGCGCCATTATAAGTAATTTCACAAATATTTGTAAACATTGATGATGCGTGTTTGGTTATTATTAAAAATGTTGACTCGTGGTGAATAGAAAAGTGATAAATAGAATTGACGCCACTGTACATTCTTGGAGATGTAAAAATGTATGTGAGTAAAAACCTTTTGTCATCAATAACTAAAGGAAACAACTTAGGAGCCTGTAACATTTTCATTTTATGAAAAGGATTCTTTCCTCGCAAATGTGTTGAAAAACGTCGTATGACACGCGTGAACTTTGATAATTACATCCTCGGCTCTATTATCACGCTCACCTGCGGTTCGCGTGACAATTCCGCCTCTGATGCAATGATCAACATAGCTCACTTGTATCACAATGTACTATTATATAAACCCAAAATATTATTACGACTTACCGTGGCATTATGCTGAGTCTGAGATTTCTTGTAACATTAACTCTGCATTATTTGTTCTTTCGTATGTAATTGTTTTTTTTATTATTCTCCCATTAGCTTACAAAGGTTACCTTTCAAATTTTCGTAAAAATTAGTTGTGTACAGTCCCCCGCGGCTATGAAGTCAATCCTGACACATTGCGCAACTATTAAGTTTCTGAATAATGACAATGTCAACAATAGGAAAAAAATTACATATTCAACCCTAGAGGCATGTCTCAGGATTGACTTCATAGCCGCGGGGGACTATAGTAACCATTTTATACATTATGACATTTATGACGTAACAATTTTACCGCCGGAAATAATATATCATAATCTGCAAGATATGAGAAATAACACAGTTTTCGTAGAAATGCATTTTAAGAAAAGAAAGTTGAGAAAAAATATCTAAAGTGAACCCTATTATTTCACTTGTAACCATTTTACTGCTCCATTTTTTATCAGAAAAAGTGAAATTAAAAATCTGTCCGGTTATTACTTATTACACTAGAATAATAAAAAAGCTATCCTTATTATTTAAAAAAAACCTGCCAAGTGTGAATAAGACTCGCGCACCGAGGGTTCCGTACAAATCTTTTATTTATAAAAAATATCTTTATTATGTGACGTTACCACAGATAACCTCCTATAGATAGAGCCTATTGAACGATTTTGTTCGAATCTAAGGTCACCACAGTTAGAGGTAGGTGCGGGTTGCGGGGCGGTCGGTAACGGCGCTGCGATTGGATGTTTCGAAAACATCGCACTTTGACACAGCATGGCGTCAGAAGCGTAGTGATGCGACGCGTTGGTCGTTTACGGTTTTTAGCGGTGCTGCGATTAATTGTTAGTAAACTATTTTAGATGGCGTAACGCTGGTACCTGTTAACATGGTTTAAATTTTTGAACTGCTTTCACTGTTATATTATTATCATATTTCGTTCATTGACTATTTTGATCGCCACGTAATATAAAAAAGTATGCAAATCACAGTAGGCATTATACATCATTTACTGCATTATCGTATTCACATACTTACTAGGAAAGGACGAATGCGAAGCTTATTAGATATTAAGAGCCCGTTCACGTGCTAACTAGCGCCACTGGTAAATAATTGAGATTATTTAAATTTAATGACGGATATTTTAAAAAGTAGGCCGCTCCACACTGCATTTTGTATTTAAGTACCTTGTGATTACATCAAACTAGTTTTTACGTTGCTGTATTCGTCAATCTATGCATCCAAAGTTAAAACGGCTGTTTTTCTTCTTCCAGTATAACATAACTTATACGTACTACAATAATATTCCGTTCACTAGTTCTGAAAGCTACAAAATAGAGCGAGATAGTATTTTACTACCTCTAGAGGAAGATAGCTTGTAAAACGGTTGCAGTCTGCCACGCCGCCTTCTTAATGCAGTTTAAACCTTACATCGTATATATTATCTATGTTATGAGAGACTTTATTAACAAAAGAATTTTGAGAATGCAATGACAAGGATATAAATCTTTAGTGAATTTCGTGATAAAATAGTACACGAAATCACGGATTAATTAACGTATTGTTTCCTTAAATGAATCTGAATCGGTAAAATTCGAAAGCATCACTAGCCCATCACTAGAGTGTCACGTGATTTTGTCAGAAAGGAACAGTATGTTGTCATTTCCATTGAATGAAAAGGGACATGCATACTTCACTACTTCTTATGGGCCAGTGTAAAATTAACTCCGCGTGACCGAATGAAAATTACATTTATATGATAAATTTAACTTACAGCTGTGAAATGTTATTCCGTGGGTTGTGTAATTAGACGTTCGGATGTTCTTTCCACACCACTTCACACAGCAGGAACTCATTTTTATAGCGCAAAATCAATTTTAATTTGTTGGTTGTTTGACGCACGTATAGATCGTGTACCTGGTCGATACTGACAATATGGCGCGGGGTAGGTCATGTACGCGTGGTGACCGCACGTCGCCCTATAGGCTCTATCTATAGGAGGTTATCTGTGGACGTAACTAAAAATTTACGGTTTTCGCAATTTTTACTTTATCTGTGCTATAAGACGTTGCTTCGTACCAAATTTCAAGATTCTGAGTTCACGGCAAGTACCCTGTAGGTTTTGATTCCCTTGCCAGTTTCGAAAATTTTATATCTGAATATTTTCAATTGCCATAGAGGTATACATACCTACATTACTTTCATGTTGTATCATCTATCATCATTCGTTTGCGGGTCTTCCTCGTTTCATATTAAATTAAAAGGTTCAAATTCATTTTCAATAACTACAAACTCTATAAAATCATTTGTTGTAATCATTCACATGTTATAAAAGTTATTTCATATAACTTTCAAAAGCTATAATTCCAAAGTCTCTGAAATTTATTGCATATAATATTCATAATCTAGAAACTCAGTTGATATACCGTTCATGGTCTATAATAATCACTTATTCGAATATTTAAAATGTAGAACAGTTAAAAATTATAATGATCATAGTCTATAAAAGGCGCCTATATGGAAGTGTGTGTGTATTGTAACCTTTCTATACCGCACTGTCGTCATCGTTCTATCTATGTTATCCACTTCAATCAGCCCAAGCCCCAGTTCAACTTGACAGCCCTTCGTTTCTGAATACCACTCCCACGCCCTCCGGCCGGGCTCCCGCCAAACTATCGCTCGGTCAGCTCTTCGTTACACTGGCGCGTTCAACTCATGACTTCATTCGCGAGCTCCTGGCACCGCGGGCTTTTATATACACTCTAGGGGTAGGACAGACAAGACCACGTGGAAGTGGGGTGCTCTGATTCACTTTTTGGATGATTTTTTTTATGTTTTTCATTACTTAATGAATTTGCATTTTAAAAAGTTTAGTTGCGAAAAGAAATTTGCCCATAAATATTTCGGAAAATAACAGGTTGCGGAGCCTTCATTATAGGCTCCCCAACCTGTTGTCATTTTGTGTTGACAGTGTTAATCCTTTTTAGAGTTCTGCTCCTCGAAAGGCAAAAGCGGAACTCTTATAGGATCACTTTGTTGTCCGTCCGTCCGTCCGTCCGTCTGTCAAGACCCTTTTTCTCAAGAACGCATGAATGTATCAAGCTAAAATTTATATCAAATACTCAGGTCTTTTGTCCCATGAAGCTGTGAAAAACATCAAACTTCTATGCCAACGCAATCAAAAGATACAGCCGTTTATGCAAATTTTCGAAATTCTTAAGGGAATCAAAACCTACAGGGTACTTCCCGTGAACACAGAATCTTGAAATTTGGTACAAAGCAACGTCTTATAGCACAGATAAAGGAAAAATTGCGAAACCCGTAAATGATTAATTACATCACTGAAAGTTTGTTGTCCAGTAGAAACTGACACGAACCAAGTATGTGAATACATACTTTGTGAGTGTCAGTTTATAGTAGACTTTTTTCTATTATCCGGAACCCTCGGTGCGCGCGTCTGACTCGCACTGAACCGGTTTTTTTTATACTTACATATTATTTTAATCCATTATATCTTATAAAAGTTCGAGATTTTGTTGATTATACAGAATAACATTAATACCATCTAAATTTATGACAAATTACCATTTAGAACAAGTAATTATTATAGAATCTGAATTTTATAGCGAACAAGTTTAGACCATTTAAAGTTTATAGCAAATGAACATTATAACAAGTATCTATTATAATATTTGACTTTATAACTAGTGAATGATTATAGCAAATTAATTTAGAGATAGTGAGTTTAGAGCCATTAATTTTATACCAAATGAGGACCTTTGTTTACCCTAATCCTATTTATTTGGAATCGGTGCAGCATGTATTTTGCTTCGATCTTCACTATCGCTTCGTTACTCACACCCTTCCTCTTCATATTATTTATTTACTCGGATACGTCTTGCTGTATGACCAATTAATTATCTAACCTCTCAGAGATATTATACTGCTATCAGCATTGAATTTAATCATATCCTAAAGACTGACAAAAAACATTTACAAAAATATTCCCTTGAATTTAATTTTGAATATCGGTCTCGGCCCACAAAATTTCGCGAGCGCTGAAACTCAATAACGCAACAGTTTTTACAGTACCATAGAATTTTGCAATTTTTTTGTATTTGAGCATACCTTTCTGGCGTTTTGCTTTTGCAAACGCTCGTACGCTGGGAGTCCTTTTGTTCTGCGTGTCGCGGGGCTGGCGTGGGTGGCAGTAATTTAATCTGGGGTATATTCAGCGACACTTATCGAAATGGAATTGGCTTTTTATTTACTCCACACGCTCAATCCGTCACCTTTTAGATTCGTCCGAAGCGAGCACTGCAAATACAAAACGGATTCCGATTAAATATCTTTAGTCGAATATATCCCATGTGTTCACAACACAGCCGGCCCGGTGCATCGAAAACCGGCCACGCCTCAAAACAATTGCATGAACGTGCGAAAAAGAAACACACAGATCCAAGTCCTAACAGTTGTTGTGGTGTGCATTGTCGTGTAATTCATCGCTTATTCAATTCGTTAGGATAAATTTAACTTTTTGCTTATAATAGACGCCAGTCAAGTTCAGTCGACTGATACTGCCGTGAACAGGGAAGGAAGTAAAGTGAGGGGTCGGGTCTGTGACGACTGACGGCCCCTGACCTCGGTCTAACATACCATAACCTCAGACCAAGAAAAAATATAGACAGAGCATTACGAACAACCTAAGTGAAGCCGGTTTCCAACCAAGTTTAGCACACGCTCACACACACATATATACAAACGAAATTGCACAAAACTCTTCAGCACGTGTCGCAATGCTGTCAAGATCACCTATTTCGAGTTATGTGCTATTTCGTTTGAGAGCGCGTGTTAAACTTATTTGGCTTGGTTGAAAACCGGCTTCACAAGGTTGTTCGTCATGCTCCGTCTACCTTTTTTTCTTGGTCTGAGACCATAACATAAATAAAGAGGCAGGAAATAATAACTTTATTTTAGAAATATCTGAATATAAAATATTGGGTTCGGATAGTACTAGGTCTACCTACTTCCTATCAGGACCTACCTAGGACTACCTATCAGCTACCACTTAAGTTCAGCATCTCAATGTTTTAGCATTTGCTGTTGACAAAGTTTTAAAACTTTTGAAAGTTCCTCAGTTTTGATTGTATTGGAGAAAAATACGGGTACAACAGTTTTAGTAATTGGAATGGGTATTTAATAGAAGCTTTTTAAATATGCCATACAGCGTGTGCCATAGACTATAAGTTTCGATTGTTTTAACCACGTAGCGTTACATGTATACATGTCTACGGTGGTGGTTTGACGTTCTCTATGGGATTACTGTTGACAATAATTAGTTATGGATCACATCGACTAGTTTGTTTATCCCAAAGTCATCTATTTTTCTTTACTATTCAGCGGAATTAAACAGGAATTATAAATACCACCAAGTCTATTGTTGTTTTTGCCTATAACTGTATTAAAAAAAAACCAGCCAAGTACGCTGCCCTGATAATCGTAAATGCAGTAATCGACATTTTTGGGATTTTCACTTTTTTGCAAAAATGACTTCCTAAGAGCCTAATCTATTACATATATAAAATTGGACCGTTATTTTAAGTATTTATTTATCTATATAAGTATGTTTATCGTCGTCTACTACCCATAGTACAAGCTTTGCTTAGTTTGGGACTAAGCCGATTTGTGTAAGATTGTAAAAGAAAAAAAAAAGAAGAATAATTTGTTGTTATAGCGGCAACAGAAATACATCAGCTGTGAAAATTTCAACTGTCTTACCATCACGGTTGTTGAGACAGCGGAGTCTTAGTAATAGGGCCCCGTTTTACTCTTTGAGTACGGTACCCTAAAAACGATTACAGATGATTTGATACAAACAAGCATTCTTACATATTAGACTTCCGCTAAGTGTACATAATTTTATAACGGTGAGTAGATTGGATAGGTACAGGAAACCAGTATTTTTTCTTTAAAAGAAGTTTTATTCTACGGTGTGATTTTTTGTAATATACTAAAAGGATTGAGAATCTAATCCCAATAAGGTCTAGTTTTCCCTCTGGGTTGGAAGGTCAGATGGCAGTCGCTTTCGTAAAACTAGTGCCTATGCCAAATCTTGGGATTAGGTGTCAAAGCGGACCCCGGGCTCCTTTAGGGGCACAACCGGGAATAACGCTAGGAGGATGACTAAAAGGATTGAGAATGCTGCGTATTGTCAAACACAAAACGGTAACAATGCGTCCCATTCCGCTGTTTTTTATTCAACTTCAAATTAATGTTAAGAGAGATGATTAAGTATTATCGAGTATTCCGTGCACTTCTTTTGATCGAAGTAATTGTAGAAAAAAATTGGTCAACTGAACTCAAAGTTAACCTTTTCCCAAAACAAGGTATTTTATCCGCGCGTCTTCGGATAAATCTGTTTACATAGCGTTTCCATACGTTCCATGGAACGCTCCGTACAATGCCGGTAAAATGTTAATGACATATTTTCTTATGCGTGAAAATTAATCACCGATCACCACCGATGGTTGTAATACTTGTAATGGAAGGTGTTTATTTTTCGTTTTGGCAATTATGATTGTTCGGTTGGATGACGTTGTGCCTTTCCAATTTTACCTTTTGTTTTCATGATATTACTTCATAAACAGGTTTTTTTTATTGCCTTTAATTTGTATTCAGTTTTCAAATAAGCTTGAGTGCGCTAGGCGTGATATTATTTTTGTACCGTACACCATTTTATGTACGTAGGTACTTTAGACGCATCCTCGAGTTGTAGCAAGGCTCATTAAATTGGAAATAGCAGAATAAAAGAGATACTATAGTAGCGGACCCCGTCAATCTACTCCAACGATTCAGTCGCCACAAGTCGATAATAATAAACTGCGACGATATCTCCTTTAGAAATGTGAAAAATTTCATCAATAATACTATTTCACTTTGAAATGGGAAAGAATGGATGAAACACAATTACTTAAACAGGAACTCGACACAAGCGTCCTATTTCTTTCTCGCCTACTACAGTAATGGGTTTGGTGCTCCCTCTCCTCAGTAGAGGCTGCGCCGCCCCTCCCGCGCCCCCCAGCTCCCCACCCCTGTCTCTGACGCCGTCGGTGCCACCAACAATGACCTCGTATTTCAGACTGAATTGCTCAAACATGGAACAACGAAAACGTGGAATAGCGTTCGGAATATTTTATATAATGCACATACAGTTGCTTGAAGCAACATTGCGGTCAGTTTGACTTAGCAACTGCCTGCGCCGTGCCCGGGGTCGAACAACAACACTGTATAAATTATTCGTGAATGTATGGACATTCATTGTCCCATTCCCAAGTGATTTCTGATTGTGAATAATTTAAAACAGTTACTTGTGTACATCAAAAAATGGTTCAAATCAACTAGAATACTGTAGGCATTCACGCTACAATTGTATTAAGTACTGGGGCTCGTAATAAAATAAATCTGATTAAGAACGTAACTAGTCAGGAAGATAAAAAGTGCTGAAAATAAACCTCGGCCAATTTCACCGCGGGCGTTAAATAGACAGCGAGGACATAAACTCATAAAACTGTTCCATTACGACTTTTCCCGTCGGTGTTCGTGGAAACATTAAACTTTAAAAACCTTAGGGCTTATGGGATGATGAACGTTAATTTTTTTACCAAAATTGTTGTTTTTTTTTAATCTACTTTTAAGTGTATTGAATTTTGTTTTAATGAAGATGAACATAATTTTTTAAATAAATGTTTCATCATCATCTTTGGCCTTATACATCTATAAAAAGATGATTTATTTTATTCAAATTTTGACATTAGGCTGTCAAAAGCTATCCAACGGGACGGACAATCAAAGCTATTCTCGTATGGTTATAAATTGCCGACGGTGCAGGCGGTGCAGACGGTGTAACTGTTGGCTACGGCTTTGAAATATAAAGATTTATATGCCAATTTGTTAAATAAGTGTTTAATTACATCACTTATATGCAGAGATGGGCATTACTCGAATAATTCTTCATTCGAATCGAAATCAAATAATTATTTATTCGTCACTAATTTATTCGCGAATAATTTATTCGGGAACAGTTATTCGTCTACACTTTCGAATGACGAATGACTTATTCTCATTTTATTCGAATAAATCCATAAATGAATTAAATAATGTGGTTGCTCGTTACAACACGTACACGATCACTTTATAATATAAGTATAATTGATAATTAAACCACATATTAATAAAAATAAAACACAGAGTTTATTTTGCTCATATGATGAAAAGTACGACCGGGACAAGAGTAACAATCACAGTAATGATGACAATACGGAGTTGGCCAGGATTAAAACAAGGTTTTTATCGGATACAAAATGAAACCTCCAACATTTCAAGTATTATACCTTTTTAGGGTTCCGTACTCAAAGAGTAAAACGGGACCCTATTACTAAGACTTCGCTGTCCGTCTGTCCGTCTGTCTGTCACCAGGCTGTATCTCACTGATACCGTGATAGTTTCAGCTGAAATTTTCACAGATTATGTATTTCTGTTGCCGCTATAACAAAAAATACTACAAACAAAATAAAATAAATATTTTTATTGATAATGGTACGGAACCCTTCGTGCGCGAGTCCGACTCGCACTTGGCCGGTCTTTCTAATAATTAACTATATTTCTGTGTATTTTCTGAGTTAAATGAGTCGTAAAATTAAAAATACTGGAAATTCTATAACGATCTGGTTATTGGAATAGCTTTGGTAAGGGCAATCTTTAAGTGTGCCAAAACTTATAAGTGGAAACTCAAAATGACGTTAAACGTGCCTCTTTAAATACAATCTACTTATGATAAAAGGTTCAAATTAATTTCAAGGCATAGAGGTATTGGGCTTACAATGGTTTTATGGAACGCCGAGTCCAAATTATAATTTAAAATGTTTAGAAAAAAGGCATAAAAAGTGATTCAATTTCCACATCAAATAGGTATATTAGTAATATAATAATTATATATTTACATTATTCAAATCAAGTAGTACAACACTTTCAAGAATATAGGTAGGTTACAACAATTTTTTTAAAAGTAGGTATCACTATTTTGTTTGGTTAGTGGTACACATATTTAAAATCCTATACTATTAAACGAGCAATATTTGTATATCTATATGTATGTATGTATATATTATACCTATATATATATATAACGGTTATGACGATTTCGACGAAAATTGGAATATAGGTGGTATGGCTAAATCGATGAAATCCTAAAATTTGCTCATAATCAGCGCACATGGCTAAAAAGCATCCCCACAATATTCGGTCAAGAAATTATTCCAGAAAAGCATGACGAATGATTATTCGTATGAAGAAGTTATATATTAATATTGGCGAATAATTATTCGGAATATTTATTCGTCATTCGCGTATAATTCTACTTATTCTTATTCGTTATCCGTATTCGATTACATTTCGCCCATCTCTGCTTATATGTATAAATAGTATCCCATGCCTCAGTTTAGTCCGAGGAAAATTGGTATACTAATATATACGCCAGGTACTTATACCCTTTGCTGAAGCCATTACATAACTAGGTACTTTACTAGGGGCCAGATTCAAAATACAAAATATGACGTATCACATGCGTGATAGAGATATCCCCACTTTCATGTCTCTAAGATAGATAGCTTCCAAAATCAAAATGACCGAGACATGAAATAAAAAGGATTTCCCATCTTTTTGTATCATTGTATCAACTGGAATCGCGGCCCTGGCCTTTGGAACATGCCGCTGCAATGATCCACAATGCTCACGAAATAGGTACTACGTGCCTAAATGTGAAATTGAAACTACGAATGGATAGCCCCCGCATTGCTACCAACAACTGCTTACATGTATCGCACTTTCCAAGAAATATGTGTATACCGTAATGTTTTCATTTGTTAATGAGCCGACTGAACTCCACAAATAGCACCCGTTCATGAGTACCACGTATAACTCCGCCCTCGCCTCCCGCGACCACGTGGAAACGAATAAGCTAAGACCATTAGGTGAGCATTAAATGCTCAAGTTTATGGGCGTATCTATTATAATGAAGAAAATTTTAACATTTGCCCAATGAGAAACAACGAATTAGTACACGAAATACACCTGAAAACAGCTCGATCAATTTGTTATAAAATGATACAGAATTCAAAATAAATACAAAATAGATACTAATAAAAATAAATATTTGAAAAAAAAAATACCCGAGGTAACATACCTAAGTGTTCTAACGATACCTCTCAATCAAACTGGAATGTTAATTTAAATAAACTTCTTCATGAAAATCAATTTGGGTTCACTAAAGGCGATCTACAACAGATGCTGGAGTAACACTATTACGAGCCATCTTTAATGCATGGGAGATGTCAATGGGTGCCTTTGGCATTTTTTGTGATCTATCAAAGGCATTTGATTGTGTACACCATGGTATATTAATCCGAAAGCTTAGTTTCTACGGGGTAAAAAACAATGCTCTATCTCTTATCACATTATACTTATCGAATAGAAAGCAAAAATTTGGGAACGAATAATCAACAACCGCATCCAGCAACTCGCATCCATTAGCCCCATCCAATTTGGCTTCACACCTTCTAAATCAACTACTGACGCAATACAGGCTGTTAGAGTGGTAACGGAAAAACATCGTCTGAACAAACAGGATTTACACCTTATTTTCATAGACCTCGAAAAAGCCTTTGACAGGGTGCCACGGAGACTGGTTTGGCAAGCACTGAGAGCACAAAATCTGCCAGAAATCTATGTGCAATTAATACAGGATATGTACAGTAACGTCCGCACTAAAGTCAAGAGCCCTGCTGGCATAAGTAAGGAGTTTGAGGTGAAAGTAGGGGTGCATCAAGGCTCAGCTCTCAGCCCACTACTCTTCAACCTAGTCATGGACCTTGTCACAAAGCAAATTCAATCCCCATTGCCCTGGAACCTTATGTATGCAGACGACATAGTCTTAATGGCCAATACAGCAAGCGAGCTACAGACCACACTGACATCGTGGATCACGGCCCTTGAAGCGGCGGGCCTTAAAGTTAGTCGCTCCAAAACAGAACACCTACAATGCAGTTTCGGTAATGTCAGCAACCCAGCCATAGTTAGCTATCCGGATAATACGCAAGTTCCAAAAACGACGCAATTTAAATACTTAGGCTCTATAATAGCGGAAAGTGCAGATATAGAGGCCGACGTTGCACACCGAGTTAATGTGGCATGGCAGAAATGGCGATCGCTAACCGGAGCTCGGTGTGACCCGCGTATGCCCGTGCGGACAAAGGGTAAGGTCTATAAGACAGCAGTACGACCTGCACTGATATATGGAGCCGAATGCTGGCCAGTAAATAAGACACACCTGCAAAAACTCCATACGAATGAAATGAAGATGCTGCGATGGTCGGGAGGGGTGACGCGATTGGACAAAGTTTGAAATACGTACATACGTGGCAGTTTCAAAGTGGCCCCCATATCTGAAACACTCGCTGAAAGCCAACTTCGATGGTATGGTCATGTAATGCGGAGAGACGAGGAACATGTTGTACAACAAGCGCTGCGCCTACCAGAACGTAAAAAAGGTCGAGGATGTCCACCTGCTACCTGGTGGACCAGCATGACGAAACTACTAAAAGTGGAAAATTTACCCAACCCGACAACCCAGGACAGATTGTCTTGGCGCCGACTAACTAGGAAAGCCGATCCTACCTAAAGTGGGAATGCGCTAAGAAGAAGAAGAAGAAGAGAAAGCAACAAGTGGAGGTAAACAGAGTACAGTCATCTGGGTCTAACGTCATGACAGGAGTCCCTCAAGGCTCGATACTCGGCCCGTTCCTATTCCTAGTCTATACTAATGACTTGCCCTATCATATAAGCAAAAAACATGACATCATACTATTTGCTGATGACACATCATTAATTTTTAAAGTGAGCCGAAAACAAAACAATTTAGATGAGGTGAATTCAGTATTAAGCTCAGTTGCTAACTGTTTCACAGCCAACAACCTACTTTTGAACAGCAAAAAAACTAAATGTATTAAATTCACGCTTCCTAATGTTAAGGTCTGTTGCAGTGACCGGGTGAAGCTGACGGACGAATCGCTTGAATTCGCCCGTAGTACGGTTTTTCTACTTAGGTATAACCATAGATCATAAATTGCAATGGGGTCCTCATATAGTCAAGTTATCAAATAGGCTTAGCTCGGCAGCATACGCGGTTAAACGAATGAGGCAACTCACTGATGTTGAGACGGCCAGGATTGTATACTTTTCCTACTTCCATAGTGTAATGTCATATGGCATATTGCTTTGGGGAAAAGCCGCTGACATTGAAACCATATTTATCCTACAAAAGAGGGCAATAAGATCGATTTATCAGTAAGGATCGCAAGTCTCCCTAAGAGAAAAGTTTAAACACATTAATATTCTCCCAGTACATTCTTGAAAATATTTATCATGTATGTCAAATGAAATGAGATGAAATGAAATTTATTGCGTATAATGAATCCAGGTTACAATTGCACATATAGTTACATAAAGAAAGTTTCACTGAACTCTACCTTTGCAGGTGTACACGCTTATCTTAATTATTAATAGTATTACGTTTCATTAAAAATGTCAACAATATTGTATACAACATTTACCACTAATGTTAAATAATTTAACATACATTAATTGCATAATACAAAATTATAAAAGTTCCATGTATTCCTTTAAACTATAGAAACATTTATCTAAAATCCATGACTTAACTGCATTTTAAAATTTATTTATGTCTAATAATTTGAGATTGTCAGGTAACTTATTAAACATGTCAATACACATAATTAAACAATTTTTTGAAGTAAGTTTCAGTCTCGCATAGGGCTTGTACAATTTTTGCGTATATTGTGATCTTACTGTCCTAGAAGACATTAATTGGACTTGTTGGAACATATATTGGTGTTTATAAAAAAAATCAGCACCTGTTTAAATTAAATCGTGCCTCGGTTCCGTCTCCATAAAGTTAGTTCGTCTTTTATGGGAAATTTTGTACGCTTCTACAATAAAATCCCTAAAGATGTTATGAGTCTGTCACTTACTAAATTTAAGAAAATTGTAAAAGACCGCTTAGTATGTAAGGCCTATTATAGTGTTAAGGAATTAGTAGAAGACAATAACTTCTTTTAAGCCAATAAGTCATTGCTCAGTGAAATTCAATTTTATTCTAGTTTTTAATTTTCATAACTTTTAAGTGACATTTTATTTATTCGACCTTGTTCTTTTTGATGTGAACTGTTTTTGGTTCTAATTTAGTGTGGACTGTCAGCCGTTAAATTTTTATGTATTTTTTTTGATACTTATGATTGACTTTTTGTATCTTATCGTAATCTTTTCCGTGTATTTAGTCAACTTTGAGTCTATTTGAAATAAAATTATTTTGATTTTGATTTTGTTAACGTAAGTGTCAGATTTACTCCCTATTCGAGTAGGTACCCACATTTTAATTCTCGATGATATTTGAGTAGTCGATTCGTTTTAAATTAACATCCCATTAAGTCCGACAATTTGCATTTAATCTGGTAGGTTTTCGTCGTTTTCCTGCAGGCGTGGGCAGTTTTCAGATGAATTTTATTTCTGTAATAAAAAGTTATTATTATTATTATAGTAACTATATCATTGGTGATTTCGAAACTGTAATATATATCACATTATCATACTGGCAGTTTGCAAAGTACCTATGTTATACTTAGTGAAATTTCAGTATCTAAATACAGGGATGACGTTAACGTCTCTATTATGGGCTTAAAGAGCCAGCTAAGTGTAAACCAGTTTGATTAGTGCCAGTTAATACATGTGCTGCAAGTGCGAGTATTTTTAGGGTTCCGTACCAAAAAGTTAAAAAAAGGAACCCTTATAGTGCGACTCCGTCCGTCCGTCCGTCCGTCTGTCACAACGTGAAATATCTCAGGAACTACATGTGCTATCAATTTGAAATTTGGAACAACTGTTGAGATAGTTAAGACACGTGTATTTAAAATGATAAATTTAAATATACATTTTTATTTTCTGTGTAAATGACGAATATGAGAGGGGTTAAAAAATTAAAGTCTAGTAAAAAGATCACGTGGGGTATCATATGAAAGGGCTTGAGTTGCACTTTCTAAAACCGTTTTTATTTGTTTTCTACAGTGGTTAAATTTTATTATAAAAAATACCATTCCCCCCTCTTATCTCCGAAGTTTACCAAGGGAAAATTCTGAAATAATTACATATGAATCATCATCATTGGCCTCTACGTCTTTATCAGACGATTCAAGCAGCGCTTTGCGAATGCATAGTAGAGCATTTTTTTAAATGGCTGTGTAGCCCTATGCGGGAGCGGCATTGTCTTCCGCAAAGGTGGCAGGAGAATTGTGCATTAGGTAATGGCGGGGTGTTTATTTGTCTTCTCCTTCTTTTACCTTCGAGAAGGTCAAACCAGGCCCCGTCATGTTTCTTGCGTCCGTCCGTGAGAGCCCTTCGCCACTTAATCCTATCTTCCGCAATGTGCTCCCAACATTGGTGATTGATGCCGAATGCTATCATATCCCGCTTGGCACAATCCTTAAAGCGTAGCAGAGGTCTACCTATACCTCTTTTAGCATTTGCTACGGCGCCAAGCAAGGTACGGCGTGGAAGACGAGTGGGTGGCATACGATGCACATGCCCCAGCCATCTCAACCTTCTCTGTTTGAGCAGAGCGGTGAGACTGGGCAGCTGTGAGATTTCCAGCACCCTCTCATTAGTCACTCTGTCCTTCCAGCTGATGCCAAGGATGTTGCGAAGACAGCGCATGTAAAACGTATTAAGCCGGCGTTCTTGTTTTGCATACGATGTCCAGGTTTCTGCTCCGTACAAGAGTATACTCAAGATGCATGTTTGGAACACGATCATCTTAGTTCTTGTTGTGAGATGCCCGTTATTCCATACTCTTATACGGAACTTCCCAAACATTGTCGCCGCTTTGCCGATACGCAAGTTGATCTCTGCGTCTAACGAGAGATTGTTCGACACGGTCGACCCAAGGTAGCAAAACTGCTCGACTACATATAGGGGTTTGCCATCCAGTATAATCACTGGTGGCTCCACACACCCCTGCGCTAGAACTACCGTCTTTTTGGCGTTAATGCTCATGGAGAACAGAATGCAAGCATGTGCAAACGTATCCATCATCACTTGGAGCTCCTGCGAGGATCCAGCGATGAAAGCTGCGTCATCGGCGAAAAGAAGGCTGTCAGCGTATAGATCACATATGAATAAGAGTAACATAAATAATACAGGAAAAACAGAACGATATCTCTAACTAGCGTATTTATTTTGTATTTTTCAAAAATAATTTATTAATTAAATTTGTAATTTACTTACTTTTTTATGTAATTTTATAACTTCAAATTCCTATCAGATTATCTTTAAAGTCCTTTCTTTCAAATAAAAAATAAATATTCGAAATCGGTGCGCGTGATAAAAAGCTATCGCTGATAAACAAACATACTCTGTTATGACGGGTATGGTGTATGAAAGTTTGTACGGAACCCTCGGTGCGCGAGTCAGACTCGTACTTGACCGGTTTTTTTTGTACTCGCACTAATCACTAATGAATGTGTAAACAGGGCCTTAGGTATTCGACTATTACGGACTAACCTTTTGGATCTATTTTTAAGAGTGCTCTTCAAAAAAGCGCTCGCTCAGAATTCGGTATTTTGACACGCGTAGTGCGTTTGTGTGTGTAAATACTACTACCACCCACACAAACGTACCTAACCCCCACATGCACAGCGAGATCGCACCAGCCGCGGGTGCCGTCCCTTTCTAGCTATATGTAAGTGCGATCGGGATAGAACTAACCGCGGAGCTTGCCGATGCAAATAGCTGTATAGCGCACCGTTGAAATTCACTCCGTGACCGATATTAATACTTGCACTAAAAAGTGGTAAGTATTACTTCGCTAACATGATGTTCTAGAACATCATGTTAGCGAAGTTAGATAACTTGAATAAAGTAAGTATTTGATTTTTGAGCACAAGTTTTCTATTTGTATTAAAATACTATGATATTACAAAGTATATTTAGTTTCGTTTTTTTAGTATAAAATAAACTAACGAGTTTTAAAGTTGTCAGTAATAAGAATAATAATTTGTTTTACGGATATTAATAGTTTGCATGTTATCTGAGTCTTATTTATATATAGTTATGTAATGAAATTATACCAGTAGACCCACCACTAGGAAATTACTGGGTACTTACGTATTCATTTCTTGAAAAAATTTTTTTTTGTTATGGACAGTAAAAAAAAATGTCCGTTTCTTACCAAAGGAACTGAAAATTATAAATTATGCAAACACAGCTTTTTATCTAGAATACAATTAATTAATGCGTGACTTTATTCAAAAGCCTAAAACCTCAGATGATAAAAAGGAATTGATATGAAACGGGGGCTTGGCGCGTGTCGGTGCGACATGGTCAAATGGGCATGTCACTGCCCACCGCATGTTAGTCGCAATTTGCCGTGAATTTCTATTTACTTAACGTAATAATTGTTAGTTTAACTATAGACGATGCACATACACGAAGCTGAATTTATTTCTCCATTTTATTATCTAAGGTATTTTAAAAAACAAATTGTATGTAAAAATCCCTTGACATGTTGTAATAATTTTAAGTCTTAAGTATATTTAATAGAACCTGAGTGTTTCTAGTGTTGTAGCTGATGACTGACGATGCAAAAGTGGTTCGATGAATCCTATTTGAATAAATAAATTCTTTCTTTCTTTCTTTCTTTCTTTCTTTTGAAATGTTTTTCCACGTTTACTCAAAATGCCGAATTGTAGCGTGGTTACATGCAAAAATAGGAATGAAACTAAAACCTACATGAATGGTGGAGTCACGCACCACATGTTAGTATTAGTATTTTCACTTAAGTCAGTAAAAACTAATATTTTAACAAATAAACGCAACTCCAGTGTGAGAACCTGGAGTTATTCGCATGGGACCGCAGATGGTGACCGCCGTGGAGTTTTTTACAAGCTTTTATTTAGCTCACCCCGTTTGTTTTATTCTTTCTTGGGTCAAATTTAGTAATTGAAATTTCACCCTCTTCCTGTCAACCGATTGATCTGAAAATTTGCATGCATATGTATATCGCATGGTAATGCAATATTATGATGACATGGATCTAATCTGATGCTGGAGCTGGAAGGTGGCCTTAGGAACTCCTCAAGAAAAACGACACAACCCCATCGAGTTTGGGCTCGTTAGAATCGTCTCAATGCGTAGTTGATGACGGTATGCAGAAAAGTACAGACGGTATTAAAAGCTTGTACCAAAAATTTTATTTTTGACAGAGACTTATTTAGGGGGAGGTGAGGGAATACGATCCCTGGAGGTCAAATGATCCCCCGCCGTAAGTACCGTACTAGGCTACAGGGGGCTCCTATACAACAAACGTGATTTTTTGCCGTTTTTAGATATAGATAATGGTACGAAATCCTTCGTGTGCGAGTCCGACTCGCACTTTTTTTTTTTACATTTATTTCGAAATAAAGAGTGATACTCGGAAATGTTGAAGGGAAGGTCAATCGTCGAATCTGACTCGGCCGAGTCGGATTCGACGAGGCAGCATTCGGGAAGCTACGGCACATCTTTTCGTCCAATATTCCGCAGTGTCTCAAGAAGAGAGTCTTTGACCAGTGTGTGTTGCCAGTGAGAAATATGGCACGGAAACGTGGTCGCTTACATAGGTCTCATAAGAAGGCTTTAAAGTCACTCAAAGGGCAATGGAGAGGGCTATGCTGGGAGTTTCTCTGCGCGATCGCATCAGAAATGAGGCTATCCGCAGCAGAACCAAGGTAACCGATATAGCCATCCGAATTGCTAAACTTAAGTGGCAGTGGGCGGGGCACATTGCACGTAGAACCGATGGCCGTTGGGGCGGAAAGGTTCTCAGCAGGAAGGCGCAGCGTGGGTAGGCCCCCCGCAAGGTGGACAGATGACCTAGTAAAGGTCGCGGGAGTCCGCTGGATGCGGGTGGCGCAGGACCGGCCATTGTGGCACTCTTTGGGGGAGGCCTTTGTCCAGCAGTGGATGTCTTTCGGCTGATATGATGATGATGATGACTCGGAAATGTAATAAAACCACGTAAAAATCTTCCTTTCCAGTGTAAACCCCCGGTGTGTGTTATTATTATATATAAACGAAAATACGAGGGCGACACTGAAAGTCTTTAGAACTGGCCACTTGTAATAAATATAATAAAAAAATAAGTTCAAAATTTGAAAATGGAACTCTTTCTTAATATTTTTGTGTACGAATTCCACTCGATTGTCATTTGTTTTACGATTTGGCGGCAAATTGAAAATTGTGTGTACTACGTGAGCATGAATTTAACGCGAGAAAATTTTCGAGCAATGATTTTTTACGACTTTCGATGTAATTTAAGTCAACAAGAAAGTTATGATAGACTTCGATTGGCCTTTCACGATGAAGCCCCATCTCGTGCTACTATTTACAACTGGTTTAATGAATTTAAACGTGGCCGCACTGATCTCACTGATGATCTGCGTGAGGGCCGGCCTTCTACGGCGACTACTGAAGATAACATCAGTGTTGTGCGGCGTATGATAGAGACTGACAAAAGAGTAACCTATCAGCAGATTCGTACAAGCTTAGCCATTGGTATGAGTCAAGTCCACAAAATCCTCCATGAACATTTAGCGGTGAGGAAGCTTTGTGCCCGGTGGATACCTCATAATTTGACAGAAGCCCAAAAAGTCCGTCGTGTTGATTGGTGCCGTGAAATGGGTCAAAGATTCAACGGAGGTGACTCAAATGCTGTGTTCGACGTAGTTACGGGTGACGAAAGCTGGATTTACTGTTATGATCCTGAAACTAAAAGACAGTCTGCTGAGTGGGTGTTTCCTTCCGAGGAGTTGCCTACTAAAGTGAAGAGAGGTCGAAGTGTGGGAAAAAAGATGGTGGCCTCGTTCTTCGGAAGGACTGGTCATTACGCAACAATTATTTTAGAGGATCAAAAAACAGTTACTGCGAAGTGGTACACTAACAATTGTTTACCACTTGTCTTGGAAAAAGTTCGAGAAAAACGGCCTCGCAGTAGGATCCTGCTTCACCACGACAATGCCTCATCGCACACCGCCAAGCAAACGATCGACTATTTGGCGACGGCAAACGTGGAATTACTGGGTCACCCACCTTATAGCCCCGACCTTGCACCTTGTGATTTTTATTTATTCCCAAAAATTAAAGAAAAACTTCGAGGAAAACGTTTTATGGACGCCGACGAAGCAGTGGCTGCGTTTCAAAAGGCCGTCGAAGAGACCCCTAAGGACGAGTGGGCAAAGTGCTTTTCTCAGTGGTTCTATCGAATGCAGCGATGTATTGATGTGAAGGGAGGCTATTTTGAAAAGATATAATAAAAGTAATAAGTTGCTTGATTGCTCAGTTTTTGATTTTCTAAGAACTTTCAGTTTGACCCTCGTAATAACTAAATGCAAGGTAGGATCGTGCTGTACTTAACAAACGCCATATAAGCTTGTTTTTTAAAAAGTTTTTTATTCATCTTGTTATTTTCAATAACCCTGCATATTATGTCGCTGGTTCGTGGGTACTTGTACAGACAAATCACACAAACCCAAACAAGATAGGTTTATCTATTTTAGTTTAGGAGTTCCCATGACCATCTTCCATCATCAGATCCTGGAAATCATCCATCACCTAAGTGTTTACCAAGACAAAACAGATGAGCCCAAACTAGATGGGTTTATCTAGTTTAGTTTAGGAGTTCCATGACCACCTTCCAGCTCCATCATCAGACTCTGGAAATCATCCAGCACCAAAGTTTTAATGTATAATTAAAAAATAAATGAGCCCAAATTCGATGGCTTTATCTTGTTGAGTTTAGGAGTTGCTATGACCACCTTCCGACTCCATCATCAGACCAGCTCTATGATATTATGACATTGTCACCGAAGATACGCAATTGTACCTAATTTGAAGATTTCGCCCAAACTTACATACATACATACATACTAACTAATCGTGATGGCCGTTGGGGCGGGGAGGTTCTCGAGAGGCGACTACGTACCGGAAACTGCAGCGGACCCTCCACAAGGTGGACTGATAGTAACAAGTAAATAAATTAAATCTATCAAGTATCACGATCACTCGTACAATAATAATTGACTATAGAACGCGTAGTTTAGACAAAAGGATCCAACCCACAAGACATCACCATTGAAATGCATGACTTTTGGTTTAGGTAGAAGGTTCAATTTTAAATGTTACGTATCCTGTGGGTTTGAGCCTTTTCGCTACACCACGTCATATTTGGCAGCTATGCAATTCATAACTTGTCTCGATTAGCCTCACGAATGTATCCCCAGTATAGTTTGACCCCGAGGTTGGTAACAACTATGCCTAGTCGGAGATCAAAATAATATTATTTTATCTGAAGAGTGGCCGGTTAGCTTCGTGAATAGCCACAAATAAACAGAGTACACGTCTGTCTCGGAGGGCTATTCAGCCGGTACTGAGATAAATTCCCGCGCGACGGTAAATTTATACTAGTTTTGAATAATTATTTATAAATATAAATTTTGACAAAAGTTATATTTTTTGGACTTGATCTTGTTGGTACAAGCATGAACTTTATTGTTGTGTAAGATTCAATTCACAAATAATTCTACAATAATGAGAAAATCCTTGAGTTTTCAGTACGATTTTGTTGACAAATATGGTGTAATTGAGAACAGTTTACACATATATACGTGCAGAATAAGGAAAATTCGAGGCGGCTAGGCGCAATGGCAACATATTACGCTAGTGAAAATAGAATAAAACAAGTAGGTTCTCATATAACATCATGGAGTATTAGGGGCTCAAACTTATGACTCTGCGGTCTCTTCAGAAAACTACTGTCGGTAATCGGGTATTTTCGGTTAAAGTATTCAGTTCTTCGTAAATTGGAGGCGGCTAGGACCAATACGAGGAGTTTACCTATGCAAATAAGTAATCAGGGTCTAGAAAAAGCTCTCCGTTTCTTAGAATTACAACGTCAAAAATCCGTCATTCTCGCTTATTCCTGACCAAAAAACGAGCGCCCTCTTAATACAATTATTTTTTGCATAGGTAAAATTTAACTTTCTTTTGTGATAAGTGATAAAGATAACTAAGTACTTTTTATCCTGGAAATACCTTACTAATGCAAACGTGTTAGGATTGTATTGAATAATGCGAATATAAATCATGAATTCATGATGCATTATAAATATTATTTAGTTATGTTAACATAGTTTTTATGTATTAATGAACCTCCAGGTCTTTAGATTTATGTCTATATTGGTACTCTTTGTGTACCCTTTATATTTTTGTTTATGCGACTGTTTGTGTTCTAAATAAATTAAAAAAAAAAATATAATATCTTTCTAATGGGCTTATATGGCTTAAATTGTTATGACAAGAAATTTTAAAAACACTGAATATAAATTTGGCCCGCAAAACACAGAAACAAACAGTAACACAAATTGATCATTAGTAACCTTATCACGTTGCAGGAAGGTTCTATTTTGGGCAGTTTATTGTGTTGTCGATGGAACTACTCGTATGTACCCATAGCTTCTTACGACTTGACGTAGCATGCATAGCGCACGCGTTCGTGTGTAGCAGTCATAAAATTATAACAAATTTACAGGGAAACTTGAAAAGTAGCTGTTTATAAATTAATCACCGGATTGCAGGCTCGGGACAGCTTCGAAAGAAACCCGATAACAATATAATTATGCTACAAATGGCCACGGAAGCATATTTCTCAAAATATCATGTGGTTTCTTGTACCACCGGCACATTTAGGCTGGAGTACCATTAGACATGTAAAAAAAAACTAAATCAAAATATTTATTCAGCAAATAGGTCACAAGGGCACTTTTACGAGTCAAAATGTATATCTATAGACTCTAAATATTATGAGCACATTATTCGTAGTAAAATTAAAAACATCAAAGTTTACACGTCAAAAACTATGCGAGAAAAAATATATAACAATCTATATTTCTCAGGGATCTATTCCGGTCTCCCAAGTATCAAAATTAAAATAGTTATAATTAAATCGGTGTGTGAGTGTTAAAGGTCTTCAAGTGTCAAACTCGAAGTAATAAAAAAAAGCGGCCAAGTGCGAGTCGGACTCGCACATGAAGGGTTCGGTTAATTTAATTGCTGTTTACGATTTATGACGTGTTAAAAAAAAACTACTTACTAGATCTCATTCAAACCAATTTTCGGAGGAAGTTTGCATAGTAATGTACATCATATATTTTTTTTAGTTCTATCATTCTCTTATTTTAGAAGTTACAGGGGGGGGGACGACACACATTTTACCACTTTGGAAGTGCCTCTCACGCAAATTATTCAGTTTAGAAAAAAAAAGCGGCCAAGTGCGAGTCAGACTCGCACATGAAGGGTTCCGTGAAATAAATTGCGGTTTACGATTTATGACGTATTAAAAAAAAACTACATACTAGATCTCGTTCAAACCAATTTTCGGTGAAAGTTTGCATGGTAATGTACATCATATATTTTTTTTAGTTTTATCATTATCTTATTTTAGAAGTTACAGGGGGGGGCGACACACATTTTACCACTTTGGAAGTGCCTCTCACGCAAATTATTCAGTTTAGAAAAAAAAGCGGCCAAGTGCGAGTCGGACTCGCACATGAAGGGTTCCGTGAAATAAATTGCGGTTTACGATTTATGACGTATTAAAAAAAAAACTACTTACTAGATCTCGTTCAAACCAATTTTCGGTGGAAGTTTGCATGGTAATGTACATCATATATTTTTTTTAGTTTTATCATTCTCTTATTTTAGAAGTTACAGGGGGGGGGGGGGCACACATTTTACCACTTTGGAAGTGTCTCTCGCGCAAACTATTCAGTTTAGAAAAAAAAATGATAAAAGAAACCTCAATATCATTTTTGAAGACCTATCCATAGAACACGTATGGGTTTGGTGAAATTTATTTTTTTGAGTTTCAGTTCTGAGTATGGGGACCCCTAAAACTTAATGTTTTTTTTTCGATTTATGTGTCAAATCTTAATGCGGATCACAGAATACATCTACTTACCAAGTTTCAACAGTATAGCTCTTATAGTTTCGGAAAAAAGTGGCTGTGACATACGGACGGACAGACAGACAGACAGACATACATGTATCTATAAGGGTTCCGTTTTTTGCCATTTGGCTACGGAACCCTAAAAATGTTAGAAACCTCGATGTCATTTTTGAAGACCTATCCATTGATACCCCACAAGTATGGGTTTGATGAATTTTTTTTTGAGTTTTAGTTCTAACCCCAAAAATTTATTGTTTTTTTTCTATTTTTATGTAACAATCTTAAGGCGGTTTACAGAATACATCTACTTACGAAGTTTCAACAGTATAGCTTTTATAGTTTCGGAAAAAAGTGGCTGTGACATACGGACGGACAGACAGACAGACATGACGAATCTATAAGGGTTCCGTTTTTTGCCATTTGGCTACGGAACCCTAATAATACAATCAAATGAAAACAGAGTGAAATCTCTCATGTCAATTCCGCTGAAGAAGAATGAAGTTATGCTTGTCGTCCTAGCAAACATGATTTGCATTAATCTGGTAACTACTTACGCCGCCAACGTAATTGTCACTTAACTGAAAGCCTTCACTTATTTCTAGGGCCTCTATTCGGTTCGTAACTTTTCTCTTCTGTTTACAATAAATTTTGCGCTCTAGCTCTGGTAAGTGAGTCTGAAGCGCTGGATAGCAAGCGCGCGGAGATGCGAAGCGGTGAAAATCATGTCTCCAGATAGCTTTAGATTTGTTACACTGATTAAAAATTTGATAAAGTCGTTTAGATTGAGCTACAATATAAATTAAATAAAACGATATTTCAAGCACGTAAAGCAAAGTGTGACGATATTATGACTCCTTTGAAGTTTCTATGATTTCGAAATCGCATTTTAGTTATTAATAACTCTCTAGCTTTTACCTACGACTTCACCCGTGAGAACTCCTGTACCAACACTACCAACTTCAACCCTAATGGAGAATTTCAAAGAAGAACACCTCCTTGGAGAATTATTTCAAAGAAGAGAATTAAGTAGGTATGCTTTGACTGAATCCAGGATAATTTGATGGATTTATGCCAACGCCAAGTCATTTATAAATATGGCCACCTGGATTCAATATTAGATTATGATCCCATGTTGTTGTTGTAAATCAAGCTCGTATTAGGAACTTTAGAAGTAATAATAGATGGATAACACAGTTAAATCCTTTCGTAAAATGTGCAGGGATCGAAATGTCCGCTGTGATCCCGAGACGGTGCGGATACCCTTGTTTACTTTCTAAGTCGGTACAAAGCGAACAGACTGTTGACATTGACTGTCACGGTAAATACTGGTGTACCTTTATTTACCAAGCGAACGTAATATGCTCAACCATGGAACCAGTTAAAAGCGAATGGGTATGTATTACAAGGCATAATGGTTTTATACTGTTGTCGGTAGAAAAATCGCTGTGTCTTGGCAAATAGATGTAAAAAACACAAAACCGACAACTGTCACTTCTTTGTTTCAGCTTTCTTAGCTTTAGGCAGTCTACGTTAGTGATTTAATGAGTTTATATATACGTACTAAGGTACTTACATAAGTTCCGAAGAACTAATTGATACTAGCCAGAGTTTGAAGATCTCCCTAACCTCTCGGCTACCGCTACTCCATAAATAGATGTTACAACGTAGACAAACGGTCTGTTTACATGCTGAACTAAGTAAAGTCAGTTTTCCTAGATATGGCTTATGCTTTAGTTAAAGTTCTTTGCTAGACCACTTGCGTTGTCGGTGCGGTATCAGTAAGATATCAGCTGTCAGTGTTAACTTTCAGTCAAGTCTGTACAGATTGTTTACCGCGCGCCTGCATTTAAATGAGTGCTTGCTGATTGGCGTGGGAGTGGGAAGCGCGGTGTCGTGGTACATATGTTTATGTAGTACCTACTGCATTCGCACTGCCCCGCTTCCACACACTATAATACCTACGGCGCAAATGTAATACTAGCAATAAACCAGCAAGTAAGGAAAGCTGGGCGAAATTAGTAAGCTATCGGGAAGGTACAAAATATCGCATCCGTCAAATGTGGAAGTACCGTAAAACTACACAACTATAGTCCAGGTCACCCAACTATGGTCCAAATCAATTCTCATATTACTTGCTCAGGTGGGAATTTTTTCATGAATGAACTTAAAGACAGGCAATGTACACAAATTTAAATAACAACGTATAAAATCACTAATACGAAATCAGTATTGATAGAAACGAATGAGTTTACTTTTGGACCATAGTGTAGTTTTACGGTAGCCTTAAAGTGCAATTTATTACGAGGACAAATTAATGCAAACCATCAAGGGGATTTTTCGAAACGACCCAGCGTGCAATTAGTAAATATGACAATTAGGGGATAATTTTCTCTTTCCCCATGCCACATGAAATTCTGTAACATCTGGAAACATTTCCCGATTGTTTGCTGGTCTGTCATGAAAAAATACTTTAACATTACATTACGACGTTTTACGTACGTGCGTGCCGTGCTGCTGTCAAAAGCTGAACCGTGAAGGATGATTGAGTCGACCGACAGTATTGCAGTATAGGTATCCGTAAACATACCTACCACAAGACCGATAAAGTTCCGTTCCCAGCAGACACGATTTCTCTCATAATATTATTTGCCTCTGAAAATACGTGCCTTGAATAGCACCATTTACCAACCTGGTTATGACTATAAGAATTTGTGGGTTTAGCCGAAATTACGCCTCGGTAATAGTTAGGTTACTTAGGTACCTATTCTAATGGATGAAGTCGCAAATCCCACACATTGAACATGGATATCATAAAATAAGGATAATGGAGACTTTGAGTAATGCATAGAGATCTACTGAACCAACTAAAATGAACATGGATGTCATAAAATAAGGATAATGGAGACTTTAAGTAATCCATAGAGATCTACTGAACCAACTAAAAATGGACATGGATGTCATAAAATAAGGATAATGGAGACTTTGAGTAATTCATAGAGATCTACTGAACCAACTAAAAATTAACATGGACGTCATAAAATAAGGATAATGGAGACTTTGAGTAATCCATAGAGATCTACTGAACCAACTAAAAATTAAACAACGGGAAAAATCTCATTCCATTAATTTGGTTACGTAACGTTCGGTGTTAGAGTACAGTCGCCATCACATACATCGCAGCAGCTGTGTTCCGATGTTTGTGACGTGCTTGTTTGCTCCGATGTATGTGATGGCGACTGTACTTACATACTTAAAAGAAAAGTGAAGAATTGAAGTGTTTCAATTTCTAATCATGGAACAAAATTGAGCCAATTCCTATTATTACATAGCACCCTGGATTCCGTAACATTTTGAATTGTTAAATTTAGGAAATGAATTTGAGAAGAGGAGACATTGTTTACGTTGTTTAGGGTAGCTAAAGTATACTGCACTTTAAATCTGCTACGGCAAATTTTAAAAATCTTGATTGCGCGCTCAACAGAACTTATTATGAGAATTTTTAACTTTGATACTTTTTAACCGGCAGTGTCAATATACGTAGTTTGTTAGTAGTATTATCATTTACCTACTAGCTTCTGCCCGCGACTCCGTCCGCATGGAACTACGTATGGAGCAACGATATAAACTCGTAGCTCCATACAAACTTTCTTTGGGGGAGGCCTATGTCCAGCAGTGGACGTCTTTCGGCTGATGTGATGATGATGTGATGATACAAACTTTCACCCCCTTAGGGAATAATTTCCGGGTTATAAAATATCCAATTCCCCGGGACTCAAACAATCTCTATATATATACCAAATTTTAATTAAAAAAAATAAGTTTCCCCGAAAGAAAGTTTGCACCCCTATTTAGGGGTGGGTTTTTCCACATGACTTTTCTTGTATTGTAATACGCAAAGTTTCAAGTCTGTCACTTAATAATTTACTCCATCCCCATACAAACTTTCAACCCCCTCTTTAACCCCTTGAGGGCGGAATTTTCAAAAATCCCTTCTTAGTGGGTACTTATGTTATATAAACTAACTATTGTCAAAAAAATCAGCTTTCTAGAATGCAGGGCTTTCATTCAATGATTTGACTACCTCAGACCTGGTTCAAATAGTGTTAATTTGTATGGATGGAAGAAAAAAACACAATTACATTACAACACACATTCATTACATTTTTTTAAATTTAATTTTATTGATTTTTGTTTCCTTTTTTATTTTTCACCCGCTTCATCTTCATCACTTTATATTTAATAAAGCGAGTATTGATAATTAAACGAGGACACCGTGCATTGACAATGTACAAAGTAATAATAATAATATGCCAGACCAATAGACCAGGCATTACTGTGGTAGACAAAATAAATAAAACTACCTTTTTAATTGACATTGCAAATCCGAACACCAATAATACAGGGTGACTAGTAATTCGACCTATTCCTTAAAAGGGGTTATACTAGAGCTAATTTGCAACAATTTACGCCCAGTCTGCTGGAGGATGTACCGCTTGCTACACGAATGGCCATGGTCTATCATTACGGGACGCTCACTATCATCGCGGTGTGCGACAGTGGATGGATGTGAACTACCCAGAAAGATGGATTGGTCGTGGCGGCCCGATCCCTTGGCCTGCAAGAAGTCCAGATCTGACTCCATGTGACTTCTACATTTGGGGTCATATGAAAGCATTAGTTTACGACAGACCAATACATTCTGTGGATGAACTACGGGAAAGAATTTTAGTAGCTGCAAACACATTAAAAGAAAGGATCTCGTCGGCTGTAACAGTCAGCGAAGTACGTAAGAGGCTTCGTGCTTGCCTACGTAACCAGGGTAGGCAATTTGAGCAAGATTTGTAAGTGTATTTTTTAGTAATCGTTAATTAGCGTAAATAAATGTAAGATTATTTAATAATTAATCTAAATAAATAATGTAATTAAATGATGTATGTAAATGATAAATAATTTTAGAAAAATTGTACTTTTTTTTGTAATAAATGTCTGAACACCTGTTAAAAGAAGCTGTTTTGACCCTTTTTTTTTATTTTTTTTTGTTGAGGAAAATGCTTTACGCATTCCTTCCTGGTGTGGGGACGGACCCGGGTGGATATGTGGGACTCCTCGTTGTGGGCTAATGAGGCCCCGAGTCTACCCACTAAAAACCTCTCCGTCTGCCGTCTTTGTGCCTTAGCGGTGGGCTGAAGGAACGCTTGCGCTTTACTTCTTCAGCAAGCTGTTTTGACCCTGACCCAACCTCCAGTTGATAAGATTAGATACTTAAGGCAAACAGACAAACTTTTTTAACAAATTCGTTTCAGGTCAGGTACTTCATGACGGTATTTAAGCCTAAAATCCGCCAATCACCTTGATTATTATTATTACCAAAAGCATCATGTGTTGAGCCCGCCCCCTGGAAACGACAAATTAAGATACCAAAGGTAAACAGAGTATACTAACAAACAAAAGTGTCATAAACAAGTCGGTTCCCGGTCAGGCACGCTTGTAGCAAATCCACTATCTGCTCTGCTATTATTGTTATTATTACCTGAAATTTAAATAAATTAAATTACAATTGTATCTTTTTGGAAAGCTTATGAATTGGAGAACTTATTTCAATAGGTTTTACGCCAAATGTTATACATTTTTTTCTAGTAATTCTCCTTGATCGAGACGACTTGGGGGAAAAAAAAAGTCAAAACTTTTGATTTCATCACTTTTTATTCCAAAGTTTTTGGAAATTCAGGACGCTAATTTTGGTTAACAGTAATAGTCTGTTCATAGGCTCTGAGACCAATGTTTTTTACCATCCAAATGGAAGTACTTTTGTCATAATCACCAGTTTAAGACTGCAAAGCGGATTTTTTTCAAAAAAAATAAAAACCCGAATTACTCGGAAACCAGTGAGTTTCGACCCCTGGTTGACTGGGCGTAAGTTGTTGAAAATTAGCTCTAGTATAACCCCTTTCAAGGAATAGGTCGAATTACCAATCACCCTGTATACAAAGCGCAATAGCTAATTGCTAGGATTTGGAAACTTAAGAATGTTACAATAGTGCCAATTGTTTTGTCTACCACAGCAGTTGCATACCTCCATAAAAACCCTGTCATTGCCGCCATCCTCTTTTATTGTTATGCAGAAAGCAGCCATCTTAAACACTTGCAGGATAGTCCAAAAAATTCTACAGAACGATATACAACTACCTAACTCACAAACTCAAATACCCCCCTCCCTCAGTCATCCAAAGACATAGTTCAGACGACAAACAATCCTAAGATATACAAGAAATGGGATACGCTGTATGAACATGGGATGCACTTGGCCTCGGCTCGTGCATTTCATTACACTAGTATTGAAATAATGAGAAAAGGAAAGAACGATAATACATAATGTACATTAGGTTTGAAACAGATCCGCCAAGGTTGAGCCTCGGTTTTCCGAACTAGGTCAGAGCCTGTGACTCGGGAGTCAGGGATTCCTCCGAGGAAGTACATGGTTGATGGAATAGAAGTTAATAAAGACAATAAAAAGAGTAAAAGAAAGAAAGATATTGACAGTCGAATGGAAATGTTGCTCTTTAAAGAATAAAAGGTTCGTGTTGCAGTAGCCTAGGAACACATGAGGAGACGTCATAAAAAAAAACGATGAATAAAGTTGTTACTGATAATATGCAACATTCGTGGCTCGTTATTATTGCAAGAGGTAAGTACAAAGAGCAAACACCGTGAACAAAAATGAGATGCTTACCTAAGTTTAAAAAACAATGTACCTACATTTCTTTGTCTCTGGTAATGTGGTGGTCGGAATTAAAAAAGCTTTTTCCTGTTCCAGAGATTTCGTCATGTAGTTATGAGGGCATTAAAGTTAATGGACCCCTCGCCTCCGTCGCCCACCTCGGTGACTTTATGAGTTTATGGCTAAGGTATCTCGGCGGCTACATTTTTATTTGTGACTTATTTCGTCTTTGAAAGCTTTTACTGGTTTACCCCACAAATTCCCGTAATTTTAAAAATTGAACATTACGTGCGGGCCCGACTCTACCTATGTAAATGCTACATGTAGATATACCTAAACATATCTTCTCAAATTCTTGCAAGAGTTAACTTGAGGCCTCGTTCGTATGACGTTAGTACGCGCTCGAGTCTCAAGTTAACTCTTGCTGGATATATGTTCGCTGAATATTGTGTTTCAGTGACCGATACTTGTATACATGAGTACATACAGGTAGGTATTAGAGATTATTATGCTCTCGTCTGGATTATAATACTTAGTATTAATATACACACCTCCCGGTGGGTGGTGACACCGTAAAGTTAAATGGTTATTATATGATGTACAATACTTAATTAAGCAACTGCAAAAATTTAAAATTAATGATACGCTCCCTACACAACAAACATGAGTTAAGAATATTCTGGAATGACTAGATGTTTGTAAAAAAAAAGCCACACTAAAATAGGTTTATCCGTTTGGGAGCTACAATGCAACAGACAGACACACGGTCATGATAAACTTCTAACCTCGTTTGCGTCGGAGGTTAATGAATGATATGTAATAATTATAAATAAAAAGTTTATTTTCTTTAGTTATTGATGACAACAGGTTTTTACTCACATAATTGGACATCTCCAATAATTTTCAGTGGCGTCAATTCTATTTATCACTTTTCTATTCACCACGAGTCAACATTTTTAATAACAACCAAAGACGAACAATGTTTTCAACATTTTTGTGAAATTACCTATAATGGTTACTATTTTTTTTCGTGAAGTTCGCGCAGCGCAGTGCGTGCACAGGTATTAAAACGAGGCTTAGATGAAATCTCTAAACAGCCCATACAAAATAAAATAAATATTTTCGTATTTAATATTAATTCATGTAAAATGTTATCAAAAGCTAATAGATTTACTAAATTAAACGTTTCTATGTCATATTCAAGAAGAAATAATCAATTAATTCACAAGAAGGATTTAATTTGTTCAGTCGAGTAATAATCCATTTGCCGAGAATTAACAAGTTTCTGTCAAAAATTTCATTTTTGATACAAGCTTTCATTGCCGACTGTACTTTTCTGCATACCATTATCAACTATTCCCCGTGTGGTGTCGGGTTAGAATAGCACCACCCCCTGTCTTCCCGTGGGTGTCGTAAGAGTCGACTAAGGGAACAGGGTTGAAGTGTGTTGTGGGCGATGGGCTAGCAACCTATCACTGCAACATTTATGCTAAAAGTGGCACTGGAACACAAGTTTCATGTGCTCTGCCTACCCCTTTTAGGGATAAAGGCGTGATGGTATGTATGTATGCATTATCAACTACTCATTGAGATGATTCTAACGAGCCCAAACTCGATGCGGTTGTGCCGTTTTATTGCGGAGTTCCTATGGCCACCTTCTAGCTCCAGCATCATATCAGCTCCATATCATCATTATATTGCATTGTCATGCGATATACATATGCATGCAACATTTCATCTCAATCAGAAATCGGGAAGTGGGTCAAATTTACATTAGCACGGGCATGTGTTAGTGAATCGTCCTTTCGATTGTTATTAGTCGGAAAATATGTAGCAACTCAGATAAATGGCATAAAGTGACAATGCATTAGAACACGGAAATTGCTAACGTTCTCGCTACATTTCGGCACGTCGTCAGTGGATGTCAGCGGTGAAAGGTAATTCTTATCGATACCTTTTTAGATTAGGCTGCTGAAAGGATTTCAAAAAGTTTCTTCCTTAATCCAAGACGCGTATTTTATTCCATTCGTAGGTAAGAGCTTAAACTAATATACATTCCATGTAAATAACATTCAGTTCGTAATGTTAAGTTCGTACCTACTAGTACAGTCAGCATCAAAAGTAGCTACGCAAACGAAGACATCAAAAGTCCTTATTAAAAGGGAATAAGAACTGTTGACGTCTTCGATTGCGTAGCTTACTTTTGATGCTGACTGTACCTAGTATATAATATAAAAAGGTATTTCGATGTTTTTTTAATAAGACACCGAGGTATTTTGATTCAAACATTCACGATTGTCACACTTTATTTTTACATTAAAATACAATACAAATATTTTTTATTGCTCGCCAGAAATAGTACATAATAGAAAAACAGAATCGCTAAACGAGATCTCGTCCAGACAGCCTTAGGATGGTGGAGACGATGCAAAATAAACATGGCTGGGGCCGCACTTGGTAGGACGATTAGCGGCGCGACGGCGATCTCAGTACATCAAGCTTGGTACATCGCCCAAATTGTACCACACTACAAAACCGAGGTGACCCGTTTTATCAATTTTGGTACGAAACAATTAGGCATGATCAACTGCTCACTTCTTATAGGAATAGAAACAGAAATATTTATTTTCCATTAAATATCATACAAGTGGTGTTACATGATTGGGTATAGAGCCATACATATTTAAAAAGCCATGGAAATTGAAATTATACTAAAACAAGCGATCCGCCCCGGCTTTGCACGGGTTTATATAAGCTTATATGTATAATATATATGCATGTATTATACATTTAAACCTTCCTCTTGAATCACTCCATCTATTAAAAAAACCGCAACAAAATCAGTTGAGTAGTTTTAAAGATCTAAGCATATAGAGGGACAGACAGACAGACAGCGGGAAGCGACTTTGTTTTATACTATGTACTTATGTAGTGATTAAGATTATTAAAAAGAATGAACATGAATAAATAAAACTTGTTGCAAAGTCGTTAAGCCATTAATGTGGACTATTGCAATAATAATGTAAGTGACAATTAATTATCTAAAAACTCATTTAGAGTGTAGTGAAACTATTCAACCTGTAGTACTACATATAACGCTGCACTATTCATGCTCTACATTAGAAATTATTTTTTATATCAGAATTCAAGTTTTTATTCCATAAACACGATTGGATGAAGATGAAGAGACTGCTCTAAAAGTGGCAGGTGAATTTAACGAAAACTAAAACCTGACAGCGAAGTATCGGCGATACTGTTATCTTTCTTTTATGATTCTACCTAAAACATTCGAGAATGCTCACACGCGATAGTTTGTTTATATTTACAGTGAGAGCAGCGTGTGTTTGTAGATTTGTCGTGCATTTTTGACACCGGAACGCGATGCAGGTTCGTTGCTTCAAACCGCGGCTTTTTTTCAAAAGGACTGGCAAATGAGCCGGCATTTACGAGGCGAGGATGGTAATGTCAGCCAGCCAGTAAATTTTCCAGATAAGCGCCCCTCTGACGTCTAGGCCAAGCTCGCTCGCTTATTTCATTAAGTTATTTGCTTTGACTTCAAGTTGCTGCCAACGCAATAGTCCTTGAGCGCAGCGTGGGGATCCTAAATGAATGTGAGCTGCTCATATCTTATTAGGAACGTATTGTTTGCACGCATATCCCGAATTATATTCTTTTATTTATTCCAGAACCTTTTCATATATTTTTCTGAAGGTAAACAACTCCGTAGTTTAATATTTTCAATCTATCTAGATTTCTTTTTTTACAGTTTAAATTTAACGCTTTATTATACTTGTTTGTTTGTACTCTTACCTACTTTTTCAGACTCCGTCCCTTTAAAGAGGATATGTTTATGGATATCTTGTCAATGTGTCACATATTTGATGGTTACTTACAAGCACTCAAGAGTTCTGAGCACTTCTGAGTAGGTACATCTACTTACAATGGAAATATTCACCCATCACTTTTAGACACATTTTCTTAAATCTGTTTGATGTTAAGAAAATGAAGTTTATGTACTAACGTATTGTATTTAGTTTATGTGTTTTTGTATGTGTTTAGATACCATACTATAAGTACCGCTAATATTTGCAAATATTATTTATTGATAATTATCACCGTCAGTTACGCCTTTTTGAGCAAAGTTCGGTTTTGAATTTAAAACTAAAACAATATTGCTATTTACCTAAACAAACTGTAATTATGTCATTCTGATAATTCCATTTCTACTAAAGATATTATTGTGGCTCTTATATCGAGCGTTAACTTTTGATAAACATGATGTTAATCATTGTGCAAAAAGGGCCAATTCCGATTAGTGAGAAAATAATCATCTATAATTCAGTTTCCGTGTTCCGATTGAACTAATTTTGTGCATCAAGTTGCGTGGAGAGCGCTTACACCAACGACGCCGATGCTGGCGTAAATTTTGCTAGAAATCCGAACCGGCGTCGTTAGTTCTGAGGGTTTCCCCTGGGCAACACCGGGCAGGGGACGCGCTACCTTCATAAATCTTTTCCACGAGCTTCCTCAACTAACAAGCCAACACCTTCCCACTCGCTATCGAAACCCTACACTAAATAATCCTACAAACTTTCGTAATAACGCCACTTTAAATAGATTATCATTACTAATCGTGTTTTAGCATGAATCATTATACACGTATTTAGAGTAGGGGTTGACAGTAGGTGCTTCTGGTACTCGTAATTTAATAATCTAAAGGGACGTCTCCTCGCGGCTGTAAATCAATTTTATCGGGTGCCTTCATTGTGGATTAACATTATTACAGTTCTCTGCTAATATTACACCTTAGATGATAAGTGTTATACCTTATATCACTAAACTAAGTCATTAATTAAACCTCTCATTATTGCCTAGCGAATACCAAGAGAGATGTTCTGCCATTTGCAACTGAAGAATTCTGTAGGTGCTCATTACAGTTTATTTTCATGGTATTTTTTTTCAACCCTCTTATATTGCAGAATTTATAGTTGTCTTTAAGATAAAGCAAGTCATAAAGTTATGTATCAATTAAAACAATGAGAAAGGAGGAAAGGAAACAAAGAGATATAAGTAGACCCCGCTATCGGGGGTGCAAATTGGTAGCTGGGTGAATTGCAAAAAAATTGTACATAGTTAAGAGCCTTAATCTAATGTACGCTTTAACTTTTTTCCATTGTGTAAAGGCAATTACCCATACATTTTATATGGGTAACTTTCGTTACACAATGGAAAAAAGTTAAAGCATAGATTAGATTAAGGTCCTTAATTATGTACAATTTTTTTGCAATCCACTCAGCTGTCAAGTTCTTAGGGATGGGACAAATATTTATGATATCGATATCGATACTCTTACTTATTCTGTACATTTAGTTTTATATGTTTACCATTTTTTAGACTACAATTTAACATATTTTTTTGGGATCCATGATAATCATTGTCATCAGAAATATAAACCATTATCAGTACAACAAAGATACTGTGGTTGCTATTTTTTTACTTTTCTAATGCTTCGAGTTGCGGGGCAGTGCATGAACGCTCTTGAGTGTCTTGAGATAAACCTTTTCGATAGAGGTATAATACTGGGTTTATTGTTGAATATTTGAATATTGAATATATTCAGATTACTGCAGAAAATCTAAAAAAAACCGATTGTTCATTAAGAATACGATAGCCCTTTTGGTGGAAATAAAAAAGAGATTTCATCATCGTCATATCTGCCAAAAGACGTCCACTGCTGGACATAGGCCTCCATAGAGACATTTATTAATTATTTAATTTTTAATTTATTTATGAATGGTTCGTACTATGAACGAATAAATTATAATTTGTTAGTAATGATGAAAGATTAAAGACTTTTATTTATATAAATAAAAAATATTAAACAGACAATTTTGTATTTATAAAGCCCTGTTTTATAAAATAAACACGTTTAATTGAAGTCTTAGACTCTCATTATGTAAAGGAAAATTATCGATATATAGCTATAATTATCGACTTATTATAGCTAGTATTTCAAAATAATTTTTACCCATCCCTAGAACTTCACAGCTACCATTTTGCACCTCCGATAGCGGGGTCTAGGTATAAGTATAGTTTTTGTGTAATATTTAACATTATTATTAAGACATTTGTTACTAACAATATGGAACCTGGTTCTGAAATAAACTTATTCATTCATTCATAAGACAAACTTCTGTCTTGTAGCATTAATGCAAGTACTTACTACCATTAAGTATTCAGCATACGAGGGCTGTTTGATAAGTACCCGTGTTTAGAAAAAAAGAACATATTTTTTTGTATATGTATATTTATAAGAATAACATTTGAAAACGGGTACTTATCAAACAGCCCTCGTACAATGTGGTATATAAGACGGTATTGTCGTAAAAATACGCGCAAGACACATTTCACTCAAACCTCGCGTGCAGAAACTAAAAAAAACTACATAGAAAAGCAGAGAAAAGTTCAGATATTTTTGGTTTTTGTTTTTTGTATCGCAATCAGAGCAGATACCATCCCAATCGGGATGGTATCTGGTATTCAATTTACATACGTCTTTATTGTTTTTGAAATATTGATGGTGCGTTTGAATAAATAAACATATTTTATACATACATGCATGACACAGTCAGAAGGTTTTTTTGCCTGAAATAACATATAATCGCAATAGGGGTGTAGACTCAAAATGTATCATTACTTCAAAAGAAAGAAGGCATACATGTCTAATGACGAAAATCCCATTCGAATATCTCAAAAAATTACGAAGCTACAACCGTTTTAATGTTGCTTGTTAGAGAGAGAAAACGCTCCGGGATTGTGACGTCACGATCGTCTACCGTCATAGTAAATGACAATCGTTTCATATGAAAGTGCGTTTTGCGGAAAAGGGACAGAACATACCCGCTCTCAAAACTTTGGACGCTTATAACTTTGTGACTATTTAACCTCTTGCGTTGCTTTTTACAAGCTTTATATTATTTGCACTGTTCGTATGTAAGTATGTAAATATGTAAGTATGTAAGTTGTCCGTCAAAATTTGCAATCTATATTTCAGTAACTTCCTGTTATCCAATTGAGCTGAAATTTTGCAAGCATATGTATATTTCATGACAATGCAATATTATGATGACTTGGAGCTGATCTGATGCTGGAGCTGGAAGGTGGCCATAGGAACTCCACAATAAAACGACACAACCCCAACGAGTTTGGGCTCGTTACAATCGTCTCAATGAGTACTTGATGATGGTATGCAGAAAAGTACAGTTGGCAGTAAAAGCTTGTACCAAAATTGAAATTTTTGACAGAAACTTATTTCTCCATTTGACTACATTTTTAATCCTTTTTCGAGAAATGCAACATTATTGATTATTTTATTTAGTGTCTACACCCCTATTGGTGTAAAAGGTTAAGATGTGCAGGTTGTTGTCGTTTTAGTTAACAAGTAAGTGATATTTAATCCACTGCAGATACCGCGAAGTCGGTTACTTGACGAAGAATAGTTTACCAAGCAACTCGAATAAGAATTGTTTACCAAACGAGAGAGGCAATTCCTATTTCCGCTGAGGAATGTGAATAGAATACCTTAACAAATACAACAAAACTTAACAAAAACACTAAGTACAGTCGGCCCATGAAAATGATGAGCATACTTTGAACCTTATCGCATCAAATTGCAAGCAACTTCGTTGACACTTGAAATGTCATATATTTGAAACCTCCTCCGACTCCCTAAGTATTAAAACTTCTACAAATGCCACTGATAAATGTCATCGGTGACATTAAATTACCAAAATGATGAGTCTGTAAAAAAGCTAAAATTATCAAAGAAATTGAAAGAAATGTTAATATTTAAACATTAAGATGCCTGCCATAATATATGAACTGGAGTATTGAAATTGCGACCCAGTATCAAGAGGGCAACTGTATTTCCAAACTTAATGATATTAGTATGAGTCTTCCTGGTTGTTTCTTGTATGTTGTCTTCGTTTACAACGGTATCCATGTTATTGTATTCGAACAGTATACTGACGATTCGTTATTCCCATCGTAATACCGTGACTAAAGAACTGTGAATGAGTAAGAAGATATGCTGTCGAAGGAATAATTCGTGGCCAACGTAATAGTCTAATAATCGTTGGCGGACAAGTCTTCTGTGGAATATGAATGAAGAAAACCGATTTTCCTACAACAAACATAGATGGTTATCTAAGAACTCGTCCCCGAGTGATAAGAAATTATTTGCTATCACTGGTTTGCACTACAGATTCTTCAATAACGCTAATTTTTATATATTACTTTATAATAAAGAAAATTCCTGGATAAATCTCGGTTTTATTTCATCAGATCACGAATGACGATGATTTAGATGACATGATGGCAACCACGCAAGAAAACTAATTTAGTCTAAGATTAGTCCTCATTATAATTTATTTGGATTTTTAATCAATAATCGAGCTCAGATTATGGTTTAATTAATCTACGGTCATAAAATTGGACTTTGGTGGATTTTTATTAATAAAGCAGTAAGTAGCTAAAGTTTGTAAGTTTGTATTCTTCTACATATATTTAATCTCCGAAACTGATAATCTGATTTCGTAAAACAATGCACGAACATTTAGTATTGCATAAATATGTTTCACCTTTTTCTAACACCAAACATGCCAATTACTAATTACTAAACTTCAATAAAAATAAGCAAAAAGACCGTCGTCGTATGAGATTAGAACCTAAGACCTCAATATTAGAAAGCAAGCAATTACTGACAACGCCACGAGGACTCATACTTTGTTATTCGAAATTAATCTTCTCATTTGTGCCTTGTAAGTTTGATATTGTGTCGTGAAACATCTATTCCTAATTTAGTTAACTGCAGTCTGTCAACATCGCAGAACAGAGACAGAGATATGCAATGACAAGTCTACACTCTTTTGCATGAATGTCATAACAATGGGTTCTAAATTTAAATGATTGACATCTTAGTCGGGCGTTTTTCAAAAAAAGTGTACAAAGCTTTTTTTTTTCAGAATTCGAATTTTTTTGGTTTTTCTTACTCAGAATCGTTGATATTATCGATCCTCATACAAGAAAAAAAGTGTCCCAAATTTTACTATGTAATTTTTTTCTTCCAGTGCGTCACGATCATATAAATAAAAAAAGACTGCATACAAAAATGTGACGATCTGAAATGGAATATTTAGGACACTTTTTTTCTTGTATGAGGATCGATAGTAGCAAAGATTCTGAGTAAGAAAAACAAAAAAAAAATAATTTTGAAAAAAAAGTTGTTTTGTACACTTTTTTTGAAAAACGCTTAATCATCACGCGCGTCACTCTCCCTTATCGTGATTAAATTTGACAAAGTCCTAAAGTGCTCAACATTTTCATGGGCTGACTGTACATATTATAGCAATTACGTCCAACCCCATTTTTTTTGCAATAATTAATGAGAGCAAAAACATGGGTACAATTTTTACTCAATTGCCATACGATGTGAATATGTGGCGATACGCGTGCGTGACGTACGAGATGATGAAAATTTGATAATAGTCGGTGACGTGGAAGGGAAGGGAGTAGTTAGAGAGGCATCAATAGGAACCAGCGCCCAGGTTTGCCTGCGAATGGCTCAAAACCGGAGTGCCTGGAGGAAAGTGGTGCACGTATGTGGTAGTCACGGCCGTCAGCAATAAGGATACGACGGCGAAGAAGACAAATATATTGTACAATTCTTCTAACTAATATGTTTATATCTTGTGAAATAAGTGAATAACTCTAATTTACCCAGAGCAATTTTAAGCTAACACGTCAACGTATTAAGATACAGATTGCATTGCGCATTGGCGGCAGGCAACCTTACGAAGAAAAGCCTCTTTAATCTGACTCGACGCATCAATACGATATAATATTGATACGAGTATGATATTAATTACCCGCGCACTTCCACGCGCCCCAAGCCTTAGCAATGAAAGTTTAATACGTCGAGTCAAATAGAGCGCCCCGACTTATTGTCTGAACACCGGAAACGCGGTTGATGAAGTGAATGCCCTGAGCGAATTGGAGCATTGCAACCCATTTTGCGAATGTCGATTAACTAAGGCGATTAGTGTATTTTGAGTTACAAAATAATAACTGTTTATATTTAATATTAGTCATTGTGGATAGGTCAGTATCGTGAAAGCAACAATCCTAGTCATAACATCTAGTCATAACGCGTAGTGCGCTTCCAGTGGGACTGATTCTGCTATTCTGGTGTGTGAGTGGGGGGACGAGCTGATGGGTGTTTCATGGTTGGTTTGCGAAACTGAACCCAGCTAAGAAGGCAATAAACTCAGCTAGAGCCGACCTGGATCGGACTTAATGTCTACTGTAAATATAATCTTGCCACTACCGTTGCCCACTGGAAATATACCCCGTACCAATTCCACCATTTGCAGCAGTTGCTGCTTTGCTTATCTAAGTATTTAGTAGCGAATATACTTCTTAGTTTAATCTAAACTACGACTTTGTTTACTGAGTTGATCTCATTACTAGGATTTTGGTAATTATCGATCAAAGTAAAACAACACGGGATACAGATAGCAACATGCTGAGATGACCTGTTAAGGTGACCTTCGTAGACGATTGTAGGTAGCAATATTAATTTTAACTTTTGCGGGACATAATGACAAAGGGACATAGCGCACGATGACCTTTCGATTGACCGATTTTTCATAAGAAACGTTTCAATTTCTAACACTGTACAGCTTAGAATATAGATGCATTGAACTTATTATATCATTATCAATCAAATAACAAATTAGTTTTGTGCTATTTGTGAAGAAACTGATTTCTTGACATGAAAAGGTGTCTTTTATGGATAAAATTACGTACTAATACGTCTTTACGATTTTTTAAAAAAGCGTTTTCATATGATCGTGTATATTGAAAGGTTATAAAAAATTATCATAATTCCGAAACACTGCAGCAATTTCTTTGACAGATATTAATGAATTCCTGCAGAGTGGTAATCAATCAAGTTTTGGTTGAAGCAAAATTTTCGCGGCCACAAGTTGGGAACATTTTGTAGGAGTATATTTTATGATGTGAGACAGTTACGTAGTTTTCGTGTAGTCCTAAATAGATCTAGGTATTCTCAAACATATGTGATCACTGATCAACCAGTAAAAAATCAGTAAAATAATATTTAAAAAAAGATTAATACCAGAACTCTTAGATTTATTTGATAAAAGTGTTAAGTAGCGCAGGCATGACGTGTTGCTTATCCGAGGTATACTTACTTACTTAAATAAATAATGTAGTTATTTGTAGGAACGCTTTTCCCTGGTTTATTTTATAAGGGTAAATGTAAGTAGTTCGTAGAAAAACAACATTGGTAACGAGCGTATTATCCGCCAACAAACTGTCCTCAGTTTGGCGGAACATAATTATTTTGTAAAACTAGCGTTTAAGTTTTTGTGAAATAAATAAAAAAAATTTAAAAACCAAGTAAAGTAATACTACAACCGAATGGCTGGTTAAAATCTTGACGATTTGGTGTACAAATATTAAAGTAAACACCGGAAATACTGACGACCACTTTAGCCAAGTTGGTAGTGACCCTGCCTATGAAGCAAGAGGTCCTGGATACGAATCCCGGTAAGGCCATTTATTTGTGTGATGAGCACGAATATTTTGTTTCTGAGTCATGGATGTTTCCTAAGTATTTAAGTACCTACCTATTCATTTATCCATATAAGTATGTTTAAAGTCGTCTAGTAACCATATTTAAGGGATCTCAGAAATAAGGAACACTTTGAACCAATTCACGTATTTATTCCATTTTACACGTACAAGGCATCTCAGCAACCAAACTTGTTATTCGCCAACCAAACTTATATTTCGCCAACCAAACTTATATTTCGCCAACCAAACTTATATTTCGCCAACCAAACTTATATTTCGCCAACCAAACTTATATTTCGCCAACCAAACTTATATTTCGCCAACCAAACTTATATTTCGCCAACCAAACTTATAAACGCCAACCAATCTTATAAACGCCAACCAAACTTATAAAGGCTACCATAAACCTCTAAACTTATAAAGGCTATCACAAGCCACCAAACTTATTATTATGAACTCAGTTTAAACGTATAGTGAAATAGCACTATTCCTTCTCGCGCGTCCGCTCAGTTCGAACGCTCGACCCAGAATGTCCCGTCTCGCCAGTCATTGCCCTGAGTACCCCGCTCTGTCGTCAGAACGGCCGGCCGACTACCCTTTATTTTTGCATTTTTACTTATATTTATAGAAATCGTGTGGTTTTATTTAACGAAACCTTACACTCGACCATCCTGACGACGTGCATGTCCCCATGCACGCACCAAGTGGAACCTTACACTCGGCGAGACGAGACACTTCGCTTTAATCCATGACAAAATCAGTGTGAACTATATCATATAAATCAATTAAACATCATATTTTAAACAATTACTTCATTCTCACCTGTTTATAAAATTCTTACTGTAAGTTTAGATATATTATTCCATATTTATTCCTTCATACATCAGTTAAACACATATATTATTTTTAAGTATCATAATTCACAATATCCGTATTGTAAGTACTACTACTATTTACTCGTATGTATACATTTACATTTCAATCCTTATTAGCCACATAATTACTACATCACACGAGCAAATAAAGCAACAGAAAAAGAAACCTTTATAATAATGGCAATAGTATTTATTACCCGGATATTATGTCATCCCTGGATTCAGATTGTCTACAACGACTGCCGGGTTCCTGGAAAGCGCGTCAACGTGACCCATTTTTGTGCCTGCCCTATACTCCTCACTCCTTCCTCCGTCCTTTTCGCGTTCACTGTGCGACAGGCGGTAAGGTCTGTAGACCACCGGGAGCTGGTTACTTAGCTCTATTTTCATCTCTGCATCGTCATCTCATCTCTCTCTACGTATCCACCAGTAAATATAGTCGCCGTCGTTGCTCTAACGCTCGCAGCATCTGAAAGATCACATCAAGCAGACACCCTCTCTACAGCTTGGTCACCTTCGCTTCCTTTAGGAAAGTGCAACTCTGCGTCAATGTGCAAAAACTGCAGCTTGATTGCGTCATTATAAATAGCTATGTGTGGTTGCTCGGTGTAAGTCTGTCACTAGATAAAAATATACACTGCATACATGAGCTATTTTTGAAACGGATACTTCGGAATCAAGCCTATTGCTCTATCATAGTCAATTATTATTTATCATTTGGCTTTCTTACAGTTGAAGTTAAGTTTACATTGAAGTGAATTAAAGTTACAATAAAATTTTATATCTAAGTTTAGTAGCCAGTCCCTTGCTGCAGCCAATAATGACTAATTTAGCACTGACGTCATTCCTTGGAAAGTTGTCAAAAGAACTTTCAAATAACTTATGGATATAATTAATTCAGTTGATGGTTAGAAATATTAATAGGCTTTGAATTATTTAAATAGACTGTCATGGAATATTAACGCCGATCTTGAACTTGATATAATTTTCTTTACAATTTTGGTTTTATCTGGGACTAGGTCAACCTAGCGAGGCAGGAGGTTGGTACGCATAGACGCAAATATACAACACATCGCGTAATATGATGGGAAAGTTACGAAACATGTCGACTTCCTGTTCATCAAATTGGTAACAGTATCTTTAAGTTAGACATATTTATTTATAACAATAATAAATCAGCCTATATAAGTCCCACTGCTGGGCACAATATCAGGTCATGGATGAGAGAGAATATTTATATATTTATTTATTTTAGGTTATTTAATTTATATATTTTTTTTTTTTTTTTTGTGTCTAACATAGCATTTTAACCTACTAACAAACAATGGAACCAGTTTTCCGAAATAAATGATCTGATGTAGGTTATTCCAGTAACTGATTGTCCAGTATTCGGCACGAAACGCATTTACTCCGTCGATTGAAATATTTAATAAAGCTGAGCCTGTCGAATGCACTACATTATTTATATTGGAAAACCATTAGCTCACAAAACAACAGATATAGAAATAGGATAACAACAGATATATAAATAGGAGGCCAATTATAGGTTCTCACAAATAGCAATTTATAGAAGTTAACATCACGATAGAAGTATAGACTGTTGTCCATTGAACTAGACTAATCAATTACATAAAGTATTAAAGTAGTAAAAGAATAAATAATGAATTTATCTGAAGGATAATAACTAAATCAGTAACAAAAACAAGAAAACCAAGAGGAAAGGGCAAGCTCACTTAAAGAATTTACGCGATAAAATACGCCCTTTCGATTGGGTATTTGTATTAAACTCATCAATATCATGCTCTCTCGACAGCCCGTCAAGGGCTCTGCCCGCGTGAATAAGGAAGCTATTACACCTGTAATTCTTTGCTACGGCTGCGACGCTGCGAGCCCGCACTCGTCCGGGCGCGACCATTCCTGTGCACGCTCGTGTTGCCGCGGCTACGGGTACGCCTTGTGTGCGACCGTCCGCGAGTAGGAGTTCTCAGACCCCGGTGACGTTCACTCCCTCCACTCATTCTGTGCACGCTCGTGTTGCTGCGGCTACGGGTACGCCTTGTGTGCGACCGTCCGCGAGTAGGAGTTCTCAGACCCCGGCGACGTTCACTCCCTCCGCTCATTCTGTGCACGCTCGTGTTGCTGCGGCTACGGGTACGCCTTGTGTGCGACCGTCCGCGAGTAGGAGTTCTCAGACCCCGGTGACGTTCACTCCCTCCTCTCATTCTGTGCACGCTCGTGTTGCTGCGGCTACGGGTACGCCTTGTGTGCGACCGTCCGCGAGTAGAAGTTCTCAGACCCCGGTGACGTTCACTCCCTCCGCTCATTCTCTGAAACTTGTCGCAAATTTTACATATTCGCTCTACATATCAACTCTACATATTGACTCTACATATCGACTCTACATATTGACTCTACATATCGACTCTACATATCGACTCTACATATCGACTCTACATATCGACTCTACATATCGACTCTACATATCGACTCTACATATCGACTCTACATATCGACTCTACATATCGACTCTACATATCGACTCTACATATCGACTCTACATATCGACTCTACATATCGACTCTACATATCGACTACATATCGACTATACATATCGACTCTACATATCGACTACATATCGTTGTTCAACCTTTTTCATGGCGCGACCCCCTTAGAGTAAGAAAATATTTTACGACCCCCCACTGCCCTGTTCTTAAATTATATGTTCTATTTTTACAAATATTTAATCCCTACATGTTTTAACTAACAAAAGTATGCAGCCGCGACCCCGTTCAAGAAGCTTCGCGACCCCCAGGGGGGTTCGACCCACAGATTGAAAATCACTGGTCACTAAACGATACATGAATAACGGATGGAATGGAATAAAAGCACGGGATCAAAATCAAATCGGTAATACTCGTACCAAAATTATGATTATTATGCTGTGTAACTGCCTTTTTGAAGAAAGAAAATAATGTACAAGCGCAAAATTAAAATAAAATCAAATGATATCTTCACTTCACACACATAGTTATAATTTGAAATTATGGTAGTGAAACAAGAGTATTTAGGTAATGTAATGTCCACTTTCAAATTAACTAACAAGAATTATCCATGATTATCATTTTGAATTTATCACGCAACTTGATGTGCTTGCTAAACCGTAAAACGATAACTAATTTGAATGCTACTTATGTGTAACAATTTGAAAAAGAAGGTAATTCTTCCTAGATTATTAAAGACTATATAGCGAGTCTAGCGACCCGCCCCGGCTTCGCACGGGTGCACTGCTTATAGGCACGCGCCGCCGGCCCTCCGCCCGGTACCGCCGCAACCGCTATGTCCCTGCATTTTAAATCTGAAATATCTTTGAAACTATTAATTTATATTACATGCAGTAAAGGGCCATATACACTTAGGTAGGTGTGTTTGTAAAAATTACTTTGTTTCATACTACGTAGTGATTCATAATTCATAATTCATTTATTGTTTGCAAACCATGGTATTACAAGATATTACAAGGGTATTAAGTACAGCATGGACCCTGTTAGGGCAAAGCAAAACTTAGAGTTAACTTAACCTATAGAATAAAAATATCAAATACTAACATTTCCTAAAAAAAAAAAAATAAAGTATTAATTGCCATCGTAGCTTTTCCTTTTTTTTTTTTTTTTATGTTAACAAGGGTAAAAGTATTTATTTGTTATTTCTAGGTTACATGTTCATATATTCATTGATGGTGTAAAAAGCTTGTAACAACAGGTAATTTTTTTTTTTTTTTTTTAGTTTAGTAACAAAACTTCTCTTCAGTTGATATGTGTCTCGGTAAGTTATTATATATTTTTATCGACATGGAATGTGGTCCCTGTGAGATCATTTGAAGTTTGGCTACAGTTTTGGATCAGATTCTTTCTGAGTCGCAAATTATGGATTCCTTTAATCATATCCTTAGTGTGGGTGTAAAGGCTAGGGTGTTTCCGCACGAATTTGCACGTCTCAAGAATATACAAGGATGTCAGTGTTAGTGTGTTTAGTTTTACAAAATGAGGTCTACATGATTCGTCATTTCGTATATTACTTAGGATCATAATGCATCTTTTTTGTATTAACAATAATTTGGGAACATCAGTACTAAATCAGTATAAACATGTGTAGGCGTGTACTTACAGGAACTCGTTATCCCACTTCTGAGATTTAAGGGATCTCAGAAATAAGGAACACTTTGAACCAATTCACGTATTTATTCCATTTTACACGTACAAGGCATCTCAGCAACCAAACTTGTTATTCGCCAACCAAACTTATATTTCGCCAACCAAACTTATATTTCGCCAACCAAACTTATATTTCGCCAACCAAACTTATATTTCGCCAACCAAACTTATATTTCGCCAACCAAACTTATATTTCGCCAACCAAACTTATATTTCGCCAACCAAACTTATAAACGCCAACCAATCTTATAAACGCCAACCAAACTTATAAAGGCTACCATAAACCTCTAAACTTATAAAGGCTATCACAAGCCACCAAACTTATTATTATGAACTCAGTTTAAACGTATAGTGAAATAGCACTATTCCTTCTCGCGCGTCCGCTCAGTTCGAACGCTCGACCCAGAATGTCCCGTCTCGCCAGTCATTGCCCTGAGTACCCCGCTCTGTCGTCAGAACGGCCGGCCGACTACCCTTTATTTTTGCATTTTTACTTATATTTATAGAAATCGTGTGGTTTTATTTAACGAAACCTTACACATAGTACAAGTTTTGCTTAGTTTGGGACTAGGTCGATTTGTGTAAGATTGTCCTCAAATATTTATTTATTTATTTTATTTACAAATACGGATGCCATTTTATTATATGAGTTACATATTAATAGTTTACTACATTGAAAAATCACAATAATTTAAAAACGGATGTGTTCAAGTTTTTTTTGAAAGTAGATAATATTGCAATATTGCACCTTCCTAAGAGATTTCGCTCAGCCGAGTGCGGAGTGGCCTAAGGCTTGACATCATCGGCCAATCCATTGGTTTTAAAAATGTTTCGGAATGAGGTCATTAAGAGCGCATTTTTGTTTGTTTCAGCACCGATGGCGGAGTGTGTGCGCGCTAGGGATGGGGGGAGTGGCGCTGCTATACTGGCGGCTGCGGCTCACGGGGGCGCCAACGGCCTTCGCCGCCGCAGACAACCCCGCTTCCCGCGACCCTTCCTTCCTCACCAGAACTTACACCTTCGCCTATCTTCCAGTATTCAACTTCTTTATTCTTTTATACCCTTTTCACCTCAGTTTTGATTGGTCTATGGACGCTATACCACGAATAACGACGCTTTTCGACCAACGAAATATTTCTACCATTGTTTTCTACGCTATCATCTCCAAAGTAACGTGGCGGGCGATCGTCACAGAATTTAAGAAACGTCAAGAAAATTCATATAAGGAAGTTAAATATTATAAGAAACAAAGTTGTAAAAATAAGCACAAGTGGAATTACAATTGCAAACAGTACAATAGACAGGAGTGTATAGACAGAAAGAATTACCATGTGCCTAGTAAGGAGAACTCGGTTAAGCGACAATTGTGCCCCTGTAACGGCTGTAAGCACGCATTGACGGAGGAGCACACCAGTGCATGCCGGGCCATCAATAATAACAACACAATGATGCATCACTCCGCCTGCGTGTGCCCGATGGAACACAATAAGACAAAGGTGCCGGCGGTGCATAGACAAGTTTATCGCAGCCCTCAAGTGGCAATGCTCATGTCTATAGCATTAATGGGTCTGCCGTTCATTCCGGCCAGCAATGTCCTGTTCTACGTCGGATTTGTGGTTGCGGAACGAGTACTGTATATACCGAGTGTTGGTTTCTGTTTATTACTTGGCTTGGGGGCAGGCGTTTTGACCCGAAGCTGGCACAAAAGTGAAACTAGGAGCAGAATATTCATGCTAACACTGTTGTTGGTGTTGTCTGCCATGTGTGGGTCTACTATTAGAAGAAACCTCGACTGGCGCGACGAGGAGAGCCTTTTTAAAAGTGCGCTGCATATAAATCCACCAAAAGGTATGTATTTCATTATATTTCTTTATATAATTTTGTATTATACACATTATCATTTATAATACACACAAATCATAACTTTAACTATACCCGAAATGTGTCCATTTAAAATTTAGTTTCAACCTATAAATTAATAGCACCAGCACCACCCTATTAATTTTATAGCTAAGTTTTTATGGCCAGGGGCTCTATTCGACCGGACGTATTGAATTGGGACCGTTTGGTATTTGGCGGTCGCGCTCTCACGCTCGCGCCTAGTTATATCTTCAGCATCAAAAAATTGGTCACTAAAACAAAACAAACAATCGCCGGCATAGAACACAAAATTTACTGACATGTTAATATGTTTAAATTCTTTTCCTTTTACGCGAGAAGTATGATATGATGGTACAGTCAAGGATAGTAACATACGTACATAAATAAGGACATAAATATCTGTACACGCCTTTATGACATTGACAAAAGAGATGTGAACCTACACGTCATAGTGAGGGCTTCTAAAATATGATTCAAAATGGATTAAAGAAAAATGATGTACCTAACTTTTTGAATACTCAAGACCAAAACGCAATTACCAACTGAGATTGCAGTAGGCGATGACAACAGTATCTATTCCAACATAAAACAGATTTATTGCTTCGCAGAGCGCTAAAGTTTTCAATTTCGCGGAGGCCCATCGTATTAATCGTCAGTCAACGTCGTATCAAAAATTTGCCATTTCACGCCGAAATTATTTGAAGTCGGTGGGACCGGCATTTATACTCAGTACCTTCCGAAGTTTGTTCAGAGTTGCCCCCTCGTTACCACTCAAAACTAAGACACAATTAATTTGTTTGAGAGACAGCTACAAACTACCTGTCCGCGGCGTGTTAGTAGTGCTCGCGGAGTAGGAGAGGAGGCTGTCACGGCACGCCTGTCCGTCGAGCACGCCCTCGAGTTTATAATGTATTCACGACCTCTACACAGTCGGACTCTTGACCTTTCTAGGACGCCATTAAACATGCATGTGCGACGTCCCGCGGGAGCGCCCCGGGTTTCTGTTCACATCACAAACTTTTGCCCAAAGAGAAAAGTTTGGCCTGACTGTTCTCGTTTGCCCTCACTTCTATTCATACGGTCCTCATCGAATATTGAGTTGTTGTACGCCTATAGACGAATATTATATTTGGGAAGTACTTCATAGTAGCTACAAAATTAATATTCCGACCTATAATTAGTAACTAATACCGCGGGTAATTTTGTATGGGTCTATAATTTGAATACGTTTATTACCGGACCTACAAATTATATTTAGTTATTATAGGACTCTATTGTCAATGTTATAAAGGTGTGTACAGATATTTATGTCCATTTTTATGTACGTATATACCCTGACTGTACATGATATGTGTTCTCTGGAACACATACTCTTGTTCATTATTAATGAACAATGATTGTCATGTTTAACTAAACATTGTTTTTTATAATTTTATTTATTTATAGACGGCGTAATGTAGTGTTTTAGCCGCCATGTTAAGCCGAGAGGACCTTTTTTAGGGAGAACACTGTTTTAAAACACAATCCTCAAAAAATTAAATACAATGGACTTTTCAGTGAAACATCAAATCCTATAATAAAAAATAATAGAAATAAAATAATTAATAGTCTACATAAACCTTTTTAATGTGACCGGACTTTATAAACATCATGCACACGCAAAGCTTCGTTATCAACAGGTCCAACTTAAATTTGGCAAGGGGCGCAGCCCAGAGGAAACAACCTATAACTTATTCAGAAGCCACAAATATAATAAAATATGTTCCCTTGCCACAAAAACAATATTTCACCTAAATTATGACACTTTATCGAGGGGTCTCCGATCTAAAACTATCTAACTTATTTGTGATGGGTTTGAGAGGAAAAAATAAGAGACGTGAGTCATTTTTAAAAGTTTGAGAATGTACCTCGTAGTTTCAGGATGTTCGGAATCACTTCTGAAATATTGAGGAGGCGCGTGTGCGACAGCTGGCGCGTTAACTTATTCTCTCATGAGGATTATTCACGGTGACTACACCGGGAACACGAAAGTAGTTGCAAAGTATGTCGCTTTGCCAGCCGAGTAATATTTGTACAGCCGAGACTATGCTTCAGCGCTCGCACTACTGCATCCATGAATTTATAGAAGCACAAATACGACGGTTGTCATCACTTCCCTAGCTGTTTGCAATCTGATTGATTTACTACTGAAACACACATATATACACTAAATTTACCTTTAATATCTGTTTATGCTTTTAAACTTGCAATGTTTTCATGTCTTGTATCTTTATTCGGGTCAAATCTGGCACCTGAATTTTAAAGCATTTATACCCAACCGATTGAGCTGACATTTTTCATACGCCTTTATTTTGGATGACAATGCAACATCATTTACCATCAAGCAAGTTTAATTATGGAGATGAAAGGAATTACCATATATAGGAATTATTCCATTACACAATTTAAAACCGGCCAAGTGCGAGCATTATCAATAAAAATATTTATTTTATTTTGTTTTTAGTTTTTGATGTTATAGCGGCAACAGAAATACATCATCTGTGAAAATTTCAACTGGAACTATCACGGTATCAGTGAGATACAGCCTGGTGACAGACAGACGGACAGACGGACGGACGGACGAACGGACAGCGGAGTCTTAGTAATAGGGTCCCGTTTTACTCTTTCAGTACGGAACCCTAAAAACTCGTCGTGTTTGATGGGACCATTAAAACCCTCTCAATTAGTAATTGATCGTTGAGCAAAAAAGTACAGTCAGCAATAAATTAAATAAGCTTTTGTCAAGCATTTGTACTTTTTGGTAATTTAACTAAGAAAACCCGTTTTTTTTAGAGATACCATATCGATATTAAAGTTTGATGTTAACCGATTCAAGGCTAATGTAATGACCCCCGATGTGTACATGGCGGAAAAATACTCATACACGGTACGTCAAAATGAGTTAATACGAAGAGAAAAACGATGAAAAATCTTATAAATAAAATAAAATTCGTTTAAGTCAGACAACCACGGGTCCAAACATGTTAAAATTATTATCTAGGTTTACCTACTTAATTACTAGTGTTAGTTATTTCAAAGTAAAAAAACCAGGACACTCACGTGTACGAGGTGACTATAGAGTGTACTCTGGTCCAATGTATGACAAGCTGACTGTCCATCCTGTCAGCTATAACGGCCAGGAGGCTGTTGCGGCTGTCCCGCAGGCGCCGGAGCGCGGCTGCGCATCGCGCACGAATGATGGCCGGGAAACCATCCACGCGCGCGTGCGAGAACATACCGGATGCGCTACACCAGCGTGGCAGCCGCAACAGCGCCCTGAACGCGTTATTATACTGGACGCGGAGAGCACTCAGCGCCCTTTGCGAACAGCTGGTCCATAGAGCACATGTATAAAATGTTGTGCAAAAAGCTCCTTATAACCTCGTTTTAATCATAATAACAATTCCAAATTTGTTTTCTAAATGTAGACATAAATGAAAACATTAAATAGTAGGTACACCATTTGTATATTTGCTCGGGAAGTTATAACTAAAGAAGAGCCTAGTTTATTACAACGGGTTAATAAACCATTAATATTAAAAGATGTAGCAACACTTACCTACCTATTGCCTATAAAGTAATAACGTAGAGATCAATTGCATTCAATAACAGTCAATGGTTTTGCATTGAACACTAAAATTCGGGTCTTGAGACCTTGTCATAGTATTGACTAAATAAATCCCATTAAAATGGTGTATGGGGACAACCCTAAACATAAATCACAAATCAAGTGTTCGCGGAGACTGTGCCCTATTACTCTATAATATATATCTTGGCAACGTCTCTGTTTGTTCCATTATTCTCAAATTTACAATTTGAGTGCTGGCGAAGACGTATGTGTTTTGTTTAAATCTGCTCAAAGGGGCCTTTTCAATTAAAGAAAGAAAGAAAGAAAACATCTATACGCGACAAAAAATAAAACAAACTGCACACATGCACATACACATTATAGACTTGCGTAAAATTTTTAAGAGGGAACATTACCTGAGTCCTTTTTCAGATTTAAGGATTCTAGATCAGTATTTCTGTCACGCTGACATAGGTGGGATAAGGACAGCTGTAGCGTCGACTAAAAATCGTAATTGATAATCCCAAAAATCGAGGTTTCGTTCTCGACCGTTTCCTTCTCCGAAACTTAAGTAATCGTAACAACATTTTGGAAATTGATTAAGAAGGAAATATAAAATGTCGCACTGTTTTGATTTTTGCGCTTATATACCTCTGATAAAAATTTACTCAATAATTGTATCAGTCAAAAAAAAAAAATTTGGTACATTTTTATTGCCAACTGTCCATAGGAACGTCTTTTACACAGTTAAAATTGAGAGAGTTTCAATGTGCATACTAATACACAAGATGGGTTTATGCTATGGCCACCTTCTGTGTCTATCGCCAGATCAACTCGTAAGTTCATTAATACTGCGGTGTCACCAAATTTACACAAGTAGGTACCTACGTACCAACTCCCATTACAATCGGACACTTTACGCTCGAAGTTGTAGACGATTATGTATACCTAGGACAGACTGTCCAGTTAGGTAGGTCCAACTTCGAGAAAGAGATCAATCGCCGAATCCAACTCGGCTGGGCAGCGTTCGGAAAGATACGGCACATATTTTCGTCCAATATTCCGCAGTGTCTCAAGACGAGAGTCTTTGACCGGTGTGTGTTGCCAGTAATGATATATGGCACTGAAACGTGGTCGCTTACAATGGGCCTCATAAGAAGGCTCAAAATCACCCAAAGGGCAATGGAGAGGGCTATGTTAGGAGTTTCTCTGCGTGATCGCATCAGAAATGAGGCTATCCGCAGCAGAACCAAGGTAACCGATATAGCCCTCTGAATCGCTAAACTTAAGTAGCAATGGGTGGAGCATATTGCACGTAGAACTGATGGCCGTTGGGGCGAAAAGGTTTTCGAGTGGCGACCACGTACCGGAAGGCGCGGCGTTGGCAGGCCTCCCACAAGGTGGACTGATGACCTGGTAAAGGTCACGGGAGTCCGCTGGATGGGGGTGGCGCAGGACCGGTCACTTTGGAACTCTTTGGGGGAGGCCTTTGTCCAGCAGTGGACGTCTTTCGGATGATATGATGATGATGAGGTACCTACGTCAATTTTCAACTTAATCGGTAAGTGTCGGAAAAATGGTCTGCAAATGTTGAAAGACAGCTTACACATATTTACAATACCTACGAACAGTGTGAGTTAAATAAAAGCAAGTAATAACCTCTTCCCTATTTTTAAAGTGGGTTAAAAATGGATTTTAATTTAACCTATGTACGGATAGGCGCCTGTGAGAATATTCCAAAATTCTCCCGTCCAACTTTATAGCTAAACAATTTTATTTTAGGTGAACAGTTGAACATTCTTTTCTCCTTTTTTAACCGACTTCAAAAAAGGAGGAGGTTATTATGTTCCACTGTATGTATTTTTTTTTGTATGTATGTTCGCCGATTTCTCCGTCAATTGTGGACCGATTTCCAAAATTCTTTTTTTATTCGAAAGAGTATACTCCCGAGATGGTCCCATTGTCACGAATTTAGGATCTGATGATGGGAACCCAGAGAAATTGAGGGCAACCCCCAAATTTCATGGGCACACATGTAGTGATTTTTGTATTTTTTATTAAAACTCGTGTATTTACCCTCGGAAATCGTAATTTTGGTGAAGTGGAACAGATGATGAAGACAACAGATGACTTATGGAACTCCTTAAAGATGTAAAGTACGTCAAAGGTTCTGACATGATTCCGTTGAAGAAGCAACTAATGAAGTGTTAATTCTGAGATCCTCATCGACGGAACTCCTCAAATATTATCAGCCCACTTATAGCGACTTGGGTTTTTTCTGTAATAATCAACGCATTTGCTCTCGTTAAGCAGTTGAGTTGATGTGGTAAATTGGAAGTATATTCGGTAGATTCTGTAAGTAATTTTAAAAGTAACTGGGCAACCGAAATTCGTTCTAGAAAGCCGATATTCCTAAGGGTGAATAACTACCAGAGATGTGCTTAAGCTCTGTTTTCATAATATTTGAGTTCTAGCCGTCGAGCATGCGAGATGTCAAATAATATACATCCAATCGGTGACCTAGCTATAGTATCGTTTTTTGTCTCCAATATTAAGAACTACCTAGAACACATAGATTTGAAACATGTATGTTTAAAAAAAATGTTCGTCAAAGATATTCAAGAGCAATGAACACGGGTACATATATTATCGTTTGTGTAGTCACAGGCCGTGGTCTAAAGTTGACGCCACATACCGCGTAAAACAACATTTAAAGATTTCTGTAATAATGTAGGTGCATTTCAGTACAACTTGACGATTTACGCGTCGTGCGGCGTCTAACGGAGCCCACAGCCTTACTTATGATAGTAAGTATGTGGAAAAATCCTATATTAGATAGCACAAGAATTTAGTAAAGCCAGACCTATTTTTGTCGGAAGTCAACATGTCCTCAGGGATCGGATACCGGTATTTTCACCATACAAAAATACCGGTATTATTACGTTCTATTGAGTTCTTTGGTTTATGATATCATTTTTGATCGAGCAATTTAACAATACGAAAATGTTAGGTACCTAAATACATGATAGTTAAGAGCCTAAAATAGTTCAAAATATTAGACTACTTCGGGGATTTTTGAAAAAACCGGTTCCGACACCTGCTTGTCCCTTGTATGTAGTATGGCTTTCAAAATCAGAATGACAGAGATATCAAAGTGGGGATCATTCCTTTTTGTCAAATATCGTGGATGAGTAACCCGCTCAGTTCTTCATTGTGAGCTTCGTTGTAGTATTGAATACCCTGCTTTAATGGTTTTGTCCTCCATTATTTTCTAACGTCAAACATAGAACAAGAGGTGTTAAGCTATGGGATTTGTGCCTTCAAATAATACGGCATTCAGGTATTTGCTTCAGCGAAATTTGCTTTACACTACGCCTTACATTCACTGTTCTGGTCTATTGTTTCGCCTTCAAACTAAATACAGGACTCAGACCGTGAAGTTTTGTATTCAATATGCTTAGGAGTAAGCTTAATTTCCTCCTATCAAAATAAATTCCGGGCTTCCAAGGGCAGGAAGGCTTTACCTGTTACAAACTTTCTATTAACTTGCAATATATGTACCTAACTATGTAACCGTGTATGTGGTATGTACCTATATTGTACCTAATTTGTTCGGGTGGAATCTTGCGACTCAATTTTGAAGCAGATGTCTTTAACCGATTGAGCTGAAATTATCAGTACAGGTATATAATTTTGATAACAATTCAATATTATGGTACCATCGAGCTTATCTGATGATGGAGACAGAAGGCGGCCATCGGAATTCAGTACTTATCCGACGTAACCCCGTCTAGTTTGGGCTCGTTAGTATCGTCTCAGTAAGTAGTTGATGACGGAATATAGAAAAGTACAGTCGGCAATAAAAGCGTGAATCAAACTTATTTATAAAACAAAAATATATTACTTAACAGAATAGATTTATTCCTTATAAAAAAAAATATTACATTTGGTTGAATGTTAGTTATTATCATTCAATTGGCATTGTTGGCATTGTTGATCTATCTTTTTCAAAAATCATTTCGACCGCGTTATTCAAAAATATTATTGACTCGTGCCGACTACACAATCGTAGTCGTAAATCGACCTAGTCATAAACTAAGCAAAGCTACTATGCAAAGGCAAAGCAAAAGTACTAGATGATGATATTAGATTATTTTAATTAGATAAATAAATTGATTAAGACTTAATTTTGAAGCAGATATCTTTAACGGATTGAGCATTTTGGGTAAAGGTATAATTTGGATGACAATTCAATATTATGGTACCATCGAGCTGATCTGGTGATGGAGACAGAAGGTGGCCATAGGAATTGACAATATTTCAAACTATGTAATGATGCCTAATTCGAAAACCATTCCGGTAATTATGTTACCTGAACGTAATAAAGTAGGTTTCAGATTTCATTTCTCATCCGTTTTTAAGAAAATCGCGAAAATTGTATAAAATATGTGGCTTAAGCCGTGTGTGACGTCAATACTACGAATGTCATATGACAGGCACGTGCAAGCTGTCACACAGAGCCGTAACGTTGACGTCATAATTTAGTTACGACCTTCTGGAATTAGCTACTTTTCAATTTGATATTTCTGAATGAAACTTACAATTTAGGGAGAAATAAAAAACACGTGCCGCTTAAAAACATTTTCTAGCGGAATAAATCATAAAATGGCCCACTTGACAAAATGAAATGTTGTCAATTCAGTACTTATCCGACGTAACCCCTTTGTTTGGGCTCGTTAGAATGTCTCAGTACCAAAGTAGCTGATGATGGTATACATACATAAAAGTATAGTCGGCAATAAAAGCTTGAATCAAAGTTATTTATAAAACAAAAATATATTAGTTACCAGAATATATTAATTCGTTATAAAAAAAAAAATACCTTTGGGTTGAATGTTAATTATTCTCATTCAATTGGTATTTCTTAGCATTGTTGATTGGTTATTTTATTTCGATAAAGTGAATCGGCTAAAGAAACCTGTAAAATTAACGAACCTATTCACAAAATTTCACGAGAATCGGTTGAGAAATGCGACCTGTAGAGAAGAACAGCGGGATAGCGTGACATCCGGACATATATACTACGAACGACTTTCGGCTCAAGCTGAAGCATACATTCGCCATCACATACATCGGAGCAAACAAGCACGTCACAAACATCGGAACACACGTCTGTTTTCAAGGCATTAGGGTGCATGTGCCGATATTTTTGAACACCTAAGTGTACCGATGTATGTGATGGCGACTGTACCTAGTAGAACTTCGTTCGCTTCGCTCGCTCGTTCGATTATAACATAACAATATTTATTTACAGTCACTGTCACACTACTGAAATTTAAATTTCAAATTAAATACCTACATTAATTTGCACTAGGAACGGACAAAACTACAAAGTAGTAGTTAATAACCAACTGAGCTGTTCTAGTGAAAATCAGGAGTTCTGCCGAAGCCAGATGTAGCAGTTACTTCGCCAATTAGCATAGCATGAATATTTTATCTCGAAATTTTAAACTCAAATTGTGTTGAGGAAAGAATCACTTCATTCGGTTTAAGCTTTCGTTCAGAGTAAATTTTACAAAATACACGGTTGTCAATCTTTGTAATTATTTGAAAAAATGACTAGTAGCGAGAGACATCACAACGTACCTATTTGTATTTTAGCTTCAGAAAAGTCTGTATCTAGACCTCGCCTCCGCAATGTGAGATAAAGATAAATATACACCGTGGCCGTGAATAACCCGAAAGATTTAAGCTAACGATACTAGAGCCTAATTAGAGTATATAAAGTTATGTAACATATAGTCCAAAAACTCATAATTAAGGAGATATTAATTATTTGAAACAAATCAAAAGTTAAAAAATCACCAGTCTAACACACCCTAAAGGCTTGAGCATAACTTGACACTTCTTGTCATGGAACACAAGTCACGGCATTCGCCGTTCGTCGTATGATTTCGGAGCGATTCGTGAAGTGTTATGCTCGCTCTCTGTTCTTCAACTTGAGTTTCTCAACTAAAGAGTTGTTCACAAAGAAGCGGGCAATTAATAAGATTTAATTTGTACTGAAATAGTAATTTAATTAAGACACATAATTAGACCCATGTTGATACAACATTATTTACTCGTACTGTCGTCAAAAATACGTGGTTTAAATCTTTCGGGTTATTCACGGCCACGGTGTATACACTTTGTTTATTCTCGACTGCTGTTCTTATTTTGTATTCTTGCTGAAGCAAACACTCTTGGCTTTTACCACGCATTTAAATAATAGATGCTTACAGTTTTTGTTAGGTAGGTATAGATTTTTTTTTGATTTAAACCCTAGCTTACCCTTTACATATTTACATCTAAGTTACTTACATTAAACGGATTTTATTATCTATGTCTAGGCCATCGATAATGTACGTATTTTTAACGTAGTTCTATATATTGAACCTGACGTTATTACGAAGAGTTTATTCACTAGCACGGCACGCAGAAACATTTGAATGTAAATAATTGTTGAATGGGTTAGTTAATATCACGTGTATTGATCTACTTTGGTTACGTTGGCGTCGCGCTAACAGGCCAGTTAAGTGCATGCAATGCTTGCATTAGGCCGCGAGCCAGCTAACATTTGTTTTTAATTCGAGGTGAATATTCAATTTCTACGAAAAGTTTAACTATCATCAAGCAAACCTTACGATAACCTTAAAGGACGTAAGTAGAAAGTAGGTAACGTGTTTTAACAAGTAGAATAGATATGATATGATGAATATATTTTTTATTTCAAAGTCAAAATATTTGGGTTATTTATATAACAAAGTTATACCCTTGAACAAGTGTTCAGGAGGCTGGCGGCTGGGTGGAGAAACAAGGGCATCGAAGTCAGTGGAATGCGATTGACAAATCTACGTTTCGCCGACGACATCGTTCTTTTCTCATCGTCAGCTAATAGAGCTCAGTGTCATGCTACAAGACCTTAACAGAGCAAGCCTTGAGGTCGGATTAATGATAAATATGTCAAAGACCAAGCTCATGATCATGACTAATCATGTCCAAAGGAGCATAGAAGTGGATGGCGGAGGAATGGAATATGTCCATGAGTACTTATATCGGGGTCAAATAGATTCCTTCCAGGCTCGACAAGACAAATAAGTTGCTAGACGCACCGAAAACGCCTGGAGGAGCTATTGGTCCATGAAGGAGTATATGAAGGGAAACCTTCCTACTTCCCTAAAACGGAAACTCATGGACATGTGCATTCTTCCAATCCTTACTCACAGTGCACAAACTTGGTTTTTGACAAAAGTTCAGAAATCTGCCCTCAAGGTTTGTCAGAGAGCCATGGAACGCAGTATTCTGGTTAAAGAGACTTTATATATTTTGGGCGTGAAATTAACAGATCGCACCAGGAATACAATACTGCGTTCCAAAACGCAAGTAGCTGACGTAGCTCACGCAGCCGCCAAACTTAAGTGGGACTGGGCCGGGCACATCTGCCGCATGCCGCAAGACTTGTGGGCTAAAATTACCACCAAGTGGGTCCTACACAACCGAACATGGCGTCGCGGTAGACCTCGTCGGAGATGGTGAGGCGAGCTTGAGGTCTTTGTCCAAGACTGGTGGGAGACTGGTGGAAGGAAAAGAGGGAGGCTTTTGCCCAGCAGTGGGACACTTAAGGCTATTAAATAAAATTACCTTAACCTTTCTTTTTCAAGTTTCGACTTCAATTTTCAATTAGTTTGTCCGAACTGAGCCACAAGCTTAAAATGGGTATAGTCGAGGAATAAAAAAGGTTTGTCACTTTTCGACTTCATTTTAACGATGTGAAGGTCCTAAAGTGACGAACCGTTTCATTCCGCGACTGTGCATCAACCCTTTGAATAAAATGCCGTTAAGTTCTAATAAGTCGTCGCTAATAAACAAACTTACCTAACAAAATAGGTTAGCTAATTCTCTGATAATTACTGCGTGGTAAAACAGATCCCGCAATATCTGATTATTAACGCCAAAACAACCGTGGACGTTATTTGGTAGATTTGGGAGTGAATTAAGTAGTAAGTTATTTGGAAGTCAGCGGTTTATTTAGGTCAGATTAATTGGTTCACCAGTGTACTACATATCAAGCCGAGCCACAAGTTCAATAGATCAGCCATCGATATTGAAGCAAAAGGTGTACCTACCCAATAAGCCTCAGGCTTAACCGATTAGGCCACCGCCCGTGTGCCGGCAAATTCGCAGTAATAGGGAGCACCCTGTGATTGCCTTGTTTCGAACACGCCGGAGACAAATTGGATCGAGTTAGCTCTCACTGCACGTTATTGTCAAACAAAATGGGAACATTTTTCTGAAATTGCTATTAGAAAACGTGTCATGTTAGTTTGTCCATTAGGGCAGTGACCGTTTAATTGACGTTACTCGCAAAATTGCTGCTTTAATGAAAATTATCATCACTGTTTTTGGGCTATTCATTGTCCCAAATGTCAGCTAACTACGTCAAATGGTCTCTAAAAAAATTTCTGCGATACATTTTTAACAAGCTTTTATTTAACTTCCAATGTTTTATGTTTTTAATCATTTATTTGTTTATAAGACGAACAAATAAGAAATCCACAACGCAGGCTTCGTCTAAAACACAGTAAGTACCTATGTTATATTAGTTGTGCTCCGAATTTTGTTGTCTATTTTTCAGTGACTTGTTTTGCGGAATCTGCTGGTTGAGATCCAAAATTGACATATTTTTGTAAATTTGGTGACAATAACTACAATGTTATGACGACCGCTTTAGCCTAGTTGGTGACCCTGCCTACGAAGCAAGAGGTCCTGGGTTCGAATCCCGGTAAGGGAATTTATTTGTGTGATGAGCACGAATATTTGTTCCTGAGTCATGGATGTTTTCTATGTATTTAAGTATTTATTTATCTATATACTTAAGTATGTTTATCTTCGTTTAGTACCCATAGTACAAGCTTTGCTTAGTTTGGGACTGGGTCGATTTGTGTAAGATTGTCCGCAAATATTTATTTATTTTATTACAGAGCTGGTTTGATGATGGAAATAGAAAGAGGCCATTGCAACTTTGCTCCTAAGCTGCACTAGAATTGGGGTTCATTGGAACATTTCCAAAGCTATGACTGCGTAAATAAATTACAGTCAACAATAAAAGCGTGTAGGTACCATAAGTGTATTTTTTGTCAGAAACTTATACCTTGAATTTTCTTAGTGGTGTCAGGTGACACCCGTCAGTCGATGAGTAGAGATACAATGTATCTACATCATACAATTCTTACTGTTTGTTATAGGTACATATCTACTATTTGAAATATATATAAAAAGTTAATTTATTTGCGTGTGTAAGTACCTATCGTTAAAGCTACTTCTTTATTAATATACGGTTGTACCTGGGTATTTTCAAAAAAGTGTGTACAAATTAAGTACCTGGGGGCCGATTTTTGAATCTCACCAAGTGACTAATTCTCACCGATGTGAGTGATTTCCGAAAGTTCGTATTTTTGAAACTCATCGGTGACTTACATTTGTCATACCTATGATATCGATTTACGAGTGCCCCTACCCACTCGTAATTGAAATCACCATGCGATTGTTTTTGACAGTTGACGTATATGACATCTGCCAAAAGTGCCAAAGTATGTTTTTCGGAAGAATTAGCAGCGAAGCTCGATTGTGATATTTGTGGGACGATTTATTGAAAATATAAAAAATGGCAAGCCTGGAGGAGTACATTATGATGACGATGACGGACACGGACAGCGACGAAGACGACGAATTTCCTCAGCGTCAACATAATCCAGCTGCGGTAGGCGTCGCAGAAAGAATTCATCACGAGCAAGCATTTGCGATGTCTAATGCGAAATTTTAAAAAATATTATCGGTTTACGAAACCGTTGGTGCGGGCTCTAATTGAAGAGTTACGACCGTTGATTCCGGCTCCTAACAACAACAAATTATTTATTTCTAACAATTATTTATAAAAAGCTTACAATTATCACGTAAAACAATATCCAAGTTATTAGTTAATATAATTATTAAGGTAAATATACTTGTAAAACATATGCCACTAACAAATGTACATAGATACCTTTTCTTATAAATTATAAAATCTGTTATATTCTCTTTGCTCGTCGTTTTCTAGTAAATTTTTCAAAACTTTAATTTTCGTTTATGTTCGCACCACACTTGGGGGTTCGTGTTCGCTTTGCGTCGTTGCCTCTCTTTCATTTGCCGTAGGAAGGAAAAAGATGCAACACGAATATTTGGGCAAACACCGCCAAGTGTGGTGCGTCCACATGACACTGGCAGATACGCTACGTTTTACGTTTAACCAATTTGATAAATCTATTATAAGTTATAGTATGAGAAAATAAAAACCGGTATCAAGGACAACAATATAACATCTGCGTAAAAAGGAACGTAACGGGAAAATTGTCTCTGACTGACATTGTAAAATTTCTGCATGTTGGTAAACAGCGTGTGACTTTCAAAAATACGGCTTTCGGAAAATGGTGACATAATAGTCATCGGTGATAATTTAAGTCACCGGTGACTTCGATATCACCAGTGAGATGAAAAAATCGGCCCCCTGTTCAGTTATTATAAAAAAATCACTTTTCCGTTTCAATTCATAAATGATATGCATAACCGTTATTTAAATGTGAAACAAGTTAATTTTGACATACTTTGTATGCTTATTTTTCGTCAACTGATACTGAGTTCATTTTTGCTTAACAAGTCACACTATTCGGGTATAATTTTTTCTGTTTAGGCTCTTGGTCTGATCTATCACAATATTTTAAATGAAATAACGTATTCATACTTATAAGTTACATCTACGAAAGCCGTATGATTATTAATTATTGGTAATACTTATTCGAATTTGTCTCGTGTCCTATTGGGAAATGTTTGTGATATAATATCACAAACATTTCCCAGTTGGACACAAGACAAAGTCGAATAAGTATGACCAATAAATCACAATTTTCTTTGACTTATTGCACTGATTTATTATAATGCACTAGGCACAATAAAATTGGTTACCTCATCGATTCCCACTTAAGCCTTTAAAAGTATTTAATATTTTTTATTAATTCACACATAAGTTAACAGTATACACCAAAACACTTATGTGTGTCACTTATCTCCACTTATAATAAATCTCTAAATTAAAAACAGAATCAGCCAGTTTGAAACTAAGCTTCGTGCTGTCACGAATGTTCTCAGCATCCCATGAACGGAAAAATATGAAACATTTTTTATAGGTACATTATTATTCTAGCTGTCACATCGGATAGTGTTTATCCGACTGCGACAGTTAATAAATTTACCGAAATATACGATTTTTATTGAAATCAAACGCTGCTACAACTGTCACTTATGCCTGCCTGCCTTTCACATATTAATAATTTAAATCCCGTCTACGATATACCTTTATGGTCTCACATGCCAAAAGCAAAGCATAAAAAAAAATATTCGATTCTGATATGAGAACTTATATGCGCAAATATCGTAGGTATTAAGGCGTAATTTCAATAAATGTATCAACCTAAAACCGCTACCATGGAAACCGCAACTGGAAGTTCGTATATCTGCATCCCTGTCACTCGAGTATTGTTAGTACGATAGAGATAGATATAGTCGACTATTTTCGAATTCCGAAGTACGTTGTTATAGCTCAGGAACGGGATTCAAATAAAATACGGTTGTCGGATAGATCGAAAATAGGTGTGTAGACCGACCCTAAATAAGATAATCATAATGTTGTATTATCTTGAAAAAGGATTAAAAATGTAGTCACATGGAGAAAAAAAAACCGGCCAAGTGCGAGTTGGACTCGCGCACGAAGGGTTCTGTACCATTATCTATAAAAACGGCAAAAAATCACGTTTGTTGTATGGGAGCCCTCCTGAAAAAATATTTTATTTTGTTTTTAGTATTTGTTGTTATAACGGCAACAGAAATACATAATCTGTGAAAATTTCAACTCTCTAGCTATCACGGTACTTGAGATACAGCCTGGTGATAGACATACGAACATACAGCGAAGTCTTAGTAATAGGGTCCCGTTTTACTCTTTGAGTACGGAACCCTAAAAAAACCAGGCAAGTGCGAGTCGGACTCGCGCAGGAAGGGTTCCGTAACATTATCTATAAAAACAAAAAAAAACACGTTTGTTGTATGGGAGCCCCCTGTAGTTGATAGTGACCCTGCCTACGAAGTTTTCTATGTATGTAAGTATTTATTTATCTATATAATTATGTTAATTGTCGCCTAGTATAGTATAGTAGTATAGTACAAGCTTTGCTTAGTTTGGGACTAGGTCGATTTGTGTAAGATTGTAAAAGAAAAAAAAAGAAAAAAAAATAGTAATATTGCCGCTCAAGGATCTTGACGTCACAGTCCCCGATTGTTTTCTCACTCTAACAAGCGATATTAAAACGGCAACAACTTCATATTTTTTTGAGATATTTAAATGGGATTTTCGTCATTAGGCATATTTTCTTGCCTTCTTTGTTTTGAAGTAATAATAAACTTTGAGTCTACACCCCTATTTTGAAGACAAGTGAAAGACCAGGAAAGAGTAATCTATATATATATTGTGTATGAATCATGTTTATACAGGAGTGAAGTAATAAGAAAAAGAACTGTACGGATTGACAGCAAAAAGTATAATTATTATATTAATGGGAACATATGTGACGTAAGGGTACCCTATGGCAGTGGTTTCGGAGATAATAGGATGTTTCGTAAAAGTGGGCAAAAAGTCGATTTTTATCGATGTTTCGAAAACTATAAGATGTATCATTTGTTGACGCAGTTTTATTTTTAGTATATGTAAATAGAAAGTCCGTTAATTTGGTCCTACGGTTAAGTAGAAAAGGTAGGTACTTACCTAAGGCAGTGTGATAAGAAAATATGCTTAATCATACTGAAAAAAGCCTTCGCATCTATTTTACGGTGAGGGACATCAAGTTTGCGGCGAATATATAGCCAACTCGCCACTTAGGTGTTCACATCTACCCTCGAGCAACAGCTCTTGCGACTCCACTCTGGACAGCCAGTTAAGGCAAGCCAGAGGTGGGAGGCCTGTCCACCCGGTTGGCTCAACCTGACCACAGGACACCCCCAGGAGCACTCAGGTACGTAGGGTCGCCACTCCCTAACAGCCCGCTACAAGCTGCCCTACGTTGACTGATTGCACCAGAAATCTGGTGGGCGATGGGGCCGTCACATCCCTACGCCTCATTATTATTATTATTAATACTTTATTTTCAGGCATTGCCCATATCACAACACAGCACAAATATACAACACAACACAATCAATTACAACATTAAATTTACGTTAATTAATAAAATAAAAATTCAATTAAAATGTCAAACAATATTAGACGTGATTTAATTTTTACAAACAATATTTGTCCCCTGGAAAAAAAATGAATTTCGTTTACCGCCTAACAAAGTTACATGCTAGGTATCATGAAGGGACATCTATCATTCTAATCTTGCTAGAAAAAATATGGTATATAGGGGGTGAAAAGTGGGCCGAAAGTTTGTATGGAGCTACGACATAAATGAGTTCCGCGCGGACGAAGTCGCGGGCAAGTCGAATTGAAATTCCGATGGCAAGCGCCAACGAAAATATCCAGAACGTCCATTATCCAGCACTCTTACAATAGTAGTAATCTACTTGTCACTAACTTAATCTAGAGCAAATGCTCGAGTACCTATAGAAATAAAACAAAAGGCAAGCGTATACTTTATGCAGTCGGGGCGTAAATAAAAGAGGCACGAGCGCTTTACTGCCTCTATACACATTAAAAGTCTGATATGGATGAGTGGGCCTATAACTCTCTCTAAGTTGTAACGATTCAACCTCTTAAATGGCTTGCTTTTTATGTTTTTGTATTCTGAACTTAAATTAACCCCTATCTGAAAGCTGAAGCTCCTGAGAAGCTTCTAGTCGTCTGAAAATTGAATCCTACCTGAAGGAAAAGCTATTGAATAAAATTAAACAGATAGTAAGCGAGAAAATAAATCATTTATTTACCATAGAAATATCAAATTAATTTTGTTTGTTTTGAAGCTAAAGAACCTTTGACTAATTAATCCAGTAAAATCAAGACTCGATTGTACTAGATATCCACTTTGTTCCTATAAATACTAACTCGTACCAAAGCGAATAGAAAAACCGAGTTAGTTCCGGCCGATCCTACTAGAAAGGTTGGGTTTTATTCTAGTCTAGGTAAATCTATCCTACAGCTACAGAATCTCTCGTTATTTATGTTAAAGTAATCGAGCTTGAGTACTTTAACAGACCAAATCATCTCCTAGGATATTGCCGGACGGAAAGAGATTCGGTCAAATAAAAAACCGTCCGACTCCAGGCCTACAATGCCGTAATCTAACCTAGAATTTATTATCTCTGGAACCTAACCTCGAAGACCTATTTAGACCTAAGCTATACGTGATTCGCGCTGGTGAAGTGGCTTGGCGTGTGATTTCGTCTAGTGGTTAGGCTCTGCGTTGTGCGAATAGACCCAGGCCCTTTTCGAGAAGTATGAAGTTTGTATTTCTATAAAGGGAAAAAGTTACACGTTAATTGAAGTTGTACATAAACCCCATTTTAGTAGAACCTATAACTTAAGTAAGACAATTATACCAGTTCCTTAGAATTAATTTACAATTCAGTAGTCTCATTAAGTGATGCACAATTATGGAGGCTAAAGTGGGCATAAATTCCTTATTATACTAAGTTGTGGGAAGTGATAAATTACGCTATGTGGTAGGTGACGCCCTTTAAACAGACTCGCAATACAATAGTGGTCAACTTGTGTTGGCCATGATGGGATCTCTATTGATGATGATGCGATGATATAATAATGAAAATAATCATGAAGAAGTCAAGATATTGATGATGATGCGATGATATAATAACGAAAACAATCGTAAGTTAAGATATTGATGATGATGCGATGATATAATAATGAAAATAATCATAAGTCAAGATATTGATGATGATGCGATGATATAATAATGAAAATAATCATGAAGTCAAGATATTGATGATGATGCGATGATAGTCTATTGAAATAGAATATTAGTACATGTTTTACTTCCAGGTACATGAATGACGCAATGTCTAGTATAATATCGATTCTCCCTAACGATGAATCTTAGAGTTGTTAGCGAACTGTAGCGCTCGCCTCTCGCTCGCTCGCGGCTGCTCGTACTCACTAGTAATCCCACCTCATCTGTTGATTCCGTCTACCCTATCGTTATTTCTATCAAATCTAATACCAATTAGTACTGACTTTTCCTAAGCAATTTATAATACAATTCATCCCCAAAATATCTCAATGGATGTAACACAGTGTCTTAGCAACCAATCTCACCCAATCAACTCAAAGGCACTTTATAGCCGGGACAATGTTAAATATACGACAATGCACAGTTGAACTGACGAATGATAATTAATTACCAACCCACTGCGATACTTTTGTTGAGATCCCGATAATAACGACCCCACCTAACAAGATACCTACTTAATTATTGTCGTTACTAAAGCGAAAGTGTTGGATTCCCTTGTAAAATCAACATAGCTAGCTTCACGGTAAGAAGCTTCGGTTAAAGCAAAACGACGGCTTGGCCAGCGAAACTCTTCAGTTTGCAAGACTGAAAGGTCTCACCAACCTTACCTTCGTTGACACATCCGTGACGGAGGCCTAAGCGCGATCATCATCTCTACTGACTAAGAAACCCCTTAACGGGCGAATTCTCGTATTGGTCAGGGTCGTCAATGTGCTCTTTGGATATGGTTGTCCACAACGCTAAGCTCTCGGCCACAGGTGTACATAACTAATTTACTACGCTAGATTCATTCATTCAAGGAATTCCACACAATATATCTATAAGTACATCTGATTACTTCATAAACCAACACAACCGTAACCCTTGTTAAGAGGGTTGTTAGAACTAAGACAGCAGCTCGACCAGTGAGGTCCCTCAATTTGCAAGATTGAAGACTCTCAGCCACTCACTCTGTCTACACATCTATGACTGGCGCTCTAGTGCGGGCACATCTCTGCTGACTAAGAAGCCCCTTTCGGGAGAATTCTCGTGTGGCCAGGGTCCTCAATGTGCCCTGTGGATATGGTTGTCTCGACACCGAGCACACAGCCACGAGTGTATATAACTACTTTATTCAGTTGCGTTATCTAGTAAAGTAACCACCCATCAGCACCTATACTAACCACCGGATATTAATATGAACTTGTGGTAATATTTGTCGCTTATCCGCATCTTAACAATCTATCCTCATAGTGTAACGCGTACCACGGACCGAGTCAATTGCTATAGCTAGGTTGTCGTATAATAATTGATCACATCATATCGCAGTGACAAATCAACTAGTAATATATATGTAGAACAAAACAACACTCCTGTAATATCGTCAGTTATTTAATCAATGACCTAGATCCGTTCATAACCTATACATAAACCGCTCGTACTTTATCTAGCATATTCCCCAAACTATATACAGTAGAACTAGATTTCGATACACAAATACAAGTATGATAACGTTGAAATGGTTAGATAATAGCCCAAAAACAAATTAATAAGTTTCAGAATCATTCAATACAGTGATTATAAAGGTCACTCACCAGATTTTAATTTCTTAATAGTGGGACACGTACCCAACGCCTCTCTGGTTCCCAGGGCTCCCGCCACTTCTGATCTCCCTCGACGCTCGTAACAAGCCAGCTCCTCCGCCATAAATAAATTACAATATAATATTAACACATATTTTAATAAAGATTTCCCTCATTTGTACCTACAACTAACCACTAGATACTGGTATACAATTAGGAATTATTTACCATTGGACCGTTCCTTAGCGAACATTCATGTACTATAAATAGTCGTGTTCACTTCACTTCATGGGAGTATACGGAATTCTAATATGATGATGTCTTAAGCGCATTTATTAGGTGATAAACCTATTAGACCGCCACATATTCAAAATACACACGTGATCATATAAGATCATATCAGTTCACGAGCAGAAAGATATTGCCTAAATATTAATCACTCAATTCAAGACAATGTGCGCACAAGATAATTACTCCCTAAGAAATTCCAGAATTCACTATGATTAGTCACACTTTAAAATAAAATATTCAATCTCACCAGACGATCGCAAAGGCATTTGCGACCTTACCAAACTCTAATTCCTCTCAGCAACAGCCGTAATGCAGCCCAGCGGTGACCAGCCTTGCTCCGCCTCGAAGTAGTACGCGCCCAGAGGTCAGCCTAGCCTGGCCGCCCTCGTATTCTGCAGCGTGATCTCGCTTCGACGTCCCATAGAAAAGTGAAACGCTCCTCGGCCCGCCGGGGTATTTATAGCCAATACTAACACGATCACGCCACTAATCCGACTCCTCATCTGAAAATATACCTTAACTAAAGGGTATAAGGCCCGTTTTCCAGGGAGCCTCCATCGCCTGTCCGCTCCGATCGATAATCACTTTTCTCGACTTCGCGGGTAGAATATCCCTGCAGCCCGCGCGCCCGTCCACGCGTTTTCTTGCTGGCCAGCGATCCATTCCTGCAATTAACCTAACTAGTCTAATTTATGAATCCATAAATCTAGATCTAGCACACATTAAATGATACACTAATCCAACAATACTGAATTAGTATGCTGAAGCATGTTTTAAACCAATTATTTTGGACGAAACGCGAGTTTTCTACGCTTTTAATTGTAGTCTTGATTTTAGCCTAGAATAGCATCTAACGCAATTTATATCTAACTTATTTACATACATAATTAACAGGATGATAACGAATGAAAGCTTCAATCCCTTCATATTTGGACCTGAAACCCACAACGCTAACATCTATCAATTTAAAAGAGTAATTCCGCCCTTAGATACTACTGAGTCTGAGAGCGAAGCTCTCGGATCGTCTCAATCTGCCCCATGATCATGCACAGCGAGAAATCTACGATTTTGAGCGAAGCATTATCACAATCTTAAACATACCTAAGCAATAAACAAGGAATTGCGACCTATTAATGGTGAATTTTTAAATAACTTTGAGTAGATAATTCCGTTAACCTACTGTCTTTATACCAAATTTAAATATAATATTACTCTAACTGAAGGCTAGATTTGTTAGCTGTGTCTATTTACATAAATCTCCCAATTAATTCCGACCAATAATCTATGATTATAATTTTGCAAAAATTGCCAACCCCATAACTCGGGAAGTTTCAATTCGTTGATATATCGATCTCTCCAACAAGTGTATTTTAGGTGTGTGAATGTTTAACCACTACGTTTGCTTGGTGATGGACGTTGAAGAATAGCCCCTGTATCACCTTGTGCCTCCAGTCACCTTCTGGCTTCCGTCAGCACAAGTTTAGCCACATATCTCGGCTGATGACACACATACCCATCCCTACGGTACCACCTTGAGTCCACAGATGCCCCCTGGCCACCACAAACTCAAGTTTAGCCACATATCTCGGCTGGCAATACAAACCCCTATACTGCATCACCTTGCACCTCCAGTTGCCTTCTGGCTTCCGTCAGTACAAGTTAGGCCACATATCTCGGCCGATGACACAATATAATTATCTTCTAGCTTCACCTTGAGCCCACAGATGCCCCCTGGCCACTACAAACTCAAGTTAGACCACATATCTCGGTCGGCGCCGCTAGAAAACTTCCCCAGAATACTCCCATTCGCACAAAGTACTAGGTTGTGAGCCCAATAGATCCTAATGACCACGATGTTGCACTAACACCCCGAACCCTCAGATACCTTCTGGCTACCAAGGATCCAGGTTCGACCACATATCTCGGTTTATGTTATTACAATAACTCCCCATGCGAACAGCAGAACACTGAGTACACAGATAACCACCAAGCAAACCCAGTGGAGAATGTTTCTTCTTGACTAGGATATCCGACTTCAGACTGTATTCCACACTAGAGGCAAACTGTTCATAAACTACTGGGTTAATTTTGCATTAATCCCTTCAATGTCCTGACAGCACCATCAAACCATTAACGATAGTGATAATACTGACAAAACATCAAACAAACTTTAACTTTAATCGTCGTTCGCGATGATACTCTATCTCTATACCGAACGTGACCCAGTCGCACACAGTAACATTCATCAACCCCGTGGGGTCTCTAGGAAGTGCCTTGACATCCTATAGAGAATCCGACTACATGCGTCCAAGCCCCACCCAGCTTTACTGTAGAAATGTCGTAACTACTATAAAATACGTTTGCATTACTCAAATACAAAATGCAACACTTCACCATCGTGTAAGAATAACAGCCTTACTAAATTTAATTTCAACAAACCATGTTCATTGAACCCTTGCAAGATTGTAATCTTGACATTGCAAATTACTTAACATATAATAGGAAATTCCTGATAAATTCCCAGTAATGGAAGTTAAAATATTATTACTTAAGTTTCAGAATGAATGTTCGTTGACAAATCATCCCGAAGAATATGGTGTCGGAAGTATCCTTGCCACGAAGAGATGTGTAGGACGAAGATAAGACTAGCTTAGCCTTTCAGCTTAGCTTCTGTAGAGTATAGTGTCGCCACAGTTAGTCACACAAGGACCTTGTCATTTTATGACTTTAACCTAACCAAACTATAACTGCGGAAACACCGGTGTAAAATGGTTTGGAGAGATCAATCAGTACCAACAAACCTAGGTTGCACTGCGAACTCCGACCAGTCGGTAAAAGCCCATTGTTATCATACAATCACACTTTCAGCACTACCTCTCAAGTGGACTCGTACATCTCTTAACTCAACGAACACACACATATACCCTCCCAACCTAATTAATCCCCTTGCCCTAAACACGACTTAGACCAACTAAACGGAATCCGACAGTACAACCACATTAATGATATATAATGTTCTTCCCAAGTTATATGCTATGAGAATTTACATTTACTTTATAAGACGAGAAAATTATGATATGAAGAGTAGAACAAAGTGATAATATAATATTACTACTTTACTTATTTTGCAAAACAAAATTTTACTGCTTTAATTGATCCGCACAGCCCTATTCGCACACAGCCAACTAACCTGCCCTTCATATGTTTGAAGATTATAAAAGACAGCAAGTCAAACTTAATTAACCCTCCTAGAGTAACCCGTAAATATCAAAATTTTAAGCCATATCCCATTTACCATTTACCTATCAGTCATTAATTAAATAACTGCCCCCCATTCTCACAACTTAAATAATTTTATAGTTGGATCTCAAATTTTCGTAATACTATAATTTATGTAGTAAATACCAGATAAATTGTCAATATTGTATTGACAAACGCATCATACATCTTAAGATATACCTGTAATAAATGGATTATTTCATGTAAATATTTAACGTTGTTTATGCACTACCTAGCGCATAACATGTGGACAAAATATATAACCATATTCCATGCTTGAGATAAATTTAAGCCGGAATAATTATAACTGCGTAATATAATAAGGTCCTAACCACTAGACGATCACGGCCCCATTTCCTTCCCTTTATTATGAACTCCATCTCTTCGTTCTCATAAGATACCTGTAAGTTTCAATAATTAGTATTCAATCGATGCTTGAAATTCCGCTCCCGCAACTGCAACTGCCGTCACGCTGTCATAACACCGTCGCCTTTACCCCACATCTGTATCGTAATTCAAAATATACAATCACAAGCTAATCGAATACGGTAGCCGCGACCTCTTCTTCTCCAAAGCCGACCCTGCCCTATTGAACTCCAAATTTAGCCCCAAAATTCGAAATCTGCATCCGTGCATTACTCGAAAATGATACTCGCGCCGATTTTTTCTTTCAAAAATTTTATCAGCCATCCTGGATTCCAAACTTATCTTAAATCTAGAACCTGCATTCCCGTATAACTTGAAAATGATACCCGTCAGGAATCCCTTAAAACCAAGATGAGCCGCGATCTAAAATTTCAACTTAAGTATCTAAAATTTGACACGCACGACAACAGGTTATCTGATTCCCCCTTTATACCTATGAGACGTCAATCCGCCGTATACCTACTTTCTCCGAAAGGAAGGGATGACAAGAACAAAATTAAAATTTCCCGCCAACTCAAAAAAAGGAATTATAAATTTATACCATCTAGTCTAGTACTTAATTTATCAGTCATTCTTGTCCCGTTATCCTGTAACTTATTTTACGTCATCCTAAAAGGTCACGTACAAATATCTCTAGACTCCGCAATTCATAACAACTAAATATTGGGATATAACCGCTAGTACTCTTTGGGGGAGTCCTGTCTAACAGTAGCTGTCTACCGGCTAATATGATGACGATGGCAACGATGACTCAGCGCTGCGGGTATAGATCTACTTTCGCTAGTGGTGAAAGGTGAGGTGAGGTGAGGTGCTTCCCTAGTACGCCCAGAATAACAGCCCAGCTGATAGCGAGACAATCCCGCGGTCATTGCGCCAACCTTGATATTCGCCAATGCAGAACGACTCGACTCAAATCGATTTATTTCTTACAGCCAGTATAACCTGATCTCTAACCTCTCAATATCAATATAAGACCAGGGGTCAGTGCTAATTTTGCCACGCCCAACGCAGCGATCTCGAATCTACCTTAATAGCTACCGGTATAATCTATCGTGAACTACATATTGGACAATTTATTGACTTAGAAATATTTCTGACGATAAATGTTACGCATTAAAAATACCTAAATTCCCATACTACAACCAACCATTTTGTTAATATTTTATAACAAGTACCTAATTTGTTGTTGAACAACTTATATAGGCGCCTTTAATTAACGTCCAACCTGATTTAAAGAAGTAAAATACAACCCATCTAAGAGCCCTCCCCTTTTTGAAAGTCGGTTAACCTTAACGACGCACGACCTCCCGTGAGCGCATAGATACGCCTTACGATCTCGACTACATAATACCTTATTTACAAACTTACAAGTTGCCTATTCTATTCTAGTTTTAAGCACGGAATCAAGCATAAAGTACTAAATTTCCCCCTTTTTTTTTTAAATATCTAGTGTGAAACGAACAACGCGAAGTACTTACGGTTCCATTCACGCGATTTGAACCAGCGGTGAGTTGATCGCGTAACTATTCTTATAGACCAATCAAATTAGCTTACCCTGGACATAATTCGTAAACTCGTTGTTTTTATTGTTTTATCGGATTTTACTATTCAGTATCAAATATTAATGAAATATATTAAGTAAAAAATCCGCGATCGTAACCGTAGTTAAAAAAAACACGAGTTAACGTACACTACCTAACTTTTTCCTAAAAGTAAAAAAGGTAACCAAGTACCTTGTTAGTATAACTTTGAGATGCATTCAAATTCGATCACTTAATAGCAAAATTAAACTGATATCAAATTCGCATATACGTTTTTTTTACAGTTTTCCTCTGATCTCATTATCTAGACAAGCCAAAATGGTAACTATGATGTTTTTATCTGTTTAAGGTATATTGCGTCTTTTTAGACATTTAAGACAATAATTAAACATTTATTTTTAACGTTTTAATAATAATGTATTTCTCAGTAATTATAAATAGTAACTATGAATTTTTTGTTTACTAATAGCCTTTTGTGTACGATAATCATGTTTTCATCAAAGTTAAGCATGTTAATTTCACGCTTAAGAAATTGAACATTTAATTGAAAATACTCGCGACCTTGTTGTGGAGACAGATGCATGCGGTGGGTGCGAGGCGGGGAGAGAGTGGGGCGCCAGCGGGCGAGCGCACGGCGAACCCGTCTTAACGAGTTTATTTCAATTACGTGTTTTGCACCGACCGCGCCGTGTACAAATAAAACAAATATAACGGAATATCCTAATTGTAGGATTTTTAGCTCTAATGAAAAATCACAGTTTGTCCCTTACGCCCTTTGAAAACTCTGGTCCAAAGGGCGTAAGGAACGATTGATTTGCTTTTATCATCGAAAACATAAGTAAACTCTTAACTGTTAAGTAAATGAAAGAGATGATGCCATGATCGTGGTAAGCATAAAAAAAAACCGGTCAAGTGCGAGTTAGACTCGCACACCGAGGGTTCCGGACCACCCCGTACAATAGAAACAGGTCCACTATAAACTGACACTCACTAAGTATGTATTTACATACTTAGTGCGTGTCAGTTTATACTGGACATCAAATGTTCAGTGATGTAACTAAAAATTTACGGTTTTCACAATTTTTCCTTTATTTGTGCTATAAATACTTCGTACCAAATTTCAAGATTCAGAGTTCACGGGATATGGGCATGGGCATTTCGTCCCTTACGCCCTTTGAGCCTACGGCAGTCGATATCCTTATTGGCAAAATTGAGCCGACACAGTTGGCCAGAACGCCAAAAAAAAAAGAGAAGATATGCTTATCCACCCAGAGATGGGATAAATTTATTCGAATACGAATAACGTTTAAGAATAAATAGGATTATTCGCGAATGACGAATAAATATTTCGAATAATTATTCGCCAATATTTATTCGCGAATAACTTCTTCATTGGCATAATCATTCGTAATGCTTTTCGGGAATAATATTTTGAACGAATATTATAGGAATGCTTTTTAATGGAATATATCTCAAAAACGTAATAATTTCCTACAGACAGAACAGTGATACCTAGTTTCCAAATTTCAAGTTTCTGAGTTCACGGGAAGTAGGTTTTAATTCCCTTGCGGGTTTCGAAAACTTGCGGAAATTTGCGGCATAAACGGCTGCATCTTTTGATTGTGTTGGCTTAAAAGTTTGATTTTTTCACAGCTCCAAGAGACAGTAAACCTGAGTATTTGATATAAATTTCAGCTTAATTCATTTATTTGTTGCAGTATGGGTCTTACAAGATGTTATATATAAATACAGTTCCAGCATAACCCTGTTAGGGCACAGCAACATTAATATAAAAAATATTAATTCTAAAATAATGCATGCACACACTATGCACAGGAATTCAAACTTTAAATGATTGATACCTCCACGCGTTCCTGAGAAAAAGGGTATTAACAGACGGACGGACGGACAACAAAGTGATCCTATAAGGGTTCCGTTTTTCCATTTCGAGGAACGGAACCCTAAAAACACACAGATCAGAATATAACATGATTAAGTACATACAATGTACAATTACAGGTATATAGTTGAACAATCTGACATGCGTAATCGCCTCTAATAACATACATTGATCCAATTACAGACAGTGGCTTTCCATAAATTACGTCATTTCAAAACTGGGGGGGGGGTGTCTATTGGATGACGGTAGTCATTTTATGAGGCAGGTAGTGTCCATTTAGGAATTAACAAGATGATGATAGGAGGGGGGGTCAAGAATTGACAAAAAACAACCGGCCAAGTCCTGAGTCATGGATGTTTTCTGTGTATTTAAGTATTTATTTATCTATATAAGTATGTTTATCGTTCGTCTAGTACCCATAATACAAGCTTTGCTTAGTTTGGGACTAAGTCAATTTGTGTAAGATTGTAAAAGAAAAAAAAACTGGTTTTTAGTATTTGTTGTTATAGCGGCAACAGAAATACATCATCTGTGAAATTTTCAGCTGTCAAACTATCACTGTTGTTGAGACACAGCCTGGTGACAGACAGACAGACAGACAGACTGACAGACAGACTGACAGACTGACAGACAGACAGACAGACGGACAGCGGAGTCTTAGTAATAGTGTCCCGTTTTACTCCTTGAGTACGGAACCCTAAAAAAACAATGGTTCAGTTTCAATTGTTTTTTCGAGTTGTTGAGTCGCCGCTGAAGATGGAATTGTCCCGTAAAAAATATTACGACTTTCAAAGTGGATTAACACAAAAACAATGTGGAGACCGGGTGATTGCTGCTTTTAGTAATGAAACACCTTCAAAGACGACTATATACAGGTGGTATTCAGAATTTCAACGTGGCCGAGTATCCCTCACGGACGACGCGCGTGAAGGTCGACCAAAATCGGCAGTTACGCAAGAAAATGTCCACCTTGTGAGTCAGCTGATAAAAGAAGACAGGCATGTGACATATCGGGAAATTCAGGAGTCTTTGCGGATTGGAATGAGTCAGATACAAATTATTTTACAGGAAGAATTAGGCGTGCGAAAGTTGTTTTCCCGTTGGATCCCGCACTTATTGTCTGACGAGCAGAAAACGTTGAATAAATTCAACGGAGGAAGCTCAAATGCAGTTTTTAGTGTCGTATCAGGTGACGAGTCGTAGATATACGCATATGAGCCTGAAACTATAAACCAATCTCGAGTATGGGTTAACGAAGACGAGCTTCAAGCCAACAAAAGTTATTCGCTCTCGCAGCAAGGCCAAGAAGATGGTGGCTATGTTTGTCTCCAAATCGGGTCACGTGGCTACTATTCCACTTGAAGATCGTAGAACGGTCAAAGCCGATTGGTATACAAGTATTTGTTTGCCGATTGTCTTTGCTGAACTTAGGAAAAAAGGCCTAGTCGCCGCATCATCGTTCACCACGACAATGCCAGCCCTCACACCGCTCGTAAAACAAATGAGTACCTGGAAGGTGAAAAAGTCGAACTACTGGACCATCCTCCATACAGCCCTGACCTAAGTCCCAACGACTTTTTCACATTCCCCAAAATCAAGGATAAGTTGCGTGGTGGGCGCGGTGTTTCGGCGACCGGCAGAAGCAGTGGAGGCTTTTAAAATGTTTAACGACTGGTTTGAACGCATGGAAAAGTGCATACAATATAAAAGAGAATACTTTGAAAAACAATAAAAATACTTAAACCAATGTAACTGCATATTTTTTTATATTCCCGAAACTTTCAGTTTGACCCTCGTAATGACCCTGCCTGCGTAGCCGGAGGTCCCGGGTTCGAATCCCGGTAAGGGCATTTATTTGTGTGATGAGCTCAAATATGTGCTCCTGAGTCATGGATGTTTTCTATGTATTTATGTATTTATTTATCTATATAAGTATGTTTATCGTCGTCTAGTACCCATAGTAGTTTGCTTAGTTTGGGACTAGATCGATTTTTGTAAGATTGTATAAGAAAAAAAAAGAAAATAAAAAATCTGTTTTTTAGTATTTGTTGTTATAGCGGCAACAGAAATAAATCACCTGCGAAAAATTTCAAACGGTCTACCTATCACGGTTCGTGAGATACAGCCTGGTGACAGACGGACAGACAGACAGACAGACTGACGGACAGCGGAATCTTAGTAATAGGGTCCCGTTTTACTCTTTGAGTACGGAACCCTAAAAACGATGACGTAATATAGGACAAGCCCACACACATGAAATATTGAAACAAACCTGTTAAGGTGGTTCGATTGCCATACAAAACGTTATTTGACATTCCCAGGCTAACGGCGTGATATTTTAAGAAACTTATGTAACAAACTATCATAAATTGGCTTCCCATTTGCGCCAAATTCCCCCTTTCCTAGAATACACTTGTATAAACTAGATTAATTTGAGAAATTGGTTTGTCACGTGATATTTTGGAAAAACTATTTTTCTCAAATTAATCTAGTTTATACAAGTTTATTCTAGGTAAGGGGAAATTTGGTGCAAATGGGAAGCCAATTGATTGAAGTTTGTTACATAAGTTTCTTAAAATATCACGCCGTTAGCTTGCGAATGTCAAATAACGCTTTGTATAGCAATCGAACCACCTTAAATGCCCCATGAAGCGACACATTTAACTCACAAAATATTGTTAATTAGTAGAAAAGGGTATTAATACTTGAAAATAGGTACACTTGTAGTGATCATGTTAAATTCGTGTATGTGTTACAACGAGCAACCGCATCCTTAAATATTATTCGTGGATTTATTGGAATGAAATGAGAATAAATCATTCGTCATTCGAAAGTGTAGACGAATAAATTATTCGCGAATAAATGTTTATTCGAATAAGAATCATTCCAACAATGCCCCTTTCTGCACCCACACAAGTAACATATTTTATTTAAATAATTCTATACAGAAGACTGAGCGCTTATAAATAGGTAATCGACATTCCACGACAATTATGTCTCATGCTGAACAATTTAGTTATTATCGATCTAATGAACACAATATTTCAATAAATCTCCACCATAGCCGAACCGTGGTAAACGCCACGTTCGTCTTTATAAATGTTTGACAATCATTGACCTATCCATAATAAATGAAGGCCGAAACGCATTGACAGCGGTGGCGAAGCGGCGGCGCGGCGCAGTGTAGAGGTGGTACCGGCTGTAATGTTCGATCTAATAAAGCCGGGAAAAAGCGTTCGGATCCTTTCATATTAGCTCGAACATTACAAGTACCGCCTCCGCGCCACCCCGCGCCGCTTCGCCACCGCTGTCAGTGCGTTTCGGCCTTGAATGCCTGCGACTCGCGACAGCACGGTCGGTAGTTGAGACGTAAAGCAATGACGGCCTTATTCTGCAAGAAATAAGGTTCATATTAAAACTTTAGTACGAAAAAATATGAATTAATTAATAATCGTGGATATTTTTTGTTTAGTTTGTTTCTTATAGTACTAAAAATATGTTGACAGCATAAATCAAACACTTTCCAAGTAGTTATGTATTTTGGTTTTCCAAAAACTAACAATATTTGTGATTTTAGAAATCCGCAAAGAGAATCTGTTTAATTTTTAATAATTTATCAACACACATAATATACTATTCAGAATAATTTGTTAAATTGCAGTTATCTATAATTTCTGGTAAGATAATCCAGAAAATGTGTAACTTACTGAACTTTCTTTATTATTGATAGTCCCGGTTGATTAATTAGATTAATTTTGATTTCTTTAACTGGAATGCAAGCGTCATATCATAATAGAGGCACTTTTATAAAGTTACATATTATGCTGCACTTATGAAATCAGAATTTGTAAAAAATTTAGATTTTTGGTTTTTTTACAATGACGCGGAACCCTAAAATGTTTAATTATTTTTATTTTAACTATAACTAACAATACTTTACATCATAGAAAAAGAAAATTACAGTTATCGAATTATGTCCGGGTTTAGCTAATTTGATTGGTCTATTAACACAGACTATAACTTTACTTATTCTACTTTTTATTATTTATTTTTTGATATTAATCGTCTAAGATGTTAACTAAAATTGTGGTAGTACCCTTGCAAAGCTATCATACCGAATGGATTAAAGACAACCGACTACGCTAATCCTCCCGCGATACAAACGATAATGGCCCTACAAACGATAATGTACACCCAACATAATGCGCGACTCAATTTCAATGGGATGTCTACAAATTTTGGTATGAATACAAACTCTTACTAGGATTCCTCATTTGGGTATAATGTAGTATCAGAGTATTTTATAATCACAATGCTAACCCCAATTACAAAAGGCCCCTTATAAATCGACGCGAATTCTGACATTGGTAGGACCTGTTAATCACATTTATAGTTTAATAACTTTAAGAGCAGGGAAATTAATCATTAGATTTATCAACTAGACACAACGTACTGGCAAGGTCTATCTAATAAAAGGTCCTAGTTTAATGTTAGTAGGCAAGGAAAATCCGTCTAAGTAAATATGAACTCTCTTGTCAAAAAAAATTAACATAATTTCCAATACCTCACTTGCCTGATACACAGTTTATAAATGTAAGATGCTCTTGTAACGCGTAAATGATTTGACTCGAAACCGAATTAACCCCTTCATTCCGCCACCGTATTCCACATGACAAAACCCCATTAGAATTAAATTACCACCTCTAAGTAAGCTCAGGCTTTATATATTCACAACTCCTAATTTTTCCTAAACCGTAACAACCGTTTAAACACGCCACTTGGCCGTACATTAAAGCCTCACCACAGATCTTAACCCAAATCAGCAAATGTCAAATTCCCGCGGCCTCGCTAGACAAATTTTGTAAACAACATTCGTCGTAATTAATCAAATAATTTAATAACTAGTGTCTAGATTGCTATTATTTGAAGGAATAAATTGCTCCAGTTACGCCTGACTGGTATAGTGCAACAACGAGTGTTTTGCCTCCTATTTTGGCCTTTTCCAACGTATCATAATACGAGCATTATTCAGTGTTGTGCATTAGAATGTATACTTAGTTAGTTTTAAGGTGAAGCTAGTGAAACCATGAATTCTGCTACTGGGAACTCAACTAGTGGGTGTCATGTCAATCAACCGTAAGTAATTTATACCTTCTTCCTTTAAAATCTTCCCATTTTAAACCATAAGGCCTATTTTAATCCAGCACTGAATTCAGTAAAGGTACTAAACTCTTTTAAACGGTTACGAAAGAACGGAAAGCAACCGCGATCTTACTCATGCGACAGTTAATCCATCGGCCGACTACTTATTTCTTACATGGATGAGAGAAATATCACTTGCGTTCGTCGCTAGTATCAAAATATCCCCGCCACGGGTCGGATTAATTTTCCTACGTGACCAATATCTGACCTATTTTGCGCTAATTTTGTAACCGAACTTGGAAATATGCCCTAATACGAATATCGTTTATAAACAACCATACGTTCTGTTCAATAAACCTACGCGAGTGCCTCGATGATAATTTTATGAATCCGTAAAATTATACCGCAGACCCTTAAATAATACCTAATTACAACCTCTTACATTAACTGATAAGTCATTTTTGTCATAGGTACTTCATGGAAAAAAAATAGACGGACCCTATGTCGTAGACAAATACACAATTTGATGAATACCTAAATCGCATAATGTTAAAACTATAAACGCCTAAATATATAAGTATCCCCAATTACCCTTAACTTACTCCAAACATTGTAAAATTCGTTCAATTTAATACCCAAAGGTTTAAAAAGTAGTAGCCCACAATATTGTTAGTAAAGCAAAAATAAAAAAACACAAAAAGATTTTTCCGTACCGGGGATCGAACCCGGACGCTCGCGATTCATAGCCCGCCGGACAAACCAATCGTCCAGTGCGCTGTTAAGATAACTTGCGAAATTAACGACCCATTTCGAAATTCACATTACCTCAACAATGACTAGAGAGGTGGAACAGTTAGTTTACATACTCCAGTATCACATACTATGGTAACCAATTAAAGTGGCATGCGATATATACGACTCCTGCCTTAAAGTACATAATAATAATAACACGTGCACAACTTGGTATTACTAATATAATTTCTCCGAATTGCCCTGTTACCATATAATGTAAACATGGCGAATATCTTTCGTAACCTGACGTGAACCGGTACATATATGGTATTTGTCTGACAAGCTCTAATCTTTCGGTATCAGACTGGGACAACTATCCATCTTATACTTGACAAATTCTGAAACCATTGTTTAAAATACGTAAGTAATAAATTTTACTATCAACGTAACTATCAATGAATTGATCCGTACTATATTTACTTACTATACCTACCTACATTTAAATTGCATTCAACCCTATTGATAGAACCCATGACTTTAACACTACCTTATTAATAATTAAGTGCGTTGCGGTTAATCAATTTCATGTCCTACACACATTGTCTTACGATTCTAAGCCTTCTGCCCCCCTTTCTTAGAGCTGAATCTCCCGTGAGATTCGGAAATCCCTATCAGCGAAGTCTTGCGCCTCAGAACCTGAGTATCAAAGTTATTCGCTAACTAATAATGTCGTACCGTAGATCACGCGTGCTTGGTTTTGCATATATATATGAAAACCTAACTTGACTGGAATTATAATTAATTATTTAAATTATTCTGAAACTTCACAAACCCCGCTCTATAATTATGACTCATGAAGTAACTAAACCAGACAGACGGATTTTGGAATATCCTTATTCAATGAATTCGTTTTATTTCATTCGCTTGCCAACACGTGTTACCTTTTTTATTTTATTTTTTTATTTATTTTATTTATTTATTTCAGTACAGCAACTATTTTTACAGGTTGACCTAATACAATAGCGCCTTAATCTTATATCTATATATATATCTATTATTACTTACTTACTTATTTTCTAATTCGAACGCTCGTAAGTACGTTAGCGTTAATTAAGCTACTGATTACAATGAAATTCGCTATACCTACAGTGTGTGATGGGTCTAAAACTTTATTTCGCTAAGTTTTGTAAGGCGCAATCTATCTATTATTTTTTTCATTACATTGTACCCACGTAAACCCGCGTGACGCTTTAAGGTACTTAACATACCTATTAGAATTGACCAATATAAAATATGTAGGCTCTAATTAGTTCTTATATTTAGCCCGCAACCTCCACACAAAGCTAATTTTGTCGCATACTAATTCCATATTTTTAATTCGTTGATATGAGTTCCGGCCCGTGAGAGAAATCAGACCGCGCCGAGGACACAACCGTTTATCAAGCCCAAGTAGACACTTCCTTGTTGTCTATGTTCCTTTAATACATCCGACACGAAACCCCTAAATTCTGTATAAGTACATGTAAATCACATACTTATGTGGCAACATGGCTAACATACCTCACCCGACTTGCGATACATTTAGGAATGGTGGTCGTTTAAGCTTTATTTCCATGTCCGACATATAAACTAAATAACATTTTGCGACTAATATTTAGTGGCCAATACATCTTGAACTGTACCCCTATACAAAACGTGAGCAAAGAATTATCCACCTCAAAAGTAAAGCAACTATATTATTACCTAGTTATTAGAAATAATTTACACTATGCTATTATCATAAAGTTACTATCAATATTAACGCATCTAATTGGCTACATAATTTTCCGTGTCAAAATATTTTTCGTGCGACGCTCTTTATTTAAGACCGACCTTAATGCATTACATAAATATTTATCCTATGATCCTAAAATTGTTCACCCATTCCACCAAATTATTAGTGAACGCGATATATAGTTAATTAATATTACTCCTCTATCATCAAATTAAACAACAATTTCCCGCCAAAAATCTTTACGATTACCTACCGACGGCGCGACGCCAAATGTCTGCAGAATTTCAAGATGTCGGCCCGAACAACCACAAGTTCGATGTTTAAAATTGTTTTTAGTTTGCGCGCGGGCTTCAACAAGCCGAATTCTCACATATTCAGGTCTATTATTTAATCAGTTTAAGGTGTTTTACTGTGGTTTAGTGTGTATTCAAACATGAATCAATGCAGTGATAATTGAACTGGTGCACATTATAAAGTGAATGTGATAGAGTGGCCGCGTATTTATGTGGAAATGTGCGAGTCCTACCATGTCAGGAATGTACCTCTATGGAGTTAGCCAGGTATTTAAGTGCCCTTGACTTGTTGTCTAACTTCGACCCTGTCACTATTTTAACCCTGCCAAAGTGGTTTTATGTACCTACGAAATTAAAAATTGAAATCTCACGCGTACATACAACCGGTTCACTGACTCACGATGACAACCATTTAAATACCTACACACAGCTTACCTTTTGACCTTAATGACCTAACAACAAAGTTCATTATAGTGTACCTTTGATCTTAGGTATTTGAATTTCTAGCCGGAACTAATCCGATTCGAATGCGCATTTTCTTGTAACAGATAACCGCTCCAGTTTCCTATCATTTTAACTGGTTAATGAATATAACTCGCGCGAATTACCTACTTATCTATTCTTACAATTACTTTCTTTACAAAGACGATTACGTAGAAAATATCCGCAAGGTTATAGGTACTTAAGATTTCGGACAATACTTAGTAGCGATCGATTTATCGTAAACGCCGAGAATTGGATTCAATTTGACTAGGTCAACTAACTAGGTATAACGCGTACCTACTTTTCTCCCCTAGCTTACGAAAGTTACCTATAACTCTAACCCCTATTATGTGATGAGTTCTTAAGTATGTTCCTAAGTCCTTGGTACTATAATCATCCACCGGTACTTTCCTAACCACTATTTAACGAAAAATTGCCCAACCGCGGGACAGATGTCAATGACCTCAACACTATTCTTGCGAACTTAAATGCAACAATTGAATATGAAGGATGAAATAATCGTAGCTAAATACATAAGATGCTAATTTAACAAAATACTATCTTGAGGTTATCTAGATCCGTTTTATTTTATTTTTATTTTATTTTGGAATAAAAGCATTATACCTAAACTTTATTATAACTACTACCGCAACCGCCTGATGTATATGGAACCTACTTAATTGTGCTATGGCATTGGCAGATTGTAAGGCCATTCCGCATAACATTCCTGCCCCCCTTTTATACAAATTACGCGTAGGCACTACTTTGACACGACTGTCCGATGAAAAGAGTGTTTAGGTACTGTTACGTTTTTACTTAATTCTTAGATTAGACTCACTTCCTGACTTCCGTTCGGCCTAAAATTTCGCACATATGTATAAATCGCATGACAAATTAAAGTTATGATGACAAGGAACTAATCTGATGCTGGGGTTGGAAGATGGGCCTAGGAACTTCGTGATACAATGACACAAACCCATCGAGTTTGGGCTCGTTAGAATCGTCTCAATGAGCAGTTGGTAAACATATGTAGAAAAGTACAGTCGGGAATAAAAATGTGTACCCCCAAATGAATTTCTGTCAAAATAATATTAGCCCTTCGTCTACAACAAAATTATTTCTATGCATATTTTTCATAGTTTAGTGTGATATAACTTATTGATTAGTAATTCACCTACGTACCGCGCGTGAAAATCCCTTTGAAATTAAATAAAAGAAAGAAAGTCCTGAAAATAATACACAACACAATTCACGTACGTATCGCGCGTGAAAATCTCTTTGAAATAAAATAAAAGAAAGAAAGTCCTGAAAATAATACACAACACAACATTAAAAAATACAAACTCCATCTCTCTATCTACTCCACGGCAACAAAATGTGGGTTATTTGTATAACCCACACACAGAAAAATCTGTAAATAAATTTAATTAGCCCTTTCACCAAGCGAATCACGTAATAAAAAAATATTTTTCCTTTTATTATAATTTTTTTTTTATATATTTTTTTTTTTAAATTGAAAATACTCTATTCTGTAGTAACCCGGGATACTTAAAAGTGAATTTAAACCTTATTTTCATCCTGGTCACGGCCTCACCAAAATGTAACGATTCAACCTCTTAAATGGCTTGCTTTTTATGTTTTTGTATTCTGAACTTAAATTAACCCCTATCTGAAAGCTGAAGCTCCTGAGAAGCTTCTAGTCGTCTGAAAATTGAATCCTACCTGAAGGAAAAGCTATTGAATAAAATTAAACAGATAGTAAGCGAGAAAATAAATCATTTATTTACCATAGAAATATCAAATTAATTTTGTTTGTTTTGAAGCTAAAGAACCTTTGACTAATTAATCCAGTAAAATCAAGACTCGATTGTACTAGATATCCACTTTGTTCCTATAAATACTAACTCGTACCAAAGCGAATAGAAAAACCGAGTTAGTTCCGGCCGATCCTACTAGAAAGGTTGGGTTTTATTCTAGTCTAGGTAAATCTATCCTACAGCTACAGAATCTCTCGTTATTTATGTTAAAGTAATCGAGCTTGAGTACTTTAACAGACCAAATCATCTCCTAGGATATTGCCGGACGGAAAGAGATTCGGTCAAATAAAAAACCGTCCGACTCCAGGCCTACAATGCCGTAATCTAACCTAGAATTTATTATCTCTGGAACCTAACCTCGAAGACCTATTTAGACCTAAGCTATACGTGATTCGCGCTGGTGAAGTGGCTTGGCGTGTGATTTCGTCTAGTGGTTAGGCTCTGCGTTGTGCGAATAGACCCAGGCCCTTTTCGAGAAGTATGAAGTTTGTATTTCTATAAAGGGAAAAAGTTACACGTTAATTGAAGTTGTACATAAACCCCATTTTAGTAGAACCTATAACTTAAGTAAGACAATTATACCAGTTCCTTAGAATTAATTTACAATTCAGTAGTCTCATTAAGTGATGCACAATTATGGAGGCTAAAGTGGGCATAAATTCCTTATTATACTAAGTTGTGGGAAGTGATAAATTACGCTATGTGGTAGGTGACGCCCTTTAAACAGACTCGCAATACAATAGTGGTCAACTTGTGTTGGCCATGATGGGATCTCTATTGATGATGATGCGATGATATAATAATGAAAATAATCATGAAGAAGTCAAGATATTGATGATGATGCGATGATATAATAACGAAAACAATCGTAAGTTAAGATATTGATGATGATGCGATGATATAATAATGAAAATAATCATAAGTCAAGATATTGATGATGATGCGATGATATAATAATGAAAATAATCATGAAGTCAAGATATTGATGATGATGCGATGATAGTCTATTGAAATAGAATATTAGTACATGTTTTACTTCCAGGTACATGAATGACGCAATGTCTAGTATAATATCGATTCTCCCTAACGATGAATCTTAGAGTTGTTAGCGAACTGTAGCGCTCGCCTCTCGCTCGCTCGCGGCTGCTCGTACTCACTAGTAATCCCACCTCATCTGTTGATTCCGTCTACCCTATCGTTATTTCTATCAAATCTAATACCAATTAGTACTGACTTTTCCTAAGCAATTTATAATACAATTCATCCCCAAAATATCTCAATGGATGTAACACAGTGTCTTAGCAACCAATCTCACCCAATCAACTCAAAGGCACTTTATAGCCGGGACAATGTTAAATATACGACAATGCACAGTTGAACTGACGAATGATAATTAATTACCAACCCACTGCGATACTTTTGTTGAGATCCCGATAATAACGACCCCACCTAACAAGATACCTACTTAATTATTGTCGTTACTAAAGCGAAAGTGTTGGATTCCCTTGTAAAATCAACATAGCTAGCTTCACGGTAAGAAGCTTCGGTTAAAGCAAAACGACGGCTTGGCCAGCGAAACTCTTCAGTTTGCAAGACTGAAAGGTCTCACCAACCTTACCTTCGTTGACACATCCGTGACGGAGGCCTAAGCGCGATCATCATCTCTACTGACTAAGAAACCCCTTAACGGGCGAATTCTCGTATTGGTCAGGGTCGTCAATGTGCTCTTTGGATATGGTTGTCCACAACGCTAAGCTCTCGGCCACAGGTGTACATAACTAATTTACTACGCTAGATTCATTCATTCAAGGAATTCCACACAATATATCTATAAGTACATCTGATTACTTCATAAACCAACACAACCGTAACCCTTGTTAAGAGGGTTGTTAGAACTAAGACAGCAGCTCGACCAGTGAGGTCCCTCAATTTGCAAGATTGAAGACTCTCAGCCACTCACTCTGTCTACACATCTATGACTGGCGCTCTAGTGCGGGCACATCTCTGCTGACTAAGAAGCCCCTTTCGGGAGAATTCTCGTGTGGCCAGGGTCCTCAATGTGCCCTGTGGATATGGTTGTCTCGACACCGAGCACACAGCCACGAGTGTATATAACTACTTTATTCAGTTGCGTTAATCTAGTAAAGTAACCACCCATCAGCACCTATACTAACCACCGGATATTAATATGAACTTGTGGTAATATTTGTCGCTTATCCGCATCTTAACAATCTATCCTCATAGTGTAACGCGTACCACGGACCGAGTCAATTGCTATAGCTAGGTTGTCGTATAATAATTGATCACATCATATCGCAGTGACAAATCAACTAGTAATATATATGTAGAACAAAACAACACTCCTGTAATATCGTCAGTTATTTAATCAATGACCTAGATCCGTTCATAACCTATACATAAACCGCTCGTACTTTATCTAGCATATTCCCCAAACTATATACAGTAGAACTAGATTTCGATACACAAATACAAGTATGATAACGTTGAAATGGTTAGATAATAGCCCAAAAACAAATTAATAAGTTTCAGAATCATTCAATACAGTGATTATAAAGGTCACTCACCAGATTTTAATTTCTTAATAGTGGGACACGTACCCAACGCCTCTCTGGTTCCCAGGGCTCCCGCCACTTCTGATCTCCCTCGACGCTCGTAACAAGCCAGCTCCTCCGCCATAAATAAATTACAATATAATATTAACACATATTTTAATAAAGATTTCCCTCATTTGTACCTACAACTAACCACTAGATACTGGTATACAATTAGGAATTATTTACCATTGGACCGTTCCTTAGCGAACATTCATGTACTATAAATAGTCGTGTTCACTTCACTTCATGGGAGTATACGGAATTCTAATATGATGATGTCTTAAGCGCATTTATTAGGTGATAAACCTATTAGACCGCCACATATTCAAAATACACACGTGATCATATAAGATCATATCAGTTCACGAGCAGAAAGATATTGCCTAAATATTAATCACTCAATTCAAGACAATGTGCGCACAAGATAATTACTCCCTAAGAAATTCCAGAATTCACTATGATTAGTCACACTTTAAAATAAAATATTCAATCTCACCAGACGATCGCAAAGGCATTTGCGACCTTACCAAACTCTAATTCCTCTCAGCAACAGCCGTAATGCAGCCCAGCGGTGACCAGCCTTGCTCCGCCTCGAAGTAGTACGCGCCCAGAGGTCAGCCTAGCCTGGCCGCCCTCGTATTCTGCAGCGTGATCTCGCTTCGACGTCCCATAGAAAAGTGAAACGCTCCTCGGCCCGCCGGGGTATTTATAGCCAATACTAACACGATCACGCCACTAATCCGACTCCTCATCTGAAAATATACCTTAACTAAAGGGTATAAGGCCCGTTTTCCAGGGAGCCTCCATCGCCTGTCCGCTCCGATCGATAATCACTTTTCTCGACTTCGCGGGTAGAATATCCCTGCAGCCCGCGCGCCCGTCCACGCGTTTTCTTGCTGGCCAGCGATCCATTCCTGCAATTAACCTAACTAGTCTAATTTATGAATCCATAAATCTAGATCTAGCACACATTAAATGATACACTAATCCAACAATACTGAATTAGTATGCTGAAGCATGTTTTAAACCAATTATTTTGGACGAAACGCGAGTTTTCTACGCTTTTAATTGTAGTCTTGATTTTAGCCTAGAATAGCATCTAACGCAATTTATATCTAACTTATTTACATACATAATTAACAGGATGATAACGAATGAAAGCTTCAATCCCTTCATATTTGGACCTGAAACCCACAACGCTAACATCTATCAATTTAAAAGAGTAATTCCGCCCTTAGATACTACTGAGTCTGAGAGCGAAGCTCTCGGATCGTCTCAAAGTGTTATAATAAAAATGTGCGTGCCGACCTTTTGACATTAAACAGTATTGACAGACAACGACTTAGGTCTAATAGTACAAAAATAACATACGAGTATACCTAGGAATGCGTGTTACGTAGGCAAATGAACCACGATTTTCATATTTTTGCAAAGCAGTGAGCCAAATTACCGTTTTCTGATTAATTAATTATCGAACTTTAACAGTTATGTACCAAAAATACCATTGCCCAGTATCCTTAGAAATTATCTTAATTACGCAAAAAAACTTATGTCAACTACTTTACCGATATACAAAATCTACCGTGGGCCAGAAAATGTAACGCGTACATAGTACATTGTTTAACAAGGGGCGTATGAGGAATGGAGGGCTTTTGAAGACTCGAGTTTGCAATATTCTTACTCCCGCGTGTTATACACAATGTTTTTCACCACATTTGCGAGGAAATAAATAACTACAAAAGACAGAAAAATCTATGTTTCATACAAGCGCACCAATCAAATATTTACGAAATTGACAACTTCACTTTCAGATCAGTGCGAGTGGAGGGCGTAGCTTCAATATTTCAACCAATCACAGAGCAGAATTCTTGTCGCGCGCGGACGTCCAGATTTGCTTAACCAATCAGATCACACACAAGCTCATTACTTCCCCTAGGAGCTGTCAAAAATCGACAATAAACCATGACGTAATATATGGACAAGCCCTTATCTGACAGAGAACCAAAGTCACCGACATACATATATAGTAGTACCAGCACGAGTTCAATTTCGTTTTTAATCGATTTGAAAATGATGATTGGTTGATTGATTCGATACACTGAAAGCCTTTTAAAAAACTCCAATATTTCTACCGTTTTTTTACTACAATAGAAACATGATAGTGCTCGAATTCAGGTCGCCATATAACGTTGAAAATAACAATTTGAGTGAAACATATTTTGTAAGTGGATATTTGAAAATAATGACACAGAACCCAGATTGCAAGCTTTTGATAAAACGTTTCATGAAAATACATAAGAGGTTTTGAATTCAAGAAAATAAAATTATATCTATGGCTTTTATGCTCATGGCACAAATTTGTTACGAATAATCTGCTGCAATGTAACCTAGGTAGGTACCTAACAAAAATGTAACTATGTAACTCTTGGTTTGTGAATTTAACGTAACTAGCTATCCGCGCGGCTCCGCCCGCGTATCGCAAAGAATGTAGGAAAACACGCGGGATAAATATAGCCTATATTATTAGAGTTACATAGTGTCATTTTTGTTGGGTTACCTAGGTAAGGTTACATTATAGTCATTAAGAAACATACAAACTTAGAAAGCTACAGTCCCACAGACTTTCCTCTTCGTCACGTAGTGAGCCAGCTTACAAAGCTGGATTCAAATCCTACTGGCAAATATTTTTGTGGTGAACATGAATATTTGTTTCTGAGTCTTGGATGTTTTCTATATGTGTTTATCTTTATACTCGTAATAAATATATATTATAGGTACTATATGAACGTAAAAGTCCTGACTGACTCACTCACTTAAATCAACACCCAGCCCAAACCGTTGAACCTAAAAAACTGATTTTTTCACAATAGGTAGTTTATATAACGTATGTACCCACTAAGAATGGATTTTCGAAAATTCCACCCTCAAGGGGTTAAAAAGGGGTTTGAAAGTTTGTATGGGGATGGAGTAAAATTTTAAGTGACAGACTTGAAACTTTGCGTATGGACTCATTACAATACAAGAAAAGTAATTTTAGGGTTTTGGAAAAACCCACCCCTAAGCGGGTTAAATAGGGATGCAAAATTAAACAAATTGAAATTTGGTATAGATATAGTTTGAGTCCCTGGGAATGACATAGGATAGTTTTTATCCTGGAAATCATCCCCTGAGGGGTGGATGTTTGTATGGAGCTACGATATAATCGAGTTCCACACGGATGGAGTCGCGGGCAGAAGCTAGTCAGCCTATATAAATTCCTAAAATTGATTGAGTGTTAGTTTTTAGTGACATTGTATATTGTGAGATAAATAAATCATATCATATCATATCATATAAACGCCTGCTGGGCACAGGCCTCCTCTCATGGATGAGAGGGAGTGGGCAGTAGTCCCCACGCTGGCCCAGTGCGGGTTGGGGACTTTACGTAGACCTTTGAATTTCTTCGCTGATATGCAGGTTTCCTCACGATGTTTTTCCTTCACCGAAAAGCTAACGGTAAATATCAAATGATATTCCGTACATAAGTTCCGAAAATTTCATTGGTACGAGCCGGGATTCGAATCCACGACCGCCGCTTGACAGCCGAATGCCTGAACCACTAGGCTACCGTAGCTTATGGTGTTTATCTTCATTATTAAATATGTAGATCGGCGCCCATAGTATCCTCAAACCAAACGGACGACTGAGCCAATACGAGCCAATACGATCCCAGTCGTCTATTTGGTTTGAGGATAGTATAGTACTTGTACACAAGCCATGTTGAGCTTACTATGGAGCTAAGTAGTACGATTTTTGTAAGATTTACCTCTAATATTGATTTATTTGCATAGTCTGCTTGCACCACATAGATTTAAAATATATATAACTACATATAGTTATATATATACCACTACACCACCACTTAGAGTCAAGAAAATTTTAATCTCAATGACAATGAAGCATAAAGAGGTACGTGTTTCAGTTTACCAATTTTTTTTTCCTATTTTATAAATTCAACGATACAGAACCATTTAGATTTCCTACATTTGTTTGACAAGCAATCGACTATTCAATTTGATGGATTACGTTACGATGCACGTTATGTTGCAAGGATATTATCTGGTCATCTGTCTTGTGCCTGACGTACTTATTAATGCATATTCTGTTGACATTACTACTGTTGTCTCTTACCTATTGTTTGACCGAGTACACAGAGCCAATTTGATATGAAGACGCACACACATACTCACTACAACCTATTATTCGGATTACCTGTCTTTGAATTACTATTTGGCGGTGTTTTAATCTTCAAGGATTCATTTAAAATAGTTATATATTTACTGTTTGTACATTTCTACAATTTATTAAGAATTTTATAAGTGCTTGACATTCACTTAACTGTTAAGCTTAGTCTTAACATAACGTTAACAATGTCTAGAAGATGTCCACGTTTATGTATTACGACTAAAGAAATCAAGAAACGAATTGACGAAGATATCAATATCGGGCGAAAGTATATTCTGGCCTAATCAAGATAAGAGATTGTTGAGAACTCTTTATCTGGCCAGAGGTTAGTGTATCTAATCGATTAATCCGGGGTGTTATCGAGTCCCTCTGGTCGCCGTAGTGTTAGTCCAGGAGGCAGATGCAAGTTAATTTATGTCATCATTTATAGCTGTAGGTGACAATAAGTATTTACCTACACTTGGCCGTGGAAGTGCGTTGCGAGAACGTATAATTTAGGTTTTAGTTATGATCCATGTTTATTCCTACATAAGGTACTAAGTTATTTTTGATTTTCGTTTATTTCTTAATTACGAGGGTAAGGTATGTATTTGTATGTGTTTCAAACGATAAAATTATAAAGCCGTTCAACCTAAATTTGATCACAATATTAACGGAAATACATACCATTGTGAGAAAGAACAACGAAGCTTTAAATGAGTTTTTATATATCTAAACTCAATTATTGCAAAGTTACGCTGTAGTCTGTAGCGTTGTTTCATCAGTATGTAGCAAAAAAATGTCTTAACGCCTTATTACATATTTAGCCCTGAATGCGTTTAATAAATGGATTAACTGTACCTGATGAAAGTGTATTTATTTACATACAAGTTCAGGTCATATGTAGGTCAACAAATGTTAATTGATAGATATCTCAATTAATAGAATGTTAAGTAAATACCATACCATACCAATCAGGTCAACTGCACTCCTGGGCCCCAAGATACAGGCTTTGCCGAGTTTGGGGTCCACCAGATACTGTTTTTGGTCGAAAATTTAATTTATCTTATAAACGAATTTATTATTATTTATTTACGCATTAAAATTATTGGCATTCATTTTTGCTCAATGACATGTATAAACTTACATCTCGCTTTCGGACTAGTTATCTAGAGACAGCCGGGGGATTAACGCCATTATCCTAGTTGTGAACTTGTTTCACGGCTGCTTAGATGACACCCGTCGACTTATCTGTACCAAATGTTTGTTCTCGAAAACTTTGAAAACGCTAAGTACGAATACAGACGTCAATTTGTTTGTGATAGTTTTGTTAGTTGACCAATATTAGGTAGGTAGGTACTTAGTTCATTTATAGAGGCTGACCCATTTATTATGGGTGTGGAACTATATTTGTTTCCAAGTGTAGGTACCTTTTGATATTCACAACAATTATCAACTACTTGTCTCAAGCGATCGATAGTATATAATATTCTGACCTTCGATTACGCATATTTATAACGGAACTTGGGACCTATGTGGTTGTATAACGTACAGTAGGCGAGTCGATATTAATAGTGAATCGCCCAGCCCCGTCAGGTAGCCATATATATGAAGTAAATACAAAGCGATTATCGCGTACAACGCTAACTTCATCCGTTCGTCCGTATGCGTATATCTCTATCTCTCTAGCACTTGCAAAGTCGAGCGACAGAGAGCGAGATATTATGCGAACAAAGAATTTCTATTTCAATGACAAGTGTCATATTATTGCTTTTTTTAAGTCACAATATGTGTATTTGTAGTAACGAATGCTTAACATTTTATCTTATCTTATCTTATACTATTAAAAGAGCAATATTTGTATATATATTTGTTATCACGTTCTCGAAAAAGACTAACGATTTCGATGAAATTTGCAATTGGTTTACGGGGGCAAAAAATCGATCTAGATAGGTCTCATGTCTAGGAAAAATCGTTTTCAATATTTTTATCGCCCAGGTAGATACAGTCAGCAGCAGCAGTTGCTAAGCGGTCCTAGTGCTCAAAACGATCTACACATGAACTCTAATGTCAAGGGAATAAGGATCTGGGTACGTCATTCTGAGCGTCTTATTTTGCTTAGCTACGTCTGATGCTGACTGTACTAATCGTAAAAAGTAAAAATACTGAAATATCTTCCTGATTCCTAATGGTTACTGCGCTCAAGGTTAATACGGAATACATACGTAATGACCAATTTATTACCCATTAGTCATAAGAAAATTCTACGACGGTAAAATCCACGTATATGAGGTAGGTAAACTGTACTGAATCAACATTAATTTGTATTGTGTATTTTCTTTTTTTAACGTTCTGATTTCAGGCTAGTGTACATGATTAAAACTCTCCTAATATTTCTAATCATAGTGCCTACTAACCTGAAATATGACAAGCAAATCAATCAATACTAGGTTGGAGGTTCAAACAAACAAAATAGATATTTTGTGGCATTTATTTGTGAGATAAAGCACGAAAATTTGGTCCCGAGTCATGGATGTTTTCTATGTATATAAGTATTTATCCTACTAATCCTACTATAATATAATATTATATAATATAAATAATAAAAAAGTTTGGATGTTTTGATGTTTAGATGTTTGTTGCTCAATCACGCAAAAACGGCAAAACGGATTGAGACGAATTTTGGTATACAAAGAGTTCATACCCCAGCTTAATATATCGGATATTTTTTATCCTGGAAAACATCTCACTCTATAGTCACTCTATAGTCACCTCGTACACGTGAGTGTCCTGGTTCTTTTACTTTGAAATTACTAACACTAGTAATTAAGTAGGTAAACCTAGATAATAATTTTAACATGTATGGACCCGTGGTTGTCTGAATTAAACGAATTTTATTTTTATTTTATTTTTATTTATTTATTTAAAGGGATGAAATTGGAGGTGGAAGTAGGGTCCATGCATCGGAGTGATTCCAATGTCCTTGACGTATGAAAGACAAGTCAACGTTTCAATATCTTAAAACCAAAATGACCCAAGTCCATCTGAATTTTTAGGCCATTCTAGGAAATAATGATCTAGCGATTAGGTAGATAATTGTGTGAGAAACAAAATTTGGGGCTTGCGGCAATATACCAAAATATTCTGAGCTCTCAGCCCATAATTATTGTTTGAAGAAGTTCAGAAGTTGTCAACATCGACTGACCAGCATAGTAACATTGACAGATATCAATAGTTGTTATGAATTAAGGGGTCAACTATAAATGGATGCCGGCATACATCAGGAATACTGTCACGCCATGAATCAACGATTTATCAAATTTGAAAATTGATATTCTAAGCATTCGTTGTATTATATTTGGAATACAATATTAAACAGTATACCTAACGCTTTTTGAAAATACATGATAGAAAGGTTCAGTTGTCTGTAAAAACATTGGTAGCGAGCGAATAAGAGTCAGTTTATTTCTGAAGCGAGAGGAAATTGTTTGAAATTGAAGATTAACTAACAATGTATGCTAGACGAATCGATTTTGAAAACTAACTTTTCAATCTGAAAATAGTGAATTAGCTCACATGCCCAATATCATACAAGATAATTTACTTTAATAGCAAAGTTTTAAACCAACTTCAATTCTGTATTGCGCCAAGCTACATAAATGATCATTTGCACATTTCCTTTCCACAAAAGGTACCACATGAACTGCTTTCCGAGAAAAACACGTTGGTTATCAAAGAAAAAACCCAAATCGCTACATGGAGATATTTGAGAAATTCCGTCGATTCCTCGAGGTTCTCAGAATCACATTTTGCACTACATTAGTTGCTACTTAAACGGAATCATATCAGAATATGTGACGCACTTTACATCAATGAGGAATTCCATAAGTCATCTGTGTTCTTCATCATCAGTTCCACTTCACCAAATTTGTGGTTTTTGAATGTAAATACAAGAGTTACAACAGAAAATAACGAATCATTACACGCATGCCCAATAAAATTAAGGAGTTCTCTTAGTTCCTCATGGATCCCATTACTCAACGGGCATTTTGAAAACAATGGGACCAATCTGGAAGCATATACTTTTAAATGAAAAAAAATATTGTACGAATCGTTTAATACATGAAGGAAATCTGAGGTAACAAACATTAAAAAAAATATTAACAACCGATTTGAGAACGACCTCCTTATTTTGAAGTCAATTAAAAAGCTAAAATTATTTCTAAGTACAAAAAGTGTCATTAACAATTGACCTACGAAAGCAAAAAGAACATAACAATTAAAGTGCAATTGAACCATTCGTACAAGTTGAAGGACTTTCAAGTGAAATTTGATTAAAGTTCGTTTTCGGTTTCATATCAGATTTCTGGGATGGAGGTGATGAGGTTCCACTTCGGAGCCTTTTTGGCCTGCAGAAGAGGTTCCACCTTCAGGCCTCTGCCAGGGCTCGATCTTGAGCCCTCCAATGGCGTTCTGTGGTTCCTTAATTTATCCCTTGAGGCCGCTGAAGTTATGCAGGCTTTTGAAATTTCTAAGGCAGGCTGTTTTTAAGGCTGTGGCTTTCCTTCAAATTATTGGAATTAGGAGGTGCGTGCGTGCAGAGATATGGAAGGATATTGCATCGATCTCACTCCCCCTTTGGTCATCTGCCGGAACTCAAGGCTCTGTTGAAAAGAAAACCTTCCGCCTAGCTCCACATTGTTACAAGGTGGCAACACTGGCTACTTGGAAGGAGGAAAGTAGCTCTAGGCTTCTCTCTGCCGGGGCTCCAATTTCGTGTTCACAACAATCGCTTTTACGACTAATAAGATAATGTATGTAGATTTCGAGAAAATGGGATACGTGGGATCAATTCAGTAAGTAGTGCGTGTTTCATTAAATAACCGGGCTTCATGGGTTACTTGGTTAGGTAGTAGTCACTTTCGTAATTCAGCCGTCAAAGTGATACAAACGGAACTAAATTGAATGGTTTATAAAAATAGTAATAAATTGTACATGACTCTTATTTACAAGAGCAACAACCTTCACACAAGTATTGAACACCATAATATAGTTTTACACTCTCTACTCAGATTCATAATATAATTGCAAACGTTTGTAATTTTGGATGATTGTTACCTACTCAGACACCTTAAAACGGCAGAACAGTTTTAGGACTCTTGCCCTACAGGTAAATTGTTTATATTTTGCATCAAGACATTGAATACTATTTTAGGAATCACGAGTATTACCTAACGGTAGTTGATGAAATAAGAAATGGAAGTTATACTAAAGTTCACGCAGACGAAGTATATCGTATATATATCGTCGCCTTGTACCCACAGTACAAGCTTTGCTTAGTTTGGGACTAGGTCGATTTGTGTAAGATTGTAACCAAAAAAAAAATTGTGTATGCACTTTTGCGATGTACTTATTACGGAAAACGAAAAACATGAGAGAAATGGTAAAATCCTATTGGTACCTAACTCTAATTTCTATTAGACGATTTTTTTTTCGAATCTTTGAAATCATTTTATAGAATTAGAGAAGGGTTTAATCAAATTCACTACCGTAAAAAAACCTACCTTCTTATGGAATATTTGATATTTTAAAAATTATTACATATTTTTTACTAAATAGTTCATACCGCTTTGACACTGGTTCACAAACAGGGCTCGTAGTTATATACATATGGCAAACATTTTTAACTACGAATAATTTGAATTTTATAGGAACCTCTTGTGACCGTATGTAGGTACGTAATGATGACTTCAATTATTATACGTTTTATTCGGGTCTCTATCGGTTCCCATAAAATTTTTGGTCCGATTTTCTCAGTCCATACCATTTTCCAGCATAATTTTTAATAGTCATATTGTCGTACAAGTCATAATACCTATTAAACAATATAAATTGGTGATCCGATTTTTGTAAGTCATCATTATTGTTAGTCATAAAATTGGTTAGTCATAACATGCAATGTCCAGATGGTATGCTATGTCATATTATTGAAGGCAATAAACTTGCCTATTATATTTATTGTAAGGTCTTTTTTCGCAGGTCATAATAAGGGGTAGTCACCTGGCTAGTTAGGCATAACATTTAATGTCGTGGTGGTGTCAGACTTCATAATGTTAAAGTCAATAATTATAGGAAGGTATAAAAGTATTGTTCAGAAAAATTAAATAGATACCTACTTACAAAAAGTTAACTACAGAATGTTACTGAACGCGTTCTTGCAAATGCTGCTTTATAATTAAAGTTATCACTTCCCAAAAATATTCGTAGAATTTAATTTGCCAAATAATCGTTTGCCAAATTAACACTTGACAAATAATTCTTATGCAAACCTGATGTTTGGCATGTTCATGTTTAAGCAATATCTCGTTTACCAACTATTACTTTGACCAAATTTCATTCAGTCAAATACGTTAGTTGGCATTATATGTTTTAAACAAAACAAAATAAGGCAAATGATTTGTATAGTCAATATTCAATTTACTATTTCTATTCCGTCGGTTAATCAGCAGAGGAGCTCTTCAATTACAAATCATTTCCATTTTTATTTCAATGGTGTATAAGATACACAATAAAATAACAACTTTTTTTGTTATGTGGGTAGGGAGTATTAAAAGACGTTCAATGTCGCTTGATTATGCATCGTATTCGTACTATCTTTGGTTGTAGTTACACTTCGTCTGGTAGCAGTTCTTTTTTCTGATGGACCGCCAGCATGTCGACGACGCCCGGCTCACGCCGGGCGTCTACTTCCGCTCTAAGGAACACAAGTGAACCCTAACCTAACCCACAAACAATAATTTGAGTTACTTAAAATACAAAATAAATTATTTTAACCTAACCTTACCGCCAGCGTGTCGACGTCACCCCGCTTCGCGGGGTGCCTATTTCCGCTCTGAGGGACAAAAGTGAACCCTAACCTAACCTACTTAAAATACAATTATTAAGGCTATCGTTTTATTATTAATATTATTTTGGTAACATTTCATAACCCATTTGCCCATACAAATGTGATTTTTGTCTATTTATGGTTTGCCATAAAATTAACTTGACTAAATGTTTATTGTCTAATGTTTTTTTGCTAAAAGACCAAATAATTATATAATTTTTCGTAATAATATTTTGTTGAATGAAAATTTAACGTAATGAAAATATTCGTATTAAAATTAGGCCAAAGTTTGCATTGGCAAACAAAATAGTTGCTAAAATTTGTTTGGGAAATGAAATTTGACCAAAATAAATTTGGTAAAACGGCAGGATCCCAACAAAATATATATGTTACAATACTTATTTTTTGTTTCATTCTCCTATTTCTACTCTGAAGGACACAAGGTAACTAACGAACCTACCCAAGTGGTTGTACGAGTCAGTATAGGTTTTTTGTAATGGTAAAAACGTAAACGTAACGTATGGTAAACGTTATCGTCACTGAAGCGTAATATTTGACCGCGAGTGTATTTAATATATTTTTGCAAGCAAGTTTTTCCGATCTTTTATGAAAAAAAACCTCGAAGCTAGAAGCTTCGCTCCCGCTTTCGTCTTCTAACCTATCCGCGATCCAAGTCGGTTTTGCCATTAAGTCCCTGTTCCCTAATGCCTACGTTCCCCCCTTTCAAATGTATGTCTGGAAATATTTCTGCGTAATTATCTATATGCCTATGGATATTATAGATATGATTTGGTAGACGTAACTCACTTTAATGCCTAAAACGATATGAATAACAACAATTTAGTACGTTAAAATATATGTCTCATGTGTTTCTGAATAATGATCGATATACCTTTGAACATTATAGTATAATACTGATAACCTGAGCGACAGCATGGACATCGAGCGGGAGCGAAGGTCGTTGGCCGTTCGGTGCAATATGTTGGCCCGCAGGTTTGCAAGATGCACTAAAGATGTCAAAATTACCTTGTTCAAAGCCTTTTCTGTATCTTTTTATTCATGCAGCCTGTGGGTCAATTACACGCAGAGGGCGTACAACGAACTTCGTGTCCAATACAATAACGCGTTCCGGGTGCTGATGGGGCTGCCGCGATGGTGTAGTGCTTCCGGCATGTTTGCCGAAGCGCGGACGGATGGCTTCGCGGCTGTGATGAGGAAGAGATGCGCTTCGCTTTTGTCTCGTTTGCGCGGCATCCCCAACAGCATCCTGAGCATGTTCGCTTACCGCTGGGACAGTCCTATGCTAGCCCGCTGGACGTCCATGCATGTGCAGGTAAAGACGCGCGCACGAGAATTTTAGACCCTAAGTAGTATTATTAACTAACACTCATTTAGTCATAAGTTAATTATTTTTTACTAACAAATGTGTATGGACCTTGTCTGAAATAAAAATGAATTGAATTGAATTGAATTGAATATAGTGAGCAATTTTATGACTTTTGTGATTATAGTATTTAATATTATAGATAATTAATGTTAGAACTATTAAGCCTTATGCTTAACAAAAATTATGACCCGTGATGTTTATGTGTAGGTATACATTTTATGGATATCAACTTCTGACCGTCGAAATTCGGAACAACAAAATTATGGGAACCAAAGGGCACCCGTTTTATTCACTTCATTTGGGGTTTGATATCAGCCATCACGGTAATTACTGGTTAGACGAAAGACATAAAAATGCTTTTATTGAACGTATGGACGTTATGTGCCACTCTGCATGTAATGACAGCCATATGCATTAATATTCAGCGAATTGTGTATCGATGACGGTTTTATGTGTTTTTCATGTAGATCTGTAAATATTATAAAGGCGAAAAGTCCATGATTTGGTAGCTTTGTAAGTTTGTATGAAGACGGTAATCTCCAGAATCACTTAACCGATACCAAAAATTATTTTAACCTATCCAGCACTTTCCTATCTCAACCGTGTCGCGTTTTTTGCTTTGTGTTTTTCTTTCTAAACCATTTGGCTACTTGCACATATTTTACAAATTTATTACATTTATTATTTATTATGTGTATACAATAATTATGTGTTTATCAATGGTCCTATGTTGTGTTGCGTTCCGTGGGTCACGTAAGGTGCTGTCTGAAAATCAGCGCTGTAGGTGTCTGTCTGACACCTCGGCATAATGCTGAGACAGCGACCTATTCACTGCCGCGAAGACACACACAGTATGTGTTAAATTGTAATGTATGCCTACTCCCTTTGTCTCTGTGTGTCTTTTGTGTAGTGAATAAATGTCTTCTTTCTTTCTTTCTTTCTTAACGTGCCTCTTATTGTGCCGTTTTTAGGCTCATAATCCTGGGTATTAAACACGCGTGTTTTATAACATTACGACACTCGTGTAGTTATGTTGATATCCTGATTAAGACACGTTGGCACCTTGCAGCAAGGTGTATGTATGGACTCGGCGCATTCTTAAATTGACCGGGTTATACAGGTTCGTTTTTAATTCTCGGCAAATGGATTCTTACTCGACCAAACAAATCCTTCTTGTGAATTAATTGATTATTTCGTCTTGGATATGAAATAGAAACGTTTCATTTAGTAAAACTATTTACTTTTGATAACATTTTACATGAATTTATATTGAATAAGAAAATATTTAATTTATTTTGTATTGGCTGTTTAGAGATTTCATCTAAGCCTCGCTGCGGGCGCGCTGCGCGAAATTCACGAAAAAAAAATAGTTGCGCGCCATTACAAGTAATTTCACAAATATTTGTAAACATTGATGATGCGTGTTTGGTTATTATTAAAATGTTGACTCGTGGTGAATAGAAAAGTGATAAATAGAATTGACGCCACTCTGTACATTCTTGGAGGTGTACAAATGTATGTTAGTAAAAACCAGTTGTCATCAATAACTAAAGGAAACAACTTAGGAGCCTGTAACATTTTCATTATATGAAAAGATTTTTTTCCTCTCAAATGTGTTGAAAAACGTCGTATGACACGCGTGAGCTTTGATAAGTACATCCTCGGCTCTATTATCACGCTCACCTGCGGTTCGCGTGACAATTCCGCCTCTGATGTAATGATCAACATAGCTCACTTGTATCACAATGTACTATTACCCGTGTATAGAATTGACTTTTTGGATGAACATACGAGTAGGATATCCAGTGGATTTGTATACCTACGCGAGTGAAGCTGCGCAGGCAGCGAGTTCATTATGAAAGAATAAGGCCACGATAGTTGTCTCGCGGTAAACGCGACCCTACATATGTGCACAAGGAAGGCGGCCTCGAGAGGCGAATGGCGACGGATTGTCAAGCTTGCCACTAAACCGACATGACGATCACGGCCACTCTGCCAAGAGTGAAGCGACTATGAAGAAGTTGTCTTAGTGACATAATGAGTTTCTCTTTCAGAGGGGTAATCAAATCACGTAACGTTCCGAACGCGCGTTGGGACAATTTAACTGCCTTTTTTCATAGAAAAAGTGACATTTAGATCTACCTGATGCGTTACGTGGTCTCTGTCATTTTTTAAATGAGTGAGATATGAAAGTGGGGATATCCCTATGAATTGTCGGGAACATCACATTTTGTCACCTCGAATGGGGCTACACAATGACAATGCTACTGGCAGTTTCAGTATTATGTTTAACATTTTTATTCATGTTACCGAGCAAATAGACACACCCCGATTCAATCAGTTGATGACACGTCTGAAAACAGCGTGTGGATTTCTCTGTAAATAAAAACATTATGTGGAAGTTATCCTGTGTTGTAGTGTATATTTATCTATATCACACAAACTTCATTGAGCTCTTATCGTGGGACCAGATCATGCTTAGAGTCTGGCCAGGGAAAGATGAGCCTGAGATTTATATGGCAACAGTAATATCATTGTCAAATGTGTCAAACGACTTAATAGTACATTACTTACCTAGGGCGGTTAAACAAAGAATGTCTCAGATCGCAGGTATTTGACGCCCGAGCCGAAGGCAAGGGCGATAAATATGCGCTCTGAGGCTTTCTTTATTACCGCCCGTGGTAAGTACAACATTTTACGTCTCTATCTGGCCAGGAAGTGGGGTTTTCCGCACGCATAGCGTGCGGCAATTCCTACTTTATGGCCAGGTATGACGTAAATAGTATTATTCACGGTTTTGCAACACGTTTTTAGGGTTCCGTACCCAAAGGGTAAAACGGGACTCTACTACTAAGACTCTGCTGTCCGTCCATCTGCATGTATGTTTGTCTGTTCGTCTGTTACCAGGCTGTATCTCATGAACCGTGATTGTTAGACAGTTGAAATTTTCACAGATGATGCGTATTTCTGTTGCCTGTATACATAACAACAAATACTAAAAACAGAATAAAATTAATATTTAAGGGGCTCCGATCCCATACAACACACGTGATTTTATTGCCAATTTTATAGATAATGGTACGGGACCCTTCGTGCGCGAGTCCGACTTGCACTTGTTATTGGCGGTTTTTTTTAATTGGCCGCTCTTTTCTAGACTTTCCCTGGACAGACTCTAGCACCCGGTATAACTATATAAATATTAATCTTACACAAATGGATCTACTCCCACGATAAGGGCTCAACGAAGTTATGTGTGAAATATAGATAAATACATACTTAAATACAAAGAACACATCCAAGACTTAGGAACTCGTGCTCATATCATGATTCGAAATATCCAGGACCTAGTGGTCCTTCGTAAGCAAGCCAACTAAGCTAAAATGAGTGTCGTAAGAATCATCTTCAATAGTCATTCCGTTTATAGTGTACTGGCGAAAAGATTACAAAGTTCTAAATCCTTGGAAATGAGAATTTGTTGGTTATTTTTAATGTTCTTGAAAACTACTCATAATAATACTACATATATAAATACCCAAATAACCCCTCGATCTGCTACCCTATATAGTAGGTGTGCGCGTTTTGATATTGATGCTTTGATCCTTGTAACAAGGGTACACTAAAATGGTAGTGTATTCACAAATTTACGAATCATCAAATGAATATTGCGAATAACGAATAGCAGAGCAACTTCAAAATAGAGGAAGTATAAATAGGCGCGTGAAGAAAACACCCTTCGGCATATCTCCACTTATAATAAATCTCTAATCTCCACTTATAATAAATCTCTAAATTAAAAAAAGAATCAGCCAGTTTGAAACTAAGCTTTGTTTGGTACGAATGTTCTAAGCATCCCATGAACGGAAAAATATGAAACATTTTATATAGGTACATTATTATTCTAGCTGCAACTTAGGATAGTTTTTATTCGACTGCGACTATTAATTAATTTTCCGTAATATACGACTTCATTTAATTTTCCATTTATTTTTATTGAAACCAAACGCTGCTCCAACTGTCAGCTATAAGAAACGTCAAATTTTCGTCAAAATGGCGGAATTGCTTTGCCTTTCACTTATTAATAATTTAAATCCAGTCTACGATAGACCTTTACGATACACATGCCAAAAGTTAAACCATAAAAAAAATATTCGATTGTGATATGAAAACTTATATGCACAAATGTCGCATTATGGCGTAATTTCAGAAAAAGGAACCAACAAATTTGAACAATATAATTAACACGAATTTGTTTTTTTTGAATGGCAATGGCACGCGCTCTTTGCGCATTCTGCCAAAGTGCCTGCGGCGCTACCACGAAAACCGAAACTCGAAGTTCGTATAACTGCATCCCTATCACTCGAGTATTGTTAGTGCGATAGAAATAGAGATACCCGAATATTTTCGAATTCCGAAGTTCGTGGTTACCTATAGCTCAGGAATCAAAACTACACCCCGTAAGCCGCGTCCGCTGCGCCATGTTTTAGTGGTTTTTAAACGTCAAACATGTTTTGCCAATCAAAACAAAACCCTATTTGTTTGCAAAACCTGACGGAAAACATGTTAGATGTTTAAAACATGGAAAACATTGGTGCAGCGGACCCGGCTGTAGGTAGACACTAAATAAAATAATCATAATGTATTTTCACGAAAAAAGGATAATAATTAGAGAAAAAATCAACGCAAGAGGTTATATGTATAGGTAATCACTAAGTTCCAAATTTTTATGTTCTGGCCCTTTTCCACAAAACGCACCTTCATATGAAACGATTGTTTTTTTACTATGACGCTCGAGGATCTTGACGTCACAGTCTCCGGATCGTTTTCTCACTCTAACAAGCGACATTAAAACGGTTTTGAGATACTTGAATGGGATTATCATCATTTTCTATCCATCTATACCTACATATAAATGCCTATGTCCTGACTGACTCACCCACTCACTCATCAACGCACAGCCGAAACTACTGGGGCTAGAGAGTTGAAATTTACACCAGAACTACCTTTTACAACGTAGGCAACGGATAAGAAGGGATTTTGGAAATTCTACCCCTAAAAGGGTCTAATATAATAGGCAAAGTTTGTATGGGGGAAACTTTATTATTTTAGCAAGAAACTCAATACGTTGTAGAAAGCTTTCTTAATAGAATACAGATAAAGTACTGTCAGCGTTTTGGAAAATTCAGCCTCTTAGGGGGTTAAAAAGGGTTGCAAAGTTTGTATGAGCGAAACTTCTTTTTGAGATAGAAGCTTAAAAGTTTGTAGAAAATTACTTATTACAATACAAATACAAAAAACAGCGTTTTGGAAAATTCCACCTTAATAGAATCTCAAACCTTTTTAAAAAGATAACATAATAAAATAAAATAAAATACTTTCAGCGTTTTGGAAAATTCCACCCCTAAGAGTGATTAAAACGGGTGAAAATTTGTATGGAAGAATTTTTTTTTGAGCTAGAGACTTGAAATTCTGTAGAAAGATTATTTATTAGAATACAAATATATAAATTAGGTAAATTACTTTCAGTGGTTTGAAAATTTACACCCGCTAAGAGGGGGAATAAGAGGTGCAATGTTTGTATAGGAAAACTTTTTTTAGGTAGAAACTTAAAACTCTGTAGAAAGATTAAGAACCTACTTATTAAAATACAAAAAAATACCTACTGCCAGCGTTTTGGAAAATTTCACCCATTAAGGGGTTAAAAAGGGGTGCAAGGTTCGTATGGGAAACATTTTTTTTTAGCTAGAGACTTGATAGTTTGTAGAAAAAATACTTACCTATTACAATAAAAAAACCGAGTGTTTTATTTTTAATTTTTCCCTGAAAAGCGTTCAAAGTTTTTATGGAAAGCAAGAAAATTTTAAAGTATGATATTAGTAACTTCGATCTTAGCCTGTTTAGACTACAAGACTTATTTAAGCATTTTTTTTATATATCCCCTAAAGGGGATTATAAGGGTGTTCAAAGTTTGTATGGAGAGCAAGATATTTTTAAAGTAAGGGATTTGTAACTTCGGTTTTAGACTGTTTGCTAAAATACTACAAAACTTATTTCAGCGTTTTTTTAATTCATCGCCTAAGAAGGTTAAAAGGGGGTTCGAACTTTGTATAAAGAGCAAGACATTTTTAAAGTAAGAAATTGGTAACTACTGTTTCAGACTGTTTACTATGAGGGTTCAGAGAGGGTTCTTAGTTTGTATAGAGAGCAAGAGATTTTGAAAGTAAGAGATTTGTAACTTCGGTTTTAGATTGTTTTCTAAAAGACTAGGTACAAACTTAATTTCAATGTTTTTTTTAAATTCATTCCTTCAACAAACATTTACACGATAACATGTTATAAGCGGACGAAGTCGCGGGCAACAGCTAGTCTACTAATAAAATCACTGCTTTCATACATAAGTTACTGCATTCGATGTTTTAAAGCACGAGTGCAAAACATGATATAATTGGAATTAGCATAAATCAGAAATTTCTTTATTTATTTAAACTTTATTTGCACAAAATACAAAAAAAATTACAAATGGCGAGTTTGTTTTTTTTATATTTAAGTATACATATCACTTACAGAATATTAATAGTTAGTTAATGCCATAAATTCATAAATATTAATTTGAGTTTGAAACCTCCTTGCTATTGAGTTGGTGTATAAGTCCATTACACCTATGTGCGTAATTTAGGCTTCCGTAACTCTCTTAACCAGCGCGTAACGAAGCCTTTTACAAGCAACTGTTACAAAAAAATAATTGTGGATATCTGAAAGCACTCTAACCTAAAGTGGAGTTAAATAAAAAAAGTTACTCTATTGAGGTGAGTTTATTGCGTTTATTTGTTTCACCTGTTGCTCGCCAACCTTTTTTTAGAACGAGTTCAGTTTGAAGGTTTTGGTTAACGCTAAACTATTATAAATGCAATTTGATAAAATAAAACCGTTTAAAAAACTTCGTTGCACAGGCAAAATTATTCAAATCTAAAAGTCAATGTTTATTAGTTATACTCACCATATTAATTGGTTTTCCTGTTGCTCGTATAGGCACTGTGCTATAGTTTATAATTCAATGTCATTTCATGTCATTTTTTTTGATGATTTATAGACGCTAAATATCAAACAAACTCTCAATAACTTCTGCTGGAACTGTCCTGTAACAAAGTAGTCGCTTTACGTAATTTAGTACCAGCTATTTAGTCGTGACGTCACATCCCAGTATTGTTTTCTGTCTCTAACTATGTAGCACAACCTTCAGATATTTTGGTTTTAACCGTTAGGGATAGCTTTCGGTCTCCTTTTTGACATTGTAAGGACAGATGATAGCAATTCAGTTAAAGTTTTGTATCAGAATCAGGCCCAAGAAGTGCGTGCGTGGCTGTCGAATTTCGCTTGGATACTTTATAGTCGCGTTAACGTTTATGACGTCGAGTCTCCAACGACCATTCCTCGAATCGAACGCCGCGTTCAGCACGCATCTATATCGGGGGAGTATTCTTTAACGAACTGTCGGGAAGCTCGTATATTTTGTTATTTGAGATCATCCTTATTCGATGGCTATTGACACGACAGTAATAGCTGAAATACAATACATTCCTTTATTGGTGCAAGAAGTGTTTGTTTTAAGTCATAAGTCTTTTATTTATAATATTATTAATTTTATGAAATTACGTATGCAGATTTTTTTAATGCTCCTTAGTTAATCAAAACAGTTGTAATACATTTAGTGCCTCTGTATATACATATACAAAGGTTGTTTACCTGAGAAACGAATATTACTTAGATATTTTTTCCTTATAATATTCTGAGGTTGTAATTTTGTAAGGTTATGAGTTTGTATGTCGGCGTTGAGGAAATTCTCCGGAACCACTGATCCAGTTTTTTTTGTTTATCTGTGTATAGAATGGACTTTCGCAATGTACATGGGCTATATTTTCTTCCCCGGCTGGAAGCGCACGGAAATTTAGTTAACTAAATCACAGTATCAATGAATATTAAATATGTGTGATGGTTAGATGCGTTAGCGCATTCGAAGCTAAACAATGCTACGTGAGTTGCGCTGTAGCCCGTAGCAGCCAAAGTCCCAAAATATATAGCGTTCGTAGACACACGGTCCGTACTTGAGATCGTTGGCTTTGGCATCGATTACGTTTCTTATGTTTGACGCGATTATTTAATATAAATATACTGTATTATAATAAACTGTAATGTATCTTTAATGTGAATTTCAAACTGGCCTAAATTGTATTATTATTTCTTTAATTAACTTCATGTGTGCTATGAACTTTGTAATTACTAATATTAAGCTAATTATTACTAACAATAATGATCCATGTTGGTCTCTGAATAAAAATGGATTGAATTAACACTTTCACTGCCAGGAACCCGACCAGCGGGTGCCTACGCCGCAGTCAGTTTCCGCTACATACGAGAAAAACCAGGGGATTGGCTACGAGCGTAGCGCGTAGCGATTCCTGTCAGTAAACATGTTAAATAAAAATTACCTCTACATTAAAATTCACCCCCTTAATGAGTTGATCGCGACTTTAACACAAGCATACAAAGCGTGATTTTATTTCATTCAGATCAAAATAATTATTTACTGAGCTCGCCCGATGTAAATCGATACTTTATGTTCGCTACCAACCTGCAGACGGTAGAAAAACGGTGACCGTTATCCATCAGACGACCCATCGGCTTATTCTCACTCCTAGTGCATAATAAATAAGACTGTTAAATTACATTTACTCAGGTGTTTCCAGCCCGTTGCTTGTAAGGCTTGAAAAGTATTTCGTGTTCAGAGTGTCATTCTTACTCCACTATTCTTTATGTCGCAATGAATACTAGATTTTACGAGAGTTGCTGAGACAATAAAGAAGTGTGTTATTTAAAGGGTAAAGGATCCTTCATGGTATCAACATAACTAGATGTGCGGTGAACGTGCCAGATATCATCAATAAAACTCATACTTACAATTAAAATATTTTTAAAACTAACTTTGGTCAAACTGTTCTCTTTAAGTCCAAATACTTTGCATGTAATAAAAAGTACCCTTTATGTAACATTGTAAAATATATTAAAAATCCAAGAGGAATCTAAGTTTTCTAAATCCTTTTAACCACGGTGATGCCCGTTGGGAATCCGTAGTGGGAGGCTATCGGGATTCACGCAAGTGACCCGTTGCCTGTTTATAGCTACTATAAAAGCTGTATACTAAAGTGGGGGACATGGTAGAGACAACCCCATTCCCCCACTGTACTATGGAGAATTCCGACACTATTATCTGAGGCCTATATTGTTTTCCTGGTTTTATTATACGTTTTGTTACAAATTTTGTCTATGATTAAACAATTCTGTAGCTTGTTTGGGAACCTTGGCCAGATAGTGTAAATATAAATGTATACGGCGCTTACATGCACCTATGCAAGAGATAATAGGTATCATATAAGTACTAAAACTAGTTAAGTATAGGTATTTAGGTTCTTAGTTGTTTTCTGTCTTACTGTTTTCATTAAAATTCCTTCGTTTTCAACGTTTTAGAGCCAGGAGGTTATCTGGCTAACTCACAGCGTTCTCCGAATAGCTCAAATACTGGCAAAGGTCCACACTTTCAAGCATTGCAAGTGACTGAGATAACGCGCGAGTGGAGCTGCATAATTGGGTTGAAATGTGTTAGTAACCTGTATATAATTTGGTTGATGCTTAATTAAAATCAGGAACACTTTCCTGTATTCAACTATTCTTGCAAAAATAAAAATCTTCCTGAATTCGCGGTTGTATATTACCGGTATTCTCAAATTGTATGTAGGCAATGACTCTAAAATATTAGATGAGTCAGTTAGAACACAATAACGTGAAATAATAAGCAAAATACCAGCATTGTATATCGGTATTTTTTGTATTATAATAAACAACTTAGACAAGTTGAAAACCCCCGGCATTTGCATTTCAAAGTTCAATATCTCAAAAACGGCTTAACCGATTTTGTTAAAACGTAGCTAAAAGCCATTTCGATCATACTAGCTTTCGGACAAAAATAGCCGCATTAAAATCGGCCCATCATTTAGGAGCTATGATGCCACAGGCAAACACACAGACACACAGACACACAGACACATCAAACTTATAACACCCCTCTTTTTACGACGGGGGTTAAAAATAAATGCCAGTATAGGATCCCTGGTTGGATTGGTCACATATTATATATGGGTAATGCACATCAGCCATAAAACACAACCGCCCGAAAGTATAATACTAAAATGCGATTACGAAGAGAATGGTCTTAGTTGAAACAGATAAATGAGTTGAGTAAATCTTTTTATGTATACGAGTCGTGTTCTTTCATATTAAATACATAGGTATAGGTTTGGGACTAAATAAAGTATTCTCATCTTTGCATATCTACATTTTAAATTTACTTTACACCAAAAATTTATATAGTATGTAGCGTGAATGGTCCTTTTATTTTAATGGCAGTTTTGTAGACCAATATGAGTAAATGTGAACACCAAATTTTCTAAACGTAGGGATGAATTAGCAAAACTAGATAAATGCGTCTATTCTGGTATTGCGTATATTGATCTCAAACATGAAATTTTACTTGTATTGATCACTAAGCTAATAAATAAACAGTTTGAAAAACAAAATAGTATCAAAATTATATCCGATCCTATTTCAAAACGTCACCCAGTAGGTTCATTCTGCAATTTTATGGTCTCGTTAATTCATTCATAAGGCTGGGCTCACAGTCTGAATCCATGCACTGAATTCAGTATCTGGACCACTCAAGAAAAACAAAAGAGAAATTGTGGACGAAATGCACCTGGGTCATTGTCAGTCACAAAAACAAAAATCATCTTTCCGGTGGTCAATAGTTAAGGGCTTACGCTCACATACATATAATATGTTTTTATCACATAAGATTATAGAAGGGGCAACGCCGTTTATGCGGATTCAGAGATCAACCAAAAATTAGGCTTTATAGCCCTTAACTTTGGCAATGTCCACCGAAGAGACGCGAACGTAAATCTGACAATGACCCACCTAGTTAGCGTTTTATTTGCTCTACAGTGATTCAGAATATGATTCAGTATCTGAATTCCGTTCTATGTGAGGCCGGCCTTATATATCGAATACAGTATTCTTCTATTGCGATGTACATATATGGGTAGTCGAGCGTAAACATTAATTAAACGTTTTTTGCAGCATACGGCAACCTCGGCAGCGTGCTGAGTGCGCAGGGCCGGGTGGCGGAAGCGGAAATCGCGTTCGAGACGGCACTCAAGCACAGACCTAATATGGCCGACGTTCATTACAATTTGTGAGTATAATACTAAGTATTACCTCCCCTAACAGACTTGGTATCGTGACATAGACCTAACGTACTTACCTTGCCATAGTCAAGCACGTTTTAAAATAATAACACGATGCATACTTTAGATACCGCTAACCAGGGGTACCTAGATGGTGTGGTGAATAGGGGCAAAAATCGGGAACCTAATGATAATAAAATTTGCCTAGCATAAATGATTTTGTGTAATTGAAAATAATAGTACCTAAAATAGTTTATTTTGTTAATGGCAACACTGGACTGGCATGAAGTTGGTGCCCGACTTAGAACCGTTTGATGTTAAATCTCTTTGATGGCAGTTTTATGCCGTCCGAAACTTTATCAAAAACTAATAATGGCTTTACTTACAGTGAACAATTTGAATGCAGTAAAAGTTGTTAGTTTTTTCATCTCGAAGCTGTTTTTACACTATTGTATTGTGTTGTTGTTACCTATTGGTAAAAAAAATAATGTTTTTTTAGTTTGTAATAAATCTAAAGTGTGTAGGTATGTATATGGATTGAGTTGTATTTTAATTTGCGTTTTATTCTAGACAATATTTAACTTAAGTATATTTAGAGTTTGTAGGTAGATAAGAATCACCTAAATACTTACGAGTCAGTTTAACATGTTTGAATGAGGTCCAAAGTTCATTGTAAGTAAATACTTACTTAAGCGAGAAACTATGTCCATTATAATTCTTTCTATAGCTGCCGGCAAAAGATTTACGCAAACATTTCTTTTTTTTATTACATTCTAAAGCGAATATTTAGTTAAAAACCGGCCAAGTGCGAGTCGGACTCGTGCACGAAGGGTCCCGTACCATTATCAATAAAAATATTTATTTTATTTTGTTTTTAGTATTTGTTGTTATAGCGGCAACAGAAATACATCATCTGTAAAAATTTCAACTGGAACTATCACGGTATCAGTGAGATACAGCCTGGTGACAGACGGACGGACGGACGGACAGCGGAGTCTTAGTAATAGGGTCCCGTTTTACTCTTTGAGTACGGAACCCTAAAAATGACACATACCTACGCACATTATAGTCCAGTAACTTTATACACTCAGAGCTTGCGTCAAATCCGGTAGTTCGGATCTTTTGCAGACTTGTTTATGATGTTAGATTATAACCCTAAAGCACTCCTTTTTACCCAACTGCTGAAGGAGAGAGGGTTATGTTTTTGATAGTACCTCTGTAGGACATTTTTAAAGTAGATTATTTTTGCTACAATATGAAACTGGATTTGCCTCTGTAGAGTTTCCGAGAGAAAAGATTTCAAAGTTTAGAATTTTTCGAACTTCGCAACACTAGCAAGGTCCGTTGTCGGAGGTACCTAATTGGAACTACATCCTGCTAGAGTTTCCGAGTGACGAGTGAAAAATTGAGAATTTCGAAAAAAATATGAATTTTGAAAGGTTTATTTCGGAAACTATTGGGTCTACAGATACAATTCTAGTCACATATTGTAGCAAATTTAGTCTTCTTTAAAAACATCTAGTGAAGGTACTATCAAAAACTAGTCCTTTAGGGTTTTCGCGGTATTTTAGATTTTTGACAAAGTTGCATTCGGTCACACACTTGGATTATTCATTGGGCCAACATCATAAACAAGTCTGCAAAAATCCGAAAACTACCGAATTTTACGCAAGCTCTGGATGTTTAAAGTTATTGGATGTGTATGTGTCATTTTAAATAATGACGGCATGAAAAGAAAGAAAATATCATAAAAAAGAAAATTAAACAAAAACGCTACAAGTTTTATTTTTATTGTAATAATTATTTTTTTCTACAAACTATCAAGTCTCTAGCTCAAAAAAAAGTTTCCCCTATACCAACATTGCACCCCTTTTTTCATCTCCTTAGGGGTGGAATTTTCCAAAATACTGAAAGTACTTTATATGTATTCTAATAAGTATTCTTTCTACAAACTTTTAAGCTTCTATCTCAATAAGGAGTCTCCCTTTTTTTTTTTTTTTTTGTTTAGGGGGGAAAATGCGTTACGCATACCACCCGGGTGCAGGGGGTGACCCGAGTGGTTATGTGGGACTCCCGTATGGGCTAATGAGACCCACGGTGTACCCACTAAAAACCCCCCCACTTGCCACCTCGCCGCCTCGTGCTCCCTCATACAATCTTTGCAACCCTAATTAACCCCGTTAGGGGTGGAGTTTTCCAAAACGCTGAAAGGAAGTCTTCTTTTATATACGTATACAGGGTGGAAAGTTAAAACGGGGCAGTAAGGGCAGCTACTAGATTTCTTGCCACCACGCAAAAATGGCATTACGATTTCATTCCTAACTTTTTATTGCACTCCTTTGTTAAAAAAAAACCTAACTTATTTACACCCGTATTCATAAATGTTACTATGTGGACAGTACTCACGAGGAGACAGGTGCTGTAAAAACCCTTACCTTAGTAAATTTTAAATATCGAACAGAATTTCTGAATACGGATGTTAGTATTCTTTTTACAAACTTTTTACAGAATAAAGCTGGCCGTCATTGAATAAAACCAGAATTAAAAAAAAAATAGGTATTGAATTTAAATTTGGAATTAGAACGGTGACAATGTAAAGTTTTATTTGATTTGATTCGCCGCATCGTCTAACTAAAGGACTACTTGCACTTTGGGATTTCCATGCTAACTGTATGGAAAGAGTTTTCTTTGATTTCTGGGCGTTCTAGTAGTCAAACCTTAGTCGGTCCCAAAAAGCATTTTCATCCTTAATAGGAATGAGATCGAATGGCATTAAAAAAATAATCGTCAGAATTGATGATTTTCTCGCTGACTATAACCTTTTTCAAAAATCTGTGAATGTAGATTGTCATCACTTAAACAGTTAGGAATGAAATCCTAATGCCATTTTTGCGTGGCAGCAAGGGATCTAGTAGCTGCCCTTACTGCCCCGTTTTAACTTTCCATCCTGTATATAGATTATCGACATGCGTCCCAAAGTTAAATTAAATATTACACATCAGTTTAAGATTTTACATTAAGTATAAGTAACTATATCAAATACTTCGCTTAAGTTATTTAATACCATGTCTGTCCATAAAGCGAATGAATGTGGTATATTCATAATAGCGCTAATTAAATATTACACATCATTTTAAGATTTTGCACTTAGTAATTATAGCAAATACTTCAGATTCAGATTCATTTATTCACAATAAAATATGACATTATAAATTACATGTCAATTTACAAGAATCTCTATTGTGATCGTCAAGAACATTCAATAAAATAAAAATTGAAGAATAATAACAATTTAAATATAACTAAATGTCCAGTAAATTTAATTTAAAATGTCATAGATATCAAATTTCACCTAGAAGGATCGTCATTACATATAACCACAATTTAATTATAACAAGTTCGTTTAAGTTATTTAATATCATGTCTGTCCATAAAGCGAATGAATGCGGTATGTTAATATTCGGACTAGTTTCTAAGCTCATTCACGTGGGATTCCTAACGGAATGTTCATGTCCTTTATGAATAGAACTTACCGATATATCAAAACTCTATATCTACTAGAGCGGAACAGAATAAATAGTATCCCTTCATTTGCGTTTCGTATCACAGGACTGCACGTTTATGATTCATTAATATTTAAAAATTGCAAACATTGGAACATACTTATTGTACCTTTATTACCTACTGACGTGAGTACATATCAGTGTAGGTGACGGGTGTATATCTTTTTGGGGATTAGTAAAAATAAACCTTTTAGGTATTACTATTTATTAGCAATTGCATTTAATTTCCTGAATAAAGTGAACATCAAGTGGTCAAAAGCCAGACAGACAAGGCAGTGTTTTTTAAGCAAGTCAACATGAATTAGAGCCTAGCCCTGCGGCTAGCATTTCCGATAACAACAAAAGTTTAATGTACTCAAAGGGGTTTTTTAGTTTACCCACAACTAATGGAGAAACAATAATAGCCGTGTCTTTCCTTTCGCCCAAGGGACTTAAAAGGCAAAAGGTCCAAACCCTTATTACGGAGTTGGAGCGAGCAAATATTTTAATAATACAAATTTTATCATACTTTGTGGGGATGTTCCATTCCTTGAACATTTTGGTTGTTTGCCTCGTGTTTTGCGTTTAAGTATAAAGTGTGATGAAAATTAAGTATTCACTACGTACAAACTAATGCGTTTGATTAGTTTTACGTACAGTCGGCCTCATAAGTTGCTGAGCACCTAAGTATACCTTGTCGTTTTCACTCGTTTGACAACTGCATAGATTTAGATTTATATTTATTCAATAACAATATAAATTAAAGCAAGCTTAACCAGTATGAATTTATATTATGATCGTCAAATAGAATATTGAATTCTAATAAAATTTCAAGTTACATATGGTTCAAAAAATAGTCACAACCTGATTAAAGGATGACTCACGCTAGAACGGGCCGTGTCCGGCCCGGGCCGTTTTCTAAGAAAAACGACGGCGTTTTTGCGCGGCCAAGCCCGGCTAAGCTACGGGTGAGGCTAGGAAGCGGCTCAGTGTCGGCACCCGGCCATGGCTCAGCCGGGCTTGCGTATGGCTCGGCCGCGCACAAAACGCCGTCGTTTTTCTTAGAAAACGGCCCGGGCCGAGCACGGCCCGTTCTAGCGTGAGTCATCCTTAATGTCTAGGCAAAATAGTAGTTTATGTGACTGTACATAATAACATCACACGAGTGCTTTAATGCCTAATTATGTACAGTTACATACACTACTTTATCTATCCACATATGTATCATAAGCCTTCATGATGCATTCAGGAGCCGCATATTATAACCAGCATCGCGGCGTTGTTTTCTGGCAGCTGTCATAGTTTTTTTTTAATTCAGAGACAATCTAGAGTCAGCCCCATTTATCATATCGTTCGATATCTTACTTACATGCAACATTTGTCGAATTTGTATGCAAATTGACAATTCATTTCGAACTAAACGTCATCTCGACTGATATTAGAATAGAGGTCAAATCAAATTTCTTTGTTTTTCAGAGATGTTCGAAATTTGAATGATTATTTAGCAATAATAACATTTTCACAGATAAGAAATTTGTTCTAACAAAACAGTTTATTTTTATGGTGGTCATAATGTGCGGTTCTTGAACGCATCATGGAGGGTTTATGATATTTGGATTGATAAATAATTAAATGAGTAAGTTATTATCATATAAAGATCGTCAGATAACAAACTATACCTTTTTTTTATTAGCCTATATTGTGTCCCACTGCTGGGCAAAGGCCTCCCTTTTTTTTCGCCTCTTGTCTCGGTCCAGTGCTAGTGTTCGCCAAACTGTACAAAATGTGTCAGGTCATCCCGCCATCGCCTTTTCAGTCTGCCTCTACTTCGGAAGCCATCTTGTGGGGTCCATTCGGTAGCTAATTTGGCCCAACGTTCCGCGTGCATTCGGCAGACATGTCCAGTCCAGTCCCACTTAAGCTTAACTATACCTTAATAAACGAAAAATAAAAAAAATCCTAATAACGTTATAGTAATAATTTACAATGTCAAAAACAGCGATTATTAATGTTTAATGTCCATGCAGTATAAAATTCATATTGCATATGGCAGTTTAACATGACATTTAATGCGACACGGTACAAAGGTTAAGCCCCTTGTGAGGCTGACCGGTACGTATGAGTGGAATGTTTATAGATAAAGCATTAGGGAGTCGAAAAATATTTATAAACAGCCAAAACAGATTTCAATGGATGATGAGGTCTCATGCAATTATCACAGCGAAATATATACAGGAACATTGAAAAACCTTTTTTATCTGTAATCTTTTTCTAATAATGCAATGGTTATTTACTATTTCAAATTTTTAGAACACGAAATCACTAGAGCACGTAGTAACACGTCGCGCGCGACTTCGGTAAGAACATGCGGCATGGATGATCTATTGTGACAGCTGTATGCCGTGAGAAAAATGCCACGTAACTCTTCTGTACCTTGTGCATCGCCAATAAGATCTATATTGGAATGGCAGTTACGAAATCAGTGCACGAACTGAATTGCCAGCGGCGAATATAGCAGAATCATTGCCAAATTTTGTTAGACTTTCAAAAATATTTGCTTCCGTGCGGGAACTTGACGATTTTATGTGATTCTGAGATACGTTCAGAGTTAAGTGAATATTAGCTTAAGTAGGTACCAACTTTCAATAAAACAATTAAATGGACATTGTTATGAGTTAGTTGCACATTTAGTTCTTCCTGATAATAATATTTTAATCTCACTCCCTAAAAAAAAAAGTAGTAGCTCACTCAAAAAACTTTTTTTTTAATTACTCATACGTTACATAATTCATTATTCTAATTCATCTGCCACACGGCATGATAGTTTGTTAGCAGAATATAATATGAACCCTAAATTTCACTGTGATCGTGTCAATATATGTACCTACCTTATATTAATTATGAGTATAATTACATAATATTTTCTACATGTATGTACCCCTGTAGACGTACTACGAGAGGTTTCTACGAGAGGAAAATATGTGCGTGTTCAGGTCGGTTATTTGTTTCTTAATTCTTGTATTATTTACGTCGGCGTCTAGTAATATCAGCAATATGCTCTTAGTTCAAACAAGGACAATCCAATTTAGGAAGTTTGACATACGTATAATATAGGGATAGGTAGGTAGTCGTGTGCGGAGGGCGTACGTGCCACGGCGCCGCGTGTTCGAATGCGCTAGACCACATTATTCGGTTTCCCCGAACTATCGAACTAACCTCGTCATGATTAAGGCATACAAGTTAGTTTAACTTTTAAGTAGATACTACCTAATACCTAGTTGGAAACTGTATTTTATATGGTTGAACTCGGTATGTACTCTGTTAAACCTTAATTATTATACAGTGAAACCGGGTTAGTTGGGACCTGGTTAATTGAGAAACCTCTATAATTTCAACCAAATAGCTGGTCCCGGTCCCTCGGACATTTTTCAACACTCTTGCAAGGAAAAAATCTGATCCGTAAGATAAATAACCTGGTAGAATTCTTCATATTTTTCTTTAGTTGTTGATGCAACAGATTTATTACTCACATATTGCGTTTCATTAAGTGTTTCCAGCGGCGTCAATTCTATGTAAACGTTCTTCTTTTCTACTCGAGTTCAACATTTTTGATAATAATTTATCGATACATATTCATTACCAAGAATCGCTATGCGCTACACTCGTAGCCGATCATGTGGTTTTCTCCGTATGTAGCGGAAAGCAACTACGGTATACATTTTGTGACAAAGTGTGTCTTATATTATTTCTTTTGTAGGTGTTTTTATTGTCACGAATAAATATTTGAATTTGAATTTGTATAGGCGCCTGCTAGTCGGGTTTCTGGGAGTGAAAGTGTGGGCAAATATTTGTGAATAATGGCGCGCAGCTAATATTATAATTTTCACGCGCTTTGCGCTAGTTATGCGGAACACAAACGAAGTCACTAAACAGCCAATGGAATAAAGTATTTAAAATAAATAAATTCGTATTATATTTTACCTAACAAAACAAAAACTATTACCAAGGTAGGTATACCGAAGAGCTGGCAGCTTCCTAGTCCATCGCACTAGTGTTGCGATACAGCCAGGAAACACTGCCAGAATCGTAGGGACTATGTCCAAAGGGCCCATTTTTAATTTTTTGGTTGGTTTTATTTTTAATAATACCATTCAAGGTGAGGGAACCTTAATGTTTTAAATTTTCTCATACAGTTAACTATTATGTTTTACCGAAGGTAATTATAGTTTAGTCTATGTGGCCCTTTTTTTTTTTTTTTTTTTTAATAGCCTTAAGTGTCCCACTGCTGGGCAAAAGCCTCCCTCTGTTCCTTCCACGTATCCCTATCCTGGGCAGTCTCCCACCAGTCTTGGTCGAAGACGTCAAGCTCGTCTCGCCATCTCCGACGAGGTCTACCGCGACGCCGTGTTCGGTTGTGTGGAATCCACTTGGTGGTGATTTTAGCCCACAAGTCTTCCGGCATGCGGCAGATGTGCCGGGCCCAGTCCCACTTAAGTTTGGCGGCTGCGTGAGCTACGTCAGCTACTTGCGTTTTGGAACGCAGTATTGTATTTCTAATGCGATCTGTTATTTTCACGCCCAAAATACTGCGTTCCATGGCTCTCTGACAAACCTTGAGGGCAGATTTCTGAACTTTTGTCAAACTGGCCCTTAGTACGCATTTATTACGTGTAATGTTGCATTACTTAGTCTAGTTCCTATCGTTAAGGCGTTTCCCCTTTTTTCTGCTGAGATTATCTTCGGCCACTTTATAAAAAATATTATATTTATTACAGGGAATATATATGCAGTTTATTAGTATACATTTTTTTTTAAATTTTGACATAAAAAAAAAACACAATAGGGTTAGTTTAGGAATGTACCGTATGTATATATGTACTTACACACGCCTTCCTGTGAGGTACAAACGTATCTGAATCGGTAGTAAAATACAAAACACGACTGTTTAATATCCTGGATTATGAGCCTAAAAGCAACGCAATAAGCGCGACGTTACGAGCACTGGGCTGTTATTCGGAACGCGCTCCTACGTCTCATCTCACCCGTCACGCCTCACGAATCTAGACCTCTGATTACGTTTAGTTACTACGAATCGCGGCCTCAAGTTATATTTGTGCGTGATGGGTGAGGTTAAGTACAGAATATCGGGGCAAAATAATTCGCTTTCCTGAATGTACACCCTGACAAAATAGTAACTGATTACAAACTTATGTGCTGCCGTACATACAAAACTGTTTGCCTACTGTACGTTGGCTGTTAATGGCTCAAGTACTTTATTTCCGATATCTATGCGTTTATAGAGTATGAATGTGAGGATCTAACTGTTCCACTAGCATTTATGGGCCCGACGGGTGCGACGAGGCGCGGCGGTGCGACACTGGAACGCGCTGCATCGCCGATAAGGGGTAGATTAAACTCGTGTTTGCTCACACACACACATATTTAACATTCTCGCCCGGCACGACAACGCTATTTGCATACTTGTTTGCGAACGTTTCGATGTGCGAAAGCAATATAATAAATGGTCTTGGTGATACGTTTTGTCCTACGGCGCGTTTAGGGCTGATGCGATTTATGACGCCAATAATTGCGGTTGCGTTATTGGATCCGTATTGCTTCGTGGGTATAAACATCAGTCACAGATCTGGAATTTCCATAATATTCGGTTTAGGTAGGCCGCTGTTAACGACACTGGGTCTTCACCACGCTCGGGGAACGTAGCTAAATATCAAATTCAAAAATACTCTAATGATGTCATGTGCCGAAGCTGCTGTTTATTGATATAACAAGTATAACTGATAAGTGACGAGTTAAGTATCTTTTATAGAAAATATATTAAAAAAAACAAAAAAAACGGATCCTCTTTATACCCGATTTTTTGCTCTTAAGCGTAATACATAACTCATGTCCTTATTCCCAAACGGGGTATTTAGAGCACCTGTTATTTAACTTTCAGTGGCACTTCTAGCAATTCATCATCATTATCATATCAACTGAAAGACGTCCACTGCTGGGCATAGCCTCCCCGCGGACCTTAACCAGGCCATCAGACCACCTTCTGGTAGGGCTACCCACGCCACGCCTTCCGGTACGTGGTCGCCACTCAAGAACCTTTCCGCCCCAACGGCCATCGGTTCTACGTGCAACATCCCCGCCCACTGCCACTTACATAAGTCTAGCGATTCAAAGGGCTATTTATTTATTTATTTTTTTATTTTATTTAGGAGAACCAACAGCTATATACACACAATAATCATTGACAGTAGATACAACGAGCCAATTATAGGAACTCACAGGTAGTCACATTGTATTTTAACTTAGGTTCTACCTATATAATGCTACACACTAGCGCAACCGCACACGAACGAGAAATAAACAAATGAAAATTATAACAACACGAGAACGAACAACAAACAAAATTAAAATTCTAGCAAATTGTAATTCTAAATTTTAGCCTACGGCTAGTATTAACAGTAAGTTAAAAGAAAAAAAGAAAAGTAATAGTGAATAAAACAGGCTATATTGGTTACCTACCTTGGTTTTGCTGCGGAAAGCTTTCTAGCAAATAATGAATATAAAAAATTGAGAAAAAGTGATATTATACTTACATGATGAATTGATGACCTATATAGGTTGGCAGTTCATCGTCTATTGCACAAACTTCACACACTTCCCTTACGATACCAACAGGAAGAAAGGAGGAATGTGTATTCATGGGTGTTAAGGCGAGGCCGGTTCACGATCTTCTCTCACTGAGCATAAGCGTGAGCGACTTGGAAGTGCGTGTTCGGAAGTGTGTAACATCACTTTTAGTATCTACATACTAATTGTTTTTTTGGAATACTGGATAATTTATTAAAAATCTATCCGGTTATTGTCCTAGAACAATAAAAAAGCTTTCCTTTTTATAAAAAAAACATATCGTTGAAAATTACAAAATCTCGAAAATTAAAGTTTATTTTTATGGTGATGTTTAAGATTTTTTTACAGAGTGATCAAGCCATTTTTTAATATTATGTTCGGTTATTGTGTTTCTTTGTTTTGTTTTTCAGTCTACAGTAATTTTTCTGTAGTAGAATTCTTCATTATTTCTTCACAATGGAAGCTCAAAAATTAATCTTTTCGTCAGATCGTCAACCGGCCTCGCCTTAACCCCACACCACACGATGAACTTAAATATTCCGTTAAATAAAAATATTGCATCTATTTACATTTTCATTACACAACCATCCCAAGGGAGTTGTAGGTCGATGGCTCCATTTTCAATCATAGGATGAATTCTATTCTATTCAAAACTCCGAACATTGTACACCTCTTCTACCCATACTTTAATTGAACAAGCAGGCCTTTGAAGCTTGATTCCTGCAGTATAGTTTCACACGTTCAGTTTTTGGGTCAACAACAATCGTGTAGCTTCTGCAACGTTTTTTACTTATTATTTTCATTCGAAACATTTAATTTTCCATCTTTATTTGGCTTAAATGTTAAAGTTAACGACGCGATTTGTGTCAGGTGTATTTTTTACCACATTGAGTTTCGTGTATGCCATACAGTTTATTTAATTAAACTGAGTTAGTGACGCTTTGACACGAGTTTGGAAACAATAATGAATGCATATCTTATGCTCTTGAACAGTAACATACACACACACCAAGAAAAACACCTGGAAAAATGTATGGTTAATATGATCTTTTATGATCTAGCTAGGGGGCTAATCTGTTATTACTGCATAACGTTAAAAAAATAATACACTATATATTAAACTATTTTTAAATAAAAACATAAGCTGTTATTGTTGGTTTCAGTACGGATTAATTGATGTACAATTGCAAATTATATTGATAGGAAAGTAGTTTTCTAAATTAGCAAGTCCAGAGTTTTATAAGCTGCTTTACATTGTATTACTAATCTCTTAGTAGCTGGTATTCAATATAAAAAGTTGGGATTTCACTTCCATTAAAGTCCGCATTTAAAAATACGTATAGAATTTTCCGTGTCCTTATAAAGTTGGATGGGAGTTTGAAGTCTCTGATTTCCCGCGAGACGGCCGCGACTAGGCCTCGCTTAGTGTCAAAGCGCCGACCGCACTCAGGCCAACTAAAACTTCATTACTAACTTTCCATCACTAAACTACTAGTAATCAATAAAGCAAAAGATATAAGTTTCTGGCAAAACATGAAATGATCATATCGTTTTTTGTTAAGAAAATAGTTATTTTAATGACGCCAGCTCGCCAGCTCTGATCAAATTTGATTGCAAAATGTATGTCTCTCACTGACCCCCTGGTGAATTCAACATCTACGAGTATGAACAATTTTCGCTAGGTACAATCTTCTTAATATTTGAAATGCTGGTACAGTGGCGTAGGACACGACGTAGCGTTGCCTCGTTTTCGTCTTCTAATATACGGACACGGCTGTACAACAATGGGTCAATTTTAGTAGTTTATGTGACTGTATAGATAAATTAACGAGAGCATGGAATTGCATATGTAGTAGTATTGTATGTTTACAGGCATTCTATATTTGAATTTTCTATTTTATCGTACTATCAGCATAAAAAGAGGTTTGTTATATATTGAAGAAGTAAATACCAAAATAATGCCAGTGTCAAATTGTGAATATTATTTACGTTGTGCATATATTTTTACGTCTGATTTTATTGTATTCTCACAATTATCAGAATAATTTTGTGTCAGCCCGTACGACTAAGTGTAAGTTACATAATTTTCAAAAAATATGGCAGTGAGTAATTTTGGTCCGATTGAGAGTCAAAGTAAGGAACTACTTATTCAATTTCTTTAGGGTATGTAATTTTATTAAATTAAGAGAAAATTATTCTCCTTTTGTTGCAAATGCAATTCCATGTTCTCGATAATTCATCTATACTATCGTACGGGTTCACACTTTCTCAACAAAATTTTCTGCACACACATACTTACAGTGCGTTCGAAAAATGACCCTTGAAGGGTGTACCCGTATCCTTTGGCGATAATACATAATGAAGGGCATCAAACACGAGCGTGGGTTTATGAAACGAGCCGAAGGTTTTTTTTAAGTCTGAGACAAACTAGAGTTGGATCCAACTATCATATCGTTCGATATCCTTACGTGCGACATTTGTCAAATTTGTAAGTATGCAATGTGCATGTCATCTCGACTGATATTAGAATAGGGGTTAAATCAAATTTCTTTGTTTTACAGAGACGTTCGAAATTTGAATGAAATAATATTATCGAAATTCGATGTTATTAAGTTATTATTTAGGAATAATAACATTTTCGCGGATAAGAATATTGTTCTAACAAAACAGTCTATTTTTATGGTGGTCATAATGTGCGGTTCTTGAACGCATCGTGGAGGGTGTATGATATTTGGATAAATAAAATAAATTATAATATCTACAGCTAGGGAGTAAAAATATAAATATAAGATAAAAATTTAAAACTATGTTAAATTAAATACAAACATTTACAAAACCCACTATAAACCCCAGAAGTCAATGAGGCAGGCTACCATTTCCCCGTTGGATGGCGATACCTTTCCTTTGGCAGAGGAATGAGTCAGTCCTACGAACTGCATTGCAATCCCTTAGTACGACAGCAGCTTTAACCCAGGCGAAACTGATAATAATTTTACCGATGTTTATACTTATTACGGCGAATCTTGATCCTGACAGCTGTCATCTCAGTACAATTTTACGTTTTAAGGTTATAATACGGAGATGTACGGAGATGACAGTTGTCATTGGGATCAAAATTCGCCGCGATGCGTACCTATAGTTTAACGATTTCTGACTGGTACTCTGACTGTACTTTTAAATTAGATTTAAATAGCAATAAAAAAATACACATACATTTTAAATCATAGAAGACCCCTTTGTGACAGGAGTTAAAAGTACGATTAAAATTTGATGATAATCATTAAGTATGACAATGAAATCGATGTCTTAACATTTCTGATCGCTTTGCATATTATTAGTTGCGAATTTTATTTGTTTTATACCGTTTTAGTTGGAAAAAAATAAATCATTAAAATATATTCATAAAAAGTAACGTAACGTACAAAGCGCAAAAAATTAAAATTCTGACGCATCGTAACAACCATAAGAATATACATACCTACATTATTATGTAGGTATATTTTTATGGTTGTTACGATACACTATTGTGTAAGATATTTTTTCTTTCTTCATTCTATCATTACAGGAGTCTGCACTCTGTCTTCTCGTCACTATCACTGTTACCACCCAAGCCACTTATTCTATTTTCAATAGCACACTATTTCTAACCTAGTTTCCCGCCAAGAGGCGCCGCTCAAGGTGATTCGATTTTCTCGTAAGAGACTTTCTTTCTTGTATTTTCTTTGTTTTCTTGAAAGCTCGTTTATGCTTATGCGAATTTTTGTTCTTTTCTAACTTACTTAGTATCTTATTCTCATTCAAAACAAGGATGCAAAGGAAATAATTAGTATTTACTTGGTTTCGCTCTGATAATATTATATTATTAGTGTGTCTATCCTGAAGCATTTCCCAGTGAATTAATAATTATGCTGTACAACCACGAAATATGTAATTGGTCTCAAAGTTTTTATAGTGTTTCTTGGTTGAATCAAGTTCTTTTATTTACTACATAGTCTATGTAAAATAGATATGTGAAGACCCGCCGTAAAGATTTTGAATTTCAAATAACTTTCATATGTGATACGTAGTTTATCACGTAGTTGTGCACGATATTTCTGATCATCTGATAGAAAAAGCCCTTATTATAGGCAGAGACACAAGTATCGTACTGTGTGAAAGAGACACAAGTTCACATATCACAATGCTACAACTGAAATAAAGACTCGATGTTTGGCGCTAATTTACCTACCTAATCGAACCTTATTTCGGCACTAGGTACCTTCTCGTATTGTTAGGAACAGTGTAGTAGTCATATTCGTTCCTTACGTCAGCTTCGTAAATATTTATGCAATTATAACGTAAAATACTTTAATAAGAGACCGCGTAGTCCAGGCAATGAACTGCCAACGTATAAGGAAAAAATGTCAGATTTAATTTTGATTTGAGACATTTTTTCTATGTAATGGATATATTATCAATAGTTACTAGCGACACAATCCAACAAAATTTCAGACATCAAAAAAATTATACCTTAACTAGCTTCTGAAAACATATTAATAAACGGTTTCATCTTTTTTTGGTTCATTTACAATAAATTCAAGATAAATAATATAAAAAAAATCAATTCCTGCTTCATTAAAATCTACCTATATAATTACTTCCGGATGGAAAGTTTGTTGGATTCTTGAATAAAGCATCTTAGAATAACGATTTAAAATGAAATAAACAAAAAAAACGCTATTATAAATTAATGTTTTTCGAAACCGTATTTTGCCTGAAGTAGCGGTCCGGAGTACAGCGGGCGACGAGCGGGCGTTAATACGTTTGTTCGAGTTCAATCTATATAATGGACGCACTCGTAGCACCGCGGTCGCTGCCGTGCCGTCCTGACCGCGATCAGATAGGTACTCGTAAGTAACATGGCTTGAGTCAATCGGTTGGTATTTTGAGTTTTTGTACTATTTGTACGTTTCCGTATTGGTGGATACGAACGGCTCAAAACTTCACTATTATGCGTGTCGAGACTGTCGAGTATATCATGACCATGACAAAAACATTACTGACGCGGTTGTAATGTGTAGGTTTTTAATGTAAGTGCGATACACGACATTAATTTAACTGACAATTTGTCACGTCGACTAAATCGCGGAATGTCGGTATTGCGTGACTACATAAAGCCCGGCGCAGACATCCGAGCCGTTTCGTGAACATTCGTCGCATAAATTACTTTCAATTTATACGGGCTGCGTTTACGGCGCTCGAACGTGCCAAATTAAACAAATACGTGTGATCATAATTTATGCATCGTTACACGTTTATAATTTGCGGGTGCCAGTGGCGCCCAATTACTTTGTTTGCATTATGGAAATTCAAAAAGGCATGCTTTCTAATTTAATGAGCGATGTTTTCAAAGTGAAAGAGAAATATCAAACCAGAAAAAATACTAGATATTAATCACATAAATCATTACTATAGTCATCAGCTGCAAGAAGGAAACCTTTACTGTATGAAGGCTATCAAAGAATACCCTTATTCATCCCGCCAGCCAACCTTGACAAGGTCTTTTTAGGGTTCCGTACCAAAATGGTAAAACGGGACCCTATTACTAAGACTCGACTGTCCGTCCGTCCGTCCGTCTGTATGTCTGTCTGTCTGTCCATCTGTCACCAGGCTGTATCTGATGAACGCTGAGAGTAAGACAGTTGAAATTTTCACAGATGATGTATTTATGTTGCCGCTATAACAACAAATATTAAAAAACATAATAAAATAAATATTTAAGGGGGCTCCCATACAACAAACGTGTTTTTTGCCGTTTTTATAGATAATGGTACGGAACCCTTCGTGCGAGAGCCCGACTCGCACTTGGCCGATTTTTCTACTGATACATAGTCAGAGTCACCCCATGAACTTATTCACTCCATAGACCATTTTGTTCTATGAATTCGTAGGGTGTAATCTGCAAAACGACGCACCCAATTTTAAAATTCTTTTACCAGTATATTACGAAGAATAGCAATTTGGGATGGACACCGTCTAGGTATGTGTTGTCCTGTGGCTCTGTCTGGGGTCTTGGTAATACGCGGGCGGCCGCGCGGGCAGCTTTCAGGTAATATTATTATACACTCTACAGTCCGTCAGTATTATATTATGTTATTCAAATTAAACTTAAAATATAAATAATGAACAAATGTATAAGTAAATAGTAATGACTTAATTCACTATTGACATTTTAAATTATATTTTAGTAATTGTAATTATTATAAGAATCAAGGACAAGAAATGAAAGGCTTAATTTTTTTTTATAATAATACAGTCGCCCAAATGTTACACCGTTGATCTCTTTCTCGATTTAGTTTTTATAATTTCCAGGTCAGCTTCACATATTGACGTAGGTATATATATATATACGATTGTCTGATTAAAAAACCATGTAACCGTAACGAAGGCACACAATTCAAGTAATTATTAAAAATTTAGTACTTGGAAAATTGGTATTTTGTTCATTTCATCGTTCGGTTCCCGGTTAACTTTTTAATTATAGGTACTTTTATTATAGCCCAGGTACCATAAGACAAACAAAACAAAAACCAATCTCTTAATAAACTGCAAAAGTTTCAGTATTAATTAGTTATTGTTATCGAACATTTAATTGATTGTTTTAGAAACTTTGTAATTGATGACAAATTGGACAAGTACCTACTGTCTCATCATTTCCTTGCCCTTATCCCATTTACTTGGGGTCGTCGCAGCATGTCTTTTTCTTCCATACTTCTCTGTCAGCCGTCATATCATCATCATTCACTTCTTTTCTCTTCATATCGTCTCTCACACAGTCCATCCACCTTTTTCTTGGCCTACCTCGTCTTTTACATCCATCCACATTCATACCTTTTACTCTTTTGGTCACATGACTTTCATCCCTCCGCATTACGTGCCCATACCACGCAAGGCGATTGGCCCTCAATTTATCCGCGATAGGTGCTACTTTTAGGCTTCCCCTTACATACACATTTCTTATTCGGTCCATCCTCGACACACCACACATCCATCTTAACATCCTCATCTCCGTTACATGCAATCTCTTTTCATCCGTCACCTTTAAGGCCCAACATTCCGATCCATACATGACGACAGGTCTCACAATGGTCTTATAGATTTTGCCCTTTAACCTAGGAGGCATTCTGCCATCGCATATTGTTCCGGAGACCTGTCGCCATTTCATCCACCCAGCGCTAATTCGGTTTTTGACATCACGGTCGATATCACCATCACACTGTACAAGCGAACCGAGGTACTTAAAATCGGAGCAGACTGGGAGCATAACGCCGTCTAGCTTTATGCCTGTAAAACTGGAGTGACCGCCGAAATCACAAAACATATGCTCTGTTTTGGACCTACTGATCCTCAGGCCAACATTCTCCAGTTTTTGTCGCCACTTCTCCAATTTGCTCTGTACCTCGGATGCGTCTTCACCGACAAGAACAATATCATCCGCGAAGAGCATACACCAGGGTGCTTCTTCCTGTATGTCCGACGACAGAGCGTCCATAATCAATACAAAGAGGTATGGACTTAAAGCAGATCCCTGGTGCAAGCCTACCGTTACACTGAACCTGTCTGTGGTGCCAGCCGCTGACCGGACGCGTGTACAACATCTGTCATACATAGACCGAATTAGTTCCACATACTTACCAGGCACACTTTGCTCTTTCAAGGCCCACCACAAAACCTCACGAGGTACAAGTACCTACTGTCTAATAGACATATATTAAGATTTTGGCAATTTAGTTAAAATAAATAATTCGATATATCTGAAATATTTACATACTCAGGTGTACTAACACTATGGCTGCCTGTCTGCTTAAGTATACACCGTGGCGCTGAGTAACCCGAAAGATTTTAACCACGCATTCCGGAGTTCAATGGGAGTAAAAAATGTTATATGAACCCAAATCAAATTGAGCAAAAAAAAATGTTTTTGTTTTTTTTTGGTTTTTGTAAATATAATTTGGATAAGTATCGCTTCTCTATGGAAATGATCCCTTTTAATAAAATGGTAACGATTATTTACCAAAAAAATAATGAATTTAGAGAGTGGTAGCTGTCACTTTGATGTATGTCAATAACGACGCGAAACTTGGCAACATCGGTAGCAACGTCTGTATCAAAAGAGCTAAATGCACTTTAGTAATCACAATAAATAGTTTACATGAAAATGATAATATCTTCAAAACTAAACAGGACTGGGGTTCATATAACATTTTTTGCTCCTAATGACCTAAGGAATGCGTGGTTAAAATCTTTCGGGTTATTAACGCCCACGGTGTATATGTTTTTTTTCTCGCATTTTCACTATAAAACCGCTGAATCAAATTCGATGAAAGTTGTGATATCTAGCTGGTATCCCATATAAGTAAATAGCGTCCAGATTATTTTAGCAAAAACCCCTGAAGTTACCTGTCCACTGACGAGGCGAAAATTGACTTGAAGTTGCATGACAGCAATGAAATTAACGCTCCTCGCGCTGTGGAAAACCGCCTTAAGGTCGTGAAATAGGAGGAAGGAATTTGTATGGAAGTGCGATTACGAGTTCTATAGGTAGGTACGAATGAAGTCGCGTGCAAAAACTGGGATTCTATAAAGAGGCGATAACAATTTAAAATATTATGATTTCTAAAGGCAGAAAAAAGAAGCATTACTGGTAGCATACCATTAGTGTCTCCATACCCGATAATTTTAATTATTCACTATATTGGATGCGCTAAAGTACGCGGTAACAAACAACAATTGACAGCAGCTAGCCCCGTAATGTGCTCTTTGTCTAGACTTACACAATAATGAGAGGGGAATTAGTAACAAATTGTTAGTAGAGTATGGTCGGGTCGGACGGTTCTCATTAGTGTTCGCCGAGCCCACGAGCCGGGCTCGTTGCGGAGCCTGCATTATTCATGTGGACAATATTGCAGCGGCGATGCGCCCGCTAAGTGAGAAGCGCCAGCGGTTATTGGGGCTTCTATTATGTGCCACTATTAGCGAGGTTCGTTCGTTTGCACGCATGATTGCTTTTAGAGTGAGATATATGCTCCTGTGTCAATTTGTGACGCGGGTAGCGTCACTTTGATGTCAAAAGAACGTTTGTGGCTAGTTACCGAAACCGTGACTGGAAATATGTGCATTGTGCAGTCAGTGCTCTATCGTACTGTTTTAGATGTATTTTCGCATTTTACTTGCACTGCATGCATACATTTTCCTATTTTAGCAAGAAGAAATATTAATTTTATAAAAAATATATTTAGCATACATTCCGCTCGTTGGCATCTAAATCATAGTCCCGCGTTAAGTTTTTCTTCAGTACCTAGTTAGCGATATTTGTCTTAATGGACTGTTTAAATATTTTGTGACGTAGGGCATGTTGTTTGTACCGAAGAAGTCCTTGTCGGATAACTTAAGCCTGCGTAATTATGCAATCTCCTCCTACTCATCGCGGCTCGGTCACTGCTGCCCTTGTCGGTAATCGCCTAACTGCAACTAAGATGGTTACTTCGAAGTGAGAAAATGAACTTTGTTTGCATGTTAATTGCGCGGAATCGAAGTTTTTATATTTTTTATAAAATCCACTGACTCTGATGTCGCAAGGGTGTAGGTATACAAGCCTTGAAAATTAGAATAAATAATCTCATTCATTCGAGCCGTCCCCGAGTAATAATCTTTTACGTATGCGATAATGCGGCAAAAAATACGATATTTTTTACATTTTACGTTCACATGCCTGTGAAGTAGATATCATTGGCATGTCATCACAATGATGTATAATATGTACATCACAATAGGCTTGTGTCCTAAGTTTTTTTTACGATGCCATTCGAACCAGTTTTTGGAGAGGAGCACATGTTAGTATGGGAGTAACTTCAATTGTAGGTACAATTAAATAACATAAATAGTTAAATACCCAAAAAAATGAGTTAAAGACGTCCTCGCAGGCGGCGGCGCCCGACTCGATTCATACCTTATTGACATAATATACTTCCACTTGACGTCACAGTTTTCTTTTTGTACTAATCGTTATCATCATATCAGTCGAAAGACGTCCACTGCTGGACATAGGCCTCCCCCAAAGTATGCCACAATGATCGGTCCAACGCCACCCGCATCCAGCAGACTCCCGCGACCTTAACCAGGTCATCAGTCCACCTTTTCACCCACGCTGCGCCTTCCGATACGTGGGCGCCACTCGAGAACGTTTTCGCCCCAACGGTCATCGGTTCTACGTTCAATGTGCCCCGCCCACTGCCACTTAAGTTTAGCGATTTGGAGGGCTATATCGGTTACCTTGATTCTGCTGCGGATAGCATCATTTGTGATGCGATCACGCAGAGAAACTCCGCTAAGCGACCACGTTTCGGTGCCATACGTCATCACTGGCAATACACACTGGTCAAAGACTCTCGTCTTGAGACACTGCGGAATATTGGACGAAAAGATGTGTGCGTAGCTTGCCGAAAGCTGCCCTGCCGAGACCGACGATTGACCTCTTTGGACCTACCTAACTGGACACTCTGTCCTGAGTATAATCGTCTACAACTTCGAGCGTAAAGTGTCCCATAGTACTCAAGCCCTCTATGGTCTCAGCTAAGACTACTATATCATCAGCAAACCGAAGGTGAGTGATGTACTCTTCGTTGATGTTGATGCCTAGCTGCTATCTCCAGCCCAGAGTCTTGAAACATCCTTCAGTGCAGCGGTGATGAGTTTTGGGGAAATAACATCCCCATGCCTGACACCTTGCTGCAGCGGAATAGATTTCGAGTTCTGATCCTGGAGTCGGACTGACATAGTGGCATTCTCGTATAAACACGATACTGTAGTACAGCCCAGGTTTCGATTGAATCGAAGGCTTTCTCGTAGTCCACGAACGCTAAGCAGAGAGGCAGGTTATCCTACTCAGTCTTCTGTATAACCTGACGAAGCGTATGAATGTGGTATATGGTACTAAACCCTCTTCGGAAACCGGCTTGCTCGGGAGGCTGGAAGTCATCAAGCCTGCGTGCGAGACGATTCGTAATGACTCTTGAACTAATCGTTGTATGGAAAATCAAGTAAATTGCTGTTTCGGTCGCAAAATAGGTACTGCGTTTAGGTACATAGTTGTAATACAATTTGTTTCTATAAAAGTGTAAGGATTCTATTGGTAGCTTAAAATTTACTCCTGAAAAAAAAACACATTTATACTAAACTTTCAAGGTTTTAATTTTTTTATGGTTCTAATTATATTTGGTGGTTTCAATTATATTGTGGAATTTATACTTTATAACAATAATTTGATGTTTTACTATCCATTTAGCAACACTACGTTATCAATGGGGAATGGATGAAAATTTTAGAAATGCCTGATTATTTTTTTGGTGATAGGAATAACCTTCCTTAGCACCAGAAAAAAGTTGCAGACTTGTCAGCTGCGTCAATTTTTTTTGAAAAATATTCCTCATTTTCGTTTTGTGGTTAGGACGGCGAATGAGACACTTTCCTTGATCCGTCTCATATTACAAAAAAATATTTTAAATATCTGACCCTGGCAATGACCAATATAGCTGCTGCAGCTGTCAATATCAGTGTCAGTTGTCAGTGTCAGTTTACCACGGATTTTTATTATATTTTTATGTAATATGAAACGGATCAAGGAAATTGTCTCATTCGCCGTCCTAACCACGAAACCTTTTTCAAAAATAATTGACGCATCTGAAAAGTCTGCAACTTTTTTCTGGTGCTAAGGAAAGTTATTCCTATCACCAAAAAAAATCAGGCGTTTCTAAAATTTTCATCCATTTCCCATTGTAATATGAGCAAACTACCTTATTGCTAAACCACAATGGGAAATTTTGGAAGTGCCTGATTATTTTTTTGGTGATAGAAATAACCTTCCTTAGCACCAGAACAAGTCTGCGTCAATTATTTTTGAAAAATATAAACATTTTCCTCACTTAACTCAACGTATTTGGGTTTAGGACGGCGTATGAGATACTTTCCATGATCCGTCTCATATTCCAAAAAAATATCTTAAATATTTGACCGTGGCAATGACAAATATAGCTGCTGCAGCTGTCAATGTCATTGCTAGTGTCAGTTTACCACGGATTTTTAAGACAATTTTTTGTAATATATGACGGATCAAGCGGTCCGTCCTAAACCAAAAACATAAGTGAGGAAACTGTTTATATTTTTCAAAAATGATTGACGCATCTGAAATGTCTGCAAATTTTTTCTGATGCTAAGGAAGGTTATTCTTATTACGAAAAAAATATCTAGCACTTGTAAAATTTTCATCCATTCCCAATTATGCGGCGAGGATAATACCTATACAAGATCAAGATCACGACCCATGATCAATTGTTTACCTCTGAATGGGGTCTCGGCTCTTGACAAATATAGATACCGCTTCACGCAAATACTAAACGACCAAAACGAACATGCAGCAATCCCTCATCGCCGTCCTGTGTCGTCGTTCGAAGCCTATAATCGAACGATACAACGAACTGAGAATAACTAGCATTCAATTGTTTGTGTGTTTTCACTACGTTATTTTATTTAACGTTAAACTCAGTAAACCATTGCTGCCGTACGTTTTAACTTAATTCGGATTTAGCGATTTAGCAATTAAACGTTTGCGCTGGTTACAAAATTATTGGAAAGCAGATTAAGCAAATGTGATTGGATTGCCGTTAACGGAATAAGTAGGATTCATTGAGCTTATGTAGGCTATTTTTAAACTTTTATTATATCCAATAATTAACTGGTAATCTAATACCTATTTAATTTTATAAGTGCAAAAGTAATTGTGTTCGTATCTGCTTGATACGTACCTAGAGATAAGACGTAAAGTATCATTCGCGCTGAAAGGGTTCAAGTCGTTGGCAAGGCAAAATTGCAAATTTATCGCTTTATAGAACTAAAGTAATTGCTATTATACTATATTTAATGTTTGTTTCTTTGTTTCAGAGGGATCATACTCCAAAACCAAAGACGATACGGGGAAGCAATAAAAAGTTTCGAGAAAGCGATTAACTTCCGACCATCTATGGCTTGTAAGTACTCAGATATTTAATAGTGAATTACTTACCTGGGGCGGTAAAACAAAGAATGTCTCAGATAGCATTATTTGCTCTGAGACTTTCTTTATTACTGCCCTTGGTGAGTTCAACGTTTTACGTATCTCCTTGGCCAGGAGTTTTTGCTGCTTTATGGCCAGGTATGACGTTAAATACATTAAACAAGTGGCTGAGTGAGCTGTAGGCCTAGGAGGCGGTCTTTAAAAAAAACAATTTTGAAATACTTAATGTACAAAAAAACTATATAATTATTGAACCTGCTAACAAAATTTCACGAGAATCGGTTGAGATATGTGACCTGTAGAGGAGAACAGCCGGACAGCGGGACACCGGACATACGAACGATTTTCGGCCCATCCTGAAGCATAGAACTTCGTTCGCTTCACTCGTTAATAAAACCACCTTAGTTCCTAATTTAATGTGTAAGTATGTAGAAGTAAGTAGGTACATGCTGTTTATTCATACCTAAGGTCTTACGTATGTATTACCACTACAATTATAAGTTATATATGTATCGTTCAAATGTAGGTAATAGTTACTAAAATGGCTTTTAACTTTCACAAGTAGGTACGTAGCAAGTTTTCAAATAAGAGCCGAGTAGGTTAAAGTTTGCTCTGTATACTGTGTAAGAAGGGAAGTTGCGCATGTGTAAAAATTTCTACTTCTCGGAAATGGATTAAAAATGAAAAACTTTTATTACTTACCACTTTAATATTTTCATTCAAAATATCAGAATGACCTTTCAGAGTAGATAAGTTAATATATCCCTTAAACATGAAAGGGGTTTTCGTGGAACATAATATTAGGAACTAAATTCCGTCCAAACTATCTCGCCGCTTAATCTCAGATTAAGTTCTTATTACAGTCTGGGCAAATTAGGCCTAAATTAAATTCATTTTATTATCCCACACAGTGGCGTACGTAAACCTCGGCGCATCGCTAATGGCGGACGGGCGTCTCGCCGAAGCAGCTAGCGCGCTACGGGCCGGCGCGCGCGCAGACGGTGCGCGCGTGCGCGACCGGCGCGAGCACGACGCAGCGCGCGTCTCTGCCCTCGTGCAGCTAGCGGCGCTACATTCGCAGAGGGGACACTGGCATAAAGCGCTGTCGGCGTACAAGGAAGCGCTGCAAATGCTGCCCAGTAGCAACGTTCCAGTCGTAGGCTGGACGAGACACGTAAGTTTTGCTTTGCCCTCTGGAACGGATCTGCGTCTAGTTGCCGAGCGTCTCAGCAATCGTACGGCTAGCGGCGATACGTTCGCTGAGCCCTGTCAGCATGCAAGGAAGCATTGCAAATACTGCCCTGTAGCTATTTTCCCGTCGTGGGCTAGACGAGACACGTTAGCTTGCTCCTGTAAATTCAGGAGCGTGTGGATGTACCTACGCTACTAAATATAATTATAAATGCGAAAGTTTGGATGTTTGTTACAAAATCACGCAAAAATGGCTGACTGGATTAAGATTAAGAATTTTAGTATAAAAATAGAGATATAGCTTGGAATAACTAGTATAGTAATATTTTTAATAACACTCTCTGTGGGTTGGCTTTAACTAATGTCAAAAACTGCAAATACTGAGAAAAGTCCAAAAAATTTTGTGCTCGCATAATCGAAACAAGATTCACTCCCCTAAGGGGTCCAAATGACATACCAAAGAAGTAGCTTTACATCGCGCTTCGCGTTTTTAAGATTTTTTTGTGTAAGATTTTACTGGCCTTAAAGTATAGGTGTAACGGAAAAACTGCGTGTACACGCACAATGTTTGGCGGACGTCAAACAGCTTTTGTTATTACTTTTTATTAGTAGGTACCATATTTCAGCAAACTGTCGGTCATATTCGTAAGCATAAAACTTGTTTGATGCCATTAACCGCTTGTTACAAAACGATTAAAATCAGTTAATGATTCTGATGTTCGCTACTAGTAGCGCCGCAAAGGCGTCAGAGGGGTCGGACGGGTATGCGGGAGGCGACTCGAGGCTAACTTCAGAATCGTTAACTGATGTTAATCGTGGTGTACCATATCACGGAATCCATGGTTTATTTTATTTTATAGAACGTGCTGTCCATGGTCGGGGAAGTGCACATGCAGCTACAACAGTGGACGCAGGCGGAGCACAGTCTGTTATCGGCGCACGTTGCCTCGCCGCACCACGTGGGCACGCACGTCGCAATGGCGAGGATACTTGCTAGGAACGTGAGTGCTTTCTAGCTTCTACTAGTGGAACGTTTGACCGTCTGCAAAATAAGATTTGTAATGTGAATCATTGCTTATTTATTATTTGCTAAACTAATGTATATTTTTGGCTATAACAATGACCATGGCTCAGTGAGCACGATCAATTTGTAATCTTGTATTGAGACCCTTATGTTTTGTCGCTGATATGACTCTAATGTGACGGTTCTAATTCAGGCGACTCGGAGTATGGAGGCCGAAATGTGGTTCAACAAGGCTCTTCTTTTGGCGCCTAATGACCCTTCGATAAGAGACCAATTCGGTACGTATAACTTTAGTTTTTGTCATTAGGTACTAAAACAGAAAACATACCAAATTTCCGACATCAGATGAAAAAAAAAACACCCATTTGTCGGATGATAGTTATACAAATAAAACATAAGTAGTATGTTATTCATTAAAATAGAGTAAATCACTCATAATATCGTTATTTCTACACAACCTTATTTAACGTGCAACACCTTTGAACGAAATATCGTACTCTTCAACAGGGATGTTTCTAAGATCCCAGCGGCGGGTGAGGGAAGCGGCAGAACAGTACGTATTAGCGGCGCGGCTGGCCCCGGCCGACGGCGTGCGCGCGGCTGCGGCCGCACGGGCGCTTCGGGACGCTCGCCGCTGCCGCGCTGCTGAGCGGTGGTATGCGAAGGCTGTGCAGTTAAGACCAGAGGTAAGCGTTGTTAATACACATGTTTTTTTATAAGCCACGGCACAGCACGTGATGGGGCTGGCTCCAACAGACAAAGCGCGACGCCCGCCGCTGTCGCGTTGCTGAGTGGTGGGATGTGAAGGCTATGCAGTTGAGCCTATAGGTAAGCTTAGATCATACATATGTATTGTTATAAGCCACGGCACAACACGTGTTAGCGCAGCGACCACAACAACTCACACGCGGCTCCGGCTCAGTTGGGGCAGGCGTTGCTGAGTGGTGAGATGCGAAGAGATGAGTTTACAACTTTACATTAAACATTGTAGGTACAAGCGGCTGAACAGCACGTGCGTGGGGCGCGGCTGGTTCCGACGAAAAGACAAGTTTTGCTAAGTACCTATGTGTGTTTTGCTTGGAGCGCTTCGCTTAGGTACTTTTGATGCAGTCAATAAAGACCTCGCTTACTTATTATCAAAAATAGTGTAATGGATGTACTTATTAATATATTATATTATAAGGCCTACAAATTGCACCTTTGTTAGTTGTGTAACCATCGGCACGTAGGGTAAGGTAACCAACAATGATTCAGTGGTACACAAACAACCAACGCTTTTATTCGAAAATGCGACGTTGCTAAACCGTGCCACGAACATATTATTCACACGCTTCAATATGGTCGCGTCCCTCGCTACCCAGTCGGCGGCCGGCCCGCGTTGAAACCGCATACTTGGTGAAGTATTTTCTGATTTTCGACATCAAAACAACAAAAAGAATCTGTTTCGTTGTTTAATTTCCGAAGATATGGTGTAAATTTTAATATATTGAATTTATCAATTGTATTAAGTAATTATTTGGTCGTCGATTGGATATTCATTAACGTGGTTATCTTGATAAGTTTATTTTTTACCTAGCCTAAAACATCGAAAGGTGATTGGCACACTAAGTCCCAAAGATGCGACACAATGATCCACTACTACTGGTATAAGTTATAGTATAGTAAGTCTAGTATAACTTTTGCCATGTTAAAGAGTTTATACTTAATTTTTACTCATTAATTATTTGGTTTGATAGTACGAAAATTGCGATTTAATACTAAACCTAGCATATTTTTGGTAATTTTTTGAAGTCCAAGGCTGACATTTTCATGTGCTGTGGAATATTTTGATAGAATATTGGTTCATTCAATTCAATTCAATTTATTTATTTAGTTAAACATAGGTTGCAACTTTTTCAAGTATTGTTGGTATACAAAATATAAGATCTCTATGTTTTACCCACAATGTAGTTGTACAAAATATTCCTTCAGCCAGCTAGTTATTTATAAATATTCAAATTGATAATGTAATAAAGATTATACAAATAAATAAAATAACTAATTAAAATGTCAATACACTAATGGGTAAAACTTGGAATTGGATTTTATCAAAAACTCTCAAAAAATACCGTAACTAAAGAATGCCTGGAATGGAACCATGTTATTATGGTAACCATTTAATGCTATAATAACACTTTTTGTACTCGACGATTAAAATATGTGTATTAAGATTTCATAGAGAATACTGCAACGTCACTCTTTTCATCGTTGAATAGTCTGTTACTTCCAATACAACCGAAATAACTGTTTCGATACGCTCTAGATAACCGAAAAAAAATTGAAAATAGAACTCAAATAAATTCGACCAATCACGTGGCTGCTTTACCGAACTGTAATGAATTGGACCAATAGAATCGCTTTGATTATTGAGTTTACTCGTTGATGTCGTACGCTCGTTGATGTCTTTTAAGATATCAACGAGCGTACGAGCGATAGGCTGCACTTCGTTTCAACAGTATCGAGTTTGTTTAATTAGTTCAGTTGACTCGTAGAAAATTAATTTTAATGAACTCGTACAAAAAAGTATTGTTCACAATAGTGTTATAATCAAGCTAAAACGGGACCCTATTACTAAGACTATGCTGTTCGTCTGTCTGTCAGTCTGTCTGGCTGTCCGTCTGTTACCAGGCTGTATCTCAATAACCGTGATATGTTAGACAGTTTAAATTTTCACAGATGATGTATTTCTGTTGCCGCTATAACAACAAATGCTAAAAAACAGAATCAAATAAATATTTATAGGTAATGGTACGGAACCCTTCGTGCGCGAGTCCGACTCGCACTTGACCGGTTTTTTATTAATATCCAGTGTCTTAATTCGGTCTGGAATTTTATTGAAAACTAGCTGTTGCCCGCGACTTCGTCCGCGTAGAATTTTCTATCGTCTTAGAAAATGATTTCTCTCAATACAAACTTTGAACCCTCTTTTAGGGGATAAATTAAAAAAAATGTTGATGTTCATTTTCTAGTTTGTGAACAAACTGTCTAAAACCAAAGTTAAAAATCTCATACTTTAAATATGTCTTGAAATACACAAACTTTAAACCCCCATTTTAACAGTCTTAGGGGATGAATTTGGAAAATCTCTGAAATTAGTCTTTTAACGTACATAATATAAGACCGAAGTTACAAATCTCTTACTCTTCTTGCTCTTCATTTAAAATTTTAAACCTCCTTTTAAACCCTCTTAGGGGTTGAATTTTTCTAATCGCTGAAATAACTTTTTTCGTATTGTAGTACTAATCTTACTACTAACTTTTAAGTCTCTAGCTCAAAAAAAGTGTTGCCCATACAAAGCTTGCCCCCTTCTTAACCCCCTTAGGGGTGGAATTTTCTTAAACTCTTGAGTCTTTTTTTATTTTAATTAGTAATCTTTCTAATAGTTTTAAGTCTTGTTCAAAAAAAAGTGTTTCCTACACAACACTGGCTCCCCTTCTTAACCCCGTTAGGGGTGAAGTTTTCTAAAACGCTGAAAGGTCTTTTTTAGTATATTAGTAATCTTTTCGCAAAGTTTTAAGTCTCTAACTCAATTTTTTGTATTTTAATAAGTAATCTTTCTACAAAGTTTCAAGTCTCTAACTCAAAAACATAAACTTTCCCTCAAAAAACTTTGCAGCCCTTTTTATCCCCCTTAAGGATGGTTTTTTCCAAAACGCTGAAAGTACTTTTTTTGTATTTTTATAAGTAATCTTTCTACAAAGTTTCAAGTGTCTAGCTCAGAAAAAGTGTTCCCCATACAAATTTTGCATCCCTTTTTAACCCCCTTAGAGAATGATTTTTGTAAATCGCTGAATGTAGTTTTTTCATGTTCTAATAAGTAATCTTTCTTCAAAGTGTTAAGTCTCTATTTCAAAAAAAGTGGTTTTTCCCATACAAACTTTGCACCGTTAGGGGTGAAATTTTCCAAAACGCTTAAAGTTATTTCTTTGTATTCTAATAAACAATGTTTCTACAAAGTTTTAGGTCTCTAGCTCAAAAAAAAAGTTTTCCATATACACACTTTGCACCCCTATTTTACCCCCTTAGGGTTAGAATTTCCTAAAACGCTGAAAGGACTTTATTTGTATTTTAATATTTATTTTTTCAACAAAGTTTCAAGTGTCTAGCTAAAAAAAAATGTTCTCCCATACAAACTTTGCACCCCTATTTTACCCCTTTAGGGGTTGAATTTTCAAAAATCCCTTCTTATTCCTAGCCCACGTTATAAAAGCAACCTACTGTGCAAAAATCATTTCTCTAAGATTAGTAGTTTCGGCTGTGCGTTGATGAGTGAGTGAGTGAATAAGTCAGTCAGGACATAGGCATTTATATATTAGATGTTCGGTGCCATTCCCAAGATTCCACCTCTGATTAGCGCTGTGTTATTGCTACGCTGCAACTTTTTCAATATAAAGTTTGTATTGTTTCATCATCATCATCATATCAGTCGAAAGGCGTCCACTGCTGGACATAGGTCTCCCCCAAGGAGGTTTGTATTGTTTACGTGTCGGAACGATGCGGCCTTGTGATACGTTACTGAACATGTTTGGATAGGTCTTGACAAAAATACCGACTTCCAGGATAAACAGTGCAGTCAGTGTCTATTTTAAGAGATTTAAAAAATGGTACAGAACTTTCTCTTATTTTCAGCCATTGCTGCTGTTTTTGCGCTTTAAATGCTATCATTTTATGAACTGAGTTCCCCCAAAACATAACACCATATCTAAGAACTGAGGCTACGAGTCCATGATAGGCTATTACATACCTGTGCTAACTCGGAGCACCTAAACTAAAGTGATGTAGCGAAATATTTTATCGACAAAAAAATATATCGATGTTAAATACTGTCAACAACTTAAGGTTATTCAACATAAATAAATATTATTTGTTTTCTCTTCAATTTAAAATAAAAACAATAAACAAAAAATTAAAACGTTTACTTTTTTTGTTTATTTTAAAATAGTTTTCATAGTATATAATTTATATTTTTTCCATATTCGTCGGTAATAAAACTAATAAAGATTGCCGTCTAGATGAAAATATCGACTTTAAATTACTATACGTTATCTTATCGTTCACGGCGATATTGGCACGTCACAACGTCCACGGGGCATTCTCAAAATATTGTCAATGACTTTTGAGTCAAAATAAAACAGATATGATATGTGTTCAGATATGATATCGAACCTTTTTATAGTAATAGAGAAATTTTAAAGAGCACATGTATTAATATATATCGACATCTTTTTTATCGATATCAAATCCCTAAAACGTGCCCCGAGTTAGCACAGGTATGGCCATTAATACCGCTTCATGCATAAGCAGATATATACATAATATTTTACAGACATAGTCTATGACACTCTATGTGATGTTTCCAGTCGAGCTGGCTGTCAATTTTTAATCTTAAGAATTTCGTTACTTCCACATTGTCTATTTTAATACAATCGGAATGTAAATTCATGTGAACTGGTTGTATTCGCTGACGAAAATGCATTAAGATTGTTTTATTTAAATTAACCAGTAGGTTATTAACATTCAGCCATCTAATTATATTATTAATTACAGTATTTATGTCATTTTCATAATTATTGATATAATTAAATTGAACATTTTTTATTTATTTATTTATTTAGAACACAAACAGTCGCATAAACAAAAATTTAAAGGGTACACAAAAAGTACCAATAGGCATAAATCTAAAGACCTAGAGGTTGATTAATACATAAAAACTATGTTAACATAACAAAATAATCATATAGAAACAAAGCTGAAAAGATTTAAAAAAATTAAACTTAATAAATTCTTTAATATAATACAATACCGGTCGTCGACGCAGTATGCATGCACGAGTTAAAGGTAGGTAATAAGTAGGTATATGAGATTAATGAAGACATTTTGGATTTAGACTTTCAGGTAATGTGAATAGTAAAATTTATCTTAGGTAAGTAAATATTGTTCTCATGGATGAGCTAAAAATAACTTACATTTTAGTAACAATTTAACACTAAACAATGATTTGTTGAAAGGATCAATATCGCTCAGATACTTGTTATAAAAACTAGGGACTCGTCTGAAAAAAGTATGCCGAGAGTAATTTTTTCGGGCAAAACTGATATAAAATAATGGCCTAGAACGTAAGGGACGATTGAATAATTGAAGTCCTGTCATTAGCTAAAAGCACCATTGGATGATATATCTCATTAGGAAGGTCGTTAATATATACAAGGAATACAAGTGGACCAAGTACACTTCCCTGTGGAACTCCAGACCGAAAGACACACTTCTTTGATACAAATTTAAATTATTGCTTTAACCGTCGCTAGTAACCTTAAAAAAACTTATAATAAATGTTATATTTTATTAAATGGCCTCATATTTTCCTTATTTGGTTTGCATTTGCGCCATTAAAGCTCTGTAGCTTTAATGGCGCCGTAGGTTCATAGTCTTCTCTCCCTCTCACTGAGCATAAGCATGAGCGAGATGGAAGTGCGTGTTCGGAAGCGCAGTTATCATATTTTTTGTAAATAAAAAAGTAATGTATCACTAAGTTCCCTCAAACATGATATTGCCGATTTTTAGAACCAATGTTAATATGTTTAGCTTTTGAACATAATTTGTTACAAATGTTTTAAGTGTATTTTAGATCTATGTTCGTGTTTTTTTTTATCGAGCGAAAATTGCTTAATCATGTTTCGAATCACTAATCTCGCTGCAGAAAAGCCTCAATATTACCATTCAAACATATGGTTTCAAAAAAATACGAATGGTAATATTGAGGCTTTTATGCAGCGAGATCAGTGATTTCAAACATGATTAAGCAATTATAAACACTATAAACAGACGCATTATATTATTTCAAAAACTCTGTTAGCTTAATCTCGCTCAACCTGCGGCGCCTTAAATAAAACTATGCAATGATTCATTGTGTACTTGGCCGGTTCATTGAATACCTAGCACCGGCTCAGGTCGTAGCATAGGTTGAAGACAGAAAGCCATTTCTCAAATTCAAAAAAATATATTTTTGTCTTCTATTGCGGTTTGTACAAAAACATTGATGCAAAATGAAAGCCAGATAAATAACAAATAATCGGGTGTAAAAATATTGTAATACTTTCACATTTTTTAAGGTCCACATTTTTTGTGGTTCATTGTTGGCTACCTTACCCTACACATACCCCACCGTAGGTTTATATCTCTCAAATCACTCCTAGTAATTCATATTCGAATGTATACTTTGTATTAATCCTTTCCCCAAACATGGGATTCGGTCGCAAGAACGTCATTTCTTCAGCCTGTGCTAGGGCTGGAGCGACGACTTGTTGAAAAACGTCAGATAAGTTATTTTAAGATTATTTGGCACGGTTGTCCAATTCGTATCTTCCGTTTATACGTTGCTTTGCCGACATGTATACACGGTGTCCGGTAAATAATGGACAACCTTCTAACCACGAATAGGGCACCTTAGACTGGTTCAGAAAATCGACTTTGAGGTTCAGTAAAAGTCCCCTGGTTTTCGAGATATTCGCACTTTTCGAAGAGCGCATTGTACCAAAACAAGGTGTTTAAAAGTGAAAATTTATAGCAACATCTTTAGCTGTAAAGATGTAAATGGCATGTGTTATACCATTTTTTAATCAGTATTAGATAAACTATTTTTCAGGAAGTTGGCCACTCTGGTCCTATTACATTTTTTTTTTCACCTCAAGCAATCAAACTTGTAGAACATTTTAAAGATAAATGTGATTTTATTAATTAAGACCTAATTAAACAGAAATCGGTCTGGCCACCATAAAACTCTAATACACGTTCATTAGCATCACTGTTAGAGAAAGTTTCCGAGAATTATTAACGTCCAGGTCATTAAAGTGAAATAAGGTGCACTATAGTGCACTATAGTGCACCTTATTTCACTTTATTTTTTTATTTTTGCATTTGGTATTTTTATAAGGTAAATTTCCCAGTGTTTGACATTGACTCTCTTGATTCGGCATCTTTTATCAACCCATTCACGGCCACGCTACGCTCATAGCGCTACGCCGACTACGGCGTAGCGCTACGGGCCGACTACCGTAGCAGCTTAATACATTCAGCGCCCATGACGACACACATGCGTCAGAGCGCTAGGAGCGCATTTCGCTACATACGGAGTTCAAGCTGCTACGGACTACGGCGTAGCGCTACGAGCGTAGCGTGGCCGTGAATGGGTTAAACTCCGTATTTAGGAAAAAGCGCTCGTAGCGCTCTGACGCATGTGTGTCGTCATGGGCGCAGAATGGGTTAACTTAACCCGTCGAGCATGACCCAGGGTATGTCATACCCTGACAGTATTAAAAACGTTTGTTATTTTTTAAATCTTTGTCTGGCAACACTAGCTCGCTCAGTAGCTGGATGCAAGGGAGTGCGGGAGGGAATAGTGGCGTGATCGCAGTGCGACGTGAGGCGTCGGCCGAAATATTTGTGCACAAACCTGTTTCGGGTATGTCACACCCTGCGTCATTTTAGACGTATTTTTTTTATGTATGATTAATACATTATTTTTTTATTATTTTTAGAGTTTTTAAGGTTTCAATGTACAGGCTTGAGATTACTTTATTTATACTAGTTGTTTTTCTTTTATTTTCCATACAAGAAGGGCAGAAAAACCAAATATTCCTGTAAAGGTTGCAGCAAGCCCATATGTATGGAGCATGATAATCTCGATGGCAGTGATAAACCTTATTTTCAATAAAAAAAAAATATTGTTATGATTTTTCGACAAGAGGATCTCATTATCTTTTAGTTAAAAGTTGATTTATATTCCAAAGATAGTTTTTTTTTTGTTTAATTGTTCATTTTTGTAAACCTCGAAACTTTTGTTCCTATAATTACATAGTATAAGGTAAACACGAATTATTAAAAATAATTTCATAATTAAAACTTGTCTTTGATTTAAATTCATTAAATAATTCATTATTAAACAAAACACACTGCACGAAATAAAATAAAATTAATAAAAACTATATTATGGTACATTAAATCTCGGGTACGTCATACCCTGCCTCATGCTTGATAAACGTAACTTTTTTTCACGTCATGCTCGCCGGGTTAAAGCAATGGACGTGACAAACAGGGTGTAAACTATTGGAATTAGGGCGAAAAACATTAGGACGTATATCTTAGAGCGCACAAACACTATACAGGATCGTGTCGCACAATGTCGCACTGTCGCACGTTCGTGAAACGCGTGTTTGCATCGCTACCAAAAGTCAGTAACCACTCATAGATAAACGTCATAATGTTTGACTACCTAATTCCAATAGTTGACACGCCGTTCTCCAGGTCGATTACTGTAAATTAAGATAAAAGTTGCCGAAAATTTGGCCCTCAATTTCGGTTTGATATGGATGTCTTATGTTGAGTAGTATTTTTTAGGTTACACAGAAAACGTTTAACTAAAATAAATTATCTGGAAATGCAATGCGGAGGATGTCGCATCAGATTCCCCGCCCACTCGCAACCTTTATTGCATTAGAGGATTAGTACTAGCGCTGGAAGAATAGCGGCAGAGCGATAAATTAATCGTTACGGCCAGTTTATAGGATATATGTGACGCGATTGTCCGTACATCGTACTCTCACAACTTTATTGGCCCGATAGCGGCTCGGCCGTTCATCTCATCGCCCAAGGATTTATAACTCGTATTCATAATCGGGACAGTTTATTACAATACAACTATGTCCTTAATAGCCACTGGTTGTCTATCGGTAGATATAAATAAGAGTTTACAAGGGACAATAAAATTTTACGTGATAATCCCTGCCAACTCTATCGGGAAACCAAGTAGAACCTTTCATGAATATCTTGGTCTTCCAGGACTTAGTTCAGAGATTTGGGATATTGTGTCCAGGATTCTGCGATCCCAACGGATTTCAGAATGTCTTGATTCTTTTGTATCCATGCAAGCTCTGTAAAGGGTGCTGTTTGTATAACACAAAGATGATATATTATACTGCTTGTTGGCAGGGCATGGTCAGTTGGGGCACTGGCTAAGAGTAGGAGTTACGGTGGCTAGGCGTCTTTAGCTGTTTTAGAGTTTTTTTTAAAAGATTTGAAGGCGTCCTTGGTATGTCTGCCGAAGTTTGACTATTATTATGTGACTTACCAACTTACACTACATTATGAGGTAAACGTATATATTACGTAGGTATTATCTCTCTTATTAATTTTTCTGATTTTTGATTTACGTTTTGTACAATATTTGTACCTATATAGATAAAATAGAAAATGTAGGTACATACAACATATTAAAACATTATCAAAAAACCTAATCTACGGTGCCTAAGTTCTGAATTACTGCTGGAAGTTATATACTTAAAACCCGAATGCAAATCAAAAACAAATATTCATTCTCAACACACAGATACGTCAATCAAATGTAAAATACAATAGTACGTAAGTTTAAATTCACGTGGAATCGGAATATGCACGTAATTATGTACAGCAAACATTTCAAATGCTGACTACGAATGTAGTTTGCTAACAGATCGTTACAATATTTCAAGTGGAATGGCTTAAAAGAGTCGTCTAGAGCTTGCTTTAACTTTCCGTACGAAAACTAGAGTTAGACTCGATGCGAGAAGGCTTTCACGACAACTATTACCGCTAAGCGTGGCTTTAACTACATTTTACTGCCTCAAAGACATAAACTCGTTCTAACAATTATACAAAACATTACCGAAGCAACGTTTCGGCATTAAAATGTTACCTTGATGCGGGAATTCAAACTGCTTACGTACTTAACTGTAACCTAGAAGTACGGTTTAGCTAATATCATAATATACTTAGTACATATGCGGGTGGCGCAGGACCGGTCACTTTGGCAGTCTTTGGGGGAGGCTATTGTCCAGCAGTGGACGTCTTTCGGCTGATAATATGATGATGATTGATGATACAGTATAGGTTACATTAGGAAAACTTGATTACTTATGAAAAGCAAATAAAAGGTGGCTTGGTATAAAATTTAATTATCAGAGTTGGTTGGCAACAATATTTTCTGTCACTTAAGTATTAGATGTGTCACTAATCTGCAATACCCTAATCATAATCTCTATTAAATTATATATTAGTCACCATTTTAATCAAAACTGTCTCTAAGTATAGATCACTTTTTTTCTATAGCCTGAATATAAGGTCTGTCATCAAAATAATAGATCTGTCACCAAAATAATAGATCTGTCACCTAATAAATAGATCAGTTCCTTAATTTAATGAAAAAATGCCTATTAGGGGCGGAGTCAAATACGATAATTGACAAAAGTCAAATCAGTTTCTTTTTTTTTTCGTCAATGCTATTATACATTTCAAAAGATATAAGTTGGTTTTACTATAAATAACTTTAGATATAAATAAATGAATAAAGGTAAAAATAGCTACCAAAACCCGAATCAGCGCACTCCACTTCCACGTGGTCTTGTCTGTCCTACCCCTAGAGTGTATATAAAAGCCCGCGGAGCCAGAAGCTGGCGAAGGAGGTCCTGAGTTGAACGGGTGCACGAGGCCAACCGGAGCGTAGGTCGAGTGCGCACGTGAAACGAAGGGCCGACGAACCGAGTTTCTGGCGGGAGCCTGGGTGGAGGGCGGTAGACTGAGTCCCAGAAACAAAAGCGGGGTTCAGTCACTTAAAAAAAAAATGTATTTATATATTTTTTCCAGTGCTTAAAAATTAATTTTAAGGTACTTAATCATTTTAATATTGTTTGGAGTTTATGTTTTAGTAACAATGGGGAACTTGCATGGGACTTCAATTTCGAATAAATTGCACTCAATGGATGCGCGATTGCGCGTATACGTATAGAAATATCATACAGAAGAAAAACAAGAATAGTTTTATATTAGTTTTATCTCACGTTAAAATGATGAAAAAATAAATTATTATTTTTTCGATAAAATAACATAACAGTCACAGAATATTGAATTAGAAATGAAATTTTGTACGACAAGTATGGACTTAATCTTGAAAGACTTAAAATAGTATTTTTCACATCGTGTTATAATAGAGAGCTTTTTAGTCGAGTACCGTGTTTAGGCCACGAAGCTTGCTGAGTGGCCTAAGTAAGGTACGAGATTAAAAAGCTTGATTATAACACTATTGTGAACAATACTTTTTGTACGAGTTCATTAAAATTAATTTTCTACGAGTCAACTGAACTAATTAAGCAAACTCGATACTGTTGAAACGAAGTGCAGCTCATCGCTCGTACGCTTGTTGATATCTTAAAAGACATCAACGAGCGTACGACATCAAAGCGATTCTATTGGTCCAATTCATTACAGTTCAGTAAAGCAGCCACGTGATTGGTCGAATTTATTTTAGTTGTCTGGAGCGTATCGAAAAGTAGTTATTTCGATTGTTTCGACAGTAACATGGACTACAACTATGAAAAGAGTGACGTTGCAGTATTCTCTATGAAATCTTAATACACATATTTTAATCGTCGAGTACAAAATAGTATTTTTCACAATCGTGTTATAATAGAGAGCTTTTTAGTCAAGTACCGTGTTTAGGCCACGAAGCTTGCTGAGTGGCCTAAGTAAGGTACGTGATTAAAAAGCTTGATTATAACACTATTGTGAACAATACTTTTTGTACGAGTTCATTAAAATTAATTTTCTACGAGTCAACTGAACTAATTAAACAAACTCGATACTGTTGAAACGAAGTGCAGCCTATCGCTCGTACGCTCGTTGATATCTTAAAAGACATCAACGAGCGTACGACATCAAAGCGATTCTATTGGTCCAATTCATTACAGTTCAGTAAAGCAGCCACGTGATTGGTCGAATTTATTTAAGTTGTCTGGAGCGTATCGAAAAGTAGTTATTTCGATTGTTTCGACAGTAACATGAACTACAACTATGGAAAGAGTGACGTTGCAGTATTCTCTATGAAATCTTAATACACATATTTTAATCGTAGAGTACAAAAAAAAATTCAAATGTAAGAAAAACATAAAAAATGTAACCGATTATGCAAGTAGACATATGAACTACAATCTTCCTGGCCAAAAGATTAAAATAAAGTTATTACGTCGGATAGGGAAATGCGATATGAGTTTAACCGCGATGTGAAGTGACAGTTAACGCGATGAAAATTTGGTGGTGTCATTTGACATCAAAGTGTTGTTCTCACTCCAATTTCTAAAAATACTCAAAGAAATAATATTGTTCACAGGACGCGGAGTTCCACTCAAACTTTGGTGCAATTTTACATTTAAATGGTAAGTATGCGGCCGCCGCCACGTCGTACCGCCGAGCCCTGCAGTTGCAGCCCAACGACGAAATCACCATCACGAACCTCAAGCGGGTCAGGACGCTCATGAGTAACCAGCGCCGAAAATAAGATAAAACAACACAATATGAGGTAGTTTAGTGTATGTCAATTGCCAAATATACAACGATAGTGTTACAGATTCTTAATTTGGTCCCATATAATTCCATTATGTACGTGTTTAGAAATAATTACCTATGTTCATCAGTTGCGGTAATGTGTTAGGCACATATTCACTTTGTATGTAAATTAAATAATAGTTTCCACATAACAAGTAGTTAGGGGTACGAATAAAATACAAATATTTGTTATGTTAATGGTAGGTCAGTACGGAATTATTGCGATTTGATTAATTATAAGTATACCTATCAGGTTGTATCAATGAATTATTGGGTTATTACAGCACCGCAAGGCTCAATATCGAACGAATAGCGGTTTGAGCTTTTGGCGGATAAATTATATGCGTATACTTCCGTAAGTTATCACATAAATTGTTTAATACCGGACTTGAATGTATCTTGGATGGTGAACAAATTTAGTCGACTCAATAGACTGAATACGTAAGGCCTAAAGAACTACTAATATTGATTTTAAATTAGCAAATTTTTATTTGAATTTAAGGTGGTTCGATTGCCATACAAAACGTTATTTGACATTCGCAGGCCAACGGCGTGATATTTTAAGAAACTTATGTAACAAACTTTCATAAATTGGCTTCCCATTTGCGCCAAATTCCCCCTTTGCTAGAATAAACTTGTATAAACTAGATTAATTTGAGAAATTGGTTTGGGACGTAATATTTTGAGAAAACTATTTTTCTCAAATTAATCTAGTTTATACAAGTTTATTCCAGGAAAGGGGGAATTTGGCGCAAATGGGAAGCCAATTGATGAAAGTTTGTTACATAAGTTTCTTAAAATATCACGCCGTTAGCCTGCGAATGTCAAATAACGCTTTTGTATGGCAATCGAACCACCTTAATGATTACGACGAGAATATAGGTTGCTACAGCCAGGCAGAGCTAAAGAACAATTGTTTCTCTCACAGGCAAGAGAAACAGTGACCCGATTCTAGGGTTCGACCAAAACAAGGTATGACATTTAAGAATTGTAATTTCGAGCAATACCTTCTTAATAAGTTCCAGGTCCATATAGTTCCGTAAACTCGGGTTATATTAACCCAATGGAGAGTCACTTTGGCCCGCATAAAAACCACACATAGCAATGTCAAATAATAAAATCACCAACGTAAGCAATTAGCTGAAACTAAAAATAAGGTGATCAGACCATCTTAAACTCATAAAAAAGCGGAGGACCAAGTAATTCGCGAAAGCCACCCGGCCGGGTTTACGGTACCTACTCCAATTGACTTTGTATTGAAGTTACTACAATGTTACTGGCAGGCTAGCCACAGTTAAATTAAAAGATTGTTCACTATCCAGATGTAACGCTTCCACAAAACAAACTAGAACTGAGCATTATTACGAGTATATTGACATACTCTGTAACATTAAGCTGTGAAGTAATTTTAATTTATTGTGGACCTAACAATTCTGCGTGCGTATTATTGTAATTTCACACGAATCTACAAATATTAAAGGTCTACAAAACAACGTTAAATGAGTAGGTAGTTACAAAATGTATATAGGTTTTTAATACCATAACATTTTATACATGTGCATATAAATCTATTAATGTTAATACTTCCTTTACCTGATTTGAAAAAATAAATAAATACTTGTTGCATTTTTATAACTTGGTTACTATGATTACTGTTTTGCGTCTTCCATCTAATTTTGAAACGTGTACATTGCTTCGAATTCACGATATTTGTAAATAAAATAATCAAATGTAGATATGCCTGTAAAGTAAAAAATTTAACCGATTTCGAAAAGACTACTACTGTATATCTGCAGAACCGGTCTTAAACATGTATTAGTCGCAAACAGGGTGTCGTCCTGGGGGTTTGTTTTAGATACACGATGCACATTGAGATTGGTGCCAATAACACCGGTCAACTGAGTGAAAATTTAAGTTTTCATTTTAAAATGGCTGTTGTTATTTATATAAAATAATAATTCTCACACTTGTTGTGGCAAATTTCTTTCTTTCAGAGGGTAGCAGAGTCGTCTTATGTATTTTTATGACTAAACGAATAAGGATTAAATGATTTATTTCTCTTAAGTTTCTTATATTTCTCTTGCGAGTAAGTATTAAGTTTGTGACATGTCAATGTCATTTTCTGTTAAGAGATGAGATTTCTGTTAACAGATGCAATTGTGTTCGCTTATACGACATTTACGACTTTGCACGCTAATAAATATGGCCTTTGCCCACATTACCAAGTATTTCGTCTAAAGCAAGCCATCAAATTACAACTAAAAAAAAAATTGTAAAGAAAATTGGTTGACAAAACGTAAAATTTACAACGTATCATTTTGATGGTGTTCCTGTAATCACTCCTCTAAAAATATATATTAAATAAATAATTTATTCATTCAATCGTAAAAATTTAGTAAAAAGAGACGACTCCATTACTCTCTGTGTGAAATTCGCCACCATTTATCCGGACGCTACTAATGTGTTCCTTGATATATTGGTTTAATACAAACTAAAATTATATATCGCAATCCAACGATAGTTACTGACCTGGCCCCTATTTCACCAACTTGACAATTGTCACCTGACAACGACAATTCTCCGTATATTGCTGGTTCCACAAGTAACCTGGCGACCACTTTAGCTTCTAGAACAAGCAATGTGTGGCGAATTGTCAGTGTCTGGTGACAAGTGTCAAGCTGGTAAAATAGAGCCCTGACGTGTTGCCTGTCACGCTATTGGTAAGTACATTGTAAATTGTTACACTACCCTACCTCCGCAAAAATTTTTTCATCACATACACAATAAATAGTACCAGTCTACCAAATGTAATTGATGTTGACATTCAAAGTAGGCTTAATTATGTTTATATGTATACAGGCTGAGACCTAAGTCGTAAACAGAATTTTTTGTTTCAATCGAAGAACTTTAAGGCAAATTCATTGCATTACTAGAAGCAAACAATTAAACTTTATTGATAATAATTTTAAACAGCAAAAACACCAACCTTATAGTCACCCTATTCGACTCAATGGCAGTATTACATAACATTTAGGGTGACCATGAGACTCAGTAAATTTAAAACATTTTTTTTAAATTAACGAAATAACAAACAACGTTTAGATATTTGCCTGTTATCACGTCCACATGTTTAAACTAAAGTTAAAAAGTAAGAAACACATATTCCTATTCACGACTTAGTATTCACCCAGTATTTTTAAATAACCGGGGTCAGTAATCAGTCAGTTAGAATGTACAACAGATGAACATAACAGTTTTCATTTCTTATGCTGGGTAATAATTATAATAAAACTCAAATCGTGCAAATATTTACGTCAATTATATAATTACGCTTTGTATACAATTCAGTACGTTGTTCTTCCAAGCGTTAACATATTTGATTTTAATGATGTGACCTTTGTTTGAAATTCTTATGTCAGTAATAACACCTTTGGGTTAACTCTGGTTTGTCATCATTGTGAAGTCAATACATATCTTAACTCTGATTTTGTGTATATAGCATTTTCTGTTTTTGGTACAATGTATAGAAATAAGTGTAATATATTCCAATCGTTGTACATAATTTTTACGATTAATATCGCTTATTCACTTTGGTACATTAGGTATTCCATGTTACTAAAACTGTTTTATTTTGTTTACACTTATGACAATAAATATATATTATTATTACGCTTTGTAGGTAAACTCAGAAGACATGCCAAAAACATAATTGATTTGTTATCTGTAAATTCAAGTATCTAATGGATTGAGAGTTCAGTTGGCAAGTAGGTATATGAATGAAATTATGACTGTAAAAGTGTGATTAATTTTCATATTCGTTTATGAAAAACCATCGCCTTTGCTCTAACTTTGGAGTGTTAGCCAGCAGATGGTAGGAAACTCGTAAAAGATAACGTGGCGCCGTGATCGTTAAACATAATTTTATTTTATTCTCTCGCAGATGATCAGATTACATTGAATAAATATTAATAACACAGCTAAATTTGCATTATAATTGTATAGTATCCTCATTCGATTGTTTCAACCGATTATTACAATAAAACACGAACAATACGCTTTTTTCCATGGTTCTGTGCCATAATACGGGTCTGTGTGATAATACTGATACTCGCACGCATCGTTGAGTATTTTTTCCGTATACATGTACAGTCAGCATCGTATTAGTAAGTAGCAGCCAAAGTAGACAAATATATCGTAACACTGCTTTACTCTTACAGTAATAAAGACGTGTACCGAAATATTTGACTACTTTGGCTGCTACTATTAAATTTGATTCTAAAACTTCATGATGACAAAGTACCTAGTACCGGCAGGAAGGCGTGACGAGCACACAATCAAACGATACTTTTGCTTAAGTAAATGTACCTAATATTTGTAAAAAAGTGCAATTATGTAATTAAATGTAAAAAAAACAACAGGCAACGTATCCTTCAGAAATACAGTATATAGGTACTACACATTATTATACAGGGTGGCAAAGGAGACTTCATGAAAATGATAAAACAAAATTGGAAACTTTAAAAAGTAGCTGATTCTGATCACCTTAAATGTTTTACGTTATTTACCACCCTTTTCTGTGAACAAATTAATACCTATGAATATATAAAAATAAGCCTAATTCAGAAAAAAATAAAAAAATAAGTATACTTAATAAATAGAGAAATCGATCACTTTAAACAGTTGTTTAAGTTAAATGTTGATGACGTGCCTAAATGTCACCCTGTATTTTTTTGACTACATATAATATTTTGCTCAAAATAGAAATCAAAACTATACTAGCCGATACGAGTATAAGATATTTTATCTATCCAAATTTCATAAACCCTCCACGATGCGTTCAAGAACCGCACATTATGACCACCATAAAACAGACTGTTTTGTTAGAACAAATTTCTTATCTGTGAAAATGTTATTATTGCTTAATAATAACACCGATTTCGATACATATTTTACTCCTACATTTTTCGAAAAAAGATCATTACTCGTTAGTCTTTAGCCCGAACAGACTCAAACTCATTTTCTATCGTCAAAAACATGAGTAAAACGTAAATCAAACAAAAAAAGTACAAAAAAAATCCTCAAATAAACATTGATTTTATAAAAAAAACCGGCACCTATTCTTTAAAAACTAAGTACGTCAAAAAATCAGAAATAATTAGTATTGTAACCATCCGCGAGGATATTACGGTTTTCGTTTTACTTTCAGAGAAAATCCGATTTTTCACATACGCTTTATCTCAAAATCATTTTGTGGTATAATAATGACTTGAGGAAGCCATTTCCCGAAAAAAAGTAAACTAAAATTTTAAATGTCTATTTCTATGGAGAGCCAATTCTCAGCCCACAGTGCGCCGACTCTAGTTTGTCTCTGAATTAAAAAAATACTATGACAGCTGCCAGAAAACAACGCCGCGATGCCGGTCATAATATGCGGCTCCTGAATGCATCATAGAGGCTTATGATATGTGGATAGATAAAGTAGTGTATGTAACTGTACATAATTAGGCATTTAACACACTCGTGTGATGTATGTTATTATGAAACGAGCCGCAACACTCGTGTTTATTAATGCCCTTCATTATGTGCAGTCACATAAACTACTGTTAAATATTTAAATAGCATTATAAGGGGAAAATAAATCAATTGTTTTATCAGCTTTATAAAACTTGGCAAGTCTGATAATCTTGGGAATTGACTATCATCTCCTTTGTAGCCCCACCTCAGTTGTTCACTCAGCTGCAGAGAAAAGGTACCCCCCTGCATACAAAGTTTGTATGCATCACTATGCACGGGGGTACCTTTTTTTGCAGCTGACCGTACATAACAAAGAAACGAGAATTTTGTTTCTATTTTTATGCCCGTTTTGTGTCTCAAGTTCAAGCAACAGTAAACTAAACAATAAACTTTTGTTCTCCTACAACTATTAGTACCTACAGTTTAGTCATATACTTATATATATTAAGGCGACGTTTTTCTAAAGAAGTTATTCTGCTTGTTACTAAATATGTACCTACCTACTTTACTTCGAATTTCAAAGCATATTTTCATATCATTGTTAGATGTATTGCTGTATGTCGAATTTATTGTATCAAACACATATTTATTCGTGAAATGAGGTACCTTATTTGACGTAACACCTTATTTTAACTTATCATACCTAACGGTTGGTAATGTAAGTACCTAAGATAAAAAGTTATCGAGGAATTGTAATGTAATCGATATTGTTTTTATTAACTAGTATTTATGGCGTTATGCAAGTAAAACTGCAAATTCCCAAAGTGATAATATGTTGATAATTTTGTAAATAAAAGCTTCAATATTTTATTCGTTGTTGATATTTTAATAAACCATTTCCAAATCAAAATTTATTATTTGGCAGTGATAAATTTAATTATGTGTCCCTAACAAGCAAAGTTTTTTTGTGTAATCAACAGTCAAGGCAAAATTACCTACATTTGTCGTTATTTTAAATTGTTATATTTTTTTTGAACTTATATTTTTAAAGAATTGGCCAGAGACTGCTCAGAAACGCGAAGCCTGGAAACAGAAGGAGGAGTTCTTGGCCAGCAGTGTGGGACACAACATCAGGTCGATCACGTAACGCATTGTACGCGCGTCAGGTAGGTCTAAATGTCACTTTTTATATGGAAAATTGTACCGACGCGCGTTAGGAAGGTTACGAGGTAAAAAAAAAAAAAACTGGCCCTAAATAATACATTTTTTGTCCTTATATTGATTTTTTGAATCCAGGGCTATCAGCATCGCAGGCAGAGTCAGCTACCAATGGCTTATCTTCTCTATCGAATTAAAATGTAGGCACCTGACTGTGGTGACTTTTAAATTAAACTTATCGACGGTGGAAAGGCAAAACCACTGAAGCGACATTTTGGTCAAAATAGAGTTATATATATCGTTGAAATCAGCGTTTTTTTCTGCGTCGATTGAGCCGGGTTTCATGGCGATCTGATGACTTTCATGTCGCTTAAGGTAATACAAAAATAAGCGCCAAATTTATAAAATGTTATTTTATGCGACACACTTTTTGAGTAAAATCTAACCTGTGTCACTTAACCGTACACTCAATCATAACCATGGTCGCATACAGTATTTTTAAAAATCGTTCATTTTCGATGTCATGTCACTTTAAGTGTTTCTTCCAGGTACATATTTCATAAGATAAGGTACTTAAGTGTTTCTTCGGACATGTTGAAAATAACTGTTGTCGCATGATGGTGTCGCTTCAATGGTTCTTCCGGGATTTTATTGGGGGATTTTTCACTTAAGCGACATTTATTTTCGAACCCGCCTTGTTTAGGAGAATAACATTATTTTTATTAAGTAGCTATTATAATTTGAAATAACACGTGCATATATTATAACTCAACGCTCTAAGTTAACAAGAAATAAAGTTTGGATTTTTATTATCAAAAAAAAAACTTTAAAATGCTCTCCTGTAAAATTCAAAAAATGTCGCTTCAGTGGTTTTGCCTTTCCACCGTCGTATATAATTGCAGTTGAATTCACTTTACAAAAAAATAAAAACTGTATCAGTAATGTGAAGTCGTGACAATCGGATATGTTAGTGTGAGGCCCCACTGGTGCGTTGCGTTGCGTTGCGTTGCGTCGCGTTGCGTCGATTGTCGTCCTTTAACCTACTATACGTTAGACAAAGACGGCAATCGAAACAACGCGACGCAACGCAACGCAACGCACCAGTGGAGCTTCACCCTAATCCGGTTTAAATATTTTTTTTGACACTGGAAGTATTGACCTGATCGCATCTTGCAGCCGTCAGCCACATCGCATTGTTTGATTGAAAACAATACTTATGTTATTTATACTCTTGAAAAGGTTGTTTTAATTTGTAGCTTAAAAACTGAATAAAACAAAAAGGGTAGGTAGTTGGTTCTACTTTTGACGCTCACGACGCTCATTATCGTTATTTCAAATTAACTTCATTAAACACAATATAATTTTAAATATTAAATATGTAAAATAAACATAAACTTGAGTAGCATTTGATGTATCATTTTATTACTTTGAGACAACATTGCGTGTCTTAGCTGCAGACAAAGTTACCGTTATTATTAACCCTGCGATTAATGAACAATTTTCTTACCTGAAAGGCTTTTGCCATAAAAGAAGTCGTTATAAAACTTACTGGCCTAATTTAGCGTAATACGCATTTGGAAAAACGTTTATGCTGCGACGGTTTGAAACAAACCCTAAGGCGTGAATAAATAATAGTAGACTCATGTACAAAGGCCGCTGTCTAACAAAACCAATGTTTGACAGGGGAACACAGAAAAATTACGAAGAGTCAGTTGTCCGAAACCATCATTATGTATTCCAAAATTTGAAAATTCCGAATGCCATTTACAGCTAAACGAAAAATTAGACGCTGGTGATTTAATAGAATATAAATATAAGTTTTAGTCAAAAACTGAATTTTTGGTACAAATTTTTATTGCTGACTGGATAGGGATAGTATTATATCCTGAAAATCTAAAATTCCGTGAGCGGAATTGATGTCATGTTAAATTACTTTTCAGAATTTTGTAACGTACCAGTTTGACACCTAGTAAACTCTAACCATTGCATCTCGCTCGCACGCGCTCACCGCATAGCACGTGCTTTTTCGTTACTTTAGGGTTTTCAATTTTAGTTTCTATAATTCGAACTCATGGAAATGATTATTTTCAGAGATTTAATTTATTGTAATATGATAAAATTTTTATTTATAATAATTTTTATGATTACTTTATGTTTTTTAAAAAATATATTTTGATTGGTTCAAATGTTTATATTTATTATAATGTTGTGATTTATTATTGTCAATATATACAAGATTATAATTAACATAAACTAAATTAAATTAAAACTACGTTAAATCTAAAAAAGGCCCTCGAGGCATTGTACCGAGGATGCTGGCGGCATTTCCTCGTTGAATTGCAATGCTGATGCGTTGCGCAAGAAAGCCGCCAGCTCTTCGGTCACCAGTTACATCAGCCAGACGTTTCGCGATTTCCGCAAATAACTTATGCGCACTGGGACCCCACGGACCGAGGGTCTCGACGCCAAAGGGTACAAAGTTGTACTCTCTGCTGAGGCCTCTATATTTATTGCATTTCAGCAGTTCGGCGTTTTTCGCCGCTGCACCCGCTTTAGAAGTAGTCCGTTGGAGGTGGGACGGTGCCAGCGTGTCTACACAGGTAGCGTCCCACACAAGCATCCGTCCCAAACTCCAAGGAACCAGAGACACACCATCAGGTCTTTTGCCATCATCTCTGACAATGCCTGGCGGCTCAAGAAGAGCAGGCACATTGATGGTGGCAAGAGACCGGCGGATTATGTCATTAAGTGTCGCATGTCTTGAAAAGCGGCCTGCACTTTTTTGACAACAAAGTCCGTGGTGACCCAGTCCGTCCACGTCCGTGCCACAAGGGCATGCGTGTGGAGTGCATACCTTCACCCCAAGCCGCAGACCAGTCGCCAGGCGAAGGGAGGTCGGATCCAGGAAGGTACCGGTATTTGGAGAGGGATGGGCATGTAGCCAGTGACCGGCCTCTCTGGCTCCAACCGCCAAAAGCCTCGCGCGATCTGGACCTGAACTGCGGCTCAGAATCGATTTGTAAGTTAAATCGCAATAAATATCGTCCCAGCTCCGATAATGTTTATATTTATAAATTTAACAATAAGTTTATATAATTTTAGTAATTTAAGATAAATATTTGGTTGTGATATAATTTCTTTTGGTTTAATTTTATTAAGAATTTGAATTTGTGGGTTAATATTAATGGCCAGAGAGTTTAGCCGGAGCGGCAAGAGGAACAAACCTGGCCTTAGCATTGCACATTCGAATTCATTTCAATAGGGGTGTAGACTCTATTTTTTTTTCGATGCCATTCGAACCAGTTTTTGGAGAGGAACAAATGTTTGTAAGGGAGCAACTACAATAATTAAAAACATAAATACCCAACAATTTGTGACAAAAATTGACTTCGCTGGCGGCAGCCGAAACGCTTCATACTAATTGACTTAAAAGTATGACGTCACAATCCGCTATTTGTACTAAGTAATCGTTGTATGGAAAATCAAGCAAATTGCTGTTTCGGTCACGAAATACCGCGTTTAGGTCCATAGTTCTATTAAAATTTTGTTTGATTAAAAGCGTAAGGATTCTATTGGTAGCTTTTTTACTCTTGGACAATAAAAATATGATTTTTTTTCTAAACTTTAAAGGTCCATAATATAATACTTTGACGGTTTACTACCCATTTAGGAACACTACGTTATCAATTTTAACATGAGTCTATTAACACCCCTATTTGTACAAAACCTGGGTTAAAAATAATAATCTGAACATGCATTGGTGCCTTCAACAGTATAATTAGTCGTGTTGTCGACTATGAGGATTTTGTGCCTACCCAGGCAATGTAGGAAAAGCTTTCAGCCAATATTTGTATGTATGTTGAACATCAAACTTTCAAACAGTCCATTATACTTTTACTGCGGGAAAATAGTTAATATGTAACTAATATACCTCTTTTTCTCAAAAATGGCCCGCAAAGTGAACATAACTCGTAGCATATTGGAAGGTAAAGTGTATAGTTTAAGGCCAGATTAAAAAATAAAATACATTGCAGGCCGCCTGGAATGTTACATATAAAACTCCTTTATTTGTCGAGTACCAAACTTTAAAAAAAGTAGAAACTGGCATATAAAAGACTGCACAGGTCGTATTCAGCCAAATCACCTCGTATTTTTCTGTTGCAAAAGCGACATTTTTGTATGAGTCTCAAATAGTTTGCGCTTTTCGGTGGAAAAATACACTTGCGATTCTGTTTAAAAAAAATATTGTGACGTTTATTTTTTTGTAATTTGCGGTATCCTCAATTTGTTATTAATAAAGCTTGATTTTAATTTAGTCTTTTTTATCCCTCCATTTTTGAGAAAAGCACTATGTTAGCCTCAGCCAGAATGGCAATTGCACGCTTCGTATTATAATTAAACGGACTCGCAAGCTCGTCCGTTTATACAAATACTCAGCTTGCAATTGCTTCCTTCCCGGCCACGGCAATAATGTACTATTCTTCTCCTTCGACCCCGTACCGCATTGAACCTGTTGATCCGTTGTACAGTCAAGTGTAAAAATATACATACCTATGGACGACGCGTGGCGTCGACGGGGTCGATGTGCGACAGGCCTGAGTTCGACCTTCGCGACCCTACAGCCACCTAACAATGGGCGTTTTAAAACCCGCGGCGGGAGAACCACGCGTTTTAACAGCGGCGGGTGAACCGCTCAAGCGTGTTTTTAGAACGGCCGTAACGCGCTTCGATAGCGCAGGTGCTCTTGGGGAGCACTAATTCCGCAGACTGAGCTGCACTGTTGAAGGACGGAGGTGACGATAAAATAATACTTTGATGAAATAAAATGAAATGGTATATTATAAAAAATGAGACACAAACTACTGATTATTACTTTTCCTACTTCCTATCACAATTTCCCTACTTAAGTTTTCTTCTGCTTCCGAGGAGCTCCCACTGGTGGGGCTGAACGAACACAAATTGGACTGGCGAATGTATCCGGTTTTATACCCCTTAGGTCTACTAGATTAATGGGATCTCTGTCCAGCAAAATTGTACAATATTAGGCCAATATGGTGCTTTCAGGTTTTTCAATTTACGAGGCCTCGCCTACTTTTATTATCAAAAAACTACTTTTCACGTTTTCCTGGTTTTCAGGGGAACCCTAAGGATTTCACATATTTTCCTTCGAAAGAACTATTTCTGGGCTATACATTACAATGTCTATAAGTTTTCCTGCTTTTCCCGTTTAAATTGGGAAAATCGATAATTACGTAAAACTGCGAAGTTTTGTAACATTAAAAAGCTTCGCCAGGTCCTAATGGCTTTAAATAACATTTGTACTAAAAAATTATAATACTTACGTGAGAGCATTTACCTTGCCTTTCTAACGGTACCCTAATTGTCTTCGTGCCTTATTTGGTTACGACGCTATGGCCGGTAGAGACCGTCAATTTTCACATATTCATTATCTTGGTAGCGTAAGTCTGACCAATCTTTTTAGCCAATCAGAGAAATCAACTTGAACTTGGCAACTCTTGCGCAATATTACATAAGACCTTGATACATTTTAATCTAGAATTTACTTTACTCATTTAGTAACTCTAGTCACCGATGTCCCTTGTTCACGGACTAGCTCGGGGTATAGTCTCGAGTTGGTTTCTTTACAAATACTTTTGGCCGTCTCTCCCTCGATTATCAGGGGCTCTCCCTCTATCGATTTTCATGAAATAATTACTGGACGTACCTAGTACTTTTATCTTTACTTAAAGCTATCAATTATGTCTGTACTTATAGTACTTCAGTCCTAAATAAATTAGGCGCTTCTTATTTGAGCCGTTTTGCTTTAGGAGCCTAATCCGGGCACTATTGCCGTCCTTATGTAAAAGGATTATAACAAAGACTTAAGTTAGCTATTCATTCATTTATCACTTAACTAATTGGCTACTAAGGCGCCATCCTTTTTACAAATCTCTCTCTGTAGCCCGTAGGCGCTACTTTCCCTACACATCTCTTTCTGTCACCCACAATACCACTTATTTACTCATAAGTATGTTCCATCGCTCTTATGCCAGCGGATTAAGGTTTTGTTACATATATATACCGTGGAAATCCAATATGAGCAAAGAATTCAACCAGGCAGAGGGTTGACGGGACTTTTTAAGTTACACTTAATCAAAAGATTATAATGAATTTTTGAAAAAGTTCCGAGCAGCAATGTAACGCAAATGATTCTTGGTGGTGACAAGTGCATACTTAACTGTCAACGAGACTTTTAACTTGAACATTTAACGTTACATTGCGGGCTGAATTATTTTGTATGGTTAACTTTTTCGTTGTAATTTTAGATAAAAAATTTCTTAATAACGCTTCTTAGGTCCTTTACTAACCACCATTTAAAGGTTTGCTCGTATTGGATTTCCACGCTGTAGGTATTAATAAGAGGATTAAATCGATACATACTTTTGCACTTGACTGTAAAATGTGTAAATTAGGTACAATTAATTTAAAAAAATCCTTCTAAGTCGGAACTCTTTGTTTCCGAAAGTTTTGCTTTATTAAAATAAAATAACCAGACCCTCAAAGAGCGAAATTAAAAAGTAAAAAGTTGAATCCAATTATTTATCTATGACATAAATGAAAAAAATGGAAGGTTCGTCTGACACCAGCTTGCCGTTGCAGTCCTCTAAATATCGATTTTTGATACTCCTTCTCCTTGTCCTTCACTAACTGGACTATTAAACGTAAAAAAGTTGTAGATAGTTTTTTCAGTTCGTTCCATTAGGAAAACATCCCGCTACCATCTTTTAAGATAACGAAAAAGTCTGCTCGTAAATAGCGAGGATTTCGCGCGATGTGAAAAGCGGAAACTGATTACGTTCTTAGGTAACTACGGGACGACTTCGCACTTCGCTTTATTTTTTGCGCGACGCGCGTACATGGTTCGGGAAAAGACGAGTCAAATTACTTGGGTAAGGAGATACTTTGTCGACACGCGCAATTTTCCTGTATGCTACCTAAGATGTAATTTTGTTTTATTTCATTTTATTTATTGCGATGTTCCCTGAGGCAATCTACGTACACTGAAAAAGCATGATTGCAAATAGACAACAGCAATATGAAAGAGATACATAGGTAATATATGAACTGCCGTACGAAACAGAAAGTAATTAAAAATGTACCTATCTACCTACATTAATTGGAAATCATTTCATTACTTGAGCGTTATACAGTCTTACTTAAATGTGAAATAGATACCTGTGTTGTCAAAACAAATAACTAGGTACATTCAGCGTAGTAGTTAGCTTTGCATCCGTGTATCGAAACTTTTTGCAATACTCATTACCTACTCTGTTTAAAAAATAGTAGATTGTACAACAAGTGCATAAAACGCACACACAAACACTCGACTTTATATCTATCCTCGCTCGCAAGCTCGCTCGGATGGATAAACGTCTCGAGTAAAATGGGTTTTATGGACGAGTTGTACACTCTACTTTTCACTTCGATTGCGAGGAAATGAAACAGCAACACGTAAATATAGTAAATGAGACGAAATACAAATTATAAGTTTATTTCATGAAGTTTTATTGTGTACTTTGGCTGTTGGTATCTTTGCCTTGGTCTTAGAATACGAACGAAACGAAATAAAATAAAGAGGTTGTTGTATGAAGTTAAAGATGTTCGTGTGGCTGTTGCAGCGATTGCCTTGGTCTTCGACGAAGATTTTACTTTATGCTCTAGAGCATAAAAAGCGACTTTATGTCGCCTACGCACGACATAAAGACGAACTTTTAGAGCATGAGAAGTGAAAAATACTTTTTAAATAATAAACATTGTTTACTCTTGTCTATAAAGTTATTCGATAGCCATGTGATCCAGTTTCATGAGCATTCATAGAATCAACAAGTAGGTATGTGGCTCTTAAAATGCGGCGCGAAATTCGATTTACTTTAGTGACACCTCCTTTTATACTACGACGGTTGCAAAAAAGCATACGGCCTGCCTGATGGTAAGCAGACACTGTCTAGACGCTTGCGATTTCAGCAGAATGACAATCGTGTTGCCAAGCTTTTTATTGGGTTGAGGGTCCGTTAAGTTGCTAGCTAGAGACGAACTCGCGTCCCTCACAGCACATCCTCTGGCGAACTTACCTGCTCACCACCAGGAACACAACACCACGTACCAACAGAGCCAGTGTATAAGGTGGGGGTGGGTACTTCCCTAGAGATTACATTCTACCTATCTTAATACCTCGTTATAAAGCAGCCGCAAAAAACCAAGACTGAACTATGGACAAATGCAAAACTTAAATAATTTCAAAATTCGTTAGCAACCCCTAAATCTTATCCAAAAATAAAAATAAAAAACAAACGTTATTTTTTTACGCATTAGAGGTAATTTTTTTACGCACATAAGAGGATGCCTCATTGAAATTTCAAATTTTTGGTTTTTAAGGACCACCCTAATATTCACCCTAAAGTAATTAATTCGCGTAAAGCAATCATCTCACCGGTAAACTATCAAATACAAGTTTTTGCATTAAATAAGCTGAAGTTAACAATGGACGGCCATTATCGTGAGTTGTGATTCAAACAAGTAGGCAAGCACGTAGGTATACTTGGCGTCAAACGTTCTTTAATGTGTTACTCATTCAAGCATCGTTCGGTGACTCCCACATTTCAATTCGGGCGTCGAATAATCGCGTAAATGTATTTTATAAATAAGGGTAACAATATGTAAGGGTACCATTGTTTATGTTTAATTTACCTTTGTTTTTCTATTATGTACTAATTCTGTTGAGCAATATTAGTAGATTGTTAACCAAGGGCCGAAAGGCACCCATTTCTAACGAGATATTTTGGCGCTCGAACGAAGTGAGAGCGCCAATAGTTTGTGTCAGAAATGGGTGATTTTCACCCGAGTTAAACACCCTACTTTTCATATCGAATGCGAGGAAAGTAAAAAAAAACAGAAGGAAAATTTTACAATATATTTATTCAAAGTATAGGTACAATTACTTGAAATAAATGGAAAAGTAGAGCAATTTGCGAATGTAAATGTAGTCTTTTTGTCTGGAATATTCACATTATATACCGAAAATTTGCGCCACCTGAAAACAAAACAATTTTAGTTAGGACATACTTATTATAAATTACGTAGGTATTTGTCAAAAAATATTTTTCTACGATTTCTATAGAAATTTAGTTACATTTACAATATAATATGATTTTTTTATTACCTTTGTTGCCAAATAAACACCATCAGGAGCTTCATTTAAGAAGGTTTTTACCTCATTTGCAGTAAAAATCTTGGACTTTTTGCTTTTAAAGCCATCCAACTGCCTTTTTAGAAACTATGTCAGCTTACTGTATTTCTTTAAATTCACGTCATGTTTGGTGCTTAAAGTGGTTTTAAGCATTGAATATATACTCCACTATTTCTTCAATAAATGACTGAAATAAGTTAGCATCACAATTTCCGAGACAGATTTAACTCTCTTTGCGGACAGCCATTTTATAAAATCGGTATATGATTTCATATATCTTTCTTTTGAAATTTGCGGTAAAAGGCCTTCCACGATAGATTGGGCTTCTGTTATATATCAAATCAGGCGTTAAGTCGGTTTCAAAATCACTGGATGAACTCATTTTAATCGCGAAAATGTATTTAAATTGAATTCGTCTTACAATACAAAAGTTCGCACTAGTTCGGCTTCCCCGCCCTTTAACTTTTTTCAAGGACCATAATGCACGTAAACTTTTTTTACGCGCGTTTTCAGTGAATTAATCGGTGTCTTAAATAGCATATTTTTTCTTTTTCTAAAAACGTCGCCTTCGTTTAAAGCCGTAACAGACTACCCCACCGCACCGCGACCTTCGTGTGCCGCCGCACCCATACCTATAAATGAGATATCTCTTTCTCGCTCTCATTTTCATACTATTTGTATTTATTAGTAGTATTTAATTGAAGGTTGGCTGTATGCGTTTCTGCCTTAGCTCACATGCACAACTTTAAGATGAAGAAAAGGTTTACCTTATAAGGTTAACCTCATAGAGCCTAGTGAATATTTTAGCTAAAATAAAAGTAATGAATTTACAACGTAAACTTATATTATATTTAATAAAATAAATTCCATGATCTAGTAAGAATTAAATTATTTAGGTACCTACCTTCGTCAGTGGCGGGACAAGTATAAATATTTATTAGAATAAGTTCCCGCATACTGCTTATACCTAAGGCGAGGACCAATTGGAATACACTACTTTTCTGCTCTAGAGCAGAAACGTATCACTTTCTGCACACTTTTTAGAACAACAACTACCCACTTTCAGAGCATGAGATATGAAAAGTATATTTGTATTGTATTGTAAGGATATCGAAGTAACTTAATCTTTTGTCATTCTGTTCATTTGATAATCCGAAATTCGGAAAAAAATAAACCTATTTTCAATTCGCACGAGCAACAGCACAAACGTTTAAAACTTGTTGATCACTCAACAAGTATATCAGTACGTATAGGTAAGCTTAGAATTGTCAACATTGGTTTCTGAAACAATATAAAACAGCGCTGCGGGCGAGCGTCGTGTCACACTTCATTAATATTAATCGCCGGGCAAGGCCGGGCGGGCACTGCGCTCACTTCATGCATAATTTCAGCTCGCCGTCCCCTACAAATTTTAATTACTCCAGTTGTATAACTCTGCAACTTTGTTCGGATACAGCCAAACATACGTGATAGCGCGCCGTTTGTTTTCAAACCAGAATTTATATCGTGCAGAATATGAAATAGCTATGGTACGTAACTTTGGCAACTTTGTCTTGTGGTAATTCTCCATGCTCAAAAATATGTAAATGCATCAGAATTGTGACATATTGTAGGTAGAGTATGCTTCATTTGTACATAATGGAGGGTAATTATTATTATCAATTGATGATTGTGATACATATAGCTGATATTACGATCTGAGGAATTACCACGAAGAAGGCATAGTGGCCACAATTGATTTATGTCCGATCAAAATTTATGATTTAAATCTGAAAGTGCTTTGCCGTTTTGTTTCATAAACAGTGTCATAAAGTTGCTGTTGTAGACTTAAGTAGAAACCCTTACACGTACCAGATCATGATCAAACTACATGACAGTTGCAGCACTGTCTACCAAGCTGAATGCCTTGCTATCGAAATGGCCTGCCGGAAAATCTTACACCCTTAGACCTTTTTAACAGTTATTCTAAATTTCAAATTGATAGCTCAAGTAGTGATATATAAGATAGCCCGAGATATTTAACGTTGTGACAGATGGACAGACGGACAGAGTCGGCATAGCAGTTACATTTTTACCTTTTTGGTACGGAACCCTAAAAAGAATCTTCCATACCATTATTCACCAAACTCATCAACAAAATCATAAACAGCCTTAAAAAATGAATAACACGTTAACTATATTTCATATTAACAATATATTTCAAAGTTATGTAATAGTCTCATAATAGTTAAAAGAACCATATTTCGCCCGTATTCCTCGCGGGGTCTTTGGATCAAAAAACCATAGTTTATATAAAAAAAAACAGATCATGAGCATCAATAGGTACCTGGGTACCTATTGATCATTGATTATTCTTCACTCGACTCGGGGGAAAACTTACGACAAATGTCAATAATCAAAACATTTATAAGTACAGTTACCAGCATTAATATCTTACACTAAAATGCATTATTTAGCTATACATTAAATAGGCAATCGGTCTTCAAATGGCAACCAGCAAATAAAAGCAGAGAATAAATAAAGGTTCCTACTTACGTACAGACGGTCCTCTATATAATAAAACCGATTTATGAGAGCTAAAAAAATCGAATCATATCACCCCTTTCCACCGCATAGCACTTTCTTTCATCAAGTTAAGATTGTTGCGATTTGTGTGACACTAACACTAGTGACAACGCTGGCCTCGCGACTGTGTACAGTCGCCATCATATACATTGTTACACTATAGGTGTTCAAAAATATCGGCACATGCACCCTAATGCCTTGAAAATAGAGGTGTGTTCCGATGTTTGTGACGTGCTTGTTTGCTCCGATGTATGTGATGGCGACTGTACTTATAATAATGTCATTTTCCGGTGGCAGCTGCATAAGGGTGATTTTGCACATTGAAGGTGCGTGAGTTTCTTAGGCCTAGTAAAACCTACACTCAAAAGAAAAAGCAGACTGCGTAGCATATAAGTAGATCGCGCGATTACCCATTCGAATATTGAACATAACTTAATTTTGCAATCTCGATCATATTTATTACGAAAATACCAATTGTTATATAATGTTTCCTATTAACATTAGCATCGTTTATATTTTTTTGAGCTGCTCTGTAAAGTTTACCTCTTCCAAAAAATCAACCGATAGGTGCGCAATAATAACTGACAGACAATCCTTGACAAATCATCAACATTATGCTCAATTGCATAATTTTGTTTCAACCGAAACCTTTTGTATTTCGTACGTTGAACTTTGCTAAATAACAGTAGCAGCAATAAAAACAAGGAGTGAGTTGCAATAACCATTTCACACCAATCCAGCGGCCGGGAATTGTCTGCTGTCCTATTTTTGAACCCATATAATTTGCATGACGTTCTGATTGTATTTGCTTCGGTCCTACAGCTGCACACTAACTGTATTACTGCGAACCGCTTTTAACTTTAGCTTGCAACCATCATATATGATGTCTGCAGTACGCGTACCTACAGTAAACATCTTTGTTGTAATCTGTACAGGTTTGTATACTATTTATCAACTGAGAGGTCTTTAAAAGGTAGGGGGCACCCTACGTGACGCATGACGATGCTTACGTTATAGATTTGAATTAGTCGATTTGATACCTACTTTATCAACACGACAAATGATTAAATTTATTAAATAAGGTATTTACCAAACAATGCATTTTATCAAACGTGCAAATGCATTTCGTCACGAAAAATAAATTAACAATTTATCATATAAGAATAAGAATATTTTTATTTGTAGAAAATGGGTGTACATAAAAGATCTTAAAACTTGTTTTGGCGTCTCCATCTTCAGCCTGATTCACAGACATACAAATCTATAGTATCTTACAGCTAATTACCTACTTAATATTAAACTTTAAACATTATAGATCCCGGGGTCTTACAAAGTGCTCCGAATTGCCATAATACATTTTGTCAAGACACCAGGCATATAATTTACTTTTAAACTGGGGCAAGTCTAGTTCCTTCAGCTCTTTTGGAAGGTAGTTGTAAATTTTGATGCACATGAATATAATGTTTTTGCTGACAAGGGCAGATGTAATAACGGAGACCATAGGGCTGGCTCGTTCATTGCCCAACGGATCGGCATAGCCATGCAAAGAGGGAACGCAGCCAGTCTTATGGGAACCCTTCCGCAGGGACCCGACCTTGGGGACCTCTTATATGCTTCCAGATTGGTCTCTTTGTTTCCAAAGCCCCAGTTGAATGATGGAAACCATGAGGAATTGATGGATCTCCTCAAATATATTAGGCACGCGTGTAGTAATTTCGATATTTTCTATTATAACTCGTGTATTTACACCTGGAAATCATAAATTTGGTGAAGTGGAAGTGATGATGAAGACCACAGATGGCTTGTGGAACTTCTCAATGATGTACTTCAAACTATATAAGTACGTCACAGATTCTGATATGATTCCGTTGAAATAGCAAACAATGAAGTTCCAAAGGTAATTTTGAGATCCTTGAGGAATTGACGGAAGTCCTCAAATATTATCGGCCCACATACAGCGATTTGGTTTATTGGTCTAAAAATCAACGCATTTGCTCTCGGAAATCCGTTCATGTGGTAAATTGGAAAAAACAATGTGGAAATGTTCATGTGGCTTGGCGGAGTACTGAATTGAATTCGGTTAAATGAAAATGATAGCATTTAATTCGGAAAATTGCACATACATATTATGTTAATAAGGCTTATACTACTATGTTAGTGGAAAATATAATTCAAGTTGGAACGAACATGCATGGACATCCAGTGAGCGAGGATAGGGCTGTCCATAGTGTCCATCCTCCCAGCGATCACCTTCAGAAGTGCGTTGGCGCTGGCCCGCACGCGCTCGGCCAGGGATGCGACCCGCTTACGCGACGAACATCCCTGACGCGCTGCAGCGCCAGGGCAGCCCCAACAACCCTCTGAACGCGTTGTTGTACTGGACGCGCAGAGCACTGTAGGCTCTTTTGGTGTAGTCACTCCACAGATTGCACGTGTATAGTGTCTGACAGTACGTTTTAAACAAGGTTATTTTTACCTCAGTAGAACAACGTGCAAATCTGTGCGAAAGCATGTTACACCTTACCGACAGTGCTCTGCGCTCCCTTTCTATATAAACATCATATTTTAGTGTGTCAGTGACCCAGTGTCCTAAGTATTTAAACTTGGTAACTATCTAAAGAGAAGTACCACTGAGAATTATTGGCGGAATGGGATATATTTTAGTGCCAGACTTGAACAGTAGTACCTCACTCTTTTTAACCGACTTCAAAAAAAGAAGGAGGTTCTCAATTCGGTTGTTTTTTTTTTTTTTTTAATGTGTGCTACCTCAGAACTCCGTCATTTATGAACAGATTCGTACCATTCTTTTTTTTAATTGAAAGTATATGCTTCCAGGTTGGTCCCATTGTTTTCAAAACTCCAGTTGAATGGTGGGAACCCTGAGGAATTGAGGGAACTCCTCAAATATATAAGGCACGCGTGTAGTAATTTCGGTGTTTTCTATTATAAATCGTGTATTTACATTCGGAACTCATAAATTTGGTGAAGTGGAAGTGATGATGAAGACCAAAGATGGCTTGTGGAACTTGTCAATGATGTACTTCAAACTATAAAAGTACGTCACCGATTCTGATATCATTCAGTTGAAATAGCAAACAAAGAAGTGCCAAAGGCGATTCTGAGATCCTTGAGGAATTGACGGAAGTCCTCAAATATTATCGGCCCACATACAGTGATTTGGTTTATTTATCTGATAATCAACATATTTGCTCTCGGAAATCAGTTAAAGTGGTAAATTGGAAAATAAATGTGGAAATGTTCATGTGGCTTGGCGAAGTACTGAATTAAAGTCGGTTAAAACTTTGTTTTTAAAGTAAATTATTAACATTGTATATTAGTCCGTGGGCCACAGCATATCTTTCACATATATCAATCATCATCCTAACTTTGTTTTGAAAGTAAATTATTATCGCATGCAGTTTACGAGCCTAGTGCGTCCTTTACACAAAATCGGCAAATTAATAAAGATTTTTTTGGCATTATTGCATATCATTAGAAAGAGGATAGACTAGAGAACTTTTTTAAAGAATTTTAGGAACATTATCTTTTTAGTTTATTTTTAAATTGCAGAATCAAATATTGCAACTATATATATATTTTTTTTATTTAATAATTTACTTCAGAAATATTATTTCCATAATTTGTTAGTAACAGTGATCTTAAAACTATGTTAGTAGGTATTGTAGGTATATTTTTGAGGGTCAATAAAAATCTAAGTAGATCTTACTTGCAAATCATTTTGACTATCATATCATATTCATATGATAGAGACATAAAAAATTAAACATTACAATTTATACCCCAATTATAATTTATACCACAACACAAGCCTTATTGAGCTTACCGTGGGCCTAGGTTGATTTGTGTAAGATTGTCCCGTAATATTTATTTATTTATTTATTTATTTATAAAAAAAAATGGCTCTATCACTTCCTTTTCTTTTAATTTCAAGTCGAAACGCGTAGACAATTAGAATTCAGCAAAAACTTGGCAAACGATGATCCAAACACCCTGTATACAAATATTGCTCATTTAAATATTTTAACATGCACTTGTCCATGTAATTATCTAGTATGAATTTTAAAGGGCGTCACTAAGTAAGTGCATGTTCCTATAGGTACTTACTGTCATTATTGTACTGTGTTGTTGTCGGTTTTTTTCCAAGTACAGGTACTGCTTTCGTCGGACAAAATCAAAATAGTTATTCTGCAAATAAATAGGCCACAAGGGCACTATTACAAATGAATAAGTACATCTATTGTTGATTCTAAATTATACATCATTAATGAGAAAATAAACTTCATTATCAATGTCTTGCATGTAAAAAAATAAAGAAAAATGTACAATTCCTAATTCTTGGAGATGTATAGGGTTTATATAATCAAACGAGAACAGAGTTCAGTCTCTCGTGTCAATTCCGCTGAACAGTGTAATAAAGTTACTTGACGTCTTTGCAAACATGAACTGACCGAACTCCACAAACAGCACCCGTTCACGAGTATGATGCGCTTCTCAGCCATCGCCTCCCTCAACCATGTGCTAGTGTTGCGACCCGATCAACGTCACTGCCGTAAGCAAATACCTTTAGGCGAGCATGACATATTCAAGCTGCAGGACATTGTTAACAAACTAGATAAACAAAACTAAAACGCTATTTAAAAATTAAATGCATCTTCGTTAGCAATGACTTTTAACGTGAGACTTAAGCCGGGTCCGCTGCTGCACCAATGTTTTCCATGTTTTTAAACATCTAACATGTTTTCCGTCAGTTTCGGCCAACAAATAGGGTATTGTTTTGATTGGCAAAACATGTTTGACGTTTAAAAACCACGAAAACATGGCGCAGCGGACGCGGCTTTAACCCTTCACATGACAGAGTATCTAAAAGTGCACACATTTTTTAGTTACCTTTTTGCATTTTTTTCTTGAACGATTTTTTGTGCTTTATAAATAAAAACTTTTTTATAATTAAAAACCTTTTAGTCGCATCGCCAATATTGCCCAAAAATCTGCTACCTTTTGTAGTCGGACGTCGGTCATAACATAACCGTTTGATTGACTGCCCGCCCCGTCAATAACCCATGGGATATCGGCTTGACTTGGACAAGTGATTGGCGGACCGGAGTATCCCCGGTATCGGCCCTCATAACGCCGAAAATATAGCTTGGCTCAAGTTTCATAACTAGCCAGTATGCATTGAACGAGTACGGGCGTAATAAATTTACCTATTTGTTAAGTAAATGTAGGTACCTACTATTATTTCAGATTAAAGCACAAATTATTTTTTTTTATATATACTACGACGCTGGCCAACAATCTTACGGCCTGCCTGATGTTAAGCTGGTACCGTCGCCTATGGACACTTGTGACTCCAGAAGAATCACAAGCGCGTTGCCGACCCTTTATTCACTTAAGGATTCGCTGTGTTGGCAGATAGAGATATGCAGGTCCCTCACTCCCAACACAGCGCACCCTAGGGAGCTCTGGCGACCTTACTCACCACCAGGAACACAACACCACATACTTCATAGCATGCAATAATACAGCAACACTACAAAGCAGTGGTGCTGTTATGGCTGCGGTCTTCTGTAAGGTACTTCCCCAGTTGGGCTGCTCCACATATGAGCGAGATGACGTTCCGCTGTGCCCTACCTCTCTTAAAATATTTTTTATCATGGCAGCCCATAGGTACTTTGCTTGGCAACCACAGTTGCCAGAAGCAATATATGAGTGCACGAAATTGGCAACTGTGGTTGCCGCAAGCAATACATATATTTATGGAATCACGCAACGTAACAAATCCAACCAAAATGCAGTTTGAATACTCGGTCCGGGCAGATATATTTGTTACTAACTTTTGCCCGCGACTACGTCCGCGTGAGAGAAGTATTAACTTCCATTTCTCATTTCATCAAATACCGTTAGGTAAAATTTGTATTCAATGCCTTGAAGATTTTCAAACACTGACGTGACAAGAAATTTTCTTCTTTTTAACCGACTAAGACCGAGAAAAAGGAGGAGATTCTCAATTCGTCTGTATTTTTTTTTGTTTGTTTTTTACGTGATAACTCGGTATCTTATGAACACATTTGAAAAAAAATCTTTGTCTGAAAGCATATACTTCCAGATTGGTCCCGTTGTCATCAGAATCCTATGGGGTCCTGTAGAAATCGAAGGAACTTTTCAAATTTTATAGGAAAACTTGAAGCAATTTGGCTACTGATTTGAAGTCGGTTAAAACTTTGTTTTTAAAGTAAATTATGGCCCATGCTAGCTTGCATTTTAAAGTTGATGTTAAAAAGTATATATATGCAATATTAAATTTAGTTTTGGCGGGCGTTACTATCGTTTAAAGACGACTGTAGTAGGTACGTCCATGGGGTCAGTCACGTAACGTTCCGAACGCGCGTCGGTACAGTTTATGTGTCAATTTTCCATATAAAAAGTGACATTTATACCTACCCGACGTTCGTACAATGCGTTACGTGATCGACCTACATGGCTCTTTTGTTGTGAGGGTAGTACAATAACAGTAGCACTATAATCCCCGATATTTTGTAAGAAAAAAATGTATTACTATACGCAGACAGTCAGCATCCTCATAAACTTTTTAAAACTCATGTATTTCCGTAGCGCTCTTTTGAAAAATGAACCTCGTACTGAACAGAAAATGGTTTATTTTCCAGCTGCACTGTAAGTAAGATACGAGGTTGAAGTACGGACAAACGTAATATTCAGCCTAAACTGTTTAGGAGTCACGCCACTGACGGGCAGACAAACGACCGGATTATGTTAAGCCGCGCGGAACCCTCAGCGTGAGTTCCAACTCACTCTTCATTGGATTTATTTATTTATGAGCAAAGTATATCATTTATGAGAAGGTCTAAAATAAATAAGCAGAACTAAAGAAGCAACAAAATGCCCCATATTACCAAAAGGAGAATATTAGGTATACAAAAAACTTAATTCATCATTTTGTACCGTACCTACAAGCACTACCAATTATTTCGGAGGAGCCACATAAAGTACCTAACCTTACTTTCGTAAAGTGATTTTAAACATATGGTTTGGTTATTAGATGTATGGTAACCAGAGAATTTAACTGTCATTTTCCAATACTAACATGACATTTAGATCTAACTGACGTACGTACAAATCGATACGCAATCGACCCGCAGATCGATTGTACTCGTAGATCTAAATATCACTTTTTGTATGGGAAAATGACAGTTAATTTGTCCTAACGTGCGTTCAAAAACTTACCTACGTGATCATCCCTCAGCAGTGATGATTCGTAAAACAACGTAACGGTCAGGATTTTTAACCCTTTTTGATAAAAAAAACTGGTTAAGTATATAATAGAAATTCTTCTCACGTATAAACTTGTTTTTTTAAGTAATCTAAAGAAGAAAGGAGAGGCGAGCACACTCTTGGCCGTGTTTTGAATTCTATATATCAAGTTTGAATTGTAAATATATTTCGTTTGCTTGTGTGTAGTAGTCTGCCAGAGCTTCAGATGTTTTTAGGTATCGAATATTAGAATAATTCCAAGAACATTCTTGTGCTCATACAAAATTAAAATAACCACTCTATGGGCGGGTTGCACCAACTCACCATTTCAGACCTATCAACGTTAAATATAGCATCGGCAGCTGTCATTCCATAGACACTTGTCAAACATTCCATACTTTCCGATTTTAACGAACACCGCGCAATCACATTTGGTTTGCTGCAACCCTACCTATGTATTCGCACCGATCTCAATTTAATGAGTACACTTTAGCTGTAGTTCAGACAGGATTATTAAATGTAAAAAACCCAGGGAAGGCTTGTTAGTATGTAGGAATCTACAGATAACAAAAACGAATATATGAGTTATTTGGCATTGACGATTATTTATGCTTAATCTTATCAAAACATATATATTGATTATGTAACTAATGATAATGAGTATGCAAACCGTACGTTACGTTGCAGAAAATATGGAACGAAGCAATATTCAAATACGCACACATTCATCTCCAACATTAATGCATGGGAGAGAGCTTTAAGTTTTTTTGCCTATGGCTATGACATGTCAACAATTCTGAGCCTTACTCCCTAGACATAAGTTTCAAAACTAATGTATTTTAGATGAGACTGATTCTAACGTTTTGTAGGCATTTTTAATCTGAAATGAAATGGGCGTCCCATCGATGAAATATCGTGTACAATATTTAATTAGAAGAGATATTGAATATCAACGAAAGCATATATTTTTGAGAAAACTTCTCACACGTTCTCACGTAAATGATTTTGACTAAAATATCCTTACCTTATGTAACCTCTTACATAAGGATAATTCGTAATCATTTTAATTTATAAATCTGGTGAGATACAAACAGAAATAAATAGATTTTTGTTATATTGCAATACAATACTCATTAAGTAAATATCAGAATATTCCGTTTGATATCAATTCTTTTACCAAGCGAGTCGCCGCGCAAAACTTTCCAAGCAATTATAAAAGTAGTTGTTAAGTTTTACATCACCCTATCTCGGTATTTCCATTCGTGGAATGAATTCCCTAGTAACACGAAAGTGGTTTCATATTTTGTAATAAGAATTTCAGGAAGCTTCCCTGCGATAACAGATTCTCAATTCTATTTGAATTTATTGTGACAGAGAGAATAATCCTAACGGGGTCTAACTTATTTATGATTCGGGCAATAATGTATTCTGTTAGATCTGTGTGTATTGTAATTCAGTTTAGAATATTGAGATAGAAAGGTATGGATTGTAACATGGCGAAACCTACGCGGTGCGACCGCTGTCGTACTGGCCGGTGAAAAAAATATAAATTAAGACGTGCGTGTGTTGTTTTTTTACGCAAAGCAAAGAGTACTATGAATAATATAGAGATAGAGACGTCAGTCAAGGTTTTGCATGCCGCGCGTCATCTAGTTTTTATCCGACGTCAACAGCCCAATAGTTAGCTCTAGTAAGTGCATATGTGTGCGTCAAGTGTACGCATGTGTGCGTCACGTGTACGCATGTGTGCGTGAACGGAAATACTCACACACACATATACACTTTCCTTGTACCTACATGCATACATATTGATGTATAATATGCCAATTCCTATTTAACGAATAAATTTAAAATAATAAAGAAAATTTATGAGTTATAATATATTTTATTCGAGGAATCACAGTCAATTACGAACATGAAACAGTTATTCAAGCAGTAGGTGCATCAGTTTGGTATCCTATTACTAGTTTGGTACAATATTATTGACTTACAATCGTCAATAAGCAAATCAAGGCAATCCAGATGAGAAAACAGCAGGTCCAAGTGATCAGCGCACTCGTAGCACACGATAATAAACGATAAATAATAATTAAAGGCACTAACGATAAATAATAATTATGAAACCATTTTCAGAGTAACGGTGACAGTCTGACAATGACGTGACGTGAATGACGGAAGCATAGACGAGACGGAATGTTTAGTTTCCATTTCATGTAAAATGCTCTAACCGTAAATTTATGTTCTGTTTTAATAATAAAGTATCTTTAAGTAGTAAGTTTTTTCAGCAGAATATACTAACGTGGAATTGTAGTCTCAGTTATAATCAAACTACGTAAAATGGAATTTTCCTGAATTTCATACTTAGGCAGGCCTGTTTCCGCTTCCGCTTTGGACTGCCACCTGCAGGCGTCAAAACAGAACAACGATAGGTCTCCTCAAACTCGCCACTTTTTTGACGTATAAACGTCAAAATAGGCTTTATAAGGCACTGAAAACACCGTGACGCAAAGATTTGCTGGAGATCGTGCTGGTTAGTGTCTAAATCCATTTAATTTTAGTGTTTTTACTCTAGGTCCGCCGTAATAAGAGCTATGGGACATATTTATGAGGAAGTTGTATGCACCCATATTTGTACACTGGACTGTACTGTACCTACCTGATATTCATCTTTTGAATTTTACTTCTTCTTTGTATAATTGACATAATTGTACAGCTAGCTCGTTAACATAGATAAGTTTCATTTTAGGGCTGCCACTTTGTATTTGACACATTTAATATTCCTAATATTGTTTATATTCCTTTTGTTTGTAAAATTCAGCCCAAGCCTCATTCAGCCGTCACAGGTCTATGCTAGTTTACCAGAATGAGGCTCGGGTTGGTTCGAACCTGTTCTAAGGAAAAAGATTGCTTGCAGCTGGCTACTTTTCTTCGGACGGCTGCTATTCACCGCTGCAGATGTAGGTATATATTTTCATCTGCGCTGCACGCTGCCTCGGAGCTAGCTGAAGTAGTGGAATGGGAACTACGAGCCTAACACATCCTACGGCTTCTACCATCGAGATTATGTATCACCACTCTGGCCAGTGACTTTTTATATTTATATATGTACGACTCCATACTGACTGATAAGTTGAACCAATTTTTGCGTATAATTGTATTGTTATTGTATTTTATTTCACATTCAAAGTGAACATTACTACGCATCCGCTGGCTTGCCGGGCTAAAGCGGCGCATATAGCACATACGGATATTCAGTCAGTACATGGGTCTTTAAAATCTTGGTTCATGTACGTAACTCGAAATAGTACACATGTTTGTACAGTCAACCAATTTGATTCCTAGGCCATCATGGAACCTTGCCGTTGTAAATCCTATGTCAATACGGGTTACTAGGATTACTGCGTTGCTATGTAGCAGTTAAAATGACAGGGTTCTACGGTGGCCTAGGAATCAAATTGGTTGACCGTACATAGCAATGTCTATTCTATCGTATAGTTTTATGTGCATTGTTTTTCTTTTCTACCTATATCCTTAGACAAGGTTGTAAATATCCAGTATCCAGCTTGCATTTCGCAGTTATTTACGCATGTTAATGTACAATTTAATTATGGTTGTGTATGTATAATTTATGCGGTCATTTTAGATTATCGTGTGAAGTTTTTTTAAATGTAAATTTTGAATAGGTCTGAACTTACACGGTTGTATATGTATATGTAGAGCTGTGTCAACAGTTAAACAACTAGCTTTTGTGGTCAGTATGTAACTGAGGATAAATTTTTTTAGTTGCAAATGATTTCGCAGGCACTGAAAAATCTCTTCCCAACAAAAATCTTCTTTATGAAAGGTCATGTATTTCAAGACTTGTAAATAAAATCAAAGCATTTTGTACATATTTATATGCACTTGCACCACGTTGATGTCTCGGACGAGTTTGAGGCAAGCTGTCATCATCATCATCATAGGCCTTTCAGTCTATTACAGACTATAAAAACAGTGTTAAGGGGAGAGACAACGTCTCTTATGGCTATATAAGCCGATACGGGCCCTATTATTTACTAACCATGTGATCATTTATTCCCTTGGGCTACTTTTTTCACAATCTTTCTATATTTTAATCATCTGTTATAGTGTCAACCTCCGTATTTTGAATCCGTACCAATGTAGTCGGCTAAATATAGCAGTTCAACAGAAGCAGAAACATGTCTGTAACGTTGGGAACACAGCCTCTCTAAAGTATAAATAGGTGAAGATAATGCAAAAGCAAAGTTATGCGGCCTGTCCCGACTGCGGAGATTTTGCAAGACAAAGGAAGCCTCGACAGTACTCCCGCATGCCCGATTCCTAGTAGTTAGGTGAGTATTTTACATGTTTGCAACTTGATATTAATGAAGTTTTAAGCGCGAGGTTGTGTTATGCGGCAATCGCAATGTTAGACGCACTCAATAATGGGCTTGTGACCTTAAATTTGTTTACGATGCCATTCGAACCAGTTTTTTTAGATGAAAAAATGTTTGTATGGAAGCAACTACATTTAAAAGACATTAATACCCAAAAAATCGAGTTAAAGACGGACCTCGCTGACTGCAGCCGAAACGCTTCATACTGATTGGCTTTAAAGTATGACGTCACACCGTGCAATTTGTACTAAACCGTTGCATGGAAAATTAAGTAAATTGCTGTTTCGGTCGCGAAATACTGCGTTTAGGTCCATAGTTGTTGTACAAATTTGTTTCTATAAAAGCGTAAGGATTCATTTGGTACCTTTAAATTTACTCTTGGACAATAAATTAAAAAACTTTTTTTTCTAAACTTTCAAGGTTCATATCTTTTTATGATTTGAATTATATTTTGTAATTTATACTTTATTATAATCATTTGATGGTTTACTATCCATTTAGCAACACGACGTTATCAATTTTAATACCACGCAACAAGCCTATTATGTTTATCGTTGCATTTAGGCATTATTATATGCAAGCTTTTATGTCATTACCAATCTTCGTTTGTAAGTAATTAAAAATGTAAGAAAGTTGTCCGATTCGAATCTTGCAAGTCAAATTTCATAAATTTCGCGGAATCTTATCAAGTTGATTTGTACAGTTATTTAAGTCAGATGATAAAGTAATATCAAGGCTAACGCACACTTATTACCTCTGTTCCAATCAAACAAATATGAAGACGGAAGGTGTTATGTTGGATTCGTACTAGGCCGTTTCGTTTTTAAGGTTGATTTAGTAGTACCATGGAAGACACACTTAACTCACCATCTGTGAACCTTATAGCTATGCGAATAAGGTTGACAGTTAGTCAGTTAACTGTGTTACTGTTTGTACATCACTTTCTTACCCTGCCGGATTCTAATTTTGTTGGATGCCGAATTGATCAGATTCTTATTTTGATACATTCTTAGTAGGTTGGTAGAGTTCATTGATAGTTTGGTCGGTAGGGCCCATATTCGCTTCAACTCTCATTCGATAACTATCCTCTTAATTTTAGCAATATCCCGGATCCAACCTATAGGAGCCCAAGGTCGGCATAGTCGGCTTGCTACCTAATCCTTTAAATTGAAGTAGATAATAGTTTTTGCGGAAGAAACTGTCACTTTCAATCTATAGAGGAAAGTAAACCTCATTTTGATGAGGCTTTTTCTCACGTAAGTAGGCACCCGAACACTTTAAACCCATATATTCGGGATCAAAGGCTTAACATGCCTTATAAAACAATAAAAAAAATTGGTACTTAAATCTGTTTGGAAATTTGACAGGGATCTATGCCATGACAGCTGCCAACACCTTATTTAAATTTTACCGGCCTGTAAAGTGTTGTAGTTGTAGTAGTAGTTGGAGTTATTCTATCGCTCCTTATTCATCATCCACATGCCTAGCTAGTGGCTCTAGCATCATTCATAAAGCCAGCGCCAATTTGCATTGCGATACTTGTGCTCGTTTTCTTTTAATAAGTAGTTTCCATTTTGGGTCTGATACGAGTAACATTTGTTACATTTTTGGTTAAAAGTAGTGGGTCAGTCACAACTGTTAAGAGGTATAATAGATTTTACGTTGCTAGATTCGTCAATCCTAACCATCCTTAGTTAAAAAGGCCGTTTTTCTTTTGAGTTCATATATCGACGAATCCAGCAACCTAAAAACTAGTTTGATGTATTCACAAGGTACTTAAATACGAAATACAGTGTAATAGAGGCCTCCTTTTTTAAATAATATATTATTACGTTAAATTTCAATAATCACAATTATTTACCAGTGAGCCTAGTGTGCACATGAACGCCCTCTTAACCTATCTAAATATTTTGTCGTATACACAATAATTGACAATTTGTTTGTGTCGTGCTGTTTTGTTTTCATTGATATTAAGATGTATTTAATACTTGAATTAAGACCGCAAAAGACAACGATCAAAACTAACCGTTCTACAGAATACCTGTGTAGAAAGATTTATATGTAGGTATAAATAGACAAACATAGATAATATTTTAGAGAAGGTAGAAAGAAAGCTGAACCTCGAATCTGCCCTTTTTTAACAAGCTTTATATTAACTTGCACTGTTCGTATGTATGTAAATATGTAAGTAAGTTGTCCGTCAAAATTTGCAATCCATTTTTCAGTCATTTCCCGTTATCCGATTGAGCTGAAATTTTGCTTGCATATGTATATCGCATGACAATGCAATATTATGATGACTTGGAGCTGATCTGATGCTGGAGCTGGAAGGTGGCCATAGGAACTCCGCAATAAAACGACACAACCCCATCGAGTTTGGTTGGGCTCGTTAGAATCGTCTCAATGAGTAGTTGATGATGGTATGCAGACAAGTACAGTCGGCAATAAAAGCTTGTACCAAAAATGTTTTTTTTTTGACAGAAACTTATTTATAAAGTCTCGACACTTAGGTTGTTAATTGCGGCTTCTTTTTCAAATTTCTCTAATTAGACAATAATAACGTTTATACTTGTAAAAGGTTGCCAGAAAACGTGCTTTCAATTAATACCAGTACCTATACCTACTCTTACCTTTCCATTGTATATTATAGGAAATACTGTTTTACAAAGTGTTACATTCGCTTGACTCAGATTCTTGAGCAGGTGCCAGTATTTGACGTCAAGTCTAGTTATAACAAGGAATCATTGTAAAAGTAGTTCATAATTGTATTTCTTATCATATTTAGCTTTAGAATGTAATATAAATCATATTTGTTAGGAATAAAACAATTTCCCTATTTCCCAAAATCAAATCAGAATTCTCTAGACGATGTGCTACATTATGTTCAAAATGTATGGTTCCAATTAAGAGTAAAGTAAGATAAATCACTGAAATTAAATAAGACTTGCAAAATCAGCAACATTTTGGTTAGAAAGTACCTACAACAAAATGTACACTGCTGCTGAGCACGATCAACATTTCGGGTGATATGAATACATTATAATAACCTCGTTTGAACGGTGGACTTAATTATACGTTCTATTTCGTACAGTTTATGTTTGAAATAAGTTTTATTTTAATGTTAAAAATTGTCAAAATGGTACAAAGAGTCTATATGTACCTATATCAGAATTAGTTATAAATCACGTACCTACACCGTCTATACCGACAATGTTTAATTATTTAACACTAGCTGTTGCCCGCGACTTCGTCCGCGTAGAACTTATACTTAGAAAATATAATGCAAACAAACTTCTACCATCTTAAGGGATGATTTCCGAGGCAAAAACTATTCTTTATCCTTCGAAGGGTCTCAAATTATCTCTATACCAAATTTCATCTAGGTACATGGATTTTATCCAAACTTTCACCCCCTATTTCATACCCTTAGGGAATGGTTTTCGGGATAAAAACTATCTAATGTCATTCTTCGGGACTCAAACGACCTTTATACCAAATTTCATCTAAACGGGATTCATCCAAAAATTCACCCCCCATTTCACCCCCTTAGGGAGTGATTTCCGGAATGAAAACTATCCTATGTCCTTTCCCAGGACTCAAGCTATCTCTATACCAAATTGTATTAAAATGGGTTCCATCAGAATTTTCACCCCTAATTTCACCCCCTTAGGGGATGATTTCTTGGGTAAAAACTATCCCATGTCCTTTCCCAGGACTTAACCTATATCTACACCAAATTTCATCAAAATAGATTACATCCAAATTTTCACCCCCCCCCCTTTTCACCTCCTATTATATACTATAAAACCTATTATATGTCCTTCCCCGGGACTCAAACTATTTATATACCAAATTTCATCTAAATCAGTGCAGTGGTTTAAGTAGCTCCATACAAATTTCCACCCCCAATTTCAGCCCCTCAGATATAAAAACTACCCTTTGTCCTTCCCCGGGGCTCAAACTATCTGTATACCAAATTTCATCTAAATCGGTTCAGCGGTTTAGGCGTGAAGAGGTAACAGACAGACAGACAGACACACTTTCGCATTTATAATATTAGTATGGAAGTATGGATTATTAGTATGGATAGTATGGATTCTTTCCGCTTGTCTTCCAAATAGAGGTGTAGCTGTAGACTCACTTCAAAAGAAAGAAGAAACGAAAAACTCATTCAAATATCTCAAAAAAATACGATGCTACAACCGTTTTAATGTCGCTTGTTAGAGTGAGAAAACGATCAGGGACCGTGACGTCACGATCCTCGAGCGTCATAGTAAAAAACAATCGTTTCATTATAAAGGTGCGTTTTGCGGAAAAGTGACGCAACAAACCCTCTCTTAAAGCTTTATACACTTATAACTTAGTGATTACCTCTTGCGTTGTTTTTCGAGATAATACAACATTATGATTATTTTGTTTAGTGTCTACATCCCTATTGTCGATAAGATAAGATAAAATAAGAATTCTTTATTGTCAGAACTGTGTACATTTAGTTGTTTTGGGTAAAATAAAGTCCAACAGCTTGCCCATTTCGGACGTACAATATTAAACTTAAAGCTAGTCAAATATACTAAAACAATAACAACAATATAGTATTTCCAAAAAAAAATAACCATATTTACACATAAAATATTAATAATTGATTTGTGGAAATTACGCCTTAATTCGACATTTGCGCATAATAATATAAGTTCGCATATCAAAATCAATTAATTTTATATTTGCTCTTGATACCTATGTGTCTCGTCAAGGTATATCATAGACGGGATTAAAATTATTAATAGGCGAAAGAAAGGCAAAGCAATTCCTCCATGTTGTCCGTAGTATTTCTTATTAGTCTGTGATTTTGACGTTTCTTTTAGCTGACAGATGTGGCGGCGATATACTTTAAGAATAATAAATGAAAAATTAAATGAAGTCGTATATTACGGAAAATAAATTAATTGTCGCAGTCGGATAAAAACTATCCTAAGTTGCAGCTGGAATAATAATGTACCTATATAAAATGTTTCATATTTTTCCGTCCATGGGATGCTGAGAACATTCGTACCACAGAAAGCTTAGTTTCAAACTGGCTGATTATTTTTTTAATTTAGAGATTTATTATAAGTGGAGATTACTGATACAAGTTTCATACAAAATTGTTGACATTTTACACTGTTAACTAGTTACATTATTAATTAGGTATTATTTTATGCAAAATTGCTGACATTTATTCATTATTAAAATAAGCGTGTACGCCTGCAAAGGCAGAGTTCAGTGAAACTTTCTTTATAGAACTTTATCTGCATACTGTTACCTCCTTATACGTAATAAATTTCATTCATTCATTCATTCATATGACTTATTTTAGACCTTTGTTACACAATCTATTATTGTTACTAAAAATCCAAACTACGCTACGTATTTTGATTAAATTATTAAGGAGCCAAATCCGAAACACGCTTTTTATACGTAGTACCTGGGCGACCGAGCCCTGCTCGAGTGAAAATACAGATAAAACAAATTTTCTCAGGTATGAGACCTAGCCAGATTTCAATAGTGCGATTCATGTAGAACGTTTTGGATTTTGTCTCCGGAGGTGTACTTAAACATATAAGATGTCCTTTCTTTTGATATATAAATCAATAGCCCCGAATGGTGTAACATTTACCTTATTAAGAACGGTTGCAGTCCTCATCATTCTAAGGGACGCAAATGCACGTCCCATGCCTCAGTCGTGATACTGGGCCATGTTTGAGGATTCTCACATTACGGGACATCTAGCAGGCTTTTCATTCTGTCTCTGTAACAGCAAAGTACGCTGCTAATGTTAACGTGCGTTTTGGCACACTCTTTTTACCTGTTTTTCTGTGGTTTTAGCAGTATTTTAAATACTGTTTTAGTGCTAATATTAACATTTCCTCTAATTAAATTTTTATGTTTGACAATCTGTCATAACAACGATATTATGTCAAGTTATGTTAACCGCGTCACCATGAAGTTTAGGTTGAATACTTTTAGTCTAAGGTTGTATTCACTTTTCGTTATTATGTGATCCTGGTACCTTGTAAATTTTTGAATTGTAAATTTAGAACTAGAAATTCTAGAATTCTTGGTCGGTTGGGGTATATAAGCCCATACAATGGGCGGAACGAGGAGTTTTACGTCGACTTCCAAACCAGGAAGACTTCTAAATTGACCTGTGCGGGGTCACAGCTGGCCCCGCACCTCAAGAATAAGAATAAGAATAAGAATAAGAATATTTTTATTTGTAGAAAATGGGTGTACATAAAAGGTCTTAAAACTTGTTTTGGCGTCTCCATCTTCAGCCTGATTCACAGACATACAAGAAGGTCCCTCCTACGAGTTCTGGCAGCGCGTTGACGAACCACGTCCGTTATCTGCGCGCGCTCTACCTGTACGTGCCCTTGGACTGCGCGCTCTACCTGTACGCGCCCTTGGACTGCGCGCTCTACCTGTACGCGCCCTTGGACTGCGCGCTCTACCTGTACGTGCCCTTGTTTTGCGCGCCCTATCCGCACGCACCCTTGGATTGCGCACCCTATCTGTATGCGCCTTGGACGGCGCGCACTATCTGCGCACGACCTACCTCACGTTTTCTTTACCTTTTTTTACGCTCAACCTCTAAATTCTGTACGGTGTGCCATTGTAACCCCTGCACTTGTCAAAACTAAAAAATAAATATACAACCCCGACCCGAATAACTTTTTTCATTTCTGTAGTCTAGCTTTTCTAACTGTTCCGTGGGCTATCAATATCTTGGTAGTCCACGTAACGTGACAATGGTTATATTCTTTGCAATTCGCGATTCTATTTTGAAAAGTCTCATGTTATACAATTGAGTTTTAAATACATAAGTTGTATATATTTTTGAAATCGCCTTTTCAAACTCCTCATTTTGATACCCCACTTGATGGGATAGGAAAATATTTTTTTCTTCAGTTCACACATTATTGATCATATAATCCGCCTTATTGTTTTTGTTGTGACGTCATATATCATATCACCCGGGTTGACGTCAGGATTCTAACGATACCCCACTCATTTAAATCGGTTAAGGCGTTGACTAGTTCTGGTGGATTAAAAAATAAGACATACATAAATTAAACCTGAAAACACTCCTTTTCGTTGGGCAGTCGTGTAAAAAAGTGTTACCCATGCAAAGCTTGCTCCCCTATTTAACCCCCTTAGGGGTGGAATTTTCTAAAACACTTAATGTACTTTTTTGTATTTTAATTAGTATTATTTCTACAAACTAAAGTCTCTAACTCAAAAACATAAACTGTCCCTTATACAAACTTTGCACCCCTTTTGTAAAAAAAAGGGGGATACCCCTTAGGGACGGTCTTTTCCAAAACGCTGAAAGTACTTTTTTGTATTCTTATAAGTAATCTTTCTACAAAGTTTTAAGTCTCAGGCTCAGAAAAAATGTTCCCCATACAAACCTTGCACCCTTTTTTAACCTCTTTAAGGAATGATTTTTGTAAAACGCTGAATGTAGTTTTTTCATATTCTAATAAGTTATCTTTCTACAAAGTTTTAAGTCTCTATTTAAAAAAAAGTAGTTTCCCCCATACAAACTTTGCACACCTATTTTAGCCCCTGCTGAAAGTCTTTATTTGTATTCTAATAATTAATCTTCTTTTTACAAAGTTTTAAGTCTCTAGCTCAAAAAATAAAGTTTCCCACATAGAAACTTTGCACCACTAATCCATTTCCAAAAATCCCTTCTTATCAGTTGCCTACGTTGTCAAATGTAGTTCTGGTGTAAATTTCAACTGTCTAGCCCCAGTAGTTTCAGCTGTGCGTTGATGAGTGAGTGAGTGAATGAGTCAGTCAGGACATGAAATATGAAATGAAATGAAATATTGAAATATCAAATGAAATTAAATATTTATTATTAACATAAGCATTTATAAGTATACATAGTATAGAAGTCATAATATAGGATTAACTTGAAGGTGATTATTTTGGTATAAAGGAGATCTTTTATATGTAAGCGTATTTAACTGCCAGGAAATCCTTTACTTTTGCATGGTTGTGACAAGTGACGTTAATTATTTAAGAATTACCCACTTTCATAATGAAAGCCCGCAAAAAAAAGAAATTTCAAGGAAGTCAAAGTCTAAGTGTATCTTTTAGAATTCCATGCAAAATCAATAAAGAATTAATTATCCGACAAAAGGATTCGAAATTTTGTTATCATCAATATACGAGTATATTGACTTGAGTAATTAACTGTAACTTACCTACTTGTTAATCCAGCTTAAAGTTTAAACTTAATTTAAGTTTTAAAAACGTCTTGATTCACAAGAAACCATTACCTACATTGAAACTTGCTGAGCTTATTTCCAACTTCCAAAGAACTAAATTACCTTATTCAAAGTTTTGCATCTTAAACACAGATGATATTTGCGGACAATCTTACACAAATCAACCTAGTCCCAAACTAAGCAAAGCTTGTACTATGTACAGATACAGATAATTGCCAAATACGTAGTCGTATTTTTATTTTGTTACTGTATTTTCATGGAAAATCCCTCAAAAAAAATGTCTTTTTCCGGGAAAACTGAATTGAGCAAGAGTGAAGAGTAGAAAACATAGATAGCTCTCAACTCAATACTACGCGTAGGAGTTGATTATTGTTATGTCCATGTTTTCTTTTACAGGCTTTTTAACCCTTTTCCAGGCAGAGGCTTTATACGAGGGCGACACTGAAAGTCTTTAGAACTGGCCACTTGTAATAAATATAATAAAAAAATAAGTTCAAAATTTGAAAATGGAACTCTTTCTTAATATTTTTGTGTACGAATTCCACTCGATTGTCATTTGTTTTACGATTTGGCGGCAAATTGAAAATTGTGTGTACTACGTGAGCATGAATTTAACGCGAGAAAATTTTCGAGCAATGATTTTTTACGACTTTCGATGTAATTTAAGTCAACAAGAAAGTTATGATAGACTTCGATTGGCCTTTCACGATGAAGCCCCATCTCGTGCTACTATTTACAACTGGTTTAATGAATTTAAACGTGGCCGCACTGATCTCACTGATGATCTGCGTGAGGGCCGGCCTTCTACGGCGACTACTGAAGATAACATCAGTGTTGTGCGGCGTATGATAGAGACTGACAAAAGAGTAACCTATCAGCAGATTCGTACAAGCTTAGCCATTGGTATGAGTCAAGTCCACAAAATCCTCCATGAACATTTAGCGGTGAGGAAGCTTTGTGCCCGGTGGATACCTCATAATTTGCCAGAAGCCCAAAAAGTCCGTCGTGTTGATTGGTGCCGTGAAATGGGTCAAAGATTCAACGGAGGTGACTCAAATGCTGTGTTAGACGTAGTTACGGGTGACGAAAGCTGGATTTACTGTTATGATCCTGAAACTAAAAGACAGTCTGCTGAGTGGGTGTTTCCTCCCGAGGAGTTGCCTACTAAAGTGAAGAGAGGTCGAAGTGTGGGAAAAAAGATGGTGGCCTCGTTCTTCGGAAGGACTGGTCATTACGCAACAATTATTTTAGAGGATCAAAAAACAGTTACTGCGAAGTGGTACACTAACAATTGTTTACCACTTGTCTTGGAAAAAGTTCGAGAAAAACGGCCTCGCAGTAGGATCCTGCTTCACCACGACAACGCCTCATCGCACACCGCCAAGCAAACGATCGACTATTTGGCGACGGCAAACGTGGAATTACTGGGTCACCTACCTTATAGCCCCGACCTTGCACCTTGTGATTTTTATTTATTCCCAAAAATTAAAGAAAAACTTCGAGGAAAACGTTTTATGGACGCCGACGAAGCAGTGGCTGCGTTTCAAAAGGCCGTCGAAGAGACCCCTAAGGACGAGTGGGCAAAGTGCTTTTCTCAGTGGTTCTATCGAATGCAGCGATGTATTGATGTGAAGGGAGGCTATTTTGAAAAGATATAATAAAAGTAATAAGTTGCTTGATTGCTCAGTTTTTGATTTTCTAAGAACTTTCAGTTTGACCCTCGTATCGACCACATACTGCTTGTCAAACATGTGTCTTAATGTCAATGAATATGACTGACATCCGATTGTCATTTTCCAACTGCCGACCTGGGAAAGGGTTAAAGTGCAGACATTTGATATAGTAGATCCAACATGTGGAAGCTAATTGGAGAAGTAGTTTAAGACCACGTTATTCGAAATCGATCTATTTTACATTCAATAATAAACAATGAAATACTGATTTTTTTACAAAAACACAATATTTTAAACTTTGCTCGATTATATCATGCCACGAAAAATGGGAAATGCTGATCTTATTTCGAAATGTACACAAAGTAGCCGCAAAATTGACTCAAGTGAACAATTACAAAATATAGGCAATGATGTAAAATAGATCTTTTTACGAACATTTTCTTTAAAAATGGTTTTATATTTATTTATACACAATTTATCTGGGAAACTGACCTGCGCGTCTCATTTTCGTAGGCAGATTGCCATGTGGCCTCGAGCTGGACACACGTCTGTAGCGATTTTTGTCATTTTGACAACTGTATAATACGCAAGTTACCTGCAACCAGATAAATATATGTTGTTAGGGAAAAAATAAAGAATGTGATGTGGTTGGATAAGCACTGAAACTAGATTTTATGGTATTTATACAATACACACTAATATAAAAGTTAAAAAAAACACACCATTCGAACACGATTTTTCATATTTTTCTTCTTCGATCCCTTTATTAATGTAAAAAGTTCGAATTCGTTTCTTTAGAACGTGGAAAATTTATATATTACATTGGCCACATTGTCTTATATGGCGTATAGGTTTATGTGTGTTATGATAGATTTATAGTAACATCTGACATCAATCTGACACATTAGGTAGGTCTGACATTTGACATTTACACTGATTCTATTGATTTTGCAAAGCTAATATTCTAAATAAATAATATAAAGTACAAGAAGCACCGTATCATGTCCCTACCAAATATGAAGATTGTAACATTTATGATGTTGTAATCGTGGTCCTACCATAATGTTTACGCCATCCATTAAAACGCAGTGCTGCAGTGCCAACAGATGGAATCCTAATCATTAATAGAAAAACATACTTAGTTACAATATTTATAGGATCAAGCCCTGATCGTCTACAATTGAACGTTGCGCTGATCTCCCGGTAATACTTCTGCTGATGTAGAAACTATCGATGACATTAAAACATTAATATTGCAGCCGTCATGACGCTTCAAGATACTTAGCTAGCTACCAGCACAATTCAACTTCTTCATGTTTTTGAAACTGAAAGTCAAATGAAGAAGAACCACCTACAGTATGGCATGAACATGTGTATAATTTGTTACCTATCATAACTGTCATAAGTTCAGTTCAGTTCAGTTCAGTTTCTTTATTAGTAAATATCAATTTACAGGTCATAATGGATATGCAATAAATCACAGAACGTCTTATTTATATACTAAAGTATACATTTATAAATTTGGACAGAACAATACATAAAATATGCAGGAGCAATACCTAGGTACAATTAATAATAACATTTAAGATGATGGTCAATCAGTCAAATTATCTTACCTCTAGAAACTCATCGACACTGTAACATGCTGCATATATAAGAGTTGATTTGAGTTTTTTTGTAAATATCATGTCACTTTCAGATGATATTATCGGAACCATATTATAAATTTTGGGGCTGTCGTGAATGGTCATGATTCACGATAGTATTTACATTGGTGTTTATAATTATGTCTCAAACAGCCGATTTATTTTATGTAGCAACACCTACAAGGAATCATTTTTATAACAAGGTTGACGGGTAGGCGGGCTGTCAGAGTTCCGAACGGCTATATTGGGAACGAACAGTTAAGTGCGGTTTGTAGTGGTTGATTTGGAGGAAAACCAGGGTGAGCTCTTTCCATAATCACTTTCGATGCGTCCTATGATATTGTAACGATTGGGTATCATTTACACGTGTGTTCATGTGCTTTCACAGATCGGACGATGATTGTTTATGATGCGATGTATTTATGTGCGTCCACAGGTCTCATTCTCTTTGGGAGGCGTATTGGTATATCATGTAGATGAATAAGGTTTTCCTACAGGTCGCGCATGTACGTGACCTGTAGGACACACATCACAGTTCTTAGTTGTGGAGTTCTTTAGTGTTAGAGGATTAGTTACAAGTGTAACAACAGGGTAGTTCGGTAGTCTCGGCTTCAGGCCATATCATCATCAGTCAAGGGTGCACCCGGGTAACTGGAACAATAGCGTGTGAATTGGGACAGTATCAATGGTGGTAAGGGATGTCTAGAAGGGGAGGTTGGAGGACATTCTTGGGGACGAAAGTCCCCACACGTCATAGGGAGCTGGCACGCACGAGGCGGCAGTCCCTATGTCAGATATATAAAGGATTCCGCAAGTTGTAAGGGTATGTTTATAGTTGCATATATGCTAATACGGGTCTTAGCTTAAGTGCTATAGGTTCTCATTCGCGGCCATGAGAGTGACCAGAAGTGGCTTCGCGACATGGTGGAGATGCTGGGATCTAAGCCAGTCTTCATCTGTTTAACACTTTATTTGCCCCAACTTCCTGCTAAACCAATATTAAATGTAGCATGTGCATGATTGACTCAAAAACAGATAACTGTTCATAAAGTTAATCTAAAGATTTTTAAAACCATCCACGAGAAAGAGATTAACATTATTAAAATCCTGTCTTAAGGCCCCGCACGTTCATGGTCTTCTCTCCCTCTCACTGAGCGTGAGCGTGAGCGAGATGGAAGTGCGTGGTCGAAAGCGCGGATATCATGTTTTTCGGAATATTTTAGAAACGAGACGAAATTTAAGAAAGTAAGAAAATGAAGTTATAGTTCATTACTTTATGAAGAAGATTATAAAATGTCATCTCTTTCTGATAAAGAATGGAGCAGTAAACTGGTTACAAGTGAAAAAATAGGGTTGACTTTAGATTTATTTTTCTCCACTTTCTTATGTTAAAATGGATTTCTACGAAAACAATGTCACTTCTTATATCTTGCAGATTATGATATCTTTTTTCCAACACGAAAATTGTTACGTTATAAGGTATAAACTGGTTACTAAACAACTCATTTTTACCAAAATTTGAGATGCCAAGCCTTAATCGGTTTAAAAGTTTCCGACTTTTCAGAAAACATACTTACAGCAAACTATCACTGTATTATGTCAGAGGTGCTCCGTATGCAAAGGTTACAGTTAAAACCAAGTTATATAACAGAACCATACCATTCATCAATGTTTAGTGTGGTGCAAACATTTAAGACCTTTTAGACATCATAAGGAATAAACCTTCCATAAGTAGTACATTTTAATGTCATCTTACGATAAATAGGGTAATGAGTACGTCTCTCAATCAAAATCAAAAATATTTATTGGTATCATACTAAAGTAGGTAAAAGTACATTCGTGGCTGGTTTGGACCTTATAAATGCAAAAAATATGTATAGCATTTGTATTTTTTACTGACTCAATGACAAATTATGGGATTATATACAAAATATAATTATTCTAAACTATTCAATGAGCAGCATTGGTATATTTATTTGATTGTCAATGGATTGTCGTAAACAGCGCATCAGATTTCAATGCAATTTATTTACTACACAGGTTTACGGAAGTGAAAAGAATCAACTCCCTTTCTTTGGAAAAAACAAAGAGCAAAGCCTGTTCTTTCAGGTATGTAGGTACTATATTTGATGGTTACTTTTTTATTGAAAACATGACCTAAGTAAATGTTTTCTGGTGAATCGGATTCATTGTTCTGATTGCAATCAAGACGTCAGAGGTTCAAGGGTGTACGAACTTAGGAGACTATAAGCCGCAGACACAAATAATAACCTTTGGGAGCAATCTGTGGTTTTCCTATATTTTTCTTGTTGTCAGGAGGAGGAAGTTTTAGACAGTATGATGTTATTCTCAAGTTTCGTTCTGATTTCATCAGTGTATTTGTTTATAGGTACATTTATACCGAATAAATTACTGAAATCGGTATACGTTGCTCATATCTATTCTACCATATTATTGAGATCAAAAGAATGGTAGCATCCTGGGAATTCACTTGTTTTTTGTATTATTAGTATGTGGCAGTAGGCTTTTGTGCTGATTCACTTTAATTTCGGCGGTTATTGTCAATGAGAGATCTGACAGCAATTCGATGGATCTAATTGATGTTGACTTCATTATTGTTTGGTTACCAGCAACTTATCTCAAGACCACTAGTGTACTTTAGGTCTGACTTCCGATCACGCATAGTTGCTATGATTTCATTACCAGGTTATGCCGAGAAGGATTAACTTTTAACGTAAAATAAGTTACTCGCAATTTTAACTGTGTCATTATCATCTTCTCCTAGCCGTATTCGGCCTCAGCGACTACTAATCAATGCGGAGAGCGTCGCTGGTGCGCCCTCAGGTGACTGACATAGCCAATTTTTGCGGTCTGTCATAGAAAATCAAGGAAGTGTTATTTATTGACAGTTGTGATATATCAGATAATGCTGGTTAAAGAGTTAAAGAAGTGAGTTCAGACATATTATGAGTCGCATAGTGAGTATACTGTGTTGGGTCGTGCGTGATGCTCAGCTGTGATGAAACAGGGGATGGAACAATGTTGTCAGTATGATACACAAATAGTATACCTACTCCAAAATAATGTGTGGAGGTGGCTGGTGGCCCTCAGGTACAAGTCGATTGTTAGAGGGCAGGGAAAAATTCATTTATTATAAAAAAAATATCACCATCACGTATCTGTCACTCAATAAATCAAGTGGAGTCTTGAAATATAAACCAATGAAGATTCATCGGATACCTACGTGATACGTTGACAATATTGTCAATTGCAATATTGACCATAATCAGCAGGTATTAATCATTTAAATGCTTTCCATTCACAACGATAAATATAATAGTAACATTACTTACAATTTAATCATGAATATATCCTACATGCGTAACCATAGCTACAACAAGTTAGTAAATACAACAAGATGTACACCTAGAAATCGTAAACACTTAGCTTTGTTGACTCCGATACTATGCTCTGAATCAGGATGTAAAATGGGTATGAAAGCTTTGGTGCTTAGTTTCTTTTAATCCTTTAGCTATAAACCATGACTTACACAGTAGTGTCCAGAATTCTTGTATAAGTAAATTCATTTGTGACTTGAAAGTAAATAGTCAGATAACTCACGTGACTTCGTTAAGTGAATCTCGCGAATCACGAATACGTTTTGTAGGTGCAACCGAAAGGTTCGGCTCGTGGATAGAATACGTTTAGACTTCAGACTTGAGTATAATCAATTGTTATGGTTAAACAAAGATTTGTAATTATGATTGTTTTAAATATTTCGTAATTGGACTCTTAAATGTTAGATTTTAGATTATTTATTGAAAATTGTACATCTCATTTACATGTCTAAATATATAGAATTTACAATTTTTGGAATGTGCTGGGGACAATGATCATTCTGAAGAACCTCATTTATAGTGTAGCACAAAGGGTCAGTAAACTATACTTAAGTTCCTAAAGTTTCTTGTAAAAAAGGCAGTGCCGTGCGAACCTTTGCCATACACCGGCGCGAAGATTTACCCCTTAAATTAGAATCAAATAGATTCAATTTACTGAGAGACAATATAAGTGCGAGTCTAGACAGTGCGTAGCACGCGGCGGATAGCTTGTCACATACATACGAGTAGTCAATATATGATGACCTGATGAGACCCTGAATCGATCATGAAGTCAATAGATAGATAGAGAGATAGATCGTTTATTTGCTTGAATCATGGTCATTATAATAAATAAATAATAATAAATAATAAATATTACGGGACAATCTTACACAAATCAACCTAGGCCCACGGTAAGCTCAATAAGGCTTGTGTTGTGGGTACTAGGCGATGATATATATAATAGATACATACATATAGATACTTATATACATATATGACATCCATAACTCAGGAACAAACATTCGTGATAAACACACAAATAAATGCCCTTAATTATAAGTGTTACATTTCAATTTTATAGTCCAGCACAATTCTGCCGGCTGATGGCGTGCAAATATTTAAAGAAAATCGTCACATACATTACAACATTTACAATTCAATAATATTCAACATATTAACAAAGTCCAGTATAATAATGACTAAAATAATTCCATTGTCATAGTATTATATTAATAGGTACTATCAAAACGAATTTTACTTAACATTTACTGTGCGTACTTAGTATACCTACAATTTGTTGTTTTAAGGAAATCTTGGACCGAATAAAAGCAATTTTCGGTCAATCAGGTGCTCAATTTCCTACAGAAACAATTGTAAAACATGTCCGTAATTTCTTTCGGTATGGAGTTATAAATTAAGCAAGCTATGTAGTAGCAGTTTTTGCGGTAAATTTCTAGTCTTGGAGCTGGCATAGACAAGGCCGTATGCGTAACTGCTCTACGGTAAGAGTTGTCATTTAATTTGAATAGTGACATATTGGACTTTACTAATTTGGCAGTTTCAAAAATATATATACTAGGCGCTGTCATAAACTTATTTTTTATAAAGATTTGTCTCCATGAGTCTACATTTCTCAGACCCCAGATTGCTCTGAGGCATTTATTTTGGGCAATGAATACTCTATTTGCTTCGGAGCAACTTGCCCATAGTACGATCCCATATCGTATTTGGGAGCAAATATAGGCGTGATAAACCGAGATGGCTGTCGCTATTGAGCTAGTATTCAAGGAATTGGGATGCGTTTACCTGAGGCACAATGGTGTTATTGGTAGTTATGTTTAGTGGGCCATGTTTTAGTTTTAAAAAGCATTAGTGCAAATGTATAATGTTCATTATCAATCAGGTTTATCAGACACAGTTCACACAGTCAATACACGATGTGGAGGCCGATGAGTCTAACGCCTCTCTGAGAGGCAAATCATAGAGCCTAGGTGATTCTGCATCTGACACTTGCAAAGCAATTTGTATGTCTAAAAACATGGCTATTCGGGCACCTGATAGTTAGAAACACTTAGTAATATCCTGACAACAGCTCAGAAGACTCAAACCTGGACATCCGCAGACAAATAGCCTTGGAGCTGGAACTGACCACTAGTTTTCAGTGTTACCTCAAGTAGCTAAACTTACGAAACATCACGCTTTCTTCATCAGAAGAATGTCAGCAGACCGCGATGAATAACAGAAAGGAGTTCAAGTTTGGGACTTCATTTCTAAAATACAAAACACGATCAACAACGGCATTAAACATGAACTAAGTACCTGACTGTCCCCATGTTACTACACGTCATACATAAGCATCATATGGCGAACTTGCCTTTCGATATGAATATACCTGCTCGTAGGATAAGCTGACGCCGACTGTATGCAAGGATCAAACAAATTCACGCGTTAATATTGATGAATTATCATTTGTTGTACCTTACGAGTTGGTACATAATTCTTTTATGGACAACTACGAGCTAGAATTAAATCAAGAAACATTATTCCATCATTCCTAGAGATGTTCTTTAAATGATACTCAAACATAATTCATTCGTTTTATAGATTTTGAGAAGGCGTTCAATCATATCGCTTGTGATATCTCACGAGGCAGTACTAAGGCGACAATATCTAGGTACCAGGGTACCAGTGTTGGTATATCAGCCTTAACAAAAATTACATGGTTAAGTATTAAAAACAGTATTGAAAATGCAAAAACTATACACACATAAGGATATAAATCTAAAACTGAGATGGAGATTAGTTAAATGCTATGTATTGTCAATCCTTGTGTATTGTGCAGAGGCTTGGACTTTAAATAAATTGACAATTAAAAAACTGAATGCATTTCAAATGTGGCTATATAGGAGAATGTTGAAAATCTTGTGGACAGACAAAGTATCAAATGAAAGAGTATTGAACAAAATGAAGAAGTATTAAAACCCGATGGTAAAGGTAAAGGGTTTGAAATCGGTGTCCCGGTGCATGAAGCTTCCATCCTCAACCTTAATTTAAACAGCATCATGGATTTCTTTAAAACCGACATCAAAATCATCGCATTTGATTATTGATTATAGCAACGACTGTTCTTCCAATCTTAGGAACTGCAGAAAAACTAGTGAAATTTTTTTGGCTCCTGGATGATAACTCAGAACAGATATCATGTGTGCACGGCAAGGATAATGACATTAATAACATAACTTAACGTTCACGGAAGTTTTTAAAGTAGCTTCAATCAAAGACTGCGATGGTTCGGACACACTCAAAAAGGAGGAAAATACCATAATAATATCAATAACATTGCACTTCGCCTTCCCAAACATTCCAGAGGAAGAGGTATACCAAAATCCACGTGGTAGTCCAATATTAGAAAAAAATGTAATGTGAAGAACCTGGTCGAAGAAAAGACAACTCATAATCGATCGCGCTGTCGCAAACTGACTAAGAGACCCGACCTTACATAGGTGTTAAAAGGGAAGGAAAGGAAAGCGAAACTAATACAATTAGTATAAAATTTAAACGGAAGTCACTTATACTGATGGTGACCGATAAATCAATGTAATTTTAAATATTAACCTACTGTGTTAGCGAGTGGGCATCACACTATATGACCAATTCCGGAATGAATACAGTACTTATAAGGAGAAGAGAGAAGAATCTCTACGTACATTGATAAACCAAGGTTAATTAAATCTGAAAGGTTCGGATAGCACTATAAGGACCAATCTGATCCAAAGCTCACAATTAATTTTCCATATACCTAGTACAAAGACCTGAACGTTGCGCTAGATGTCGCAAACACTTTGGACTGCAGCACGTCACATCAATGTATATAAACTGAGATTCATACAGAGACTATCCATCGATAACTAATGAAATATGAACTGCTGCAAGTGACACTAAAGTTAATAGCAGAAATAAATTTTATAGCGTAAACTGGTATCTCTGTAGTCCAGGAAATAATTCACATATATATTTTATTTAGTCATTTATACTGATGTGACAGACACAGTGCATGATTACTAAAGAGTTTAAGCGGTTGAGGGGTAGCGAATATTTGAACAAGTTTAACATCATTAATAACCGATACACTATGGGAGGAGGCATGATAAAACGTCGCACGGTCATAAGAACTAATGTAATGGCGCATATTGACCGTGTGCGAGGATTGAGATACGCAATATCGCAAAGCCTAAAATCTTATTGGAAAATCACATGTTGAAGGACACCCGTCATACTATATGGCGCTCTCGGTGGCTCGTGGAAGACGTAAATAATAGGAAGAATACAAGCAATAGTTGAAAATGATGATTTTCATGCTTTCAGCTCAGAAACAAAGTCTTTATTTAAAACTCAACCAAAAATTATGAGTTTTGGTATCCTTCAAAGCCAACATATCATTATTACACTTAAGGAGTGCTCAAAACAGCTTCACGATCGTCAGAACAGTTTCGCGACGCTCAGAAGTCTGGATTTAGTGGTCCTCAGAACAGTTTTCGTTGGGCTCAGAGGCCTAGGTAAGCAGTCCTCAGAGCAGTTTTCATAGGACTCAAAGGCCTAGGTTAAGCTGAACAGTCCTCAGAACAGTTTTCGTAGGACTCAAAGGCCTAGGTTAAGCAGTCCTCAGAACAGATTTCGCAGGGCTCAGAGGTCTTGGTTTAGCGGTCATTAGAACAGTTTCCATGGTGTTCAGAATTATTTTTGGTGGTCCTCAGACTCGAGCACAATTGAGCGATTTCAATAGTGCCACAACAATACAGGTTATTTTGGCAATGCTCAGCCAATTTTGGATTTACGCTCAGAATAAAATGGGCTGTTAAAGATCAGATTTGAGGCTGAGAAAAATATTTCTCACGGTCGGTAAATGCTTGACTTGACCACTGATAGTGGAGCATTGGAGTCGAAAATCACCGTAGCATACTACTTTCATTGTTGAATTAAAACGTATACAACTGCGCGTAAAAATAGGCAAGATCTGTGCAGATATAGCCAAATGTGTACAGTTAAACTTTGACATAACTGGGACTTCAAGGGACCGGCAGATGTGTCTCGCTTAAAGAAGTATTCCACTTAAAAAGTGTCTCAGATATCCAAGTGTATTAATATCTGTCTCATTTACAGAGGGTTCCATTAATACAGGTGAGATAAGAGATTATTTTCGTTACAGAGAGGTGCGATTATTAAATGTATAATAAAAAAGTTAGTAAACAGAAATAATTAAGCACGTTTCTATTAACAGTACATAAAGGCATTCATAATCCTTCAATCAAAATAGAACACAACATTTTATTAAAAAACAAAAAAAACATTTATAAAAATTAAAATAAATTGTATATTTGTTTTGTGTACTTTGGAAGTAACATGAGGTCATTTAGCCAAGAATGATGAAACAAGACGAAAATGAATCAACAATAAAGTACGAGTTATACGAGGTAATGAATTAACGTTATTTCAGTTATCGAGGTATACGTCGTATGAAATAAATCAAAAACAATTTTACAAAAGTATTTTTTTAAATATAGTCTTAGTAAAAGAGGTTTTATATCAAGTATGAGACATAATTCATTTAATTTATATTGAGACTGAGTGCTCACTCCACCGTCAAACTTAGTTTGTGGTGGATCAAATCTTATTTAAGAATTCAATTAATTTTCGGTATTATATAATAAATAATAATAACCAGGTCATAGGAAAAGTAAAGAAAAAACAACGTCAAGCCATAGGGCAGCCCGTTGTTTGCCTCTACTTTCAAGCTTCATGTTCTATCCTATGTTATTTTTTTAGGTGATCAGTGGAGTGTATTCGTATTGTATAGACAAGAAAACGCTTTAAAAATGAAAAATAAAATCACACTGACCCGCGCAGAATAATTTTTAAATATTTATAGTAGGTCGAGGAGGAATCAGGGAAATCAATAGATTAACAGATAAATTCACATTAGTTGTGGTAATGCTTCGTGCATTCGTTTAATAACGTAAGCAATTTTGCCCGCGGGGGAGGATTCCATTCCATGGAAAAAGGAAACAAGTATAAAGATGATAATAAAATCTGGCCAGATATTCGTTTCAATCTAGCAAGGCAAAGCAAATCCTATTGCGGTAACCTAAAAGTATGTACATACATGAATCAGCAATGCACAATGTATAGAAGTATTTTCATACACTAGCAAATCTATAATATGGTTTTACGATATATATAGGACATATTATGATTGATTGTTTATTACGACATGGAACGCCAAGACATGATGAAGCTTGGTTGGTCAAAATCTCAAGAATAGAGGACCTCGCAGTTGGCTACTCGGGCCCCACGAAGAGCTTGGAACTGATTTAGAAAAGTGCGTCAAGATGAACTTATCAGACGTTACAGCTATCAGAAAATATGTGGATTACTGGGCCAATCAAGGCGATCGATAGGATTCAGAGCTTGTCAATATTTGCAATGGGAAAAGAACGGTAATTTCAAAGATCTGAGGAAGAGTTAAATAAAGCTGTGAAAGATGATAATCTCTATTGGATATATGATCGCCAGTTTTCTGGGGGGCCGGGAGTGTCGTGAATGGTCATGATTCACGATAGTATTTACATTGGTGTTTATAATTATGTCTCAAACAGCCGATTTATTTTATGTAGCAACACCTACAAGGAATCATTTTTATAACAAGGTTGACGGGTAGGCGGGCTGTCAGAGTTCCGAACGGCTATATTGGGAACGAACAGTTAAGTGCGGTTTGTAGTGGTTGATTTGGAGGAAAACCAGGGTGAGCTCTTTCCATAATCACTTTCGATGCGTCCTATGATATTGTAACGATTGGGTATCATTTACACGTGTGTTCATGTGCTTTCACAGATCGGACGATGATTGTTTATGATGCGATGTATTTATGTGCGTCCACAGGTCTCATTCTCTTTGGGAGGCGTATTGGTATATCATGTAGATGAATAAGGTTTTCCTACAGGTCGCGCATGTACGTGACCTGTAGGACACACATCACAGTTCTTAGTTGTGGAGTTCTTTAGTGTTAGAGGATTAGTTACAAGTGTAACAACAGGGTAGTTCGGTAGTCTCGGCTTCAGGCCATATCATCATCAGTCAAGGGTGCACCCGGGTAACTGGAACAATAGCGTGTGAATTGGGACAGTATCAATGGTGGTAAGGGATGTCTAGAAGGGGAGGTTGGAGGACATTCTTGGGGACGAAAGTCCCCACACGTCATAGGGAGCTGGCACGCACGAGGCGGCAGTCCCTATGTCAGATATATAAAGGATTCCGCAAGTTGTAAGGGTATGTTTATAGTTGCATATATGCTAATACGGGTCTTAGCTTAAGTGCTATAGGTTCTCATTCGCGGCCATGAGAGTGACCAGAAGTGGCTTCGCGACAGGGGCCAATGATACTGAGCAACTTTCGGCACTTGGCTAGTCGCCGCATAGGAGCGAGCAGCAATGGCCGTCTACGGTTATTACCTTCACGGTTAGAGTTCGTCTTATACTGTGCGAGATTTGACCTAACATATTGGCACGCTGACAATATATAAACCGAGGGGAGTGTTAATATTCCGTGCTTTTTAAATAGATCCCTGGCAGGGTGATCTAGAGGTTTCCTGTCGATTATTCGCAGTGCGCGTTTTTGCATTTTAAATGCTTTGTCACGATGAGCAGCCAAACCCCAGAGTTCTACACCTTGGATCAGGATAGAATTTAAATATCCGTAATAAGCCTTTTTTAAATTGTCTGCGGATAGGCTTGGTGCAAGTCTAGACAGAGCAAAGCACGCCGATGACAGTGAGTCGCATAGGGAATCGATGTGAGGGGACCATGTCAGCCCAGAGTCTATAGTAAAGCCTAAATATTTAATCTGTTCCACTTGTGGGAGGGGTGTGTTACCTATCATTATGTTCAGCCGATTCTCATTTGTATGCCTCAACTGGAAATGGATTATGCTAGTTTTATCTAGGTTTAAAAGCATTCCGTTTGCTGAGAACCATCCGTCAATTTCCGACATCACCTGACCTAGTTTTATTTTAAGTGTATTAAAGTTGTCGGCATTTACTATGACACAAGTATTATCGGCATAAATTACGTACTCCGCCTCGTCAGAGGCTGATGTAATATCGTTTACAAACATAAGAAAAAGGTTATTATCCATACTAGATCCCTGAGGTACTGCACAATCACCTATATGCTCTAAGTCCGACTTAGCATTGAGGACATAGGTGCTTTGCCTACGGTTTTTTAAAAAAGAAGCAATGGTGTCGTTGAAACAGCCCTCAAAACCGTATCGAGCGAGTCATTAACTTAAAAATAAAGCTATTTTATTTGCAAATTAGATTGGTCATTATATGATTTAATATACTTACATAAAGATGATTAGATGTATTAAATGAAAATAAAACAACGTAATAACTTTGTATTATTTTCGTATATAATAAAACAAGGCATGTAATGTTTTCATTTTATTTACTCTGAGGTTATGGAATTCTCAAGGACATTATAACATATGTTGGTTATACTATACTATAGGTAAGTACTTTGGGTGGACTATATTATGTATGTGTGGGAAGTACGGCACCCTGCAAAATTCAATCCATATCTAATACATATGTATACTGTAATACTGTATGTATCTTATAACTTCGTATCACTGTTTGAATTTTCACAGCTTCAGGGGATTTCAGACTTGTATTTGAGTTTTAGGGTTTCGTAGTCAACAAGGAACGCTTATAGTTTCGCCATGTCCGTTTGTCCATCTCACCGTCTGTCAGTATGCGGTTTAGCTCAGTGACCCTTACTACTAGAAAGCTGTAATTTGGAATGGGTATAAAAATCAATCACGCCACCAAAACGGTAGCATAAAATCTTGAAAAATATATATTTAAGGTAGGTACCTTATACGGAAAGTGGGGATGTATTTATTTTCCCTCTAAACTCATGTCATCTTTGGATAGCTTGTTCAAATATATTATGGGTTTCTGAAAACCACTTTCCAATCAGCCGTTTGCGTGATATTGGGCTTTTTAAAGCCCTGATTTTGTTCCAGTCATTGTAGTCAAATGTAGATAGCATGTGACTAGATTCATAAAATACCATGGATCAGTTTTATTTATGCCCACACGCGGTAATGATGATGATGTGATGTAGCAATTATTTTATAAGACCGCGGATAGTCGGGTTGTAAAAGACACACACTTCTTCAAGGTTCATTCTTAACTATGTCCTTAGAATACTATGTCCTATTGTTTATTTTAAAGTCATAAGTGGAACTTTTGTTCGCGGCATGCGAATCTCCTCGCTACGTAATTTTTTGAAATCACTTTCATTATTCATGGATTCTCTTAAAACGTATACTGGAAGATCGATATTTTTTGTAGAAGTTGGTAAAATCATAGCAAATTGTAATTTATGTTCTTCTGATTATTTTCATGCGATTTTGCACCTTAGTGAAAGCCGCACAGAGTTGTCAATCTAACGTGGGTACAAGGTAGCATTGACTTTTCAATTGTATGTCACCCACCGAAATATATCTTATAGACCGTCAGCCCACTCCCAATACGCCTACGTCTCATGACAACACGATAAAATGCCAGGCACCTTTGACACCATCTACCAAGTACTTCCAGCCATTCTAGGACTGACAGACTAAGTTTTACTCTCTCTACGATTAAAGTGCTAAATGATGCCACTTGTCTTGTACTGTTGTCAAATGACGTAAATATACCTACCTTTATAATTTTGACCGAAAGTGGAGGATATTTCAAACTTTCGGCCAATTTTAGTTGCGATAATCTTCTGATTCTGGCTCAGCACAACTTTCTTGACCTGTTGCGATGCATTTGATGGTGTTGTCATGAGACATAGGCGTATTTGGAGTGGGTTTACGGTCTATAAGAAGCATATACTTAGAATAAAATACGAAAATATAAATAAGTCACTGTCATTTTCCAGCAAGATGTTTTGACAGTTTTGACTATTTTAGTTTCTCTGAGGAGGTTGGTGACTGGTTCAAATTCTTTATGTCACTAAAAATAAATTAAATCTTAGGTCAGTGACCTGTTACAGTAAAGTGAGATATTGTGCGTGAAATGTAGTGGTATGCGTTACTGGGGAGAATTACGATAACGTTGCGCCGCCAGCGGATTTTTTGTGTCGCGTATGTAGTTTCAATTCGAATTAGAAAGCCTTAATGTAATGTAGTAAACCTGCTAGAACCCACTTAGGTACATAACAGGTTCATCGGTAGATGACCGTAAATAAGTTATCAGCAGTCGTCGGGACTATTGTGGAAAAACTAAAAAGAGTGTTGGGTGATGTAAATGCTAAATCACTTAATAACAACCCAAAAAGCATCGTATAAAGTAGTGAAAGTTCAATACAGCACTGTACGAATCACCTATGAAGATTCCTTCTACCGCCTACCATTTAGAGTCTCGACGAGTACGAGACTAATAGAAGAAAGGGAAATTCACGAGAGTACAAGAAGAAAGTAAGTAAGCCTCCATTGTACGAGGGTTGTCTGAAAAGTTTCTGGCCTGACAAGGAAAGAAGTAGTTTTCGATCTCATTATTTTCTATATTTCAACATAGTATCCTTGTAAGTCTATACATTTCTCCCATCGATGCTCCCATCGATGCTCCCATGTTTTCATACCGTCCAAGTAGTAGTTGACATCTTGCTCTGCAAAATAGCCGTTCACGACGGCAATGACCTCTTCGTTGTCCGAAAATCTTTGTCCACCGAGCCAAATTTTGATCCTAAGTATTAAAGAGAAAATAGTCGCTGGGAGCCAGATCTGGAGAATATGGTGGGTGGTCAATTATATCAAATCATAGCTTCTGAATGTTTGCCATGGTGATCGCTGACTTGTGAGACGGTGCATTATCTTGATGAAACAACACTTTTCTTTTTTTGCAAATGCGGTCGTTTTTTTTGCAATTTCTACCTTCAGCCTCTTTCTCTACCTTAAGCAACAATGCATAATAACCTCCCGGTATCGTTTTTCCTTTTTCTAGATAGTCAACGAATATAACCCCGCGACTATCCCAGAACACAGTGGCCATCACTTTTCCGGCCGACGAAACCGTCTTCGCCTTCTTTGGTGCAGGCTCATTTTTCGTAGTCCAATGTTTGGATTGTGATTTCGTCTCAGGCGTAAAGTGATGAATACATGTTTCATCGACAGTTATCAAGCGACGCAAAAAAACTGATTTATTTCGCTTAAATCGCTTCAAGAGAGCTTCCAAAATGTTCATTCGCATTTGTTTTTGAGCCGAATTTAGCAGAAGCGGCACACAACGGGCAGCTAGCTTTCGAATATTCAATTCTTCAGTCAATATATGACAAACTCGTTCTTTTGATATGCCTTCGCCTTCTGCTATCACTCTGACCTTGATTCGTCGGTCTTCGAGCACTATTCGGTGTACTTTTTCGATAACATCTTGATTGGCCGCAGTTTTTGGCCGTCCAAGGCGTTCCTCATCATTTAAGCTGGCATGACCACGTTTAAATTCAGCTACCCATAATTTCACGGTGGAAAATGAGGAGCAGACTCGCTGTTAACAGATTCCATAAAAAAAAAACCACAGATCTCGTGCCTTTCACGACCTTCTGGTACATTGAAAATGAATTTAATTAATTAAACAAAATTAAATTTACTCATGGTCTGTTGCGTTATGAAGCAAATATTAATTTTTAACTTATTTTATTTGATACTGCGACACGTATGTTTTGTAATATTGTTTGTAAGCGACCCTATGCACAATAAAGTCCCATCTATTTCATGGTCTTAACTAATTTTAACAATATACTTACTATTGACTTATGACTAAATACTATCATTTTGAGACCTTGACAATTATCATGCAATTAATTATGAGTCTCTACCTAATCTATTCACAGAGAAACAATTGTCTTTACAACTTTTTCATTGCTTTTAAGATTAGTTTGGTTTGGCTTTGTACAAATATTTAAATTATCGTCACATTTAGCTTGAATCAATCAGTGGCCATTAAGATAACATATTCAAAATCTTTATCGTAATACTATTTAACTTTTGCATCATTTGAACCACGTACCGAACTTATTTATTAATGTTTACCTTTCTCATCCAGCGACTGACAAAACTATAAACAACTACCTACTAACAAATTGCCGAATAAAACTGGTATTTGTGTATTATAGGCAGGTGTATAGAGCAGCATAGCCGATTTACCTTCCGCGGGAGATATGGATTTTAATAATTCCCGAGGGAGTTATGATTTTGTGTTTGATCTGATTGGTTAAAGCAAATCTAGTAGGCTACGTGGGGCCACGCCCCCTCGCCCTCCACTCGCAAATCTGTAAGTTAAGTGAAGTTGTCAATTTCGTAAATTTTGATTGGTGTGGTTGTATGAAACTTAGATTTTTCTGTCTTTTGTAGTTATTTATTTCCTCGCGAATGTGATGAAAAACATGGTGTGTATCACGGGCAGAAAGGGGATTACAAACTCGACTCTCGTTAGTAATCCCTTTCTTACGGTCCTTAATGCACAATGTACTATTGTTTTATTTGTTTTTGTATAGTAGTATTTTATAGTTATTATAGTTTTTAATAAGTTGTTTAGTTAATACTTATTATTTTATAACCTATGTTGTTTTGAATATTGTTTATATTAATAAATATACATTTTATTTGCTTTACTTTTTAACTTACATTATCATTAAAAAGTAAACTAAAAGTAATATTACAATTTATTCAAAAATAAATATTAAATTTTATTTTAATCACAAATAAATACAGAATTCTCATAATAAATTTAATATACCTATATTATATTTTAAAATAAAAACAAACGTGCGCCCTGTAATTGCGCCACACGTAAGATTTAGAGAGGCCTAATTATACATTCTGTTAATAATGTTTTAAATTAAATAAATACGAAACTATTTTATTTGTTTTACTTTATAACTTACATTATCATTAATAACTAAACTCAAAGTAATATTACAATTTATTCAAATACATTTTTATTTTTAATTTAATCACAAATAAATACAGAAACCTCACAATATATAAATATATATTATAATTTAGAATAAGCACTGAAACCTCAAATAAACACTCCAATAACAACACGACACTCGTATTGCAGAACATAACGAGCCGCATCCTGAAATTGCGCCACATAAAGGGCACCTTCCTGCCTAGACCGTAAGAGATAGAGAGGTTTTCTTTTTTACAAAGTGTAGGATAGCTCTCCACCCCGAGGGTTTTTTTCATTTTTTCGATATCGCTTTTCGTTTTCAAGAAATTGCCGATTTAGTACGACAAGACACATTTGACATTTTTCGACATTTTAGCAACTTATAAAAGAAGATTTTAATTTTTTTTGTTTTTTTTTTACCATTTTGTAACTCTTACCAAGAGGCATCTTTTGACACCTCAATCATCCACGTAGCCCTAAAACTCACAAGACCAGGGCAATGTATCACTCTCGCTAAAATTGGAGGCTATACTGAAGCGATCGAAAAAACATTTTCAATGTTAAAATTATTTGGGTTCGCGTATTATTTTTCAAATATAAGAATTTAATCACAGCTCGGCACTCAATTTTATCAATTTTTTCGAGAACATAGCGGTTTGTTTACAAAATAACCAATAAAAAAAAACTAGCCGACAAAAATGGCGGCAATTTTGACATTTATCTTCTGAAAAAAGTATACTTAATCGTAATGCCAAAGAGTTTTTATTCAAAAAGTTCTTATTTGACAGTGAGGCCAGAAACTTTTCAGACGACCCGGGTAAATAGCAACCAAATTTCAAAATAGTAACTTTACAACAAGCTGCCTGGTGAGTGGAAGACTATTACTAGACCTAACCATTTCAAAAATAAACTGAGAGCAATACTGTTGAAAGACTGCTTTTATTCTATTGACGATTTTGTGAAATATATAGCTGAACATTGACGTACTTTTATAGACATACTTTAATTTATATTTTTTATTTTGAATGTTATTAAGCTGATAAGACAATTAAAAATGTTAGAATTTGGAATTTTATTTGAGTTTGTATAATATTTAGACATACATTATTTTTATTTTATTGAATGTTATAAGTAATGTGCAGTGATCGGATCTAGGATGCAATTTGGGGTGAACGACCTCAAACGTTATGTTTATCGTGGATGTGTCTCGGATCTCTCGGGAATTTGAAAAATACGTCACTTAATATTTGCACACTTAAAGCACACTAGAATTGTCTAATAATGGGTATTTATATCTGATATTATTATTATTTGTCGATAAGTTGAGAATGTGATAAGCAGGGCTCGATTTGATTGACAATGTCAGTCAAGACATTATATACTACTCATTTCAAGTGGCCATTTCATTTAATAAAAGAGGTTGATAAGTGGTAATTGTTTACGAAAAGACTATTTGATGGCATCCTATGTGCGGTGAAGTGCAACGTCATCAGCACTAAAAGTTCAAGCCCTGGTTATAAGATTAACGAAATAGTGATAGTGAACTAATAACAATTATTACTTTCTCTTGTATACCCTGGTAAACACATAAGAATAATAAAAATACATAAAAGATAAGACATACAAGATACGTTCAGTTCTTCTATGCAGTAGGTACTGTAAACATTTTTGTTGTTATTACATTTTCTGTTAATTGTATACTGTAAACTACTTAATATTAAAAGTTATTTACCTTTTTGTAAAGATAGGTAACAAAAAAAGTCGCGGGATTGTAAGTCATATCCACCTTAATATTACGAACTTAAACCCCGGGAAATTGCATCCTAGATCCGATCACTGTAATGTGTAATGTTAGAATTGATAAATTTATTTCGAACACAATTGTAATTTGTTCATGAATAAATACAATACAAAACATTAAAAATCTGAAGAACCGCACGTGATTTTTATACGTTCCACATGAAATGAATAGCCTATTGATTTTTAATACCTACTCGTTAAATTTATTCCGAACCATTACCATAAGCCTCTATCTTTACGACTTAGTGTTATTTTAGGACCAAATTGTTCGTAGGGAGACGGTATACCCAGAGGGAAATTTAATTAGATACTAGCTATGGCTATAACTCTAACATAAATGTTTTCTTTAAGTATCCCCGGGAAAGGGTTGTACTGAATAAACACGTGTACCTACAGGCTTAAATTAAATGAAAACCTCAGCAACATACGCAACAGCAACTAATGGTAGTAGGTAGGTGGTACTTCTAGTAGAAAAAGAAATATCATATATTTTTTGTATTTATGAACAAAAAGCAGACAGATAGCCTCCGTCTTAAAGAGAAACCACTCTAATTCAATAATCCTGATCTCGACATATTTATAGTAGGGAGTATAAACAATTAAACATGGCTGCTGCAGTAAAAAATCTCGTTTTCATCGTTACAGTACGTTTGTTAACCCATTCAAAGCCAATGACTCGCATACGTGTCTTGTTTTTACGAGAAATTTCCACTACAAAGCGGAAAAATGCTGCTACGCTACGGCGTAGCACTGTAGCGTTGCTTGGCCTCGAATGGGTTTTATGATAAAGACCGAGCCACACCGACTGCGTGTGCAGCACGTACACCGCTGCGTTGTAAAGTATGCATCTCCATACGACATGTCACAACGGATGCGTCAGCGTAGACGTGCACACACACGCAACGCAGACGCATCAGGTGGGATATGTTCGGGAATTTGATTAGTTGTCACAGAATAGTGCAAAAATGTTTTGGGTAATCTCCGGAGCCGCTTATCCGACTTCGCAAACTCATTAGTCAGCGTGTACATTCGACTTTCTGGATGGACATGGGCTATATTTCTGTGTTTTATCCCGCAGGTTAGCCTGCTTGCTTTTCATAGCGCGGGCAGCTAAGTAGTTACTTATAAATATAAACAAAGGTTAATAAAAAAAGGTTAGTTATTTTTCACTTCTCATGCTCGAAAAGTACGCCTTTGTGCTGAATGTATGCTGCACAAAATGCCACTTTTATGCTCTAGTGCACAAAGTAAATTTGTTTTAAAGACTAATATAATTGGGCCTAACAGCCACACACACAATAAAACTTCTTAGAATAAACTTGTCATTTGATTTGATTTGCTTTAATACATTTCACATTTGTGTTTTCCATTACTAAATGAATAAAACCAGATAAAATAGGAGTCAATTATTATTTTAAAACGTATTGAACCATTAAATGACTTGGCAGTATGAAGAAGGTACCTAAGTCTAATATCACGTCTCGAAAATTAAACATATAAACGTTAAAAAGTTAAATGACGGGAATGAGCTATTATTTAATTTAATTGGGTCATTGTCAGATTTAGGTTCGCGTCTCTTCGGTGGACATTGCTAAAGTTAAGGGCTATAAAGCCTAATTTTTGGTTGAACTCTGAATCCGCATAAACGGCGTTGCTCCTTCTATAGTTCTATGTGATAAAAACATATTATATGTAAACGTAAGCCCTTAACTATTGACCACCGGAAAGATGATTTTTGTTTTTGTGACTGACAATGACCCAATTTTGCAATTATTTGTTATTTTCTCGCAATTGAAGTGATAAGCAGTGTGTATAACTCGGGCATAAATTAGCCATTTAACCCCTTGACTTAACTGTAAACGTCTCAGGTTAAATGGCTCGTTTTATGCGCTTGTTGTACAATCTACTATTGATGTAAATCACATCACGTACAATCTGTTAATAAACACATTACTTCCTTTATAAGTTGTAACAAAATCCTATTTCAATTTAACGTAGTAAATTAACAGAAAGTCTTCGACGAGGTTCGTTATAAAACTCTTAACTATTTCGTAGAGGTCATTAATATTAATATTTTGAATGACACACGGACTGGAGGGAACAGGATTAATTAAATAGGTATCGTTTTATTTATTGCGCCTGCAGAAATTAAAAACAAAATAATAACCAATGTTTCCATTTTTATCGTCGAACTAGCTTTTGCCCGCGACTTCGTCCGCGTGAGCTTTAGTATTAACTTCCATTTGTTATTTCATCCACTACCGTTAGGTAATAATTCTTAAGATAGCATTCAATGTCTGCAAAATATAGATAATTTACCTGTAGGGCAAGAGTCACCTATAACTGTTCTGCCGTTTTAAGGGGTCTGAGTAGGTAACAATCATCCAAAATTACAGACGTTTGCAATTATATTATGATTATGAGTGCAAACAGTTTACTTTTAAGTTAATTTACGGTTATTTTTTAGTAATTTATAAGATGACAAATGACTGATATTAATATACAGTAGAGTTAAACTTGTATGCGCAAAAACGCTAGCTGATTAAAAACAGTTCCTAAATGATACGTAATTTCATAAAAATAATATTATGATATTTAGTCACTGTTTCGACCGACCGCCCCTGGGATGGGGACAGTTGAAACAAATCGTTTTTTTTTTCAGTTTGATCTACTACTAAAACTGACACACCTGGGTTCAAAATTCTATTGCCGTTTAGTAGCTAAAACACGCTCTTTCATTTGATATATTTTCTTCTTCTCTCAGATGATAAAAAGCAAAGTTACAGACGATATAAAAAAAAATGTTTCAATCGTATAGTAAAATCTAAATTATCTTGTATGTTATTGGGCATGTGAGCTAATCAGCTACATTCTAGTCTAGCATACATTGTTAGTTAATTTTCAATTTCAAACAGTTGCGTTGCCTCTTGCTTCAGAAAGAAACTGACTCTTATTTATTCGCTCGCTACCAAACCAATGTTTTCACAGACAACTTCTTTCTATCATGAAGTTTCAAAGCGCGTTATACTGTTTAAATTTATGTCCCACATATAATACAACTAATTCTTAAAATACCAATTTTCAAACTTGATAAATCGTTGATTCATGGCGTGACAGTATTCCTGATGTGTTCGGCATGCATCCAGTTTAGTTGACCCCTTAATGTATAACAACTATTGATATCTGTCGACATTGTTATGCTGGTCAGTCAATGTTGACAACTGCTGAACTATCCAACCTATTTCATCTGCTTCTTCAAACAACTATTATGGGCTGAGAGGTCAGAATATTTTGGTATATTGCCGCAAGCCCTCTATTATTTTCTCACACAATTATCTACCTAATCGCTAGACCATTATTTCATGGAATGGCGTAAACATTCAGATGGACTTGAGACATTTTGGCTTTAAGATATTGAAACGTTGACTTGTCTTTCATACGTCAAGTTCTGCATATAAGTCGAATTGCTTACGCTATTATACTGCTTATTGTTTGACACTTAAAACCGAAAATGGCGTGTCTTGAAGCAAAAATATTTGGTCTCTATACAAAGTTTCATTCCCTTTTTCGTCCCTAAATGGGATGAAATTTGACATAAATAATAGCGTATGTCCTATTCTGATATATAAGGTACATAACTGGAAATTTTTATAAAGATTCGTCCAGTAGTTTTTGAGATTTATCGGAACGTACATCCATCCATCCATCCATCCATCCAAACATTCGCATTTATAATATTAGTAGGATACCTAGTGACTACTACGACCTACTGTTTTTGCTACAGCTTCATGCCAAATCCACCTTTTACAATATTGGGTATGAAGCATGTCTTGTCGTGTTACTTGTTCACTATAAAGTCACAGTTCTCACGGTACCACAAGGTCCAGCACGAGAGCATTGTGTTTCCTACACAAGAGGCTAAGCTGTAAGTCAAATAGTAGATTGTACAACAAGTGCATAAAACGCACCATTTTACTCGAGACGTTTATCCATCCGAGCGAGCTTGCGAGCGAGGATAGATATAAAGTCGAGTGTAAAATGGGTTTTATGGACGAGTTGTACACTCTACTTTTCACTTCGATTGCGAGGAAATGAAACAGCAACACGTAAATATAGTAAATGCTAATTTAATTAAAATTGAAAGTTACATAAAAAATAATAAATGAGACGAAATACAAATTATAAGTTTATTTCATGAAGTTTTATTGTGTACTTTGGCTGTTGGTATCTTTGCCTTGGTCTTAGAATACGAACGAAACGAAATAAAATAAAGAGGTTGTTGTATGAAGTTAAAGATGTTCGTGTGGCTGTTGCAGCGATTGCCTTGGTCTTCGACGAAGATTTTACTTTATGCTCTAGAGCATAAAAAGCGACTTTATGTCGCCTACGCACGACATAAAGACGAACTTTTAGAGCATGAGAAGTGAAAAGGATATTACTTGCTTTTGTGAGAGTGAAATACATAATAATGCCTAGCTTTTTACGGCACAAAGTGCATGGAAAATTTACGTGATTGAATTGGAGCTTCGTAAAGCAAGTATTGAGTAAGTATGTCGGTTTAATTTAATTATACCACTGTATTAGTAATTACTTGTTAAAATTCATTAGTCTTTCCTTATCCGTCACTTTGACGTTTGTGTTCTTAAGCAAGGGACAAAACACATTTTATTTATCAGAGGCATTTTAGGTTTTATGAAGCAGGGGGCTAATTTATAAACGGTTGTTAATTCAATGTTTGCCAGGCCGTGGTAGGTGTCCACTTGCCTGGCAATATTTAGGATGTTGATGAGTGTGGACATGTAAGTTAACTAACATGTCCACACCAGTGGCGGAGCGTCCATACAAGCCGATTCCCACCGGCTTGTCTAAAATTTCTTTTTAAGCAAGCCTATAGTTGTATACTCTAAACTCTTTCATAACTGTTTTGTGCCGGGTTGCCCATCGAAATTATTCACGCGCCGTCACTCATCAACTTATCGACTTGCCTGACAATAATTAGGATTTACTCGCTTCATTTGTTGATCAAGTATTACTGCAACCACTTCTCGATGATCCTGTATACAGTATTTAGCTACTGGATAATAATTAAAATTAATAACTCCAACTTAGAATGGTTGAAGAACTCCTGACATTTTCATTTCGAAGTTCAATATCTCAAAAACTGCTGCACCGATTTTGTTGAAAGTAGCTAAGAACCATCTCGATCATGTCAGATTTCGGACAAAAACCGCTTTAAAATCGTTCCATTCGTTTAGGAGCTACGATACCCAGACAGACACACATACACAGACACGTTAAACTTATAACGACGCTCTTTTTGCTCCGGGGGTTAAAAATTACTTATAGGTACCTATTTGTATAGCATTTGGGATGTATTTATATAGGGTTCGTGTCGCTTAACCTACTAACTTTTGACCTAATGCATTTTTCTTCGAAACAGTGAACTTTTCGGGTTTTCTTTGAATATCATCAAATAGAAGTCATTAGGTTAGGTTCGTTTTGCATTAATCCTATAAAGTTTACTATTTAAGAAAAATATGCATTAAGTCAAATTAAGCATTTAGGGCTAAAGGAATAAGGTTTAACAAGGTGATATAAATCTTATGTGGGATGCCATACTTACCTTTAGCAGTTCACAATCAGTTCCATTTCAAAATGAGTATTTCGTTTAGCATAGCATTTAGCATTAGTCATCTGTGGTCAGCATCAGTTCCATTTCAACAAAGTGGTTTCCGAACAGAAATCGCCACATGCGTGCCTATTGCATTGATTTAATAGCTGTTCACTGATGACACTGGCAGTGTGTCCCGCTCAGTCGCGCGGTCTCGTGCCGCGGCGTGTCATTGCTAATTTGCACACAATTGTACATCCCGACTGAAGTCAGAAATGAGAAGGAAAATGCAGCCTGAATTGAACGACGCGCTCGGACTCCTAATAAATAAAATTGAATTTAGTTATTACGATCAAAACCGTTACTTATTATTTACTACCACTATTTGAAACATAGACGTATTACTCGCAACATAATCATCCCGGATTACATGATTTCCAGAAATTCAGTAAGGTTAAGTAAGGTCCGAGTGCTGGACGCTGTACGTACAAGTATATGGCATGGGCGCTTTACGTCAAAGCAATATGTGTTAAATTCGAACAAAGAGGATTTTTCTTCATTCGAATTTAAGCCATGTCACTTTGACATAGAAGGCCCATGCCATTATACTATAGCGTCGAGCACTCTCGGACGTTTACCTTCAAACATTCGTTTAAAATTTATTATTTAAAATAGTAATTCAAACCGATTTTGAACAAAAGGAATAAGTAAGTAAGTCCTACCTAAATTAATTTTCGGGTAACAGTTATTTGTGCAACAAGAGAGCAAAGTTAGTTTTTGCTGCGAGTGCTGATTTTGAGTTCCGAGTAAGCGAAATATTCTTAAATTGAATCACGAGCGTAGCGAGTGATACAAAGTTAGAATCTTGAGCGCAGCGAGGGAGTCAAAAGCACGAGACGCAAATACTTTGCTCTCGAGTAACACATATAACTTTTCACCTCAGCAGTGAGAACATCGTCACGTTAAAAAATACATCGTTAGGCTTTTACGTACCTATTCGTCTCGTAGAAATTCAGAAAGAAAACTTGATTCGGGGTTCGTTACTGCTTGTACTCTTCAGCGCGGCTAGGTAGTTACTAGAAGCACGCGAGAGCGCGGGCGAGACAAGGTGCGACACGACAGACTAAAGCACATTGTATTAATCTATATGAGTCTCGCGTGACACTAACACTACACTAAAAACTAACCGTACCTATTATTGTTAAAATACTGTCACTCATGTTTTCGAGCTATTTTTGAAATATTCAATCTAATATCTGTTACGCTTACGCGAGTCGCGCGTGCGCTCCGAAAACTGAGCGTAGGTATTGTTGTTAAATACTGTCTTCTTCAATGAATTCACTATATTTCTAAGTTAGATAGATAATTAATTAATTCTAGTCGTTTTTTATATATCCAAAACTAATATCAATAGCGCAAGCGTGAAGAATAATATATAATATACCCAATAAAATGTAAACAATATAACAGCGCGCCATTTTTTTTAAAGGGACGGGGCGCCGGGTGTGCGTTCGAAAACTGCATCTGTGGAATATGTTCTCAAAAATTAAGATTGTTCAAAATAGAATCATTGATTGTTCAGCGTTTGAAAATTTATATTTTGATCTATTTAAGCAAAACTGACTTCATTTGAGATGTTGCATGTTTTTTTCTCTTCAATTTATAACATTCCTTTGTACTAATATTTTTGGTAATTTAAACTCATCAAAACAAGTATGTTAAGTGTGTTTTCGAACGTGTTACTTGCTTCGCGCTGGTTTGGGGTCTACCTTTAAATTCGAATATCGAACTATGAATTGACCTATTCGTGTCGTATTCTTTTTTCGTAATGAAAATGAAAGGGACAGTGCTCATAAAGTTGAAATATTCTGAATTTGTAATAGACCACACACTATGAAATGTCAGCGCTCGATATCAAAATAAAAAAGCTACTTTGACTCACGGAGTGAGCAAAATCGCATTTTGCTCACTGTTTTCACGCAGCAAAATATGCTTGTTCGAGCTGCTGAGGTGAAAAGATTTTTTTTTCTATTGCTGGACATTTTGGATTACAGATTATTTAATAATATTTGCATGAAAATTCGTAGCATTCGGATAAAACGATATCCGTTGTTATTTGGAATGAAATTAGCAGTAAATCCAACTCTTATTCAAATTTGCTATGTACATATAGAAAAAAAATGAATTATAATTAATGTCCTAAAGCAACAAAATATGCTTGAAACAGCATCTAAAACTGCATGCAATCACATCAGCTCATTGTGAAAACCGCTATTCGGAATAGTCATAAATGAAACGCTGTGTGATAATTAGCACAATTCAAGTTTGGCGATGAAACAGATCGCGTGCGGGGAGCGCAGATAGCAGTTTGGAGTAATTACGATTGTTGTGAGCACCGACAATCACTTAGAAGCGCCTTATCTAAGGCCTACTTAACGCGCGGACTTGGCTATTAAGTCATAAATCGTGGTCTAGTCACGCAACAAGCTGACGATTTGGCCGTAAGCGAGTTATCTTCGCCGAGGCATCTAATTAAAAGAAAATCTTTTATTGCTTTCGTTAATCCGAATTTCAGCGCGAGGATATACTGGGTCAGTTGGGTTAGCAATATCTGAAGAGTAGGAACTATCTTAAGAGGGTTTCCTTTTGTGAATATAACTACTTTTACCTACTATTAAAATTTATATATTTTATCGTGGAGATACGTGATGGAACTGGGCTTGTCATATTATGACGAAAGTTTCAAAATAAGCAATTAAGTGCACACACACACACACACACACATACACACATGGAACTTAATAGCTACCTTAAACATAGATTTTATAGTACCTAATAATTATGTTTGCCTTAAATGTTTAACACACTTTTTGTTACTAAATCATCTGTATATAGCTGTCAACACGTGTAATTATTGTGTTACATCTTCCAGCTCCCTAGATATAGGCTCGGCCTAGTTTGGGATTCACAGCCTCAATGTAATGTGTTTAAGTCCTCAATAAACGTTTTCATTTCATTTCATTTCAAGTTTCTGACAAAAATTAACATTTATAATGCATTTGCTCAGAAAGTAACCTACATCTTTCTGCGGGTCAACATATACAAACAAAGTGCTGTTTACCTATATTATACATAGGTATTTTGTTATTCATAAATTACTTTCTTTGACCTCAGTTGTGTATAGACAAAAATGTGAATATTAACATTGAATGCGAGTTATGATAATTTTGCAATAAACTTTGAAAATGTACACCTAATTTCAGCAAGTATATCCGTACCGCGCGATTAACAGCTTCAAAAATACTGCATTTCAGCCTATATACAGAGTGTACAGTGTGTTAGTACAATCACTGGCATCAATATATGATAGAACAAAGGCCGCAAAAATATCTGATGACAACTATATTCCTATTTAGAGCCGTTAGAGCGTGTCAGATATTTTTGCGGCCTTTGTTCCATCATAATATACTTATTGATGCCGGTGATTGCACTTACATACTGTACGCGCTGTATATAGGCTGATATGCAGTTTTTTTTTGAAGTTGTCAATCGCGCGGTACGGATAAATCTACTTGCTGAAATTAGGTGTACATTTTCAAAGTTTATTGCAATATTGTCATAATTCGTCACAAAATTTTATTTAAATAAAGATTAATAAGAATGCCTGACTTGGCTCTACGAAATATCACACCACTTTTTAGTGTGAAAGAGTTTCGAGACTTGGCTTATTTTTTACATGGAATGTTTTTTATGGCATCTCATTTCTTTTTGTAGGTTATTGTGTTATCAACTTTGTATGGAAATGTTATTTTACCAACCGCAAATAACGTTTGTATGGTTTTGCAGGAAGGAACTGCAAAAATAACATCGTAATCGCATGTATTTGTATAGGATTACAAATTTACTTATGCAGTTTGCATATATCTGAATTATGACTGAAATTGCAGTATTTTTAGGTTTTTACGATTTATAGGCTAAAAACTAATCATCTTCAAAATTTGGAGCTTGTGGGTCTGCTAGAAGTACCTTAGAATTACGATGATCATTATAAGTCAATAAGTGAGGGAGTATGTTAGTGACAAAACCAAGGAGCTTTGACGGGCAATAGTTATTAAACTAAAAGTTCAAATGTAATAATATTGACAATATATGTAAGCCATATTATGCCCTATATGTAACTGAAAATTCAGGATTCTGGATTTAGCCCGCACAAAATTACAGGATGTTGAAAATGGCCTAAATGGCTTCGAGAAAAGGATGGTACGGCCGTGCCTCTTTTTTTAATCGACTTGGCGGGGGCACTGCCGTGCCCCCAGATACTTCGCAATGGCAGTGACGAGCGATATAGGATGAAATATAAAAACTAAATAATTTTTTCACATTTTCAAATGAGTAGGTAGGTACATATCGTAAATAAATGAAAAGTTATTTCACTATACGCCTAAGTTTTATTAAATTACTATTTGAGCAAACAATTTATATTAGTATTAGATATTACTTATCTAGGCTATATAGAATATTCATTTATAATTGCTTGCTTCATAACTTTAATTATTTAGACAGTATACGTATATTATCTACGTAAGGACGATCGAATCTAAGCAGTTAATTGATATTGCTAGCGCTTTATTTAAAAGGGCGCTTTCGATTATTTTAATTAGTTTTGAACACATTCGCAGACGACTGCTAGTGGATTGTTATTTTATTTATAAAATTATTGTAATAGTGGTAAATGCATGACGATTTTAACTTTACCTACGTCCAATTTTTAATAAGAGCGACCGATGTCGCTGTCCAAGTTCTGCAATTAATTTTACAAGTGCAAACTTTTATAGAAAATTTAGGTACCGATTTGTGAAAAACACACGCTAAAGGACTAACCGTTAATATTTTTTTTGTGTATTTACCTTCAGGTATTGGCGTAGCAACTATAGGTATTATTTATTATTTAGAAGCAACTGCCATCATATAATAATAATAATAAATCAGCCTATATCCCACTGCTGGGTGAGAGGGAACGGGCAGTAGTCCCCACGCTGGTCCAGTGCGGGTTGGGGACGTAGCAACTTGTATTTATTATGTAGAAGCAACTGTCATCATATACCATAAATAAATAAAGATACAGTTCAATTACATATCTACACATAGTGTCATTTCAATATTATGATAACCAAATTACAGTAAAACCTAAGTAATATGGCGCGCGGATTAAGCAATAATAGCCTTTTGACGCGCGCAATATTACTTGGGTCTTGCTGTACGTTTGTATTGAGAGCGCGTTTAGTTGACGTACCCACTGGCGAACCTTAATCCCTTGAACGATTTGTGTTCTGTTCTTGTGCGATAACCATTACACGACAGCCGGTTCTGAGTACCGCTTTATACAAATGAAAATGATCCCGAAAAACGAATGCACACAATCATTTCCCAACGGGCTGTGTTTTAACTGTTCTTAAGGATTATGTCTGTTATACAAAATCATTTCTTCCTATTCGCGATTCTTCACAAACGAATTACTTCTTAATAGCAAATTCGTTATTTTTCGCATTCCCCGTTTTACACAAAAACATTTCTTCTTGTTTGCATATTTTCACTCACGGAATTCTTCTCTGTATCTAAAAACTTGTATTGAATATTACGAAGTAAATATTCGATTTGATGGATGAATCGGGGACTTCGAAGAATAACTAATTTTTCTCAAACTTGCAATGAAATGTTGACATGACTTACTTCAAATTATTTAGGTCCGGAAATACTACGTATCCGGTGCGACTAGTGAAGATGATATGTAAAGGAATTTCATACAACCTTACACACTTAGGCCTGCAAAACAACCGTCTTTTGTTTATAAACGTCAAATTGTGACAGAACGTCTTGGCATTCAATCACCAAAAAAAATAAAATAATTAGGACTAATGTTAATGTCACCGGGTAAAACGTTGCTTCAAACAGGTTAAAAAAAAGTTTGGCGCGTAAATTGAAAAAGTTTTATTTTCTTGTTGGCCGGATTTGTCAATAGTTCGTAATTATTTTGAAACTTTCTAATAAAAGCCTTCGATTTCGAAATGAGTTCGGACGAATATGATATGGAATTGAACTGGACGCCTCCGGAATTGCGAGCAGAAGTAGCCATGAATAATTTACTGCCCCCGAAATCAAAAGTTAGGTACATGACAGCGTATGAAAATTTCAAAAAAATTATAAGTGTCTTCTTTGTTGTAGAACCTCGTCTATATAGTGAGATATAATTTCATGTAACTATAAACTAATACTTAATTTAGGAAATAAGCGGAATATTTGTTAGTAAGAAATGTGGGACACAATTATAGGTGATGATGTGACAGCACTGATAGCTATCAGAAACGTATTATTTAGTTGTACGAATAAAACAAATTGACTACTTTTTATTTCATTGCAAGTTTGAGAAAATCACTATACAAATCTCGGCGAGAAACGGGGTTGCCGGCCGCGTATCCCTATCCGCTCTATCTATATCTACTTGGCCTGCAACCATCGTTTCCCGGCCTCTATAGTAATGGGAGGGGGAGCACAAATAACATCTACGTGCTCCGGCTATCGCGCCTGCTCGTGGTCCTCCTGCTGATCAACGGAAGAGGTGGTAACAGAGAAGGCAAACTTGAAACAAACCCGGCTCGGTGCCAGCCGTTACGCACCTGCAACCGAACCGACTCCACACGTACTGACTTTGTCATTCCTGTGGGCCGAGTCGGTAAGGTCGAGAGAGTGATATGGGTTTTGGGCATGCCTGTATTATCTTATTGGCGTCCCAGGCGATGCAGCGTCCGTGAAGAGGTCACTTCACCCACTTCAGCCTGCTGAGTGGAAAACAACACGGAGAGTGGCAGTTACCGGTGCTAAGTCCAAGCAGATAGGCGTTAGTGCGGACGCCAGGGGTCACTCTCGACAGTGGGAGGGTCCATTGTAGGCCCACTGACAAGTTATCGCCCGCTTCAAGCCGGGCAGCCCCCGGTCAGTAAGGTACCGTCTCGGTGCTGATTTGTTTCTAAGGGGTGGTAGGAACACTAGTATAGCTAGACAATCAGTGCCGTTACCATTATCACCTGCGATCAAAAGTAAAAATAATAATAAAAACTTTCAACCTCGCCAATCCATGCGAATTGGGACATGGAATGTCCGTACTATGAGGACAGGCTTTCCAAACACCAAGGGGAGCTTAGACTACGAACAAGATCTTCGTAAAACTGCAATTATTGACGCAGAATTATCAAGGCTAAATATATCTATAGCTGCCTTACAAGAAACAAGGCTTCCGGATGAAGGTTCCCTGCGTGAGTCCAACTATACTTTTTTCTGGAAGGGAAAACACGTGACCGAGCCTCGACATCACGGAGTAGGTAGTAGTATTTGCAATCAAAAACAACCTGTTGCATGCCACAGAGACTCCAACAGGAGTATCGGAGCGCATCATGGTATGTCGAATTAACACTGCCAGCGGCTTTATTACCTTGATAGCTGCTTACGCCCCGACTCTGACATCTCCTCCCGAATCTAAAGATCAGTTCTACGAACTACTAACTGAAACTGTGCGCAAAGTTCGTAAAGGTGACCGGCTTCTGATCTTAGGCGACTTTAATGCACGGGTAGGGCAGTCCCAACCATCTTGGCCAGAGTGCATGGGTTGTCACGGTGTTGGCAATATTAACGAGAACGGACAGAGGCTTTTGGAGTTCTGTTCTCAAAATCTGCTCTGTGTCACTAACACCTACTTCAAGGGCAAATTCATGCGAAAAGTGTCGTGGAAACATCCTCGATCTGGTCACTGGCACCAGCTAGACGTCACCCTTACCAGGAAAAAAGACCTACGTGACATACTTCATACACGCACATTTCACAGCGCAGACTGTGACACCGATCACTCGCTTGTTGTTACTACAGCCGCCTTTTCCGCCAAAAAGATTCACTCTGCTCAACATGCCGGTCGGAAAAAGTTAAATGTTCCAACTTCAAGAAGCACCGAAATGGTTGAATCCTACAAAAATCTAATCGGTGAACAGACAGCTGGCTGGGACGTGAATATGAGCGCCAGTCAAGAATGGCATGTGCTGAAATGTCTTCTTACTGATACCGCAGCTGAGGCTTTTGGGTATAAGAAGTCAACTACATATGACTGGTTCCAACAAAATAGAGAACATCTTCAGCCACTCCTTAACGCCAAAAGAGACGCAGCGTTACATAATCGCCTCAGTCCTAGTGATAGAACACGCGAAGAATTGGTCAGAGCTAAATCCGATCTGCAAAGAAATGCCCGCTACTGTGCAAATACGTACTTTCTTGATTTATGTAAAAGTATTCAAGCAAGTGCATCTACCGGTAATTTTGCCGGAGTGTATTCAGGTATAAAGAAAGTTCTCGGTCCCATTCCAACAAAAACAGCGCTTCTCAAAGAAGCAGACGGCACTGTTATAACAGACTCAGAACGCCAACTAATGCGCTGGGTAGAGCACTACACGCAACTATATTCCCAACCCGTCGGAATACAGGCAGAGCCACTAGAATCGCTCCCCAAATTCCCGGTGTGGAATGAACTCGATAATATTCCAACTATCGATGATTTCCATACCGCAGTGAGGCAACTTAAAGTGGGAAAGAGCCCCGGTAGTGATGGTATACTTGCTGAGATCGTTAAATTGCAGTGTGTGGCCCCTATCCTCTGTAATTTCTTTGCAAAATGCTGGAACGAGGAATACATTCCTCAGGATATGCGCGATGCTAATATTGTTACAATTTATAAGGGAAAGGGTGACCGCGGCAATTGTGACTCATACCGCGGAATCTCTTTGTTGAGCATTGCCGGGAAGCTGCTTGGCCGTATCATCTTGGCTAAGCTACAAAAACTAGCAGATCGCGTGTATCCTGAGTCTCAATGCGGTTTTCGTGCTCAGCGCTCCACCACCGACATGATCTTCACTTTGCGACAACTCCAGGAAAAGTGCAGAGAACAGAAAACTCCCCTGCTGGTGGCATTTGTTGACTTAAATAAAGCCTTCGATACCGTCAGTAGGGAAGGACTTTACACAATTCTGCAGATTATTGGTTGTCCGCCAAAGCTGTTAAACCTGATCAAACTTTTCCATTTAGGCATGCAGGGCTCGGTTGTCCATAACGGTAAAACCTCAAATCCATTCCAAATGTGTAGAGGAGTGCGGCAAGGTTGCGTATTGGCGCCCACATTGTTTGGCATATTCTTCTCCATACTCCTAAAAGTTGCTTTCGGCGATACCACTCAAGGCATACACCTCCATACCAGAGCTGACGGTAAACTTTTCAACATTACACTCTTAAAATCTCAAAAATATCGTAAGGATTTTCACGTTGATAGTTTGCTGTTCGCCGATGATGCCGCTTTTGTTGCAACATCGCCGGAGGAGCTACAGAGAGTTGTGGACAAGTTTAATGCAGCATGTAAGCTATTTTCCATGTCAATTAACGCCAAGAAGACCGTTGTAATGGCTCAAGGCCTGAACCTACACCCAACAATACTGTTAGATAATATGCCTCTGGAAGTTGTAGAAAATTTCTGCTACCTTGGGTCCACCGTGTCAAACAACCTCTCACTGGACGTAGAGATCAACGTCCGCATTGGCAAAGCATCCACGATGTTTGGGAAACTCAGTACAAGGGTATGGGATAACAAACACCTAACTGTAAATACGAAGATGATCGTGTACCAGACATGCATCTTGTCCATACTCTTGTACGGTGCTGAAACTTGGACATCGTATGCTAAACAGGAGCGGAAATTGAACAACTTCCATATGCGATGTCTTCGGCGTATTCTAGGGATCTCATGGAAGGATCGAGTTACAAACGAGAGGGTGCTTAGCATCGCACGTTTACCCAGCATTATTGCTATCTTGAAGCAAAGACGTCTTCGCTGGCTGGGGCACGTGCAAAGGATGGAGCCCTCTCGTTTGCCACGTATAACTCTCCTGAGCGAAATAGCCCATGCGAAACGACCAGTAGGGCGACCAATGCTTCGTTTTAAGGACAGCGCAAAACGAGACATGTTGTCCTTTAAGATTGACCCAACCAAATGGGAACTGGAATCTGGGGACCGAAACCACTGGAGGAAGACCCTGGGCGAAGGAATGGTTGCGCATGATGCAGCTTGGTTCGATCTTCTGTCGTTCCGACGAGAACAGAGACACCAGCTTGCTGCTGTCCTCCCTATATCATCGTGCACAACTTTTACTTGTCAATTATGCGGTCGGGCCTGTCGCTCCCGTATCGGCCTTACGAGTCATGTGCGTAAATGCCGCACCACCTTGACATAGACGCTGTTTAAATCATCTTATCATAGATGTACAAGGCCAATGATGATAGTAATGTACTAGTAATTGATTGCTGTTCAGAACATTTCTGGAAGATTACGATTAAAAACGAATTTGTAGGTAGGTAGTGCCTAGAATAAGCCTCACTATTATTAGGATGAGACTATGGAACACGTTTTGTGTGAATTTCATGCCCTTGCCAGACAAAGAATGAATTACTTTGGTAACGGTTACCCGCAACCAAAGGAATTCAAGGTGCTCCCGGTGAACTGCATCATCCGTTTTGTGGAAATGATGGAGCAAGCCTGGGAGCACGCATAAAGGAGAGGGCAAATGCACAAAAGATCCCACTGGGTCGAAGTGCATCCGAAAGGGCCCTTACCTAGATTAAGATAAGATAAGCCTCACTAAATAATCACTGGTCCGACATCCATTCAATAATTTAATAATAGATTACCGATAGTGACAACTAAAGCCTAGGTTTATCTCTGATTTGGAACCAGCGACGTCCCATCGGAAGTCCGATTCGGTTAACAGACACCACCTATCGATTCCACAATTGGACAGTCAGTAGTCAGTTTGACACATGACATCGCCTTCCAATTCCAATCCCATGGCTCGTATCGACATTTGCGCGGTAACAATTGAAGTTAACCGATTAATTATTAATAAAGATCTTCTATTAGAGGGATAATTAATTGCCTATGAATTTGGCATTGCCTACGTAACTATTTACAGATAACAGTCATGTACCACAGAAAATTGAAAATTATATATAGAAACTGGGACGCGCTTTTACAGGCACCGGCATCAATATAAAATATAATGAAACAAAGGCCGCAAAAATATCTGATGACAACTCTATTCCTAGAGCCGTTAGAGCATGTCAGATATTTTTGCGGCCTTTGATCCATCATATATATTGATGCCGGTGACTGTACTACCCATTGTTGTAACTTTGTGAATATAATATTTATCATTCATCTTCAAAATATATTTTACAAGCCATGAGCTCGAAAATAGCGTTTTCCGAGCAGCCAAATCGCGGGGAAAGTGCCACTTTTCCGCGTTCGTGCTTTTTACTTTTCAGATTTATTTTTAATTATTGATTACTTCAACAGCGCAATGCAAAGAGTTTTTATTATTTGGGAGAAGGTTTTCAAATTAGTCAATTGCAGCTTCACTGGGTTGTAGCAAAAATAACTATTTCAATATTTTTACGTAGTGTTTAGATCAATAAAGTATAAGGTGTAATATTTCTTTTTGATTGATAAAGAAAGATAAAGATTCGATTTCTACAAAAGGTTGTCATTTGTACCTACCTATTTGTTGGGAATATAAAAGCAAAAGATTCTCTGAGTCGCCATCCGATATCAAACAAAAGAATACCAATCATAGAGTTTTGTTATCCAGAGTAAGGCACCTGCCATTGTTTCCCGGTTGTTTCATGCCTGAACGGGGTATTTTGTCTAAGCAAAAATATAGTACATTGTTGTAGAGGCTAGAAAGTAAGCAATAGATGGACGAGTAAGTTCGAGGGCCGACGCGTACGCTGAACAACCACTCAAAAATAATCGACCAATAGCAGAGTAGAAAGTAAAAAAGGCCGCTAAACACTACATTTTACTTTGCAAATCTACATTGTTTGACTTTTTTTGAATTGTACTACTAAGAACTACTTTCTACTCTCATTTCAATCCATCTTTGGCCATATTTCCGAGCAGTGGCGTGAACATTTTATTTTCGATACATCGAACAATCAATGAACGCAAAATATCGATAATCGGAAAACCACAGACAGGCATGTGGGAAGTGATTTACGATTTTCGTTACGATCAATGTCTAAGATCTGATTTTCACCTTCCCATACACACGAAGTTTCGTTTAAAACTACGTGTCGGATTGTAACGAGACTTTGCATATACAATGACATGAGTCATATCTAGGTCTGTAATTAGTTTATATGGCTCCAGTTTATAAAACAAACGAAATACCACATAAACAAGTTTTGTATGAAAAACTTAAATTTGCTTTATTTCTTTACTATGGTATCTGAAGCTACATACACTAATTACAGATCTGGATGGTACTTAACTTATTCTAAGTACAAAATTTCAGAGCAAACCAGCAAGTCGTTTTAAAATGAGAGCGTAACTACATTCGTATGGAGAATCGAGCTCACAGCTGACTCTTAACTCCTTAGCGATAAGCGAAAAAAGTACACAATATTATTTATTTTGACGTCGACTGTACAAAATAACTAGTTGCTCATCATCAGACGGCGATATTAATTGGCACTTTTGTTTTCATTGAATAGCAGGATAATTCCAATTTACTAACCTCAATTATTTATGAAATGTATAAACTTTAAGAACAGGGGTACAGAGTAGCTCTTGTTGCGGCTTTCTTCAACTTTGTAACTGTTAATGTTGAAATATTGATAATTAAGGTTTCATCTTTCTTATTGTTCTTTTGTTTCATTCTGGCTCTCAGACAATTTTGCTTTAGGGTTGATTACGATTGTAATAAAATGTTAATTAATAAAAAAAATACAATGCTGGTTTAGTACATTAAAATCAAAGTCTTATGTTTTTTGAATTAAACCTTCACAATCTTATATCTCGTAGGTACTATAAGAACACTGTTTCAACTCCTTTTATAAATGACACATTTTTATTGGAAATTTTAATAGAAATTAAAAGCCTTAATTATATTTGAGGAAAGTTAATATTTTGCTCTGTTCGATGTTAACAATGAAAATTCTTTTAAATTCTGAAGGTGATTTTTTTTATAGACCGAAAGAAAATTTCGGAGTAGTAACTAGATAAATTAAAGGAGCGGTGCTCGTGCAAGGTAATCTAACAAAGTAGGTAGTTGGGGCGATATGTTTTCGTGTAAAGTTTCTTTATCTGACTTGTACCTGTGCCAAGAGGGGCGTGTCCCTCTAGTCAGCGAGTGCTTCGTATCCAGAAGCTTAGGTGGGTTTGCCTATGCCACTGAACGAACTCGCTCTTTAATCGTTAATTTCCATGAAGTTGATCGTACGAATGATAGTGCAATGAGCAATTTTTATTCTCTAAATAACATACTCGTAGTTTGTGTGAAAGGTTGATGTTCTTTAAGAAAAAAACCGGCCAAGTGCGAGTCGGACTAGGGCACGAAGGGTTCCGTACCATTATCTACAAAAAAAAACTATTTTATTCAGTATTTGTTGTTATAGCGGCAACAGAAATACATCATCTGTGAAAATTTCAGCTGGAACTATTACGGTATCAGTGAGATACAGCCTGGTGACAGACAGACGAACGAACGGACAGCGGAGTCTTAGTAATAGGGTCCCGTTTTAATAAAACTATAAAATGGGGTGGCATCTGGTGTTGCTATACTAATAACTTAAATTTACCCGAAGTAGGCAATATTGAACAACTATACTTTTAGACATCTTTTTTTATCTTGCGGCAACACGTAGTAAAATGGAGTCTCTAGAAGTAAGAGGTGAAATATATGTGGCCTGGAGTGGAACCACGGTTGTGGGGAGCGATCATGCGGAAGAGGAGCGATAAAATCAGCGGAGAGTGGGACGGAACGTGGATTGAGGCAAAGTCCGAAATCCGAAAGTTTTTCCCCATACATTTTCCCAGCTCACCCCATTGCTATCTTCTATAACTCCACTACGGGGTGAGGTGAAATTTCCCACTTTTTTTTTATCGTTAAAATTATGAAATCAAACGACAGAAAATCATTACAAAACTAAAATTCATTCGGACGGAATATTCTTTAAGTATAAAAATCAACTTGTAAAAATAATATTTTATCGAGCTTTGAATGTCTATTTTGACCCAACTCACCCCATTTTACGGTACGCAACCCTTCACGTAAGAACTAAGCTTCCACTTTACTACTTATTTTAGTTATAGTTACAGTCAACCAATTTGATTCCTAGGCCAGATATATGCGATGTGATATGGCATGATATATGGTTTATTTAAGGTATATGATGACAGTTGCTTCTACATAATAAATACAACTTGCTACGCCAATACTTAAATGTAAAATTCAAAGGTGTATGTCAAGTCCCCAACCCGCACTGGGCCAGCGTGGGGACTACTGTCCATTCCCTCTCACCCACCTTGCCGTTGTAAATGTTATGTCAATACGGGTTACTAGGATTATTGCGTCGCCATGTAGCAGTTACAATGACAGGGTTCTATGGTGGCCTAGGAATCAAATTGGTTAACCGTACATGGTGGTTTTTATTATGGCATGTACTGTAGTATCACAGAAAGGTACTGAAAAGCCTAGGCTAGTTAAATACTAGTGTTTGCGTGGGTTGGTATAGTGGGTAGCATGAAGTTCAGCGTGGTCTTTATCGCACCACGCATCCGATTACTGCCCTCGCTATCGAAGGGGTTGAACGCGCCGTCGTGTGCTAGCGATACTTTTGTTATGCCGCCCATACTTATATAACATCGCAAGATACCGACCAGACTAAGTGACCTACGAGTACAAGACTTTGCCTAAGTCGTGTTTTTCCTGCCAGTTGATAAACATACATTTATATGAGCTAAGTTGATGTTGCAATTAATTCTTAAAAACATACAAGGTGATTTTTAATCGGTAAACCCGAGTCGAAAATTATAAAATACCCAGCCAAAATAGATCTCAAAAGATACTTCAATTTCTGCTTAGTTAATAAGATTTAATGATAATGTTAATATTTTTAGAGCCACTGTATCCATCATTTCATCATCCTGCATTTCTTTTCCTGAAGTGAAATAGATAGATAGGTCAAACTTCGATTTAATTCCACACTTTGGCGGAAATTTTTATATAAATATTTTATGTCTAAAAACTTTGCATACCTACCTATCTACTTTTCATGCATGATTTGACAACTCATGATTTAATCATTTGACAGAAGAGCTTTATAGTATTTTATGCAACTGTTGTATAAGAAGGGTCTTAAAAGACGAGTGGCGTGGGTTGCGATGCGAGCCTTGGCGAGCATCGCAATTAAAGACGCCACGAGCGTTTTTATACCAGTTATACACCGTTGCATACAATACTTTTTCTACGACAAATTTTAAATAAATAGCAGACTACAGAATAGTTAAACTTTTCAGGCACAAGTTTTTTATTCGTACTTTTGCTACTTACGCAATTTTTTCAGGAGAGCAGTTATTAATTTCTTCGACCATTCTAAAAGGAACGTACACTTTTGTCTTCACAAACACGAATAAAATCTTTATAGTTTATCATCTTTCGTCTTTTCATTTTGAACTGTATTTTGGTGGGAAATCGGAAATGTGACAGCTCTTGCTTATGGTTTGTTTTGTTTTTAATTTGTTTGCACTTGCCATCCGAACCAAACTGAATCCGGACCCGGACCGAATTCGAACTGTTTATTTTCATAAATAATACCAACAATTTATAAAACATGTAATTTAACACACAATAGATGATGATTTATTTATTGTAGTAAATAATTTATAATATACAAATGTTAAATCGTAAATAAGTACTTTTATTTCGAAATATTTGTTCATGAAGTTGGCACCACTGCAATAAAGCGGCCGATTAAAAAAAAAGTTAAACAGTGCTTTTATGAAAAATGTATGAACCAAAAAAGTACGCTTAGCAGTGCGTTTTTGGGCCATAGAGCATAGAGTTTTTCGACGACTTATTAGTGGTGGCATTGTATTTGAGCTACAGCCTATATAAATGACAGATAACGGTATAGGAGTAGAAAAAGTTGTTTTAAGAATGGATTTTTCTTGTTTTAGGTCCAGAGACTTAAACCACCGCTAGGGTGACAATAACTTCTTGTAACTACGATTTTATTTTAGAGGCATCAATTACTGAACTAGAAAGATTGTTTCCTGGAGGCCTAAGGTAGGATGCGGATAAGATATATGTTACTCTGGCACTCGCATACTCGTCAAAACGTATAACAGATATCCGCAGTGATAAGTGATACGTTGACAACCAGGTAACTTATGATTTTTAAATGATCCTCATTTGGTGAATTGATCATGAGAATATGAAGCTAAAACACTTTAAAGGCTCAGTCAATTTGCCAATACGTGAATAATTTATATCCCGCCATCGCCCCTTCTATTTACATTTATCGCTAAGCCTTCCGCATATGTATTTAACAAATTTGATATACTATATGTGCTTGTATGCTGCTTTTCGATTAGGGTCGACAAGCCTTCGCCCTTGTCACTCTGTATGATGGATGGAGCTAACATCCGATTTTGGATAGTTTTTTGCATATTATGTTTTCTTATGATCAAGCAAGGGCTTTCTGCGAGGTATCAGTTGTCAAAGGACAGGGTAACAATACGTTATTTTTCGAAGAGATCGCTTCATAGCGGAAAGTCGGTTAAGATTTGAATAAAAATACTGCATGGCTGCTGCGTTGAACTTGATTTAGCTTGAGATACATACTACCTATACACATAATAAGACTGACTGATATATATCCATATCTAAGCACAGTACTCGTTTTTATAATTTTTAGGCAAATGGACGAAGACGAATACAAATTTAATAACTGTTAAATTACTATTTGGCAATAATATTTTACACTATTAGTAAAAAGTCCAGCCTGATGATGATTTCGTGTGTCATGTACGAGTATTTCCTCAGAAAGTTATTTTATTTATAAAAATATGCTTTCATAAAACGCCCATGCCCTAATTTTGTGTTATTTAATGTATTTGTTGTTTCCATTGAATCTGTTTCTAAACTTTAAAATGGTGAAATATTTTAGTAGGTACAGGGCTAATTCAGTTTGCTATCCTTTTCATTTGCAATTTTGAGTGCCACTAATTCGACGACGGGGTCTTAATTAACACTTATACGGCTTTAGCTGCAGTGGTAAAGCAAGAGATCAGTCCCACATAGCGAGCAGCTATGTAAATTGAGTACTTTGCGTATTATTTACATACATTTTAGTAGCTTATTAAACACAACGTTGCTTGAGCAACCGTCGTAAATTACACAAAACTAGGGGCTCCACCAAATTTGCTTTTCTAATTTCCTACCGCGTATTGCTTGTGTTTGGAATTGAACTGGTACGAAGTACGTAGAAAATCGTCTACTCAGAAAATCCGACCAGCATTAAGTATTTACGCTTTAGCTTCATTATTTTAACATTTAGGTAGTGTGGTAAATTATACTTAATCAACGTTCTTGTCAGTCTGTTAGCGATAGCACAGGCGATAGCTATGCTGTTCTGTACTTCAAAACAAGCCTATAGGTATATGAACTCAACTCTATAGGGAGTAAGAAACATTGTACCTGAATTTCAGATCGCTTGGTGTGATGCGAATAGACGCAGTTTTAAAATCTTATTATTTCTATCTTATTTTGTCATGACCCGTTTTTATGGTTAAAGAACTTTTTTTCTCACAAAAAATGTAAAATTCCAGTTATTGAGATGAAGGCATGCATTCAATTATAAGTTTGACATTATATAACAAATAATAAGCACGTAATATGTGACTTGAGAGTTGAAATAATTATAAAAACATAGACGCACACTTCTTAGCAACACAAATGCGCTGATAACGGCTAGCAGTAACTCGCCAGGGCAGTACTCAGGTTCGAGTCAAAGGAACGTTATTCATGATATAAGTTTTAAGTAAGCTGATTTTTAAAACTTTTGATAGAATAAACTGTGGGACGGACTGGTGGAACGTGGGCACACATACAACCATTTTTGGTAACATTTGGTAGAAGTGTGCACACTTTGTGTCGACACAGGTAACATTTTTAGTTACAATTTGGTCGCAGTTCCGTCGCGACGACCAAAAGTGGGGACAATTTGACACATGAAAATGGTTACACTTAAGTAACACATTTACGACAAAAAGTCCACACCGTGTGTCGTGATTACGTCTAGGTACTTTAATGAGAGTTTCATTCACTCATTCATTTGATTTCGTTCTTTTGACTGATGGCATATCTAGACATCCTAATGACTTCTGTTTTCCCTTAATAATAAAAACGAAACTCGTAAACGTATGACAGGGATTCTTTTTTAAGTTACAAGCTAGTGAAGTTAAGTGGGAATTAAGTTTCTTCCTGTAGTTTTAGGACTGAGATAGTTTAGTAACAACGCGCCTCCGAAACTGTGAAAGATAATTAAAATAATAACATGAAAATGATAAGGGATATTTTTATTTTTGAAAGAAAATAACAATCAAATGTCATTGATAGCGTAAAAGATTTTACATTATTCTTTACATTTTCAAATCCTATTAGTATTAATAACTTTCAGCAGGTCAATATAAAGAAATTCAGGATTTATTAATATCAAACGAGGATTCATCCATATGTATGTAATAGTATGTACGCACATTGTTCCAATACTGTGTCGACATTGTGTCGACGTATTTGGATTTTAAAATGGAGGCGATGATCTTATTTACTGAATTGGATTCTCAAACTTTTTATTTTTAAAGGATGCCATTATTCAACTCAGCATTTTCATTGGAACTGGAGATTTCTCAGTTAATATCGTGGTGATCACTGTTGTACGATGGAGACACATGAGCACTATTCATTACACTTAAATCATTTATATGTATGTAATAGTATATAATCATTTGTAAGTAGTATTTATTTGTCTCCGAGTTGTGATGGTCAGCGTTTCGAAGTCTACACCGCCCTTTTAGGGTTCCGTACTCAAAGAGTATAACGGGACCCTATTACTAAGACTTCGCTGTCCGTCCGTCCGTCCGTTCGTCCGTCCGTCCGTCCGTCTGTCTGTCACCAGGCTGTATCTCAAGAACCGTCATAGCTAGACATTTGAAATTTTCACAGATTATGTATTTCTGTTGCCGCTATAAAAACAAATACTAAAAACAAAAAAAAATATTTTTTAAGCAGGCAGCAATACATCAAACGTGATTTTTTTGCCGTGTTTATAGATAATGGTACGGAACCCTTCGTGCGCGAGTCCAACTCGCACTTGGCCGGTTTTTTTCTCTATTGGTAAGAAAGGTCGTCTCGCAATGTATAAACATAATTAAGATACATGGTATTAAATGTATAAACTTGGTTAATGAACGAATGAATTAATATATATTAATTTCAAGCAACAATGACTCATACAGTTTTATACATACACATTAACCTACTGACTAATTAAACAATACACTTAAATGCACCTCCATTTGCCAACCACAGTGCTGCTGGGCGCGTGAAGTCCACAGCAATGAGCAATGTATGGACAGAACTTGTCCGCGCTGTTGGAGCTGGCGCGCACGGATAGAATTTTAGTTTCTGAGAATACTTTTTCGTTGTTGTAAGAAAGTCCTTTTATACGGAGCAGAGACATGGTGCCTCTACAAAACAGACATTAAAAAGCCACACACACCACCCGCACACTTACCACCTTAGGTGTCTGAAGATCAAGTGGCAGGACCGAGTTCCTAACTCTGAGGTTCTGCGTCGTGCGCCGGAATGTACGGCATGGAAGCTCTTCTAATGCAACGTCAGCTCAGGTGGAGTGGGCATATCCTTAGAATGGACGACCACCGCTTGATTAAAGCTGTATTCTACTCAGAATTAGCCAACGGTAAGCGGAAGCATGGCGGTCAGCATTTATACCATAAGGACGTGCTCAAACGACATATGAACGCCTGCGCTATCGATCCTGCGAATTGGGAGGAGCTAGCTGCAATCAGGTCATCTTGGCGATCTACCATCTTTCGTAAGATTAAATCTTTTGAACGAAACCGCTTAACAACCTTAGACACAAAACGCCAATTGCGAAAAGAGAAGACTAGTTAAACCTTCATACGTGTACACAACTGGCCAACTCTACTGTCCCCCATGCAATAGAGTTTTTATGAGTAAGTTTGGCCTAGCCAGCCACATCAGCGCTCACAATAGGGTAAATCCGTAACTGCTAGGGTCGCCGTCATCGAAATCGATGAGGAGGACTATATTATATATCCTTCAAAGTATTTTTGGGGCATGTCCCCATATCTCGATTAAATGATTTAGATGAAATTTTACAAGTGAGTTATAAATATTGTACCTAATCTGACGAGGAAGATATTTAATTTTTTTAGAAACGTGAGGTTTCCATGATAGGGTTCTGTCTTTTATTAATCCTAGGTATTTTTTCTTCAGGTGACTGTTTTAGTTTTATCTCCATCTCCACTTATAATAAATCTCTAAATTAAAAAAAGAATCAGTCAGTTTGAAACTAAGCTTTGTGTGGTACGAATGTTCTCAGCATCCCATGAACGGAAAAATATGAAACATTTTATATAGGTACATTATTATTCTAGCTGCAACTTAGGATAGTTTTTATCCGACTGCAACAATTAATTAATTTTCCGTAATATACGACTTCATTTAATTTTTCATTTACTTTTATTGAAATCAAACGCTGCTCCAACTGTCAGCTATAAGAAACGTCAAATTTTCTTCAAAATGGCGGAATTGCTTTGCCTTTTACTTATTAATAATTTAAATCCAGTCTACGACAGACCTTTACGATACACATGCCAAAAGTTAAACCATAAAAAAATATTCGATTGTGATATGAGAACTTATATGCGCAAATGTCGCACTATGGTGTAATCTCTATAAATGTATCAACCAATTTGAACAATATAATTATATTGCTTTTTTTGAATGGCAAACACACGCGCTCTTTGCGCATTCTGCCAAAGTGCCTGCGGCGCTACCACGAAAACCGAAACTCGAAGTTCGTATAACTGCATCCCTGTCACTCGAGTATTGTTATTGTTAGTGCGATAGAAATAGAGAAACCCGAATATTTTCGAATGCCGAAGTTCGTGGTTATAGCTCAGGAATTGAAACTACACCCCAAAAGCCGCGTCCGCTGCGCCATGTTTTCGTGGTTTTTAAACGTCAAACATGTTTGCCAATCAAAACAAAACCCTATTTGTTTGCCGAACCTGACGGAAAACATGTTAGATGTTTAAAAACATGGAAAACATTGGTGCAGCGGACCCGGCTGTAGGTAGACACTAAATAAAATAATCATAATGTATTTTCTCAAAAAAAAGATAATAGAGAAAAAATCAACGCAAGAGGTTATATGTATGGGTAATCACTAAGTTCCAAGTTTTATGTTCTGTCCCTTTTCCACAAAACGCACCTTCATATGAAACGATTGTTTTTTACTATGACGCTCGAGGATCTTGACGTCACAGTCCCCGATCGTTTTCTCACTCTAACAAGCGACATTAAAATCGGTTTTGAGATATTTGAATGGGATTTTCGTCATTATATATACCTATATATAAATGCCTACTCGTATGTCCTGACTGACTCACCCACTCACTCATCAACGCACAGCCGAAACTACTGGGGCTAGAGAGTTGAAATTTACACCAGAACTACCTTTTACAACGTAGACAACGGATAAGAAGGTTTTTTTGGAAATTCTACCCCTAAAGGGGTCAAATAGGGGTGCAAAGTTTGTATGGGGGAAACTTTATTTTTTGAGCTAGAGACTCGAAATTTTGTATAAATATTACTTATTAGAATACAAATAAAGTACTTTCAACGTTTAGGAAAATTCTGCCCCTAAGAAACAAGGGGTGCAAATTTTGTATGAGGGAAACTTTATTATTATAGCATGAATTTCAATACATTGTAGAAAGCTTACTTATTAGAATACAAATAAAGTACTGTCAGCGTTTTGGAAAATTCAGCCTCTTAGGGGGTTAAAAAGGGTTGCAAAGTTTGTATGAGCGAAACTTATTTTTGAGATAGAAGCTTAAAAGTTTGTAGAAAGATTACTTATTACAATACAAATAAAAAAACAGCGGATTTGAAAATTCCACCCCTAAGGGTATGAAAAAGGGGTACAATGTTGGTTAAGGGGATTTTTTTGAGCTAGAATCTCAAACCTTTTTAAAAAGATTACATAATAAAATAAAATAAAATACTTTCAGCGTTTTAGAAAATTCCACCCTTTAGGGGTGTATAAGGGGATGCAACGTTTGTAAATATATTTTTTTAGCAAGCGACAAACCTTTGTTGAAAGATTACTTATTACAATACAAATAAAGAAATTTCAGCGTTTTGGAAAATTCCACCCCTAAGGGTGATTAAAACGGGTGAAATTTGTATGGAGGACTTTTTTTTTTGAGCTAGAGACTTGACATTGTGTAGAAAGATTATTTATTAAAATACAAGTATATAGGTAAATTACTTTCAGTGGTTTGAAAATTTCCACCCGCTAAGAGGGGGATAAAGAGGTGCAATCTTTGTATAGGACAACTTTTTTTAGGTAGAAACTTAAAACTCAGTAGAAAGATTAAGTACCTACTTATTAAGGGGTTAAAAAGGGGTGCAAGAATCGTATGGGAAACACTTTTTCTAGCTAGAGACTTGATAGTTTGTAGAAAAAATACTTACCTATTACAATAAAAAAACCGATTGTTTTATTTTTAATTTTTCCCTGAAAAGCGTTCAAAGTTTGTATGGAGAGCAAGAATCTTTTAAGTATGATATTTGTAACTTTGATCTTAGCCTGTTTAGACTACAAAACTTATTTTAGCATTCTTTTTAAATATATCCCCTAAATGGGATTATTAGGGTGTTCAAAGTTTGTATGGAGAGCAAGATATTTTTAACGTAAGGGATTTGTAACTTCGGTTTTAGACTGTTTGCTAAAATACTACAAAACTTATTTCAGCGTTTTTTTAATTCATCGCCTAAGAAGGTTAAAAGGGGGTTCGAACTTTGTATAGAGAGCAAGACATTTTTAAAGTAAAAAAATTGTAACTACGGTTTCAGACTGTTTTCTATGAGGGTTCAGAGAGGGTTCTTAGTTTGTATAGAGAGCAAGAGATTTGTAACTTCGGTTTTAGATTGTTTTCTAAAAACTAGGTACAAAATTAATTGTTATGTTTTTTTTTTAATTCATTCATTTAACAAACATTTAGACGATAACATGTTATACGCGGACGAAGTCGCAGGCAAGAGGCAATAATACTAGCTAGTATTATATATGTTTAAAGCTACGAGAGAATTAATTCTTTTGTTGTGCTCTAAATTGCACTGAAACCATCTACTTATGCATATTATCTAGATCTTCTTGATCCAGCTCTAGTGAACGACCAAAGTAAAACATACTCGTATCGTCAGCGTATAATGATATTTCTCCGTGCAGTGTCAGTTCACTCATAGTGTTTACATAAATATTAGAAATAGTAAAAATCGAGTATGGGTCCTTGCGTCACACCGTAATTTAATGGTAGTAATTTACTTTGGTAGCTTCCTATCTTTACTATTTGGTGTTGATTAGTCGAGTACGATTTAATCATTAAATGAGCCTTATCATATATGAATATACCTTCTAGCGGTGTCAAATGCCATTAGGTCTATAAATATTCCAAGGCCAATGTTTTTATAGTCTATATTAGGTCTATTAGGCAAATTGTGGTTGAAAAAGTCCTGTTTTTCTGGCGTGCAAACAAAAAATCTCACCTTCGCTTTGCTGATGATATAGTTGTCTTGGCTGAGACCATGGAGGACTTGAGTGCAATGCTCGATGACCTCAGTTAAGCCTCTGAGCGAGTTGTTCTAAAGATGAACATGGATAAGACGAAAATCAAGTCATATGTACCTACCATCGGCCAGAGCCAGAGTCGACGAGATTCAAAACAAAATCGCTTGCAATACTATACAAGTATACAGCTGGAACCAAAATGCGCTTTTAAGGTGGTCGACTCCGGCTTTGGCCGATAGAACATGTTGTAGTACCAACTCGTATTTCAATCGGACACTTTACGCTCGAAGTTGTAGACGATAGTATAATAATATACCTAGGACAGACTGTCCAGCTGGGTCCGAGTCGAATCCGACTCGGCTGGGCAGCGTTCAAGAAACTACGGGCATATCTTTTCGTTCAATATTCCGCAGTGTGTCTTAGACCATTGTATGTTGCCAGTGATGACGTATGGCACCGAAACGTGGTCCCTTACTATGGGCCTCCGAATCGCTAAACTTAAGTGGCAGTGGGCGGGGCACATTGCACGTAGAACCGATGGCCGTGGGGGCTGAAAGGTTCTCGAGTGGCAACCACGTACCGGAAGGCGCAGCGTGGGTAGACAGACCACCCACAAGGTGGACTGATGACCTGGTAAAGGTCGCGGGGGTCCGCTGGATGCGGGTGGCGCAGGACCGGTCATTGTGGCACGCTTTTGGGGAGGCCCTTGTCCAGCTGCAGTGGACGTCTTTCAGCTGATATGATGATGATGAAACAAAAAATAAATGTGAGTTAATCACTATTACGGGTAGGTATATGACCCTCTCAAAGAACTGAGATGGGTATTAATGGGATCCGTTTTTATGTCTGCTTTATAGATTGGGCAAACTTTTGCGATTGTGACATCATTCGGGAAAGTTCCGTTAACTGATTCAACATTTCATATTCTTATATAGGCTCAGCTCCTTGCGTGTAAGCAATTTGGTACCTACACACATTAATTTAATAAGAAAATATCAAACTTTAATGAGAAATCTCGAACGTAATATTATCATTACAAAGGGCACGTGAAAAAAAACGCGTCAAAACCTTTCTTATATTAATAAACACAGGAATTATTATTGTTTTTTTGTTAACTTGAATTTTTACAATTTTTTCTACAATGATTGAAGTCTCCAGGTCAACCTCGACGACTATAATGCCCAGTAAAGTAAACACCTAGCCATTTTCTAAGTTGTTTTTTCCCGGCGCTCGGCGATAAAGGCGCCTGCGTTTTTAAAGTTCCGTAGTTAAAATACCGACGACCCTAACGATGTCGTTGCACGACTTCCGTCGCCTCTTGTCGTTCAAGATTCAAAATACAGACTGGGAGTTTTCTTGATAATGGCGACCTGACACTATTTAGATATAGAACTAGACGCAAGACCTCTTCTAAGGTCAAATATAATGAATGTAAACTATTTAAATATGCAAGAAAACGTAGGCAGATGCAATATTTTTTCTCAGCTAATTTGCATTATTGCCTCAACATTATTACTAGAGAATGGTGATGTTTATTAGTTCTTCAAAATAGGAGGGAAATTATAGGTACATTATTATTAAATAGCATTGACAACATGGACATTCATTCATCTATTTTGTATATTCAGCGATAATTTATCATTCATCATTTCAGAATACTGAGAAGGGTGTGTATCCACCAGAGGTGTGCGAGGTTGCGAGACGGTAAGCGCAGAAAAAAAACACCAATAGCGTGGCCGGCCGTGCTCGCGCATCGCTTCCTTATTGGTCCATTTTTTCCTCGCTCACGGCGAGATAGATACTCACTCTTAAAGGTTCCTTAGTCAACAAGGAACCTTTATAGTTTCGCCATGTTTATCTGCGCGAACGTGGCGTAGTCCAATGACCCTTAGTGTGAATTTGTGCTATAAAATCTTACACAAATCGGCTTAGTCCCAAACTAAGCAAAGCGACTACTAAACGAAACTAGACGACGATAATAGTACATTATGATACAAGTGTGCTATGTTGGTCATTACACTCGAGTCGGTTTTTAAGCCTGAGCCGAAGGCGAAGGCTTAATGGAGACGAGAAGTGTAATGACCAATGCTCACGTGTTTCATACGACGTTTTTCAAAACATTTGCGAGGAAAAAAAAAATTATAATGTTAAAAGATATGTAATGAAAAGGCACTAGTACGATAATGTAATGTAAAAGTCACGGCATGGGTAATATTCTGCATTATTTTGCTAATATTTAAAAAGATATGTAATGAAAAGGCACTAGTGCGATAATGTAATGTAAAAGGCACGGCATGGGTAATATTCTGCATTATCAGTGTAAATATGCTGTAATAAGACCTACTTTACGAGCAGGTGTGTTGAAAACATACTTATATAGATAAATAAATACTTAAATACATAGAAAACATCTATGACTCAGGAACAAATATCACACAAATAACTGCCCTTACCAGGATTCGAACCCGGGATCTTTAAATTTTAATTCCACCATTTGTGGCACAGCATCACGGCATTCAGCCATGAAAATTAGTTTGATTTGAGGAGTTTTTATTTATTTAATTCATTGCATGTTTGAGAAAAGCAATATACATGCCTGGCCGTGAAAAGGGCTTGCCGGCTTCGTATCACTATCCTATTCACCCGACAAGGCCTTCTTTCCCGGCGTCTGCAGTAATGTACTATTTTTCAAAGTCTCCCACGCTTTGCTTGGCAACCACAGTTGCCACAATTAGTTTAGGGGTGCGCGAAATTGGCAACTCTGCACAAGCAAGTGAGTAGGTAACTATTACTTTAAATATAAGATTTAATTTGCAAAACTATGACCGTTGTTGAATAAGGAAATGTTCATCTCCCAATTCCACCCCGATGCCTAGACTTTGCATAGATAGAATATTTTTGTTGATATATTTTTTTTGTTTACTTCCACTCAACATATTCAGATTCAGATTCAGAACTTTATTGATAAAATGTCATATTTTACAGGTCAATATCATGCATCTCAAATACATTTTAAAATTTCTTATTGTCTTAGATGTTATATACCTATCATTATTGAATAATTTTGAAAGTGTTGTTGATTAATGAGTGGGTCAATGATATATTGGTCATAAAGTCGTCTATGCTGTAGCAAGCCATTTTTATGAGGAGCTGTTTGAGCTTGTTTTTAAATGCTGCATCAGTTACGGCGTTTTTAACGTCAGGCGGTAGGACGTTGTAGATTTTAGGGCCTAGCACGCTGATTGATTTCCGAGCCTTGGCTAGCCTTTGGTGCGGCACGAGCAGCACCTGTGCTGGGCGCGCGTGGACATCATGCCGGGCGCGTGGCCTTGCGCGCGCGTCATGAACGAGCCCATATTACGTCTCACAAATGTGCAAGCCTCTAGAACGTACACACTTGGTAAGGTTAGTATTTTAAGTTCCCTAAAAAGATTCTGCGCAGGGTGATCGTAGGGCTTGTTTGCAATAATACGAACTGCCCGCTTTTGGATTTTTAAGATTTTGTCCCGATCTGCAGCGGTTGCCCACAGGTCGACACCGTAAATTAAGTAGAGTAGAAATATCCGTAGTAAGCCTTTTTTATGTTTTCTAGCGATAGTGTAGGAGCTAGCCTCGATAGTGCATAATAAGCCGAGCTTAGCTTGTTACAGGGTTTATCATCAAATTGTCGACACTCATTTCGTCGAATTTCACATCTAAGTCAACGTTTCATGTATTTTCATTTCGTCGACAATTCATTTCGTGGAACGGTCATTACAAGTAATTTTAAATCGTATATTTTTACTTGTCGGATGATTCATTAAATAGTTGTATTATTTCATGGAAAACGTTTTGTGATTTATTGTTTCAAATATTTTTAATTAACATACAAAGTATTACAAGGATTATAACTTATTTTAATTTAAGATAAATAGTTGGCATTACACAGTTATCTATGGCATTACGTTGAGAACGGAACGCAATGCAATGGCTTAAGTACCATCCAGGGGACACGTGCAAGGTTGTGGTAGGTAGCTCCTGCGGACGCAAGTGACAGTTGTCCCCCCTGTGTCAAGTGGGCATTGGCAACTCGACTGCCAGAGGTTATTAAGCCGCCTAAGGGCCTCTAACTCGGCTTGACGACTACTGTCATAGGCAGCAGCCGGGATGAACTGCTTAGCGTGCCTTCCAAAGCACGGCATTTTAACCTTGCCTAAACCTAACCTAACCGCCAGCGTGTCGACGTCACCCCGCTTCGCGGGGTGCCTATTTCCGCTCTGAGGGACACAAGTGAACCCTAACCTAACCTACTTATAAAACAATTGTTACGGTTGCTTGTTTTTTAACTGCGGGGGGCTCCGCCCCCCGTCCCCCCTTTTTATGGCTGCCCTTACCTAGTTAAACCCCTGTAATCAGTTTATTTTGATCATTTTGTAATGCTGTAATACAATTTCGAACAAATGAAATTCATTGGTTTGTTATTCTGCCATTCAAAATTTATACATAAGGAATAATTTGCCAAATAATATTCCCTGAACAGTTATTCTATAAAATAATAAAAATTGGAATGATCTGGTCATGAAATAAAATAACACCAAATAATAATTCATGAACTAAATGTTACTTGAAACGTTTTCGATGAAATGAAATTCGTTGAAAAGTGTGTCGACAAAACAAGGGACACCCTTGTTACAGGCTGCGTCTATGTGATATGACCATGTGAGACCCGCGTCAATCTTGAATCCTAGATAGTTTACCATGTCGACCTGCGGTACTATTACGTTGTTGGTTCTTATGTCCAATTTATTGTTTGTAGTTTTACGTACCTGGAAATGGATTAAATTTGTTTTATCAATATTAAGTAGCATACCGTTTGCCGCAAACCATGACGAAATGCTTTCAATAGTTTGATTTAGGTTACGTTTTAAGTCCAATATATTATCTGCATTGACTATTACACAATTAGTGTCGTCTGCGAACATGACATACTCGGGCCAGAAAGAGCCGCAGTGATGTCATTTACGAGAATTAAAAATAAAATAGGTAATTCCCCATTGTTGATCCCTGGGGAACCGCGTAACCCGTTAGAAATTCGAGACTGGACTTGGATTTCTGGACATAGGTACACTGTTTCCTGCTTTTTAGAATATAATAGACAACATTCCCGTTTGGAGTATGTAAAAAACAGCGCAGTGAAAATCACAAAAATAACCATTTCTTGGGTCAATCAACTTTTTTTTGTTGTTATTCTGTCCCGGTAAGCCAAGAGACAACAGTAACAGACTTTCTTGGAAAAAATACTATAAACTGGACTCCTATCACGCTAAGGAGATGCGCCACCATGGAATGGGTTTACTAATATGACAAAAACACGTGTTTAGTGGATTTAAACCCCATAAAATAATCGTTTTAATGAGTGACCCAGGAGACGTAACCATGGCAACGAGCAACAAGAAATAGTTGATTGACCCTCTTGCATAAGTTTTTACTTTGAATTACCATTTGAGTCGGATCGGATCATGTTTTATTTTAATTACTTTTTCACCACCAATATCTCCATGCAGGTTTTGAGCCGAGAAAGTGGTCCATCCTGGTTTAACCTCAATAAATGAAATGCTTACTGTACCTTGGTGCCGCAAAAAATGGACACTGAGTCTGCGAAACATGTAACAGACTCAGTGCCCATTTTTCAAAGCGCTACGTGCGTAGCCGATTGCATGATTTTACTACTTACTTAGTAGCGCAAACTTGCTACGAGCAGGAAAACCACCTGGCAGGTTTGATAGCGAACAATGTCGACAGGATTCCCTTAATATCGATTGTATGTTAACTTACAAAAACTAAGGTGACCACAGGCATATACGCGGCATGTCGCTAATAACCAACTGGGATATCGGACAATCCTATTTTTTTTTCAATCAGTTTCCTCTTACAACGTAGGAAAAAAACAACTTTCTTTTTTTTTTGTTATTAGACATTACGGCTTAATACACAATTAATTTGGTAAGTATGTTAACTTATTTGATTTTCCCGTACAAAACACCGTCTCGCTTGTGTATTTGACAATTAGGATTGAAATGTAAAGGCAGCATCGGAGGGGTAATCATCACGTAACGTTCCGAACGTGCGTCGGTACAATTTAACTGTCAATTTTCCATATAAAAAGTGACATTATCTACCCGACGTTCGTACAGTGCGTTACGTGATCGACCTGCCGGACGCTTTGTGGCCTGTGTGTGGAGGTTTTGAGATAATACAGTGGACTTAAATTACAACTTTTCAAGCCAGAAAGTTTCGGTTCTCATTTTGCATTGGACACTGCAATGAGGATGTTGGATGATGCAAGCAGGGACTTATATAAGTACTTAAGACAATATGAAATATCATACTTGATCATACTTGATATTAGATATGTCAGTTAGAATAAAAAATATCTATGTAAACAGAGATGCCGAAATTGAATACTGGTATTTAAAAGTATGAAATGAACACCGGTATATGATTTTTAGATGCAGGTAACAAATATCTCGCAAACTCTGAAAACAACGGTGTTAGTTTAATCCTTTTTAGGGTTCCGTAGTCAACAATCCTTACAGTTTCGCAATGTCCGTCTGTCCGTCCGTCTGCGGCTTGGTTCAGTGACTCTTGCTGCTATAAAGTTGTAATTCGGCATGGGTATGTAAATCAATCAATTCGACAAGATGGTAGAATAAAAAATATAAAAAAGTTGTTTTGGGGTACATACCTTTCCTACACATAAAGTGGGGATGTAAATTTTTTTCTGCGTGATATTGGACTTTTAAAGCCCTAATTTTTATTAGAGTCACGTGTCCGGCCCTTTGCTGGCTAAATGGTTACTACCTTACTGTAGGGTAGGTATATGAAAAAAAACATGGAAATATTACATAATATAATGAATTGAATAAGAAAACTATCACAGATAAGTAGGTAGGTATAACTAGTTAACGAGTAATAGTCGATAAACTTACTAAATGTACCTGAAAAGGCCAACTTTCGTACCAATTCGGGCGACGCAACCGCAACATTTAGTTGCCGCGCGCGTGTCAATGTAACAAAGACATACATGCAACTATGGAACTCTACACTGCGCGTACTCCGATACGCACTAGCCGGTTTTTTTTAATGTAGGAAATATAATATCGTTTTCCAATTCATAGTACCAAAGTACGTTTAATTATATGTAGCATTAATGACCTTATTCATAAACATTCATGAAACCTTTTTAGCTAAAATGCCGTCAAAATTCGGTTGTGTCCGTCATTATTTGACCATTTGTTTTGTGAAAAACGAACCAACCACATATTCATGTCAACAGAGATTTGTCAAGTTTTATGAATAAGGTGGGATTAGATTACAAATTATTTGTTTGCTGTTTTTGCATTCCACATACCTACATAGGTACGTCATCATTCGAAGTACAGATAGATATTGTAACTCATCGTAAGTCGATTAAAGTTTTCAAAATCATTCCCAGAATACAAGTATAAATCCCCGTAACAATTCAAATTTAAGAAGTACCTAATGTCTCCCGTAAATCCCTCTCGCAACTGTAAGAAAAGGGATTACGCTTTTGTACTTAAACTAAATTAGCCGAAAGAAAAGTAAGTGGGTAGGTAAACAAATCTCACGTCGTACTAAAATTGGATGCTTTTAGCCGAATTAACCCTATATCGCTCCACAAGTTGTTCAATGAACAACTTTAGTGATCGTAAAATTAAAAGAAAAGACGATCTTTGGCGTATTGTATTACGTTTCAGAAATGATAGATCTGTACGATATTTTAGTTGCAAGGCCTTTTCCAGTTCACAACTATTCATTTTCCAAATAAATTCCAAGTGTGGTGTCGCGAACACAAAAACTTAGCTTAAACGCTGTGACATATCAAAGTGAATATTTTGTTCCCTAAAATAATTATTACTAAAATTTATTACAGTGACAGTTAACAATCTCTCTCTAGACTGTTTTCAATATTCAATAAGTACTTAATGTTTATTTGGCGAATGTCATTGTGGGAAAAATTATTTGGGGAGTGAAAATCTGCTAATAAAATTTCATATTATCTCCACTTATAATAAATCTCTAAAATCAGCCAGTTTGAAACTAAGCTTTGGTTTGTCACGAATTTTCTCAGCATCCCGTGAACGGAAAAATATGAAACATTTATTGTAGGTACATTATTATTCTAGCTGCAACTTAGGATAGTTTTTATCCGACTGCGACAATTAATTAATTTTCCGAAATATACGACTTCATATAATTTATCATTTATTTTTATTGAGATCAAACGCTGCTCCAACTGTCAGCTATAAGAAACGTCAAAAAGCGAATTTGTTTTTTTTTTAATGGCAATGGCACGCGCTCTGCGCATTCTGCCAAAGTACCTGCGGCGTTACCATGAAAACAGATACTCAATTTTCGTATATTTGCATCCCTGTCACTCGAGTATGGTTAGTGCGATAGAGATAGAGATACCCGAATATTTTCGAATTCCGAAGTTCGTGGAACGGAATCGAAAATATGGTAAATAATGATAATGTATTTTCTCGAAAAATAATTTAAAATAAATATAGTCAAGTGGAGAAAAAAAACAATGCAAGAGGTTATATAGGTAATGACTAAGTTATAAGAGTCCAAAGTTCTGTCCCTTTTCCGCAAAACGCACCTTCATATGAAACGATTGTTTTTTACTATGACGCTCGAGGATCTTGACGTCACAGTCCCCGATCGTTTTCTCACTCTAACAAGCGACATTAAAACGGTTGTAGCTTCATAATTTTTTAATATATATGAATGGGAGTTTCGTCGTCTTCTATCTACCTATCTATATATATAAATGCCCATGTCGTGACTGACTTATTCACTCACTCATCAACGCACAGCCAAAACTACTGGGGCTAGAGAGTTGATTTTTGCACAGTAGGTTGTTTTATAACGTGGGTTAGGGATAGGAAGGGATTTTTGAAAACTCCACCCCTAAGGGGGTTAAATAGGGGTGCAAAGTTTTTTTTATTTTACTAGAGACTTCAAACTTTGTAAAAAGATTAGTTATTAGAATACAAATAAAGTTGTTTCAGCGTTTTGGAAAATCCTACCCCTTAAGGTGGTAAAATAGGGGTGCAAAGTTTTTAATGGGGATACTTTTTTTTTGAGCTAGAGACTTCAAACTTTGTAAAAAGAATACTTTTTAGAACACAATAAAGTACTTTCAGAGTTTTGGAAACTTCTACCCCAAAGGGGGTTAAAAAGGGTTGCAAAGTTTGTATGAGGGAAACTCTTTTTTGAGATAGAAGCTTTAAAGTTTTGTAAAAAGTTTACGTATTAGAATACAAATAAAGTACTTTCAGCGTTTTGGAAAATTCTGCCCCTAAGGGGGTTAAAAAGGGGTGCAAATTTTGTATGGGGGAAACTTTATTCTTTTGGCAACAGACTTAAAACTTTGTAGAAAGATTAGTTATTAAAATACAAAGAAAGTACTTTTAGCGTATTGGAAAATTCAACCCCTTAGGGGATTAAAAAGGGTTGCAAGGTTTGTATGAGGGAAACTCTTTTTTGAGATAGAAGCTTTAACGTTTGTAAAATGATGACTTATTAGAATACAAATAAAAAGTGCTTTATTTTTTGCAGCGTTTTGGAAAATTCCACTCAAGGGGTTAAAAAGTGGTGCAAGGTTCGTATGGGAAACACTTTTTTTGGGCTAGAGGGCAACTATAATATATTTAATAAAAGATATCCATAAAGTCACTTTTTATGTTGTTATTGTTAACACTGGCAGTCCTTAAGACTAAAAGCGCTATGAATGACCCTGAATGATAAACACATGTTTTCTTATATGTAGTAAACGGTATGGGTCACACACACATATTGTAACCACTTTATTTATTAATAATAAGCATGCAAAAGTACAAAAAAATACTAAACATTAAATTGAATAGGCAAGTTGTAACAACCGCCAAAAAACCATCAGCCCCAAATGAATACCGAAAACAATAAGAATAACAGCTTCTACTTAACTAGGACAGCTACTTAATGAAAATTAAAACAATTACGAGTGATGTTCAGAAGGGTATCCATTAGCCTGGAGCCGCGCGTTACAGATAATAGCTGTAACGGTGGGTTATTGTTCCCAACAACAATGGTGGCACTTACGCGAGCGCCCTTATCTCGGACCAGCTCGTTTGTACGCCCGGAGATCAGCCCACCTGCATGCCCGTGATATAACCCACACCACACCGTGTAACTTTAAATTGATACTGGCAAAAACACACACGTACGCATTGCTTATACTGTCATACACATTAGTCATAATCATAAACTAACTGTGGAAACTACGCATCCTTTACACTCGACACCGTAACGAGTTAATTATTAGGTACCCGAGTTATTCTTATGCCTCGCGAGGCCGAGGGTTGCTCATGTAGATATTTTTACCCACACCAAGCAGACACTTGAGAATTAAATAAATGAAAGCTGCGTCCAATTTGACTCAGGTTCTAGTAGGGTCAGGGTGGCTACAGTGGCTAGGATTTTTTCAACTGGCTGTTGCATGAAAAATATAAACGCTTGAAATATTTGTTGCAACAAAGCACACTTTATTATTGAACTCTCAGATGTAGTAAATAGATTTGCTTTTACTTTCATTTTGTATTGAGGCTTGTAGACATTGGCTCTAACAGTACACAGTGGCTACGTAGGAATCAAACCATTGTGCACTGTGTGCTAACACCTGTACACAGTGGATATATATATATATACTACAACCTAGTTAACAGATGGTCCAGCACAAAACTAATAAAATAAATAATTGTCATTCTATTTTTATTTAAATTATATAATATTTTTATTTATGTGTATTGTAATTACCTACCTAAGCACTAACATTTATATGGACCCTGAGTCTGAAATAAATAAATAAATTAAATTAAATTAAATTAAAAAAATAAATTCAGTCTGTTTGACCGTACTCTGCCAAAACGAGTCACCGTTGCCGCTGTCGCCATTTTGAATCTTGAATCAAACTAGACAGTATCACCGAAACGGAAGAACTTCTATGATCAGCCAACACTAAGTAGATTAGACACACTCTTCGACAAAAACATTAGTAGGTAATTAAAAACCGTGTAAGAGTGTAGAAAGAAAACATGTTAAACTAACTCAAAATGTATTTTTAGGGGCTACGAAATAAAAACACGTCACAATACAGTCAGGGATATTAATATACGTACATACATAAATATCTGTACACGCCTTTATAACATTCACAATAGAGTCCTGTACAGATATTTATGTACGTATAATAATACCCCTGACTTTACATCCGCATGTTGCCGGAGCAGCTCACTAACGGTTTGATTATTTAGCCAAAATCCTTTCCGACCATGCACAGTACCTAGGTCTTTCTTAAACATGGCGTTAGATATGTGAAATGGTCCATTGCGTGCATTTAATTAAGTCAGTCGGTGTAATTCAATCATTAATAACAGGAGTACTGGTACCTACAGGACAAATTTAAAAGTTCTTTTACTGGCAACGCCAAAATTAACTTTTTATTTCTTTAATTCACGCGCTCGCATTTTAACCTTTGGATTAAATGGATTGTTGGGCATTTGTATACAAGTGGTAATTTTTACTGCAAATATTTGACATATTCCCTGCAAAGGGTTAGTTAAATCATGCTGCCAACGCAAAACGCACCGTCTCTTCAGTAAATATCTTAAACTTGAGCAATTTCTGCAAACATTCAGATTTAATTAGAATTTTAGGGTTGAATGTCGTCATTGAACCCTAATAAGCGAAATGGTCAGTCTGTTTGAGTATTTGGAGTAATTAAGAAGGATTTAGAGCACTGTCGTTGACGGACTGGCCAGGTATTAGCGCGTAATGCTCCTAATCTCTGACCCGGGAGGCAAGATTTGACTGGGCGTAATTCCCTGGAGGAGAAACTTTTTGTTTTTAGACTGATTAATTTTATTTCATATTTCATAATTATATAAATACACGTACATAAATAGCTTTATATATACCTAAACATACAATATCGCGTTCAAGAAGCAGTCTGATGTCCATAATATAAATACACGAAACAGACATAAATTAGTTATCCCAATGTTTCGTTTGCAGAAAGTCAAAAAATCGTTTTTGGGTAACTGTATAAGGTTTTACAACAAAGTACCCAAAGATGTATGGGATCTTCCTTATAATTCATTCAAAGAATATATAAAAAATGCTCTTTTAAGGAGAGGATACTACAAGATCGAAGAATATATGGAAGACAAATATACATGGTAAATCCTTCAATCTCAAAAGCCGTCGTAACTTTTTTTTTTTTATTTTTATTTTTTTTTTTTTTTTTTTTTTTTATTTGTTGTTTTATTTGTTATTGTGTCCTTGAGTGAGTCGCTTGCTGCTTGGGTCGCCGCTGTTACTGGCTGTCTCAATTTTTATTAATTTTTAATTTGTATGTTTTATTGTAATTTTGATCTTGACATGTTGGTTACATTCCAGTTCTGTAGCATTAGATTATTTGACCAGGGACTCTTTACATCTCCGTTAATTTATTTTATCTGACGCTCGAGACTTTACATCTCCATTATTATTATTATTATTATTTTTGGTTCATTTTGACATTTTATTATAGAATAAGATTATTGTGATATAATTGACCCGGAGACTCTGTACATCTCTCGGCTAATGTATTCAATTCAAGTCATTTAATGTTAATTAATTGTATTTGTAAGCCCTGACATGTGAAAGAGCCCTTGAGTGAGGCCTACTTACAGAATAAATATTTGAATTTTGAATTTTGAATTTTGAATACAAATATCACAAATACAAATATTTAATACATATTTAGGTATAATATATTCTCTTTTTTTTTCGCGCCTTTTATAAATCTCTGTTTAGTCCAATGGTAAGCTGGTAGAGAATGCAATTTGGTATTAAACTCGCCATTAATACAATTCTATTGTGCAATAAAGTTTAAATAAATAATTAGTAAATATTTTTATTCCAAAAGCGTCCTGTTTGTTTCCTGAGATACCTTTTAGCCATGTTTTAGGCAACGCATTATCATTATCACATATTAAAGGCTTAAATGAAATCAAATAGGTGACTAGTGGAGCGGGCGAGTATGGGCGTGCGCGAGCCGAGCACGGGTACCTATGTCCATTAGCCTGATTACGGTCAAAATGCCCTCCCTAGAGAGACTGCGGCTTACCGTCTTCGTTTTCCACTGAATGAATGGACAAACTATTAAATTTCGCCTATCACTGGAGCCAAACTTGACATCTGCCTTTGCGGGTTAACGAAACTTGACATATTTATCTTCTGATCTGTGCCATGTCATCCATGTTTTAGGATGATTAACCGAAAATTACGCGAGGACGTGTTTTAGTTGTAAAATCAACTGACATCGAGTAAAATCCGTCCAATTTCTCGGCTTTTCCCTGTACGATTCGCTGGCGTAATTAAATTAATAGGCAGACATGACGGCGTTTCCGTTTCCATTGTGATAATGGTGACAAAGGAAACTCTTCGCAATACATGTTCTGCGATACTTTGCCTCACAATAACAGCATTTCACTACACTCGAACGAATCCCAATTAATTTGGCTGTAATGAATTTAATTAAAATTTAAACCGATCAATTAAAGGGTATTACAATGATTGCGGCGCATGATTGTATACCTATCAATTTATCTTGGATACATACGAGTACTTCCCGAATTTATATTAATTTATTTGTATTGATGAACTATTCAATGATAAACCTGTTTTTGGTAATTTGATGCAGGCATATCAGCATACCGTCACTTTTTATGACCAATTTCTTAGAATACACTGGGATACATCTGGGGTGGGGTAGGGCCATAGAGGAAGTATTAAGTATAGAGAGGCTGCACGCATATATATACAATAACACAAGTGCGAACGAGATACAATGTCATATTCATATCTCCTGTCATCGATCGACTAATGACTCATTATGTTTAACTAATATGATAATCTTTCTAAACTCTGCAACTGCAACATATTATGTGGCGAGTAACACGTCATAATTCTACAGTTCAATTAAGATTATGTCTTATTAGGTGTTGATGACTCTAACCGTGAAGGTAACCTAATAACCGTAGACGGCCCTTGCTGCTCGCTCCTATACAGCGACTAGCCAAGTGCCGAAAGTCGCTCAGTAATATAATTAGGCCCCAAACTTTATAATACTTATGGTTCCGAGCCATATAACCAGCAGAGCATCGTACATAATTATTTAACAAATAAATTAATAAATTGTATCCTTTTTTAATGAAATTTGCATAGCAACTGAAACTTTGCATAGCAACATACCTCGCGAGATGATTGTATGATTTTAATTTCCCTTACACAAACTCACTCATTTCATGATATTGTTTTATGGTTATAAAAACCGTAATAGGTACAGGTTTGTTCGATACCTTGTCCCTCAGAGCAGAAAGCCTCGCGCCGCGAATGAGGGGCTTCGTCAACTAGGTGGCGGGCCACTTTGCCCAGCATAATACACAACACAGTCATAGATTCGTTCGTTCTTGTCCTTCAGAGCTGAAAGTAGGGGCAAATAAGTTATTGAAATTTATCTACGCACATATCATTGGTGCTCTAAAATGCATTCTGAAACCGTAGGAGATGACCAGGATTATTACAACCAATTTTACTATGAGAACTTTCTTGTCTGTGGTAGTAGGTAAAATATTTAGGTACTTTAATGTTGTTAGCGCAACACAAACCAGTACAGAGATGCAACGGTACTCTAGTGACGTCACGGATCCGTCACGACCCCGCTCCGAGCACTTCAGACTGCAACGTACCGCCATAGCGGCAACACACGTTAATATTTATACCTAATTTTACTATCAAACGCATGTAATATATACATATTTCTACATTAAACAAGATTGTACTATCCTGGAGTTCTTCATTGACGATCCTACGGTTCCTGGTCAGAAGACGCTTATAAAGAGGAGTACACCCAACAAATGTTATTACAGCATAGAGGTAGCATAGAATAGAGGGACTCACCCACACATCATAGGTAGGTAGGTATATGCGTTCCTCGTAGTGTGGGGCGCCGGCGGCGGCCGCCGCTGCTGTCGGTACCGCATGCGCGCACGCAGCTGCTGCGTGAGGCGCCAATGACGCGCTCGCTGCGCACTCTGAACCTCATAGGGACTGATCTAGATCTCTTTTTCTGTACACTGAGTGAATTTACAAAGATGGCTTTGTTTAACATTTGTTATTATAAATAATTAGTTATAATGTGTTGTGCAAAATTATCGCATTGGGTCTATCCTGTAATGATAATTGTATGTATGTAAATAAATAAAAAAAAAAAAAAAAATCATCATTGTCACATGAGTGTTAATGATGTATGCGTCACTCATCGAGTATACGGATTTTTTGTCTGCAACCAGCTTGTTTGCCACCACTAGTCAAAATATTGAAATTGACACCACCATGACGTCATCGATATAACACGAATAAATTATAAATGACATTAGACGTCAAGAATGTATTTTTAGCTTTTCTATGACCCCCTTTGTGACTTGAGCCGAGAAAGGAAGAACCAGTTCTGGGCCTACAAACTCCCTTCCCGCGCCACCACATCATTCTCATTGCCCACTATCCCCTGATGTCGACGCCACCGTCACAACTGGGTTTTCTCCTATCTTGTTAAGCTCTTCCTTGCATTATTTCACTAAGGCGGATGTTACCGTTGCCTTTCGTAGTGCCTTCAATGCTGCCTGACTGTCCGTGTATATCACAACTTTTCTAGTATGTTGCATTGTCTCTCTTATAATCTGTGCGCACCTCGTTACCGCGCACACTTCTGCTTGGAAAACGCTAGCATACCTCCCCAGTGGGATGGATACTCTTTACCGCAGTTTAGGTATAACTATACCTGCCCCCGCTAGTTTTGTTGATTTCCTTCTTGATCCATCTGTGAAACAGACCGTCAGTAGGTGCTCAACGTCTACCTTCCAGTTGTCTCTTTCTCCTATGTGTATACTATACTTCTTGTCAAATATCTCCTGCCTCTTTATAAGGTCGTTATTGGCTATCATCATGGATAACTTCGATAGCGCCTTCTCCTGTATCAGCGCGTGTCCTTAATATGGCTTACACGAACCACTATATTATTATGAACGTTGATGATCGGTTTAGCATAGTGGATAGGGCAAACCGTATCGTTATCTCGTGAAAGTGTGCATAATAACACAAGTTTTATGTAAATAGCTTACTACTTATGTGGCTAGTTCGATCTGTGTAAGGTTGTATGGATATTTATTTATTACAAGCTTTCTATTAACGTGTAATGTATTGTACGGTCGCGTTCTTAAATTTAGGACCATTAACGCAAAAATATTCTTTGTATTTATAATTTAACAGGATTGCCAACCTTAAGTGGGTCCCAAACTGGCAACTCAATTTTAAAGCAGATACACACTTTTTGATGGGAGAATGACAGTTTGAATTGTCCTAACGTACGTTCGATCCCTCAGGTGTACGGGCCGTTTATTAAGTAAAACTTAGGCAAATGGTACCCAAAAACCGACTTTAATAAAAATAAGGAATAAAGTCTGGATACTAATTTCAGTATTAGCGCTATCGATGCATTCACATGGAAAAATGTATAAAAAAGAATAAAATCAATAACCAATAACAATATTTCAGAACCCGGCGACTTCATCTGAGTATTAGATAAAGTGAATTTTCGTTCGACAGGGATATACTACAGTTCATAACTTGTTCGAAGCGCGGGAGAAATGACTGTCATTACTCAGAGCGCGACTCGAGCACATTCTTTACTTGTGTTACTTGATTCTAGTTTACATTCTGCTCGGTCAACCTCTTATTGATGTTATTCGTTAAGTGGACTGCGAAATACTAGAAATGAAATGAAATGAAATGAAATGTCGTTTATTCACATTAAACATATGATAATATAAGCACAGGTGTTACAGTCATTTTCTGGTTCCTTAATATGTTTAGCCCAAACAGGCATGTGAAATTAGCTTAAAGTTTGATTCATGCTTATCAAATGCAAACAAAATGTCTAAAAATACAATTAGTAATAATATGTCGTAATAATAATAAGCATGCCATACAATGTCACATTACGAAGAACTAGAATTAACAAAATATTAAAAGAATTGTTTAACACTGAATAAAATTAACATAGAATGAACAATTAAAATTAGAAACAGGCAGCTATATTCTTGTAATAATGTCATATTTATCGTTATTGTATAGTTTTAGAATTTTTATGTCAAAAAGTCATTTATACTATACAAACACTTATCAACTATTATTATTCTTAACTTTCTTTTAAATACATTATGTGGCAATGTTTTAAGTTCTGCTGGTATTTTGATGAAAATTTTAACACACATGTTGCAAGCACTTTTCTCTCTGAGTACCAGTTTGTCAACCGACGAAAAAAACGGAGGAGGTTTTCAATTCGACGCGTATATATTTTTTTTTATGTATGACCACGCATTACTTTTTTCAGAGTAGTTCGATTTTGATAATTCTTTTTTTATCGGAAAGGGTATAACCCAAAGTTGGTCCCATATAAATTTGGAAAAAAAAAACCATCCCTAAGGGTACGAAAATAGGGGATGATTGATTTTTCGTCGGTTAAAACTTTGTTTTCAAAGTAAATTATTGCTACTTGGTATTGCTAACCTATATCGTCTATGTTGCCTAGTTGTTTCCTTATTTATCAGTGATAAACGTGAATAATTATATTTTCACTTCTCATGCTCTAAAAGTTCGTCTTTATGTCGTGCGTAGGCGACATAAAGTCGCTTTTTATGCTCTAGAGCATAAAGTAAAATCTTCGTCGAAGACCAAGGCAATCGCTGCAACAGCCACACGAACATCTTTAACTTCATACAACAACCTCTTTATTTTATTTCGTTTCGTTCGTATTCTAAGACCAAGGCAAAGATACCAACAGCCAAAGTACACAATAAAACTTCATGAAATAAACTTATAATTTGTATTTCGTCTCATTTATTATTTTACGTGTTGCTGTTTCATTTCCTCGCAATCGAAGTGAAAAGTAGAGTGTACAACTCGTCCATAAAACCCATTTTACACTCGACTTTATATCTATCCTCGCTCGCAAGCTCGCTCGGATGGATAAACGTCTCGAGTAAAATGGTGCGTTTTATGCACTTGTTGTACAATCTACTATTGTAATCTTATCAATTTCTCTGAGAGTTGGCTGATTGAAAGATTTTTTAACAACAGTCCAAGCAGCTCGGCATTTATTTTGGGTTGATGTTATATATGTTGTATTGCAAATTCTTTGTGAGTGCGAAACACAGTTTTTCAAAATGCGCTAGTAAGTAGTCAATTTAGTCTCATTTGATTTATGGTTTTTTTTGTGATAATTATAGTATAGTTTCCTTTTGACGATGCAACATTTTTTCAAGGATTTTGTTAACCATTTACTTTTCCTATTTTTGGCTGTTACTTTTATTTTAATAAGTGGGAAACAAAGATTATGAAAACAGCATCAGTAGATCGTGGAAGATTTGAAATGTTTGATCTGCGGATTGATCCTCGTATATTTCAGAAAAAGATAGCTTGTGAATACAATCTTTAAATTTTTCGATATTTTTGTCACAATAATCCCTTTTTGTCGTATACCAGTACGTTTTTGAAGGTTGTACTTTGCATGGGAAGGTTAGCGTTTGAGCTGTGTCATGATCTAAAATTTCATAACCCATACAAATGGTTTGCCATAACATTAACTTGACTAAATGTTTAATGTCTAATGTTTTTTTGCCTTATTAAAGCATTTGCTAAAAGACCAAATGCCATAATGTAATTTTTCGGAATAATATTTTGCTAAATGAAAATTTGACGTAATGAAAATATTCGTATTATAATTAGGCCAAAGTTTGCCAATGCAAACAAAATAGTTGATAAAATTTGTTTGGGAAATGAAATTTGACCAAAATAAATTTGGTAAAACGGCAGGATCCCAGTTTTATATTGTAACCTTTTCCTTATCCCGACTTTCTCGTCGCTCAGTATTTTTTCGAATTCCGTAGATTTATTTTACCCTGAGAACTTTACGGTTTCGCTCTATGAAAACACAACAATATATCGATATCAGCCATATTTTTACACCAAAAAATAGGTTGGGTAATTTGACTAAATATTCATTAATAATCCACCTAAATTTAATACCGATACGGTAAAAAATAATGAAAAGTAATGTTCATAAATTCCGTAAAATTCAGGTGAAAGTGGTATAAACTTTCTTTACTTTATAATTGACTACGTCTATATACGTTCTTTGGGATACGCGCATAATCCACTTATTTTTGTTAATGAATAAACCTTTCTATAGGCCAGATGAAATTCAATATTATCTCAAGGTCGTAAAATATTTATTTAAAATGCCGTTATTTTCTGATGCATATATTTTTGGATTCAGGTAGTAAGTCTCCAAATTTGTGTACTCAAACATGTTTTCATTATAAAAATACTGATAGCATTTTTGCTTGCGGATTAATTTTTTGTCCTAACTTCCGGTCCATAGAATTATTGATGTCAATAGTAAAAGTTGTTTAAAATAACATATAAAAGCCGTATACAAATAATTGGCTGATATTGAAATATTTCCAAAAAAACCGTAATTTTCTCAGGGTATTTCCAATGTGCTCGATAGTCGTGTGAGGCACAAAATATGTGTTGTTTTTTTTTTCGGTACCAAATGAATGCACGGTCCGTCTGATGATTGAGCAGTTACAGTAGCCTATGGCCTGTAACTCCTTAACCATTTGCGACTTTCCTATCAATATATTGCAACCAGTAAAAAGTAGTGTATGGTTACTACATTGTACTTTAGCATGTCCAAATTTTCGATAATATCCTCTAAAATTATAAAAGTTTTTATTTATTTATGTAGTTACCTACAATGGCTGCTTTAAAACACTATTTTAATTTCCCTTGTCTCTTTTAACAAGTATTTAAGACATATGCGTTGTGCGAGTGCCATGAAATATTTCCAAATCGAATCACGGACAAAGTAAGCGATACGATACTGCCGAGAACTCTATGAATAAAATTATCATTTTGCAGAATTGATTCCGGAGCTCAGTAAATTACATGGCCTGTTTATGCGTAACTAGTACGTTTTACACATTGTTATGGCTGCGACTATTACGCAGCGTCGAATACCAGACATTTACAAGTAATGAGATTATGTTTGTACATAGAAAATGTCTGGACATTTTTGATTAGCACTGAGTTCAATATTTGCAATATATATATATATTATACTAGCTTTTGCCCGCGACTTCGTCCGCGTAGAACTCGTTTATATCGTAGCTCGATACAAACTTTCACCCTCCATTTCCCATTCAGGGGTAGATTTCCGATATAAAAACTATTTTATGACCTTCCCCGAGACTCGAACAATTTTTATCATCATTATCATCATCATCATATCAGCCGAAAAAGTCCACTGCTGGACATAGGCCTCCCCCAAAGAGTTCCAAAGTGACCAATCCTGCGCCACCCGCATTCAGCGGACTCCCGCGACCTTTACCAGGGCATCAGTCCAGCCTACCAACGCCGCGCCTACTAACTACCTCTATACAAAAATGAAAAAAAAAAATACATTTTTATTTTCTGTTTAAATGACGAATATGAGGGGGGTTAAAAAAGCAAAGTGTAGTAAATATATCAAATGGGGTATCATATAAATGGGTTGTATAGTAGCTCCATACAAATATTAATCCCCCATTTCACTCCCTTAAGAAATGATTTCCGGGATAAAAACTATCCTATGACCTTTTCCGGAACTCAAACTATCTGTAGACCAAATTTCATCTAAATGGGTCACTCATATACAAATTTTCATCGCTACCTATACCGTAAATGGGTTCAATCCAAATTTTCATCCTCCATTTCTCACCCCTTTAGGGGATGATTTCCTCCTTTCATGTATTCCGGAATAAAAATTATTCTTTGTCCTTTCCTAGGACTCTACCTCTCTCTATACCAAGTTTCATCCAAATGGGTTCTATCAAAATCTTCAACCCTCATTTCACCCCCTCAGGAGATGATTTTTCAGGATAAAAACTATGCATTGAGTCCTTCCCAGGGACTCCTTCTATGTCGGGATTAAAACTATCCGTTTTCATACTCCGGGACTCAAACTATCTTTATACCAAATTTCATCTAAATGGGTTACATCTAAATTTTCACCCCAATTTCACGCCATTAGGGGATGATTTCTGGAATTTAAAACTATCATATGTCCTTTTTCAGGACTCAAACTATATTTCAACCAAATTTCATCAAAATGGATCACACACAAATTTTCACCCCCTTAGCCCTTAGGGGATGATTTTCGGGATAAAACTATCCTATGTGCTTCCCCAAGACTCCAACTTGCTATACCGTAAATGGGTTCTATCCAAATTTTCACCCCTCATTTCACCCCCTCAGGAGATGATTTTTCAGGATAAAAACTATGCATTGAGTCCTTCCCAGGGACTCCTTCTATGTCAATGGCAAATTTTAACAAGATGGGATTTATCCACATTTTCATCCCTATTTCATCCCCTTCGGGGATGATTTTAGGGATTCAAACTGTCCATTGTCATTCTCCGGGACTCAAACTATATCTATACCAAATTTGATCTATACGGATTCCATCCAAAATTTAACCCCCCATTTCACCCCCTTAGGGGAAGATTTTCGGAATAAAAACTATCGAATGTCTTTTCCCAGAACTTAAACTACCTCTAAACCAAATTTTATCAAAATGGGTTACTTCCAAATTTTTACCCCCCATTTTACCCCATAAAGGGAAAATTTCTGGGATAATACCTATCCTTTCACCTTCTCCGGGACTCAAACTATTTATATACTAAATTTTATCCAAATCGGTGCAGCGGTTTAAGTAGCTCAATACAAATTTCCACCCCCCATTTCATCCTCTTTGGGGTTGATTTCCGGGATAAAAACTACCCTATGTCCTTCCCTAGAACTCAAACTATTTCTATACCAAATTTCATCTTAATCGGTTCAGCCGTTTTCACGTGATGCGTGGTCACATAAACAGACAAACAGATACACAGATAAACAGACAAACAGACAAACAGACAAAAATTCTAAAAACTGTTGGAACGTGTTCTGTTATCGATTTTAAGAATCCCTAGCCAATTTTTTTTCGAAAATCTTCCATGTACAGAATTTCGACCCTCTTCAGCTTTATTATATTATGTATAGATGTGTAGATGTATAGATAGATAGATAGATAGGCAACTTATTTTACATGTTCAATTGCGACGAGCACAAATAGTCATGAACACATATCAACTAGGTATTTTCTTACTTATAAAGTTCCGTCAAAAAGTGGGATTGCCACTGATGTTAATTTAGTGATTTGATACTAAGGTCGGATCGGACATTAACGAGTTTACGAGTGCGGGTGATAATTCCCGATTCGCACACGGCTAAATACGATCCATTGTCAAGTTGTCAAGAATCCCGCTTCGTACCTATTAAATGCTCTTAGCATAGGACTAGGCACATTTTTGGACCAATCATTTACTTACTACACAACATACCTATCTATTTGAAAATGTATCGTGCACTATAAAAGTGTTGTTATTAATTGCTATTAAATTTTGTAGGATTAGCAGGGTAAAGTTCCCGCGTGGTCGTCGGTGGAGGTACCGAGCGACCGGGGCAAAGGACAGGAAAACCATGATCATATCACACACAGACCAGTGACATCGGTTTGATTACTAAGATTTTTTTACGATGACAATTGTACCAGTTTTTGGAGAGAACCAATTGTTTGTATGGGAGCAACAACAATTGAAGAATATAAATACTTACATAAAAATTTGACCTCGCTGGCGGCAGCCGAAACGGTTCATACGAATTGACATAGAAGTATGACGTCATAGTTTTCTACTTGAACTAATCGTTGCATGGATAATCAAGTAACTTGCTATTTTGGTCGTGGAATACTGCGTTTAGGTGCATAGTTGTCATACAATTTTGTTTTTATTAAACCGTAAGCCTCTTGGTAGTTATAAATTTAATCTCGGACAATTTCCATATATTTTTATGATTTTGACTATATTTTGTAATTTGCACTTTATTGCAATAATTTGTAGTTTTACTATCCATATCTAAAGCAAATTCTACGTTATCAAATTTAACATGGAAAAACTACCTTATTGTTATAAACGGGCATTTCTCCGAAGTGGTAATTTTTCGTGTCAGGGGCCAAAAATTCTTCAAATACTTAGTTGTTTTATATTTTTGAATAAAATCACACATACTTCGGCATTGTTGATACCTGGACAGCTATTAGGATATTCCGTAGATATTCATATGGTTGAAGAATAAAATGAATAGGGCCCAAAATTGATGTTCAGTGGGAGCGTCCGCCGCTACCCAAGTTGGTTTAAACAAAAAATCATATCTCGACATGGGAATTTTAGTTTATACTTTTAATATACCGGTTCACGTAACCAACATTAATTTAACCCTTATTTAGTTCATATTACAATCATTTATCAAATAAACCCACTAAATAAATACGTTTTTTCGACGCGTCCGAGGGTACCGCGTGATCTTAGTGCCATTTAGAAAACGCGTTCGAATTATCACACAGAATTCCGCCAAGATCCCCGCGCCACACGCACACCACACGCACACCACACGCGTAATAGCTTCAGTCTCACCACGTTTACCGACAACGACGAGAGCGGACGTCGGCATGCGCCCTTTAGGCAGATTGTAAAAATGGTCTGCGTCGTTCGGTGGCTTTGGTTACGTGATTTTTTGGTTGGGGTGTAGCAAAGGGTACGCAGGACTTAGAAAAATTTTCGTCGGTGGGTCGGGTCATCATTATGATTATGACACATATTTTATACTAGCTTTTGCCCGCGACTTCGTCCGCGCGGAACGCGTTTATATTGTAACTTTCTCCCCCCTTTTCACCCCCATAGGTGATGAATTTCCAGATAAAAACTATATTTAGTAAGGACTCTTTGGGAACGCCCCGGAATTCAAAGTATCTCTCTACCAAATTTCATCTCAATCGGTTCAGCGGTTTAAGCATAAAAAGGTAACAGACAGAGAGAGTTACTTTCGCATTTGTAATATTAGTATGGATTGTATAAAGGAAAGGGTCATTATGGCTGAGTTGCATGATTTTATAGATTACCTTACCCCGAACGCCTTTTTTTACAAAATAGACTCCGCCGCAAACTTGGTTTCTATGACCCGCCTCACCATAATAGAATGTAGGCTTTTTTCAGTATTATTTTGCATATTTTCATATCACACGGCCGTAAGGACCTTTTCTACTAAACCGTAGGACTAAATTAACTGACATGTAATTTAAATATTTTATATTAAAAATAAAGATACGTCAACAAAATGTTACATCGAATAGTTTTCAAAATAGCCATAATAAAACGTCTTTTTTACCCCGTTTTAGAAAACATCTTCGAAACTACCGCCCTAAGGTACCTTTACCCTTGGAACGTCACATACATATATTTACCTATGTAATGTTCCTATTCCCCAGGACTGCCAACTACCGCTATACCGTAAATAGGTTCCATCCAATATTTCACCCCCTATTTCACCTCTTTAGAGGATGATTTTTGGGATAAAAACTATCAGTTGTCTTTCTCCAGGACTCAAACTATCTCTATACAAATTTTTTATCTAAATGGGCTACATCCGAATTTTCACCCCCATTTCACCCCCTTAGGGGATCATTTCCGGAATAGAAACTGTCATATGTCCTTTTCTAGGACTCAAACTATCTTTCAACCAAATTTTATCAAAATGTGTCACAAACAAATTTTCACCCCCGATTACACCCCCTTAGGGGATGATTTTCGGGATAAAACTATCTTTTGTCCTTCCTTTACTATCGCTTTACCGTAAATGGGTTCAATCCAAATTTTCATCTACCATTTCTCACCCCCTTAGGGCATGATTTCCTCCTTTCATGTATTCCAGAATAAAAATTATTCTGTTCTTTCCTTGGACTGAGACCTCTCTCTATACCAAATTTCATCTGAATGGGTTCTATCGTAATCTTCAAGCCTCATTTCACCACCCCAGGAAATGATTTTTCGGGATAAAAACTATGCATTGTCCTTCCCTGGGACTCCTTCTATGTCTTTACCAAATTTCATCTAAATGGGTTTTATCAAAATTTTCACCCCCTATTTCATCCCTGAGGGGATGATTTTCGGGATTAAAACTATCCGTTGTCATACTCCGGGACTCAAACTATCGTTCAACCAAATTTTATCAAAATGGGTCACAAACAAATTTTCACCCCCAGATACACCCCCTTAGTGGGATGATTTTCGGGAATAAACTATCCTATGTCCTTCTTCAAGACTCCAACTCGCTTTACCCGTAAATGGGTTCCATCCAAATTTTCATACCCCATTTCATCCCCTTAGGAGATGATTTCTGGACTAAAAAATATTTTAAGTCCTTCCCCAGGACTCTTAACTATCTCCATACCAAATTTCTTCTAAATCGGTTCTATCTAAATTTTCACCCCTCATTTCACCCCCTCAGGAGATGATTTTTCAGGATAAAAACTATGCAATGTCCTTCCCTGGGACTTTTTCTATCTCTATACCAAATTTTAACTAAATGGGATTTATCCACATTTTCATCCCAATTTCATCCCCTTGGGGGATGATTTTCGGGATTCAAACTATCCATTGTCATTCTCCGGGACTTAAACTATATCTATATCTACCAAATTTGGTCTAAACGGAGTCCATCCAAAATTTCACCCCCCATTTCACCCCCTTAGGGGATGATTTCCAGAATAAAAACTATCCAATGTCATTCCCCAGAACTTAAACTACCTCTAAACCAAATTTTATCAAAATGGGTTACATCCAAATTTTCACCCCTCCATTTTACCCCCTACAGGGAAGATTTTCGGGATAAAACCTATCCTTTGACCTTCTACGGGACTAAAACTAATTAATTACCAAATTTTATCCAAATCGGTGCAGCGGTTTAAGTAGCTCCATACAAATTTCCATCCCCCATTTCATCCCCTTAGGGGTTGATTTTTAGGATAAAAACTACCCTAAGTCCTTCCCTAGGACTCAAACTATCTCTATACCAAATTTCATCTTAATCGGTTCAGCCGTTTTCATGTGATGCGCGGTCACATAAACAGACAAACAGATAAACAGATAAACAGACAAACAGACAAACAGACAAAAATTCTAAAAACTGTTGGAACGTGTTCTGTTATCGATTTTAAGTATCCCTAGACAATTTTTTTTCGAATATCTTTCATGTACAGACTTTCGACCCTCTTCAGCTTTATTATATGTATAGATATTTCTATCGTTTAGACTACGCCAAAATAAGCATACTTTATATTAAAAAAAACCTCAAAATTGAAAAGTGTCTAATACTGAATCATTTTAATACCCGTATCATTGAAACTGCTGAAGCCACGCGAAACCTATTCTACTCTTATTTCTAAGGTGTAGTCGGTGGAGGTACGACGACGAGCGAAGCGAGGAGGAGTGTTAGGTTAAACCCCGACCCTACAGCGCGCGAGCCGGGCGAGCGAAGCGAGCGTGCCGCGGTAGCAGCCGGCAAAGCGCCAGAACCGACTTTTTTTTGAATTTATAGTTCTCCGAATATTAAAAAAAATGTATTCCTAAAATATGTATACGCCCATCATTCCAAAAATATGTATACAACTCCTACATGTACATGTGTCATAATAACATCCCACCATCGAAAAGTCCTGCGTCCCCTTTGCTACACCTCGACCGATTTTTTGAATTCGGTGAAGCAGTTAAATTGTTTAGTGTTTGTGTTTTGGTTGTAATAATATAGTGAGTAAAACACAGATACAAAATATTGACACCAAGAATAACGCCTCTGACTGTTTATAGGCGCGTCCAAATGGCCGAACGCGGCGTACAGCATACAGGACATAAGATAAAGCGCGATAGACAGCAGTCTATCCCGCTCAATCTCATAGCTTATGCCATGTATGCAGTAAACCACGCTCGAACGTTTGGACGCGGCTATGGAACGGTCAGAGTCGTTTTTTTTTTTTAATGATTGTGAGTTAGGGAATAAAAAACGCCATATGTTTGAAATTAATTCTGTTTCCTGATTGGTCGATAGCAAATACAAATATTTTTTTTAAAGGGTTGTGATTGGTGGATTTAATACGGTGAAGTGTTTTAATTGGTCAAATTATTTTTTTTTTATCATAAATAGGTATGTATACATATTTTCCCTAGGGGCTAAATGTACTATAGTCCTACTTGTTATGGCGATATTTTGGCCGAATGCTGCACTTTGTGATAGTAGGGAAAAAACTGAGTGATTTGACCCGCAGCAGCGGAAGAGTTTCACCCCTTAGGAACACTTCTTTATAAAATAATTAAAAAAATTCTACAAGCTAAACGAATGGGACCAATTTTGATGTGTAATACCTCAAATGAAAGCTTATTATATTTTTGGCAAAAACCGGCATCGAACCAACTATGCCGGGGACGATATATGTATATAGTTTTTATTTTTTGTGTACAAATATTAGTCACTTTAAATAAAAATAATTACCTACTAATTTTAAAGAAATTATATTTATTCGTAATTCAGCACCAGGAAAAAACTCTTTACGCAAAATCTATTTGTAAGTAGAGCGCGCACTATTAATCTTAAATATTTCGTGAACTATGAAGTTCGTCATGTCTGTCTGTCTGTCTGTCCGTCCGTATGTCACAGCCACTTTTTTCCGAAACTATAAGAGCTGTTAAACCTTGGTAAGTAGATGTATTCTGTAAACCGCATTAAGAATTTCACACAAAAATAAAAAAAACAAAAAAATTTTGGGGTTCCCCATACTTAGAACTTTTTTTTTTTTTTTTCATCAAACTCATATTTATGGATAGGTCTTCAAAAATGACTTTGAGGTTTCTAACATCATTTTTTTCTAAACTGAATAGTTTGCGCGAGATACACTTCCAAAGTGGTAAAATGGGTGTGTCGTCGTCCCCCCCCCCCTGTAACTTCTAAAATAAGAGAATGATAAAACTAAAAAATATATATGATGCACATTATCATGCAAACTTCCACCGAAAATTGGTTTGAACGAGATCTAGTAAGTAGTTTTTTTTTAATACGTCTTAAATCGTAAACCGCAATTTATTTAACGGAACCCTCCATGTGCGAGTCCGACTCGCACTTGGCCGCTTTTTTTTTAACTTTTTGTCAACCCATGAGCATACATTTGCATTAAAACATTTATGTTGTATGCATTTTAAATGAAATCAAGTAAAAACAACAAGTAATTTCAAATAAAACGCCTATGCCGTTTTTGCCAGAAGATTTTGCTATATATTTTTTTAAGCAATTTATTTAATGCGCTCTTATTTGAGATCTTACACATTGAAATTAGTCCATTTGTTTAGCATGTATATATTTTTAAAAATAAAGTGGCGCTCACATTTAGATAGCACTTTAATATTTCGTGAAGTATGAAAAGTATTGATGTCGTGTTTTTTTATAATACTTGTTATTTTTATAATACGAGTTTTTTTTTATAAAACTACCAATCAAGTAAGAAAAAAAAACATAACATACCTATAAGTTTATGCCAAAAGTTTTCTGAATATATTTATATTTTATTTCATCATAAAGTGCAGCATTTTGTTCATAACAAGTAGCCCCGCTTGCTAAGCCTAATATGAAACACTTTTCGAGCATGACATGTTAAAAAAATACTTTCAGATGTTTTTAAAGGAGAAACAAAGAGCACAAAGATGAACACAGTGTACAGGAAGATCTTCTACATATATCATCCTCCTTGCCGTGCGGATATTTATAATCGGAACGCCTGCAACAGCTGTATATAAATTTTTAATAAACTTCCTGATATCATTTAGTTGTTGCGTGTTCTAGAATTTAAGACAAACTATCAAAATAGCTTCAAGAACATTGTTTTTACTCTGGAAAGGAATTTGTCAAATTTATAAATATTATGTAGGTAAACTCAATATGTACTTAATTGTTTTCTTAAACATTTGCATGCTGCTTTGGCTGAATACTGGAACTATGTTTAAAATATGCAAAACCTTTGTACTTATTATTGCAAATTAACATTTAATTTTCTATTTCTAGATTGAGCTGTCGAAATAAAATAATGATGTATTAAATAAAAAAATGCGAAAGTATACCAATCGAATCCAACTGTCAAGTCCATTTACAATTTTACTATCGATTCTTGGATTGGTAAAAATTAAAAAATAATTTTATGTGTATTAAATGTATCTGTACCTATAAATACAGATCATCGAATACCCTAAGAGCCTAGAAATACTTCTTACATGACTATTGGTATGTTTAGGTTTTAGGCCAAAAATGTATAGAAAATCTTTTAATCCTTTCGAAACAAGATTGCTCTTATAAGAGCGAAATTGCACACGACCTCGCTTTAGGTTTGCAATATAATCTAAGAAAGTAGAAGTTGTTAGGGTTATGAGTTGCTGAACCGCGTAATATGACGTGATGAGACTTACAAGAGTGCCTTTGACATATGTCTTTTAATATAAAAACTTTATAGGCACCACTTATATAATATAGCACAAGACTATGCCTAATTAGATTTATTAAATCGTATGCCGTACCTATATAACCATTTTATGCGACAATAACTACAAGGAACCCCTACAACAGTTTAAACAAAAGTCGCTGCTTCAAACAACCCCGACACAACAAACATAGTAGTTAATTAGGGCCATTTTATAAAAAAAGTTCTAAATTAACTAATTTAAATTTGAAATTTTCGTTATCTTTACGCAGAATCAAAAACCCTATTCAGCCGTATAAAACGAGAATAAAAGTACCTAAGTATACCATTTTTTTATTCCCGTTCCGTCCTTTTCCACTCATAATGTTCGTAAGTAACGGAATGGAAAAATGGAAATTGTATGAAAAAGGTACGGAACTTTATTTTTCACCTATTTGGATGAATAAAGTTCTCGAATGGCGACCACGAACCGGAAGGCGCAGCGTTGGTAGGCCTCCCACAAGGTGGACTGATGACCTGGTAAAGGTCGCAGGAGTCCGCTGGATGCGGGTGGCGCAGGACCGGTCACTTTGGAACTCTTTGGGGGGGGGGCTATGTCCAGCAGTGGACGTCTTTCGGCTGATATGATGAGGATGAATAGAGTTTTCGATCTCGACTCGAAAATCTGTTTTGGCTACCCACCGATGTCTAATTTATTAAAATCAGGACAGATCACTTAAGCGCTAGCATAAAAGTTTTGTTTTCTGATTTGATACTTTTTCACGTTCAACATATCGAATTTTTGTACATGCGATAATCATAAAACTCATCCCCCCATTCATAAAACTTAAAATGTCACTGATAATTAAAATGTGGTTTGTCCCTTTCGCTTTCTTACGAACACAAATGTCGAAGTGACAGTCAAAACGATTTGTTGAATGTTTACGAATAAAGGCAATTATCTGGATTCCCTAATAGTCCGTAAGCCCGCTCCCAATACGTCTCATGACAACACGATAAAATGCATGGCACACGGTCAAGAAAGTTGTGATAAGCAAGAATCAGAAGATCGATAGCACCTAAAATTGGCCGAAAGTTTGAAAAATCCTTCACTTCCGGTCAAAAATTTAAGGGCATATTAACGTCATGTGACAACAGTTACAAGGCATGTGGCATCATTTAGTCCTTTAATCGCAGAGAAAGTAAACCTAAGTCTGTCAGTCCTGAAATGGCCGGAAGTACTTGGCAGACGGTGCCAAAGTTGGCCAGCGTTTTGTGTGGGTGAATGTACCCACACAAAAAATTATATTTAGACACGTCATACGTAATTAACGTACGTACAAAACGTTATACAATCGTCCAGCAATTAAAATTCATTACACGTTTTTTGTTTAGACTGGTTAGGTAAAATGTTAATATTGACATTTTATGAATAAGCGGATTTCAAATTTTCCACGAAGACAATGTCAAAGTGCAGAGAGTCACAAGCCGTGCAGAAATTATAAGGATTTAATGTGGCTTGAGACCATATTTTCACAGATGTTTACGTTCAAACAATACGCCAATTTCACATTCCAGTAGGATTTTAAGAATATGAAAACAGGGTACCTATCCAATGAACATATTTTGTTCGTCTAGATTTGACCATATCGAATCAACAGACAAAAACCGCACTCACATAAACTTATAATATTCGTACCCCTTGATTGCGTCGGGCGTTATTTATAATTTGTATGATTACCTACGATTATAGTCTCTAAAGGACGTGCGTAAAAACCTATCCGAGACCTACTGTTCGTTACTACTTGTAGGTAACTGGTAGGTGCTTTCTTTGCACTAGAGTGTATTGTATAATGGGCGTTGTCTATTGAATGCCCTACGCAAAGAAAGGTTGTCAAGGGTTTCATGTTCATTTACAAGATTCAATGAAGTGAACAGAGAGTGAGTGAGGGTGAGTGATCACCATAATAACACTCACCGTGTTATGGTGATGATTTGATCTTTTACTGTGTGATAAAATCATCACCATAAGAATAAAAAAACACGTTTATACTGGAGCTAAGGTATTATTGAAGACATACCCTTGTATGGGGCAGGTAACGGCGTAGTGTTCTCGCACAGTAATTTATTTACATCAACACTGTGTGCTCAACGGGTGCTGTTCCGGCATGCTTGCCATTTTGCACAAAACACATTTCAGACAATGCAAAGCCTATTGTTTGTTAACAATAGGTACAAACTGTGGGTAGAAATTCAATACCTCATCGCAAACCCTTATTTGTTTGAACAGCTCATTCTTAACTTTGTACTGGCAGTAATTAATACTGATTGCCTAATTAATATCTCAAGCATGGTTTGTAAACAAAAAGGGTTCCTGAATAATTTTAGAAGTTTACATTTCCGTAGTCCAGAATAATTTGTTATTATGTATTTTACCCGGCGAGTTCTCGGTTGTGATATAAAGATAGTTTTAAGTAAGTACGTTTATATACAAACTTGTCCTTATAATTTCTTGTGTTCATTACATAAGTAGGTACCTAACTACCTAGGTAATTTAATTCTTGACACCGTATACATCTCAAAGTTTAATAAATGAGGTCGCTATGAATATGCGCTTACTAATGTGCCATTTCCGATCTTTCTATTCCCAGGAATATTGCCACCGGCAACATTCCATGAGTATTTTTCATAATTTGAATCGCAAAATACTGTAAAAAAAAAAAGTGTGTTCCAGGTTCGCGTACAAGATGTTATTTTCCCAGTAAAATTTTAAGTGTTCGAAAAAATATACGGCTGATAATCTCAGGCCGTGTTTATGCACAGGCAACATGTGCTGTGATGCCAGATGCGGCCTGTCAGGTGACTGAGAAAACGCTCACGCCTGTAGAAAAAACATCCCTAGGCAACGCCGTAGTTATGTTTGGGTTTGCCGACCCATAATCCTTTTTTGTTTGTATTTATAGTGCACGATTAATGCACCATTAACATAACAAAAAATAAATGTCTTAGGTATCTATACTATTATATAGAATTTGTTTTGCAAAACAACCCAATTGCAAAACCTATGTTAAAAAATATATTGAAATCGACACAAAATGTATAGCTTCTAACCAAATAAAAAAGCAAGTGCAATAACGGCTAGCGTCACCAAAATTCCCTGTTGATACATAATTTTTATTATCAAAGGCCCACATACTTTATATTTCCGCTGGCGATTGGGCGTGAAATATAAGTAATAAGAGACAAGCCTTTAAGACCTGCAAAGCCCTTTGGGCAGCCCGTTCGCGCTAAGCCTGCCCGCGCACGCACCCGCCCGCATTACTTCTAATTGTGATTTAATGGCGTTTCGCGCCAAACATGACGTATCTACTCTAGGGAGAAGAATAAGATAGTTGTTATGATATTGTGAAAACATACCCGATGTTAAACAAAACGATTTGAACGGATTTTATCGCGTATATCGAGCCATTTTCAGCACTCGTGGTCAAACGGGTAGAATAAATTTATTTAATGAGTAATAAATAATCGCGGAAATCGTCGACTATATTTTATACCCCAAGTTTTGCCTAAACTTAATAAATTTATGTTAACTAGAACCAATATGTTTTGTTGAACGAATTGTATCGTAATTTTACCTTATGAATAACGGTAATAGTATCTAATACAATTCGATTAAACTGTAGAAATATGTTTATAGTTCGAAGTGTTAGGACTTGTATATTGTGCCTGGAAATACTAGTTTCTGATAGTGGAAAACATGAATTTTCTTATGTCAACCTTATATTTATCTCGCTAAAGTATTATTTACATAATAAACTAAAACGAACATTGTCCAATGATTTTGGAAAAGTCCACATATCCGTTACCATGATTTTGTGGGAACGAGGTTTTTTATATATAACCATATTAGGTGTTTATTTTCATCTAGCATCACATATCGTTGCGTTACATCATTCGTTTTGTTTACTTACTGTCAGTAGTGGCTAGAAATCGCGCGATCGGTGTGTCGAGTGGTGGTCCAAAAATAGATTTCGGGTTCCGTTACCAGATTGCGAAGGTAAGGAATTATTTTTCTGCAAATGCGACTCAATTATCTTAATCTGTCATTATAATTGAACATGATTTCAGTAAAAGTAAAAGTTAAACACAGTATATTAAACACGTGTTTTAATCTGCGAAGTATAAGTTCCGTTACTTCCATTCCATTTCGTTACGATATTTGTTGTAATGTATAAGTATATATTCAAAAGTAACGGAGTGGAAGCCTTAAGACGTGATCATATCAAAGTTTTGTATTAAAAATTTAGTAACTATAAATTTAAACTGTTTCAATAATTGAAAGGGTAGTGGATCAATCGTCATTAAACACTTTATGTATAAATTCATATGCATTATACGTTCGAAACATAATAAACGATTACCATAAAAAGTACATTACCATGCAAACTTCCAACAAAAATTGGTTTGAACGAGATCTAGTAAGTAGTTTTTTTTTTAATACGTCATATATCGTTAAAAGCAATTTATGTAACGGAACCCTTCATGTACGAGTCCGACTCGCACTTGGCCCCTTTTTTAATTTTTGGCTAAAAGCTGCATAGCCGGTCGATTGTGGCTGACTGGTTGCGGCTGGTCGGTTTTCCCTTCCCATCCCAGAGCGTGTCAATCCTCACAAATTTGCGACCCCTGGTATATCCGGTTCATCCGGGTCAGGCTTGCTTCCAGGCTGAGTGTGACGCCTATGATCATGTTCAAATAATACGACTATAATTTGTAATGATGATTTATAGTTGCAGTTAGATCATTTAAATAATATAGATTGGTTTTCATCTATAATCGTGGTTGTAATTTTGTAAAAAAACTGAAGAAAATGTATTTTTTGCAAATCAATTCACCCTAGAAACCTTATTTGTGCAGCATCCCTGAAAAAGGGCCACAGGCGTATGTATGTGTAACTGTTTACGGCCGTAATACCCTGGACTATTCGGTCCTCGACCCTGGTATTAAATATTCGTATAAATATTATAAGTTCAACATATATAAATCCTAAATTATAATCTGAGAAAGAAAGTTCACATCAACATTTATGAATATGTATTTAAATAATACCTACTTACATAGTTTTAAGATCACTGTTACAAACAAAGTATGGAAATAGGTAATACTTCCGAATTAAATTATTAAATAAAAATTAAATAAGTAAGAACAAAAAATAAAATAATATTTACTAAATTTATATGAAGGTTTATTGCGTTACATCAAAGGGTCAAAGAAACTAAGTATAATTACAATTAGGTTCAGATTAGAATATCCAATAAGTCGCTTATGACCAGCACCTTCTAACACACTGTTTACAAGTAGAATTAAAATACAAAACACTCAAAAACTTTATTTAGGCTGCGCTAAAACGTGACAATTTTGGGTGGAATAATTCAGCGGGTGGAATGGCGAAAGTACTGCCCTCACCGACCCGCTAATTGTAATTTAATGACAGCTCGCCGGAGTTTTTCCTGATTTTGTGTACAATAGGATCTCTAATCGTTGCTGGAATAATTAATAGCGTTGTGTTCACAAGCGTACCTTAAACGACCTTTGACAAGGTAGTACTATATATATTTATCCACTGTATGTTTATATTCTAGCACATCTACAACAATTTCCAGAATCATAATCACGTCCCATGATGATAAAAATAATATACAGAGGCTTGAAATAGGGGACGGAGACACGTCACGTTTTATAGTTCGAATTTGCATTGTTTTTTGTCAAATTAGCTAAATTCCAAAAATACGAGAAATCCACAGTAATTTTAATTTCACCGAATACGTTAAAAGTAGAAGTGCAAAATGATACACCTAAGCTTTTTGATCTTTGAGGGCAGTCTTAGCTACTTAATGGAGCGCGAACATTCTGACATTACTGCCATATTCGCCGTTGAGATCCCTCTCAAGACACAGTCCTGAGTCCGCACACAGTCTTGATGTGATTTACACTTATTAGAATAAATTTTAACATTTACGGAAAAAAAAAAGTTTAAATAATGAAAACGTTAAGCTAGACGCTGCTCGTGTGCATCTTCGAAAGCAAGCTGTAGTTACTAATTGCAACAGAAGAAGTGTTTTATTATTGTGGCTATAGACACAACTAATAGGGGTTTGTATAGATAGACTTTCGGAAGGTATTTGTTAATATTACCATTTTATTTAAAATAACCACGAGAGTTTAACATGTACTTTATGTACTTAGTTCATATTAGGTACGTAACTAAGAAGTGAAAATTGTCATTTGTCACAAAATATTATAAAATATAGGTAATTCGTGTTATACAATTATGGTATAGCGTGGTAAAAAATATTAACTTTTATATAATGTTTTAATTACATAAGAGTGGTTTTTATATGTGAACGAAGCTAGTAAAGCTTTTGTCCGCAACTTTGTTCGCGTTGACTTCCTTCTGTTGGACTTTTGCCGATATAAAAAGTATTATGTACGTATGTTAATCCAGGCTATACCTACTCTATTTGTATACTAAAAGTCATCTCCTATTTTATTCATTCACATAACGCATATTAATATTATGTACCTGCATCAACGTTATAAAGACAAAACCGCGTGCAAGAAGAGTATAAAAATCGAATTAGGATCTCCTTTTAAGAAATGCAGAGACGTCATTAATTGCGCAGAATCAAGAACAAGGAAAACGGCATTAGATTTTGGGACTTCATTAAATATATTGCTGCTGGTGTTCGAGACGCTCTTTTAGATTTATTACATTGAATTTTGAATGGAAGAGTTTGAATTATACCTCTAATGAGTTTACAGCAAGACAACTGGTATTTAATGTGACATAAATGTCCGTAAAATTACGTTTCAAAGATAAATGTTATGGAAATTGAACAGTTGTTCTCTGTAATATAATCATATTTCTTTATTATGGAATGCCTACATCGAAAAATGATATTATTCTGTAAGGGGTCTGGTTTTTATGAAGGTAATCTCGACTTCCAGTGAGTGCCCATAGGTATGCCTCTGCCTGTTCGAATTCCAAACGAAGCAGTATCACCATGTCTGCGGCGAAGCACAAAAGAATTTTTATGCGCACATCTCTGCGAAATATCTCGACCGAACGGCTCTTTTACACTTCCATCGGTTACGGAAAGTCCTTGGAAATAGAATAAATGTGGAATAGAAAATATGACTTCGCTACAAAAATTTCTATTTTATTTCATCACATTTCAGCTAATATACAATAGGCTTGTTGCGTGGTGTTAAAATTGATAACGTCGTGTTGCTAAATGGATAGTTAACCATCAAATGATTGTAATAAAGTATAAATTACAAAATATAATTCAAATCATAAAAAGATATGAACCTTGAAAGTTTAGAAAAAAATGTTTTTTTTATTTATTGTCCAAGAGTAAATTTAAAGGTATCAATAGAATCCTTACGATTTTATAGAAACAAATTTGTATGGCAACTATGGACCTAAACGCAGTATTTCGCGACCGAAACAGCAATTTACTTCATTTTCCATGCAACGGTTAGTACAAATTGCACGGTGTGACGTCATACTTTGAAGCCAATCAGTATGAAGCGTTTCGGCTGCTGTCAGCGAGGTCCTTCTTTAACTAGATTTTTTGGGTATTTATGTCCTTTAAATGTAGTTGCTTCCATACAAACATTTGTTCATCTACAAAAACTGGTTCGAATGGCATCGTAAACAAATTTAAGGTCACAAGCCCATTGTTGATATAATGTTAGAAAATAAATTAACAACTACCTACTAACACATTTCGTAAGGCATTTAAGGGGGTTCGATTGCCATACAAAACGTTATTTGACATTCGTAGGCTAACGGCGTGATATTTTAAGAAACTTATGTAACAAACTTTCATAAATTGGCTTCCCATTTGCGCCAAATTCCCCCTTTCCTAGAATAAACTTACATAAACTAGATTAATTTGAGAAATTGGTTTGTCACGTGATATTTTGGGAAAACAATTTTTCTCAAATTAATCTAGTTTATACAAGTTTATTCTAGGAAAGGGGGAATTTGGCGCAAATGGGAAGCCAATTGATGAAAGTCTGTTACATAGGTTTCTTAAAATATCACGCCGTTAGCCTGCGAATGTCAAATAACGCTTTGTATGGCAATCGAACCACCTTAAAGTAAAAATTTAAAACCTCTCTAAATCGCAAAATGGTCAAAGGTCACTCTGAATAATTTTAAAATAAAGATATGAATTGCTGTGGTTAGTTGCAATGTACATAAATTTCAGATCTGTACCAGTGTACCTATTAGCAATTTGGGTATCAAGTTTTTGTTTTAATGAGGCGGCATCGCATATGAAAACTACAACACGTCATAATAAAAGTTACACGTATTTTTTTCGGAAGTAACCGTAGATTCTTTTTAATACAGTTGCTCAAAAAGTGGTACTTTTTGTGGCTGCGTAGCGTGCGAGAAGCTCAATTTCTCGCACTAGTGCTTTTTACTTTTTAGTTCCAAACTATACTTTCGAAACGCAGTAATTTTATATCAGATTTTTTACTTGGAAATTATGAAATTAAAAACGCTTACGAATACTAGGAGTATTTATTTTTGATCGCGTTAGTATGAAAGTCATTTTTGAAGCTGAAAATGTACGCATCTGTAGGTAGACCGCTTAGCTCATTCCTCGCTTGCGCAGCGCGCGGGTGCAGGGGTATGACGATAACGGGGTGCGGGCGCCGGGGTTTGCCTTCCGCACGTCGCCCGCAGCCCGTTATAGTCATACCCCTGCACCCGCGCGCCGCGCAGGCGAGGACCGAGTTAAACGGTCCACCTATAGGTACCAGGAGCGCATACGCAAGCAGAAGTTTCGATGCAGCCACTAACAGTTGAGATCGAGGTACAATAATATAAATTTATTTAAAGAATTCATTAATATATAAATGACGAATATTAATTTATTATTTTTTCGCAATTGTATTAAAAAACGTCGTTTACAACACGTGTGAAATGTCTTTTACCACTCGTACCGAGTCTTGCCACTCGCTTTCAGCTCGTGGCAAGATACCTCGGTACTAGTGGTAAAAAGACATTCTTTTCACACTAGTTGTAAAATGTACTATTTTAATACAGTTGCTCAAAAAGTGGTACTTTTTGTGGCTGCGTAGCGTGCGAGAAGCTCAATTTCTCGCACTAGTGCTTTTTACTTTTTAGTTCCAAACTATACTTTCGAAACGCAGTAATTTTATATTAGATTTTTTACTTGGAAATTATGAATTTAAAAACGCTTACGAATACTAGGAGTATTTATTTTTGATCGCGTTAGTATGAAAGTCATTTTTGAAGCTGAAAATGTACGCATCTGTAGGTAGACCGCTTAACTCATTCCTCGCTTGCGCAGCGCGCGGGTGCAGGGGTATGACGATAACGGGGTGCGGGCGCCGGGGTTTGCCTTCCGCACGTCGCCCGCAGCCCGTTATAGTCATACCCCTGCACCCGCGCGCCGCGCAGGCGGGGACCGAGTTAAACGGTCCACCTATAGGTACCAGGAGCGCATACGCAAGCAGAAGTTTCGATGCAGCCACTAACAGTTGAGATCGAGGTACAATAATATAAATTTATTTAAAGAATTCATTAATATATAAATGACGAATATTAATTTATAATTTTTTCGCAATTGTATTAAAAAACGTCGTTTACAACACGTGTGAAATGTCTTTTACCACTCGTACCGAGTCTTGCCACTCGCTTTCAGCTCGTGGCAAGATACCTCGGTACTAATGGTAAAAAGACATTCTTTTCACACTAGTTGTAAAATGTACTATTTAACTCAGGTTTTGAATGCTAAACAATATCTATGAGACATCGGTGTCTAAAAATTGTCTACAGCAAAATATAGTCAGTTCTTAGGGAAGAATCCAATTACGATAACGTTATGTGGTGCATGAAACTGTCGCATTTATGGTAAAATATTAATGTTTTTCAATTTGGAAAGGCTGCTACAGACCTCCATAAATATCTGCGCGCGGGCCCAGCAGGGACGCGTAAATACTTCCACTAAAATTGAATTTTATTATCCGTGAACTAAGACCGCCGTACGTCGGGCGAGTGTGATACAGAGGGTGAGTTGGGTGCTTCGTTAGCACATGTTAATATAACGTTATATATTTTAGGTAAAATAATTATGGAGAACTATGTTACATAATATTTTAGTCGTTTTTGAAAAAAAAGTGTTTTATAGCCACTACGGAACGGAGAAGCGTTTAGGGTGAGAGGTTGTTTGTTTGTTTGTTTTTGTTATCATTGTTCCATTTACCTCCAAAACGACCAGACCAACTTAGATACGGTTTTCTGTATTTTCCCAAGTTAGCTTAGGATCTGTATTTGCATAGTTTTAAAAACCCGATTATTATTATCTACTTGCAATTAACATCATAAATTGTAATGACGCATTCATATCCGTGCCGCCAACAGGTCGTAACTTCGTATGAATTCTGTAGGGACTAGGGTGGTAGTTTAGTTTTTTCTGTGTACCGCGTTACTTATAATCTTTTTTAATTAAGTGAGCGGATCACCAACAAACTACTTCGCAATTTGGCGAATTTTTAGTTTAAGTTATTACTTTGTATTTTTTTTATTGATTCGCAGTTAGGCTAGGCTAATCTTAAGTTTAAGTTAATAACTTTGTATTTTGTTTTCTTTGCTTTGCAGTTTGGCGAATCTTTAGTATAAGTTAATAACTTTGTATTTTTTTGTTATAAAAAATAAGTCTTAATATAAATTCATGACGGAGCTAATAAAATATAACTCTTGGCGAGTTGAGAATTTTACGAGGTTTTGAATTAATATATGAAATCGCAAATGCGTTCAAGACTCTGATTCCATAATCCATGTCAAAGAAAAGTTTTCTAAAAATAAACCATAGGTACAAACATGGAAAGATACTGTTTCCAATTCCAAACTTACGATTCCGTACATAAAACTAAAATTGCACTCCATAAAAGATATTGGACACCCAGAAGCACACAAAATAGCATTTGGCAACAACATTTAATGCAGTTAACAGAAATTGGTTTTCGAAAGCGTCTGTGAAACTGGAATGCACAACACTAGATATGCTTTAAGAAGAAGTTAGCCGACAGATTTATTGGTTCACGAAACAAAATACTGGAACAATCCAGCGATACTCGATCAACCAAACGAGTTGTTTGTAGAAGCCGAATTCGGTCATTTAAATGTTCGACTTGATAAACTGCGTGCCGAAATTGTATCGAGGATGGGTGGGCCACTGGGAAGAGGAAACATGGACACAAGGTTCTGTAGAGCTATCTAATTTATTTAGACGCTTTAGGATCTTAGTTTTAGCTGTAAGGCAAAGTTCCAAGTTTTAGAAAGACTAGATTTGATTTAAATAATGTCCAGATTAAAAAAATATGCCTACACAAATTTGTACACAAACACAAAATACCTATTTATTTATTGAAACTTTATTGCACAAAACAGAATAATATACAAATGGCGGACTTAATTCCAAATGACCTGTCTTGACTTTTATTTTGAAATCTCAAATAAAATTGTCTTGGCCTCCATCGCAAATTTCAAGATTACCTGAGATAAAACATAACAAACGTCTTTTAACTTAATGTGTTTTGTCTCTTTCTCACAAACACAAACGTCAGAGTGACAAACGAAATTTCAACGGCAATAACGAAAAACGTTTTTGAAATTGCCGTTAGTCTCGTGTCAAGATTCTTCTTCACGCAACATTTCAAACGTACGTTAGGACAACTCAACTATCATTTTCCCATACAAAAAGTGACATTTAGATCTAATTGACGTACGTAGAATGTTTTAGATGATGGACCTTTCTGGTCTATCTAATATAAATAAATCAAGCGTTAGTAACAAAAAAATAAAATTAAAAATGATACTGAGTGTTTATACAAATAAAAAACACGTCAGCCGGGGCCGTAAAGTGGCAATTACGGCCATCACGCGGGCAGATCACGCTTAAGCAAGACGAATACATAAGTTCGTCGATAACAACAATACAATATAACGGTTATACTAACATATAAGTGGTTAAATATAAAATTAACGATTTATTTAATTTATGTTTACCTAATTGTCACTCGTCATTAAATGTGATATAATGTACTGACAAACATAGAGAGTTAAACTTTAAGCGGTGACACAATATATGTACTCAAAGATATTGAAATAATATCGACGGAACCCAGGGGCCGTCTAAAGAGACCGAGAAGCGTACCGCCAGAACAACAGCTCCCTGTGTCGTTTAAATTGAATTGAAAAATGTTTTATGCCAACAATCAGGCGATACTGGTTTCTTACACACTTGGCTGCTCTAAACTAAATACAAATAATCTCGTTAAGTGCGCCTTGGAAAACTGATCGGCCGGGTTTAAAAAACAGATTTATTCACAGCCTGTATGTTTAATAGTACCTCAAATTGTAACCATACATAGCTTTTAGTACTATGCACCGATAATGTAAGAAAATTGTAAGTTAATGTTAACTACCAAAGCGAAATTCATTTTTGAAAATTTATTGAGCAGCAATGTAATGCTTACACTCATTTGACACATGGAAGAAGCGGCTTACTTGTGACAGTTGTGACGTCACATCAGTAAGACAATATAGTGATGCATTGCGTGCTGAATTATTTTATAAGGAAAAAAAAGTTAGTAGCTAAAAAAAAATTGCACTATCGGTTCATAGCCCTAACACCTACCTCTGGTTACAATTTGAGGTAATATTAATAATACACGCCGTATTTAATTTATAAACCTAACAACAATTGTTCGAAGCCGTACACATTATCGTAACCCAGGGACGCCTTAAGATAGATGGCCCGGCCCACAAGGTGAAGTAACGGAAGCTTAGACTGGTTACCAAATGGGTTACTTACTCGTACTTACTCAAAATTGAGAATATATTTATGAACGAAAACAGCAATTCAATTATATATTTATTTGGTGGCTGTGGTCCCACACCAGGCTGGGCCTGTCCCGTGGAAACCAAATAGTACAGATTAACAGAACGTTACGCGGCTTAAAAATAGAGCAAGACAAGGTCAGGATTTTGCAAAGCAAGTATACAAACAAGAAATAATAATAATGATGATGATGATGACTTTGTAAGTTAAAGTGCCTCCCATATTTTGTCTAACAACCTAGACTTCAATGTGATTTGTTCGCTTGCTTCAACGCGCAAACGAACGTGTCAGAACCAACGCAACACATTGAAATCAAATGTCTCATGTAGGTACCCTTACATTGACCCCGGCACATGAAATTTATCAGTACGAATTCTGTTTTAAAGTTACTTAATGGCAGATGTAGTGCACGTGGACCTGCTTGCCTGTGGAGGTGAGCTGTGGCCTGCTTCTTCTTCTTCTTCTTCTGTGCCTGTTCCCACGTTAGGTAGGGTCGGCTCTCCTAATTAATCGGCGCCAAGTCGCTCGTTCTTGGGTTGTCGGGTCTGGTAATTGTTCCTTTTTCAAAAGTCCATCATCTAGAAGGTAAGCTTGTTTGCCACCGTCGTAGTTTAAAAAAAATTACTAAGACGCCATGACTCGGGTATAGCCCCGTCTTGCATTATGGTGTTGAACAGTTTAGCCAAGCTACACCCACAGGCCCAATATACTTCCAAAAGTCAGCTGGGATTTCATCGGGTCCAACTGCTTTCCGATTTTTCGTTTTCGCTACAGCAGATTTGACTTTCTCGACATTTATCTCACGTATTGGTCCTTCTAAAAGGGCGTTGGGCACATACGCTTCTCTTGGGAACTCTTCGTTCATTAGCTCTTTATAGTACTCAAACCATCTGTTGTTTATGACGTCGTTTCTAATGAGTAGATTTTGATTTTTATCTTGTATGAATTTGTTACGTTTTACATCTTCTGTTGATAAATGTTTCTTATTGGCAATTTTAAAGATTTCCGAATCTGTTTGAACATCCTCAAGTTAGGCGTAGAAACCCTCCCGTGAATTTGCTCTAGTTCTTTCTCTAGTAGCTTCTTAAATTAATCAATTCTGCTTACCTTGGGAAGCAGGAGGGAGGTAATTTGAGTGTTCGTCACCCACCGTGGACCTCCTCTATTAAGCTAATGAGATCCGTGCTATACCCGCTAAACCCTCAACATGCCGTGACAACGTCCTTTGGCGAGGTTATGGACACGCGGGCGCACAGCACATATCTGCGAAACCAACAACAATGCACAATGCATTCAATCAATAATAATATCACAGGTCATAGTAAGTCAGTATCATATAATACACTCAATATTATTATATACGCGACGTGACCGCTCTCTCTAATTGGAATAAGTTACATTCTTACATTCATTACATAACATTTTGCTCTTATTTTTATTCCTCGATTAATCCCGTGTCTTCCGTAGAAAAATATATAAATTCTGCTTGTTCAATCAATTAGGCATGCCTACGAAAAATGAGGATCGACTTTCCGTCTTTAATCGCCATCGACAACTTGAGCAGTTCGTTACCTTAATTGAAAGAAAAATGATTTTGTCTCCAATATCATGCTCAGAGTTATTTATTACCTAGTCTTCATGCTAACAAAAAATAAGTCATAGTATTGCTGGGGTATTCACAGGTAGCATATAAGCATATTTTACTCATTCCGCAAACGTAGCACGCATTCAAATTCTTCTGCTCTAAAATATATAAACAACATTAATTATTTTAATTTTACTTCAGACTAAATTTTTTGAAGTGTAATATACTTCTTTGCTCGCGTTCTTGTAAAGGGGTACAGTTCAAAATGTATCACGAGAGTTACGGAATAACTTCTTGTAGAGAAGCTTATCTGATTTCAAATAATTGTTTGTTACATGTTTTAATCCTTCTTTATTTGCCATTAGTTGTCAATCACCAAATGTTATTGAGTTTATGTGGCGGACATGAAAATTTAATTTATTGGGTTTTTTTTTATTAGGGTTCCATAGCCAACAAAGAAGTATCCACTTAAACTTAATTAACGATTTTATCTCCGACACAAACCGCATCTTTTTTAAAGTTTATTCTTAAAATTACCTTTTTTATACATTGTTTTCTGAATCTGCACAAAACGATAATTATAAAATTGTAATTTAAAACAGGTTTTTTTTTAATTATCTATTCAAATTGTATTTCTATAAATGAACTGGATATCTATTGTTTTCTACCTATGCATATAAAACAGTATTGTTACTTCTAACATTGGATAGACAACGCACCGCCTAAACCGCAAAAGACAGAAGCATTAAATTTATTCTTTGAGGTACGTGGTTAGAAGACCCTCTGCATGGCTGCGGAGCACACTGCGACTAAACACCAAGGTAGAACACCAAAAACATTGGAACACCCTAGGAACCTGCAGGTAAACCAGGGAGGCCCTCCCGACAATCAACCCCGGATTGTCAAGGAAGCTAAAGCAGCTAAAGAGGCCGGCACTCCGTCTTCTGACTGTTGGTTTTGTAATCATTTTATTATACAAAAATCAATCACAAATAATCATATATGTAAATCGATATAATGTTAAATCGAATGCTTATTATAATGTAGCAACACTATGATATTTTTGTTAAGGCAATACTCTCGCTAACCTCTTTGATTTAGAACGGACGTGTACTTGCTTCCAAGTGTGGTTAAATTAAATGTTATTATTCGATTCATATTAAATAATCTTTTCTTCCACGGTCCTAAACCTGCAATACTGACAGGAGCTATAACTGGTCATGTACTACTAAACAAACACCTTTTTACTTTAGGTGTTACAGACAGTCCTCTCTGCAGAGCTTGCATTGAAGAGGACGAGACAGCCGCCCACGTCATCCTGACATGTCCTGGAGTGGCGGAATACAGGGCAAAACACCTCGGAACACCGGGGTCACTACCGGAGGCCGTCGGCAACATAAAGGGTCTGCTAGGCTTCCTGGTGGAACTGGGTTGGCACGAATAACAGATAGTAGTGCCAAAACCCCTACGCAAAATAGGCGCATTTATGACGTCGAGTTGCGGAAACCCAGCCCGCGTACAACCTATATACGTGGTTAGAAAGGATTTTTTGTTAGTTTTTTGGTTAGAAATAAAAATGTGTCTCATTCAGCATTTTTGGAAATTCGTAGCTAGGTAGGTAGCTACTCTAAAATGTTTGAAATAGAGAAAATCGGTTAATTTTGGATATAGAAGCTTAAAGGTTTGTATTATGGTTACAAAGTTATGAAGACAGTAGAAATAAACCTTTAGCATCGTTAAATCAGGGTTAACACCAGGACATGATTTCACGTTTGCTCGTCAGCGCCGATCCAAAATTACTGAACCTGGAATATTGATGCAAAGGTCCTTATATCAGATAAGCCAGCAATAAGAGCGGAGCCCCTAGGCAGGTTAACCCATGTAGTACCATGTGGTGGGTTGGTACCATGTAGTACCATGTGGTGGGTTGGTACCATGTAGTACCATGTGGTGGGTTGGTACCATGTAGTACCAACTACCATTACAAGCGGACACTTGACGCTCGAAGTTGTAGACGATTATGTATGCCTTGGACAGACTGTCCTGGTCAGGTAGGTCCAACTTCGAGAAAGAGGTCAATCGTCGAATCCGACTCGGCTGGGCAGCGTTCGGGAAGCTACGGCACATCTTTTCGTCCAATATTCCTCAGTGTCTCAAGACGAGAGTCTTTGACCAGTGTGTGTTGCCAGTGATGACATATGGCACTGAAACGTGGTCGCTTACAATGGGCCTCATAAGAAGGCTCAAAGTCACCCAAAGGGCAATAGAGAGGGCTATGTTGGGAGTTTCTCTGCGTGATCGCATCAGAAATGAGGCTATCCGCAGCAGAACCATGGTAACCGATATAGCCCTCCGAATCGCTAAATTTAAGTGACAGTAGGCGGGGCACATTGCACGTAGAACCGATGGCCGTTGGGGCGGAAAGGTTATCGAGTGGCGACCACGTATCGGAAGGCGCGGCGTTAGTAGCCCCCCCCCCCCCCCCCCCCCCCACAAGGTGGGCTGATGACCTGGTAAAGGTCGTGGGAGTCCGCTGGATGCGGGTGGCGCAGGACCAGTCACTTTGGCACGCTTTGGGGGAGGCCTATGTCCATCAGTGGACGTCTTTCGGCTGAAATGATGATGATGATGAGGTAGGTTAAAAAGGGGTTCATAGTTTGTTTAGAAACCAGCGCCTTATAAAATTCGTCTCTTATAGTTGATAGGGTTGAAGATGGTTTAAATATTTGTACGAGCAAACAATTATTTTTAAAATGAAATAAAGGGTTAAAGAAATTAATTCAATAAAGGCAGATTGAATTGATTAAATCACGAAGGTGATGTAAATTTTCACCTGGCTTGCATTATAAAAGTCTACTAAAAATAACAATACTTTATCAAAACAGAATCTAGAAATGTAACGACAAAGAACACTTATACCTCGTCGTCTAAAACAAGTGCTCGCCAACTTTTTACAAAAAATAGGACACAAAGAACAAGATTAATAACCACCATGAATTAGTCACGGGAAATTGCAGTTTCTTGTTTGGTAAATTCCTAAGAGCGGTCGTGTAATCCGGAGACAAAGTAAAAATTGCCGAACTTATTTAGTAAGATGAAGCGAGAGAATTAACCACCCATACCTAAGTATATCTACTGATTGTACTAATACTATGACATACTAAATCTAAATTTCGAGTGTTGTAGGTTGTTTCAATTTAGGATATAAATGGGTCAATCAATAGTTGGTGGATTTAAACATTTCAACCCTATAAAATACGATTGGACCATAAATTGTTAAACATTACGTCTACTTAACCACGCTATAGTTACTCGCTATTGGTTGAAATTGTTTGTCAGAGTTGTTTGTGATTGGCCAAATTAAGCTTTTTTAATCTATATTTTGTCTATTATGTCTATCAATGTGTGTTTTGTTTTGGTGTTGGTGGTGTTTGTACAGTATGTCTACAAAAAAAAATTAAAAAACCGGCCAAGTGCGAGTCGGACTCGCGCACGAAGGGTTCCGTACCATTATAAATAAAAATATTTATTTTATTTTGTTTTTAGTATTTGTTGTTATAGCGGCAACAGAAATACATAATCTGTGAAAATTTCAGCTGAAACTATCACGGTATCAGTGAGATACAGCCTGGTGACAGACAGACGGACGGACGGACGGACAGCGGAGTCTTAGTAATAGGGTCCCGTTTTACTCTTTGAGTACGGAACCCTAAAAATGAGTGATTCTGATAAGGATTCCGATGTAATACTTAGTAATCCTTAAGAAATTTGCAATATAGCCAAAAGCGTAACCAAAGTTTGTTACCAAACAAGTCAAAAAAATGTACATGAAAAATTATGAGAACTTCATGCAAGTTATGAGGCTTAGTTTGTGGTAAAGCCGGAACTAAGTGCGCCATCAACATCTAAATATCCTATTTAAATACTGTTTGATCCGGGTCTAACGCGATATTTATTTACCTTTATTATTTATAAATATTGCGTTAGACCCGGATTAAACAGTATTTAAATATGTGTACAGAGCGCGAGAGTTTAAATTGTTATATCTAAATATCCTCTCCCAATTTTGGAAAGCACAGAAGAGCCTGAAATGCATCTTCATCTACTCATTCCTGCCAAATCTTAGAGAACATAGAAGAGCCCGTTGTAAATGTCCCGACCGACCACTTGAAGCAACATCACCCGTCAGATTCAGAAAACAAAAATTATGTTTTAATTCCGACTTCATTTATTGCACCTAACAAAATTAAGCCGTAGCAAATTCTGAAGCAACACACAATATCAACATCCACAAATTAATATTCAGAAATAAATGTAATTTTTAATTAGGTATTGGTTGCGTTTCATTATTGTAGTTTAGTTGTAGTAAAGTCGTAGAAAAACTATTGTATACAATAGTTATTATACCTATAATTACTCATTATTAATTAGCTTTTTAAGTATCGTACAGTCGCCATCACATACATAGGTACACTTTAGGTGTCCAAAAATATCGGCACATGCACCCTAATGCCTTGAAAACAGAGGTGTGTTCCGATGTTTGTGACGTGCTTGTTTGCTCCGATGTATGTGATGGCGACTGTACCTTAATTAGGCTTCTCTGCAAGCTTCGTGGCCTAAACGTGGTAGGTACTCGACTAAAAAAGCATACATTATACTTAATCATTTTATAACGATTGCATAAACTACTATAATGTTCGTAAAGTGAAAACATCGAAATTTAAAATTTTATTATTGATGCGAATTCAAATCACTCGAAATGTTTTGGCGGAATAAATAGACGGGAATCCAACTCTAAGGTACCACGGTTTATCATTTATCAACCACCCATTGATAAATTAAAGCGCTTATTACTCTTTCTTGATTTTAGCATCCTAAATAAGGTAGGAGAATTGAAGTTTCTCGCTGCCTTCCTCTTTAGAGGTGCTAAATTCAGTAAGGGTGCGTTTACGCACTCGCGCAAATGCACGCGACCTCGCGCGATCTTTTTCACAAGGTGGACTGATGGCCTGCAGGTCGATCACGTAACGCATTGTTAGCTATCAGGGGTGTTATTTGCTACGCGTTAATGCGGCTCACCCCGCCGGTCACCCGTTACGAAACTAGACCTCTACTACGCTTAGTTACTACGCATCGCGGTGTCAAGGTATAACTGTGGGTGAGCGTTGAGGTGAGCTTAAAACCAGTTACAGAATAGGGGGGCTGGTAGATCTAAATTTCACTTTTATATGGAATAAAACAGTTAAATTTTCCTAACGCGCGTACGGTACGAAACGTTACGTGATTATCCCTCTGGTAAAGGTCGCGGGAGTCCGCTGAATGCGGGTGGCGCAGGACACAATTGGACAAATGAATTGTTTATTTCAGACCGAGATCCATAATAGTGATATGATGAAGTTCTTGTGCGTAAGAGTGGCTTAAAAACTTACGCTTAATGCGTTCAAAAGTTACAAGTTATTAAAATATTAATACCTAGTTTTGGTAAGTAATAATTGAAACCAATTGATTTATTTAACTTTATAATTTGTGATAATATTGAAATATGAATCATCATCATCATATCAGCCGAAAGACGTCCTTCCACTGCTGGACATAGGCCTCCCGCAAAGACTGTCCCAATGACTATTTATTTCAAAAGAAAATATTCTATTAGTAGGAAATACAAATAAAGCACAATCTGCACACATCTGTTTAAAGGATGAAATAGTAGATAACCTGAGATGTTTATATCTACCCGAGCCACCAGCAAGGGTGGATAGTTAAGTCGAGGGGTTAAATGGCTAATTTATGCCCGAGTTATACACACTGCTTTTCACTTCGATTGCGAGAAAATAACATATCGAGAAAAGGATGGTACGGCCGTGCCTCTTTGTTTTGCTCGACTTGGCGGGGGCACTGCCGTGCCCCCAGATAATTGCAAAGTTAAATTAAATAAAAGCTCTTTCCCGTCACTTACCTTTAAAAAAAAATTATGTTTAATTTTCGACACGTGATATGAGACTTAGGTACTTCATACTGCCAAGTCATATAATGGTTCAGTACGTTATCTCCACTTATAATAAATCTCTAAATTAAAAAAAGAATCAGCCAGTTTGAAACTAAGCTTTGCGCGGTTCGAATGTTCTCAGCATCCCATGAACGGAAAAATATGAAACATTTTATATAGGTACATTATTATTCTAGCTGCAACTTAGGATAGTTTTTATCCGACTGCGACAGTTAATTAATTTTCCGAAATATACGACTTCATTTAATTTTTCATTTATTTTTATTGAAATCAAACGCTGCTCCAACTGTCAGCTATAAGAACCGTCAAATTTTCGTCAAAATGGCGGAATTGCTTTGCCTTTCACTTATTAATAATTTAAATCCCGTCTACGATAGACCTTTACGAGACAAATGCTAAAATATAAACCATAAAAAAATATTCGATTCTGATATGAGAACTTATATGCGCAAATGTCGTTTTATGTCGTAATTTCAATAAATGAAATCAACAAATTTGAACAATATAATTAACACGAATTTGTTTTTTTTGAATGACAATGGCACGCGCTCGGCGCATTCAGCCAAAGTACCTGCGGCGCTACCACGAAAACCGATACTCAATGTTCATATATTTGCATCCCTGTCACTCGAGTATGGTTAGTGCGATAGAGATAGAGATACCCGAATATTTTCGAATTCCGAAGTTCGTGGTTATAGCTCAGGAATAGAAAATATGGTAAATAATCATAATGTATTTTCTCGAAAAATAATATAAAATAATTATAGTCAAATGGAGAAAAAAACAAAGCAAGAGGTTATATAGGTAATGATTAAGTTATAAGAGTCCAAAGTTTTAAGTTCTGTCCCTTTTCCGCAAAACGCACCTTCATATGAAACGATTGTTTTTTACTATGACGCTCGAGTATATTGACATCACAGTCCCTCATCGTTTTCTCACTCTAACAAGCGACATTAAAACGGATGTAGCTTCATAATTTTTTGAGATATTTGAATGGGAGTTTCATTATCTTCTATCTATTTATACATAATAAATGCCTATGTCCTGACTGACTTATTCACTTAATCACTCACTCACTCACTCATCAACGCACAGCCGAAACTACTAATCTTAGAGAGTTGATTTTTGCACAGTATGTTGCTTTTATAACGTAGGCTAGGGATAAAAAGGGATTTTTGAAAATTCTACCCCTAAGGGGGTAAAATGGGGGTGCAAAGTTTGTATGGGAGAACCTTTTTTTTTTGAGCTATAGACTTAAACTTTGTAGAAAAATTAGTTATTAGAATACAAATGAAACTCTTTCAGCGTTTTGGAAAATTTCACCCCTACGGGGGTAAAATAGGGGTGCAAGGTTTGTATGGGGGAAAGATTTTTTTTTAAATAGAGACTTAAAACTTTGTAGAAAGATCAGTCATTAGAATACAAATAAAGAACTTTCAGGGTTTTAGAAAATTCTACCCCTAAAGGGGTAAAATAGAGTGCAAAGTTTGTATGGGAAAAACTACTTTTTTTTAAATAGAGACTTAAAACTTTGTAGAGAAATTATTCATTAGAATACAAATAAAGTACCTAGATTCAGTGTTTTAAAAAAATCTACCCCTAAGGGGGTAAAATAGGGGTGCAAATTTTGTATGGGGGAAACAATATTTTTTTTAAATAGAGACTTAAAACTTTGTAGAAAGATTAGTCATCAGAATACAAATTAAGTACTTTCAGCGTTTTAGAAAATTCTACCCCTAAAAACTTTGCACCCCTATTTTAGCCCCCTATTTTAGGGGGCTAAAATAGGGGTGCAAAGTTTGTATGTGGGAAACTATTTTTTTTAGCTAGAGTCCTAAAACTTTGTAGAAAGATTATTTAAATACTAAGAAAGTACTTTCAGCGTTTTGGAAAATTTCACCCCTAAGGGGGTAAAATAGGGTGCAAAGTTTGTATGGGAAAAACATATTTTTTTTTAATAGAGACTTAAAATTTGGACAAAAATTACTTATTAGAACATGAAAAATACTACATTCGGCGTTTTACAAAAATCATTCCCTAAGGGGGTTAAATAAGGGTGCAAGGTTTGTATGGGGAACACTTTTTCTGAGCTAGACACTTAAAACTTTGTAGAAAGATTACTTATAAAATACAAAAAAAAAGACTTTCAGCGTTTTGAAAATATCTATCCCTTAGGGGGATAAAAAGGGGTGCAAAGTTTTTATCAGGGAAAGTTTATGTTTTTGAGTTAGAGACTTGAAACTTTGTAGAAAGATTACTTATTAAAATACAAAAAAAGAACACAAATCGTTTTAGAAAATTCCACCCCTAATAGGGTTAAAAAGGAGAGCAAGCTTTGCATGGGCAACACTTTTTTTTGAGTTAGACTTAAAACTTTGCAAAAAGATTACTTATTAGAATACTAAAAAAGAACTTTCAGCGTTTTAGAAAACTCCATCCCTAAGGGGATCCTTAAGATCCTTAAGAAGGGTAGCCAGTGTTGTGTGGGAAAAACTTTTTTTTTTACTAGACTTAAAACTATTCAAAATGTTACTTATTAAAATTAATAATAAAGTACTTTCAGAGTTTTAGAAAATTCCACCCCTAAGGGGGTTAAGAAAGCTTTGTATGGGCAACACTTTTTGTGAGCTAGAGACTTAAAAGTTTACGAAAAAAGTTCTTTCAGCGATTAGAAAAATTCAACCTCTAAGGGGGTTTAAAAGGGGGTTCAAATTTTAAATGGCGAGCAATAAAATTTTAAAGTGTGAGTAAGAGATTTTTAACTTCGGTCTTATTCTGTACGTTAAAAGACTACAAAACTGATTTCAGAGTTTTTCCAAATTCATCCCCTAAGAGTGTTAAAATTGGTTCAAAGTTTGAGTATTTCAAGGCATTTTTAAAGTATGAGATTTTTAACTTTGGTTTTAGACTGTTTGTTCACAAACTAGAAAATGAAATACAAATTTTTTTTTAATTATCCCCTAAAAGAGGGTTCAAGTTTTGTATTGAGAGAAATCATTTTCTAAGACGATAAAAAGTTCTACGCGGACGAAGTCGCGGGCAACAGCTAGTAAAATAATAATTTACTCATATTAATCTGGTTTTATTAATTTAGTAATGGAAAACACGGATTTAAAAGGGCGTGCCAGGATAAGCTAAGTGATTCTGCCCCCGACGAATTTGGGCTTGTAATTTTTATGGTTGGTGTGGCTCTACACCAGTAATTATTGTGCAAAATTTGAGCACCCTAAACATTATAGTTTTTGTGAAAAAAAAAACGAAAAATCATTGTTCTTTGATAACTTTTTTTCTAGTTAACCGATTTTAGTATTATTCACATATGTTGTACATTGAGTCAAGATAATTGTATGACATAATAATATTTTCATTATGTCATAGCAAAAAAAAAATAAAAGCTGACTAAACTTTTTTAAATTGTTTTTTAATTACTTTAAGGTTAGGGACCACTCTAGTTTTTTCACCAATAGTACACCCACTTATAAACTACAACATGTATTTTTTTAAATTTTTTTTCTGAGGGAGAACATAGAGATATCTTTACATACATTTCCTAGACTCGCCTTAATATTTAACATCTATCGTATGGGTGTGATGAAAAAAAAATTTTTGAGTTTCAGTTCTAAGTAAGGGGAACCCCAAAAATTTATTGTTTTTTTTTCTATTTTTGTGTGAAAATTTTAATGCGGTTTACAGAATACGTCTACTTACCAAGTTTCAACAGTACTTATAGTTTCGGAAAAAAGTGGCTGTGACATACGGACGGACAGACAGACAGACAGACAGACATGACGAATCTATAAGGGTTTCGTTTTTTGCCATTTGGCTACGAAACCCTAAAAATCATGCCGCCAAATTAGACATAAAATTATCTTTTCGCCGCGGAATTTATTATTGATTGTGGACGAATAATCATTGTTTTTACTATTTTCTCGCAGTCGAAGTGAAAGGTAGAGTGTATAATAATATTTATACGTCAATAATATTTGGAAATAACCTATTCAATGTCGGATTAAAGTATTCCGGATAAATCCATTTGAATAGGTACTGCACTGCATTCTTCATTATAAGGAATGTAAGGTAGACGTCCCAATGTTTGTCATTTTAATTCCCATACTAGACATCCTGTTGTCCACTTCGATTGTTATCTATATTAAAGGTGCAATATAACGGGTCAGCGTCGGGCACTGGCATTCTTTTTAACTTTTTAGAATCATGAATATCATGATGAATCATCTCGGTATGAGTTTGACTAACATATTAGTAAGGTATTCCCAAGGCTACTTTTTAGGGTTCCGTACTCAAAGAGTAAAACGGGACCCTATTACTAAGACTCCGCTGTCCGTCCGTCTGTCCGTCCGTCCGTCTGTCTGTCACGAGGCTGTATCTCACTGATACCCTGATAGTTCCAGCTGCAATTTTCACAGATGATGTATTTCTGTTGCAGCTATAACAACAAATACTAAAAACACAGAATAAAATAGTTTTTTATAGATAATGGTACGGAACCCTTCGTGCGCGAGTCCGACTCGCACTTGGCCGGTTTTTTCTAATCCACAGTTGTTAAATTACTATCACAGTATGATTTAAGAATGCATCTAAAGCCGCGAAGGTTTTTATTCATACTTTTTAAACCGAAACATTAGAAGGCAGGGGCTGAGCGCGTTAGCGCTTCCCGCTTGCATAATTAATATTTGCCGGTCAAAATAAGCAATTTGGACACAGACACTGCTTTGTGGTGTCGTTAACTTTTAATGTGTGCCACGTTTACCCTACACTCTCGAGTTCTAATTAAACCCTTTGTCTTTTACGCTTTAATAATACACGCTTTAGTAGTATTTGCTCTAACCAGCGAACGAAAAAAATAGACGCTGTACTTATAGCACAATACGATGAAATATTTTGTTATGTCGCCTAAGTATCGTGATTAATCTGATGTTTTATTACCTAAATCGAACACAGGTTTATAGAAATGCCTAAAAGTGTTTCGTTCACACTGACACTAAAATGTAAGTAGATAAAGATACTAGGATATATTATATAGGTAAACTTCACGGAGCTTGACACTGACCTAATACTTTCTTGACACTTTCAATTTTAATTTATAACAATAGGTGAGAACTACCTATTGGCCATGAATATATCAAACATTAGGGCATTTAGGTACCTACCTTACAAGTGCTAAATAAACAACTTTATTCTTTCCATTAGGTGCAAAATGGACATAACAGAAAGTAAAATTTGTCGTTCGTGGTAATGTTCATTGTTTCATTAACACATTCACTGCTGAGAATCACTACACCGATCCCGTAGTTTTCCCGCTAAGTAGCGGATAGTTCCTGGCAGTGAAAATGTGTACGTACGTATAATGTGTATAACTTTACAAAATGGGTTACCTTTGCTGATCGGTTCTTTAATAAAATTAGAGTTAATCCGTACTAGTAGGTGTGGCGGTGCTCAAAGCCAGGCGTATGCTAATGCTACGCTGTAATAAGGAGCAAGCAGCTCCTGCATTTGACACGACGCTGCTTCAAGATAACTATTTTGTAAGTCCTTTGATACTGGAACGGACATACTTTATCGTCGAATTTAAACTTTCGTCTGACATGTCCAAAATACTATCTAATAAACCCTCGGTTAAACTCACGTATTTAAAATACTACCTACACATTTTATGGTGTGCAAGTTTTGGAAAAAAATCCATACCATAAACATATGTTAAAGTATTGATTTGACGAAACAAGAATATGGTTCATTCCATGATTGGCATGTGCAATATCGACGTTTTACACAGATAAGGTAAGTACTTACCCGTGTGTGTTCAAATCTGGCCTCAGATAATCAGTTGTCAGCTTGAAAGACGTTTGAAAAATCGATGTTTTTACAAGCTTTTATTTTATTACTGTATTTACTAAATAAAATCAAATCTTGCCCAAATTAAATAAATTTTGCCCACTTCCTGGTTTCCGATTGAGCTGAAATTTTGCATGTATATCGCATGACAATGCAATATTATGATGACATGGAGCTGATCTGATGCTGAAGCTGGAATGTGGCCATAGGAACTCCGCAATAAAACGACACAACCCCATCGAGTTTGGGCTCGTTAGAATCGTCTCAATGAGTAGTTGACGATGGTATGCAGAAAACTACAGTCGGCAATAAAAGCCTGTACCAAAAATGAAATTTTTGACAGATACTTATTACCTATAGCACCTGTTTTAGTTACAGGCGTCCATTTTAGTAGGTATTTAAATTATACCATTATTCCTCTGCTAATGTACCTATCACTACATTCACTACATAGTATAAAACAAAGTCGCTTCCCGCTGTCTGTCTGTCCCTATGTATGCTTAGATCTTTAAAACTACGCAACGAATTTTGATGCGGTTTTTTTATTAAATAGAGTGATTCAAGAGGAAGGTTTATATGTATAATACATGCATGTTATTATCATTTGCATACATATAAACCCGTGCGAAGCCGGGGCGGGTTGCTAGTATGCTTAGTAAATATTTTTATTTAATTTTACAGTTGTGAATATTATGTTTCTTGATTTATCTATCCTTGTAACTTTTTAAAATAAATATCCTATTTTATTTATCTAAATCATAGTTCACTTAGCACAGCTACGAGTAAGCTTTACACTGCGATAAATGCACAGCAGCTTTAGCTTTTACTTTCACTTTTTCCTTTTTTTTTGCATACTTAACTAGTTACTCATGAACCCTAAACCCAATAATGTTAGTCGCAATTGTCCAGTTCTCGAAATTTTAGTTTGCATTTATTTTATTTTATTCTTATTCAGGGTGAAGTTTACTCCAACGTATAAACAAAACCCTCCAGAATATCTTCTACGTCGCGTGGACATTCTGCGCTAGCTCTTGATGAAACAATAACTTTACTTACATATTCTTGCTACGAGGGAGTAAGTTTATTTTAGATAGATCACATTTTCTTTACAAAAACGATCTTCATGTGTAATGTATAATAGGTACTATAGGGACCGAGAATTACATCATCGGCGGCTGATTGGTTTGCCTCATACCTTCAAAATCGGCGCCAATCCGTTCTCGTCGATAAGTTCTTTTCAGATTGGTGTCAACTGGCTTCTGGTATTCCACAGGGCGGCATTCTCTCTCCGCTCTTTTTCTAAATTTTTATCGATTTGATTAATCTTGCCTGTAATTCTAACAATCTTTATGCTGACGATCTGCAGTTGTATACCCATGCGAGCGTCGGTATTCTGGATCGTGCGATAGGGGATGTAAACGATGGCCTAAAACGTATATCTGCTTGGTCCCGCTCTTTTGGGATTGCCGTGAACCCAAGTTAATGCCAGGCCATAGTGCTCGGTAGCCCTCGCCTACTTGCCTTGGCCGACGTCTCCAACCTGAAACTGATCATCTATACGAGAATGTTCTTATTCCCCTGGCGTTGCAAGTGAAAACCCTGGGCTAATCTTTGACAGCGGGCTATCGTGGGAACCTCAAGTGTCTGACGTTTGTCACAGAGTGACTAACACACTTATGGAGAGTGCTTTATTGTCTTAAACATTTTGATATTGTCAGTACTAAAATTCTCCTAGTTCAAGCTCTCATTCTGCCTATTATTGATTATGCTGATGTGTGCTACACTTATATCATTTAGGTTTCCCAGGACAGACTGGAACGTCTACTCAATAACTCCATCAGATTTATTTTTGGACTCCGTAAATATGACCACATGTCAGCTTTTCGTCGTCAACTTAAATGGCTCCCCATTCGTAAACGTAGGTCATGACGAGTTATCTGTTCACTGTTTTCCAGTGTTTAGGTCTAAATTTAAAATTATTACCGCTTGACCTGGTGATACTCTACGCTAGTCCCGAAGCCTGAAGCTCGTAGTCCCCACTCATCGCACTGGATTTATGAGTAATTCCTTCACTGTCCGCCATTAGGCTTTGGAATGCTCTCTCGCTTACTATCAGACAAGCACAAACAAAACTCGCCTTCAAGCGCATTTTGCGCAAGGTTAGTTTAACGACGTAGTTTTTTGCACTGGGTACACAAATTAATATGTATGTATAATATATATTATAGTACCTATTTATGTAAGTGTATGCATTTATATATTATATTAGGAAATTAATTTTCATTACTTAGATTTACCCATTCTTTTATTTGTTTTTTTTTTTGGCAACTGCCTGCACCTATAAGTTTTTCTGTTTAGCCCTGCGGTTGACTGGTAGAGAATGTCTTAAGACGTAAAGTCCGCTTTTTGTACTTTTTATTGTGCATCAAAGTTTAAATAAATAAATAGGGAAGACATTAATTAAGATAGAACAATACAAAAACAACAAAACAAACAAGTTGTGATGGTGATGGTGATGATTAACATAAGAAAACCCAACTTGAATAAAAGTCGAACAAGTTCGGTTGTCAAAATCATTGTACGAAATATTGTTCAACACCGAATATCTTTTATAAGTTATTTTGTCTAGGGTACTCAGGGGAAATAAAAGCAACAGTGATTTATTAACAGGCAAGAGTAAACACTGTAAGTGTCAAACCCCATTAATGCAGTGTGGTGTTGAACCGTGTATCGCCATTTACCTTCGTTCACTACTTTCGTGATGGGTGATTGCACGATAATTATTCAATTTCATCATTTGTCAGCTACGTCGGCAAGTCGACGCGGACGCTACTGTTCCATTTGCATCGAATCCCCTTATTACTTTTTACCTGGTGTCGTGATCATTACTCATTCTATTGTACCGGTGCTGGCTTTGTCTGAAACCCTTGTAATCAACAATGTCATTACTAATGTTGGGCTGACAGACATTTGTTTATTAATTATTGTCTCTGGCTTTACCTACCGTCATACAATTGGTGTGTTTAATGGCAAATATTTATTATTAATGTATTAACACTTGATTGCACAGTACTAAATAATGTACAAATGGCGGACTTAATGTTAAATGGCAGGCCAAACAGATATACTTAAAGTCGGTGCTGAGTAACTGATATAGCGATTGATGTTTACTTATTAATATATAATCCAGGATATTCATATGTACATTCTCATTACTTATTTTCAGTCATAAATATAAACCAATACATAGTGATTTATTGCTCTCTCGGCACCTCGCCCCTAGAGAGCGCGTCCCCACGTTGGTGGATAGGGGAATGCTCGTCGCTAGCCCTCGGCTAGTGAAGGGTAGAGGGGAAATAAAATACCCTCTGCGAAGCAACAGGCCGGAGAAACAACTTCGTAACCAAACCCGACACTGGAGCTTCTTCGACGTATTCGGAGCAGAGGTCCAAAGTTGCGATGGGTGCTCAGGTCAAAGTGCTCTTTAGAGATGGCAGCAAAAGAACCCATGAAGGGTCAACGGTGGCGCTCAAGTTTTCCAGGAAGATCACGACCTTGGTGTCAGGTAGCAACCGACCGTAAAACATAAGCCAAAAATTATATTTATCATGAAAAGGCAACATATAAGAAAGAGGAATACTAAGGCGTCTCCCTTAAGCAACCACGTTGGCGATGGAACTGCGAAAAATTAATTTATTTATTTATTTACTCAAGTACAATTTGCAATTACAGCTTACGCCAAAGCATTACAAACTTAAATATATATTCCAACTTAACTATAACTATTTATTTAATGTAAGGACTTGAAAATCCTTTTACATTCCGCTATCAGTAGCGGCCATCGGGTAGCGAACACATCGACGTGCTTCGCTGCACCGAGCACAGAGTTGAGCAGCGCCAGGGCGGCGGGGATCGGCGCGTGGCGCAGGAGCTCGGTGCGCGCGAATGGCGTTGCCAGCAGCGGCGCTCTACGCAGCCGCACGCGCGCCGTGGGTGCGTACAGTTGTACCACCTCTTCCACTAGGTCTACGCAGTCTACCCTGCCGTGTATAATACCTAATGCGAATTTCGCTAGTGACACGTATCTTCTAATTTCTAACGAGTCGAATCCAAGCATGCTTAACAGAAAAATACTAGGGCATCCCCAAAAGCGATGGCAGAATCACTCATCAGGCCACTGTGATAATGTCCGAACTACGCATTGCAAGTTGGAGCATTGGCACAATGACTGGACGCAGTGCTGAACTAAGCGCCATCTTAGAACGACGTCGAATCAAAATCTTTTGCGTGCAATAAACAAAATGGAAGGGTGCAAAATCGCGACAAATTGGGAAGGGATACTCGTATAAACGTTTGTATTACCTATGGTAAAGATACTGGAGATAATGGGATGGGGATTGTTTTAGATCAACACCTGAGTCAAAAAGTTATAGAGATATATAGAACGAGTGACCGTATCATGTCTGTAAAACTAGCCTTGGAGAACCAAGCCTGCCTCAATATTGTCTGTGTCTACGCCCCGCAAACAGGATGTCCTAAAACAGATAAGCAAGATTTCTGGGAGGAATTGAATATACACCTAAACTCTTTACCCGCAAGCGAACAAAGGCTCATCTGTGGAGCCCTTAAGAATGCAGACGGTTTTGAAAATTATCATGGAGGCTTTGGTTATGGAACACAAAATAAAGAGGAGCTACAATATTAGAATTTGCTTTCATTTTAGTGATAGTGAATACATTTTTTCAAAAAAAAGATGAACACCTTATTACTTACTAGCTGACCCCGCGAACTTTGTTCCGCCGTACTTTTTCAATTTTTTTAAGTTATTTTGCTATTCGGGACTAAGAGAAATCCAACAAATCAACAATCATCAAAATCGGTTCAGCCGTTCTCGAGTTATAAGCAAAGGAACTAACACAACTTTCTTTTATTAATTACTTATAATAGTGGAAAATCCAAAACACAGATAGATTATATTATGACAGATAGAATTAATCTTAAACAAATCTAAGACTGCAAAATAATGCCAAGGGAGCTGCTTAAATCACAACATAGACTTCTTTTAGTTGCTTTAAAACTTAAACGACAAATTAAATATAAAAGACCAAAAGTTGAAAGAATTTAAGTGGCGGGAACTCAACTCAGAAATAGGACACAGCCTCAAAGCTAGTATCAGTGCGTATATTTAAATAACTACTGGTCGAAATTCCAAGATACTTGTATTGCCGAAGCAAGATCCATAATTGGCATATTTAAAGGCCCTTTGCATAACGAGAAAGATGCCGAGTGATGGAATAATAACAATAAAGTCACCGTGTCTGAAAAAAAAACGTTTGTTCAAAATATGGCAAGAAAGTGGTACAGAAGAAGATCGTACGCAGTACAAAGAGGCGAAACAGACCGCAAGAAGATCTGTCGCAATTGAAAAGGAAAATGCAGAGTTGGGGTTATATCAGCAGCTGGACTGTTCCAATCCAATCACAGGCCTCAGACACAGACATTTATAACAAAGCGAAACACAGACACAACAACAGCAAGGATTTTAAGACAATGCAGCAATGGTACCCTATTTACTTCTGATAAAGATATCTGTAAAAAATGGTACGAGTACTACAATACACTGCTAAACGAAGAGTTCCCTAGATAGGCCGAAGTCGAAGAACCAAGGACGCAAGGACCCTTGGACCAAATTACCATCATGGAAGTAAAAAAGGCAATTCTGAAAATGAAAAATCACAAAGCCTGCGGTCCTGACGATATTCCGGCCGAACTATGGACATCTCTTAAAGAGGATGGGGAAGTTTGGCTAACAAATCTATTTAACAACATCCTAAGTAGCAAAAAAATGCCAGATGCCTGGAAAAAGGTACACTCATCCCATTAAAAAAAAAACAAGGGTGACGTTAGAGAGTGTGGGAACTTTCGGGGCATAAAACTTACCTCACATACCCTGAAGATCTGGGAGTGCGTAATCTGTAGAAGATTTACATTAATAATCTAGCTTACAGAATACCAGTTTGGTTTTACAGCAAAGAAGGGAACCATGGATGCTATTCATGCCGTAAGACTGGTAATGAAAAAAGCTTAAGAAAACCGTCAAAATCTGTGAATGTCGTTTATTGGCCTCGAAAAAGCTTTTGATCGTGAACCTAGGACCGTGATATGGCAACCACTCAGATCTCACAGCGTATCACAATGCTACATCCGCATTATAAAGGACCTGTACAGTAATGTCTACACATCTGTTAGAAGTCCAGCTGGTCAATCTAACAGTTTCAATATAAAAGTTGGTTTACATCAAGATAGTGCATTGAGCCCTCTGCTTTTTAATGTTGTCATGGACTATTTGACCGCAAAAATCCAAAAGCCAACCCCATGGAATCTATTGTACGCTGACGATGTAGGTAGTTCCTTATATCCGACAACGGACAAGTGTTACAGGAAGACCTAGAAGAATGGAGAGTGTCGTTAGAGCAAAATGGTTTGCGTATCAGTAGGACAAAGACAGAATACATGTTGTGCAACTTTAATTCTAACGCGCAAGCTAATCCAGGCATTACGCTAAGCGGCACCGCGCTCTCTATAGCTAAGTGTTTAAGTACCTAGATTCAGTTCTCTCTGAAGAGGGCTCTATAGACACCGATATTATTCAGAAAACAATATCAGGATAGGTGAAGTGGCGTGCGACGCAAAAGTGCAGATAAGAACTAAAAGCAAGGTGTACAAAACGGCAGTGAGACCAGCTCTACTGTACGGCAGTGAAGTCAGCGCAACTAAAAAGACACACGAGCAGAAGTTGCACACCACTGAAATGCGTATGCTGAGATGGGCAGGTGGAGTAACACTTAAGGATACAAAACGTAACGAACACATTAGAAGAAGCTTTAGGGTTGCACCCATATGTGACAAATATGTGAATCAAGGCTCAGATGGCACGGTCACGTGATGAGAAGATCTGACAGTTATGTTGTTAAGAAACGCCTTTCTATGGCTACAAAAAAAAGGGGAAGGGTAAGACCTCAAACGACCTGGTTGATGAATGTCCAGAGAGTCATGTATATTGATAGCCTCGGGCTTCAATAAGAGGATACCAGCCAGCGGACTACATGGTGCCGCATGATAAAGAAAGCCGAACCCGTGTGACGGGAAAAGGCGATAACAAAGAAAGAAGAAGAATACATAGTGATTTATTGGATGAAACATACTACTTTACTACCTATTATATAGTGTACAGTCAAACGGGGGTATTAGGGGTGACGTAGTGACTACCACCATATATATATCCCGTGTGGTGTTGGGTTAGAATATCACCACCCTCTGTCTTTCCGTGGGTGTCGTAAGAGTCATACTAAGGGAACAGGGTGGAAGTGTGTTGCGGGCGATGGGCTAGCAACCTATCACTGCGACATACATTTTGGCGATCTTTTATACCCACATTTATGCCAAAAGTGGCGCTGGAACCTAAGTTCCATGTGCTCTGCCTACCCCATTTGGGAATAAAGGCGTGAATCTATGTATGTATTAAATACATAGAAAATATCCTTGACTCAGGAACAAATATTTGTGCTCATCACACAAATAAACACACTTCCACCCTGTTCCCTTCTTTCTTACGACAACCACGGGAGGACGGGGGGTGGTGCTATTCTAACCCGACACCACACGGGAATATGTATTTAAGTATTTATTTATCTATATAAGTATGTTTATACTACCTACCCGCCAGTCTCAGAAATGAATCATCGGATGATGGTTTTGGACACCGACTGAAAGACTTTTTACCGTTAAGTCCGTTCAGTAAAGGAATTCACCGACCCAAAACAATATTAGACAATTCTATTTTGATGCTATTTAAAATTAATAATATTATTATTTTTTATTTTTTCTGACTTTATCATAATCTAGGATGCCCTAGAGATAAATTATTTGAGGTGATATTATTATGTTATGGCTGTAATTTCCGTTTTATATTTCTTGTACATTTGACATTTGTTTGATATGAAATTGATATGTTTTGACATACGTATATTTTATTTTTATTTTTCTAGTTCAGACATTTTATAATATTTTTGACATTATTACATACGATCAATATTGTTTTAAAATTTTTACTATTTCTAAATTAATTAATTATTATTGTTTGAAATTACTGTAACATTTATTGTTTGTACCTGACGTTCTGTGAATTCATTTTATTTATGTACAAAGAAAAATTAAACAATATTATGTCAATTTTCAATCAGCAATAAATGAATCTAATCTATCGTCGTTTAGTACCCATAGTACAATCTTCTGGGACTAGGTCGACTTGTGTAAGATTGTCCCCAAATATTTATTTATTTTATTTATTTATATTACTATTACCTATAATCACTATTAGGGAAATCGATAGTTAGAGCGAGAAATCCAAAACAAAGCAGCTTATTTGTGGTAAATATATTGACAGACTACATTCTAGAACAAAACACAACCGATAATAGACAAAACGGCAAAGACAATAGAGTTATAAAAAGTATACATATAAAACTAATAGGTAGAAACCTCAACAATCACAATAATTTTGAATTGCTGTTTGTTTACCTAAATTAAAGAGTATTGAATAGAAAAGGATAAGCTTCCATTCCATGCCTATTAATTTGTATGCTGTAGGTATTAAACAGCCTATATTCCATTAATTAGCTCAATGAGATTTTCCATATTTCCTTCGCTTTTGTTTTTAGGTAGACAAGTATATCCTCTGAAAGATTTATGTATTTTGATGGTTTGTTATTTATTCCTTTAAATTTTCAATTGACACACACACATACTTAGACGATGAATTTTGGAAAAAAAGTTATATCAAACGGAATACCCACTGGCAGCCGAGAAATTAAAATTCATTAAAAAAGTTTCAACGCTTTCGGTTAGAACCCTTTTTTAAGCGCACAATGAAAGGTAGCAAACGGGCGAAGTTTAAATAGGTTGGATTTCCCCAAAGCAAATGTATGTGTTCTCTGTAATGCAGTGATTTCCTGAACGTTTTTTGGTCTATGCTTTTGACTACGGGAGTGTTCTGTGCTGATGTAATTTACCCTATACTCGTAATTGTATGAGAACTAATTGGTTACATTATTTTTGCCAATAGGCTAGAAGACTCGTATTCTGGATTAATAGCAAGTTAAAACCTGTTGAGATCGTGTCAATGTGTCAAAATATATGTGTTTAAGTTCAAACGGTATGTTAAATGTGTTTCTGTATTTAAAATGTGCTATTACCTACAGCTTTGAGTTACATATCTACACCTGACCAATGTTGAAACAGCTCGCCTTGTTTATCATAGTTTTTTTCATAATATTATGTCGTACGGTATTCTGGTTGGGGGTAAAGCATCTGACATACAGACAATTTTTGTGTTACAAAAAAGGACCATTCGTTCTATATACTTATAACCTGAGAGCACGAGAATCCATGAGTGAACTCTTTAAACAAATTAGCATTTTAACAGTAGCTTCCCAATACACTTATGAAAATATTGTTTGTTTCATTAAGAATTTTTCCCTTTTTATATTTTTTGTTTATAGTTATAACCTATTTTAATGTTATTTGAATTCATTAAGAATTTTTCCCTTTTTATATTTTTTGTTTATAGTTATAACCTATTTTAATGTTATTTGAATTTATAAATGTTCAATTAAGAACATAGATTTATTGTGTTAATATCTGATATCCATAATTATAAAACACGAAATAAAAATAAAATACCGACATAAAAGTGTCGTGTTCGTAAAGTTTACAAGTCTTGTTTAGGTCAATGTATCGATTTTTATAATAAATTACATGCTGAAATTTAGAATCTACCCTTTCCAGCTCTTAACAATTACCTGAAAAAATATTGATGTCAAAGGCTTTATTACAGGGTTGAGGACTATCTAATAACAGGGTTGAGGATTATCTTAACGACCGAAATGCATGGCCCAAACCAGAGCCCAAAATAACTAAATCATTCATAATTTAATTGTCATTGTATCACGCCTTGGGAACTAGATGACACCGTTCCTACAAGTAAGCATTCCCAACGATTTAGTTAATAGTCGAATTATGTTTATTTTTTCTTGTTTCAGTTCATATTCAGGTTTACTTATTTTAAGTAGGTTAAGTACTATCATTGTAATAAGCTTCCTTTTGAAACAGTGGTCTTCTTTTCCAGAAACGTTAGTAGAATTTTGACTAAACTTGGAAAAGTGCCATTGCGGCCTACTTGCAGAATAAAATTCAATTTATTACACATGGTCAAATCCTACTATGATTTTCAATGACAATGAACTTCTATTTCACCGTAGCGCTGTGTTCGCCATTATTGTGTGAATGTTCAAAGAACAAGCTGATAATTGGGGCCGCACTAGCTTGTAACATCATTATAAACAGTCCCCAACTCTAAAGCCACGTACGTCACAAACGTACGATGTTCTTCGTGCCGCTTTTATACACTGGCTAGCGAACTTTTTGTCTGTATTTAATTTCCTTTATGAGCTCACAATTGCCTTCATAATGGTATCGCACCTTTCATTAAGACTCATTCGCGCCGGCCTCCGCTCATAATGGGTGGAAACGTTAGCTACTGTGACCTTAAGCCTTTGTCCAACCATTAGGGTATATAAGTAACCATTTACTTACTTTTTGCGCCACGTTCAAACCTTTTTTAGAGTTTTATCAAAGCAAATGAAACTTCCTACGCTTAAAACTAACAGTTTCAGATTAGACGGTAGATATATCTAGATAACAAATTGAATTCAAATTATACGACGTATTTTGAAGTTACGTGACAGACGCCAGATGTGAAGCGGGAATGTCATGATCTTAGAATAATAACGCATAGAAGGATAGTTTCATACGGCCGACGCGCCAAGCGTGAGGCATAAAATGGATTCATGTAATTGTGATCAACTCGTATTCAAACGCGCCAATACGCACACAAACACACCAATTTTGTTCCACCGATCACCGTACTGGGCCATTTATGGCCGAGTTTAGGTGGCCTCACCGCTGCGCGTGAACTGCGTTTCTAGGCGTTATTATTCTAAGGTCATGATATTGTTTTACAAATAGTAATTACCATTTGAATGTTATACTATTAGTAGTTATAATATTATCACAGTTTGTACTATTTCGGGATCTTTAAATACTTAGTTTATATTTTACGCAAGTTGTCAGGAACAGGCATCTTTGTCTGAATTATGCAATTAGGTAGCACGTCTGTTTGTATCCAAACTTTATATGAAAGAACAGATTCATTATCGTTTTAACGGACGTTCATTTCCTCGAGGAGTGAAGTTAAAATAACATATTTTCTTTTTAATACCTTACTACAGTAATCTGATCGCTAGAAATAATAATAATTGTATCTATACCACAAGTTTATCTATACTTGTATCTATACTACAATAATAATAATTGTATCTATACTTACAAGGAAGCCGAGAGAAAATAACGAACATATGCACAAACTTTTATAAACATTTATACTCCGACGATAATCCAGCTCCCACAGACCAATTTAATATCAGCTATTCTTGTCCTGACTCTGTTCCACCCATTACCGGCTATGAAGTTCATCTTGCTCTCGCGTAGATGAAATATAGTAAAAGCCCCGGTGAGGACGGAATTACGGCGGAAATACTGAAAATAGGAAAACCATCACTTTTACCACATGTCACAAATCTTTTTAATTCCATTTTAAAATCAGGAAAATTTCCAGAAAAGTTATGTCATTCGAATATTATTTTATTACACAAAAAAGGCGATAAATAAGATATTAATAATTACAGACCTATAAGCCTTGTTTCACACCTCTATAAGGCCTTTATAAAGGTAATTGAAGGTCGCATTGCTGGTCAATTGGACAGTAACTAACCTCCTGAACAGGCATGGTTCCAACCTAGGCTTTCTACTACAGATCACTTACAAACTTTGAATCAAATTCTTGAAAAATACAACGAATATAACATCCCTCTTTATTTAGCCTTCGCTTCGTAGATTACAGCAAATCTTTTGATAGTTTTACCCACTCATCAATATTTAACGCACTACAAGATCAGGGCATAGAACCCACATATATCCGCAATACATACGCCTCAAGCACCGCTTGTATAAAGTTACAGTCTCCCGGACCGTCGTTCCATATAAAGAAGGGCGGGCGTCAAGCAAGGTGATCCGCTATCACCCAAGTTATTTACCAGTACCCTTGAACAAGTGTTCAGAAGGCTGGCGGCTGGGTGGAGATACAAGGGCATCGAAGTCGGTGGAATGCGATTGAAATCTACGTTTCGCCGACTCTTTCTCATCGTCAGCTACAGAGCTCAGTGTCATGCTACAAGACCTTAGCAAAGCAAGCCTCTAGGCTTGCTTTGCTAAGGTCGGATTAATGATGAATATGTCAAAGACCAAGCTCATGACTAACCATGTCCAAAGGAGCATAGAAGTGGATGGCGGAGGAATGGAATATGTTCATGAGTACTTATACCTGGGCCAAATAGTCTCCTTCCAGGCTCGACAAGACAAAGAAGATGCTAGACGCACCGAAAACGCCTGGAGGAACTATTGGTCCATGAAGGAGTATATGAAGGGAAACCTTCCTACATCCCTAAAACGGAAACTAATGGACATGTGCATTCTTCCAATCCTTACCTACGGTGCACAAACTTGGTCTTTGAAATCTGCCCTCAAGGTTTGTCAGAGAGCCACGGAACGCAGTATTTTGCCCATAAATGCTAGTGGAACAGTTAGATCCTCACATTCATACTCTATAAACGCATAGATATCGGAAATAAAGTACTTGAGCCATGAACAGCCAACGTACAGTAGGGAAACAGTTTTGTATGTACGGCAGCACATAAGTTTGTAATCAGTTACTATTTTGTCAGGGTGTACATTCAGGAAAGCGAATTGTTTTGCCCCGCTATTCTGTACTTAACCCATCACGCACAAATATAACTTGAGGCCGCGATTCGTAGTAACTAAACGTAATCAGAGGTCTAGATTCGTTAGGCGTGACGGGTGAGATGAGACGTAGGAGCGCGTTCCGAATAACATCCCAGTGCTCGTAACGTCGCGCTTATTGCGTTGCTTTTAGGCTCATAATCCAGGATATTAAACAGTCGTGTTTTGTATTTTACTACCGATTCAGATACGTTTGTACCTCACAGGAAGGCGTGTGTAAGTACATATGTACATACGCTACATTCCTAAACTAACCGTATTGTGTTTTTTTTTATGTCAAAATTTAAAAAAGAATGTATACTAATAAACTGCATATATATTCCCTGTAATAAATATAATCTTTTTTATAAAGTGGCCGAAGATAATCTCAGCAGAAAAAAGGGGTAAACGCCTTAACGATAGGAACTAGACTAAGTAATGCAACATTACACGTAATAAATGCGTACTAAGGGCCAGTTTGACAAAAGTTCAGAAATCTGCCCTCAAGGTTTGTCAGAGAGCCATGGAACGCAGTATTTTGGGCGTGAAACTAACAGATCGCATTAGAAATACAATACTGCGTTCCAAAACGCAAGTAGCTGATGTAGCTCACGCAGCCGCCAAACTTAAGTGGGACTGGTGGCCGGGCACATCTGCCGCATGCCGGAAGACTTGTGGGCTAAAATCACCACCAAGTGGATCCCACACAACCGAACACGGCGTCGCGGTAGACCTCGTCGGAGATGGCGAGACGAGCTTGACATCTTTGACCAAGACTGGTGGGAGACTTCCCAGGATAAGGATACGTGGAAGGAAAAAAGGGAGGCCTTTGCCCAGCAGTGGGACACTTAAGGCTATTAAATAAAAAAATAAAAATTTATACTTGTAAAATATATGACGGATAAGGTGATATGATAATGCATAGGTACCCTAAGCCGCTGAAGATATTTAAGCATGTGGAACACAGCTTTGTGAAAGGACGTAATAATAGAGGTGGCCAAAGAAAAAAAAATGAAATTATACCCCTGAAAGGTAAATTGGGGATGAAAATTTCAGGGCATGAATACCAGAAATACGTTTTTTTATAGATTCTTAATTATTAGGTCATTACCTAATAATAGACTGCCGACGCTTAAATATTGTCAAATAACGATACAAAACTAAATAAAACGCAATTGGAAGGTGCCGTTTAAAAGGTACAGTCACAAATTTATATCTATATATGTTGGTAATTTTATGAAAATTGTTATGATAAGCTTGAGATGGCATGTTCATTAAAAATACAGGGGTTACTTACATAATCTGTATTATTATTACGCGAGGCCGTTTTTTGTACATGCCATCAGATTTACAGTTATAGTCCGATTTTAATAAATGATATGTCATTCGATTCGTCTCATGCTGCAGATTTGCAATAAGGTTTTAGTTTTTTTAATTTTTAATCGAAAAAGTACAAAAGAAATAATTTCAAAAAACTACTGTGCGCTGACCACGTGATTTTGGCTGTGTGATGTCACGTGACGTAACTCCTGTTTTGAATTGAGACGACAATCTATACATATAATAAAGCTGTAGAGGGTCGAAAGTCTGTACATTGAAGATATTGACAAAAAATCAGTTGAGGCGGTCTTAGAATCGATAACAGAACACACTTCAACAGCTTTTAGCATTTTTGTCTGTTTGTCTGTCTGTTTATAAGTATGTAACGGCATCACGTGAAAACGAGCGAATGGATTAATAAAATAGTTTTTAGGTACAATAAGTTTCATTAACAATTTTACCTACGGAGGCAAAAAGAATATTACAATTAAAATGAAATTGAGAACCATTCGTCCAAGATGAAAGACTTTAAGTGAAATTTTAATATACTGGATGTGGAGTATGTTTATTAATAAGTTACAGCAGGATCTTGAGCGGACCTTGAAGTTCGTCTTCGGTCTCATATCAAATTACTGGGATAGAGGTTCTGCTTCTGAGTCTTTTTGGCCTTCCAGAGAAGTTCGGCCTTTAGGCTTCTGCCAGAGCTCACTGGTGTTCTGTGGTGCCTTAATTTATCCCTTGCCACCGCAGAAGTAATGCAGTCTTTTGAAATTTTATGAAGGTTCCTAACTCTGGGTTTCCTTACGTGCGAGATTTATGGAAGGATATTGCATCGATCTTACTTGCTTTTTGGTCATCGGCCGGGGCTCAAGGCTCTGTTGAAAAGAAAAGCCATTCGCCTAGCTTCATATTGTTAAAAGGTGGCTACTTGGAAAGAGCAAAATAGCTCTAGGCTTCTACATTGTGCCGGGTCTCCGATTTCGTGCTCGCAGCAATTGCTTTTACCACTAAGAACATAATGTATGTATATTTCGAAAAAAAAATATTTTTCAGTAAGTGTGGGTAGGTAGTAGTCACTTTCGTAATATAGCCCTCAAAATGATGCAAACGGAACTAAATTGAATTGTTTATAAGAATAGTAATACATGCCTCTTCTGTATTTAAAATAACAATATTCACACAAGTATTGAAAACCATACTATAGTCATTTCACTTTTACTCATAATATAATTGCAAACGTTTGTAAGTTTGGATGATTGTTACCTACTCAGACACCATAAAACGGCAGAACAGCGTTAGGTGACTCTTGCCCCACAGATGAATTGTATATTTTGTACTAAGACATTGAATACCATTTTAGGAATTATTACCTAACGGAAGTTGATCAAATAGGAAATGGAAGTTAATACTAAAGGTCACGCGGACGAAGTCGCGGGCAAAAGCTATTGTAAAATAAATAGATAAGAATTGAACTCAAACCTGTAGTAAGTTCTTCAGCATAAGAAATTATAAATGTTGAGTCGGCCACATATGGATACAACACTAAGAAAATAGAAAATTAACGATCTTTTACAATTATTTGTGTACAAAAACTGACAGACGTATGTGTCAACTGTGGATTTTTTTTTCATCACACTTGCTCATAAATGGTGTTATTCCATGCCTGTATACAGAAGGACAATGGCCTAAATTGTTCCCGCGGGAAATAATGGCCCCAAGGGAGTAATGAGCTTGTGTGTGATCTGATTGGTTAAGCAAATCGCTCGCGGCAAGAATTCTGCTCTGTTATTGGTTGAAAATAAAATCGAGCAGGCTCTGTGATTGGTTGAAATATTGAAGCTACGCCCTCCACATGCACTGATCTGGAAGTGAAGTTGTCAATTTCGCCAACATTTGTATAAAACATAGGTTTTTCTGTCTTTTGTGGTTATTTATTTCCTCGAAAATGTGATGAAAAACATTGTGTATAACACGGGCGTAACAATATTGCAAACTCGAGTCATCAAAAGCCCAACGCCGTAGGGCCATAGACATGCCATAGACTCTCGTTTGCAATATTCCTCATACGCACCTTGTTAAACAATGTACTGTTATTGACATACAGATGTCAATTAGTTTTTCTTAGTCCAAAAAAGTTTATATGTGTACAAACTTATTTACCCATATTCAAGATGTTGGGAGATAGTAGTGAACCTTTAAACCCAGTAGTTGTCGTGGAGCATATATACGACTTTGTTAACCTTACTTAGCACAATCCTGTAGGCGCCGATAGGCTTATTCCACTCAATTACTTAAATTTCTTCCCGGATCCCGGGGAGTCCCATTGGCAACTTTGTTGACCTGACTTGAATAGTATGTATCTATGTATGTAAATACTTTTTTGTACACAAGACATTGGTAAAAATACAGACAAAATAGGTTAGATTAGGTAATAGTTGAATACCATCCAAATTATTTCAGGTTCAGATAATTATATTATTACGATTAAAGAGTAGGTAGGCCATATGTAGAAGGATTAAGTAGGTGCTATATTTTGTCCCGTCACTCCGCCTAGATTCTTTGTATACGCGGCGGAGCCTCGCGGGTAGCTAGTTAACTTTATTATCGACCCTCAAATGACTTCAAAGTAATAATAGCCGAATTTTTTTTTCACGCAAACAAAGTTGTGCACATAAACAAGTAATTTCTCTGTTCAATTTGTTTTTTTCTTAAAGCCAAAGAGGTCCCAAAGATTTCAACACAAAAAATACATAAAAATATTGACTAAAGAGGTAAAGTTTTCTAAAGGACGTAGCAGAGTGGTAAAGTCGAGATGTAACGCTTTCAGACGTTCCCGAAGAGGCGGCAAAGATGAATGGCTTTCAATATGAAATTGAATTCCGCGGTCCATTGCTTTTCAATTTGTTGGAGGGAGCGTTCGTCGTTTACCCCAATACTCTACCCTCGGAGGTGCTACGTTACACAATAGCCTAGCCTAGCTCACTCGAAACATGACACCGGAGAACTGGGACTTTTCAGGTAGAGCTTGTGATGACCTGGGCAGATATTCGATGTGTTTCCAGTTTCAACGACTGCTTGTGCCATCGCGAATCATGTCATGACAACCGTATTTGCCTAGATTTCAAGCACGCGAAGGTCAAATATATATGAAAACACATATTTGCATATCTCTGGGGGATATTCACTCGTACGATTTATTTATTTACGATATTTGCCATATGTCCACTTCTACTTGGCTATTCTCACATCACCACAAAAAGGTAATAAAAAACACTAGATTCAGATAAGTAATTCCTTTGAAAAAACAAATAGGTAATACACATAATATTCATTATTATTATTATAAACAAAGTTATACCAAATGTTTCTGTTTAGCCCAAAGGTTGAATGGTAGAGCCTTATTTTAATTGCATTCAATCCACTAATGTACTTCGTATTGTATCGTGCTATACTTAGTTTAAGTAAATAATAATAGCTTTATGCGTTGTTTGGCAATTCTTTGCTTTTGACGTTTTGGGATAACAAGAACAGTCGTAATGTTTTGCAATTGTTTATTTAATTAAGGAGTTTTCTGGTTCATTACGAAAAGTAGGTATCGATTTATACGAAACACGACAATATTACGGGCTTTTAATTGTTTTTTTTTTTTCAATACCTAAACCCCTTCAAGGTCATTTATTCTAAGCACTCAGGTTGACTCGAGACGTTGTTGACGACGAAACTACGTGAGTAGCGCTTCATTTTTATAGGCAAGAGCTATTTTCTCGCTATTTTTAACGTTTTACCTGCAGTTACTGAAACAATTAGGTACTATAAATACATGTACCTCACTAACTAGTCAAAAAAAACTTTCATAAATAGGAAGGTACCGAATCATTCCCTGGTTTTTCTCTTTCCTTCCAATCGTTTTCACACGAAACATTTTTATTTTATTTTACCATACAACACATATTACATATGTATACCCGATACCAGTAAGCTATTATAAATAATCTTCATAGCTTGAGAAATGAAAATAGTATTTTTCACAATCGTGTTATAATAGAGAGCTTTTTAGTCGAGTACGAGATTAAAAAGCTTGATTATAACACTATTGTGAACAATACTTTTTGTACGAGTTCATTAAAATTAATTTTCTACGAGTCAACTGAACTAATTAAACAAACTCGATACTGTTGAAACGAAGTGCAGCTCATCGCTCGTACGCTTGTTGATATCTTAAAAGACATCAACGAGCGTACGACATCAAAGCGATTCTATTGGTCCAATACATTACAGTTCAGTATAGCAGCCACGTGATTGGTCGAATTTATTTTAGTTGTCTGGAGCGTATCGAAAAGTAGTTATTTCGATTGTTTCGACAGTAACATGGACTACAACTATGAAAAGAGTGACGTTGCAGTATTCTCTATGAAATCTTAATACACATATTTTAATCGTCGAGTACAAAAAAAGTTTTAGTTTACTCATTATTTCGCTAAACTTCACTTTACGCTAAATAAGTAAGTATATGTGAAATGGTCAAACTGAGTTTATAACATCGTAATTATGATATAACTATACCTCTGCAAAAATATAACCCCGCAATATTCGTGCAATAATCCAAACGGAGCGTAACGTCCCTATTCAACCCAAAACAATTTATACTTATGTAGACGCGGCCCTAATACACCAGTACCTAATATTGAACTAATTTCGGGCGCAAGACCGTTGAGCGTTTCATTATTGAAAATATCTACAGCGAGGAACACCGGGGGACCGGCTATAATCGTTGAATTGTATTACCATTACTACTGTCCGCGGGCGCCAGCTGCTTCCAACAACTTTATCTCATTATTTGGAGTCCTTCCTAGAATAGGTACCGACTCGTATCGCTGCGCGTGTGTTAGCGTACTAATGGCAAATATTATAAAAATATGCATAACCGTTGATATAAAATAATACGCATTCATTTAAACGTTTCATCAAATTTATGTGATGACAGCTGTCTCTTATTTCACATTTACGAACGTGACTACAGAAAGATGACACTGAACTGAATCTACACAAAAACACTACACTATAAAAACCATTAAGTTTCTCTCCGCCTCATAAAAAAATGCTGACGTGAAATAAGACACCTTACTGTATGTAACTTATTTTTTTGTAATATCCCTTTGTCTTGTCTTGTAACATTATCATGGAATGTTTCCGTAAGAAAGTCCGGACGTGGTTGACCTAATTTAGTTTTTGAAATATGTAAAAATTCAGTTTCACTTTACAACATCAAAATGCTAAAACGGTCGGTCAACGATGTTAAATACATGTTTTGAAAAAAAAATAGGTATTATGATGCAGACTTTATAAGGCAACATTTCAGCGATTTTTGATTTTGTATAGGTAGGTTGTGCACGTGTATGAAGTGCACCTCTAAAAAAATATTTTTTTTGTCATTTCATTTTAGAATTACGTAGCAGCTAATAAAATACACCTATCCTCTAAATTGTATACAAATAAACCTTATAGTTTTCGAGTAAAATGCCTGTGACATACGGACAGACGGATTGACGGGCAGTGTAACGATTCAACCTCATAAATTGGCTGTCTTTTTATGTTTTCCTATTCTGAACTTAAATTAACCCCTAGCTGAAAGCTGAAGCTCCTGAGAAGCTTCTAGTCGTCTGAAAATGGAATCCTACCTGAAGGAAAAGCTATTGAATAAAATTAAACAGATAGTAAGCGAGAAAATAAATCATTTATTTACCATAGAAATATCAAATTAATTTTGTTTGTTTTGAAGCTAAAGAACCTTTGATTAATTAATCCAGTAAGATCAAGACTCGATTGTACTAGATATCCACTTTGATCCTATAAATACTAACTCGTACCAAAGCGAATAGAAAAACCGAGTTAGTTCCGGCCGATCCTACTAGAAAGGTTGGGTTTTATTCTAGTCTAGGTAAATCTATCCTACAGCTACAGAATCTCTCGTTATTTATGTTAAAGTAATCGAGCTTGAGTACTTTAACAGACCAAATCATCTCCTAGGATATTGCCGGACGGAAAGAGATTCGGTCAAATAAAAAACCGTCCGACTCCAGGCCTACAATGCCGTAATCTAACCTAGAATTTATTATCTCTGGAACCTAACCTCGAAGACCTATTTAGACCTAAGCTATACGTGATTCGCGCTGGTGAAGTGGCTTGGCGTGTGATTTCGTCTAGTGGGTGAGGCTCTGCGTTGTGCGAATAGACCCAGGCCCTTTTCGAGAAGTATGAAGTTTGTATTTCTATAAAGGGAAAAAGTTACACGTTAATTGAAGTTGTACATTAACCCTATTTTAGTAGAACCTATAACTTAAGTAAGACAATTATACCAGGTTCCTTAGAATTTATTTACAATTCTGTAGTTTCATTAAGTGATGCACAATTATGGAGGCTAAAGTGGGCATAAATTCCTTGTTATACTAAGTTGTGGGAAGTGATAAATTACGCTATGTGGTAGGTGACGCCCTTTAAACAGACTCGCAATACAATAGTGGCCAACTTGTGTTGGCCATGATGGGGTCTCTATTGATGATGATGCGATGATATAATAATGAAAATAATCATGAAGAAGATATTGATGATGATGTGATGATAGTCTATTGAAATAGAATATTAGTGCATGTTTTACTTACAGGTACATGAATGGCGTAATGTCTAGTGTAATATCGATTCTCCCTAACGATGAATCTTAGAGTTGTTAGCGAACTGTAGCGCTCGCCTCTCGCTCGCTCGCGGCTGCTCGTACTCGCTAGTAATCCCACCTCATCTGTTGATTCCGCCTACCCTATCGTTATTTCTATCAAATCTAATACCAATTAGTACTGACTTTTCCTAAGCAATTTATAGTACAATTCATCCCCAAAATATCTCAATGGATGTAACACAGTGTCTTAGCAACCAATCTCACCCAATCAACTCAAAGGCACTTTATAGTCGGAACAATGTTAAATATACGACAATGCACAATTGAACTGACGAATGATAATTAATTACCAACCCACCGTGAGACCTTTGTTGAGATCCCAATAAAACGGCCCCACCTAAGAAGAGACCTACTTAAATATTACTGATATTAAGAGTGAAAGTGTTGGATTCCCTCGCAAAATCAATATAACAAAGGCCTCTAGATAAGAGGCCTTTGACTAAACCAAATCGACAGCTCAGCTAATGAGAACTCCCAATTTGCAAGATTGGGAGCTCTAAATACCTTTGCCTAATCGATGACACATCCATGACGGTGCTTAAGGTGCGGTCACATCTCACTTGACTAAGGAACCTCTTACGAGCGAATCCTCATTGGCCAAGGTCGTCAATGTGCCCTGAGAACAAGAGTCCTGACACCAAGCGACGCGATCACCGGCGTACATGAACTAAATTACCTTGCTACATTCATTCGGCTAAGGAATCCCACACGGTATACCTATAGGTATATTTGATTCCTTCATAGATTAACGCAACCGCACCCCTTATTAAGAGGTTTGTTAAGACTAAGACGGAAGCTTGACCGGGGAAGATCCCCAATTTGCAAGATTGAGGACCCTCAGCCACTCGCTCCGCATACACATCCATGAAGAGCGCATAAAGTGCAGTCATACTTCTCTCGACACAGTCGAGGTCTTAAGTATGTCCAAGGGACGATAGTCCATCAACACCGGTGCGAGCACACCTCTTCTTGACGTAATCAAGGTCCTCAATGTGCTCTGGGTGACAAGAGTCAGCGACACCGAGCACTCAATCATAGGTGTACATTATTAAATTACTCAGCTACGTTCACCTATTAAGGAATCCCTCAACCATATCGATAATTAACCACCGGGTCTAAGATGTACTTGTAGTAACATTAGTCGCTTATCCGCGCCTTATCAATTTATTCTCATATTACAACACGTACCACGGACCGAGTCAATTGCTATAGCTAGGTTGTCGTATAATAATTGATCACTTTATCTCGTAAGGGCGCACAGAACCCAATCATATCGCAGTGACAAAACAACTAGTAATATATATGTAGAACAAAACAACATTTCTGTAATATCGTCAGTTATTTGACCAATGACCTAGATCTGTTCATAACCTATACATAAACCGCTCGTACTTTATCTAGCATATTCCCCAAACTATATACAGTAGAACTAGATTTCGATACACAAATACAAGTATGATAACGTTGAAATGGTTAGATAATAGCCCAAAAACAAAATAAGTTTCAGAATCATTCAATACAGTGATTATAAAGGTCACTCACCAGATTTTAATTTCTTAATAGTGGGACACGTACCCAACGCCTCTCTGGTTCCCAGGGCTCCTGCCCTTCTGATCTCCCTCGACGCTCGTAACAAGCCAGCTCCTCCGCCATAAATAAATTACAACATAATATTAGCACATATTTTAATAAAGATTTCCCTCATTTGTACCTACAACTAACCACTAGATACTGGTATACAATTAGGAATTATTTACCATTGGACCGTTCCTTAGCGAACATTCATGTACTATATAAGTGTTCACTTCACTTCATGGGAGTATACGGAATTCTAATATGATGATGTCTTAAGCGCATTTATTAGGTGATAAACCTATTAGACCGCCACATATTCAAAATACACACGTGATCATATAAGATCATATCAGTTCACGAGCAGAAAGATATTGCCTAAATATTAATCACTCAATTCAAGACAATGTGCGCACAAGATAATTACTCCCTAAGAAATTCCAGAATTCACTATGATTAGTCACACTTTAAAATAAAATATTCAATCTCACCAGACGATCGCAAAGGCATTTGCGACCTTACCAAACTCTAATTCCTCTCAGCAACAGCCGTAATGCAGCCCAGCGGTGACCAGCCTTGTTCCGCCTCGAAGTAGTACGCGCCCAGAGGTCAGCCTAGCCTGGCCGCCTTTGCCTTCTGCAGCGTGATCTCGCTTCGACGTCCCATAAAAAAGTGAAACGCTCCTCGGCCCGCCGGGGTATTTATAGCCAATACTAACACGATCACGCCACTAATCCGACTCCTCATCTGAAAATATACCTTAATAAAAGGGTATAAGGCCCATTTTCCAGGGAGCGTTCCCCGCCCCACAGTGCCGATCGATAAGCACTTTTCTCGACTTCGCGGGTAGAATGTCTCTGCAGCTCACGCGTCCGTCCACGCGTTTTCTTGCTGGCCAGCGATCCATTCCTGCAATTAACCTAAATAGTCTAATTTATGAATCCATAAATCTAGATCTAGCACACATTAAATGATACACTAATCCATCAATACTGAATTAGTATGCTGAAGTATGTTTTAAACCAACTATTTTGGACGAAACGCGAGTTTTCTACACTTTTAATTGTAGTCTTGATTTTAGCCTAGAATAGCATCTAACGCAATTTATATCTAACTTATTTACATACATAATTAACAGGATGATAACGAATGAAAGCTTCAATCCCTTCATATTTGGACCTGAAACCCACAACGCTAACATCTATCAATTTAAAAGAGTAATTCCGCCCTTAGATACTATTGAGTCTGAGAGCGAAGCTCTCGGATCGTCTCAGCAGTCATGACGAAACTATAAGGGTTCCGTTTTTGCCATTTTGGCTACGGAACCATAAAAAGGCCCTTTAGGCAGTGTACCGAGTATGCTGGCAGTATTTCTTCGTTGAACTGCAATGCTGATGCGTTGCACGAGAAAACTGCCAGCTCTTCGATTACCAGTTATGATGATACTAATGCTGCACCGTATAGAAGCTACGAGTGAGAAACCAAAAAAAGTCTCAGATTTGTGGCTGCTAAAATTTGTCCCAAGATATCTCGTGTAACCATTTTTGATATTTGCTCGGTTGTATCGATGTAAACGATATTAAAAAACAAAATCTTCTACACCACCTTTTGCAACAAAGATATACCTACTCTACGGACTGGCCTACAAGCTGCGCGCGGTACGTTTGTAGGAAGATAACATACTTTGCCCTCTTTATACTATGATATAAGTACGGTATTGAAAAAATCTTAGTTATTTTTCTAGTGGCTCCCGAGAAAAACACAGTACCTTATTGAATACCGTACGAACATTGCAATGCCCTAACAGGGTATCATGTACCTACTGTATAACCTATCTTAAGATCTACTGTATGGACAATGAACATGATCGCAATAAATGAATATGAATATGAATTATGTTGCCGTGTTACCCAGTGGGATCTTCGTCGCACTAGAACGTCACAGATTCTTATCGGTATTATAGAGCATCTTAAACGCTCAAAAATGCTATAAGGATGGGATGCATTGCACCAAACCATCTGTATCGTAAGTTGGTTTGTAGAATCTGAATGTATGAAAAGTTTGACAATTTTCTATGGAATGACAGCTATTGGCGCCATATTTAATATTGAACGGTCTGTTATCGTAAGTTGGTGCAACCCATTGGAATTGATGTAGTGGTTTGATTTCAAAATGACTAGAGGTTCACCGTGAACTTATGCACTCACGATTTACTCGTAGATCCGTCCAGCGCCATCTAGTGAGTGGTGTTTAGAGAAACCATGCTTTCAACATAAATATCACAAACCCTCTTACAAACAAATTATTAAAAAAAAAAATGTTTCGTGTCAATTTAACGTGTAAGTAGTAGCAGAGGCTGTACCGGCTATACAGAGGGAACAAGTTCGAGTCTGGGCTTCAAACGATGATAGTTTTTTTCCCATTATATTTCGTATATATTCATCACAACCCCCATATATTTCGACAACCCCTTGACTCAAATTGCTCATGTTAAAACTTTTTTTTGGTGCATTTCGCTATCTTACCGAATTTTATTTCTGTAAGCATTTAACGATACTCGAGTTGTTGTCGAACAAACATTTATGCATAGGTACATTAGGTACACACATACAAACGGTCCAGTAGAATCAGAGAATTTTGCTCGCGTTGCTGGCTCGTTCAACATTTACACAAGTACTGTTGCAATTGTTTAGTTAATTAGCGCGGGTGACGAAATCAATGTAATTTTGATATTATAATTTTAATACGTCAAGCCAGATAGGCCTCCGACGTCAGCAGCATTGTTCAAACCAACATTATTGTGGGCCAGCGTTAATGCCTTTAATATCAACATGACGCATGCTACCCATGACAGGTAATACAAATTGTACATTCGACAATGCGAAGTAATTTATGCTCCTAACCGGGAGGCAGGCCACGGCAACGTTATTACATTGTTACATGAAAATCTGTAGTGTGAAATTACACCGGGTTAAACGCGTTGTGGAAACGGGGAGGCGGTGTTGCCAAGGCGAAATGCTTTATCCGCAATATACAGTTTATTTGAATTCCGCTCGCATCGGAATTTGTGTTTAAAGTTTTTTTTTTCAAAGCTCGTTGCATTGCGATGCAGACTGCTAGAATCACGCGATACAAAATTATATTTTATATGGTTCACTAATGTTTCCCAACTTACGTTTGGCAACCTGATTCATTCCGCATCTTTTCATTTCCCAACCTCTTAATATTTCTAAAACTGTTAAATATGTCAGGATTTTTATAATATATATGTATACTAACCTAACCTATAGTGTTCTACACGATGGCCAGGAAATAAATCCTGAAATATTTACAGTTTCAGAGTTTGGGAAATGAAAAGTTGCGAAATGAATCAGTTTGCCAAACGTTAGTTGCGAAAAGAAGGTGTTCCATTGTATATACCCATCGGTGATATTTACCTTTTAACCTACCCGGATACCGTTGACGGCCATAGACGTTATACAGGTTTTAATTGAAAAAACATTTTTTTTTGAAATAGTTTTTCTTCAAAATAAGATATATGTTTTTTTTTACTTTTCTGAAATGCTATAAGTAACTTTTTATTTAAAAAACAAAAAAAAAAAAAAAAAATTAATATCACAAAAATATCTTTTAAAAACAAAAATGCAATAACTCATTACATGATGTTACCTCAAAATCTGCATTGACTGCTGTGCCATGATCTCGTGGTGCCAAGATACATAACTTGGATGTCAAAACTTTAAGTCATAAAAAAAAGCGGCCAAGTGCGAGTCGGGCTCGCACATGAAGGGTTCCGTAAAATAAATTGCGGTTTACGATTTATGACGTATTAAAAGAAAACTACTTACTACATCTCGTTCTCGCGCGGTAATGTACATCATATATATTTTTTTAGTTTTATCATTCTCTTATTTTAGAAGTTACAAGGGGGGGGGGGGCACACATTTTACCACTTTGGAAGTGTCTCTCGCGCAAACTATTCAGTTTAGAAAAAAATGATATTAAAAACCTCAATATCATTTTTGAAGACCTATCCATAGATACTCCACACGTATGGGTTTGATGAAAAAAAATTTTTTGAGTTTCAGTTTATAATGTTTTTTTTTGATTTTTTTGTGTAAATCTTAATGCGGTTCACAGAATACACCTACTTACTAAGTTTCAACAGTATAGCTCTTATAGTTTCGGAAAAAAGTGGCTGTGACATACGGACGGACAGACAGACAGACAGACAGACATGACGAATCTATAAGGGTTCCGTTTTTTGCCATTTGGCTACGGAACCCGAAAAAGCAAATGAAACACAAGGGGTTATTGCAGATGCTCTGAGAAAGCGTCCTTTTGAATATTTGCTCCTGTTACAAGGCCCACCCCGGATACATAGTCCATCGTTTGCCAAATTAAAACGGCAGGTAGGTTGGGTTATATGATATATATTCCTCCAAAAAAAATTGTGCCCACGGAAAATTCAAAGGTGTTTCAAAATGAATTTAATAAAAGGACGCCTTTAGAAAATTAATTTAAAAAACACAAAAAGAAATCCGTGCGCACAAAATTTCTTTGGAGGCCGGAATAGATAGCAAATATGACCCAATCTACCTGCCGTTTTAATTTGACAAACGATGGACCAAACATCCTGTGTATTTTAATAGCACATTGCTGCAGAGGATGTGTGAGATGATTAGTTTTCAAAGTTCACCCATTTTTTTTTCAACAGAAAAATGCTTTTTTTTTTTTTGCCTAAGAAGGCAACTAGGTATATGATTACGTACGGCTTAGCCGTTTCGGCTTGCAACTATTTAAGAGTTTTTCCTATTTATTTTTCTATTTAGAAACAAACAGTCTTAAATTATATACAAATTTATTAACTAGAAGCTATACAGTAACAATATTACTAGACCTACAGTTTCTTTATTTTAATGATATTAAACATAACTAAATAACTATAACCGTTATCATTACATGCATTTAGTACAGTTATATGCTTACACAGTATTAAAGTAAATAAGTAATGAAAATACATTTTTTTTAAACTATTACCATAATCTAATGTTTTATATTACTCACTATTTTAACATTATTTTAATAGGGAATAAATTTGTTTTTAAATGTTACTAGCGAACTGCCAAATAAATCTGCATTAATACACTTTTTATTGTAAAGCTAGCATGCACGTTTAATGTATGAATTTTGTGCGTGTTTCGTTCTGCTATTTGCAATGCTGAACAATGCTTTACTGCAGCAGCAACTGCGTTCTGTTCTACGAGGCACACGAAAGTCTATATTGTATAGGATGTCCCAAAAAGAACGCAAGAATTTCCATACATAATGTATGGAAAATCTTGCGTTCTTTTTGGGACACCCCTTATAACTATTCAGGGCATCTATAAAAAATGTTGATTATTCTATACAAGAAAAGTAAATCAGCACACGAACGTCGAGTGAAAGCCCTTGAAAATTGTGTCTTTTAGCTGAGGAAGCATAATCAATCAACGTAATTTCCACCTACTCGGAATTCAAGTGTTCTAATAAACTTTTTCTGCAGCCTTTCGATCCTAGTTTTGTGTACATCATAACAAAAAAAAGGTTTTGTAGAGTTTACAATATTATGATGAAACATAGTCGGTTAAGGCGACTGTGGTCCCTAAAATTTGTTTTCACTCGTTCGCTAGTGTTAGCTCGATATGCTGCTCTATTCGCCCGCGTAGGCGCACGATGGCACGAACCAACTAAACCGTAAGATTACTACAGATTTCAGATAAAACGTTGAGATTTCATAACGAACTGTAAAAATACCATAATAATATGTGGTGTAGAAGCAGTAGCAAATTCTAAGATGAAAACAGCCTAATTTCATGACATAGCTTTTAATGTTCTATAAAAAATTAAATCCTTTAGATTATTAATCAAATATTATTAGGTACCTCCATTGTTTAGATTTATTCATTAGCTAATTTTTGAACCCTCAGCGTTCAAAAACGAATATCTGGTGTAGATACAATTACCCTTAAGCAGTTTGTAAAGTTGTTTGATAATAAAAACTAGAGAAACATTGCGAAAGAGTTCAGTACGATTATAATGTAGATACACAGGTATTTCATTTACCTGCACTGGCAACACTGCTTAGGGAGAGACAGGCTCGCTGCTTGAAAGTTTAATGTAACGCCCCGGTCGGGCAGTTACCTAGAAAATCCCCACCGAACCTTGATTTCGGTTTTATGCCGCTTCTAAACTCGGGTGTTCATTTATTTGAATTAGTTATAATGTTTAAAGGCCGCCGGGAAACTGACCGAGTTACGGATTCTGACAGTTGTAAAATGATCCACACGTGTAGGGTGCCCCTTAGCATGCGCCCACTGTCTTATTTTAGACTATACCTGTTGCCCGCGGCTTCGTTCGCGTAGAACATTTTATCGTCTTAGAAAATGATTTCTCTCAATACAAACTTTGAACCCTCTTTTAGGGGATAAATTAAAAAAAACGTTGATGTTCATTTTCTAGTTTGTGAACAAACACAGTCTAAAACCAAAGTTAAAAATCTCATACTTTAAAAATGTCTTGAAATAGACAAACTTTGAACCCCCTTTTAACACTCTTAGGGGATGAATTTGGAAAAACTCTGAAATTAGTTTTGTAGTCTTTTAACGTACAGAATAAGACCGAAGTTACAAATCTCTTACTCAAACTTTAAAATTTTCTTGCTCTCCATTTAAAATTTGAACAACCTTTTAATTTTATATAATTTGTATTTTTTTTATGTTACTAACAACTATGGAGTCTGTTGTATTCCGAAATAAAGATTTTATTATTATAATTATGTATGTCTTTCCCGCTCACGGGACAATGATGTCCCGGATCTTTGGGAGGCGTGCGTGGGGCTAGGTACCTACAAAGTACCAACTGAGCCAACACGTAGAGGCCCTATTGACAATTTAATGAAATGCAAGGAGTACACCGAGCGGATCCTGTCCCTGCCCGTGTCATGGGACGCACACAGAGACAGCACCCGCTGGGGTGTATAGGGACTATTGCTGGTTGATCGAATCTGAAGAAAACGGGTTAATGGGTGAAAATGATGGACTAGTGGCTGGGCTATTGGGTGAAACATCGGATGCCTGCCTAATAAACTGTCTAATTTTTTATCTCTGACAGACGGTGACTCGCCAACTGCTAGATGGGCCCCTATTAATAGCGACATTAAAAAATGGCCTAAGGGCAACACCAGTCAGAGAGGCTGGGGGGGTAGAGAGGTGGCACTGGACTTTAAACATATAGCCAACTCGCCACTTAGGTGTCCACATCTACCCTCGAGAAACAGCTCTTGCGACTCCACTCTGGACAGCCAGTTAAGGCAAGCCAGAGGTGGGGGGCCTGTCCAACCATCCACCCGATCGGCTCAGCCTGACCACAGGACACCCCCAGGAGCACTCAGGTACGTAGGGTCACTACTCCCTAACAGCCCGCCACAAGCTGCCTTACGTTGACTGATTGCACCAGAAATCTGGGGGGCGATGGGGCCGTCACATCCCTACGCCATTTTATTATTATTATGTATGTCTTTCCCGCTCAGGGGACAATGATGTCCCGGACCTTTGGGAGGCGTGCGTGGGGCTAGGTACCTACAAAGTACCAACTGAGCCAACACGTAGAGGCCCTTTTGACAATTTAATGAAATGCAAGGAGTACACAGAGCGGATGCTGTCTCTGCCCCTGTCATGGGACGCACACAGAGACTGGGGTGTATAGGGACTATTGCTGGTTGATGGAATCTAAAGAAACCGGGTTATTGGGTGAAAATGATGGACTAGTGGCTGGGCTATTGGGTGAAACATCGGACGCCTGTCTAACAAACTGTCTCATTTTTTATCTCTGGCAGACGGTGACTCGCCACCTGCTAGATGGGCCCCTATTAATAGCGACATTAAAAAATGGCCTAAGGGCAACACCAGTCAGAGAGGCTGGGGGGGTAGAGAGGTGGCACTGGACTTTAAACATATAGCCAACTCGCTACTTAGGTGTCCACATCTACCCTCGAGTAACAGCTCTTGCGACTCCACTCTGGACAGCCACTTAAGGCAAGCCAGAGGTGGGGCCCTGTCCAACCATCCACCCGATCGGCTCAGCCTGACCACAGGACACCCCCAGGAGCACTCAGGTACGTAGGGTCGCTACTCCCTAACAGCCCGCCACAAGCTGCCTTACGTTGGCTGATTGCACAGAATTATTATTATTATTAAACCCTAAGGGGGTTGAATTTTTCTTATCGCTGAAAGGACTTTTTTCGTATTGTAGTAAGTATTCTTATTACTAACTTTTAAGTCTCTTGCTCAAAAAAAGTGTTGCCCCCTTCTTAACCACCTTAGGGGTGGAATTTTCTAAAACTCTGAAAGTACTTTTTTTATTTTAATAAGTAATATTTCGAATAATTTTAAGTCTAGTTCAAAAAAAAGGTTTTCCTACACAACACTGGCTCCCCTTCTTAACCCCCTTAGGGGTGGATTTTTCTAAAACGCTGAAAGTTCTTTTTTAGTATTCTAATAAGTAATCTAAAGTTTTAAGTCTCTAACTCAAAAAAATTGTTGCCCATGCAAAGCCTGCTCCCCTTTTTAACCCCCTTAGGAGTGAAATTTTCTAAAACGCTTTATGTTTTTTTTTTGTATTTAAAATAAGTAATCTTTCTATAAAGTTTCAAGTCTCTAACTCAAAAAATAAACTTTCCCTCATAAAAACTTTGCACTCCTTTTTATCCCCCTTAGGGATGGTTTTTCCAAACGCTGAAAGTACTTTTGTTGTATTTTTATAAGTAATCTTTCTACAAAGTTTTAAGTCTCTATTTAAAAAAAAGTTTTTTTCCCCATGCAAACTTTGCACCCTATTTTAACCCCTTAGGGGTGAAATTTTCCAAAACGCTGAAACTCCTTTCTTTGTATTCTAATAACTAATCTTTCTACAAAGTTTGAGGTCCCTAGCTCAAAAAAAAAAAGGTTCTCCTATACAAACTTTGCACCCCTATTTTACCCCTTTAGGGGTGGAATTTTCAAAAATCCCTTCATAGCTTTAGCCCACGTTATAAAAGCAACCTTCTGTGCAATAATCAACTCTCTGAAATTAGTAGTTTCGGCTGTGCGTTGATGAGTCAGTGAATAAGTCAGTCAGGACATAGGCATTTATATGCCGTGCCCGTATAGAGCCGTGCATTTGACCTGGTTAATTACGACATTCTCTGGGACAAACTCTACGGGTCTGGTACTGCGAGGGAGGTAGTGGATCTTTTGTAGTACTGGTACGGCGGCCAAACTGTCAAGTGGGGTGACGCGACATCTAGCAGTTATAGGCTAGAATGCGGTGTTCGCCAGGGTGGGCTTACGTCTCCGGATCTCTTCAATGTTTACGTAAACGACCTTATACATAGTACGGTTGAGGGGTTCTCGTACAGGCTGTCACTAAGGCGGTATGTGCGTCAACAGCCTCAGCTATGCTGATGACATGGTGCTGCTGAGCCCCTCAATCAAAGGTCTAAAGAAGCTGCTTCTAATCTGTGAGGATAATGCAAATTCTCACGGATTAAAGTATAATGTACTTAAGTCCGAAATGCTCGTTTTCAGAGCGGGAAGAGGTCCGGAGTACGTTTAAGAAGTCAGATTGAATGGAGCTGTGGTTGGGGTTGTTAAACAATTCAAATACCTAGGGCACATTTTAACCGAGGATTTGAAAGACGATAAGGATATTGAGCGGGAGAGGAGAGCCTTATCAGTCCGCTGCAAAATGCTGGCACGCAGATTTGGTAAGTGTAGCAACGAAGTCAAGGTGACATTGCTCAATGCATTTTGTCAGTGTTTCTACACTTGCCAACTCTGGTCCAAATTCATGCGAAAGTCGTACAGCACCATGAGGGTGCAATATAATGATGCATCTCGCACGCTCATGCGGCTGCCACGCTACTGCAGCGCGTCCAGCATGTTCGTTGAGGCGCGGGTGCCAGATTTCTTCGCCGTAATGAGAGCGAGAGTTGCCGCTTTCTGGGACAGGCTGGGGCGCTCTCAGAACGAGATCCTCAAGGTCATCTACAACGACCTGGAGAGCCCTATTTTCCGGTATTGGCTATCTGTGCATCGTGACGAGAATCGGAAATGACGACGATCATTTTTGATGTTTAGTTTATATTTTAATTTTAATTAATTAATTAAGTATCTTGTCTAACTTGTATTTGTATTTTGGGTAACTTTTTGCCTGTGAATAAATGATTTATTATTATTATTATATATATAGAAGATAGATTACTCTTTCCAGCACTGCTATCACAAGACGGCGCGCGAGTTCTCTCGATGTTTCTCGCACTATACGTCTCTTTCTAAGTTTTCTAATAAGTGAGAGACGGATAGTGCGAGTAAAATCGAGAGAGCTCGCGCGCCGTCTTGTGATAGCCGTGCTGGGTCTTTCGCTTGTCTTCCAAATAGGGGTGTAGACTCAAAATTTATTGTGACTTCAAAAGAAAGAAGGCAAAAAAATATGCCTAATGACGAAAATCCCATTCAAATATCTCAAAAAATAATGAAGCTACAACCGTTTTAATGTCGCTTTTTAGAGTGAGAAAACGATCGCGGACCGTTACTTCAAGATCCTCGAGCGTCATAGTAAAAAACAATCGTTTCATATGAAGGTGCGTTTTACGGAAAAGGGACAGAACATACTCCCTCTGAAAACTTTGGATACTTATAACTTAGTGATTACCTATATAACCTCTTGCATTGTTTTTTTTTCCATTTGACTACATTTTAAAAGAAAATACTACATTATGGTTATTTTATTTAAGCCGCGTCCGCTGCGCCATGTTTTCGTGGTTTTTAAACGTCAAAAATGTTTTGCCAATCAAAACAATACCCTATTTGTTTGCCGAAACTGACGGATAACATGTTAGATGTTTGCAAACACCGAAAACACGGCGCAGCGGACCCGGCTTTAAAGAAAGAAAGGAAAGAAAGAAAGAAAGAAAAAGATTTATTGCCACACATAAATAAAAAACTCATACACATTAATTAAACACACATTTTTTTTTAAATATACACCTAGAAAGGAAAAAAAAACAACACAATGTGGCAATAGGGATGGACTCAGCGTTTGCTGTGCCACCGATTTGATGTCACAGCGCTGGTCTTTAGAGTCTACACCCCTATTCTCGATTATTGAGCTAATAACCACCTAGCTTCGGAATTCGAAAATATTCGAGCATCTCTATCTCTATCGCACTAACTATACTCGACTGACAGGGATGCAGATATAAGAACTTCGAGTTTCGGTCTTCGTGGTAGCGCCGCAGGTATTTACTTTGGCAGAATGCGCAAAGAGTGCGTGCTATTGCCATTAAAAAAAAACAAACTCGTGTTATTTATATTGTTCGAATTTAATGACACATTTATTGAAATAACGCCTTAAAACGACATTTGCGGATATAAGTTCTCATATCAGAATCGAATATTTTTTATATTATATTTTTTGGCATGTGTCTCTTAAAGGTCTATCCTAGACGGGAATTAAATTATTAATAAGACGTGAAAGGCAAAACAATTCCGCCATTTTGACGTTTTTCACAGCTGACAGTTGTAGCAGCAGCGTTTGATTTCAATAAAATAAATGAAAAACTGAATGAAGTCGTATATTTCGGAAAATTAATTAATTGTCTCAGTCGGATAAAAACTATCCTCAGTTGCAGCTAGAATAATAATGTACCTATAAAAATGTTTCATATTTTCCCGTTCATGGGATGCTGAGAACATTCGTGACAAACAAAGCTTAGTTTCAAACTGGCTGATTCTTTTTTTAATTTAGATATTTATTATAAGTGGAGATTATACCGAACCTCATTATTTTGGAAAGCTATCTCCGAGTTACGGTTTTGGACAGTTTTAAAATGATCCACACGTGTTGTAGGGTGTTCCTTAGCACGCACCTACTGTCTTATTTTAGACTAGCTGTTGCCCGCGACTTCGTCCGCGTAGAACTTTTTATCGTCTTAGAAAATGATTTCTCTCAATACAAAATTTGAACCCTCTTTTAGGGGATGATTAAAAAAAAACGTTGATGTTAATTTTCTAGTTTGTGAACAAACAGTCTAAAACCAAAGTTAAAAATCTCATACTTTAAAAATGCCTTGAAATACTCAAACTTTGAACCAATTTTAACACTCTTAGGGGATGAATTTGGAAAAACTCTGAAATCAGTTTTGTAGTCTTTTAACGTACAGAATAAGACCGAAGTTAAAAATCTCTTAACACTTTAAAATTTTATTGCTCGCCATTTAAAATTTGAACCCCCTTTTAAACCCCCTTAGAGGTTGAATTTTTCTAATCGCTGAAAGAACTTTTTTCGTAAACTTGTAAGTCTCTAGCTCAAAAAAAGTGTTGCCCATACAAAGCTTTCTTAACCCCCTTAGGGGTGGAATTTTCTAAAACTCTGAAAGTACTTTATTATTAATTTTAATAAGTAACATTTCGAATAGTTTTAAGTCTAGCAAAAAAAAAAAGTTTTTCCCACACAACACTGGCTACCCTTCTTAAGGATCTTAAGGATCCCCTTAGGGATGGAGTTTTCTAAAACGCTGAAAGTGTTGCCCATGCAAAGCTTGCTCTCCTTTTTAACCCTATTAGGGGTGGAATTTTCTAAAACGATTTGTGTTCTTTTTTTGTTTTTTAATAAGTAATCTTTCTACAAAGTTTCAAGTCTCTAACTCAAAAACATAAACTTTCCCTGATAAAAACTTTGCACCCCTTTTTATCCCCCTTAGGGATAGATTTTTTCAAAACGCTGAAAGTCTTTTACTTTTATTTTTATAAGTAATCTTTCTACAAAGTTTTAAGTGTCTAGCTCAGAAAAAGTGTTCCCCATACAAACCTTGCACCCTTTTTTAACCCCCTTAGGGAATAATTTTTGTAAAACGCCTAATGTAGTATTTTTCATGTTCTAATAAGTAATTTTTCGACAAAATTGTAAGTCTCTATTAAAAAAAAATATGTTTTTCCCATACAAACTTTGCACCCTATTTTACCCCCTTAGGGGTGAAATTTTCCAAAACGCTGAAAGTACTTTCTTTGCATTTAAATAATCTTTCTACAAAGTTTTAGGAATCTAGCTAAAAAAAATAGTTTCCCACATACAAACTTTGCACCCCTATTTTAGCCCCCTATTTTTAGGGGTAGAACTTTCTAAAACGCTGAAAGTACTTAATTTGTATTCTGATGACTAATCTTTCTACAAAGTGTTAAGTCTCTATTTAAAAAAAATATTGTTTCCCCCATACAAAATTTGCACCTTTATTTTACCCCCTTAGGGGTAGATTTTTTTAAAACACTGAATCTAGGTACTTTATTTGTATTCTAATGAATAATTTCTCTACAAAGTTTTAAGTCTCTATTTAAAAAAAGTAGTTTTTCCCATACAAACTTTGCACTCTATTTTACCCCTTTAGGGGTAGAATTTTCTAAAACCCTGAAAGTTCTTTATTTGTATTCTAATGACTGATCTTTCTACAAAGTTTTAAGTCTCTATTTAAAAAAAAAATGTTTTCCCCATACAAACCTTGCACCCCTATTTTACCCCCGTAGGGGTGGAATTTTCCAAAACGCTGAAAGTGTTTCATTTGTATTCTAATAACAATTTTTTCTACAAAGTTTAAGTCTATAGCTCAAAAAAAAAAGGTTCTCCCATACAAACTTTGCACCCCTATTTTACCCCCTTAGGGGTAGAATTTTCAAAAATCCCTTTTTATCCCTAGCCCACGTTATAAAAGCAACATACTGTGCAAAAATCAACTCTCTAAGATTAGTAGTTTCGGCTGTGCGTTGATGAGTGAGTGAGTGAGTGAGTGAGTGAATAAGTCAGTCAGGACATAGGCATTTATTATGTATAAATAGATAGAAGATAATGAAACTCCCATTCAAATATCTCAAAAAATTATGAAGCTACATCCGTTTTAATGTCGCTTGTTAGAGTGAGAAAACGATGAGGGACTGTGACGTCAATATACTCGAGCGTCATAGTAAAAAACAGTCGTTTCATATGAAGGTGCGTTTTGCGGAAAAGGGACAGAACATACCCCCTCTTAAAACTTTGGACTCTTATAATTATAACTTAATCATTACCTATATAACCTCTTGCTTTGTTTTTTTCTCCATTTGACTATATTTATTTTAAATTCTTTATCGAGAAAATATATTATGATTATTTACCATATTTTCGATTCCTGAGCTATAACCACGAACTTCGGAATAGGGAACATTACGCAAAGCTCTGCGTAGGGGGCGACACTAACACAACCCGTAAACAAACCGGTGCCGGTTAATGTACGGCCCAATAATTGGCATCCTCTATATCTATGTCTCTTTTTAACTTATACAAAAAGAGAGAGATAACGATAGATGGACGTGTATTATCGGGCCGTACATTAACCGGCACCAACAAACCGCCATGACGTACAATGTCATATTTATTTACCTAACAAACAATAACGAATAATTGATGAAAACGCGTTAAACTACAATCGTTTTATTATCATTCGTGTGTAAAATACCTGCACTGTGATATTAAAATGGCATCCTATAGCCATTTAAAGGTGGATGAGGGCTTTTTTTTGCTTTACGACGTATTGCCGCTTCCCATAGTTTTCATATCATCGTTTCCTTCGGAAATGAATGATGCCCTTCATTCTTGCATCCAATTACGCGGCACTGATGCATTTTATTCACTGAAATATTTTCTTCACTATTTGATCCAGAGCTTTGAAGGACTTGTCAAAGTTGTCAAAAAAACTGTTTACTAATTGTGTTAGTGCTGCACTCTGGCGGCAGAACATTGCAGTAATGTTCCCTATTCGAAAATATTCGGGTTTCTCTATCTCTATCGCACTAACCATACTCGAGTGACAGGGATGCAAATATATGAACATTGAGTATCGGTTTTCGTAGTAGCGCCGCAGGTACTTTGGCTGAATGCGCCGAGCGCGTGCCATTGTCATTCAAAAAAAACAAATTCGTGTTAATTATATTGTTCAAATTTGTTGATTTCATTTATTGAAATTACGACATAAAACGACATTTGCGCATATAAGTTCTCATATCAGAATCGAATATTTTTTTATGGTTTATATTTTAGCATTTGTCTCGTAAAGGTCTATCGTAGACGGGATTTAAATTATTAATAAGTGAAAGGCAAAGCAATTCCGCCATTTTGACGAAAATTTGACGGTTCTTATAGCTGACAGTTGGAGCAGCGTTTGATTTCAATAAAAATAAATGAAAAATTAAATGAAGTCGTATATTTCGGAAAATTAATTAACTGTCGCAGTCGGATAAAAAGTATCCTAAGTTGCAGCTAGAATAATAATGTACCTATATAAAATGTTTCATATTTTTCCGTTCATGGGATGCTGAGAACATTCGAACCGCGCAAAGCTTAGTTTCAAACTGGCTGATTCTTTTTTTAATTTAGAGATTTATTATAAGTGGAGATAATACTGAACCTCATCCCTTTGAGAAGCTACCTTGAGATTCGCAAGTCAATAATAATATACTCGTACGTGTTATCAAAAGAGCCCAGCTTTGACACAAGAGAGCGAGAACCTTCGAACACATTTAGCTTTTTACGGACCTACTAAGTATTTTTTCTTTATACCGTAAATCAACAGATTTTCAAGCTTTTTTTGCCGATTCTGCAACGAAATTGATTTTATTGCAGCAGGCCAAGTTAGAGTTGCAATAGTTATATGTTATGCAAGGCTGCAAAGTTTTTGTTTGGCGCAAGTGCTTGATTTGAAAGCCGAGCTAGCGAAGGATTGTAAGATTGAACCATGAGCGAAGCGAATGGTTCAAAAGTACAATCCTGAGCATAGCGAGGCTTTCAAGGCACGGGACGCCAAACAACTTTACTGCCGAGCGAAACACACAACTTTTCACCTCATGACCGCGAGGAAAATTGTAAATGTAATGAAAGTCAATTGGACCTTATACTTATTTTCAATAAAGCTTTGTTTACATTTCATCAAAAACATATACAAAATCATTTATTGTTTCAATGCGAGTGGTTATAAATGGTGGTAGGGCAATCAGCCAGAGTTTGGCGACCAATATGCATGTCATTGAAATTATGTAATTATTTATTGTTATATTAATATCGAATCATTTATTTTCTAAAGTAAATACCAGATGGTAATTAACATTAACGAAATTAAATTAGAACTAAGTTAAATCTAAAAAGGCCCTCGAGGCATTGTACCGAGGATGTTGGCTGCATTTCCTCGCTGAATTGTAATGCTGATGCGTTGCGCGAGAAAGCCGCCAGCTCTTCGGTCACCACTTCACCAGTTACATCAACCAGACGTTTTGCGATTTCCGCAAACAACTTATGCGTACTAGGACCCCACTGACCGAGGGTCTCGACGCCAAAGGGTACAAAGTTGCACTCTCTGCCGAGGCCTCTATATTTATTACATTTCAGAATTTCAGCGTTTTTCGCCGCTGCACCCGCTTTAGAAGTAGTCCGTTGGAAGTGGGAAGGTGCCAGTGTGTCTACTCAGGTAGCGTCCCACACAAGCATCCGTCCCAACCTCCATGGAACCAGAGACACACCATCAGGTATTTTGCCATCATCTCTGACAATGCCAGGCCGCTCAAGTAGAGCAGGCACATTGATGAGGGCAAAAGACCGGCGGATTATGTCATTAAGTGACGCATTGTCTTGAAAAGCGACCTGCACTTTTTTGGCAACAAAGTCCGTAGTGACCCAGTCGGTCCACGTCCGTGCCACACGGGCATATGTGTGGAGTGCTTAACGTGACCCCAAGCCGCAAACCAGTCGCCAGACAAATGGAAGTCGGATCCAGGAAGGTACCGGTATTTGGAGAGGGATGGGCATGTAGCCAGTGACCGGCCTCTCTAGCTCCGACCACCAAAAGTCTTGCGAGTTCTGGACCTGAACTGCGGCTCAGAAAGGAATTGTAGCCATTGTAGGTTAAATCGCAATAAATATCGCATTTTATGGCATCCTCCAAGCCCGCAGTTTCATAGTTTGAGGGCAGAGCCCTTAGGATATTTCCTATGAGACGTGACGTGCTACGGTTGCCTAGAAGAGCTACGGTAGCCTAGTGGTTCAGGCATACGGCTGTCAAGCGGCGGTCGTGGGTTCGAATCCCGACTCGTACCAATAAGCTTTTCGGAACTTATGTACGGAGTATTTAGCATTAGCTTTTCGATGAAGGAAAACATCGTGAGGAAACCGGTCTAATCCCAATAAGGTCTAGTTTTCCTTCTGGGTTGGAAGGTCAGATGGCAGTCGCTTTCGTAAAACTAGTGCCCATGCCAAATCTTGGGATTAGGTGTCAAAGCGGACCCCAGGCTCCTCTAGGGGCACAACCGAGAATAACGCTAGGAGGATGATGACGTGACGTGCTATGGGTAAACGACAAAAAGGCTGGGGACGCAACACTATAAATTTTGCGGTTTCCTGAGCCGCCAAATCTAATAGGGAGGGATGCTTGTAACCAAGATGGTTCATTGAGCTGAATATTTAAAATCATTTCTAAACTAGTTTTCACTAAGTCGTCCAATAAGGTATAAACAAATTTTGATGTTTCCAAAAAGGGAAACAGCGGAGCACATAGGTAAATTTAGGGACAATACAAGAGCATAACGAGGAGTGATTGCGAGTAAACAATAAACATATATCGAATGAAATTAGCAAAAAAACAAAAAAAAACTAAACTTTGCAATGTCAGACTAAAGATAAATATTGAGAAGAATAGAAATGTACCTATTAATAATAAATCAAAGCAAAAAGAAAATGGTCAGAGAAAATACTCGTAATAAAATTCAATAAAAAATTCTGGTTACAACGTCATTCATTACCAGAGTAGAATATTATTTATAGACACCACTTAAATAATTCGATTTTGTAACTTTGACAATCCAAGGATTTCAATAAAGTTTTGTAAACATTTCATCAAAATCAAAAAACAAATGGTTGAAAATGTTGACAGACATGAAAAGAATACTTTTTTCTTTATGAGCAGATATATCACTTGGATAACAGATATTGAGTCCATGGTGTTTAGAAATTGGCCAGGTTTAGATTTCATAATTTTGTATAGGCTAATATGAGTTTTCACAAAAATACACATTTCGTAAATGTGCAATGTGGGTAACGGAACGTTTTTTTTTTTAACAACGGTCTACATGAATCTGCCGTTTTGGCGCCACAAATGGCTCTTCTAATGCATTTTACGCTTGTTGGGCAAGTGTGGATTTTCCCCATGAAAGCATTTTATAATTGTTAAATGTAACATAAACATTTTTGCATATATAAATAGTCTCCACGCTTACATTAAAAAGTCAAGTTATTGACTACCTTACCTACCCAAGGTAGAGTGGTGGAGCGCCCATACAAGCCGATTCCCACCGGCTTGCCTAAAATTTCTTTTTAGGTAAGCCTATGGTTATGTACTCTGAACTTTTTCATAACTTTTTTTGATTCCGGGTTGCCCATCGAAAATTTTCACGCGCCGCTACGGCAAGGTACTCAAAATGATGTAAAATACCTACACATTGTAGATATGTAAGACCTACTATTATTATGTTAAAGATAAATGAGACGGCTATTTTGACTCCCCATGTCAAACTAATCGATTTGGTTTTGTGGAGCAATGTATCTTTTTACAAGCTTTTTATTAATTTGCACTGTTCGTATGTATGTAAATATGTAAGTATGTAAATATGTAAGTTGTCCGTCAAAATTAGCAATCCATTTTTTAGTCAGTTCCCGTTATCCAATTGAGCTGAAATTTTGCAAAAGCATATGTTTATCGCATGACAATACAATATTATGATGAATTGGTGCTGATCTGATGCTGGAGCTCGAAGGTGGCCATAGGAACTCCGCAATAAAACGACCAACCCAATCGAGTTTGGGCTCGTTAGAATCGTCTCGATGAGTACTTGATGATGGTATGCAGTAAAGTACAGTCGGCAGTAAAAGCTTGTACCAAAAATTAATTTTTTGACAGAAACTTATTAGGGTTCCGTACTCAAAGAGTAAAACGGGACCCTATTACTAAGACTCCGCTGTCCGTCCGTCCGTCCGTCCGCCTGTCTGTCACGAGGCTGTATCTCACTGATACCGTGATATCCAGCTGAAATTTCCACAGATGATGTATATCTGTTGCCGCTATAACAACAAATACAAAAAACACAGAATTAAATAGTTTTTTTATAGATAATGGTAGGGAACCCTTCGTGCGCGAGTCCGACTTGCACTTGGCCGATTTTTTGTTTTTAATGAGTAAATAAAACTAAACTAAGGCTCTAAAATACCTACGCATATTTTACTTTTTCCGCTAACTTAGCAGGTATTCAAATCCATACATCTTCTGCACTAAAATCTATAAATAACTTTCATTATTTTAATTTAACTGTGGCTGTAAAACAAAACAAATCAAAATGAATGTTTATGAGTTTTTTTTCTTAAATTAACTTTTAAACGGTGCGTTCTTTTGCAGGAAACGTTTTTTTTTGAAGACTTACACTTTTATTTTATTTTTAGGTCGATTTGTGTAAAATTGTCCCCAAATATTTATTTATTAATTTTTATATTATCTTACTACTCCTGTACCGTTGTCTGTCATTTATATAGGCTTTAGCTCAAATACAATGACACCGATAATAAGTCGTTGAAAAACTCTATGCTCTATGGCCCATAAACGCACGGTTAAGCCTGGCACATTAACACACTGGCGCGGCCTGCGGTGGCGGTCAATAGTAAATTTGACAGATAATGACAAGCTTACTATTGTCCGCCGCCGCAGGCCGCGCCAGTGTGATTCAGGCCTTAAGCCTGCATCACACTGGCGCGGCCTACGGTGGCGGACCATAGTAAATTTGCCAGCTAATGACAAGTTTTCTATTGTCCGCTGCGGCCAGGCCGCGCCAGTCTGTGAGAGGCCTTAAGCGTTTTTTTTATGGTTCATAAATTTTTCATAAAAGCACTGTTAACGATGTATATATATCATCTAACTTTTTTATTAAATCTGCCGCTGTGTTTCAGTGGTACAACTTCATCAAACAAATATTTCGAAATAAAATAATTTATTTACGATTTCACATTTGGTTATTATAAATTATTTACTAAAATAATAATAAATCATCAATCATCATCTATTGTGTCATGTGTGTCAATCTACATGTTTTATACATTCATAGCATTATTTATATAAACAATAGGCTTGTTGCGTGGTGTTAACATTGATAACGTTGTGTTGCTAAATGGATAGTAAACCATCAAATGATTGTAATAAAGTATAAATTACAAAATATTATTTAAATCATAAAAAGATATGAACCTTGAAAGTTCAGAAAAAATAAGTTTTTTATTTATTGTCCAAGAGTAAATTTAAAGGTACCAATAGAATCCTTACGCTTTTATAGAAACAAACTTGTAAAACAACTATGGACCTAAACGCAGTATTTCGCGACCGAAACAGCAATTTACTTAATTTTCCATACAACGGTTAGTACAAATTGCACGGTGTGACGTCATACTTTAAAGCCAATCAGTATGAAGCGTTTCGGCTGCTGTCAGCGAGGTCCGTCTTTAACTCGATTTTTTGGGTATTAATGTCCTTTAAATGTAGTTGCTTCCATACAAACATTTGTTCATAAACAAAAACTGGTTCGAATGGCATCGTAAACAAATTTAAGGTCACAAGCCCATTCGGTTCGTGTCATGATTCGGTTTGGTTCGGATGGCAAGTGCAAACAAATTAAGAACACAACAAACCATAAACAAGAGATATCATATTTCAGATTTCCCACCAAAATAGAGTTCAAATTGAACAGACGAAAGATGCTATTCTATTAGCTGATTAAGATTTTATTCGTGTTTGTGAAGACAAAAGTGTACGTTGTTTTTAAAGTGGTCGAAGAAATTAATAACTGCACTCCTGAAGAAAAATATTGCGTCAGTAACAAAAGAACGAATAGAAAATGTGTCACATGTCGCAGCATAACACCATAACATAAGTTTCTGAACGCAGGATAAAGATTCCATAGAAAAAAGTTGGATCTCGCGATACAGCGTCACGTTCGAAATTCAAAAACACTTGCCACGCTACTCACGCTAGTGAATATAATAGTAGTTTATTCAATCGTTAAATATATGGTATCGGGAGCCTTCACGAAAGAGATGAACGAAACAAACCAGCGATCTTAATCACGTTTATTACAGAACTGACATTACTGACATGACACATTTTTATATGTACCTACACATGGGAAATAGTGATTCTTAGAACCTACCCCCATTTCCACATTTACTACACCCCACCACTTAAACTACACTTACAGCTACTTAGACAACTAATTACATCGCCATTAACCTTATCCTAATACAATAAAGGATCACCATAGCGTTCGATGGGCATTATATTCCGACGGTCTCTTGTTACTATCGGAAGGCCGGAAGGCATCGGTGGCGGTGGCGGGCCTTGGGCGTTGCCCAACGGATTGGGCCAAGCTAAAACCGAAACGGGCGCCCGTGATCTAACCTGGTCTACATGCCTCCTAAATTTTGACGAAAAATCGTTTTCTGTTACCACTACCACGATTCTGGAGCCTATCAGGCTATCTACCTTTCCTCTTAACCATTTCTCCCCCGAGCCATAATCCCTAAACCACACGAGGTCTCCGACACTGAAAGTCCTGTCGGTCCCCCCCGCGGCCCGCACTTGCTGGCCCTGCGCCGTCCGCACGCGCTGCTCAAGCTCGCGGCCCGGCCGCAGCATGTCAAGGCGACAGCGCAAGCCCCGCCTTTGCAGTAATATAGCCGGCGCCTGCCCGGTGGTACCCTGCGGGGTATTCCTATACGCCATCAAATATTCCTGAAGGGCTTCTTCTACGTCCGCATGCTCCCTAAATGCTTTTTTGAGAGCCCTTTTACACAATTTAACCGCCGCCTCGGCGGCCCCGTTTGACGCCGGATGGTATGCCGGTGTAAATGTATGTGTAATACCATAATATCGCATGAATGCATCAACCTCGCGGCCTGTAAAAGGAGGGCCGTTGTCCGATACGACCTGCTTGCGTAAGCCAAAACGAGCAAAAGTCTCCCTCAATATCTTGATAACTGCCGCTCCCGTGGTGCTTGCCATCAATAATGCTTCCATCCACTTAGACGAGGCATCTATTAATATTAAAAACGTTTTTCCGTGCCATGGTCCCAAAAAATCGATGTGCAAACGTGTCCACACCTCTGCGGGGTACTGCCAGGGCTGCACGGCCGCAGGCCGCGCAGCACCGCTCGATGTCGGCGTCGATGCCCGGCCACCATACGTAACTTCTCGCCATTGCTTTCATTTTTATTATCCCTAAATGTCCGACATGTAATTCCTGCAGTATTTGTTCCCTAAACACGGCGGGAATAACAATTCTATAACCCCACATGACGCACCCTGATTCTAAATACAACTCGTTTCTTCTAATGGAATAAGGTTGCAAATCCGTCATTGATATGTGCGAAGGCCACCCTGACTGTAAATATATTACGATTTTGCGCAACAGTGTATCTTGTTTTACTTCTTCGCAAACCTGTTGATGCGTAATAGGTAAAAAGTATAAACGTAATTAATGTAAGTACAATCCGGCTCTCTCTCCTTAACTTCTCTTCGGCGTGGCAACCTCGACAGTGCGTCGGCCCCATTTTGACTGGTACTCACATACTGTATGTCATAGTCGTAACCCGATAATTTTACTGCCCACCTTTGCATTCTCGAAGCCGCCATTACCGGTATTCCCGCTTTTGGTCCGAAAATAGAAACGAGTGGCTTATGATCCGTCTTAAGGAGAAACTTGCGGCCGTATAAATATTGGTGAATTTTTTTTACACTTTAAATTATCACCAACGCTTCACGATCTATTTGTGAATAACCCCGTTCCGCCGAGTTAAGAACCCGCGACGCATACGCGATCGGTCTTTCGCTCCCGTCTGGCATCACGTGAGAAATCACACTTGCTACCCCTACGCTGCTCGCGTCAGTAGTAAGGATCAAGGGCAAATCTGCCGAATAATGTGCTAGCACCGTACTACTGACTAACAATTTTTTTACTTCGCCAAATACCCTATCACACTCCTCAGACCACTCAAACTTTACACCCTTCCTCAATAGTGTATAAAGAGGTGACAAAGTGGTACTAATATCACTTACAAACTTAGCGTAATACATCACCATTCCCAAGAATGATCGTAGCTCGGTCACGCAAGAGGGGGTCGGTACCTGCTCGATAGCCTTTATTTTGTCGGGATTTGTACGAATCCCCTCTTTGTCCACTACATACCCTAAATAGGTGACGGACCTGGCAAAGAATTTACACTTTTCCTTTTTTATTTTCAACCCAAATTTTTGCAATCTACCTAGCACCTTATGTAGTGTTTCTATGTGTTCTTCATCATCTTTGCCTGTCAAAATGACGTCGTCTAAGAATACGCCCACCATGGGAAGGTCCGCAAACATCTGTTCCAGCTTGCGCTGGAAGATCCCGGGGGATGAGGCTACCCCATAAATTAATCTGTTATACCTATATAACCCTCGGTGTCTGTTAATAACTGTATACTGTCTAGAACTCTCATCCAGTACGAACTGGGCATACGCTTGTGATAAGTCAATTTTAGTAAACTTCTCCCCCCCATTTATTTTTGCTAACAAGTCCTCCGCCCTTGGTAACGGAAAACGATCTACTTCGAGGCATTTAATAAGCGTAGACTAAAAATCTCCACATATCCTAATAGTCCCATCCGCCTTAACCACGGGTACGATCGGTGTGGCCCAGTCCGACGTGTCCACCGACGTGATGACGTCGTCGCGCACCAGTTGGTCCAGCGCGCGCTCCACCGGCTCGCGCAGCGCGTACGCCAGCGGCCGCGCGCGCAGGAACACTAGCGTCGCGCCCTCACGCACCCGCAGGCTCACCTCGCCACCCGTGTACCGACCGAGCCCATCCGAAAATACTTCACGGTATCTGGAATTAAGTTCATTCAAGTCAAACGGTGCAGTGACCTTCACTGTGTGACATAACAGTTCTTTCCATTCGATACCTAACTCATGTAATAACCACTGTCTGCCTAACAAAGGTGTCTTGCCCTTATCTACCATTTACAATTCCAACGATATACATATACTTTTAAAAGTAACTTTCACATATATCTTTCCCATAGGTTGTTTTTTTTCCCCTGTATAGTAACACATAACTAGGTCACTACTACATAATGGCAAGTCGGCAAACAATTTAAGATATAAATCTCGACTAATACAAGAAATTGCGCTCCCCGTGTCAACCTCCATACTAATTAATTTCCCCTTCAAGCTAACCGGCAACATAAAAGGTTTAAATTGGTGGATGTTATTTACATTAAAAACATTAAACGGTACCTCGTCACTAAAGTCGCTGCTCTCTTCTCCCTGTACTTCATTGTTGTGCGTGCCTGTGTCCATCTTCAACCTTGGGCACATATTCTTCAGATGCCCCGGCTGATTGCAAACGCGGCACACATAATTTGCGAATTTACAACTCGACGATTCATGCGCACGTCCACAAACACTACAATCAAAGGCAGACGGTGCAAAGCGGTACTCCCGTGTTGCTGGCCCCGACCGCCGGAACGCCGGCGGCCGCCCCGCTCTGTTGTTAGCCGGCTGCGCCCCACTGTTGCTAGCCGGCCGGTATGACGTCATCGCGCTCCGGCCGCGCGACGACTGTGCTGCTACCGCATGACATCTACTCGACGTATTCGCGACGGCCTCGAAAATGTTGTCTTCTTCGGTAAACAAACGCTGACGTATTGATTCATCCCGAAGCCCACACGCGAGCTGGTCCCTCAAATTTTCCTTCAGCCCAGTTTCGAATGCGCAAAACCTCACCATTTTTTTCAGTTCTGCAACAAAATCGGCAACCGATTCACCCGCCTTTTGTTTCCGGTTACGAAACCGGTATCGCTCGGCCATAACGCTCGGTTTCGGTTGCAAATGGCCGCTTATCACCTTAACCAGTTCGACAAACTTCTTACTTGCCGGTTTGTCGGGTGTGCACAGCGTTACCAGAAGTTCATAGGCCTGATTCCCCATCACCGTTATCAAAGTCGGTACTTTGAGCTCCTCCTTTGTTTCGTTGACCACAAAATATTGTTCCAACCGTTCCATGTACGTCGACCAGTTGTCCGTTTCGACATTAAACGGTTCCAGTTTCCCGATCGTCATCCTGTCGTCGTAAATTACAGTAAACCGTTGCGTAAGTCCGAATTCGTCGCCAATATGGTATCGGGAGCCTTCACGAAAGAGATGAACGAAACAAACCAGCGATCTTAATCACGTTTATTACAGAACTGACATTACTGACATGTCACATTTTATATGTACCTACACATGGGAAATAGTGATTCTTAGAACCTACCCCCATTTCCACATATACTACAAAATAATGTATGCTTTTTAAGTCGTTTAGGCCACGAAGCTTGCTGAGTGGCTAATTTAGGTACGAGACTTAAAAAGCTAATTATATAACTATTGTATAACGGCCTCCGTAGCCCAGTGGGTAGTGACTCTGCCTACGAAGCTGGAGGTCCCGGGTTCGAATCCCGGTCAGGGCATTTATTTGTGAGTTTATCACGAATATTTGTTCCTGAGTTATGGATGTTATATATGTATATAAGTATCTATATGTATTTATCTATTATATATATCATCGCCTAGTACCCACAACACAAGCCTTACTGAGCTTTACCGTGGGCCTAGGTTGATTTGTGTAAGATTGTCCCGTAATATTATTATTATTATGTATGTCTTTCCCGCTCACGGGACAATGCTGTCCCGGACCTTTGGGAGGCGTGCGTGGGGCTAGGTACCTACAAAGTACCAACTGAGCCAACACGTAGAGGCCCTTTTGACAATTTAATGAAATGCAAGGAGTACACCGAGCGGATGCTGTCCCTGCCCGTGTCATGGGACGCACACAGAGACAGCACCCGCTGGGGTGTATAGGGACTATTGCTGGTTGATGGAATCTAAAGAAAACGGGTTATTGGATGAAAATTATGGACTAGTGGCTGGGCTATTGGGTGAAACATCGGACGCCTGCCTAATAAACTGTCTCATTTTTTATCTCTGGCAGACGGTGACTCGCCAACTGCTAGATGGGCCCCTATTAATAGCGTCATTAAAAAATGGCCTAAGGGCAACACCAGTCAGAGAGACTGGGGGGGGGTAGAGAGGTGGCACTGGACTTTAAACATATAGCCAACTTGCCACTTAGGTGTCCACATCTACCCTCGAGCAACAGCTCTTGCGACTCCACTCTGGACAGCCAGTTAAGGCAAGCCAGAGGTGGGGGGCCTGTCCAACCAACCACCCGATCGGCTCAGCCTGACCACAGGACACCCCCAGGAGCACTCAGGTACGTAGGGTCGCTACTCCCTAACAGCCCGCCACAAGCTGCCTTACGTTGACTGATTGCACCAGAAATCTGGTGGGCGATTAATAATAATAATAGCCTTTATTCATGCATATAGAGTACAATCATTCAAATCATTAAACAAAGTATTTTTTATAAACACACATAAGTTTACACAATAATTTAGCACATTAATTATATTAATTAATTATTTATATTGTAATTTTTATCTCGAAATAAATAAATCTAAATCTAAATCATTTATTTATATCTAAATGTTTTTACTTCTTTTATTATTTTTGCGTAATTACTTAGTACGTGTGCATGGCGCTTTGCGCGCAAAAAGCCTCCCCCAACCTTTCCCATAATTTTCTATCTTGAGCTGATCTCCACCAATATTTGTCAAAACTCTTCAAATCGTCTCTCCATCTAAGTTTAGGTCTTCCTTTTCCTCTGGTCTTATCTCTTGGCTGCCACTCTGTGACTATTTTTGCCCACCTGTCACTTGACAATCTGCACACGTGTCCTGCCCATGCCCATTTCGCTTTTTTAACTGTATGAATAACGTCTTCCACGCCTGTTTTAATTCTAATACTGGTGTTGGTTACTCTATCTTTTCGTGTAATTTTTAACATTGATCTTTCCATTGCCCTTTGAGATACCGTGAGCTTATGAATCTGTTTCTTAGTTAGGCTCCATGTTTGTGCGCCGTATGTTAATGATGGTAAAATGGCAGTGTTAAAGGTAGTTTTTTTTATTTTAAGGGAAAGATCGCTCTTCAATATAAATTTCAATGCCTGGTATTTTTTCCAGGCTTTGCTTATCCTATGTTCTACCTCCTTGTCCTGGGTATTATTGAAAGAAACCATTTGTCCAAGGTAAATGAAGTCTTCGACGTATTCAATTTCGTTTTGTCCAAGCATGATAGTTACTTCATCCCCGTTTGTCATGATTTTACATTTATCACGATTCATTTCGAGTCCGGGTTCTTTACAAACTGCGTTGAATTCTTTTAACATGATATTTAGAGACGTAGGGTCCTCGGCGAAAATCATCACGTCGTCTGCAAATCTTAAGTTACTTAAGTATTTACCGTTTATATTTAGTCCTTTGTCTTTCCAAAAAAGTTTTCTAAATATTGTTTCCAAGCTGGCATTAAATAATATTGGAGAGATCGGATCACCCTGTTTTACTCCCTTTTCTAAGGCGAAGGACTCTACTTGTCTATCGGTTTTTATCCTTGCTTTGCTGGTTCTATATTATATGTCTCAGTATATTAATATATTTTTGTTCCACATTTTGCTCTTCTAGCGTTTTAAATAAAAAATTGTGGTCAATTGAATTAAATGCTTTAGAAAAGTCGATAAAAGCAATGTAAATTGTGTAGTTATATTCTAAACATTTTTCTATGATTTGCCTTAAGCTGTGTAGATGGTCAATGGTACTGTAAGACTGTCTGAAGCCAGTTTGCTCCTCAGGTTGTTGTTCTTCTAGGGTCTTTTCGATTCTACGTCTCAATATTGTCATGAATAGCTTATACATACACGAAGATATACTAATGGGTCTGTAGTTGTCTAGATTATCTTTATTGCCTTTTTTGTGGAGTAACGTAATATTTGATGTGCTCCATTGTTCTGGGGTAGCTTCATCCTCCAGTATCTTGTTAAAAATGTGTGTTATAACTCTGTGTAGTTCGTAGCCTGAATATTTTAATATTTCATTGTTAATTCCGTCTGGTCCTATTGCCTATTCCGTTTTTAGTTTCGTGATTGCTGAGGAAATTTCATCTATAAGGAATGACTCTGGCTTATTACATTCTTTTTTGCTATACACAGTTGGGTCGTAGTTCATGTTAGAATATAGTATACAATAATTTTTCTACGAGTCAACGGAAATTATAATTTATTAAACAAACTTGGTATCAATTGAAAATCGCCCTGCTGAAATGAAGCGCAGCAGCTTAGTATCTTTAGTTGCGCGTTGATGTCTTCACAGTTATCTTATACAGCTCCTCGTTTATCTTATGAAACCACGAGCTCCGTGACGAGCTCGTGGAGCTCCAGGATTAAAAAGTATGTGATCTTAGTTTCTCGTACGAAATCTTAATTCAAAGATTAAAGTCGACGAGTAGGAAAAGATATAATGGACTTTTGGGCGCAGATTTTAAGCGATAAAGTAAGCTCTACTCTCTTCACATTTTTTAAACTAAGTAGACTAAAGAAGTACTATTTTTCTCTTCCGTAGCTGTTCATTTCAACTTTTTTTTTTTAATACAATCCGGTGGCAAACAAGCTTACGGCCTGCCTGATGTTAAGCTGGTACCGTCGCCTATGGACACTTGTGACTCCAGAAGAATCACAAGCGCATTGCCGATCCTTTATTCACTTGAGGATTCGCTGTGTTGGCAGATAGAGACATGCAGGTCCCTCACTGCCAACACAGCGCACCCTAAGGAGCTCTGGCGACCTTTCTCATCACCAGGAACACAACACCACATACTTCATAGCATGCAATAATATAGCAACACTATACAAAGCAGTGTATTATGGCTGCGGTATTCTGTAAGGTGGAGGTACTTCCCCAGTTGGGCTGCTCCACATACGAGCGAGATGACATTCCGCTGTGCCCTACCTCTCTAAAAACGTGTTCTGTTTGTTTTCGACTGTAAATGATACTGTTTCTTTGATATTTAGTTATTGTATGTGTATGTAGGTTTATATATTTATGTATGTATGAAATATAGTCTTTCTTATTGTTAGGTTGTTTATATTCTGTTTTCTGTTTCACCTAATCAAATCATCTGGGAGCACGGCTGTGCCCCCGCCAAGTCGAGCAAAACAAAGAGGCACGGCCGTACCATCCTTTTCTCGAAGCCATTCAGGCCATTTTCAACATCCTGAGGAACATGTAGGGCATAATATGGCTTACATACGAAATCAATAAAATTCAATTTGAACTTTTAGTTTAAGAACTATTGTCCGTCAAAGTTCGTTAGTTTTGTCACTGACTCACTTATATACTGATAATGATCACGCTAATTCTAAGGTACTTCTAGCAGACACACAAGCTCTTAATTTCAAAGGTAATTAGTTTTTTGCCTACTAATTCATAAAAAAACCTAAAAATGTTGCAATTTCAGTCACGTTTCAGAGATATACAAACTGCATAAGTAAGTTGGTAATCTTATACAAATACATGCGATTACAAAGTTACTTTTGTAGTTCCTTCCTGCAAAACTATGCAAACGTTATTTGCGGTTGGTAAAATAACATTCCCATACAAAGTCTACAAAAAGAAATGAGATCCAATAAAAAACATTCCATTTAAAAAAAATAGGCCAAGTCTCGAAACTCTTTCACAGTAAAAAGTGGTGAGATATTTCGTACAGCCAAGTCAGGCATTCTTATTAATCTTTATTTGCTTGCAATTTTGTGACTTGGCAATCACACTTACATAGTTTTAGGTACCTATGCAAAAATTTGTAAATGCAGTAAAGTTGTGTGGTTCCCAAGTTGCAGAATTCTATTTAGCAAGCAAATAAAGATTTATAAGAATGCCCGACTTGGCTCTACGAAATATCTCACCACTTTTTACTGTGAAAGAGTTTCGAGACTTGGCCTATTTTTTACATGGAATGTTTTTTATGGGATATGGTTATTTTGCATCGTCTCCACCACCGTAAGGTTGTCTGGAAGAGATCTCTTTTGGGCGATAAGACCGCCTGTTGTCTACCATAGCTTATGTTTGACTTACCAATGTTTTTATATTTTGTACTATTTCTGGTGAGCAATAATAGTATTTTATGCAACTGTTGTATAAGAAGGGTCTTAAAAGGCGAGTGGCGTGGGTTGCGATGCGAGCCTTGGCGAGCATCGCAATAAAAGACGCCACGAGCGTTTTTAGACCAGTTATACACCGTTGCATACAATACTTTTTCTACGACAAATTTTAAATAAATAACAGACTACAGAATAGTGATACTTTTCAGGCAGCAAGTTTTCTATTCGTACTTTTGCTACTCACGAAATTTCTTCAGGAGTGCAGTTATTAATTACCTACTTCGACCATTTTAAAAGGAACGTACACTTTTGTTTTCACAAACACGAATAAAATCTTAATAGTTTAGGACTAATAGTTTATCATCTTTTGTCTTTTCATAGTTTTTATTTTGAACTGTATTTTGGTGGGAAATCGGAAATGTGACAGCTCTTGCTTATGGTTTGTTTTGTTTTTAATTTGTTTGCACTTGCCAATTCGAACTGTTTATTTTTATAAATAATACCAAAAATTTATAGAACATGTAATTTAACACACAATAGACGATAATTAATTATTATTATAGTAAATAATGTATAATATACAAATGTTAAATCGTAAATAACTACTTTTATTTCGAAATATTTGTTTATGAAGTTGGCACCACTGCAATATAGCGGCCGATTTAAAAAAAGTTAAACAGTGCTTTTATGAAAAATGTATGAACCAAAAAAGTACGCTAAACAGTGCGTTTTTAGGTCATAGAGCATAGAGTTTTTCGACGACTTATTAGTGGTGTCATTGTATTTGAGCTACAGCCTATTTAAATGACAGATAACGGTACAGGAGTAGAAAAAGGAATTTATATGTAACATTCCAGGCGGCCTGCAATATTTTTTATTATTTAATTTTGATCTGGCCTTAAACTATACACTTTACCTTCCAATATTAGAGTAATTACTTTGCGGGCCATTTTTGAGAAAAGAATATTTGTATTTTATTATATTGTAAGCCTTTCCGACCTGATGAGGTGAAAATAACTATTCCACAAACAATTTTGAGGTTGCTTGTCGGTAGAAATAATATTTTTTACAGGAAACCTGCCAAACCACTGACTTGCAGTGCGGTGTGGTGTATGAAAAGTACCTCTTTCCCGGCTCCAACAAGCTGCTTTGATCTCAAAATATACTGTGACCTCTATACATGATATGCAAGCTCAGAATGTACCTACATATGCGAATTGGAATCGAAATGCAACCTTGTTCGCTAAAAGCCAAAGAGTAGATCTGCGTACCTATATGTATTTGTGGCAACCAAATATTCAGGAGCGGTGTTTCCAGACAAAAATAATAGAGTTCAGAATTATAACAGTTGTAGAATACCTATGCTTATGGTTGAAATATAGAAGTAGGTAACAAGATGTCGTCCTTATCGTCTATACTAAAAACAAAGAGGTAATGTCTATAAATATATGTTTGTAGCAGCTGTGTTAGTTTGTACGAAGGGGGTTCGGTAATCTCCGAAACTACATATCCGATTTTTTTAACAATTTTAACATTATCATATCAGCCGAAAGACGCCCACTGCTAGACATAGGTCTCCCCCAAAGATCGCCACAATGACCGGTTCTGCGCTACCGGCATCCAGCGGACTCGCATGACCTTCACCAGGTCTCGAGTCCACCCACGCTGCGCCTTCCAATACGTGGTTACCACTTGAGAACCTTTCCGCCCCAACGGCCATCAGTTCTACTTGAGATGTGCGGTCATGTGCCCCGCCCGCTGTCACTTAAGTTTAGCGATTTGTAGGCCTATATCGGTTAGGTACCTTATTGGTTATGCAGTGAATAGCCTCATTTCAGATTTCTGATCTATCACGCAGAGAAACTCTTAGTAGAGCACTCTTCATTGCTCTTAAATTCTGTCTCCTGTACCTAATAGAATGGATCTTCGGGATAGACGTTTTTTCCTAAGTCGTGTTCATAATTTTTAATAAACACTACCATTATGCTTTTTTGTGAACGAGCTGCTTCCGTCTACTCCGGTTTGAGGCTTCTTTAAGGGCGGCGGTTATAAGAAGCCCCGTAAGGTTCGTTACTTGGTCACATCATCAGTCTCTATTTTATTGACTTCCACAAGTTTTTGAGGCTGCTTTGTAATACGCATGGAGGAGCCGCGCGGGCAGCTTTTTATTAGGGTTCCGTACCCAAATGGTAAAAACGGGACCCTATTACTAAGACTCCGCTGTCCGTCTGGCTGTCTGTCTGTCTGTCTGTCCGTCTGTCACCCAGCTGTATCTTATGAACCGTGATGGTTAGACAGTTGAAATTTTCACAGATACAAAAAAAACAGAATAAAATAAATATTCAATGGGGCTCCCACAACAAACGTGTTTTTTTGGCGTTTTTTGTAGATTGGGACGGAACCCTTCGTGCGCGAGTCCGACTGGCACTTGGCCGGTTTTATCAAGACAGGCAGCCGGCGATACTAAATTAGGTACCATGTTGACTTCAAGCTCCTATACAGGTTAACTCCAAGATGGGGATGAGGACCAGGTACAATAATTGCCTTATCATCTTATTAACAAGTTGCCTTTGGGATCAGTAATATGTCATTTGGATTATGAAATTATAGATTTATGTAGGTGATTTGTGTGGTGATCCGAATTTTGCAATTTAATTTTATTGCTACGATAATTATTATATCATGTTTAATGTAAAAATCAAATAAGTGCCTAACAATGGCGCCGCGTGAGGATTGTCACTGGACAACCAGGAGCATAAAAAATAAAATTTAAAAAAATAATACCCGACTCCGGACATGCGATCTGAAAAGTATTAAATAAGAAAACAATTTACTTCTGAAATCAAAACCTGACATTCAACTCTCTCATATTTGGATAAAGCCGTGGTCGCATGCATCAACATATATTCAGGCTCCAAAGGCATGCGACCACGGCTTCATCCAAATTTGAGAGAGTTGAATGTCAGGTTTTGATTTCAGAAGTAAATTGTTTTCTTATTTAATACTTTTCAGATCGCATGTCCGGAGTCGGGTATTATTTTTTTAAATTTTATTTTATTTTATACTTTTTAGATGTGTTCTGTAGTCGGGTATTATTTGAAATCCTATTTTATTTAAAAAAATATTGGTGATATTATTATTATTAAATCTTTATTTCGGACTCGTATTGTATCCATATATTGTTAGTATTTTACTTAACCTAGGTATGTTAGTCTTATATACTAGTTACACATTATTTATAATCTATTTGCACACCAATTGTGCAACGGACTTAGTCTGCCCAACCCAGTGCGACAAGATAGGGCAGTCATACCTGTCTGCAATGACACTTAGAATGCTGTTGGTACTTGCCCTGAGTCGGCCCAGCATCGACACGATTTTTTTGCGTATGATCGCTTGAAAACCATCCGTGCGGGCCTCGGCGAACATATGACATAAGACTGATATGTGAGGGTAACAATGGGGTAATTTAAATAAATAATAAACTTAATTGACTATTTATTTCATATTTTTCCTTTTTTTAATCATGTTACAATCTTGATATGTATATATTATAAAACTGTTTGACTGAAACTGGTTGTTGATATTTATATTACAAAATTACTATCAAATGTATAGAGGACAATTAGGTATCTACTTATCACTGTTCCTTCTGAACCTCGCAGCGCACACAAGAACTCTATCAGCGACATCGATACGAATACATATACTTATGTTCCAGTGTGTAACCGTCATACGATAAATAAATAACCTCCTTCGCTAATTCTCGTCAATGCTTCAGTCACTCACTGCTTTTTGTATTTGTGCAGGTTCTGATTTTGCTATATACTTGATGAGATCGGCTGATGGGGTTTTCAGCATTCAACCGGAACATGAATTGCCGCGATAAAGTAACACGATACGACTCCACTAACTGTACTTTTTCATCAAAACTGAGATCTTCCACACGAACATACATACATACACTAGGGGGCGCTGTTAACTCTAACGGCCAAATGTTTATTGCTCTCCGAATTTTTATTAGTTTTTATTAAGTAAATATAATTCTTTGTGACATTTAACATTAAATTATATCCATTGACGTATATATTCGCGTAAATAATAATAGAAGATTGTGAAAATGGCACCGGTCAAGAGCAAAGTTACACCAAATACGGCGGCGGTAAAGAGGTTGGTTGAAATTATTTCAAATTTAAACACAGAGGTCTCGAAAATGAAGGACGAGTTAGAATGCTGCAATAGCACAATTCGTGATCAGCATGCACTACTCACCAGACAGAATGCGAGCATCCAGATGATCTTGAGGGTGATCACAGGTAGCAATAAGTATCCAACACTACAAGGCTCACAACACTTATCACTGAATGAGTCCGGCCCTCAAGGTCTGGTTTTTTTGGGTGATGAAAATTATGACCACACCATCACTGTGACACCGCCGTCGCCAGCGGCACCCGTGACGCCTGAGCCACCAGCAGTCCGCGAGCCTGAGTCTGATCCAGAGCCCAAGGTACGCCGCCACCGGCTGCGTCTTGCTGCCGCTGCTACTGCGACTACGAAGACAAATCTGCTGGTCACTGAGGAGGTGGCATCCCCCCCATGCAAAACACAGCAATTGTCGGCGAAGAACCAGCCACAGTCGATGGTTATTTCTCAGGAGGACCCATCGGTACCGGTGTCAGTACCATCGGTACTGCGTCCACTGCCATCAGTACTGACGGCTGCACCATCAGCGGCACCAACACCCACTAACACCAGTCCCACTCAGATGTCGATCCAGCAAGGCACTACGGGCCTGCGCGCTGCGGGCCCTCGTGTTACGAGCCTGCACGTGTTCAACCTCAGCGAGGACACCACGTCGGACGACATTATTCATCACGTGCAGACTCAAATGGGTATCTTGAAGCCTGTTTGCGAGCAGTTAGTCGTCACCCGAGGGAAATACGCGTCGTTCCGCCTTGATATACCAGCCGATAAGCAGAAGATCATAAGGGATGCAAAAAATTGGCCGACCGGTGTATCAATTCGCTTGTTTAACGTGGTCCAGGCAAAAAACTTGCCTACAAAACGAAATGTAACAAAAAAAAGATAAACACAACGTTTGTAGTTATTCACCAGAACGTGAGATCCATAAGTGGTAAAACATCACTTTTAAATGTATTAACATGTAACGAGAAACCGGATGTATTAGGTTTAAGCGAAACTTGGAGCCGAAAAAATGAAATAGTACGAGTGAGGTTAAGTGGGTATGCGCTGGCCGATTCATACTGTCGCACGAGCATCGCGCATGGCGGTACCGCGCTATACGTACGGGACGGTATACACTATCGACAGCGGAATGACCTACACACCTTCGCCGTACAATATCATTTTGAATTTGCGGCGATTGAAATTACCTGTTATAAATTGATAATTGTAGTATTATATAGAACCGGAAATGGTGACTTTGACATTTATATTGAGAATTTAGAATTATTATTAAATAAGCTAACAGACGAAAACAAAAGATTTCTCATTCTTGGCGACCATAATGTGGATTATTTATCTGATAACAATTTAAGACGACGTACTGACGACGTATTAGGAGCCTATGGATGTCGTAACACCGTCACTTTTCCAACACGCGAGACTGCTGATTGTGCATCATGCATTGACTGCGGGCTATCAAACTACGCGAATGATGAGATTACAATAACACCGTTGGATACTGCAATTAGTGACCATAACGCGCAACGGTACGAGTTAATTGTAGATCAAGGGCACAATAACAAAACAAACGAAATAGTTGAACGTCGGTTATTTAGTGAGAATGCATTCCAATTATTTTATCTTGACATTGCTAATTATGACTTTAATTTTATTTATGATACTAATTTAGACATTGACTGCAAATTTAATAAATTATTTAATATACTGACATATTATACTGACATCCACTTTCCAATTAAGAAATATAAATGTAAAAACAATGTTAACGTGTCATGGATGAGTGACGAGCTGGCTGACTTAATTATAAAACATAGTGATCTCCACGAAATAAGACGTCAGTACCCCGACAATCCAATATTGACAGAGTGTATTGAGCATTACTCATACTTAATTAAATCGACAACGCTCCAAGCCCGCCAAGCTCACATTGAAAATAGGCTATGTTCTAGTAGTAACAAACCTAAGGAAATGTGGCGAATTGTCAATGAAGAAGTGGGAACTAAAGCGAAATCGCACCATATCAGCCTTCGAGATCCAACCACGAATTTGGAAATAAGGGATTGTGACCTACCAGGCAAATTTAACACTCACTTTCTAGGAATAGGGTCAAAATACGCAATACAGGGTGACAAACAAAAATCCACACAGTATCTCCACAGACACTTAGATACACCAGAGTCTACTCCTGCTTTTACCCTACCAGTTGTCACTATCGATCTCCTAAATAAGACTTTACGGCCTATGTTGAAAAAACGTGGCACCGTCGATGCTTTTGACATTTCGCTTAACATTATTCTTAGTGTATGGCCCGTTATTGGCGACATACTTGTCGTTCTCATCAATCTGATTTTTGAAACGGGCACATTTCCTGGTGTCTTAAAAAATACCAGAGTTTGTCCTGTTTTCAAAGGAAAGGGCGACAGGTCAATAACTATAGGCCAATTACGATTGTACCCACTATTTCTAAGCTGGTCGAATCTATCTTGTCGTCTCACCTAATGAGTCATCTGGAATCGAATAGCCTGCTTACGGATAATCAATTCGCGTATAGACAGGGAATGTCTACGACCACTGCAGCGTACAGGATATTCGATTGCATAATGACTGGGTTAGATGACAAGAATAAGATGGCTGGAGTGCTTTGCGATTTGTCAAAGGCATTTGACGTTATCAGCCACGAACTGCTGCTGAACAAACTTAAATCGTATGGCATTCGAAACAAAGCTCACCAATTGTTTACCTCGTTTTCGTCAAAGCGTAAACAAGTCGTAAAACTACGTGCAAACGGCAAATTGGTGCAATCAGATACAGGTTATATCAATTTAGGTATTCCTCAAGGGTCAGCTTTAGGAAATACCCTATTTTTATTATTTGTTAATGACCTGCCGTCGAATATCGTAGCCGGGTTATCAGTACTGTTTGCGGATGATACTACCGTGTTGGTCGGTGCAAACAGCTATGAACAACTAAGCGTTAAAATAAACGCGGCTTGCACGCAACTCCAAACATGGTTCGCGGCTAACGGGCTGTTACTGAATGTAGCCAAATCCAATATAATGCTTTTTTCTGGCCGTAAAGTACCAACGCCATTGTCAATGGCAAGCTGTTCAATGCCATTGTGTGAGGAAAGCAGGTTCCTTGGATTTATAATCGACTCAAATTTGAATTGGAAGCGCCATGTTGACAGTCTGTGTGATAGGTTGAGTAGTGCTGTCTTTGCGTTGAGAAAATTAAAGCCGCTAATCTCAGGTGATTCACTGAAACAAGTTTATTTTGCATATTTTCATTCACTGATGTCCTACGGTACCCTCCTTTGGGGTAACTCCACCAATGGGCAAAGAGTTCTTGTCATGCAAAAACGTGCAGTTCGGGTACTTGTAGGAGTCAAGCATCGGCACCCCTGTCGGAAGTTATTCTCAACGCAACGCATAATGACACACTACTCACAACATCTGTTTGAGCTTCTCTTATTTGTAAGAAAAAACATTTCCCAGTTTGAACGTGTGAATGTACCAGGCAAACAGCTTCGTTCAACTGGGCGCCTAAGGACAGTTCCTCGTCGCATGGCGCTTTCAGAGAAAAATCCCCGGGTTATAGGGCCTACTTATTTCGAGCACCTACCCGCCGATATAAGAAACGAACCTTGTGACGAAACATTTAGGCGTAGACTGAGAAATCTTTTGTTGGATAACCCTCTGTACTCTGTTCATGAGTTCATGGACATGGTTTTTTAAGAGTTTATTTGATTTATTGTCCTGTTGTCCATCCTGTAATGACAATCCGTAATTGGAGCTACGATTTCCACTTTGTGTATTTACATTTTGAATATTTTTAAATTTTATTTCTTATTATTGACGATCGTGATAAGGATTCTTATAATTTTGACATTGTATGCAAACCTATATTGTAATTTTTATCTCGAAATAAATAAATCTAAATCTAAATCTAAATCGAACATAAGGTCTTCCATCCGCCACTAATAGCGCATGTAGCATATCTCAGATCATCAGAGTAACGTACCAGTGTGCTGGTCCAAGGTTACGCACCATGGCCATTAGCTCAGAATATGCCCTGTGCCAGTATGAGGAAGTGCCTCGAATATTTCTCATGCATAGGTGTATGTTTTGGGCTAAATCACTAACTTGGACGCCATCTTGCCGCAATCTTCCGCAAACGGAAACATTTTGTCTCACTTTCAGAAGCTCTACCACTGAGAGAGCGTAAAATATATACTCTGTGCTCTGAAACCATTTGTTACTTCCCATCACACGTGATTGAAAATAGTCTAATGGACAGGTCTAATTTCATTTAGCCCATTTTTCCCGGAAATAGTTGAACCCAGGCTAGCTCTTCAACCCTCCGCTCTATGAGAACACTGACTGGTGGTGCGGTTTTGCGCTGTATTTCACGGATCGGTAAGACGGTGTCATTATCATAAATGTTTTGACATATTACCTCCGCGAAGTTCGGTACTGGAATCTCATTTGGCATTAACAGAGTAAGTAGTGCTTATTATTCCGTCATGAAGTTCGTTCGAACTGGCTTCATTTAATTGGTTCCCTTCAATAAATGCTGCGCTGTCTTCTTCTGTTAAATGTGACTTCACTATTGTGAGAGAAAATTGAATATCTCTACTCGACCCCACTGCCAGAACGAAATGTAGGTGTTTTGATAAGGTATGTAGTATTGGAAAAATCATAACCATTGCACGACCAGCGCTGGGTGCGACGCGGCCTTTTGGACCCCGAGAGTGAGAGTCAAATAAAGTAAAAGTTTTGATTTTGTGAAATTACTGCCACGGAAATATCATTGCAAGTAACAATGCAAGATGTGACATCGTGACAGCTCTTCCAGTCCTGCTTTAATACTAGTGTAATAGCCACCAAGTACAGTCGCTGTAGGATTCACTAAGCCTTTTGCGGCGTCGCTTCCAATATCCAGTGTACAACTTTTGGATTTTGGTAGCAATGGTACACAAGGCAACAACTCATCGATAACGAGATGGTCAGCTGTATATCTAGATTTTCGATGCAAAGCAAACCTTATGATATTTGTCACCAAACATCAACACGCGGTCAATATCTGAAGGTTTCCAGCCCTATAGGGGATTTGAGGATGAATGTGCGATTTCGGATGTTGCTGGAAATGAAAATATCACTGCCTTGATAGAAAGAACCTGTAAGAATGAAGAGAATTGGAGATGAGTTCGATATTTCATGGTAATGAGTCTCAGTATTTACTTCTTCCTCAGCGATTTCGATGATATTCAAACAAAATGCCTGTCAAACAAAATGATTTGCAGAATTGCCGATAGATAGCGCTAGTTGTATTCTTACAGGCTGATATAAACTTTAATCGTCTTCCTATCGCTTGTTATACTTTAGTTTAATAATGTTTTAATATATTTGAACTCAAAATTTTCTCCTCTTTCATCTGATCCCCCACACGCTATGATAGCAAAATATTTTTTTCAAAGTCAGTCACTTATTTGTATGTGACAGCCATCATATTTCGCTTTTTCATACAAAAGGTAGCCTTTGTTACCCGGAGCATAATTTCGAATCGATTGACACCCCATTTATCAAAATCGGTTCAGTATTTAAAACGCTACAGTGGAACATACAAACATACAAACATAGACTGCTAAAAACATATCCCTTCCGTTCGGCTCTGCCGTCGTCGGGCAAAAAGGGCCGTTTTTTGATGATTTACGAGTTTGTTAATATATAGCAAGAAATTTTAGGCAAGCTGCGAATCGGCTTGTATGGGCGCTCCGCCACTGTTGCCTAATCTTAAGGACATAATAAATTACAAATGTAGTACCTACACAAGAAAATCCCTCATGCCATGCATGCAATTGTTATTATACTAAAATGTAACTAAGTATTAGGTAAGACTACAAACTCACAACCACACTACTAAGGACACATAGAAACCAACTGCGCAAGATAGTGGGTATAATAACAGGACACAACACCTTGAACAGACACCTCTACAACTTAGGTATCACAGACAGCCCCATGTGCAGAGCGTGCATGGAGGCAGAAGAAACGACCAAACATCACCTAGGTTCTCCAAACACACTACGGGACAGTCAGCAACACCAAGGCACTCACCAACTTTTTAAACGAGCTGGGGTGGTTAGAGTAGCGCCACACCGCCGTTCACGCAATATAGGCACAATGGATGTCGACTTGCGGAAAACGCCCAGTATAACTAACTAGGTAAGACTTTAAATTTTATGTACCTACTCTTCTGACGTGTAATAGTATATTACTGCAGAGGCCGGGAAAAGTCATTTCGTGGATGAGTATGGTTTTGAAGGACGAGGCATAGCCGAGTCCTTCAATAGATACGAATCCACGAAATGACATTCCTGCCGAGGCCTGTATACTGCTTTTCTCCAAATATGCGAGGAAATAAAACAAAATCTTAAAAGGTTATATTTATTTCGCACATGTTTATATAACAATCTACCTACAATCTAAACAAATTCAACACTTTAATAGTAATAAAAATAAACCTTATGTCAGGAGTTTTAATTGAATGTTATAGATACATTATTCATATTAGGGCAGTTCGTGAAAGACAGAGTTATATTTTTCCCCGGAACGCTTATGTTGGTTTGAATATTTTCTTGATTAGAAGTTGTTGTTGATTGTGTGTTAGAATGCTGCGGATTAGGTGATAAGGGAGCAGAATCTATGCGGGAGGTGGATGGTTTCGGACTTGATATTTTATTACATTGATGATTCGATGTAGATGGCTGAGATTCTGTTTGAAGGGTGATAGTTTGATTAATTTTTTCGGATATGTTCTTTTTGTTTTGCACCGATTCTTCAATATAGCTCTCGGCTACTGCGTCAGATTTCCAACCACCGTGCCTCTTTATGGTTGTTAAATTTGCCCCGGAGTCAGCTAGCAAGGTGGCCGATGACCGCCGAAAGCAATGGCCTGTGTAGCAATCGCTGTCAGCTAAATTTAAGTAGCTTGCGATTTGTGTTGGCATTTTCGCCATTGCATGCCGTCCAATTACTTGATTGACACACTTCCCATTTTTATAATTTATAAAAAATCTGTCGGAATTGGTACTTTTGGGACGAAGTAATTGGTATTTTTTTACAACTGGCACAAACTCATTTGGAATAACGAACATGCGGTCGATTTTAGTTTTTGTGTCCCGTAGTTTTACCAGAAGTATATCATCATGGCACGTTATGTCGTTTACTGTTAAATTAGTCAACTCGATCATTCGGCATGCACCGTTGACGCCTAAAATGAGAGCAACCTGAAACAAATAAATAATAATGTTAACATACGACGGATAGAGTCCAAATATGGAAAATAATATTTAAGTCAGTTATACAATATTATGTTTACCTTTATTGCTAGGAAAATCTCATCTGGAGCTTCATTTAAGAATATTGTGATATCCTCATTGGTAAGAATCTTCGATTTCTTGCTTTTGAAACCGGATGATTTCCGTTTCAAAAATGACAATAAGTTCGCGTAGTTCTTAATGTTTATATTATATTTTAGTTGTATAGTACTTTTCAGCATTGAGTACATTGCCCACAGAGTAGAAGGTTTTTTATCTTTTGCAAGTTCGTTAAAATACGCCAAAATAACATTTTCCGACAACGAACTGGTATTTTTCTTCTTTCGCCAGGAATTGAAATTTGCGAACGTTCTTAAATATTTTTCTTCGGATTTAGGCGGAAGCAAGTTAGCTCTCGCCAACTTTGCCTCTGCTGCTAATTCTGGTGGTGTACCCATTGGGATATCTTCGTCACTATTTGTAGAACTCATTTTATTTTCGTAAAAATAACACGGCAGAAAATCTTTGACAAAATGAATTCCAGTTTCCCGCCTAATTTTTTTTTAAGGATATTAAAGTTTAAAGTATTGGGTCCGAATTGTATATTTGATTCCACATAAAACATAGCAATGAAAATAAATAAAAGAAAACTTATAGTATTAGTAAATATAAATATAGGCATTATTACATTTAGTTAAATCGACAATCCCTAAACGCATTAGACATTTAAAAAAACTATACATTTGTTACAAAATATTTATCAGTCCGAGAAAATAATTAAGTCTAAAAAAACTGTCTTATGATTTGGACACAATTATTATTCTATCTATGTCGGTTTTTGTACGTGACTATTGGACAATTGGCTGTATGGTGAATTTGTAGTCTTGCATGAAATTAAAAGTAAGTAACCTGCACAATAATATTTACTTCCCGGGCATGTCCGGGAAGTATTTCCATTTTTTTTAATTTATTATCTCATCAATGCATATAACGATAAACTTCGAGGTGTGTTTTTACTCCATTAATGGAAACATTTCCGAGTAAGTTGGAGAAAAATATTGTATTTAATGAATAAATATCTGTATCCGTATAGATACGGTAAATTGAAAATACAATAACTAGACCAAAATATGTTGACTGTATTACTAAAGCTTAATTAATGTGCTTGCCAGACGACAAACTTAATTAAGATCCTATATCAAGATCCTATTAATCCGGTATCGATAACACGAGCGAGTAATAATGTTACGTGCACAAAGAACACCGGGTCACAGTATCGTTTTAGTTTATCGTTGAGACTACATTATTGTTTAGTACGAGTATCGTGTTTCATATTCCCCGGTTTTATTAAGAACGCGGCTGTAATCGACCTGTGTAAGGCCGCGTACACATATTGCACGGACGACGGTCTGCAGGAATTTAATCAACATTTTGATTGCTTCAGTATACGGTTACCTATATTTTGCATATAGGGTTTTTGCCCGACGACGGCAGAGCCGAACGGAAGGGATATGTTTTTAGCAGTCTATGTTTGTATGTTTGTATGTTCCACTGTAGCGTTTTAAATACTGAACCGATTTTGATAAATGGGGTGTCAATCGATTCGAAATTATGCTCCGGGTAACAAAGGCTACCTTTTGTATGAAAAAGCGAAATATGATGGCTGTCACATACAAATAAGTGACTGACTTTGAAAAAAATATTTTGCTATCATAGCGTGTGGGGGATCAGATGAAAGAGGAGAAAATTTTGAGTTCAAATATATTAAAACATTATTAAACTAAAGTATAACAAGCGATAGGAAGACGATTAAAGTTTATATCAGCCTGTAAGAATACAACTAGCGCTATCTATCGGCAATTCTGCAAATCATTTTGTTTGACAGGCATTTTGTTTGAATATCATCGAAATCGCTGAGGAAGAAGTAAATACTGAGACTCATTACCATGAAATATCGAACTCATCTCCAATTCTCTTCATTCTTACAGGTTCTTTCTATCAAGGCAGTGATATTTTCATTTCCAGCAACATCCGAAATCGCACATTCATCCTCAAATCCCCTATAGGGCTGGAAACCTTCAGATATTGACCGCGTGTTGATGTTTGGTGACAAATATCATAAGGTTTGCTTTGCATCGAAAATCTAGATATACAGCTGACCATCTCGTTATCGATGAGTTGTTGCCTTGTGTACCATTGCTACCAAAATCCAAAAGTTGTACACTGGATATTGGAAGCGACGCCGCAAAAGGCTTAGTGAATCCTACAGCGACTGTACTTGGTGGCTATTACACTAGTATTAAAGCAGGACTGGAAGAGCTGTCACGATGTCACATCTTGCATTGTTACTTGCAATGATATTTCCGTGGCAGTAATTTCACAAAATCAAAACTTTTACTTTATTTGACTCTCACTCTCGGGGTCCAAAAGGCCGCGTCGCACCCAGCGCTGGTCGTGCAATGGTTATGATTTTTCCAATACTACATACCTTATCAAAACACCTACATTTCGTTCTGGCAGTGGGGTCGAGTAGAGATATTCAATTTTCTCTCACAATAGTGAAGTCACATTTAACAGAAGAAGACAGCGCAGCATTTATTGAAGGGAACCAATTAAATGAAGCCAGTTCGAACGAACTTCATGACGGAATAATAAGCACTACTTACTCTGTTAATGCCAAATGAGATTCCAGTACCGAACTTCGCGGAGGTAATATGTCAAAACATTTATGATAATGACACCGTCTTACCGATCCGTGAAATACAGCGCAAAACCGCACCACCAGTCAGTGTTCTCATAGAGCGGAGGGTTGAAGAGCTAGCCTGGGTTCAACTATTTCCGGGAAAAATGGGCTAAATGAAATTAGACCTGTCCATTAGACTATTTTCAATCACGTGTGATGGGAAGTAACAAATGGTTTCAGAGCACAGAGTATATATTTTACGCTCTCTCAGTGGTAGAGCTTCTGAAAGTGAGACAAAATGTTTCCGTTTGCGGAAGATTGCGGCAAGATGGCGTCCAAGTTAGTGATTTAGCCCAAAACATACACCTATGCATGAGAAATATTCGAGGCACTTCCTCATACTGGCACAGGGCATATTCTGAGCTAATGGCCATGGTGCGTAACCTTGGACCAGCACACTGGTACGTTACTCTGATGATCTGAGATATGCTACATGCGCTATTAGTGGCGGATGGAAGACCTTATGTTCGTGTGGAAGATCTCAGTTGTGATGAAAAAGTACAGTTAGTGGAGTCGTATCGTGTTACTTTATCGCGGCAATTCATGTTCCGGTTGAATGCTGAAAACCCCATCAGCCGATCTCATCAAGTATATAGCAAAATCAGAACCTGCACAAATACAAAAAGCAGTGAGTGACTGAAGCATTGACGAGAATTAGCGAACGAGGTTATTATTTATCGTATGACGGTTACACACTGGAACATAAGTATATGTATTCGTATCGATGTCGCTGATAGAGTTCTTGTGTGCGCTGCGAGGTTCAGAAGGAACAGTGATAAGTAGATACCTAATTGTCCTCTATACATTTGATAGTAATTTTGTAATATAAATATCAACAACCAGTTTCAGTCAAACAGTTTTATAATATATACATATCAAGATTGTAACATGATTAAAAAAAGGAAAAATATGAAATAAATAGTCAATTAAGTTTATTATTTATTTAAATTACCCCATTGTTACCCTCACATATCAGTCTTATGTCATATGTTCGCCGAGGCCCGCACGGATGGTTTTCAAGCGATCATACGCAAAAAAATCGTGTCGATGCTGGGCCGACTCAGGGCAAGTACCAACAGCATTCTAAGTGTCATTGCAGACAGGTATGACTGCCCTATCTTGTCGCACTGGGTTGGGCAGACTAAGTCCGTTGCACAATTGGTGTGCAAATAGATTATAAATAATGTGTAACTAGTATATAAGACTAACATACCTAGGTTAAGTAAAATACTAACAATATATGGATACAATACGAGTCCGAAATAAAGATTTAATAATAATAATATCACCAATATTTTTTTAAATAAAATAGGATTTCAAATAATACCCGACTACAGAACACATCTAAAAAGTATAAAATAAAATAAAATTTAAAAAAATAATACCCGACTCCGGACATGCGATCTGAAAAGTATTAAATAAGAAAACAATTTACTTCTGAAATCAAAACCTGACATTCAACTCTCTCAAATTTGGATGAAGCCGTGGTCGCATGCCTTTGGAGCCTGAATATATGTTGATGCATGCGACCACGGCTTTATCCAAATATGAGAGAGTTGAATGTCAGGTTTTGATTTCAGAAGTAAATTGTTTTCTTATTTAATACTTTTCAGATCGCATGTCCGGAGTCGGGTATTATTTTTTTAAATTTTATTTTATTTGGTATACTGATGGTATAGGTATTCCAGCTGCTGTTTGTATAAAGTATGTCTGTTTAATTTATTTATTCCGTGTATCCAGTTTATTGTACACAAAACAGTAATAACATGATAATGTAAGAATAAAGTAGATACAAAGTCGAACTTACCCCTTAAGTGTGTGTCTTCTAAACGAACCAAAACTTTAACTAACGATCATTTTGGTAGGTACTTAATATTATTAAATGGAGCGTTATTATTTTTATTAAACTCCTTGAGCAACCATGTAAAAAAAAAAGTTTAAGTAATCAATAAAGATCAAAAAAGGGGCGTATGCTGTATATGTACAGTCGCCATCACATATATCGGAGCAAACAAGCACGTCACAAACATCTGAACACAACTCTATTTTCAAGGCATTAGGGTGCATGTCCAGATATTTTGACAACCTGTATGTTCAGATGTATGTGATGGCGACTGTACATACATTTAGCCATAACAATTTGAGTTCGTATGCATGCATGACACACGCCGTATAAAATAAATAGCAACAATTTGTACAAAAATTGCACTGCACTATCTAAGATTCAACATACTACATTTTGTTCAACAACATAGTATCGATTATATTAAATAAGCTTTTTGAAAACCTACTTACCTAAAATTGGGTAAGTATTTAGGCATTCATTTTGTGTTTATGACTGTTGAGCGATACACATGTTATGTTTTGTCGTTCATACAGCACAATCATCGCATGTCAAAAACGGAGAAATACACGAATATACGCAAGTCGACACTTCCGCTGCTCACCGCAAGTAAGTACGTAGTAACAAGCTCGCGTGTCCAAAAAATGTGTAAACGTCTTATTAACCAAAACAACTGTGCGATAAACAGACCGGAATTACACGACCGTATATACTTGGTGGAAAATATGGGAAAGGAAAGTGTTGAGCGTTAGCGCGGCGTGGCGCTGAGCTTGGGGAATACGTTTAATATAGGATTATCGTAGACGATCTTGATTGCGACACTAATTGTGCGCCGCCGCCGACCTGCGCGCGCACTTTTGCAGGTTAATTTACTCGGCCCTCTGGGTGACTTTCCCTGCAATAAATTTGATATCCACCGACAGATAAATTAAGTTATCCGATATTATTATATCTCTCTGCTGAACTGGACGCTCGGTCCTTTTTCATTTTATTAAGGCTACGTAAAAAGGTAGGTACGAGTATGATGTTATTGGGTTTATAATGAAGGTGCACACAACATTTAGGTACATAGTTTTAGGTTAAACTGTGTTTTTTAATGTATTATTTCTGTAAGGAACACTTAACCAGGCGTAAGCGGTAAAATTAAAACCTGAATAACCTATGTGCTTTTTACAAGCTTCTATTTAACTTGTTTTAAGTTTACCACACTATGATCTGAATTGTTTTTTTTTATTTACTATTAACTTTTATTGTAACTAGGTTTAGGTAGGTATTCCAATTATTTTAGATGTTTATATTACTGGACTTTTCTGGTATTATTTGCTGTTAAAATTTTAATTGTGGTGGTGGCGTTTCAATTTATTTCTTAAATTGACAACGGGAAAAATACTGGACATCCTAAAACAAAAATCTAGGGCAAAAACAAAAACTGAACCGTTTCTCATATATTTACATGTGCAAATAAGTAGGTACCCAATTAACGTTGTTATACAAAAAAAAACAAAAAACTTAACTGCCGGGAATCCGTGAGACGACAATTTTCCTTATCTAGACTAACCACAGAATAGAGTCTCAGTAGGGTTGATATTTTTTTTTGGAATACAAATATTTTTCAATTTATTTACACTTTTTACGCACAAACAAATACCGAAAATATAAATAGATCATAAGTATCACACACGCTTTAACTTTCATTAATTGTCTAGATAAATATGAATAAGGGGTAAACCTACCTATCTCGTCCAATAAATTATTAATGAAATAACTCAGTTGTCTTCTTTGAAAATACTATATCATATTTCATCTTTCTAACTGCAGTATTAAGGTTTGGCGTTAATGAGAATAATAATGAGTGAGTCAGACTGGGGGTTTATTAGAGAAGGGTATTTAATTCGAATCGATTTTGTATTTCGTCACCCTCGTTCCGATACGTTAGACTTGGCGTCGTCGTACGCGTAGTTTTGTGCTAGCCGTGTTGTACCAACAAAATCTTTGATGTCTGTATCCGTGAATTTAAATGGTTGGATTACTTCACCGCTTCAGGCAACGCCCGCATTTGTTAGTGCGGGCTCGGCGCGCGCGGTATCGGTAAGGTAAGCTACATGTCTGCGGTGCGGTGCCGCAACGCAAAATTTAGCGGCGAGCGCGACCCACGCTTATTTAGTATCGAGAAACGCGGGTTTTGCGGCGCGCGCGCCGCAAAGTTTAGCGTTGTGACCCCGCACCGCAGAAATGTGGCCAGTAGCAGGTCGATCACGTAACGCATTGTACGAACGTCGGGTAGGTCTAAATTTCACTTTTTACAAGCTTTATATTAACTTGCACTGTTCGTATGTATGTAAATATGTAAGTATGTATGTATGTAAGTATGTAAGTTGTCCGTCAAAATTTGCAATCCATTTTTCAGTCACTTCCCGTTATCCAATTGAGCTGAAATTTTGCAAGCATATGTAACTATATCGCATGACTATACAATATTATGATGACTTGGAGCTGGAAGGATAGGAACTCTGCAATAAAACGACACCACCCCATCGAGTTTGGGCTCGTTAGGTATAATCGTCTCAATGAGTAGTTGATGGTGGTAATACCACCATGGTATGCAGAAAAGTACAGTCGGCAATAAAAGCTTGTACCAAAAATGAAATTTTTGACAGAATCTTATTTATATGGAATATTGACAGTTAAATTGTACTAACGTGCGTTCGGAACGTTACGTGATTACCCCTCAGGCCCTAAGCTATCCGCTGTCAGTGCCAACTGCAGGTCAATTGAAGGAACTTCTCTCGACGAAAGTAAAACAGTCTCAAATTTACCAAAAAAACTTCGTAACATTAAGCCATGGATAACACCGGGGATATTACGCTGCATCAGAAACAGAAATATGATGCAGAAAAACCTTCGCAGTGATCCGCACAATGAGGTCCTGCGTGTCACATACAAGAGATATCGTAATTATTGCAATAAATTGACCAGAAAACTTAAACAAAAATACGATAGAGAATTACTAACTAAATCAAGCAAAGACCCTAAAGCTTTATGGACAGCAATTAAAAAAGTAACCCATTACAAATCTGTTAAAACTCAAAACACACAGCTTTTGAACTCAAAAACATCCCCATTGGAATCTGTAAACCACGTCAATAACTTCTTTTCGGTCATAGGGAAAAACCTGGCAGAGAGTATTGGTAGTTCAGCTGCTCTACAGTACATAAACAGTCCCGATCCTTTACAAACTACACCGTCTTCATTCGTCCTTTTAGACACAGATCCACAAGAGGTTGACAGAGTTATTATGAGCTTAAAGTCTGGTAGTGCCCCTGGTTGCGATGGTATAACCACAGGATTCCTTAAGCTGGCTAGACTATTGGTTGTTCCTGTTATCACGCATTTGGTCAACCTTTGTTTTGAAAAGGGAGTCTTCCCTGGTCCACTAAAACAATCAATGGTTACGCCGGTTTATAAGGTAGGTGAGAGAGACAATGCCAACAACTATAGACCAATCTCCGTCTTACCTGCCATTTCTAAAATTATAGAAAAAATTCTAAATAATCGACTCAAATCATACCTCAACAAATTTGACATACTCTCGAGCTCGCAGTATGGATTTAGAAATGGCAGATCTACGGTAGATGCAGTGCTGGCAATTACGTCTGTGATCACTAAGCAAGTTGATGGTGGTAATAAGAGCTTGGCTGTGTTCCTGGACTTAAAAAAGGCCTTCGACACGGTCTCTCCCACCTTGCTAATAAAAAAACTTGAACATGTGGGGATCAGAGGAGTACCCCTTGATCTGTTTATGGATTATCTGAGTGGCCGCAAACAAAAGGTGAAGGTGGGTAGTTATGTAAGTCAGGAGGAGGAGATCTCTTTCGGTGTCCCCCAGGGCTGTATACTCGGCCCCACCCTCTTCTTGATTTATATTAACGACCTGACCAACCTTAAAATCCACAATGGATTTATTTGTTCTTACGCTGACGATACAGCTGTAGTTTTCAACTCTGACACTTGGCAGAACGTCCATGACAATGCTGAGAAGGGCCTACAACTAATTTCATCCTGGCTCAGGTCGAACCTTCTCACACTTAACCTAGAGAAGACTAATTACATGTGCTTCACAAAATATAATAACACACAACCTACAACAAACTTGAAACTTAAAATGCATAGCTGTAATGAAAGTGACCTATCATCTTGCAGTTGTACACCGCTCAAAAAAGTGGTGACAATAAAATATCTTGGGGTTATTTTGGACCAACGGTTGTGTTGGAATCCGCACATTGTACACATCAACAGCCGTATCAGAAAATTAATCTAGATTTTTAAAACTCTCAGACACATTGCCAGCAAACCATTGTTAAATCAATTGTACAAGACTCTTGCTCAATCAGTGATGACATATTGCATTGTGGTTTGGGGTGGTGCCACAAAAACATCTTTTTTACAAGTAGAGAGAGGGCAAAGATGTCTTCTCAAGGTAATGTACAAACTGCCCTTCAGACACCCAACGACTGAATTGTACAGAGAAAGTAATGTTCTTACCATGCGAAAATTATATATATTACTTACCGTCCTAAAATTACACAAAACGCTTCATTTTGACCCATCGATATTAAAACGCAGGCTCCAGCACATAGTAGCCCCTAAATGCTATACAGCAATATCATCGCATTTATATAATAAAATAAATAAAATACTTAACATTTACCCAATACATCAAGTGAATTGTAACAAAAAGATTACAGAGTGGCTACTTACGCTTACATATGATAACACCGAATCACTCCTTAAATATACATAGATTCTATAAGTTACAGACAATCCCTCTCATAAACACACACACACACACACACACACACACACATACACACATACACACACACACACACACACCACACACACACACACACACATACACACACACACACACACACATACACACACACACACACACACACACACACACACACACTTTTTTGTAGTATTTTTTTTTTTCACTAATGTAATGTAATTAAATTCTTAAACTAAATTTAATTCTTATAACAACTATGTTATCAGTATAACTAGAAATGTAAAAGTAATGTAAGATTTGTGTATTCAAATTATGCATAACTCCGGATGGGAGGGGCGGCTTCTCCTAACACAAGTATTGTCATACTTACCTGGAGGGGCCAGCCACGTACAATTGTAAAAACCAAATTTTTGATACCAAATAAATATTTTTGATTTATTTTTTTGATTTTTTTGAATTCAGTACAGATTCTTTAATACGCGCCTACATTAAAAGTATACGTTGGAAACTGACCGCAGATAGCAACAGCAGGCGACGTGTCGCAGCGACACTACTGGTTTCTATGTATTTCTATGACGGCGACGTGTCGCTACGGAAGGTATTTATACACAATGTGTTTTTTTTTACCGTCTTAAAGCCGAAGCCCACTTAATGAATCCACGTTTTGGATACATTAAATACGTGGGAAAATTGCTACACCTGCCAACTTGTATTTTACCACGGTGCAATAAATAATGATTATGATTATCATTAAATGTAACCTGATCAAATCCTAAGTCTATATTACAAATCCTAAGTCTATATTACTAGCGTAACGAAACCGGTCTGGTCCATTCATCGATCTAACAGTTTGTACGCACTTATAATCTAAATACGATACGTAGTTGTGTCAGCATTCAGCAATATTACGATCCCATATCAGTACCTCGGGTCGGCTGTGGATGCTTAATTGGTTTTAACCATGGAATTGGATTCCTGCGTCTAATAATATCGGACGGGGTTACTAAGATAGACGTATATAAAAGCACAATTAGTTACAATGTTTCGCCTACACAGTTCAATTGAGATATTATACTTATATTACTACCGTAACAGATGTAGGAAACATTGATAACAATTTTTTGTACTCGTCGATTAAAATCTGTGTGTTAAGATTTCATAGAGAATACTGCAACGTCACTCTTTTCACAGTTGTAGTCCATGTTACTGTCGAAACAATCGAAATAACTGTTTCGATACGCTCCAGACAACCGAAAAAAATTTGAAAATAGAACTAAAATAAATTCGACCAATCACGCGGCTGCTTTACCGAACTGTAATGAATTGGACCAATTGAATCGCTTTGATTATTGAGTTTACTCGTTGATGTCGTACGCTCGTTGATGTCTTTTAAGATATCAACGAGCGTACGAGCGATAGGCTGCACTTCGTTTCAACAATATCGAGTTTGTTTAATTAGTTCAGTTGACTCGTAGAAAATTAATTTTAATGAACTCGTACAAAAAGTATTGTTCACAATAGTGTTATAATCAAGCTTTTTAATCTCGTACCTTACTTAGGCCACTCAGCAAGCTTCGTGGCCTAAACACGGTACTCGACTAAAAAGCTCTCTATTATAACACGATTGTGAAAAATACTATATTTAACATTTGTTTTGAAACCTGCATACATAATCGTAGCAATCATTTTTTTTTGGTGTCTAGAGGCTAGTTGACTACACACGCGGGGACTAAAGCTCATGCCCTTCATCTAAGATTTTTTTTTAATTATCAGTAACCTTTTCGTCTGCTTGGGACTTGACCGACATTCAATATAAGTCAAACGGAACCCTAATAACTATTATTATTTGTACTAGCTGTTGCCCGCGACTTCGTCCGCGTATAATGTTATACGCGGACTATGTCATCGTCTAAAAGTTTGTTTAAGGAATAAATTAAAAACAAACATCGAAATTAGTTTTGTGCCTAGTCTTTTAGTAAACAGTCTAAAACCGAAGTTACAAATCTCTTACTTTCAAAATGGCTTGCTCTTTATACACACTTAGAACCCCCTTTGAACCCTCATAATAAACAGGCTAAAACCGTTGTTACAAATTTCTTACTTTAAAAATGTCTTGCTCTATACTACATATACAAACTTCGAACCCCGTTTTAACCTTCTTAGGCGATGAATTAAAAAAAACGCTGAAATAAACTTTGTAGTATTTCAGCATGTTTGTTTTATCTAAAACCGAAGTTACAAATCCCTTACTTTAAAAATGTCTTGCTCTCCATACAAACTTTGAATGCCCTTTGGGGGACGAATTTCAAAAAACGCTGAAATAATTTTGGTAGTCTAAACAGGCTAAGATCCAAGTTACAAATCTCATATCTTTAATTTTTTTTATTATTTAATCTTTCTAAAAAGTTTTGAAATTTTACCAACATTGCACCCCTTTTTCATCCCCTTAGGCGTGGAATTTTCCAAAACGCTAAAAATAATTTATTTGTTCGTAATAAGTAATATTTTTAAAAACTTTTAAGCTTCTATCTCAAAAAGGAGTTTCGCTCATAAGGGGGTTCTAAGTGTGTATAAATAGCAAGCCATTTTGAAAGTAAGAGATTTGTAACTTCGGTTTTAGACTGTTTACTAAAAGACTAGGACTTACAAAACTAATTTCAATGTTTTTTTTATTATTTATTCCTTAAACAAACTTTTAGACAATGACACGTTATACGCGGACGAAGTCGCGGGCAACAGCTAGTCTTTAATATATAGATTAGGTACTCTTTCCGCTTGTCTTCCAAATAGGGGAGTAGACTCAAAATTTATTATTACTTCAAAAGAAAGAAGAAACGATAAACCCGTTCAAATATCTCAAAAAATTACGAAGCTAGAACCGTTTTAATATCGCTTATTAGAGCGAGAAAACGATCGGGACCGTAACGTCACGATCCTCGAGCGTCATAGTACTCATAGTAAAAAACAATCGTTTCATATGAAGGTGCGTTTTGCGGAAAAGGGACAGAACATACCCCCTCTTAAAAGTTATAACTTAGTGACTACTTAAATAACCTCTTGCGTTGTTTTTTTCTTTTTTTATAATACAAAATACGCGACAATCCGAATTTTGCGGATATCGGATATGTTGTCAGTTCAAAACCCTTATTTTTATACGTTCTTTAATTTGAGATAGGTGTCGATCGGATCTACGGTAACTCTTGACAGAATAATATGTTATTACGCGCCATTATGCAAGTGAAATAAACTACAGTCGCTACGGTATTCTTCGATTCGAAATGTCACATGTCACCCACCAATTGGTACATTGGTAGTACCAATCGTTGTTTTCAGAGTAGGTACAACGGCAGTATGCGTTACAAATTTGACCGGTCGAATTGAAGAATACATTAGCGTGATCGAAATCTATTCGAAGCGCGTTTATTCGACCCCGAAAGTAATTATCGAACGTGAGTTTTCGATTGTAACTCATACTAACCCTACTACTGTACTTCGTTCGAAAATAAAACAACTGCTACACATACTACCGGTGAAATATAAAGTAACAGAATTCCTAAAACTGCAGTTCTTTGCCTCACTAAATGGGTTGTGGGTGGGTGAGACAGAATAGTAACTCCGTAAACTCTTCACGAGCGAACTTAGAGGGTATTCGTCTAAAACTTTGGCCGGCACCTGAACAATGTGACTTAAGGCCCGTCGCGCACTGGCGTTTGGTTCGTAAATCACTTTGTGCTATGAATTGTTACAAAATGAAGTCGGTTTTAGAGATTTCTTGTAACGAAAAATAGTTTAAGAATGGGACATACGCTTACAACATCCCTATGTCATTAATTGCCCTCTCAACATCACCGTAACAAATAACATAACCGTTAAAAAAACCTTCACATTCATAGAAACACTGTGTTTTAGGTTAAGTATGCTTCAACTCACCAGGTACCAACTCGCGAATCTTTACAAAGCAAATATCATACCATTGTTACCTAGTTGTTCTGTTCATAAAGTACTCGGACAGAAAATCGAAACACAAATACCACAAATCAGCCTGGACCTCGCCATACATGTACGAATGATTCATTTTAAGTTGTAGTTTTTCAGGTCCCGGTTATAATGCCGCGGCCGCTGCAGGAGACTATCGCGTGTGCTGACTTCTGCCCGAACTTCGAAGGGTGTCGTGTTTCGGCGGTTCCGGGGCAAACTACCGAATTCTACACCGGACTTGACGATGCAACGGAGCCACGCTGTTTCGTCGAATAAATAATAATTCGTTTTTCATTTTATGATTGTATGTTCGTCGGGTGACAAGCAAAACTCACTAAGTAACAAATACGTACTTAAATCAAAGGTCGTATCTCGATATCGACTACGTACCGAGATACGAGGTTTTGAAGAACAGTAACAGTTTTGGTAGTGACTTTTGCTTGTCACCCGACGGTATGTTAGTTTTTAATGTACTTGTAATTATGGGCCTTAGATGCCTAAAATAAACTGTTTATTATTATTATTATAATGTAGGTATATCGACAAAACGTATTGAAGGGTCAATTAACTTTTTCTTGTTGTTGTTCTGTCCCATTGCGTGACGAGATAATAATGACAGAGTTTCCTAGAAATATATTATCTCCACTTATAATAAATCTCTAAATTAAAAAAAGAATCAGCCAGTTTGAAACTAAGCTTTGCGCGGTTCGAATGTTCTCAGCATCCCATGAACGGAAAAATATGAAACATTTTATATAGGTACATTATTATTCTAGCTGCAACTTAGGATAGTTTTTATCCGACTGCGACAGTTAATTAATTTTCCGAAATATACGACTTCATTTAATTTTTCATTTATTTTTATTGAAATCAAACGCTGCTCCAACTGTCAGCTATAAGAACCGTCAAATTTTCGTCAAAATGGCGGAATTGCTTTGCCTTTCACTTATTAATAATTTAAATCCCGTCTACGATAGACCTTTACGAGACAAATGCTAAAATATAAACCATAAAAAAATATTCGATTCTGATATGAGAACTTATATGCGCAAATGTCGTTTTATGTCGTAATTTCAATAAATGAAATCAACAAATTTGAACAATATAATTAACACGAATTTGTTTTTTTTGAATGACAATGGCACGCGCTCGGCGCATTCAGCCAAAGTACCTGCGTCGCTACCACGAAAACCGATACTCAATGTTCACATATTTGCATCCCTGTCACTCGAGTATGGTTAGTGCGATAGAGATAGAGATACCCGAATATTTTCGAATTCCGAAGTTCGTGGTTATAGCTCAGGAATCGAAAATATGGTAAATAATCATAATGTATTTTCTCGAAAAAGAATTTAAAATAAATATAGTCAAATGGAGAAAAAAACAAAGCAAGAGGTTATATAGGTAATGATTAAGTTATAAGAGTCCAAAGTTTTAAGAGGGGGTATGTTCTGTCCCTTTTCCGCAAAACGCACCTTCATATGAAACGATTGTTTTATACTATGACGCTCGAGTATATTGACGTCACAGTCCCTCATCGTTTTCTCACTCTAACAAGCGACATTAAAACGGATGTAGCTTCATAATTTTTTGAGATATTTGAATGGGAGTTTCATTATCTTCTATTTATTTATACATAATAATACATAATAAATGCCTATGTCCTGACTGACTTATTCACTCACTCACTCACTCACTCATCAACGCACAGCCGAAACTACTAATCTTAGAGAGTTGATTTTTGCACAGTATGTTGCTTTTATAACGTGGGCTAGGGATAAAAAGGGATTTTTGAAAATTCTACCCCTAAGGGGGTAAAATGGGGGTGCAAAGTTTGTATGGGAGAACCTTTTTTTTTTGAGCTATAGATTTAATATTTGTAAAAAAATTAGTTATTAGAATACAAATGAAACACTTTCAGCGTTTTGGAAAATTCCACCCCTACGGGGGTAAAATAGGGGTGCAAGGTTTGTATGGGGGAAACATTTTTTTTTTAAATAGAGACTTAAAACTTTGTAGAAAGATCAGTCATTAGAATACAAATAAAGAACTTTCAGGGTTTTAGAAAATTCTACCCCTAAAGGGGTAAAATAGAGTGCAAAGTTTGTTTGGGAAAAACTACTTTTTTTTAAATAGAGACTTAAAACTTTGTAGAGAAATTATTCATTAGAATACAAATAAAGTACCTAGATTCAGTGTTTTAAAAAAATCTACCCCTAAGGGGGTAAAATAGGGGTGCAAATTTTGTATGGGGGAAACAATATATTTTTTTAAATAGAGACTTAAAACTTTGTAGAAAGATTAGTCATCAGAATACAAATTAAGTACTTTCAGCGTTTTAGAAAATTCTACCCCTAAAAATAGGGGGCTAAAATAGGGGTGCAAAGTTTGTATGTGGGAAACTATTTTTTTTAGTAGTCCTAAAACTTTGTAGAAAGATTATTTAAATACAAAGAAAGTACTTTCAGCGTTTTGCAAAATTTCACCCCTAAGGGGGTAAAATAGGGTGCAAAGTTTGTATGGGAAAAACATATTTTTTTTTTAATAGAGACTTACAATTTTGACGAAAAATTACTTATTAGAACATGAAAAATACTACATTCGGCGTTTTACAAAAATCATTCCCTAAGGGGGTTAAAAAAGGGTGCAAGGTTTGTATGGGGAACACTTTTTCTGAGCTGGACACTTAAAACTTTGTAGAAAGATTACTTATAAAAATACAAAAAAAAAGACTTTCAGCGTTTTGAAAAAATCTATCCCTAAGGGGGATAAAAAGGGGTGCAAAGTTTTTATCAGGGAAAGTTTATGTTTTTGAGTTAGAGACTTGAAACTTTGTAGAAAGATTACTTATTAAAATACAAAAAAAGAACACAAATCGTTTTAGAAAATTCCACCCCTAATAGGGTTAAAAAGGAGAGCAAGCTTTGCATGGGCAACACTTTTTTTTGAGTTAGACTTAAAACTTTGCAAAAAGATTACTTATTAGAATACTAAAAAAGAACTTTCAGCGTTTTAGAAAACTCCATCCCTAAGGGGATCCTTAAGATCCTTAAGAAGGGTAGCCAGTGTTGTGTGGGAAAAACTTTTTTTTTTACTAGACTTAAAACTATTCAAAATGTTACTTATTAAAATTAATAATAAAGTACTTTCAGAGTTTTAGAAAATTCCACCCCTAAGGGGGTTAAGAAAGCTTTGTAGGGGCAACACTTTTTTTGAGCTAGAGACTTAAAAGTTTACGAAAAAAGTTCTTTCAGCGATTAGAAAAATTCAACCTCTAAGGGGGTTTAAAAGGGGGTTCAAATTTTAAATGGCGAGCAATAAAATTTTAAAGTGTGAGTAAGAGATTTTTAACTTCGGTCTTATTCTGTACGTTAAAAGACTACAAAACTGATTTCAGAGTTTTTCCAAATTCATCCCCTAACAGTGTTAAAATTGGTTCAAAGTTTGAGTATTTCAAGGCATTTTTAAAGTATGAGATTTTTAACTTTGGTTTTAGACTGTTTGTTCACAAACTAGAAAATGAACATCAACTTTTTTTTAATTATCCCCTAAAAGAGGGTTCAAATTTTGTATTGAGAGAAATCATTTTCTAAGACGATAAAAAGTTCTACGCGGACGAAGTCGCGGGCAACAGCTAGTAGGTAATATGGACTCCAGCATGCTTAGGGGATGCCTCAAATGGGGTTACGGTTGTCACAAAAGAAAGTTATGTCAAGTACAAAAATATAAAAGGCGTACGTAGGTACCTAAATACTCCGTATATGTACCTACTTATTTATAACGTATGATTTGATCGCGGATTATCTTTTAGTCCCTGGGCGGACCGAGCTCTGCTTGGGTGAAAATAGAGAAAATACGGAGAAAACTAATTATCCCAGACATGAGACCCAGCTAGATCGATTTTTGCCCCCGTAAACCCCCCACGCTCCAAAATTCATTGAAATCGTTAGAGCCGTTTTGGAGAATGTGATTGCAAATATATACAAATATTGCTCGTTTAATAGTATAGGGTTACCTACCTATTACGTAAATAAAATGTAGGTACCTACTTGTTAGTTTAGCCAAACATGTTTACACTTTTAATGCTTTTTAACGGCCGGTGCTCGGCCAACCTTGCCTCCGGCCTATGGGTAGAGACAAAAGACACTTGCGTTGCCAAGTGTGTACTTAACTTAAATGTACCCTATATATTTAACAAATGTAGGTATGCACATTGTTTAGTCTTGTCTTATCTTAACGAGTTAAGAACCAACGTAGAGGCAGTGAATAAGTAAATGTGATACAAATTAAGTTTGTTTGCTGGCTTATCGAGCTGGCGAAGATTGCATTTTAATTTTGGCAGACTCGTGCTACTCTCGAAAAAACCAGGTTCGCGAATCTGGGGGCACGGTAGTGCCCCCGCTAGGACGAGCCAAGTGAAGCGCAAGGGCAGGCACTACCTATCTTTTCTCTAAGCGCTTCGTCGTTTTTTTTTGAACCCCTCATAACTTGTGTTTGGATTATACCAGATAAACTAAATTCTCGGGATATGATGTCAAATTAAACGTATAAAGTTTCAATTGCATAGCTCTTATACTTTAGATTCTATTGATATCTAAAAAACGCCGATTTCGTCACTGACTCACGTTGATCATCAAAACCTCTAGGGTACCTCATGAAGTCCTAGAAAGCTGAAATTTGGAATGTAAGCTAGTATTAGTACACAATCAACAAAACAATTTAAAAAATTGGAACATCTACCCCCCAACCCCTTAAACTAGGGGATGCAGTTTTGTATGAGACTTCCGCAAATTTTGATGCTAGAGGTCTGAGAATTGAAATAGGAATGTTTGGATGGGTTTTCCTACACACTTCTTTAGAAATTACCATACAAAAAGGAATGAGATCCCACCAAAAACATTACATGTAAAGTGACTGCCAAGACTCGCCAGCTCATATAGCTTTCAGCGTTAAAAAGATATCAGATCATAAGGAGCGCCAAGCTTCCTACTCCGCACGGCGTAACCTACCACTACCAGCCACGCTCTAAAAATGATATATCTTGGCGAAAAAGTATAGACCCGTCGCATATTAATGTCGCTTATAAATTCAATCAGCGCGAGAGTCTATGCGGCGACCGGGATGTGCCCAACAAAGCTATACTTTTTAGCCAAGATGTAGAATTTTTAGAGCGTGGCTGATAGTGGTAGGTTACGCCGTGTGAAGTTAGGAAGCTTGGCGCTCCTTATGATCTGATATATTTTTAACGCTGAAAGCTATATGAGCAAGCGAGTCTTGGCAGTCACTTTACATGTAATGTTTTTGGTGGGTTATTATTACCGCTGAAGCTTGGCCACAGGCCGTTGTTTTCACGCATTGTGGAACGCATGGCGAGCAAACTGATGTTGGGACTCAATAAGTTATTAAGTTGTTTTTTTTTATTCCATTTGTGTAGGACCTCGTAGTCCACGCTTGCTCTCCTACCCTATTTAGTAGCCGGCATAGAAGGTTACTAAAGGATAAAAGGGCCACAAGGTACTTGTACTTACTCTACCTGACGAAAGCTACTTACTTACTTACTTACTTGGCTATCCCAGAGAAGGCGACGATGACGTCATTGAATGAACCAATAGACGGAACAAGCGCGTCACATTTAAGTCGGTAGTAATACTACTACATATAAATACATATTTGTCGGTGCGGGCTAAGTAGGTACTTACGGTACCTAGCAGTGGCGGCGCGTCAGAGTTTTCACTGGACAACCCGAAGCAAAAAAGGGCTGTTTTTTAATTATTTAGTAGTTTGGTAATACCTAACCAAAAAAGTTTAGGGAAGCCGGTGGGAATCGGCTTGTATGGGCGCTCCGCCACTGGTACCTATTACTTAAGCTATCAGTATCAACATGTCCGCGCAATATAATACTACTGCGTAAACGTAATACCGACAGTATACCGAGAAGTAAGGAAATCAGTAAGTTCTCGATAAATTACAAAATACCGCATATCGATTCCGCCCCGCCGAGTCAGGAAGTAGCCTTATAGCGACCTTAGCTTAGAGTAGCTTTCTGCGAACGGTGCGGGTCGTCGATACAAGTTGTGAACCGCATAGCTGCTTAGCCCATCGCCCACTTGAGTACTTTACGTCACCCGTGGGAATATAGCATAGTGCATTTTCATCAACATTGGTAGCATATCGGTAGGTATGTGATTTATCATTATCACACGTGCGTCAAGTCAAACGAGTTAGAACGAGTGCACGCAACAACGCACGTGATGCACTGCAATGATTCTAATACGTATATCAGACTTAGAATCAGAATCTGAATCAAGCATTTATCATAATATCTATATATCGAGTTAGACTAATACCTCCATGACAAACCGTCACATTATTAGTAGGGTAGGTAGTTATTTCCTGTAATTAGGTACAGTCAGCATCAAAAGTAGCTACGCAAACGAAGACGTCAAAAATCTTTATTAAAAGGGAATAAGAGTTTTTGACGTCTTCGATTACGTAGCTACTTTTGATGCTGACTGTACTTTTTCTTCTATTTGCACTAATATCATTAAATTTTGGAATCTGTAGGAGTGATCTAATCACCAATGATTCAGTGTAGTTTAGACCACGGAATAAAGAATCCATTGGAAGTGGCATTCAACCGATTTTCCTAGAGAACCAGTGTCGCCGCACGCATACAACCGCACTTCAATAAAACACGAACACACAATTGCAATACGCTTTTGATTTGTTAAAATGTACTGTGGCAATAAGTTGTTAAGGGTAGCAAATTTTATATGCAAAAGGTACTTTAACTGTCATATTTTTACGGTCTAATTTAGAGTGTCAAGTAAATATTTCTTACGTCCGTTATTATCTGCGTTGCAAGACTTGCAAGAAACGTGGTGGTTCGGCTACTCGACGCCAGATGGCAGTGTTTTCAAAACTATACGCTTGAAACCAAAAAGTCGCATGTGCTGCGAAATGCGTATGATGACACGACTATTTCGCCATAACGAAATAGGGATGTGGCCGATGTGGGTATGATTTTGCATATCGATATTTTTATGATATTTATACATTAAATATTAAAGCTAATAAGACTTAGGTTACTAATGACTTAGTTTCCAATAAAATCTGGTTAATAATATAGTTAGTTAGTAGGTGACATTTATAGTTCATCATCATCATCATCATCATATCAGCCGAAAGACATCCACTGCTAGACATAATTCTCCCCCAAAGAGTGCCAAAATGACTCCCGCGACCTTTACCAGGTCATCAGTCCACCTCATGGGGGGCCTGCCCACGCCGCGCCTTCCGGTACGTGGTTACCACTCAAGAACCTTTCCGCCTCAACGGCCATCAGTTCTACGTGCAATGGGATAAGCTCATTTTTTTTTTCTTTTTTTCTCAGTTTCTTTGCGTGATTCACGCAGAGAAACTCCCAACATAGCCCTCTCCATTGCCCTTTGGGTGACTTTGAGCCTTCTTATGAGGCCCATTGTAAGCAACCACGTTTCAGTGCCATATGTCATCACTGGCAACACACACTGGTCAAAGACGTTCGTCTTGAGACACTGCGGAATATTGGACGAAAAGATGTGCCGTAGCTTCCCGAACGCTGTCCAGCCGAGTCGGATTTGGTACTACATGGGCATTGAAATTGCAATTGAAATTCATTTATTTGCTGAACATTACGTACTACATTTGACATGATCTTCGTCTTATCCATGTTCATTCTTAGACCAACTCGCTCGGAAGCTTTACTGAGGTCATCTAGCATCGTTCTTAAGTCATCCATGGTCTCAGCCGAGACTACTATATCGTCCGCAAACCGAATGTGAGTGATGTACTCGCCGTTGATGTTGACACCTAGTCTTCTCCAGTCCAGTCTTGACATCTTCCAGTGCAGCGGTGAACAGTTTTGGAGAAATAACATCTCCTTTCCTGACTCCCCGCTGCAGCGGAATAGGTTTCGACATTTGTTACATTTATAGTTAGGTAATTATTTTTGTTATAAATGTAGTTGCAATTAAACACAGATTTCTAATAAACAAAAAGTATAATTAGTTTAATATTATATTATTATTAGTTTAATATATTACATCCTAAAAACTACTTAGAATTATGTTCCCAGCAATCTAGACTGTCGACTGTGTGCGAGTATGGTAGGCTAAACCAGTCGTCAAATATAAAGAATTGAAAGCAGTGCGTCATGTGTGCGAGCGAAAAAGCGGAGGGCTGCTCTCGCTCTACGTGCTGCCTACTGCACCGCTGCTGTTGCCGCCACCGCTCGATATCTTGGCCTAGCTATGTACTATTAATACAACATGTAAATAGAGAAACAATAATTAATCATTATAAATTATTCGTACTTACGCTACATATTCTGCGTGGGAATTGAACCTTCATGAATGAAGCGTTTTCCTTTTGGCGAAACCCAAAAATCAGTTTCAACAAAATGTTCCGAACAAATGGTGTTCAGTCGTTGCGGAAACCAATCCTTTCTCCCCGTGGCATCAGTCCATTTTTCCTTTGCATTTGTTTCTTTAGGAAAACTATAAGATTATAATAGTTATTTTATTTTATATGAGTTAGGTATGTCGTCAGTCAGATATTATATACATAAATAATAAATTTAATCCTTTTTATTTTGAGTTATCGTTTTATCGATAATAATTATAGACCTTAGCCACAGCATTTGAGTAGCGAACCTTCTGGACATTTGACGTGCGTTCCTCGTTCCGAGTAGCGAAATTATGCACAGGATTATGAACTTCATTGTTAGAGAAATAGAATTGATATTTCCTTGACTACAGATGCAAATTGTGTCTCGAGAAATTGAAAATTTAATATTTTTATGTAGGAATTCTAAAACAATACTTACCGATGATAGGAAATACCTCCATGAGACAAGTTTTTTAATATGTTCTATTTGAGTAGCTTCTAACAGAGCAATACGGCATTTTCCTACAATAAACACATAATTTACTCATGTCATACGCCGTGTGCGGTTGCCAGGTGACTGACAATAATCTGTGCAAGAAGTATGCGAATTTACGCTCATGTTCGGCGACACGGAAACGCCCACTCACCACTTCCAATGGATTCTTTATTCCGTGGTTTAGACCACCGAATTTAACAAAATGACCTCCGCTATTAATCCTTTAATTGAAGTAATGTTACACCGTCACCATTTACAACCAAGTGGGACCACCTAGATATAATAATACGCGAACCTTCAAAACGAAACAGAAATCGGTTGATGAGAAGGGAACCATCATAATATTAACGAGCGTTGGCAACTTCTCCGTCAAGTTTCGCACAATCAGAATTCAAATGTGGGATTTTCATACAACGATGATGAATGAGTCTTCAAACATGTTGATATTTGCGAAGTTAGCACATCCTGGCATAGTTAAAGTGTGTATACTTATTATAATGAATTTATTATAAGCCGGCTGCCGGGTAACTACATTTGCATAACAAACAACCTTCCACGGTGTATGTCGCCATCTTAAATTCAGACAGATAATATTCAAGCACACACGGAAGAAAAGGCTGAAATATAATAACTGTCGAAAGGGTCAAGTTTGAGAGCATTACATCAGAATTTCACTAAGTAGTCGTTAATAGTATACAACGCCACTTGGTATCAAGAACACTAAGTACAAGCACAGAATAGCAAAATAGTATAACTAGTACAAGACAGTGTTACTTATTTTTGTAAGACCTAAATATTGATCTTTCCTTACGACATACAGTAATGAGATGCAAATTTGACCGACAAACTACGCCCAGGATAACCGTTAATTCTACAAAATTATAATATCCATAGTACCTACCTAGGTAATTAACAAGAACTAAAGGAAACTTATGTAGCTTAAGGTAAAACATAATATAATTAGGCTAGATATAATTGCACACCGCCAGTCGCTCAGGCCCTGTGTCTCCGTTAATTCAGGTAGATAAGTTGAGAGCTCGCAATTTCTTGCGGACACCAGCTTGCTAGTTTGCTCAGATTATTAATAAAACTTATACCCGCCGTGGGGTAAAAACAACTCTTGGATGAAATTCATAATTTCACGTTGTATGGTTACACTTTAAAGTTTTATTACATATTATAGCTATATTCTTGAAGTTTCAAGTCAAGTTTGCTTCATCGTAATTCAAATTAAAAATAAAAAGGTACAATAGTTAGACTTAGTAACGAAAAAACATAATGTTCCAGTTTTCCTTTAGGCCTAACAAAATATATTCTGGTGCGAGAAGTACTTAAAACAAAAATAACGAAATTTGCCAAATTACTGTTTTATACTTAATCAAATTGTTGACCTACAGTAGGTCAATCACGTAACGCATTGTACGCGCGTCTGACAGTAAAATCACAATCTAACTGTCATTTTTCCATATAAAATTGACATTTAGACCTTACAGACGCGCGTAAGAAAAGTTACGTGATCGACCCACGGTGTACAAACAACCAGATGGTCTTGAATGCCAAAAAATGTGTACACATCAAGATATCTAGAAAACACAAAGTTGTAAATTCTACTTATCTAATTGGTGACGAAGCTATACAAGAAGTAAATACAGTTCGAGACTTGGGTGTAGTTTTAGATCAAAAGCTCACATTTCTCCCTCACATTGAAAATATAATTAAAAGAGCATCTAGGATGTTGGGCTTCGTTATACATACGGAACGTAAAAATATTCAAAAGTAGTTGTACGCTAGCATTCTAGTAATTATAAGACAGCGTACAGTTAAAGAAGATAAATGTATTTCTTTAGCTTTACATAAGTAAATTATTTATTAGTATTCATGTGTTGAAGAACCTTTCGGAACGTTCTGTCCGTTTCCCAAAACACCCGTTCCCAAAACATCCGTTCCCGTCACCACCTTTTCCCAAATAATCCGTTTCCCGATATAAGTGTTTCCCAAAATGTGCTTCTCCCAAAATATAGGTTTGGCTTGATGTCCGTTTCCCAAAAAGACATATTCCCGAAATTACCGTTCCCGTCACTACCGTTTCCTAAATAATCCGTTTTCCAAAACGTGATTCTCCCAAAAGATACGTTTGTCTTGATATCCGTTTCCCAAAACACCCGTTCCCAAAACATCCGTTCTCGTCACCACCTTTTCCTATATAATCCGTTTCCTGATAAATATTTTACCCAAAAGTCATGCTGATCCAGACTAGGTATACTCGTATTGTTAAAATGAACTTGAACAAAATTCAAAGGGCGTAAGTTACGTAGTAGGTATGTGTATTTGGGAAACCTCTTTACAATACCACTTCTGAACCACTTATATAGATACAACTGACATGACATGAGTTTTCTGATTGCTAATTGATGTCATATCTATTGCAATTTGTAATTGGTGTGAAGCAAAATGGATGTTAAATTCATCGAGAACTAGTGGTTTTATTTTTTTGTTTATACCGAGCGTTATGTTTTAAGTGCACTGCATACATATATATTGTACTGCATATAATCTAGGTAGGTAGATATACCTACATCTAATCTCATCCTAATGGTTTTTAATTTTTGTAGAAAATGATCCCTTAGGTATTCTGTGTTAAATATAGAACAGAACATATGGGTTTTTTGACATACTGATGCGAAGAGAAACGGGTATTTTGGGAATACGGGTGTCACGAGAGACGGATCTTTTGGCACAAGGATGCTATGAGAACCGGGTGTTTTGACATACTGATGCGAAGAGAAACGAGTCTTTTGGGAATACGGGTGTCATGAGAGACGGATCTTTTGGCACACGGATGCTATGAGAACCGGGTGTTTTGACATAATGATGCGATGAGAAATGGGTCTTTTGGCCTACGTTCATTTAGAGAAACTGATATTTTGGAACGGGTATTGTGGGAAAGGGTGTTTTGGGAAACGGACAGAACGTTCCGAAAGGTTGAAAAAGTGTAAATGACAGATGTTTTTCTTCTTCTTTAATGCCATGCGCGGTGCAGCCACACCGCGACGTAGTGTTGTGCTGTTGTTCTATTCGGTAACAGTAGTGTAACAAAAACGTTGTTATACAATAGTCTAGTAAGAAGTATTCTGGAATACTGTAGAGTGGTCTGGCGGCCGCACTATGCCACTCACTCACTACGACTAGAGCGTGTGCAGAAAAGGTTTGTCCGGCACTTGAGTTTCTCTGCTGGCAGATTTAAAAAAAATCGTATTCTTATACACAAAGTCTTAAGAGGTTCGGGTTAAGATCACTAGAAGTACGGAGGAAAATTGCGGACGCAATTTTTTCATATAAGCTCGTAAATAATCTAATAGATTGTCCGCAACTATTAGCCCTTCGGTCTTTTCGAGCTCCTTCCCGAACTCCTCGCAAACCTATCACGCCATTCTGCCCACCGCTCAGAAGGACTGTCTTCGGCAGTAGCTCGCGGATGTGTGAAGCAATTAACAGCTGCAGTCACATGTCTGATGTTTTCTTTGACTCGTTGTTAAAAAAGTTTTAAATTATTTAGTTACGTCGCAATAATAAGTAAAGCAAAAATTATGTATAATTTTGATAAGTTAAGTTTAAGGCTTTTTTTTTATATAATGCATGCGGTGTTTACCTTTAAGTGATTGTTACACTTAGCAAGTAGTTATGATAATTGGATTACTGTAAACTTCAGTGTAAACAATTGTTGGTGAATCAAAATAAATAAATAAAAATAAATACAGGGTGTGGCCTGTAATAGGAACAAACATTTTTTTTTTTAATTTTTTTTCTTTAAAATTAGTTTAGTTGTAATTTTTTACTCTTCTGGAGCGCTATCAGTAACTTTTTATTTTAAAGACACTAAAAAAATTTAAATAAAATCTTAAATCCATCAAAAATATATTTGAAAACAAAAATGCAAAAACTATTATGACTCGTTACATGATGTTACCTCAAAATCCGCATTGACTGCTGTGCTATGCTGCTATGATGTCGTGGTGCCAAGATGTATACATTACTTGGAGGTCATAACTTTAGATCAAAATATCTCCAAATCCAAAAAAAAATAAAATGAGTGGGACACAAGGGGTGACTATAAATGCTCTAAGGAAGCGTCTCTTTGAATATTTGCTCCTATTACAGGCCACACCCTGTATACAAAAAATAATTATAACAAGTTATTAATACAAAAGTATTGTTATCACACTTATCACTTTTACTGCTACTATATTATAAACCGTCGTATGCTGAGGCGCGGATCCGCACTAAACATTTGAACCTACAGTTTTAAATCTTTTCTCATTGATATCCACATACGAGGGGTTAAGCTCGAAAGTTAATCTCAATTGACGAAAAAATATCTGAATTTAGAACCAAAAAAACGCGTACTTTTTCCCAAGTACGTGCACCCGGCGGTATTGGTTGAAAGGTCAGTCTGTTTATTTTCTTCTTTAGCCCGTCGTAGGTACAGGCCCGGCTTATCGCCAGCGGGCAGGCGGGTTCATATATGAGCCACCTCTCGCCTCTTTTGAAATAAATCATGGGAAACACACATTTCCTTTCCACAGAAATGCTCAAGGCAAATTCTATTTAGTGATCGTTACAGCTTCGTATTAACACTTGCCTGCTTATTATTGGGTATAAGGGAAAAACAATTACACTGCTTAACCTAGTAATTATTTTTATGAATGCGTGTAGGACAGAAGCACGAAACGGTAAGAAAACCTTGGAACTAGGTACTAATACTTATTCACACACAAAGTAACATACTCAATCGCAACACAAAGTATAAATATATGACAGCGCAGCGTAACGAAAACCAATACCTTCGTTTCCGACCATTATCCTGAAGTAATATTAATATAAGTCATCATCATCATCATTACTTAATAGCCTTGCTCTTGTCGGTGGAGTAACCGCCACTTTTCTCTGTCCATTGCCAGCCTCTTGACTTCCTCATAAGACTCGACATCAGCTTAATGTTTTATTTGGCTAGAATATGTTAGCCAAGGCCTCCCTCTGCCTCTCTTGCCTTCAATTTTACCCTCAATTAATATAAGTAACCAAACATATTTCCACGGACGATTTGCATGTTAGAGGAAAGTAGCAATGTCATCAAGGGAGATCCAAATAAAATTTCTCGAATTTCTGGAAAATTATCCATTTGATTCTAATTCATATCTGTATGCATAGTGTCCGTTTTTTTTACACCGTTAATTACACGCTAAATAAAGTTTGAATAGTTCTAACATGTTTCTATGGATTTTAGCGACATATCTTCACCATTTATTTACCCTAGACTATATTATCTTTACTCCTAGACTTTTACTTACTTTACCTTTACCTTTACTACCTAGACTATATTGTCATTATTGTCACTAACGTAGTTCATAAGTCTCCACTGTTACTAACATCATATGGATCGACTAAAGATCTGAAATAAAGATATTTTATTTATTTTATTTATTTATTTACAACAAAGCCAATCTTACCGGACAATGATACAGAATTGGATACTGTAAAACATTCAGTACCTACGCCGACAAATTGCAAAACATCAGATTCATTTTAAGTGAATCCAAAATGCTTAATACACAAATAACGGGTATGTCCGCGAAAAATTGTAAGTACATTAATTTTTTTTTTGATTGACCTATTTTTGTTTTAATTTGTAATCAGCGATATGGTTATTCGACAATAATCAAATCTGTGGGTATAGAATACATGAAACGTTTAAATCCACCCGAACCATCGGCGAGGGTGGATAGTTAAGTCGAGGGGTTAAATGGCTAATTTATGCCCGAGTTATACACACTGCTTTTCACTTCGATTGCGAGAAAATAATAAATTAATGCAAAATTAAATTAAATTCCCGTCACTTTAATTTTTTTTATGTTTAATTTTCGACACGTGTAAAGGTACTTCATACTGCCAAGTCATTTAATGGTTCAATACGTTTTTAAATAATGATTGACTCCTGTTTCATCTGGTTTTATTAATTTATTACTTAATGGAAAACACGGATGTGAAATTTATTAAAGCAAATCAAATCAAATGACAAACTTATTCTACACAGTTTTATTGTGTGTGTGTGGCTGTTAGGCCCGATTATCTTAGTCTTTAAAACAATTTTACTTTGTGCACTAGAGCATAAAAGTGGCATTTTGTGCAGCATACATCCAGCACAAAGGCGAACTTTGCGAGCAGGAGAAGTGAAAAATATTTTTTTGTACTCGACGATTAAAATATGTGTATTAAGATTTCATAGAGAATACTGCAACGTCACTCTTTTCATAGTTGTAGTCCATGTTACTGTTGAAACAATCGAAATAACTACTTTTCGATACGCTCCAGACAACTAAAATAAATTCGACCAATCACGTGGCTGCTTTACTGAACTGTAATGAATTAGACCAATAGAATCGCTTTGATGTCGTACGCTCGTTGATGTCTTTTAAGATATCAACAAGCGTACGAGCGATGAGCTGCACTTCGTTTCAACAGTATCGAGTTTGTTTAATTAGTTCAGTTGACTCGTAGAAAATTAATTTTAATGAACTCGTACAAAAAGTATTGTTCACAATAGTGTTATAATCAAGCTTTTTAATCTCGTACCTTACTTAGGCCACTCAGCAAGCTTCGTGGCCTAAACACGGTACTCGACTAAAAAGCTCTCTATTATAATACGATTGTGAAAAATACTATTTTGTGTGTAAACTGCACGGTAAGTAGAAACACAATAAAGTTATATACCTACGTAATTATGCCAATTTACAATTCAATAACATAATTAAAGTGATTCGCAATCCATTGCTATTCGCAATTGAGTGCAATGTGTTGCTAATTTTTTGTCATGAATGTAACAATGTGTTACGAAATGTGTTACGCTACAGTCATGACCGATTGTTAAGATGAGTGCACACGCCATCGGATCATGACGTACGCATATAAAGATTTCTGCATTTTTGTTATAAAATGGCGTTGACAAATGCTGAATGGCAAAAACGTTATAGGGAGCGGATGAGGCTACAACATCTGGAAAAAAAATCGCTAATAAATATATAAATACTCCGTTTCTTAGTACTTGTATATATAAATCTATGTCATGAACTAAGCTTTATAATTGTCGTGCACGTAACATTCAGTCATGTACGTTACGTGTGTTATGATGTCATGATACGATTTTTCGCGGACATACCATAATGTATTTACCACGTACACGAGTAGGTAATACGTTTAATTCCCTTAATGTAATTGATTTGTTTAAACTTGATAGCACTGGATCACTGTGTACCTGTCTACACACTACAAGAGACGGACTTACCTTAATATGCCATAGCAAATCAGTAATAAATAAAATAAAATCATAAGCTTATCGTCTCTTTTTACCGTCCAAGAAACATTATGAGGCTTCACATTTAGTACGTAACTAGCCTCTAGAATTCTACCTCCTCTAATAACCTCTTTTATGACGGGCTTCCAAATAAACTTTCGTTCCCTGTTCGCCCACCGAACGTTTTGTTTTTCTATAAAATCTTTATTTGTTTTTCCTTATGTTTCGTTTATATTTTTAGAGAACTCGTACAAAATTATGTTTGAAGAAATATTTTAAAAACCGGCCTAGTGTGAGTCAGACTCGCGCACGAAGGGTTCCGTAAGTACCTACCGTTATCTATAAAAACGGCAAAAAAATCATGTTTGTTGTATGGAAAAAAAATAGAAAATAAATAAAAAAAACTTTTTTTTGTATTTGTTGTTATAGCGGCAACAGAAATACATCATCTGTGAAAATTTCAACTATCTAACTATCACGGTTCATGAGTAATGGGCGGACGACGGATGCAAATTACGAATTACAAAAGAACATAATTACAAAATAGTTGTGTAATTTTATTGTTGTAGTAAATAATAATATTTTTTTCTATACATATTACATATTTTAAGTCCATTCATTTTATGGTTCACTATCCACTTATATAGGGAAAATGCCCTCTCTAAATCTACAGATACTAATTATGTACTATGGAGGATAGAGGTATTATGTACTGACTGATATATGTATTACAAAAACTGCGTACCTATATATGTTTATACATAAATATTACTCGAAATTTAATAAAAGTCTTATCCATCTTATGATTTCTTCACTATATTGCATCCATAGTCCGCCCTTTGTTCATGAGATACAGCCTGGTGGCATACGGACAGACAGACAAACAGACAGACGGACAGAGGAATCTTAGTAATAGGGTCCCGTTTTACTCTTTGAGTACGGAACCCTAAAAAGTAAACAAAATGTCCAACATTAAAGCCGATGATTGTTGATTTATTAATTTCATGTTCTGCCATTAAGTATATACTTCTAACGTGGATATAAAAAAAATAGTTTTATAGCAAAAATAGATAACCTACTATCTATTGCAAATTCAATTTTTCAACTTGAACTGATAAAACCCGGTGACTGACATTTTGCACGAAGTTAGATAAAAAATTCAAAGCAATGAGTGGCCTACGTGATGCAATGTTTTTTCGCTTTATGATCAATTTGTTTAATTAAAGTGTACGGTAGGTAGACTTTAATTTAACAATATTTTGATAATCGAATTGCATAAATACAATTTTTGCTGGTATCAGGTATCGATTTCGTACGCGTGTGCGTATATGTATTCTGTTATCTTAATATTCTATATTGTTTTACAACCACAATAAGTAGGTATGAAGTTTAAACATACAACTTTTTTTACATTAGACCAAATACAAAAAAAAACAAATAAAACGAGGATGTGATTCGGGATTTAATTGTCATGCCGTGATATCACTGATTTTATGACATCGCGATAATGTGACGGGCGGCATCCGTCATATTTTCCAATTTTGCAAGTGTAATAAATGGTGGTGATAATTTAGTGTCATTGAATCGTCTCATGCTAATTATTTTTCATATCTCATGCTCTTAAAGTGGGTCATTGTTGTTCTAAAAAGTGTGCTCTAGAGCAGAAAAGTGGTGTATTCCAATTGGTTAACCTTAAAACTTATTCGAATAAATACCCCCACTGACCCCGCCACTAACGAAGGTAGGTAAATAATTTAATTCTTACTAGTTCATGGAATTTATTTTATTAAATATAAAATAAGTTTATGTTGTTAATACATTACTTAATTTTATTTCAGCTAAAATATTCACTAGGCTCTTTGAGGTGGTGACAAATAGAATACACCCACAAACCTTTTTTTATCTTAAAGTTGTACATGTGAGCTAAGGCAGAAACGCATACAGCCAACCTTCAACTAAATACTACTAAGAAATACAAATAGTATGAAAATGAGACCGAGAAAGAGATATCTCTTTCTCGCTCTCAGTTATGGGTGCGGCGCACGAAGGTCGCGGTGCAGTGGGGTAATCTGTTACGGCTTTAAACGAAGGCGACGTTTTTAGAAGAATAAATATGCTATTTAAGACACCGATTAATTCACCGAAAACGCGCGTAAAAAAAGTTTACGAGCATTATGGTCCTGGAAAAAAGTTAAAAGGCGGGGAAGCAAAACTAGTGCGAACTTTTGTATTGTAAGACGAATTTAATTTAAATACATTTTCGCGATTAAAATGAGTTCATCCAGTGATTTTGAAACCGACTTAACGCCTGATTTGATCAGAACAGAAGCCCAATCTATCGTGGAAGGCCTTTTACCGCAAATTTCAATATGAAATCATATACCGATTTTATAAAATGGCGGTCCGCAAACAGAGTTAAATCTTTCTCGGAAATTGTGATGCTAACTTATTTCAGTAATTTGTCGAAGAAATTGAAACTATTAACGCTGTGGAGTATATATTCCATGCTTAAAACCACTTTAAGCACCAAACATGACGTGAATATAAAGAAATACAATAAGCTGACATAGTTTCTAAAAAGGCAGTTGGATGGCTTTAAAAGCAAAAAGTCTAAGATTTTTACTGCAAATGAGACAAAAACCTTCTTAAATTAAGCTCCTGATGGTATTTATTTGGCAACAAAGGTAATAAAATAATCATATTATATTGTAAATATAACTAAATTTCTATAGAAATCGCAAAAAAATAGTTTTTCTACTCCTGTACCGTTATCTGTCATTTATATAGGCTGTAGCTCAAATACAATGACACCACTAATAAGTCGTCGAAAAACTCTATGCTCTATGGCCCAAAAACGCACTGTTTAGCGTACTTTTTTGGTTCATACATTTTTCATAAAAGCACTGTTTAACTTTTTTAAATCGGCCGCTATATTGCAGTTGGCACCACTTCATAAACAAATATTTCGAAATTTATTTACGATTTAACATTTGTATATTATACATTATTTACGACAATAATAATTAATAATCATCTAATGTGTGTTAAATTACATGTTTTATAAATTCTTGGTATTATTTATGAAAATAAAGTTCGAATTCGGTCCGGGTCCGGATTAGGTTTGGTTCGGATGGCAAATGCAAACAAATTAAAAAACAAAACAAACCATAAACAAGAAGTGTCACATTTCCGATTTCCCACCAAAATATATACGGTTTAAAATGAAAAGATGAAAGATGATGAACTCTTAGTCCTAGAATATTAAGATTTTTATCTATCCAAATATCATAAACCCTCCATGATGCGTTCAAGAACCGCACATTATGGTCACCATAAAAATAAACTGTTTTGTTAGAACAAATTTCTTATCTGTGAAAATGTTATTATTGCTAAATAATAACATCGATTTCGATAATATTATTGCATTCAAATTTCGAACATCTCTGAAATCAAAGAAATTTGATTTGACCTCTATTCTAATATCAGTCGAGATGACGTTTAGTTCGAAATGAATTGTCAATTTGCATACAAATTTGACAAATGTCGCACGTAAGTAAGATATCGAACGATCCTAGTTTGACCCAACTCTAGTTTGTCTATGAATTAAGAAAAAGCTATGACAGCTGCCAGAAAACAACCCCGCGATACCGGTCATAATATGCGGCTCCTGAATGCATCGTGGAGGCTTATGAAATGTGAATAGATAAAGAAGTGTATGTAACTGTACATAATTAGGCATTAAGACACTCGTGTGATGTTGTTATGAAACTCGCCTTCGGCTCGTTTCATAAACCCACACTCGTGTTTAATGACCTTCATTATGTACAGTCACATAAACTACTATATTCGTTCCTTTTAAAATCAAATGGTCGAAACAATTAATAACTGCACTCCTGAAGAAATTGCGTGAGTAGCAAAAGTACGAATAGAAAACTTGCTGCCCGAAAAGGCTAACTATTTTGTAGTCTGCTATTTATTTAAAATTTTTCGTAGAAAAATATTGTATCCAACGGTTTATAACTGGTGTCTTTAATTGCGATGCTCGCCAAGGCTCGCATCGCAACCCACGCCACTCGCCTTTTAAGACCCTTCTTATAAAACAGTTGCATAAAATACTATTTTTGACAAATACCTACGTAATTTTTTAAGTCCCAACTGATTTTTTTTTTGTTTTCAGGTGGCGCAAATTTTTGGTATAAATAATGTGAATATTCCAGACAAAAATATTACATTCTACATTCACAAATTGCTCTACTTTTCCATTGATTTAAAGTAATTGTACCTATACTTTGAATAAACATATTGTTAAATTTTCCTTCTGTGGTTTTTTTTAACTTTCCTTGTATTCGATATGAAAAGTAGAGTGTTTAACTCGGGTGAAAGTCACCCAGACTCGAACTATTGGCGCTCGAACGAAGTAAAATATCTCGTCAGAAATGGGTGCCTTTCAGCCCTTGGTTAACAATCTACTATTTCAATGCACTTGCTCTGAATGTGCCCCTTTATACGGTTGAACATAAACACGGGAAGTGGTCGATGCCAGCACGGCGTCGTCGGGCGGACCGCGCCCGTGCGGAATGGATTCCAGTACAATATTCCCGCACACTATGCGGGAATGAGATTTCGTGAGTTCGTGACAATTAAAATTTCACTTTTTATGCATTTTTTTTTATTTCCTCGCATGATGCATTGTAAAATGAGTTGGGAATTACCTTTCCGCACGTGTATCATACACGTGCAGATAGGTAATTCCCAACTCATGTCGATCAAAAACACTCCCTGACGGTCGTGTTTTTGGTCATCGCCACTCGTTGGGAATTACCTACTTTCCGCACTTGTATCATAAATAACTATTAACGCTACGCACCTAACTTATGCATAATTTATGCTATGGATAAAACACAAACTCGACGCAATGTGAATTTGAGGGACGTAGATTGAACATTTTATAGTCGAAAACGGTTATAATTCTTAGCTCAATTAGGAAAATGTACTACTGCAGTCAAATCTCTCATTTGTAAGAAAATCCTTTGTTCGATTTCACCCTGTAGATATATAGAAATCGTTTCCATTTAAATTTACGTTATGTATGGAAAAATATTGCACTGGAAAATTCTTAAAAGATTTACAATAGTCTTCGATATCCTCGGTGTGTCTGGTAAATGGTGGGAGTACTCCCTAACAAATTGAAAATCAATGAACCGCGGAATTCAATTTCATATTGAAAGTCATCTCTCACGTCGCTTTGCAGACGCCGGCCTCGCTTCTCGCCTCTCGCCTTTGACTCAGCTTCACACACACAAAGACGTAGTCCCAATGCACAATAGACCGAGATTGGGAATACGCATTCAACTCTCTGAAGAGGTGAAAATTCGACATCATAATTATATTATTCTCAACCTAATTACACGAGTAGGCGAGGACGGCGAGGTGAACGGCCTGTGCTTTAAATCTTATCAAGAAAAGGATATGAAGTTGTGCTTACTTGATTTGGTGGTGGCCTCAATCCAAAATATTTGCCGGGAATATGTATGTATGTACCTATGTAAATACTTTATTGGACCTACACAAGAAATGGTAAAAATACAGATAAAATAGGTTAAGTTAGTACTATACAAAGGTGAACTTATCCCTGTAAGGGATTTGTGACGGGGGAATACCTAAAGATTTTATTTTTTCTAAATTACCTGTATAAGCTAAGTGCAAAAAATTGGGATCTATACTACAACACTTTCCGTCCTAAATAAATGTATGAGATCAATATGGTGCCTCGCATCAAACTTTTACATTGCACACGGCACGTTTTAGCCACGACTTTTTTCGCCAACTCAGCACGAAATCTTTACAGGCTTTTTACGAGCTTTTATTTAGTTTTACGTCCGTCGTGTGAACGTCGTGTGCTGTGTCTGTGTTCAAATTTTGCAAGTTAAATTTGACCCACTTTCCGATTTCCGATAGAGCTGTAATTTTGCATGCACTACCTGTGTAAGTCGGATGACAATGCAATATTATGGTAATATGAGCTGGTCTAATGATAAAGAACCTTAGGAACTCCTTAATTACACGTGACAAAATAAATAGGTACGCCACGCGTTGTATTGAGAGACGTGTTAAGTTTTGTTTAAAAAACATTTGCGTTAAACGAGTGGCTGTGATACTAAAATAATGTCTAATTGTCAGAATTTTGACCAAAAAATAATTAAAAAAGAACTATAGTTTTTTTTTTTTTTTTATATCAGCTTATGCCAGACGTAGCTTTCTTAAGGTAGCGTTCATCATCATCATCATCATATCAGCCGAAAGACGTCCACTGCTGGACATAAGCCTCCCCCAAAGAGTTCCAAAGTGACCGGTCCTGCGCCACCCGCATCCAGCGGACTCCCGCGACCTTTACTTTAAGGTAGCGTTACTTAAATAAAAAGATGGACATAAGTTTGTAAATTTGACCCACTTCCCGATTTCCGATAGAGCTGTAATTTTGCATGCACTACCTGTGTAAGTCGGATGACAATGCAATATTATGGTAATATGAGCTGGTCTAATGATAAAGAACCTTAGGAACTCCTTAATTACACGTGACAAAATAAATAGGTACGCCACGCGTTGTATTGAGAGACGTGTTAAGTTTTGTTTAAAAAAAATTTGCGTTAAACGAGTGGCTGTGATACTAAAATAATGTCTAATTGTCAGAATTTTGACCAAAAAATGATTAAAAAAGAACTATAGTTTTTTTTTTTTGTTTTTATATCAGCTTATGCCAGACGTAACATTCTTAAGGCTCGACAGTCAACAGGGGCAGCGTTTTCGAGTTTTTTAAAACAATCTCAGACGTAGAAAATAGGGTTCAAAAATCAAAAAAAAAGAAACGTATTACTTAAGGATCTAATCTAGTCAAAGTCGCATTCAGTTACGCGATCTAATGAACTTCACTCGATAGAAAAACATCCTAAAGTTACCTCTTTTTGTAAAGTTTATTCAATATTATGACTAAACTATAGATATTTTAAATTAAATTGTTGTACTCAAATAAAGTTATTAAATATTTATAGACAAATTCGCAGAGTTTGAATAGATAAAATGATTATGTTAATTACTATGTTTAAATACCTACAAAATGCGCGAGCGCGGAGGCTCGGCAGGCCCGATCAGTCGCGCGCTGGCCCATACGGACGACGACTCAAGGACGTTAGCGGGTGTATAAGCCTTAAGGTAGCGTTCATCATCATCATCATCATATCAGCCGAAAGACGTCCACTGCTGGACATAGGCCTCCCCCAAAGAGTTCCAAAGTGACCGGTCCTGCGCCACCCGCATCCAGCGGACTCCCGCGACCTTTACTTTAAGGTAGCGTTACTTAAATAAAAAGATGGACATAAGTTACTACGATTAGCTGGTCATACTGATATGTTTTGTAAGTCTGACGATCGTATTCATCTCCACTTATAATAATCTCCACTTATAATAAATCTCTAAATTAAAAAAAGAATCAGCCAGTTTGAAACTAAGCTTTGCGCGGTTCGAATGTTCTCAGCATCCCATGAACGGAAAAATATGAAACATTTTATATAGGTACATTATTATTCTAGCTGCAACTTAGGATAGTTTTTATCCGACTGCGACAGTTAATTAATTTTCCGAAATATACGACTTCATTTAATTTTTCATTTATTTTTATTGAAATCAAACGCTGCTCCAACTGTCAGCTATAAGAACCGTCAAATTTTCGTCAAAATGGCGGAATTGCTTTGCCTTTCACTTATTAATAATTTAAATCCCGTCTACGATAGACCTTTACGAGACAAATGCTAAAATATAAACCATAAAAAAATATTCGATTCTGATATGAGAACTTATATGCGCAAATGTCGTTTTATGTCGTAATTTCAATAAATGAAATCAACAAATTTGAACAATATAATTAACACGAATTTGTTTTTTTTGAATGACAATGGCACGCGCTCGGCGCATTCAGCCAAAGTACCTGCGGCGCTACCACGAAAACCGATACTCAATGTTCATATATTTGCATCCCTGTCACTCGAGTATGGTTAGTGCGATAGAGATACCCGAATATTTTCGAATTCCGAAGTTCGTGGTTATAGCTCAGGAAGCGAAAATATGGTAAATAATCATAATGTATTTTCTCGAAAAAGAATTTAAAATAAATATAGTCCAATGGAGAAAAAAACAAAGCAAGAGGTTATATAGGTAATGATTAAGTTATAAGAGTCCAAAGTTTTAAGAGGGGGTATGTTCTGTCCCTTTTCCGCAAAACGCACCTTCATATGAAACGATTGTTTTTTACTATAACGCTCGAGTATATTGACGTCACAGTCCCTCATCGTTTTCTCACTCTAACAAGCGACATTAAAACGGATGTAGCTTCATAATTTTTTGAGATATTTGAATGGGAGTTTCATTATCTTCTATCTATTTATCTATACATATAATAAAGCTGAAGAGGGTCGAAAGTCTGTACATGGAAGATATTCGAAAAAAAATTGGCTAGGGATACTTAAAATCGATAACAGAACACGTTCCAACAGTTTTGAGAATTTTTGTCTGTTTGTCTGTTTATCTGTTTGTCTGTTTGTCTGTTTATCTGTTTATCTGTTTGTCTGTTTATGTGACCGCGCATCACGTGAAAACGGCTGAACCGATTAAGATGAAATTTGGTATAGAGATAGTTTTAGTCCTGGGGAAGGACTTAGGGTAGTTTTTATCCTGGAAATCAACCCCTAAGGGGTTGAAATGGGGGGTGGACATTTGTATAGAGCTACTTAAACCGCTACACCGATTTCGGTGAAATTTGGTATATAATTAGTTTGAGTCCTGGGGAAGGTCAGAGGATAGTTTTTATCCCGAAAATCTTCCTTTTAGTAGGTAAAATGGAGGGGTGAAAATTTGGATGTAATCCATTTTGATAAAATTTGGTTTAGAGGTAGTTTAGGTTCTGGGGAAGGACATTGGATAGTTTTTATTCTGGAAATCTTCCCCTAAGGGGGTGAAATGGGGGGTGAAATTTTGGATGGACTCCGTTTAGACCAAATTTGGTATAGATATAGTTTGAGTCCCGGAGAATGACAATAGACAGTTTGAATACCGAAATTCATCCCCCAAGGGGATGAAATAGGGATGAAAGTGTGGATAAATCCCATTTAGTTAAAATTTGGTATAGAGATAGAAGGAGTCCCAGGGAAGGACAATGTATAGTTTTTATCCTGAAAAATCATCTCCTGAGGGGGTGAAATGAGGGGAATGAAAATTTGGATGGAACCGATTTAAATGAAATTTGGTATGGAGATAGTTAAGAGTCCTGGGGAAGGACTTAAAATAATTGTTAGTCCAGAAATCATCTCCTAAGGGGGTCAAATGGGGTATGAAAATTTGGATAGAACCCATTTACGGTATAGCGAGTTGGAGTCTTGGGGAAGGACATAGGATAGTTTACTCCCGAAAATCATCCCCTAAGGGGATGTAATTGGGGGTGAAAATTTGTTTGTGACCCATTTTGATGAAATTTGGTTGAACGATAGTTTGAGTCCCGGAGTATGACAACGGATAGTTTTAATCCCGAAAATCATCCCCTCAGGGATGAAATAGGTGGTGAAAATTTGGATTAAACCCATTTAGATGAAATTTAGTAAAGATATAGAAGGAGTCCTAGGGAAGGACAATGCATAGTTTTTATCCCGAAAAATCATTTCCTGAGGTGGTGAAATGAGGTTTGAAGATTTCGATAGAACCCATTCAGATGAAATTTGGTATAGAGAGAGGTATCAGTCCAAGGAAAGAACAAAGAATAATTTTTATTCCGGAACACAAGATATAGGATAGTTTTATCCCGAAAATCATCCCCTAAGAGGGTGTAATTTGGGGTGGAATTTTGTTTGTGACACATTTTGATAAAATTTGGTTGAAAGATAGTTTGAGTCCTGGAAAAGGACAAATGATAGTTTATATTCCGGAAATCATCCCCTAAGGAGGTGAAATGGGGGTGAAAATTTGGATGTAGCCCATTTAGATGAAATTTGGTATAAAGATAGTTTGAGTCCTGGAGCATTCTCCATGATTTTCGGGATAAAAACTTTCCGTTGTCATAACAACGGATAGTTTTTATCCCGAAAAGGGGGTGAAAATTGGATGGAACCCATTTACGGTATATAGCGGTAGTTGGGAGTCCTGGGGAATAGGAACATTATATAGGTAAATATATGTATGTGACGTTCCATGGGTAAAGGTACCTTATGGCGGTAGTTTCGAAGATGTTTTCTAAAACGGAGTAAAAAATACGTTTTATTATGGCTATTTTGAAAACTATTAGATGTAACATTTTGTTGACGTATCTTTATTTTTAATATAAAATATTTAAATTACAAGTCAGTTAATTTAGTCCTACGGTTTAGTAGAAAAGGTCCTTGCGGCCGTGTCATATGAAAATATGCAAAATAATAATGAAAAAAGCCTACATGCATCTATTATGGTGAGGCGGGTCATAGAAACCAAGTTTGCGGCGGAGTCTATTTTGTAAAAAAAGGCGTTCGGAGTAAGCTAATCTTTAAAATCATGCAACTCAGCCATAATGACCCTTTCCTTCATACAATCCATACTAATATTACAAATGCGAAAGTAACTCTGTCTGTCTGTTAACTTTTCATGCTTAATTTGGTTGAAATAAAATTTGGTGTAGAGATATTTTGAATCGGGGCATTCCCAAAGAATCCTTACTAAAGATAGTTTTTATCTGGAAATTCATCACCTAAGGGGGTGAAAAGGGGGGAGAAAGTTACGATATAAACGAGTTCCGCGCGGACGAAGTCGCGGGCAAAAGCTAGTTCTGAATAAATATGCAACCATTAAGATAACCATTGGTAATAAATTGAAAGCTTTCCATATTCATTAAAAGTATCATGAACGTTATTTTCTATGCCGATACGTTTTTCCATTAGTCCGAAGAGTAGCAATTAGGAGGTACCTACAGCTACGATAAGCTTACATAAGTCATTCCGACCGTATAATTAAATGTAATTCTTCGTCTGCTTTATATGTTTACAGTGACTTCTCACGCAAGGAATTGAAGGGAGGCCCAAGTTTTTTTGCTTATTTACAGCCTTAGAATTAAGATAAATTCCTCAAATTGTAAAAAGGCCTGATAAAGGCTTCGAAAAGGTTTTCTGCTAAAGATAATGTTTTATACATGATTGCTTAAAAACGCCACTTGGCGTAGCTATTATTCGGAAAGTAAATGATGTGGAATTGAATTCTTGTTTTGATACTAATAATTTGTTATCTCCTTAACCCATCTTTTTTTAAGTTTATTATTTTTTTAAGGCAATTACAAATTTATTAGACGATAGGGCCTTAAGTTCACTTGGTGGCATTTGTGCACCTTTGCTGCAACACGTATGTGGCGTTGTGGCACCTAGAAAACATTGCTGTTCTACCAGCTGGGACCTTGACATCATTCGCAAATATATGATCTTGATACTAAAGCTTAAAATATACTTTTTTTAAACTTACTTACGCCTACTCGTACCTGTCTTGCTTCATTTCAAAGCACTCTTTTCCATGTCGCAAACAAATCACATCCAGAAACTGCTGCTAGTAGGGAGTTGTTGCGCACAGTTGCGCGCAGAATAAGGCAGTGTATTTAAAGACCTATCGATTGATGTTTCACATGTTGTCCTTCAGTGATATATTTTATTTTTGACGACTGGTTCAGCCTAGTTGGTAGTGACCCTGCCCTCGAAGCTTGAGGTCCTAGGTTCGAATCCCAGTACGGGCATTTATTCGTATGATGAGCACGAGTATTTTTTATAAGTAATATGTTGATCGTCGTCTAGTACTCATAGTATAAGCTTTGCTTAGTTTGGGACTACGTCGATTTGTGTAAGATTGTCTGCAAATATTTATTTATTTTAATGTATAAGGTACAAAACTATACTACTCAAAAGAAAATAGGGGTCACTAAGTATTTTGATTGCTACGTGAAAAATATAGTAAACAGTAATGTATATTTATTAAAATAACACGTAACAAGGCTTTTGTTTTAACTTATGCTAATAACCATTTAATTGTGTAGTCAATTGTTTCACTTATTTCAATTAACATGAAATTAGTCCATTGTCAACAGCAAAAACTAAACAGAAACTCTTTGCAAAACAAAACAAAAACTGACACAAGCTGTTTTTTTTTATGGTTTAGTAACGGGTGTGTCCTCCTCTCCTGTTTTTACACTCCTGGAGCCTTGAATGCATACTCTCGATTAAGTTTCTGATGTTTTCATCAGGTATCTCTTCCCACGCACGTTTCAGAGCATCCATAAGCTGTTGCTGGTTGTGAACCTCTTGCTCATGCTCCCTAACCCTTCGTTTTAATTGGTCCCACATATGCTCTATTGGATTTAAATCCGGACTATACGCTGGCCATGGTAGGACACGAATATGGGAGTCATCCAGTACAGTCTGAGTGGCCCGAGCTGTGTGTGGGCGGGCATTGTCATGCATTAACCAGATTCCTGGCCCCACTCTCTGTGAGAATGGAATCACATGAGGCCTGATGACTTCATCGATGTACCGTTGTGCAGTTACTGTGCCTTGATTTAAGAAAACCAGCTCAGTTTTGCCTTGTAAGCTAATCCCAGCCCAAACCATCACACTAGGACCTCCAAAGCGGTCAATTTGATGCAGACATCGGAAAATCTCTCACCCTGTCGTCTCCATACTCTAATCCGCCGATCATCACTACAAAGCTTCACTTTACACTCATCTGTGAAGAGCACCATACCCCATTGATTCATGCTCCAATCTGAATGTTCGCGGCAAAAACTTAAACGATTTCCACGTTGAACCCTAGATAAAGGAATTCGTACTACTCGGCGTCTGGACCTTTGCTGGTCTTCATGCAGTCGATTACGTATCGTTTGGTCACTAACACGAGTCCCCGTTGTCAACCGTAGGCGATTTTGTAACTTACGTGCAGTCACAGAGCGCTCTCGACGGGCACTCAATCGGATGTAGCGATCCTCTTGTGCCGTAGTCGCTCGCACCCTGCCCGATCCAGGCCTTCTTGCAACACTGCCAGTCTCTTGGAACCGATCTCACACATTTTGGATGGCTCGGCGAGAGTAACCCAACGAAAAAGCTACAGACCGCTGTGATCATTCACAATCAATGTAACACCTTCAGCAATCAATGTAACGGCTCTGGTGGCAGTAATGGTATCCATATGCCTTCGTTGACGTGGCATTATTAACAAAAGATGTTAAAAGAAGCAAAAGATGGACAGAAATAGTTTTTTAACAGAATAAAATTGTGATTCTATCTGAAAGGAATTTGACCTGAAACTTGTTTTTTTTATTTGCTTCAATTTCTGGCCAGCTGTAAGACTTAAACACCAGCATTACAGAGGTTGGATACTGAAGGAGGCCGGACATCATTAATTAGTCACTTATTAATTAGTTTACATCTAAAAATTTACTCAAAAACAGAAATATGTAAGTGGCCCTTATTTTCTTTTGAGTAGTAATGTAGCAGCTAACAAAATACCTATAGGTCCACCAAATTCAAATACTGGTTATAGTTTTTGAGTAAAATGCTTGAGACATACGGACAGATTATTTATTTATAAAATACAATATTTTACATGTCAGGAGAGTACATCTTATTTAAATTCTTAGTGTGACAGTTAATAATATAATAACAATTGCATGCATGCCATGAGGAATTTCTTGTGTAGGTACATTTGTAATTTATTATGTCCTTAAGATTAGGTAAGTACTTATTTGATTTCTACATTAAACATGATAGAATAATTATTAACGTAGCAATCAAATTACATAGCAAAATTCGGATCACCACACACCTCGACAAAATCGTCAACACTGCACGCTAGGCAGGTCAATAGCGTTTTTATTTACTTAGTTGTTTTGCAAAAATTGTGTAATTTTGCACTAGTTTTAACTTTTAACTCTGCTTGTAGTAAGTTATATAATTGTGTGAGTTTAATACCGACTGTTTTCCGAGTCTTTACAAGTTTACAACCCTAGATGATCAACAGTTTGTATCGACGAGCACTCGAATCAGTAGTGTAGGTACGAGTATGTAAGTGAGCCCTCACATACTTGCAGGCAGTTATGTATACGCTAGGAAGGGTGAGTATCTTGGACAGACGGACAGATGGCCAGACGGATAGACGGACATGATAATGACGAAACTATAAGGGTTCCGTTTTTGCCATTTTGGCTACGGAACTCTAAAAACCACAGAATGTATGTAAATTAGTGCACTTTATTAAATATGGTGACAGTTTAAATACACTAATTTACATAATAAGTTAATAACAGTACTTACTTATTTGCAAACGACTTAAAAATAAAATAAAATCACAGAAACGTATCAAAACTTTGCCCTTTAGGCAGGGTGCCCATCACACAGGCAGCATTCCCGCGTTGAATAGCAATCGCTATTCTTTGAGCGAGAAAGCTGCCTGCGCGAGGGTCACCCGTTGAATTGACCATTACAATAAAAATAAATTGTCTCAGTTAATAACATATTTGACGTTCGTTTCGTATTGTGGTTTTTATAGTTGAAATTATTTGGAATCCATTAACATGATATCATGAAAAATTTATACTTATCTACTAAACACTGAATAAACTTTATCCATTGTTCACAATTCAATATGTATATAGGTATGTCCCCTGACTGATTCATTTTAATGGCTCATTCTATATTTTGCTAATTACAGGTGTTTCTTTTATTTTTGAGATGTCTCTTGGATTTCGAGAAGTACTGTTAACGACTAACATTTCGCACTTTAAGTTTAAATATAATTATTGTACAATCTTATCATCCTATATTTATGAGACGATATTTTTTTTTATTATTACCTACTTGGCCTTAATTTAATTTTACAAAATACGTACGCAATTTCTTTCTGGGGTACCAGGCACAACCATGTTATTCTTTTGAAACAATCAAATTAAAAAAGTTTGTTATTGAGAAAACTCGCACTGGCTCTGAGCCCCGGAGACGCATGACCTGCGGCGGCAGAAACTTCCACAGTAACAACTTACAACATTTTATATTTTGATAAATAAAATAGCAACCCTTGTGAGTAAGTGGGCTCACAAATCATGTCAACATCCACCTTATTGCAACTAGGTTTCTGAAAATTTTCGGCCTGTAAGTACTTCAAAGAAAATTATTGCGTCCGAGAGCGCCCCAGCATGATGTATGTCGTCATTTTTCACTGTGGTTTCAGCCAACTTGGCTTGATACGTTGCAAAATTTGTACCTGGGAAATTCCACATGACGTCTTCGTAGCTTTTACTATGAGGATTTATAGATGCATTTAGATGATTATGTGTTGTGATAGATAATGGGACAGATTGTTAATTGAACGAGCGAGCGAGGCAAACGAAGTTCTCCATTTCAGCTTCGGCCAAATTTCTTACGTATTACGTACATTGACTTTTATGAATAAATATCTTGTATCTTGTATGTCCGGATGGCCGGCTGTCCGGCTGTTCTCCTCTACAGGCCCCGTAGCGTGGATCACGCGATAAGTGACAGGATAAGATCGTCGTCTCGTTCTATCAAACGGTGTCAGCCAGGGACAGATCTCTCTATCTTGTCACTTATCGCGTGATAAGAGGCCATCCATGCTACGGGGCCTGGTCGCATTTCTCAACCGATTCTCGTGAAAATTTGTGAGCATGTTCAATTTTTTTTGTCGACTAGAAAAAAAAATGGAGTAAAAAAACAGGCACTTGAGTTCTACAGCTCACAGACCTAATCCTTCAGGTCGGTCTAATACTTACTTGGGTTTTTAGGGTTCCGCAGCCAAATGGCAAAAAAAGAAACCCTTATAGATTCGTCATGTCTGTCTGTCTGTCTGTCCGTCCGTATGTCACAGCCACTTTTTTCCGAAACTATAAGAGCTGTAGAAACTTGGTAAGTAGATGTATTCTGTAAACCGCATTAAGATTTTCACACAAAAATAGAAAAAAAAACAATAAATTTTTGGGGTTCCCTATACTTAGAACTGAAACTCAGAATATTTTTTTTATCAAACTCATACGTGAGGGGTATTTATGGATAGGTCTTCAAAAATGACATTGAGGTTTCTAACATAATTTTTTTCTAAACTGAATAGTTTGCGCGAGAGACACTTCCAAAGTGGTAAAATGTGTCCCCCCCCCCTGTAACTTCTAAAATAAGAGAATGATAAAACAAAAAAAATATATGTGATGTACATTACCATGCAAACTTCCACCGAAAATTGGTTTGAACGAGATCTAGTAAGTAGTTTTTTTTAATACGCCATAAATCGTAAACCGCAATGTATTTAAGGCTTATACACCCGCTAACGTCCTTGAGTCGTCGTCCGTATGGGCCAGCGCGCGACTGATCGGGCCTGCCGAGCCTCCGCGCTCGTGCATTTTGTAGGTATTTAAACATAGTAATTAAGATAATCATTTTATCTATTCAAACTCTGCGAATTTGTCTATAAATATTTAATAACTTTAATTGAGTACAAAAAAAATATTTAAAATATCTATAGTTTAGTCATAATATTGAATAAACTTTACAAAAAGAGGTAACTTTGGGATTTTTTTCTTTCGAGTGAAGTTCATTAGATCGCGTAACTGAATACGATTTTGACTAGATTAGATCCTTAAGTAATACGTTTCTTTTTTTTTATTTTTGAACCCTATTTTCTACGTCTGAGATTGTTTTAAAAAACTCGAAAACGCTGCCCCTGTTGACTGTCGAGCCTTAACGGAACCCTTCATGTGCGAGTCCGACTCGCACTTGGCCGCTTTTCTAATAAATACATCATCTAATTCCTTGAAATTCGAAACTTTTGATTGTTGTTATCTACAACTGAGGCCTCACCTGCATTTGGGCGGAATCGCTATGCGACATTTTGTACTTTACCGAGAGCTTACTGAAGTCGCCCAGATTTCCTTACCTTTCGGAATAGTGACAATAGTAACATTTTGCTCGGCACGGATGAACCGCGGTACGCATGCAGCATTGCATTCGTATCGCCCGACATCCGTCCATCCCGCGCTAAACAGGAACAGGAAGCACTCATTTAAGTGGAGTGAAAAAAATGGCAGGTTAAGGTTAAGTAACGTGATGTTTAAGTCACATTTAACCTGTCGCTTTTGTTAATGAACGTATGCGATTGACTGTCGGTTTTGTTACTATCCGTTTAAGGGACATAAATTAATGAAATGCCCTTAAACGTATGCGCGCATTATAGAATCTGTACTGGTTTGACTGACAGCTGATAGGTTACTGATACCGCAGCGAGTCCGCACCGTTAGATGCGGAGTGGACTAACTCTAAATAAAATGCTTCGACGTAACCTACATACGAGCGTAGTTGTGTGAATGGTATGTATATAAATATAGCAATCCTCGATTTTTCCCGTGAAGTGGAGCGATTCCTCAAATGTTTGTTTAGGATTGGGTAATCGCGTCGCACGTCCTGCCGCGCCACTGGCTCTTATTGAATGATCTCGCGTCTTTGCCCTCGCTGAGTATTATGGGATTACCATATTTTCTCATTTATTTATATTTGATGACTCTGGGGATAAACGTACTGCCTGGAAGCTTTAATATTTTAGGCAAAATACATTACCTATTCGCAGATATCTATTAAAATACAATAATCTTGTGGGTATACATTATTTTATGTGTGATAAGTGTACCTAACTTCTTAGGTATCACAATAGATTCAACCTTAAACTGGAAGCATCACGTGGACCAACTGTGTGGCAGGCTGATTGGTGCGGTGTTCGCACGGCGCAAACTAAAGCCGTTGGTATCCCGTGACGCGTTGATGCAAGTTTACTTCTCAAATTTCCACTCGCTCATATACTTCGGTGCTATTCTGTGGGGCAACTCTACCGATGATGAAGGGGTACTGCGTATGCAAAAACGAGCGTTGATACTCGGCCTCAGTCGGAGGTAGTCTTGCAAGGTGCTATTTGCTGAACGTCGGTCATTATGTTCACGCGTACACACTTGACAGAGTTCAGGCGGTTGGAAGTTGTGGGCAAGTGTCTCCGCAGTACAGGTAAACTCGGACATCACCGCGTCACCCAGCGCTGCACGAGAAAAATCCTCGCGTGATAAGTAGGGCCCACCTACTACGAGCCCAACGAAATAAAGAATGAATCTTGCGATGAGACATTTAGGCGCAGAGTAAAGAAACATTTATTAGAAAAATCATTTTACTCTTTCTTTCGCAGGTGGGTGCGCAGCAGGGAGACCCACTTGGGCCGCTTGCCTTCAGTCTTGCTATCCATGAAGTGGTGTCGTCTCTGAAATCCCCTCTCAATATTTGGTACTTAGACGACGGCACCTTAGGGGGGGGGGGGGCTGAAGTCGTGAAGTAGGACTTGGCTGTTCTTATCCCCCGTCTTAGGGATATGGGACTGGAGTTGAATGCGGGGAAGTGTGAGGTTTACTGCTGTGGACCTACCTCTTCTGCTTCTTTGTCTTCGTTGAGGCCTTTATTGCTTCCTGGTCTCAGAGTTTTCACATGGAACGTTTAATATCCGCCAACATCCCCTGTGTTCTGGAGCCCCTTGGCCTCTGCCGCACCGATGGCAAAAGGCCAGACGGCTTAACTTTGGTGCCATGGCAGAGGGGGAAATGTCTGATGTGGGATGCCACGTGCGTCAGTATTTTTGCTGCCTCGCACCTCAGCCGAACAGTGCGATCAGCTGGTGCCGCTGCCGATTTTGCCGTGAACAAAAAACGCCATAAATATTCAGCCCTGGGCGGTAGTTCCCATACTCCTTGCTTTTGAGGCTACTGGGTGCTGGGGGTCGGAGGCTATTGCCTTCGTGGGACGACGAATAAGGGAGAGGGGATCTGACGCCCGCGTAGGGTCGCACCTGGTGCAATGGTTATCCATCGCCATTCAACGTGGCAACGCGGCCAGTGTTATGGGAACCTTTGCGCCAGGGACGACTTGAGGGGGACTGTTTGACTAGGCTTAAGGTAGTCTTAAGTTTATTGTTATATTATTTTAAGAATTTTAAGAATTCATTCAAATTATGAAATAGATTTAGGTAATATACCTACTTATATATTTTTTCCCTGATTTTGACTAGGTATATATTTTTACATTACACTAGCTTTTGCCCGCGGCTTCACCCTCATATTAAGTGTAATTTTTGCAATAATTGTTGAGTTGGTACGCTGGCAACGGCCTACTACTACTTACTTCCCATATGAATAACCCTTAGATGAATGCATGCAATGAAATGATGAAATTCATCAACTCAAACTTGCGGCCCGGACATTGCTATAATAAGTGACTTTGTTAAAGACCACTTACGTATTTACCTACCTACGTCGTCTGTGTAAAAATGACCCTGAATACCTATATCATTATTTTGAAAAAAAAAACCATGAAAAATATTTATGAATTAGTTTGTTATTATATAAGAAACGTGTCTATGAATTTTGCCATACGACAATCTAACCGCAATTTCATTTCCTTCAAACAATAATTTATTTGTAAACATTGATATAATAGGTTTTACGGAATATTTACATCGTATTACTATGCCTTGGCATTAGGCATACAAGACGATAAGTATGCTTCGAATTAATTAGTACTACCCTTAAGATATAGGTACATTAAAAAATTCTATCGTATTCTCCACTAAACGATAAAAACTATATATCCTTAAAGGGTATGAATTTTAGAAATTGCCGTAGGTACTCAGCATGTTTGACTATATTATGTATACATATAATTAACAACATTGAAAAGTTGAAAAACCCCTGATATTTTCATTTCAAAGTTCAATATCTCAAAAACGGCTGCGCTTTTGGATAAAAAAAACCGCATTCAAATCGGTCCATTCGTTAAGGAGCTACGATCCCACACACACACACACGTCAAACTACATCCCCCTTTTTGCGTCGGGGGTTAACAAAGAGCTTGTGCGCAAAGTTTCAACTCCCATATAATGTTTTCCATTTGGCCTTTGCACTCCCTAGGGAATGAATTTTAATGAAAACGCAATGTCAATTATCTGGTTTATTAATAAAGAACGTATATACGAACTTTCAAATTTCTAAAATTTTAATGAACGTTTTCTCGGTACAACTCCTATTTCACCCCTTTAGTGGCAAGTTTAAAAAATATATATTTTTGCATAGATATACGAACACACATATTAAAAAAGAAACCTGCTGTCCTGCTTTCATGTTTCTAGCCACAGTTTATTATAAAAAATCACACATTACTGATGTGAACGTTCAACCCCCATCACCCCAACCTTCAAGGAATGAATTAGAAAGAATGCCCTTATCAATGTTTTTGACTGTACATTAGGAGCTTGTGGCCGAAGTTAAAAACGACATGTTTGTCATACAAACTTTCAACTCATTTTAACCCCTTTAGGGGATAAATTTTTATAACAACGCTAAATCATTGGTTTTGCTTTTTAATAAAATACTTTTTTACAAAGATTCAAGTCTATAACTTTCCAAATGAACGATTTCCATACAACGGTTCTACCCCTATTTCATCCCCATAAGCGTTGAATTTCGAAAAATCCTTTCTTAGTACACGTCCACGTACTGTAAAAAATATATGTTCCAAATTTCATGCTTATATCTTTAGCGGTTTAGGCTGTGCGCTGTCTGTCAATCGACCAGTAACGCAAGAGTTTTATATGTATAGATTAAGTAGTTTTAAATTGAACACGTGACTTATAATTTCCTTTTCGCCACACTAGCTCAGAAAGCCCTTTTTTATTCTTTAATAATTTACTTTAAAAACAAAATTTAAACCGACTTGAATTCAGTACTTTGCCAAGCCACATAGTTACATGAAAATGTCCGCTTTTCTTTTCCCCTTTCTTTTTGCTTTTTTTATTCACCACATGAACTGCTTTCCGAGAGCAAATGCGTTGATTAACTATTACAGATAAAACCCAAGTTGCTATCTTTGGGCTGATAATATTTGAGGAGTTCCGTCGATCCCTCAAGGATCTCAGAATTAACACTTCTTTTTCTACTCCTGTAACGTTATCTGTCATTTATATAGGCTGTAGCTCAAATACAATGACACCACTAATAAGTCGTCGCAAAACTCTATGCTCTATGGCCCAAAAACGCACTGTTTAGCGTACTTTTTTGGTTCATACATTTTTCATAAAAGCACTGTTTAACTTTTTTTTTAATCGGCCGCTAATGCCGCTATATTGCAGTGGTGCCAACTTCATAAACAAATATTTCGAAATAAAAGTATTTATTTACGATTTAACATTTGTATATTTAGAAATTATTTACTACAATAATAATAAATCATCATCTATTGTGTGTCAAATTACATGTTTTATAAATTATTGGTATTATTTATAAAAATAAACAGTTCGAATTCGGTCCGGGTCCGGATTCGGTTTGGTTCAGATGGCAAGTGCAAACAAATAAAAAAAAAAAAACCATAAGCAAGAGCTGTCACATTTCCGATTTCCCACCAAAATACAGTTCAAAATGAAAAGACGAAAGATGATAAACTATTAGTCCTAAACTATTAAGATTTTATTCGTGTTTGTGAAGACAAAAGTGTGCGTTCCTTTTAACATGGTCGAAGATAGTAGATTGTACAACAAGTGCATAAAACGCACCATTTTACTCGAGACGTTTATCCATCCGAGCGAGCTTGCGAGCGAGGATAGATATAAAGTCGAGTGTAAAATGGGTTTTATGGACGAGTTGTACACTCTACTTTTCACTTCGATTGCGAGGAAATGAAACAGCAACACGTAAAATAATAAATGAGACGAAATACAAATTATAAGTTTATTTCATGAAGTTTTATTGTGTACTTTGGCTGTTGGTATCTTTGCCTTGGTCTTAGAATACGAACGAAACGAAATAAAATAAAGAGGTTGTTGTATGAAGTTAAAGATGTTCGTGTGGCTGTTGCAGCGATTGCCTTGGTCTTCGACGAAGATTTTACTTTATGCTCTAGAGCATAAAAAGCGACTTTATGTCGCCTACGCACGACATAAAGACGAACTTTTAGAGCATGAGAAGTGAAAAATTAATAACTGCACTCCTGAAGAAATTGCGTGAGTAGCAAAAGTACGAATAGAAAACTTGCTGCCTGAAAAGTTTAACTATTCTGTAGTCTGCTATTTATTTAAAATTTGTCGTAGAAAAAGTATTGTATGCAACGGTGTATAACTGGTCTAAAAACGCTCGTGGCGTCTTTAATTGCGATGCTCGCCAAGGCTCGCATCGCAACCCACGCCACTCGCCTTTTAAGACCCTTCTTATACAACAGTTGCATAAAATACTATTAGTTGCTACTTAATCTTTGACGTACTTTTCATCTTTGAGGAGTTCCATAAGTCATCTGTGGTCTTCCTCATAAGTTCCACTTCACCAAAATTGCGATTTCCGAGGGTAAATACATGAGTTATAATAGAAAATACCGAAATTACTACAGGCGTAAAAATGATGCGAACATGCATAAAAAAAATACATACAGTGGAACAAAACCTCCTCCTTTTTAAAGTCAGTTAAAACATATAGCAAAACTGCATTTTTAACCGACTTCAAAAAAGGAGGTTATATGTTCCACTGTAGGTATTATTTTTTTATGTATGTTCGCCGAGTTCTCGGTCAATTGTGGACCGATTTCGAAAACTCTTTTTTTATTCAAAAGAATATACTTCCGAGGTGGTCCCATTGTCACCAATTTAGGATCTGATGATGGGATCCCAGGGAAATTCAGGGCAACCCTCAAACTTTTTGGGCACGCGTGTAGTGATTTCAATATTTTCTATTATTACTCGTGTATTTACCCTTGGAAATCATAATTTTGGTTAAGTGGAACTGATGATGAAGACCACAGATGACTTATGGAACTCCTCAAAGATGTAATGTATGATCGCCGATTTCTCCGTTAATTGTGAACCGATTTCCAAAATTCTTTTATTTTTCAAAATAGTATACTCCTGTGATGGTCCCATTGTCACCAAGTCAGGATCTGATGATGGGATCCCAGGGAAATTGAGGGCAACCCTTAAATTTTATTGGCACGAGTGTAGTGCTTTCGGTATTTTTTATTATAACTCGTGTATTTACCCTCGGTAATCGTAATTTTGGTGAAGTGGAACTGATGATGAAGACCGCTGATGACTTATGTAACTCCTCAAAGATGTAAAGTACGTCAAAGGTTCTGTTGATTGATTGACATGATTCCGTTGAAGTAGCAAATAATGAAGTATTAAGTGTGAGATACTTGAGGCATCGACGCAACTCTTCAAATATTACCAGCCCACATATAGCGATTTATGTTTTTTCTGTAATAATCAACGCATTTGCTCTCGGAAAGCAGTTCATGTGGTAAATGTAGCTTGGCGGAGTACTGAATTGAAGTCGGTTTATATCCACAAGAGTGCAAAGATTATTTGCAATCCGAACATGTTCTTAGTTACTTTTTTAAACATAATAACAAGGACTAGACAGGAAAATTTTCGCCCATCTGAATTTTTCAACGTTTTTTAATGTTTTTATTAAATGTTATCTTTCTTCTTTTTTAAATATATATCTTTTTTACTTAATGTTTTTAGTTTTTTTTAATAGGGATGTAGCACCAAATAAAATAACCAATAATGATGAATTTTCTCGAAAAAGGATGAAATATATTGTCAAATGGAGAAAAAAGTAAATCAGGGGATTAAATAATCACAAAGTTATGAGTGTTCAAAGTTTTAAAAGGGAGTATATTCTGTCCCTTTTCCGCAAAACGCACCTTCATATGAAACGATTGTCATGACGCTCGTGGATTGTGACGTCACGATCGCCTAGCGTTTTCTCTCTCTAACAAGCAATATTAAAACGGTTGTAGCTTCGTAATTTTTTGAGATATATGAATTGGATTTTCGTCACTAGGCATATTTTTTTGCCTTCTTTCTTTTGGAGTAGTAATAATACATTTTGTGTCTACGCCCGCCCCTTTTCTTCTTTTTAGGGTTCCGTACAGAGTCAAACGGGCCCCTATTACTAAGACTCCGCTGTCCGTCTGTCTATCTCTCTGTCTGTCTGTCTATCTGTCTGTCTGTCTATCTGTCTGTCTGTCTATCTGTCTGTCTGTCTGTCACCAGGCTGTATCTCACTGATATCGTGATAGTTACAGTTGAAATTTTCAGAGATGATGTATTTCTGTTGCCGCTATAACAACAAATACTCAAAACCGGCCAAGTGCGATTTGGATTCGCGCACGAAGGGTTCCGTACCATTATCTATAAAAACTAACAAATAACTGTTATTGACATTCGTTATTTGATTGGTACTTATGGTTACAACTCTTTGTTATTCTTAATTAAAATTTTAATTTTATTTGTATTTTTATTCATTAATTTGTCATGACTTTGTTTTATTGACATTTTATATTTGATTTGGTACCTACCTATAGGTACAAAAATTATTAATATTTTTTAATTAAATTTTCAAGTTCTCTTATAACACTATTTGACATATTTTATCTCTTTCTTACATTACTTTATATTTTTGCTAGTTGCACGTATGCAACACATACAACCATATTATTTATTATTATTATATATTATACAATCTCTGTACTACAAGTAATATGATCTGAAATGTATTATGTGAACCTTGTATAATGAGATTAATACAACTAAACTAAACTATTCTTAATCGAGTTTTAAAGGGTCATATGTTAGAATGTTTATTTAATTTTATTTAACTTAGGTACAATAATTTAATTACATTCTTGAATGATATCATAAGTGTATATCAATAAATAATATACAGATAACAGCACGTGCAGTGAAATCTTAAGTGAATGGACTAAAGACCACACGCTGGTCTAGTACAGGTTGCAAACCCCACAATAATTAGCACTTCCACACCAAACCCAATATTTTAGCTTTAGTAGGAAACGAGAAACCCACAGTCAATTTCACGTCTAAATATTATTGGTCTCTTATTTATTTTACGGCGAAATACAGTGCTTTCAAGATACGGGACGCAGTAAATTGGATTATACGATAGGAAATTGATTTAATGCAGAAAACATGATCTCAAAATTGTGTTCCCGGATTATGGGTAATGCCCATAATCCGGGAATCCATAATAGGATAATATGAGATAAAAGCAGTTATTTATCAGGTTACGATGAAAACAAATAGGCTGACTCAAATAAGCTGTCAAAAATTAAATTTTTGGTACAAGCTTTTATTGCCGACTGTACTTTTCTGTATACCGTCATTAACTACTCATCGAGACGAATCTAGCGAGCCCAAACTCAACGGGGCTACGTAAGTTAAGTAATGAATTCCCATGGCCACCTTCTGTCTCCATCATCAGATCAGTTCGATGGTACCATAATATTGAATTGTCACCCAAACTATACCTTTACCCAAAGTTACAGCTCAATCTGCTTCAAAATTGAGTTGCATGATTCCACCCGAACAAATTACATACTTACATACATTGCAAGTTAATAAAAAGCTTGTAAAAACGAGGGTATCGTTGTCACGCATTAGAAAACTACGTAACTAAGTATCACGTTCACGTTTTTTAGTTAAATTCCTAACAAACATAAAATCCTACATAAAGGTAGGTAGTTATAACCCGCAATAGTTAACTTGAGACCTAGTGCGTATGACGTTAGTACGCGCTCGAGTCCCAAGTTAACTCTTGCGGGATATACGAGTACCTACGCATTTAAATACTAAGTACCATTTGACATAGAATGTAATCATGATCAGTTTTAAAAGCCCGTATTACTAACTTCAAAAAGTTGTATAATTACACGTTGTAAAATACAAATTCCAAAATATTTCAAAACTAAGTATACTTTTCACGTAGGTATATTGCAGAAGGTTTTACACAAATTAATCATATTTTTAAATTGATAGTTATATTTTATTTTTATTTTATTAGTTTAATTTTAGTTTAATGTCCTTTTTAGGGTTCCGTAGCCAAATGGCAAAAAACGGAACCCTTATAGATTCGTCATGTCTGTCTGTCTGTCTGTCTGTCCGTCCGTATGTCACAGCCACTTTTTTCCGAAACTATAAGAGCTATACTGTTGAAACTTGGTTAGTAGATGTATTCTGTAAACCGCATTAAGATTTTCACACAAAAATATAAAAAAAACAATAAGTTTTGGGGTTCCCCATACTAAGAACAGAAACTCAAAAATTTTTTTTTTATCAAACCCATACAAGTGGGGTATTTATGAATAGGTCTTCAAAAATGATATTGAGGTTTCTAACATCATTTTTTTCTAAACTGAATAGTTTGCGCGAGAGACACTTCCAAAGTGGTGAAATGTGTGTGTCCCCCTCCTGTAACTTCTAAAATAAGAGAATGATAAATCTAAAAAAAATATATGATGTACATTACAATGCAAACTTTCAACGAAAATTGGTTTGAACGAGACCTAGTAAGTAGTTTTTTTTAATACGTCATAAATCGTAAAAAGCAATTTATTTAACGGAACCCTTCATGTGCGAGTCCGACTCGCACTTGGCCGCTTTTTATTTTCTATATTGAAAACCCCCGTGAATCTCTGACATATTTAAATAAAACGAATCGGGTCGTTACATTATGTCCTTTAAAAACAATTTTTAATAATAAATAAACTAAAAATGAGTGTTGTTTATTTGTCATATTTAAACCAGTTCCATAATATTGAATGAAGTGTCATCGTAGAAATTACGAATATCTTTACAATTGATAAAGACCAAGCTTTATTTGTAGCAAACTTCTACAAAAACGAACATCTTGCCCCGGGCTTCTACTTGGCTAATATTGTGCTGTACACTTTACTGTCTAAATATTAATAATTCCCAGTCGGTTCATCGAGTTTTTATTATTAAAGAACACTTTTCCGGAGTCACACTAGAAAGCATTCGACACTATTAGAAACAAAGTCACAAGATACAATGGATCAGTGACATTGCTGCGTCTCTTTTACATTGAAAACAATGGAAAAGGACAGCGTGTTACAATTTTTTCCCAATGCAGAGTTTACATAAGGAAAGTTTCGGATCGGCACGCTAACCTGAGGCCAGCAATACGCTTCGTTTTTTTCTGAATAAAGGTCCGCTTTCAAAATTCATGCCGTTTAGATTTAGTAACTTTGCCCAAAGCGGACTGCGCCATTTTTGTCACTAAATTACGACTTTGCCTTTTTCGGTTTTCTTTATATACCCTCGTAGCGAAGACATTTTCATAGAACAAATACACAGTTTAGGTATGATGGTGGCAAATAATTGTATCTATAATTTAGCATGAATAAATTATCCCCCATTAGGCCACGTGTTACGACCGGCTTGTCGGATCGATCGGACGAAGTAAATAATCGGAAATTTTCGCGAAAGTGCTGGTTAGAGTTATTGAACTCAAAAGTTCTTGCAGTCCGATTTTCAAATTACTTCGATATTTACATTTCCTTTTCTGTTAATAATACTTTTAAATTAAATTAAATATTTCGGGACAATCTTACACAAATCAACCTAGTCCCTCCCAAACTAAGCAAAGCTTGTACCTACTACGGGTACTACACAACGGTATACATTACTTACCTATATATAAATAAATACATACATAGAAAACATCCATGACTCAGAAACAAATATTCATGCTTAGGTATCACACAAATAAATGCCTTTACCGGGATTCGAACCCGGGACCTCCGACTTCGTAGGCAGGGTCACTACCAACTAGGCTAACAGAGGTAGTCAAAAAACATGCATAGTAGCATGAAAGAATAGCAGGGGGTTGACTAAAGCTCAGTTTTTCCTCTCTTCCATTTCTTTTCAGCGTTTGTCTTCGCAATGTTAATAGTGCGACAAAATTCCACATTGCTAATTACGAGAGCGTTAAAAAGAAGATTAACCTAATTTATGTGTATGTTGAGCAAGAAGAATGAAGCAGCTCATTAGACAATTTATAAAATTGCGAGAGCCTCGGCCACGCGTTGTTTGCCTACCTTGTAACTAATTGAATTAGAGTCACAGTTCTGTGCAAATTACTCGGGCAGTTTAAATTAACTTGTTAGGGGCGAGCTCGACTTTGGCCCTAAACTTCCCTAATTTTGTGAGCGCAACATCAAACTGTACTTCGCTCATATTACACTGTTTGGTCCCACGTGAATTTTCTACACTAATTAGTTTCTGTGATGTTTACTTAACCCCGCCTGGGTAAGTTGGACGTGACAATGAACGTTCCTAATTCAACACTCGTGAACAAATAATAATGAAAATAAAGTTATAGCTGCGTAAAGTTTTCAAATACCTAAACATTAAATCGCATGTACTTCATTGAGTAAATTGCTTGTAAATTCGTCTACTTAATGTTTTAATAGCTATTTTCTTCTCTTATTTTCATATTTTAAGCACTCGTTTTGTTTTGACATTCACGTTTTTAGGAATTCTATAGGAAGTACCTGCCCTGCAAAGCTTTTTCTGGCGATAAATAATAATAAAGGCATAATGTCAACGTCAATCACTTGTAAATATATTTTCAACACACCTGCTCGTAAAGTAGGTCTTATTACAGCGTATTTACACTGATAATGCAGAATATTACCCATGCCGTGCCTTTTACATTACATTATCGCACTAGTGCCTTTTCATTACATATCTTTTTAAATATTAGCAAAATAATGCAGAATATTACCCATGCCGTGACTTACATTACATTATCGCACTAGTGCCTTTTCATTACATATCTTTTAACATTTTCATTTTTTATTTATTTTTTTTTTCCTCGCAAATGTGTTGAAAAACGTCGTATGAAACACGTGAGCATTGGTCATTACACTTCTCGTCTCCATTAAGCCTTCGCCTTCGGCTCAGGCTTAAAAACCGACTCGAGTGTAATGACCAACATAGCACACTTGTATCATAATGTACTATTTAAGTTTACCAATAAATAATATGAATCTGAATTTGAAATAGGTCAAAAAAGAGAACAGTTTAGCTGCGAATGATAACTTAGGACGCAGAGCAAGTGAAGGATTTTATAATTGAATCTGAAAATAGCAGCGAATGTACAGGCACAAAATGTTTATGTTTCAGCTCGGCGGGATAAACAGAAGGAGTAAAAATGTAACAAAAAAATCAAAACATATTTATATTTATACGTTACGTTTTTATGCGGTATTTATTGAACAAACGTCGTTTTTGGTACGAAAGTTTGTAAGTAGATACTTGGTACTTTCATCCTCAAGTTTTGGTTTCCTGCTCATACTACAAAAGGACATGTTTGATCGTCAGTAAGCAAACACTAAACCCCGTGTCTAATTAAATATAAACACAAGAAAACCATATTTTCCAAGTTCTAACATTGTGCGAACTAAACCTGTTTACAAATGTGGTGAATAACACCATCTAATTAAATGACCTCAACATGTTTTAAGGTATTGTTTTGCATATCTCTTCCATGCATGTCAACAATTTCATCTTAGGAAGCACCGTGTAAAATCAATTACGGGCTTATGTCGGCGTCCGGTTCGATGTAGCGATCGCTGGCGAGCCAACTCGGGATTAAAGGCTTAAACATTACCTACGTACTACATCTCGCAGATGTAACACCAGGGCCTGCCAGAGGCTCCATTATGGAACACGTCACAGACGTATTGATATTGAAATCGCATTTGGTGGTCTGCTTTTACTGTCATACGCATATGTCTAGCGCGCCAACTTTAACGTTATTTCTAATAAATGGTTCATATAACCCACTGTCAAGCAAGGCAAATCAAAATGGATAGAATTGATTGGAAATGTGAAAGTTCGAATAGACGACGACGTAATAAATTGCACTCCTCAAGAAATTACATCACTAGGCCAAAGAACAAAAAATTAACAATTCTTAAAACGTTGTGTTTCATATTAAAAGCTTTCCTACTTCTTACAAGACTTGCATAAAAAAGATACAATTTCGTGGCTAGGGTTACATAATAATTTTCCAAATTACAGAATTCTCGACTAAAAGTAATCGTTAAAAAAGTGATAAATAAGATCTTACTAACAAAAAAATCTAATGATCGTCGATACGGGTATAATAACAACTACTACCTATCTTCCACCACCATAAGTTTTCTAGATTTGTTTTAAGGAGTCCAGGGTCCGCTTTTGTACCTTATCCCAAGATAGATAGAAAGTTAAACCCTTTATTCATATCCACAACAAAAATGGTATTGACATGATAGGTACAAAATTAACAGTAAAAGTTGTAAAGTGACAAAGAAAATGTACAAAAGAAAAAAACAAGATTTGGAGTAGGTACGAGTACCTGCTCATTTTTACGAAAGCGACTGCCATGTGATGTGACATTCCTGCCCAGATGGATAATTAGACCTTGATGAGATTAGACCAGTTTCATCAGGATGCTTTCTTCACTGAACTAAGCCATTTATTCTAAAAGCTAATATTCCTAACAAGGTATCCTTATTATTTGAAAATGATCGAAGTTCAAACTTGGTAATTTAATGAACCTCCTCTGAGCGTATCTAAAACAGCTATCAAGTTAGCGTTCAAAATAGCTTAGATCCTAGAATCGGAGGACTTTATACAGCTTCAGATAAAGTCAATAAAATGGGTCAAGACCAAAGTCAAGAATCTTAAGCATTATAACCAATTGAATGTACGAATTATTATTTCGCGCACGTTCTCCGCATAGCATCGCCTTGACCAGACACGTGGGCGAGCGTTGTCAGGCAGCCCTTTTTTACCCTCGGCATGATATCTCGATGTAGCAAAAAACTAAATAGCCACAAATCTACAATACACTGATATTATATTTTCATTTTAAGTTCAAAAGATACCTATTCATACGGAATGCAGTCAAAAACCATCAAATAATTGGGTAGACGAGCAATAGGCAGGGACACTCAAAATGTATTATTACTCCAAAAGGGGTGTAGAAGGGGGGTGTGTACGCTCAAAGTGTGCGGTGTTTGAGCTATTGGCATGTTCCCTCAAGTCCATCATACACGTCCACGTCGTCCCTGGTTCCTGCCGGTTGCAGCCCAGGGATGAACCTGCCGAAGATGGGCAGGTCGTACACCCTGGTAAATACTGATGGTCGGAAACGGGCGCCGCACACTTACTATCCACCCCGGACCATTCAGTAGCTGAGTATGAGGGCGATGCCTGGATGGCAATTCCCACTGTCCAGGTGTAACCCTATCCTGATTCCCATGTTCCAAACCAGTCATTTACTGTCTCAACTCCTGCCCACTCCCTTCCCTACTCACCCTCCCCTACTCCTATCTCCATTCCGCCAATCCTAGGTGTCAGTCGTTACCGTGCCGATAGATGCATGGCTGGGGGCGTGCCCAGTCATAAACGGTGTCTCCACAACAACAGGGTGAATTGTGGAGTATTCAGCCCTTCAGGCGGCAAGCGGGGCTCTGCTGTCTGCGACCAATTATTTCCCTAGCTACTCGTGGGTCTAAAATGAATAATGAAAATAAAAACAAAATAACAACAAACCCGTCGCTAGACGACGTTATGTCCTCTGTCCTGGAGTCCATCCGGGATGGGGAAGATTGTCACGGGACGAGGAGGGCTATACAAGCCCCCGGCGCGCCCGTTAGTGTTAGTCCGGAAGTCATGGAGACGGAGTCTGAGGTCGACAGAGACGTAACCATCGTCTCTGATACGCCTGGCAGATCGTCCCAGACCGAAGATACTAAAAATAAAAAACTGTCCGGCGCCGCACGCAAGAGGTTACGTAGACTTGTTGTGGGTGGCGGCTATGACAAGCAGGCAGCATTTCCATTGTGCACCATGCCATGGTCAATGATGCCCGTGGAGAAACCGCCCCTTGTAAACGCCCCTTTCAAAAGGGGTCGCTCGGAGGACGAATCTCCACAAGGGCACGCCAAAAAGACCGTGAAGCTCACCACTGAAGCAGAAGGGGAACGTAGGCCCCTCAGCTTTAAGGAGGTAACGGGATCCAAACGAGTGGGGATCCGTAACTCGGAACCCATGAGTGAGGAGCAGATGAAGTTGGTCCGCCTCCAGCTCAATACTGCCCTGATAGGACAGTGGGCGAGTGCGAGGGGAGACGGACCAAGGTTTCTGAACTTCCTCCACAAGACTGGGTGGATCCTGGTGACTTGCGCTGACCAGGCAAGTCTGGACTGGCTTGTGGGGGCGGTTCCGAAGCTGAAGCCGTGGCCGGAGGCGAACCTTTCGACGATTCCGGAAGGGGAACTGCCCAGACCAGCCACGGCCATCACCTTCATCTCCGACGCAGATGTGTCCTCCATACAGGACGCTTTATCCCTATTCAGGATACAAAATCCAGGCCTGAATACGGAGCTATGGCGGGTGCTTGGTGAGAAGGCTGAGAAGCGCGGAAAGGTGGTCACCTTTGCCCTGGACGAGCCTTCTGCTGAAGCCCTGAGAGCCTGTGGGTGCGAAGTCACCCTCGGCTTCAAAACTGTGTTGTTCAGGCTGAGGGGTGGGCCAAATGCTCCCCCACCTGCAACACAATCACAGCCCCCCGCGGAAGCAGGCCCCAGCACAAGAGCGCCCGACAGTCGCGACTCCATACCCCATGGCACTCGAGGCCGTGGTGGCAGGACGCGACCTGTTGGGACGCATAGAGGGGCTTCGAGGGGCAGCATGAACAGCTGGGCAGAGAACTCCACCCCCGCGGCTGGGACCTCCCGAGGGAGAGGTCATCCGGCCGCGAGGAGTAGGGGTAGTGCCCAGCAGTTCACTAAGAGGGCCAAATAAATGGCGGCCCTCACAGCACCCGCGAGGATCCTGCAGGCGAACATCCACCACGCTGCCGCAGCGACAGTGGTGGTGGAGAGTCGCCTCGCATATCATGCTGACCTCGCTTTACTGCAAGAACCATGGGTGCGAAACTCAACCATACTAGGACTAAACTCGGTGGGTAAAACGCTCTACATGAGACGATCCGAGAGCTTCGCTCTCAGACTCAATAGTATCTAAGGGCGGAATTACTCTTTTAAATTGATAGATGTTAGCGTTGTGGGTTTCAGGTCCAAATATGAAGGGATTGAAGCTTTCATTCGTTATCATCCTGTTAATTATGTATGTAAATAAGTAAGATATAAATTGCGTTAGATGCTATTCTAGGCTAAAATCAAGACTACAATTAAAAGTGTAGAAAACTCGCGTTTCGTCCAAAATAATTGGTTTAAAACATACTTCAGCATACTAATTCAGTATTGTTGGATTAGTGTATCATTTAATGTGTGCTAGATCTAGATTTATAGATTCATAAATTAGAATAGTTAGGTTAGATTTTTTAGGAATGGATCGCTGGCCAGCAAGAAAACGCGTGGACGGACGCGCGAGCTGCAGAGACATTCTACCCGCGAAGTCGAGAAAAGTGCTTATCGATCGGCACGGTGGGGCGAGGAACGCTCCCTGGAAAACGGGCCTTATACCCTTTAGTTAAGGTATATTTTCAGATGAGGAGTCGGATTAGTGGCGTGATCGTGTTAGTATTGGCTATAAATACCCCGGCGGGCCGAGGAGCGTGGCTCTTTTTTATGGGACGTCGAGGCGAGATCACGCTGCAGAAGGCAAAGGCGGCCAGGCTAGGCTGACCTCTGGGCGCGTACTACTTCGAGGCGGAACAAGGCTGGTCACCGCTGGGCTGCATTACGGCTGTTGCTGAGAGGAATTAGAGTTTGGTAAGGTCGCAAATGCCTTTGCGATCGTCTGGTGAGATTGAATATTTTATTTTAAAGTGTGACTAATCATAGTGAATTCTAGAATTTCTTAGGGAGTAATTATCTTGTGCGCACATTGTCTTGAATTGAGTGATTAATATTTAGGCAATATCTTTCTGCTCGTGAACTGATATGATCTTATATGATCACGTGTGTATTTTGAATATGTGGCGGTCTAATAGGTGTATCACCTAATAAATGCACTTAAGACATCATCATATTAGGATTCCGTATACTCCCATGAAATAAAGTGAACACTTATTATAGTCTAGTCATTGCAATCGACGCGGCCTGTTACTGTTACAATGGTAAATAATTCCTAATTGTATACCAGTATCTAGTGGTTAATTGTAGGTACAAATGAGGTAAATCTTTATTAAAATATGTGCTAATATTATATTGTAATTTATTTATGGAGGCGCGGGTCACCTTTTGCTCGGGGCGTCAAGGCGGGAAGAGGACATGCTGAACCAGGGACCCTACAAGTCGCTGAGACAGGCCGGTACGTGTCTGTACTATTAAGAGATTAAAATCTGGTGAGTGACCTTTATAATCACTGTATTGAATGATTCTGAAACTTATTATTTGTTTTTGGGGACTATTATCTAACCATTTCAACGTTATCATAATTGTATTTGTGTGTCGAAATCTAGTTCTACTGTATATAGTTTGGGGAATATGCTAGATAAAGTACGAGCGGTTTATGTATAGGTTATGAACGGATCTAGGTCATTGGTTAAATAACTGACGATATTACAGGAATGTTGTTTTGTTCTACATATATATTACTAGTTGATTTGTCACTGCGATATGATTGGGTTCCGTGCGCCCCCACGAGATAAAGTGATCAATTATTATACGACAACCTAGCTATAGCAATTGACTCGGTCCGTGGTACGCGTTACACTATGAGGATAGATTGTTAAGATGCGGATAAGCGACAAATATTACCACAAGTTCATATTAATATCCGGTGGTTAGTATAGGTGCTGATGGGTGGTTACTTTACTAGATTAACGCAACTGAATAAAGTAGTTATATACACTCGTGGCTGTGTGCTCGGTGTCGAGACAACCATATCCACAGGGCACATTGAGGACCCTGGCCACACGAGAATTCTCCCGAAAGGGGCTTCTTAGTCAGCAGAGATGTGCCCGCACTAGAGCGCCAGTCATAGATGTGTAGACAGAGTGAGTGGCTGAGAGTCTTCAATCTTGCAAATTGAGGGACCTCACTGGTCGAGCTGCTGTCTTAGTTCTAACAAACCTCTTAACAAGGGTTACGGTTGTGTTGGTTTATGAAGTAATCAGATGTACTTATAGATATATTGTGTGGAATTCCTTGAATGAATGAATCTAGCGTAGTAAATTAGTTATGTACACCTGTGGCCGAGAGCTTAGCGTTGTGGACAACCATATCCAAAGAGCACATTGACGACCCTGACCAATACGAGAATTCGCCCGTTAAGGGGTTTCTTAGTCAGTAGAGATGATGATCGCGCTTAGGCCTCCGTCACGGATGTGTCAACGAAGGTAAGGTTGGTGAGACCTTTCAGTCTTGCAAACTGAAGAGTTTCGCTGGCCAAGCCGTCGTTTTGCTTTAACCGAAGCTTCTTACCGTGAAGCTGGCTATGTTGATTTTACAAGGGAATCCAACACTTTCGCTTTAGTAACGGCAATAATTAAGTAGGTATCTTGTTAGGTGGGGTCGTTATTATCGGGATCTCAACAAAAGTATCGCAGTGGGTTGGTAATTAATTATCATTCGTCAGTTCAACTGTGCATTGTCGTATATTTAACATTGTTCCGACTATAAAGTGCCTTTGAGTTGATTGGGTGAGATTGGTTGCTAAGACACTGTGTTACATCCATTGAGATATTTTGGGGATGAATTGTATTATAAATTGCTTAGGAAAAGTCAGTACTAATTGGTATTAGATTTGATAGAAATAACGATAGGGTAGGCGGAATCAACAGATGAGGTGGGATTACTAGCGAGTACGAGCAGCCGCGAGCGAGTGAGAGGCGAGCGCTACAGTTCGCTAACAACTCTAAGATTCATCGTTAGGGAGAATCGATATTACACTAGACATTACGCCATTCATGTACCTGTAAGTAAAACATGCACTAATATTCTATTTCAATAGACTATCATCACATCATCATCAATATCTTGACTTATGATTATTTTCGTTATTATATCATCGCATCATCATCAATATCTTGACTTCTTCATGATTATTTTCATTATTATATCATCGCATCATCATCAATAGAGACCCCATCATGGCCAACACAAGTTGACCACTATTGTATTGCGAGTCTGTTTAAAGGGCGTCACCTACCACATAGCGTAATTTATCACTTCCCACAACTTAGTATAACAAGGAATTTATGCCCACTTTAGCCTCCATAATTGTGCATCACTTAATGAAACTACAGAATTGTAAATAAATTCTAAGGAACCTGGTATAATTGTCTTACTTAAGTTATAGGTTCTACTAAAATAGGGTTAATGTACAACTTCAATTAACGTGTAACTTTTTCCCTTTATAGAAATACAAACTTCATACTTCTCGAAAAGGGCCTGGGTCTATTCGCACAACGCAGAGCCTAACCACTAGACGAAATCACACGCCAAGCCACTTCACCAGCGCGAATCACGTATAGCTTAGGTCTAAATAGGTCTTCGAGGTTAGGTTCCAGAGATAATAAATTCTAGGTTAGATTACGGCATTGTAGGCCTGGAGTCGGACGGTTTTTTATTTGACCGAATCTCTTTCCGTCCGGCAATATCCTAGGAGATGATTTGGTCTGTTAAAGTACTCAAGCTCGATTACTTTAACATAAATAACGAGAGATTCTGTAGCTGTAGGATAGATTTACCTAGACTAGAATAAAACCCAACCTTTCTAGTAGGATCGGCCGGAACTAACTCGGTTTTTCTATTCGCTTTGGTACGAGTTAGTATTTATAGGAACAAAGTGGATATCTAGTACAATCGAGTCTTGATTTTACTGGATTAATTAGTCAAAGGTTCTTTAGCTTCAAAACAAACAAAATTAATTTGATATTTCTATGGTAAATAAATGATTTATTTTCTCGCTTACTATCTGTTTAATTTTATTCAATAGCTTTTCCTTCAGGTAGGATTCAATTTTCAGACGACTAGAAGCTTCTCAGGAGCTTCAGCTTTCAGATAGGGGTTAATTTAAGTTCAGAATACAAAAACATAAAAAGCAAGCCATTTAAGAGGTTGAATCGTTACATACAACACTGATGGAATCAAGCCTAGGGCATGCATTGTTTTCAACAAAAACATTGAATTTCTACCTGTTCCAGAGCTGTGAACGGACGATCTGGTTGCAGCGTACGTAAATCTAAAGGGCTGGAAGGGTCAAAGAGTAATTATGTGCTCGGCCTACCTGCCCGGTGATAAGGTGAACCCCTCTGCAGACCTCGAAGCAGTGGTCGACTACGCCCGCAGACACAACGCAGAGCTACTGGTGGGATGTGATGCAAACGCCCACCATACAACCTGGGGGAGCACTGATATCAACGATAGAGGTGAGTTATCACATGACTTTCTCTTAATTAACGGCCTCCAAACCTTAAACTTAGGCTGTGAACCGACCTTTGTCACTAGGGCTAGGAAGGAAGTTTTGGATATAACTTTTGCCACTCCACACCTTGCCAGGCACATTGTAAACTGGAGAGTGAGTGGGGTGGAATCAATGTCAGATCATAGACACATTTGTCTTAATCTGACATTTTCTCTCAGTGTTCAAACAGTCATTTTCAGGGACCCCAAGAGGACCGACTGGGCGGGTTATAACAACGCCCTGGAACGGACCCTGGACTCGGCTGCTAAGAGCGTAAGAATACGAGAAGGACTGGAGCTTGCGGTGGAAGTTGTCTCAAAGGGCATTGTACGTGCCTTTGAGGAAAACTGCCCACCCAAGGTTAAAACCACAAAACGTCTGGTCCCATGGTGGAACTCCAAGCTCAAAAAGCTAAGGGACAAGACACGGAAGCTATTCAACAGGGCCAAGAGGACAAATGAGTGGGAGATTTATCGTAGGGCCCTGAATGAGTACAGCAAACAGATAAGGAAAGCCAAGAGATCGTAGTGGAGGAAGTTCTGTGAGGAAGTAAACAACACGCCTCAGGGAGCAAGACTCCACAGACTGCTCTCGAAGGCAAAGCCTAATCAAATTGGACTCCTAAGAAGGCAAGATGGCACCTTCACAACCAACGAATCGGAGACCCTGGAACTACTGGCCAGCACTCACTTCCCGGGGTCCACTGAGTTAAGGGGACCCAATGCCGAGTATATTCGGCACAGGCCCCGCTCGGAGGACTGGAGGCAAGCAGCCCTGGTTATCAGACCGGGTATAGTGAGATGGGCCATTAAGTCCTTTAAGCCATACAAGACAGCGGGACTGGACGGAGTAAGCCCCGTACTACTGCAACGTGGTGCTGACGTCCTCATCCCTCATCTGGTAAAAATTTTCAGGGCGAGCTACGCCTGGGGATCTTTACCTGAGATGTGGAACAAGGTTAAAATCCTATTCATTCCAAAGGCAGGGAAGAAGGATTACGCCCAGGCTAAGTCCTTCAGACCCATCAGCCTTTCATCGTTCTTGTTAAAAACCATGGAAAAGGTTCTGGACAAGTACATTAGGGAGAGCTGCCTCAGAACTACGCCTATCCATGACAGTCAGCACGCCTATCGGAGCGGCAGGTCTACAGAAACCGCCTTGCTTGAGCTTGTTGACAGGGTGGAAAAGGCGTTAGAGGATAGGGAAGTAGCCCTTTCAGCCTTCCTAGATATCGAGGGTGCTTTCGATAACACACCCATCAGGACACTGGTAGGGGGACTCCGGTCAAAGGGAGTGGACCCTACCACCGTGCGATGGGTGCAAAGCATGCTCTCGAATAGAGTGGCTAAGCTGGAATTGTTCAATACCACTCGTGACGTTACCACTGCCAGAGGCTGCCCTCAGGGGGGGGTACTCTCCCCTCTGTTATGGACTCTCGCAGTGGATGAATTACTGCATAAAATGGCGGAACTACGCATCGACACCCAGGGGTACGCAGACGACCTTGTGGTGACGGTGCGGGGTAACTGCCAAAGTACACTATCGTACCAAATGCAGAGAGCCCTAGACACTATTAACACATGGTGCAGGGAAAATGAATTATCCATTAACGCGGACAAGACGGTTGTTGTGCCGTTCACAAACAAGAGAAAGTTCGATGGTCTGAGACCTCTGTCTATGAACGGCAGAACAATTCCTCCGAGGTCAAGTATCTGGGCGTTACAATCGACCAGAAACTGACCTGGAATCCGCACGTTAACGGAATTTTGCAGAAGGCTAAAGTAGCCCTCTCAATCTGCTGTCGTTTAGCGGGGAATAGATGGGGTCTAAAACCCAAAATTGCCCTGTGGCTATACACGTCCATTGTGAGGCCGATGGTGTCATACGCCTCTGTGGTCTGGTATAGGAAAACGACACAGAAAACAACAATAACTAAGCTCAGCAGTCTGCAACGGACTGCTTGCATTATCGTTACTGGAGCCATGTCAACCTCTCCAACAGCTGCTCTGGAAGCCGTGCTGAACCTGCCGCCCCTGGACCTCCACTTGGAAAAGTAGGCGAAGTCCAGCATGCTCAGAGTAGCGTCCGTAAGGAAAGGCGACTGGCTATCCACAGCCTTGAGAACACTCAAGGTCTCAGTATACGATATACCTGTTTTAGGGATGCCACTTGACACAATGCCCCCAAAACTTTGCACGCAGATAAACTACTCTGTGGAACTCCTAAGGAGAGAGGACTGGTTGAACAGCCTCATAGATTGGAAACCAGGTAGCCTGAAGTGGTACACTGATGGCTCCAAATCCGGATCGGAGGTAGGATGCGGAATATATGGAGAGGCGCCCAGGGCAGCGATCAGTCTGAACCTGGGTAAGCACACTTCTATATTCCAGGCAGAGGTATACGCCATTCTAGAATATGCGACAACGAATCTGCAAAGCGCCTTCCTTAATCATACTATTTATATCCACTCGGATAGCCAGGCGGCTCTCTTGGCTCTTACCTCTAACGTCACAACGTCGAGGCTGGTCGAGAACTGCCGGGAACTATTGAATGACCTGGGTACCAAAAACAAGGTAATTTTACGTTGGGTCCCAGGGCATGCAGGCATCGAGGGAAATGAAAAGGCTGATGAGCTTGCACGAGCGGGGGCGAAGGGAACACACTGCGGACCAGAGCCGTTCTGTGGTATCCCTAAAAGTCTAACCAAGCTCACTCTAAAAGCCTATTGTTTCTACAAGACCATTCAAGCCTGGAGAGCTAACCCAGGACTGAAACATTCCAAGGCACTTATTAGAGCCTTTAGCAAAAAGGCGTCTTCTGACGCCTTGGCGCTAAGTAGGAACCGTCTACGCATGCTGGTCAGGGTGCTTACTGGGCACTGCCGCCTAAATACTTAAGCACATGCAAACGATAGGACTGTGTGACACAAGGCAGTGCAGATTCTGCTTTGAAGCAGAGGAGACGCCTACACACATCCTAACCGATTGCCCTTGCCTCATGCGCAGTCGTAACTCCTTCCTGGGCAAACACATCATGTGCCCGGAGGAGATCAAATTTCTTGAGTTCAACAAAATCCTGCAATTCTTCGAGTTTGCAGGACTTGACCAAGAATTGTAGTAAGTGGCGATCACAATAGATCAGCAATGGTCGCAGTGATATAAGGGCTTTGACAGCCCGAAAGCCACTACCAGAATAATAATAATAATACTCCAAAAGAAAGAAGGCAAAAAAACTATGCATTGCATAGTAATAAAAATCCTATTCCGATATTACGGAGCTACAACCGTTTTAATATTGCTTGTACGTGACGTCACGATCCACGAGCGTCATCGTAAATAACAATCGTTACATATGAAGGTGCGTTTTGCGGAAAAGGGACAGAATATACCCCCTCTTAAAAGTTTGGACACTTATAACTTTGTGATTATTTAATCCCCTGCTTTACTTTTTTTCTCCACTTGACAATATTTTTAATCCTTTTTCGAGAAAATTCATCATTATCGGTTATTTTATTTGGTGTCTACAACCCTATTACATCTCTAGTTAATGCGTAATATTTTTCAAAATAGTTGGTATTATTGGTTAGTTTGTATATAACGCATTTTTTTATACCATATAGCTAACTGTCTTTATAATAAATTTACACAAAAAACTGTATCGAATCATATATTTCAAGTGCTGTAATATCCCATAAACGAAGAAAATACCAAAAAACACCATGTTCCGAAATGTACGTTTCATTTAAAGAACTAGCAGCCCAACATAATGGTTTAGATCGTTTTCGTGGCCCTACGAGGCCGATATCGACGTGCCTTCAACATGACAGCATTTTATTCAATAAAGTTTATCGGTGTAAACAGCTGTTAGCGGAACGCTGTTCGTTGACGTCCATACAAAACGTTCACGGCCGTTTCAAATTAGGAAGTTTGAAGAACTTTACGATGTTTCAGAGGAAAACATGAAACTCGGGCCAACACCCGCCTAATTAGTGAAGTTTATAAATTTGTTACCCATTTGGTATGCGTACTTCAAAAACTCGCTCGTTACAATTTTTATAATATCCACTCAATCATTAAACGCTCGAATATTATTTCGGGAAAATTAAAGTTAAGTGTTTCGATGTATTTTTGACTCTACATTTTTAGCGGGCAAGATCAATGAGTTTATTTTATTTTTTAAATCCACTTTATCGATATTGTTATACCTTGTCTATTTAACAGAGTTAGTACTAGAAAACAGAGAATGCACGTAATTGGTCAGCGAATTTTAGTCAACATCTGTCGCTCGTACGGTGCGGACGCTTTCAAGTGCTTATCTTTGGTTACAAATTTTTACCTGGCTCGTTTATTAGACTGGAACCCGCCAAATGTAACGAAAAAAAGGCGTTTAAGGCATTTCTCGTCACAAGAGAAGACAATAGTACAAAACTTGTACTATACTTTTATAAAGGAGACTCCACGCTTCACACAATAAGATTGCAAAAACAATTGTCTCATCATTAGGCATTCACTGGGTATCTGTGTACATAATTGTGAAGGAGAAGCAGATAAGTGGAATCCTTAAATCGCCTAAGAAGGCAAAGACAAGGAAATCTGTTATTAGCAAAACTGACAACTGCACTAAAGACGCATTGAGGAGAATTGTGCATGGATGATTATGATTTATATATATGAATAAACATGCCATGACAATGTCATGTTATCAATAAGTTAATTATTTGAGGTGCCTCTAACTACAAACAAGAATCACGAGAAATATTACGAATATTCCAACAAGCGGCATGTAAGTCGAGCCCGCCATCGACGTGCGATTGTTGACGCCCACTGGCAGTTTCTTGTCCCTTTCATTTTTCATACAAAAGTGCAACAGAAAGAACGCTTTGCTAACTCTGTTAAATAGACAGGGTATAGACTTGTTTTGTAAAAATCGTACGTAAATATTAAACACAGTTTTTACACGAATCCAATATTCAAAACTCTTTCAAACACATTTTATGTAAATACATCACGTTGAATGTTGTGCGTAAACATGAGTTGTCGAAATTGTGGAAAAGTTTATTCTTTTTATTTCGTTACGGATTACCCTGTGCGTATAGCTACGCGACACGTCGAATAGGCATACACCCACGTGACACTAAACATACTGAATTTACGGACGCATGGAGAGGGCCGTTATTCGAGCCGCGTTCGGATTTGGCAAATGACAGACAAATTGGCGGGCTCCGAACGTGATGTATGCCGGCAACACTCCGCGCAGTTGGTTAGAAGTGTACCAAACTCGTAAAGTTTGCCTTTGGCAACACCTGTCTGGGTAAGAGTTCAACTAAAGCCAGTAGACCTTTACGTTCCAACGACTTATACTCCCGACGTGGATAGTTACGTGGGAAGTTCGGTAATTGTCTTATGCTGAAGTTTTACTACTTACAGCACACGGCGCAAAAGCAAGATAAGTGCTTTAAGAGGAACAGTGGCATGCATAGTCATGAAATCCTAAGTATTTTTAATTGCGCACCTCTTGCTACGCTCCTAGTTAATAACCATTGTGGAAGAACGTGATATTTGACAAAATATTCTTAATAGTATTTTTCACAATCGTGTTAATAGAGAGCTTTTTAGTCGAGTACCGTGTTTAGGCCACGAAGCTTGCTGAGTGGCCTAAGTAAGGTACGAGATTAAAAAGCTTGATTATAACACTATTGTGAACAATACTTTTTGTACGAGTTCATTAAAATTAATTTTCTACGAGTCAACTGAACTAATTAAACAAACTCGATACTGTTGAAACGAAGTGCAGCTCATCGCTCGTACGCTTGTTGATATCTTAAAAGACATCAACGAGCGTACGACATCAAAGCGATTCTATTGGTCCAATTCATTACAGTTCAGTAAAGCAGCCACGTTATTGGTCAAATTTATTTTAGTTGTCTGGAGCGTATCGAAAAGTAGTTATTTCGATTGTTTCGACAGTAACATGGACTACAACTATGAAAAGAGTGACGTTGCAGTATTCTCTATGAAATCTTAATACACATGTTTTAATCGTCGAGTACAAAAAAGTACATTTCTTGGCGTCTTGCGCATTTCATTTATGGTTTAATGTCTCTTTTCCCTATGAGGAAGTTAGAGGAACAACAATGTTCTCGTGGTGTACGTACGCGAAAACAGCAGGTCGATCACGTAACGCGACCAGTCAAGTACGAGTCTGACTCGTGCACCGAGGGTTCCGTACAAACTTTCATACACCATACCCTTCATGTCAGAGTATGTTTGTTTATCAGCGATAGCTTTTTATCACGCGTACCGATTTCGATTATAAATTTTTGTTTGAAAGAAGGGACTTTAAAGATAATCTGATAGGAATTTCAAGTTATAAAATTACATACAAAAGAAAATAAATTACAAATTTAATTAGGAAATGATTAATGAAAATAAAAAATAATACGCTCGAAAGAGGTATCGTTTTATTTTTACTGTATTATTTATGTTACTCTTAATCATATATAATTATTTCAGAATTTTCGATTGGTAAACTTCGGAGATAAGGGGGGGAAATTGATTTTAGAAAGTGCAACTCAAGCCCTTTCATATGATACCCCACTTGATTTGATAGTAAATACTAGACTTTGATTTTTTAACCCCCCTCATATTTGTCATTTACACAGAAAATAAAAATGTATATTTGAATTTTTAATTTTCCATACACGTGTCTTAACCATCTTAACAGTTGTTCCAAATGGATAGCTTAAGTAGTTCCTGAGATGTTTAACGTTGTGACAGACGGACGGACGGACAGACGGACAGACGGAAGGAGTCGCACCAAGGATTCCCTTTTTACCTTTTTGGTACGGAACCCTAAAAATGAAAGTTAAATTGTTCTAACGCGCGTTTGGAACGTTACGTGATTACCCATCAGGGCTGGGAATGAAAATGTAACATATTAATGAATTGTCGGAATAATGTGTTTTAATTTTACAATCGTAGAATTTTGTTATAAAATAATCTTGAAGGTAATTTTCTCAATGCGTAGGTAGGAGTTTTGTAGGTTTTTTTGCCTTAATATTGATTTTTACAAGGATAATGCATATTGTGTTCTGATAGTGTAACGACGAGAAATTATATTATTATTAAAACATACATAGCAATAATAAACCGTGTCAATCTCATTCCCTTTAGTTTTTTTTATAAATGTTCATTTGTACAGTCAACTAACTATGTTATACTCGTTGACTGCAAATCCAAAGCAAATAACCAAAACAAAGGAAAGTTATTTAGTAATAATTACAGGATTTCCTGTTTCCGCAAATAATAAATGGAATAATTCTTGTTATTTAGAAGGCAGCGAAGGCCCAAAAGACAACCGTCAAGCCACAATAATCAAAGTAAGTGCGCATTATCTCGGAGTTTCCTAATAATACAAATGCACTCATCCATCAAAACATCACGATGCCGGGGTCTGGTGCAGGAGCAGCTTTTCACCAGCTTTAATTATTCTGAGTGGGCTCAGCTGCTGACAATTTCATTAGAAACGTAACAGTAATCATCAACGTCATTGAACTTTAGCATTACCACAGAATATGCATTACTACGTTCAATTACTATCACTGTTTGGGTAATGAGAAATACCTTACGCGGACTTCAAAAATAGATAATGAAGTTTACCGACATTGTTACCAGTAATTACTTTAGCGTGGAACCTACTTTAGCGTGGTACTAAGTACACTTCGAATGTTTACAGCAGGTCATTTATTGCTTGGTTTATGTAATTGTTTGAGAAATCAATCATTCGCAATTACTGAATTACCCGCCATAGTGATGTAACGAATTATTATTCCGATGTAACTATTCTGTGGGTCAACCTGTTCCTGATTTGTCATGTCGTTCTTGGAATACATTGAAAATTATTGCATTTAAAACTTTTGTGTATTAAGGTGGTTCGATTGCCATACAAAAAGTTATTTGACATTCGCAGGCTAACGGCGTGATATTTTAAGAAACTTATGTAACAAACTTTCATATATTGGCTTCCCATTTGCGCCAAATTCCCCCTATCCTAGAATAAACTTGTATGAACTAGATTGACGAAAGTTTGTTACATAAGTTTCTTAAAATATCACAACGTTAGCCTGCGAATGTCAAATAACGATTTGTATGGCAATCGAACCACCTTAAGGTATTTCTTACGACCTGACGTAATCGAAAGGTTTTTGAATACCAGTGATGGCAATAAGGTGTTGTTGTTGGTATTCAACATGTTAATCTAACTTAGGATAATCAATTGTATACTAGCACTATGAACATGGTCTGAATTAAATAAATATAATATAATATAATAATGTCATTAGCAAACAAAGACGTTTTTCGCTCTGAGAAACACTAGATAGCAAACGCGAATCTACCTGGGTGGACATTGTGTACATGTATTGTTTCTTTTGTTGGCGGACCTCTGTTTGTTAGTATAAACAAAGACCCGCCAGCAAGTCGACAGAGCCTCGCTTCACGGGGCTCCTACTTTCCGCTCTGAGGGGCACAAGGTAACGAACGAACCTACCCAGGTAGAAATATTGCATATTGTTTGTTTTGTTGGTGGACCTTTGTTTGTAAGGATAAACAAAGACCCGCCAGCAAGTCGACGGAGCCTCGCTTCACGGGGCTCCTACTTTCCACTCTGAGGGGCACAAGGTTACGAACGAACCTATCCTGGTGGAAATATTGCTTATTGTTTGTTTTGTTGGCAAACCTTTGTTTGTAGAAATTGTTTGTACACAAAAAAACGTTCCGAAGTGCACTCAAAATTGAAAAACTGGCTGGGAAACAAAAGACGTAATAAATCAAAACTCAAATTACAGTACCCGTAAACGTTGTTCGGGCAAACAATAGTTATTTGTGTCACAAGGGAGCAAAATATTATATTTACGGCGAGGGCGGTGTATTGAATCCTGAACGCAGCGAGGGATCCAAGTGTTAACGCCCAAGACGAAAATAATTTTGCTCCTGAGTGACACATGTAACTTTTCACACCGACTATGAGGAAAACATATGCAAAAAAAACAAAAAACAACTAAAACAAAAAAAACAAACAAAACCAAAAAACAAACGAAACAAAAAAAACAACAAAAAACCAAAAAAATAACAGAAAAACAAATGAAACAAAAAAAGATAACAACAAAAAACCTAAAAAAAATACAAAAAAAAAACAAAAAATACAAAGAATACAAAAAATAACAGAAAAACTAAAAAAAAACAAAAAACGAACAAAAATACAAAAAAAGAAAAAAACAGCAAAAAAAATAAACAAACAAAAAACAACAAAAACAAAAAATAACGAAAAAAAAACGGCACAAAAAACAAACGAAACTAAAAAATAAAAAACGAAAAAAAAAACCACAAATACAAAAAAAAACAAAAAAAATCAAACAAAAACAGGCAACAAAAAAACAGAAAAAAAAACTATACAAAAACAAAACTAAAAAAACGAACAATAAACGAACAAAAATACAAAAAAAGGACAAAAATACAAAAAAAACGAACAAAGAAACAAAAAACAAAAAAAAAAACAAATAAAAAAAGAACAAAACAAAAAAACAAAAAAAAATCCTCTTATATATATAAACCCTCATATATACCGATGGCCGTTGGGCGTTCTCGAGTGGCGACCACGTACCGGAAGGCGCGGCGTGGTTAGCCCCCCCACAAGGTGGACTGATGACCTGGTAAAGGTCGCGGGAGTCCGCTGGATGCGGGTCGTGCAGGACCGGTCATTTTGGCACTCTTTGGGGGAGGCCATTGTCCAGCAGTGGACGTCTTACGGCGGATATGATGATAATGATGATGATATATATACGTTTGTCGATTACGATGAAATTACAATCGATTATTTTATCAAGATTATATTGGCACATTGCGTAAATGCTACAAGCCAATGAATAAATTAAAAAAGTAGCTTGAACAGAAAAGTAGCATTTTGCTCCCTCTCGTCGGGGACCAAAACTTACTTTTCTGAATGAGAGGTGTGAAAATTTAATTATGTATTTGGATAAATAAATGAAAAAGTAATAAATTGCTTAAGTACCTATTCGGAGAAGTTATAAAAATATGAAAAGACTCCGTCAAACAAAATTCGGACAAGAAAATGTTGCGATTGTTTGTTAGGTTGGTTACCCGTATTCAATTATTAAAAAAAATATTCCTTTGATAATATGAGAAGTTTCCATATATAGACGTCGTAATGTTATCATTTAATATTTTTTTATGAAACACGCCCCTACAATTTCGCTTATTGAAAGAAAGGGACAGTAGTGAGGCGTATTCAAAACGTACCTAGTCAATCTGTTATGAGCAGGGACCGGAACCGATTACGTACCCTTATTGAGGTTTTCCATAGGGTTATTTTAGAAGTTGTTTTGAAAACCCTATCTATAATGGTAACCTTATGATAAGGTAACCTTACTGATAGGGTAACCCTATTGTTATGGTAAGCATAACGGATGTGGTAACCATAAGGTAACCTTAATAAAACCCTAACAAAACCCTATCTTGATATTCTATTCTTCTTCATTACTCCTGATGGAGGAGTGAACGCACTAGTAAACAGATGAAATTTATTTAATCGTATGGCATATATTATTTTTGGCCTTTTTTTGAGTTTGTCACTCTTTAGTACCACCCAGGGGACACGTGCAGGGTTGTGGTAGGTAGCTCCTGCGGCCCCCCTGAGGTGCTGCCACCTTGTCGTGGTGGGGGGGCTTGCGTGTTCCTAAGATCCCCAAGGCTATACCGGATAGGGTCACCCATACCGGGCAGGCGAGGGGGGAGGAGCCAGACCAAGAGCAGCACAGGAGGGCGCCCAGCTGCGTAAAGGTAGATGCGCGTTGGAGATGAGCGGGCCAGTGTGAGGGCAGGGGAGCCTACGCCAGTGGGTTCAGTAGACGGCTACAGGCCAGAGGGGTGGAGGGAGGGTTCGTACGGTCTCAGTTCCGAGACTGGGCGGACAGACTTCGGTCACCGTCCTCAAACTCGTTATCCCAAATGAAGAGGTGTCGTGGATCACGTCTCGCGGCTTCGGATGGGACCGAGGGCCTTGCCTTAGCCGGCCGGGCCAAGAGGAGCCAACCTCAATAAAAAACAAATAGTTTGTAAGACCTGTGATACCGCCCGACCTCACAGTGTAAATAGGGTTATCCAGGTACAGGGGGCACTGCCTGGACGGACCACTTTTTCCCCCATACTCGTGGGAACTAAATGGAAAATCAACATAATAATCAAAAACAAACGATGGCTCTGTACAACGAACATAGCGATGAACTGGTGACTGATAATCTGGCGGCGGAGGTGGGCACCCCGACGGTGCGCACCGAAACCAATGACCTAGTCGTGGTAACGGACTTGGAACTCTCTCGGCTCCCGGGCCCGACGGGGCCGACAGAGGAGCCGACAGGGTCGGGCATGCGGTCGGACCCCTTTGAAATAATTTCGCGTGGGTTAAAGATGTCAGCTGCAAAACGTGGGCACGTGGATCGGCTAGACGATTCAAAGCCCGAAAACGCGCCTAAAGTGAGCACGGCGCGGAGAGGAAGGTCCTTGGGCGTGTATGCGGGACTCACAAAAATCCGAGCCCAGAGGAAAAAGAAAGAGAACCGTCTCCCGACTATTTCGAAGACGAGGGAACGAAGCCCTACAGAGGAGGAGCATCTCGAAGAGTCAGACAACCGCAACGGTATAGCCCCGCGGGCTGAGGGCGACCAATATGCGGCAGTGGATAGAGCGGCCGAATTCGACCGAGTTCTCCGGGCCCGGGCCTTTCGGAAAGTGGTGGGTCCGGCTATGCCAGTTGACGATCCTGAGGAAATGGAGGACAGAGTAGACAGTGAGAGGGACCCGGAGACACTTTCCCCTGAAGAACTGCGGGTTTTTGCTGGGGGGAAAGTCACCTCCATTCTGGAAGTGGCTAAAAAATCTGGACACCTGCAGGGGCCGTACGTAAAGCGGCTCAGGGATAACGCCAAAGGTCTCATGACGGTGGTAGAAATTCTGACCTCCCGTACTGAAGAGGAAGAGGTGAGGCGTCTTCGCCTCGATAATGGCCGGCTTCGGAAGGAGGTGGACAACTTGCGAACCGAGCTCAAAGCCCATCGGCGAGAGTTCTCTGAGATAAGGACCGAGCTCTCGGCAGCCCGCGCGCCAGTGCCGCCGGTTCAACCAGCATTTGACACAGAGGAACTTCAGCGTGCTCTGACCATAACAATGGGTAACATGCTGGATGCACGATTTGCGGTAATTGAAGACCGTCTGTTGCCGGCCCCAGTCTGTCGCCCTACGCTGGCAACCGATAAGAAAAAGACGGGGACGGCTCCAAATGTCGAAGCCCCGAAGGCCGCGGTGGTCCCAAGGGCTGCTGCTGCACAAGCTCCACAGGGTCCTTCTGAAAACCCTTCGCATAGGATAGTCCAGGAGAAGGCCGGAAAACCCACGGCAAAAGCTGCGGCCAAGCCTAAAAAGGGCAATGTCCCTCCTGCATCAGCCAGGCAAATGGACGAACAATTACCAGAACATTCATCAGTCCCAGAAGCAGATACGGAGGGAGTATGGAACGTAGCAGGGCGTGGAGGTAAAAAGAAGAAGACCAAAAATAAGTCCCCCACAGCGACGACAACCATGGTTACAAGGCCCCCGGAGCCGACACCAATTTTGCCACCGAAGGCTAAGGCTCCAACTAAGCCTAAATTGTCTCCTCCAAGATCGGCGGCTGTAGTTATCAGCCTTGACCCAGAGGCGGAAAAACGGGGCGTTACATATGCCTCAATAATTACGGCAGCGGACGAGAGGGTTAACCTCGGCGAGGTAGGCATTAGCCCGGGAGCGCTTACAATACGCGCCTCAGCGACCGGAGCCCGACTGCTTGAAATACGCGGAGAAGGAAAGGTCGAAGCCGCAGACAAGTTGGCTGAAAGTCTCCGCGTAGCCTTAGATGGACTTGCCAAAGTTAGGCGGCCCGTAAAGCATGCTGATGTACGCATCACGGGATTGGACGAGTCGGTCACCCCTGAAAAGGTGGCAACGGCCATCGCTAGAGCAGGGAGCTGCCTTGAGAGCCAAATTAAGGTCCTTAATATCAAATGGGGACTAAGAGCATCGGGGTCAGTAATTGTGGAGTGCCCCATCACAGCAGCCGCCGTTCTTTTGAAGCAAGGCAGACTACTGGTAGGCTGGAGCTCTGCGCGGGTTGAGGCCCTAGAACAGCGTCCTCTGCGCTGTTTTAAGTGCATGGGGCCTGGACATACTCGAGCCACGTGCCCATCCGATACATGCCGGGACAACCTGTGCTTCCGGTGTGGCAAGGAGGATCACAAAGCGGCGGACTGCGACGGGGTGCTTCGTTGCGCCCTGTGCGCCGATGCGGGCAAACCCTCCGATCATCACATGGGTGGTAGGAGCTGCCGCGCCCCAAGCGTGCCAGGGAAAGTGGCCCCAAGGACCCAAGCCACCGTGAACGGGGAGGGAAGTCGCATAGTCGGCCGACAAGAGGAAGAGGCTAACAAAATGTCGGAATGAATTTGTCCCAACACAGCAGCTTCCTACAGGCGAACTTGAACCATTGCGCAGGAGCACAAGATCTCCTTCTGCAGTCCATGGCGCAATGGCAGATTGATATAGCGGTAGCATGTGAGCCGTATTTTGTCCCTGATCAACCAAACTGGGTGGGGGACATCAACGGCTTGGTAGCAGTCCTTGTGGGGCCAAACACTAGTCTGCCTCTCTTGCCTATTGCACGAGGCCCGGGAGTTGTGGCGGTGGAATGGGGTGGGTATGCCGTAGTGGGAACGTACTTTTCTCCCAACCGGTCACTGGCCGAGTTCGAGACGTTCCTCGACTCCGTCAGAGAAGTGGTCGAACGATCGGCGCCTAGGCCGATCATCTTTATGGGCGACTTAAACGCCAAGTCGCGCGCATGGGGCAGCCCTGCGTGTGACAGCCGCGGCAGGGCGGTCCAAATCTGGGCCATCCAAACAGGTCTGACCCTTCTTAACAAAGGGTCTGCGCAAACCTGCGTCCGCCAGCAGGGGGGGTCCGTGGTGGATATTTCATTCGCCACCCCCGCTGTCGCGCGCAAGGTCCAAAATTGGAGGGTGGAGGAAGAGGTGGAGACCTTGTCGGATCACCTTTACATTCGATTCGAGGTCTCCGCCGCGGGTCCGATAGCCCCTCCGAGAGGGCCCAGCAATTTTCTTCGTTGGACTCTCACAAAGCTGGACGGGGAACTTGCCAAAGAGGCCGCAATAGTACAACGCTGGCAGGCTCCCGGGACAACAACGGACGGCGAGACAGTGACTGATGGTGTCGAAGTCGACGTCCTGGCTGAGCGCCTTCGCACGGCTTTAACTATTGTATGCGACGCGGCCATGCCGAGAGCCAGACGGCACGCCCCACGCCGACAAGTCTACTGGTGGTCAGCAGAAATCTCCGATCTCAGGGCGCGGGCTAACGCAGCGAGACGAGCTTTTGCACGCTGCCGTCGACAACGCCGCCGACGGGACGGAGAGGTGACTGAGGTGGAGACTCAACTTTGGAGTGCCTGCCGCGAAGCCAAAAAGGAACTACAGGTGGCCATAAGCAAGGCAAAGGCCTCTGCTCGGGAGGAGCTCTTACGGGACCTAAATAAGGACCCATGGGGACGCCCATACCGTGCTGCGCGGAATAAACTCCGCGTTGCAGGCGTCCCACCCACGGAGTCCTTGGATCCGGACTTGGTGGAGCAGGTCGTTGCGGGACTGTTCCCGGATCCAATCGGACACTCACCCCCTGAGATGGCTCCCCCTTCCCGATCGTCGGAGGAACAAAGTGGGGCAGAAAATGTTCCCCCAATAAGTGACGGGGAAATAGGAGTGGCCCTCTTACGTCTGAGGGGGCGTAAAACTGCGCCGGGCCCTGATGGGATTCCGGGAAAGGTCCTCCTGATTGCGGCGGGAGAATTGCAAGACTGGGTCCGGGGAGTATTCGACTCATGCCTCCGTGTCGGGCGCTTCCCAAAAATATGGAAAGAAGGTCGTCTCGTCCTGATCCCAAAGGAAGGTCGCCCACCAGGAACTCCCGGAGCCTACAGGCCTATCGTACTGCTGGATGAGGTTGGTAAAATGCTGGAAAAAATCCTAGCAAATCGCCTCGTCCGCCACTTGGAGGAAGTCGGACCGGACCTCTCCAACAACCAATATGGCTTCAGAGCATCGCGGTCCACAATCGACGCTCTAACCGCTCTTAAGGTCCGGGCCAGAGAGGCTATAGAGGGAAGGGAGGTAGTCCTTGCAATATCTTTAGACGTTAAGAATGCATTTAACAGCCTGCCGTTCGAGACGATAATGGAGGCGCTTCGTTATCATGGAGTGCCTACCTACCTTCGGCGGTTGTTAAGGGACTACCTCCGCGACAGGATAGTGCGCTGGGAGGGCTCTGATGCGACGCTTCACCACCGACATGTGGGTTGCGGTGTTCCACAGGGTTCTGTGTTGGGACCGGTTCTGTGGAACGTCGGTTTTGACTGGCTCCTGCGCGGCCCACTGCTCCCCGGGACCAGCTTGATCTGCTATGCGGACGATACGCTCGTCACAGCCCGGGGAAGGACTTACGAGGAGGCTGCGCGGTTAGGGCAGGAGGCAGCAACACTGGCCGTCGAGAGGATCCACCTCCTGGGGCTCAAAGTCTCGGTCGAAAAAACGGAGGCGGTTCTCTTTCACGGCCCACGTAAAGGTCCCCCACGAGGGGCGCGGTTAACCCTTATGGGGACAGCCATAGAGGTAGGGACCGACATGAGGTACCTCGGCCTCACCCTCGATGCCAGGTGGAATTTCGGGGCACATTTCACTCGGCTGGCCCCCAAACTGGTAGGCGCTGCAGCAGCGCTGGGAAGGCTGCTTCCCAATCAAGGAGGTCCTCAGTCCTCCTGCAGGCGTCTATACTCTGGAGTCGTCCGGAGCATGGCTCTCTATGGGGCGCCTGTATGGATGGAAGCCCTCACGTCGAAAAACAAGACCCTTCTAAGGCGACCGCAAAGGGTAATAAGCGTGAGGGCATGCAGAGGGTACCGCACGGTGTCCTGGGCAGCGGCCACACTACTGGCCAATGATCCGCCCTGGGAACTGCAGGCGGAGGTTCTGGCCGAGATCTTTAGATACCGTGCGGAACTGAGGGCCAGGGGAGAGCATCCCAATCAACGGGAGGTAGAAGGGCTACGGGATGCAGCTATGACCGCCCTTCTCCCGAGGTGGAGGGCAGACCTGGAGGTGTCCACGGCCGGCAGAATAACCATAGGGGCAATTTTGCCCCAGTTCGAGAGGTGGGTCGACCGCAAACGCGGCGAATTAAGTTTTCACCTGGTGCAGGTCCTCACAGGCCACGGTTGCTTTGGAGAGTACCTGCACCGAGTTGCCGGACGAGAAGAAAGCCCCCGCTGCCACGGGTGTGGCGCAGCAGTAGACGATGTGCGCCACACAGTGGAGGTATGCTCGGCGTGGGGGCCGCAGCGGCATAATTTGTCCGATGTATTGGGTGGGGACCTCTCGCTGCCAACCATTGTATCTAAGATGCTTGACAGCGAGAGGTCATGGGAAGCAATGGCCTCCTTCTGCAATTCCGTAATGGCGCAGAAGGAGGCTGCGGAAAGAGCGCGGGAGGACGACCCTTCCGCTCCCCATATCCGCAGACGTAGAGCGGGGCGCGCACGTCGGCGTTATGCGCACTTGCTCCCCCCGCCGTAGTGGACCAGGTTGCAGGGTTAGGGGACCCTAGCTAACCAAAAGTCCACGGGTCTGAAGCGCCTCGAAATTGTCCCGGGGCGCTCTCCCTGGCCAGGCCTGTAAAGCGGGCTAGTCGCGAGGGTCAAAGTTGCATGCGTAAGCGAACCTTTGACCCTCCTTGTAAGCGAAAATGGCTGGACAATCGTTGGGGGTTTAGTGGGTAGTCTGGACCTTCTGTCTTGGAGTCCCACACACCTGTCCGGTCCCCCTCCGACTGGGCGGACGGTGCATCAATGCATTCCCCCAACGTAAAAAAAAAAAAAAAAAAAAAAAAAAAGGTAGCTCCTGCGGACGCGAGTGACAGTTGTCCCCCCTTTGTCAAGTGAGTGGGCAACTCGACTGTTAGAGGTTCTTAAGCCGCCCCGAAGGCCTCTAACTCGGCTTACCGTCTACTGTCATAGACAGCAACCGGGATCAACTGCTTAAGCGTGCCTTCCAAAGCACGGAAGCGCTCATTTATAGTAACCACTCAATCAGGCGGTCACCCATCCAAAGACTGACCCCTACCGCCTTTGCTTGACCTGCGTTATCGTTTCCGATACGCAGGCGCCGCCGGGCTATGAACGCTTCAACAGATGAAATGAAAAATCATGATCGATCGATTGCGTTACGTTGTGTACGTACAGTCGCGGAATTAAAAGACTGACCAGTTTTCAAATAAATTCATTTACGGGTTGTTTGCAAGTACAATAAGCACATGTCACCTTTTTAAACCGTGTAACAGACGAGAGCGTTGTATTGAAAATTATGTTTAACTGTTTGACAACAAAGTTCAAATTTACTTAGAGTACTTAGACGAATGTTCCTTGACTATTAATAGTTGATTTAAAACCTCTTTATTCGTTTGATCTTGCCAGTACGTTGTGTCAAGTTTGATAAATCAAATAAATAAATCCTCTTCGCTTTAAAAATAATGATTAAAACTATAAAATGTGAATAAAGGAACTGTTATTCTGTTGTCAATATAATCATTTCTATTTCTTGTATTCGTTTTATAGGGTTCCGTGCTCAAAGAGTAAAACGGAACCCTGTTACTAAGACTCCGCTGTCCGTCTGTCTGTCTGTCTGTCCATCTGTCACCAGGCTGTATCTCAACAACCGTGATAGTAAGACAGTTGACATTTTCACAGATGATGTATATTTTTTTTTCTTTTACAATCTTACATAAATCGGCTTAGTCCCAAACAAAGAAAAGCTTGTACTATGGGTACTAGATGACGATAAACATACTTATATAGATAAATAAATACTTAAATACATAGAAAACATCCATGACTCATTAACTAATATATGTGTTCATCACACAAATAAATGCCCTTACCAGGATTCGAACCCGGGACCTCCGGCTTCGTAGGCAGGGTCACTACCAACTAGGCTACAGGAGGCTCCCATACAACAAAGGTGATTTTTTTGCCGTTTTTTATAGATAATGGTACGGAACCCTTCGTGCGCGAGTCCGACTCGCACATGGCCGGTTTTTTAAATTTAAACTCGCCTTTTGAAAATGCAGAGGTCAATTCTCATAGTAAACGTATCTGTGAGCCATGTAGTGAAATGACATTCGTTAAGACGGAATGTGTCATACTCGGTTGATAAAGCAAATCGGTAAGCAGATACTGATAACTTAAATCGAGCAAGCAAATACAGGTATTAAGGTGGTCAACCTTTTCATTCCGCGACTGTACATAGGGTAGATCTAAATGTAATCTTTTGGGTGAGAACTTTTGAGCTATTCTAACGCTAACGCTAACTAAAAGTTACGCAATCACCTTACAGAGCATGCAGGTCTATTTTGGTTTCTGCGCGCTCTTTTCCATGCGCTTTGAACTGTGCTAGAACGGGCGCGCAAAACGTATTGAAATGCAAGACAGGCCTAGTAATTATTACCTCTTTCACTCTTAAAAGAACACTACACTACCACCACCACCCATGAAATACAGTGTGCTACGCTGTGGCATGATGTATCATTACATTTCCGGGATGTTCAGAAAATCGTAAGTATTCCTCCGACGTGATATTGAGTCATATGCGCTGAATTAGTCAATATAACTTTAAAGACAACCTAATCACTCATAGTTAAAGTTCGCCTTCACAGCAATTTAAGCGCCAGCATTAAAGTTTGCGATTTGACTCTCTTTTTTTCACCATTTTGGATATTAATACGCGCAATAGGCAAATACAATCTCGATTGGATAACGGAAAATCTACCGACACATTAGATCTTGGACTTTAAGTGGAAGCAAATTATTACGGTTAAATCCCTCTCCTCTTGTATAAATCAAAGTAAAAACAAAATCCTCCCGAGCTACACATTCAGAGAATCTCCTTCGGAAGGGCATTGAAGAAAATGTAACACGTGGATGCCTTTTCTCCATGATTACATGTTTTCACGTAATCATGGAGAAAAGTTGTAAACTTTTGTAAACAAGTTTGTGCAAAATTTATTAAGCTTTCATATTAATCTATCATTAGATAGCAATCTATAGCAACATGAAAGGTCTACTCTGTTCAAGCGAGTACGCAAGTTTTGAACAAAACGCAAATATCTTACAAATGGAGTAAGTTTTTCAAGGTGGCGGGGCGGTCTTATACGTGATTTTGACAATTTCCGTTAATTGCAAGGGGCATAGTTTGGATCAAATTAAGTTAATTTCTTCAAGACAGTAGGTAGTATCTTAACTCTTACTGTAATCAAGATATTCAATATTTTAATTTAATCAGTTTTGCAGATTTAACCATTGTATGTAATGGCTCTTAACTGTGACGTCATAACAGCTTTTTAAATTTGTAATGTTCCTATACACTAAAATAAGGTTTACAAAGGGAGTTCGTTCGATATTAGGCACGAACTGACTCTGAGATACATATTTAGAGGTACCTGTTTGAATACTTTTGTACAATTAAGACAATAACCGTTAAATTATTACTTATGTACAAAAATCGAAAAAAAAATTGATACTCTAACTAATTTGTTTCTGTGAATGTACTATGCAATAGGCCGGAAAATGCAATTTAACGGAAATTCCCGGGAACACCATGTATAGCAGGTTTTTATTTATTTTTCCTTAAATTAGCTTTTAGCATGTCGTTTGTTTTGATGATGATCCTTTTACCTATTTCGGTTCGGTTTCACGTATTCTTGCAAATAAACATTACTATTTTTATTTCGAGGTCGAATGCAAACTAAAAAATAATTTGAATTCAACGTCCAACGACAATAAAAATCCAAATCTCCACAAAAATAGATTACAAAGTCGTTCCGAAGCACCAATGCCACATGCTGTTTTAAACAATAATCAGGAAAGTATTGAAAATACTTATATGTTCTATTAAAGATATGAAGGCATAATGATTCGGTTTCAAACTTTCCAGTTCATAGGACCCTCGCCTTTATGATTAATAGACTACCGAATGTTTAAAAAGCCGCTTTCACTTCCGAAGTGATTTATCATGCTTCTATAAGTAGCAGCCTATTTGTGAAATAAAACAGGAAGGTATTGGAAGTCTGCAGGCGATCAATAACTGTCGAAGCGAATAAAATTCAATTAAATGCTTTCGGAATGCCTTTTACTGAAAAAAACGTTTTGTTGGGTAGCTAATTGAAAGCATGTGGAAATAGATTCACGTGATTAAATGTAACGACGAAATTATCGGTTCTTTTTATTTTAATAATAAACCCGGGTTGGTTATGAACCTAGTTATTCTCCCACCGGGAATCGATTCAAAAATTCACACGTAATGACGTTGGCTTTAATGATGTGTATTTCAAATTAATGATATATGAAAAAGTGTGTGTTTTATTTTACTTAAGGGGGTTCGATTGCCATACAAAACGTTATTTGACATTCGTAGGCTAACGGCGTGATATTTTAAGAAACTTATGTAACAAACTTTCATAAATTGGCTTCCCATTTGCGCCAAATTCCCCCTTTCCTAGAATAAACTTACATAAACTAGATTAATTTGAGAAATTGGTTTGTCTCGTGATATTTTGGGAAAACTATTTTTCTCAAATTAATCTAGTTTATACAAGTTTATTCTAGGAAAGGGGGAATTTGGCGCAAATGGGAAGCCAGTTGATGAAAGTTTGTTACATAAGTTTCTTAAAATATCACGCCGTTAGCCTGCGAATGTCAAATAACGCTTTGTATGGCAATCGAACCACCTTAACGTATGTTCGTAGGTATTTTTACTGTTTTACGTTTTTTAAACATACCTATCACCAGTTCATTAGGTATCATGTGAATTTGTCTTAACAATTTCATATTCGTTATAAAGAGTGGTGCCAGTCGATTATTCTGTTTATCATAGAAACAACCACTAAAAAACATCAAGACAATTATTTTGCATATTTTTGTAATAATAAATACTTAATACTTACTAAATAAGTATTAAATCATATTTGCACACTGTACCTAATATGAACTAAATAGTAAATATAATTATTATATTATTACTTTAAGAACTAAGTTTAGCCGACTTTAATTCAGTACTTCGTCAAGTCACAGACTACATGAACATTTCCACATTTCATTTCCATTTAACCACATGAACTTCTTTCCAAGAGCAAATGCGTTGATTACTTTTTACAGAAAAAACTCAAGTCTCAATACATGGGCCGATATAGCTTTTTATTACACATACAGAAACAGTCCTGTTTCAACTAATTTCTCAGGTATTGATTTACTCTCTAATTGAACCAATTGTTTCTGAATTGGGAAGGTATAGCACTACAGAAACCTATTGTAGCCAGGAGCCCTTTCAACCACTATCCTATTTACCTTAATCACTTAGTTCAGGCTGACTACTGCCGCTCTAGAATTGTTACAAAATTGATTGTAATTTTATACGTGCTGGTTTAGCTGCAAACGTCCATTAAGGGGGATAGCCGAGAACGAGCTTATCAAATTTATAGGTTGATCCTCTATTAATGCAGTTTAGAATTTTATTACACAACTAGCTGTTGCCCGCGACTTCGTCCGCGTAGAACTTTTTATCGTCTTAGAAAATGATTTCTCTCAATACAAAATTTGAACCCTCTTTTAGGGGATAATTAAAAAAAAAGTTGATGTTCATTTTCTAGTTTGTGAACAAACAGTCTAAAACCAAAGTTAAAAATCTCATACTTTAAAAATGCCTTGAAATACTCAAACTTTGAACCAATTTTAACACTCTTAGGGGATGAATTTGGAAAAACTCTGAAATCAGTTTTGTAGTCTTTTAACGTACAGAATAAGACCGAAATTAAAAATCTCTTACTCACACTTTAAAATTTTATTGCTCGCCATTTAAAATTTGAACCCCCTTTTAAACCCCCTTAGAGGTTGAATTTTTCTAATCGCTGAAAGAACTTTTTTCGTAAACTTTTAAGTCTCTAGCTCAAAAAAAGTGTTGCCCATACAAAGCTTTCTTAACCCCCTTAGGGGTGGAATTTTCTAAAACTCTGAGAGTACTTTATTATTAATTTTAATAAGTAACATTTTGAATAGTTTTAAGTCTAGTAAAAAAAAAAGTTTTTCCCACACAACACTGGCTACCCTTCTTAAGGATCTTAAGGATCCCCTTAGGGATGGAGTTTTCTAAAACGCTGAAAGTTCTTTTTTAGTATTCTAATAAGTAATCTTTTTGCAAAGTTTTAAGTCTAACTCAAAAAAAAGTGTTGCCCATGCAAAGCTTGCTCTCCTTTTTAACCCTATTAGGGGTGGAATTTTCTAAAACGATTTGTGTTCTTTTTTTGTTTTTTAATAAGTAATCTTTCTACAAAGTTTCAAGTCTCTAACTCAAAAACATAAACTTTCCCTGATAAAAACTTTGCACCCCTTTTTATCCCCCTTAGGGATAGATTTTTTCAAAACGCTGAAAGTCTTTTTTTTGTATTTTTATAAGTAATCTTTCTACAAAGTTTTAAGTGTCTAGCTCAGAAAAAGTGTTCCCCATACAAACCTTGCACCCTTTTTTAACCCCCTTAGGGAATGATTTTTGTAAAACGCCGAATGTAGTATTCATGTTCTAATAAGTAATTTTTGTCAAAATTTTAAGTCTCTATTAAAAAAAATATGTTTTTCCCATACAAACTTTGCACCCTATTTTACCCCCTTAGGGGTGAAATTTTCCAAAACGCTGAAAGTACTTTCTTTGTATTTAAATAATCTTTCTACAAAGTTTTAGGACTCTAGCTAAAAAAAATAGTTTCCCACATACAAACTTTGCACCCCTATTTTAGCCCCCTATTTTTAGGGGTAGAATTTTCTAAAACGCTGAAAGTACTTAATTTGTATTCTGATGACTAATCTTTCTACAAAGTTTTAAGTCTCTATTTAAAAAAATATTGTTTCCCCCATACAAAATTTGCACCCCTATTTTACCCCCTTAGGGGTAGATTATTTTAAAACACTGAATCTAGGTACTTTATTTGTATTCTAATGAATAATTTCTCTACAAAGTTTTAAGTCTCTATTTAAAAAAAATAGTTTTTCCCATATAAACTTTGCACTCTATTTTACCCCTTAAGTGGTAGAATTTTCTAAAACCCTGAAAGTTCTTTATTTGTATTCTAATGACTGATCTTTCTACAAAGTTTTAAGTCTCTATTTAAAAAAAAAATGTTTCCCCCATACAAACCTTGCACCCCTATTTTACCCCCGTAGGGGTGGAATTTTCCAAAACGCTGAAAGTGATTCATTTGTATTCTAATAACTAATTTTTCTACAAAGTTTAAGTCTATAGCTCAAAAAAAAGGTTCTCCCATACAAACTTTGCACCCTCATTTTACCCCCTTAGGGGTAGAATTTTCAAAAATCCCTTTTTATCCCTAGCCCACGTTATAAAAGCAACATACTGTGCAAAAATCAACTCTCTAAGATTAGTAGTTTCGGCTGTGCGTTGATGAGTGAGTGAGTGAGTGAGTGAGTGAATAAGTCAGTCAGGACATAGGCATTTATTATGTATAAATAGATAGAAGATAATGAAACTCCCATTCAAATATCTCAAAAAATTATGAAGCTACATCCGTTTTAATGTCGCTTGTTAGAGTGAGAAAACGATGAGGGACTGTGACGTCAATATACTCGAGCGTCATAGTAAAAAACAAATCGTTTCATATGAAGATGCGTTTTGCGGAAAAGGGACAGAACATACCCCCTCTTAAAACTTTGGACTCTTATAACTTAATCATTACCTATATAACCTCTTGCTTTGTTTTTTTCTCCATTTGACTATATTTATTTGAAATTCTTTTTCGAGAAAATACATTATGATTATTTACCATATTTTCGATTCCTGAGCTATAACCACGAACTTCGGAATTCGAAAATATTCGGGTATCTCTATCTCTATCGCACTAACCATACTCGAGTGACAGGGATGCAAATATATGAACATTGAGTATCGGTTTTCGTGGTAGCGCCGCAGGTACTTTGGCTGAATGCGCCGAGCGCGTGCCATTGTCATTCAAAAAAAACAAATTCGTGTTAATTATATTGTTCAAATTTGTTGATTTCATTTATTGAAATTACGACATAAAACGACATTTGCGCATATAAGTTCTCATATCAGAATCGAATATTTTTTATGGTTTATATTTTAGCATTTGTCTCGTAAAGGTCTATCGTAGACGGGATTTAAATTATTAATAAGTGAAAGGCAAAGCAATTCCGCCATTTTGACGAAAATTTGACGGTTCTTATAGCTGACAGTTGGAGCAGCGTTTGATTTCAATAAAAATAAATGAAAAACTAAATATTTTGGAAAATTAATTAACTGTCGCAGTCGGATAAAAACTATCCTAAGTTGCAGCTAGAATAATAATGTACCTATATAAAACGTTTCATATTTTTCCGTTCATGGGATGCTGAGAACATTCGAACCGCGCAAAGCTTAGTTTCAAACTGGCTGATTCTTTTTTTAATTTAGAGATTTATTATAAGTGGAGATGAAACCTGAAGACTTTGGTTGGTACGTGTAGATATTAGAAGTCTTAGCGAAAGTATCTATGTATAGTTAAACCATTACAAGATGTCTTATTACCTTCTTTACTATTATAAACCACGCAACAAAAGGTAGTAAAAATAACGTCCCAGAAATACTTTCTATTCCCAACAATAGTAAATGTACCTAAATTTTACGAATCAGTACATTATTAAATGAATTCTGCGGGTTATTTTAGCCACAGTCGAGGCCGTGAGTATGGCGAATAAGATATAAATAATGTATATGGGACAATTTTAATCACTTACAAAAAAAAATACTGCACACCAAAAAAATACTGTCACCTCAAAATTTAACAATTGCACATCAAAACTTAAATTAGCCAATAATTATTACTTTTACGTCTCTCAGGTGGTACTTTGGTGGGAGTGATATTTACTCGTACGTATGTGCCAAATATAAGTAGAAAGTGGAATTTTCCCTTGTTCTTCGTACATTACTGAGTTACATTACTTACTAGTAATGTAGAAAGAAAAAATATTCTTCGTACAAAACCGGGTAATGCAGGAAGAAACTTTCGTTCTTTGCACATTACTAGTTTACATTACCCGGTTTTGTACGAAGAAATGGCTGTTCTTAGGTACTACAAAACTGAGGAGAGTCTCCAAGCAGTGTGTCTTACTTATTAATAATAAATATTTACATGCTTGACATATCATGAATTCATGTCATGAAGTGATTATTGTGATAAATAGAGGAAATACTATCTTTATTAATCGCAGTTGTTGAATTAAATTAAAGAGCTATTTTAGCTGCTCCGATTCTCATTTCTTCGTACATAACCGGGTTATGTAGGAAGAATATTTACTTCTTTGTACATAACCGGCAACGGAACTAGTAATGTGCAAAGAACGAAAGTTTCTTCCTACATTACCCGGTTTTGTACGAAGAATATATTTTCTTTGTACAGTCGCCATCAAATACATATGTACAGTACAGGCTGTTCAAAATATTAGAAACATGCACCCTAATGCCTTGAAAATAGAGTTGTGTTCAGATGTTTGTGAGTTGCTTGTTTGCTCCGATGTATGTGATGGCGACTGTACATTACTAGTAACTCAGTAATGTACGAAGAACAAGGGGTGATTTTGTGCATTTTTTTCCAGTAAGAAGAATTTTGAATGTTTAAATATGTTATATGTGTCAAGACGTATATAGAAGTAAGTATATTTAATTATATTTCAATAAACATGCATGTAGGTTAATCTTTTAACTGATTATTATTGTAATGTAGGTACTTTTGTTAATAGCAAGCGCTACAAAAAGGTGTAGTCTGGATATAAAATACGGTGAGGAAAACCGATGACATACAGTTTTATTCATTGCTGTATCGCATTGTTGTGTACGTATATTTGTGTTCCATTTCATTTGTATACTGTGTAAAATTAAAACATTCTATTTCAATGAGAATTGCTATGCTCAACCAGAGCTCATGTTAAAACTGTACCTAACTTTAAGATCTTATTATACTAACATGAAACGCAATAAACGATTGAATTGAATTGAATTGAATCACGTAGTGTGTTAATTAACAGTTTTTTTAAATAGAGTGACGCTCGTCAAAGTAATTAAATATTCGTAAAAATATTGTTCACTTCTAATACTTGTAAAGTTTGCATTTATGGCTGGACTGTATACCATGCACAAAAAAGTAATGCTCCATTGCACAAAGTGATCGAGGGTAGCACCACACGAGGTCGAGTTGCAAGAGCATAAATATCAGAACCTTAATTATATTAATTATTAGTTTAATACGATGACCGCTTTAGCCTAGTTGGTCACTGACCCTGCCTACGAAGCTAGAGGTCCTGGGTTCGAATCCCGGTAAGGGCATTTATTTGTGTGATGAGCACGAATATTTGTTCCTGAGTCATGGATGTTTTCTATGTATTTAAGTATTTATTTATCTATATAAGTATGTATATCGTCGTCTAGTACCCATAGTACTAGCTTTGCTTAGTTTGGGACCAGGACATATCGATGTGTAAGATTGTCCGCAAATATTTATTTATTTATTATTTATAATGTGGGATGACAATCACGTTACTAGAAGGGCATTAAGTATGAATGTGGAGGGTTGTAAGAGAAGAGGTAGACCGAGAAAAAGGTGGATGGACTGCGTGGAGAGGTAGGCAGGTATGGAAGAAAAAAATCATGCTGCGCCGACCCCAAGTAAATGGGATAAGGATAAGCGAACGATGATTTGATAAATTTACTTGAAATAGTAGTGAAAAACGAAGTAGTAGTGTCCCATTTTATCCTCGACATCATATCGACTTGCTAGTTTTTGTGTCATGCACTTGGTGTTCATCTTTGGCGTCGACTGTACATCAACTATTATTTGCCTATTTGTATGTTTAATATTTTTCAGGTGCAAATAATTATAATAATGCAGGCATCTATTTTAACTTGAAGGATTTGTTTTACTGACGGCTGTAGCATATTTTTATTTTGTTCTAGCTGTTATTAGCTATTATCGTCTAAATGTTTGTTGAAGGAATGAATTAAAAAAAACATTGAAATTAATTTTGTACCTAGTCTTTTAGAAAACAATCTAAATCCGAAATTACAAATCTCTTACTTTCAAAATGTCTTGCTCTCTATACAAACTAAGAACCCTCTCTGAACCCTCATAGTAAACAGTCTGAAACCGTAGTTACAAATTTCTTACTTTAAAAATGTCTTGCTCTCTATACAAAGTTCGAACCCCCTTTTAACCTTCTTAGGCAATGAATTAAAAAAAACCCTGAAATATGTTTTGTAGTATTTTAGCAAACGGTCTAAAACCGAAGTTACAAATCCCTTACTTGAAAATAGCTTGCTCTTCATACAACCTTTGAACACCCTTATAATCCCCTTTAGGGGATATATTTCAAAAAATGCTAAAATAAGTTGTGTAGTCTAAACATGCTTAGATCGAAGTTACAAATATCATACTTTAAAATTTTCTTGCTCTCCGTACAAACTTTGAACGCTTTTCAGGAAAAAATTAAAAATAAAACACTCGGTTTTTTTATTGGAATAGGTAAGTATTTTTTCTACAAACTATCAAGTCTCTAGCTAAAAAAAAGTGTTTCCCATACGAACCTTGCACCCCTTTTTAACCCCTTAAGGGGTGAACGCTGGCAGTAGTTATTTTTTTGTATTTTAATAAGTAGGTACTTAATCTTTCTACAGAGTTTTAAGTTTCTACCTAAAAAAAGTTTTCCTATACAAACATTGCAACTCTTTATCCCCCTCTTAGCGGGTGGAAATTTTCAAACCACTGGAAGTAATTTACCTATATATTTGTATTCTAATAAATAATCTTTCTACACAATTTCAAGTCTCTAGCTCAAAAAAAAAAGTTTCCTCGATACAAATTTTCACCCGTTTTAATCACCCTTAGGGGTGGAATTTTCCAAAACGCTGAAAGTTTTATTGTAATAAGTAATATTTTGACAAAGATTTGTCGCTTGCTAAAAAAAAAATCTTTTATACACCCCTAAGGGGTGGAATTTTCTAAAACGCTGAAAGTATTTTATTTTATTTTATTATGTAATCTTTTTAAAAAGGTTTGAGATTCTAGCTCAAAAAAATCCCCTTTACCAACATTGTACCCCATTTTCATACCATTTTCCAAAACGCTGTTTTTTTTTATTTGTATTGTAATAAGTTATCTTTCTACAAACTTTTAAGCTTCTATCTCAAAAAGAAGTTTCACTCATACGAACTTTGCAAACCTTTTTAACCCCCTAAGAGGCTGAATTTTCCAAAACGCTGACAGTACTTTATTTGTATTCTAATAAGTAAGCTTTCCACAACGTATTGAGTTTCTTGCTAAAATATTAAAGTTTCCCCCATACAAAATTTGCACCCCTATTTGACCCCTTTAGGGGTAGAATTACCAAAAATCCCTTTTTATCCGTTGCCTACGTTGTAAAAGGTAGTTCTGGTGTAAATTTCAACTCTCTAGCCCCAGTAGTTTCGGCTGTGCATTGATGAGTGAGTGGGTGAGTCAGTCAGGACATATGCATTTATACGAGGGTCAAACTGAAAGTTCTTAGAAAATCAAAAACTGAGCAATCAAGCAACTTATTACTTTTATTATATCTTTTCAAAATAGCCTCCCTTCACATCAATACATCGCTGCATTCGATAGAACCACTGAGAAAAGCACTTTGCCCACTCGTCCTTAGGGGTCTCTTCGACGGCCTTTTGAAACGCAGCCACTGCTTCGTCGGCGTCCATAAAACGTTTTCCTCGAAGTTTTTCTTTAATTTTTGGGAATAAATAAAAATCACAAGGTGCAAGGTCGGGGCTATAAGGTGGGTGACCCAGTAATTCCACGTTTGCCGTCGCCAAATAGTCGATCGTTTGCTTGGCGGTGTGCGATGAGGCGTTGTCGTGGTGAAGCAGGATCCTACTGCGAGGCCGTTTTTCTCGAACTTTTTCCAAGACAAGTGGTAAACAATTGTTAGTGTACCACTTCGCAGTAACTGTTTTTTGATCCTCTAAAATAATTGTTGCGTAATGACCAGTCCTTCCGAAGAACGAGGCCACCATCTTTTTTCCCACACTTCGACCTCTCTTCACTTTAGTAGGCAACTCCTCGGAAGGAAACACCCACTCAGCAGACTGTCTTTTAGTTTCAGGATCATAACAGTAAATCCAGCTTTCGTCACCCGTAACTACGTCGAACACAGCATTTGAGTCACCTCCGTTGAATCTTTGACCCATTTCACGGCACCAATCAACACGACGGACTTTTTGGGCTTCTGTCAAATTATGAGGTATCCACCGGGCACAAAGCTTCCTCACCGCTAAATGTTCATGGAGGATTTTGTGGACTTGACTCATACCAATGGCTAAGCTTGTACGAATCTGCTGATAGGTTACTCTTTTGTCAGTCTCTATCATACGCCGCACAACACTGATGTTATCTTCAGTAGTCGCCGTAGAAGGCCGGCCCTCACGCAGATCATCAGTGAGATCAGTGCGGCCACGTTTAAATTCATTAAACCAGTTGTAAATAGTAGCACGAGATGGGGCTTCATCGTGAAAGGCCAATCGAAGTCTATCATAACTTTCTTGTTGACTTAAATTACATCGAAAGTCGTAAAAAATCATTGCTCGAAAATTTTCTCGCGTTAAATTCATGCTCACGTAGTACACACAATTTTCAATTTGCCGTTAAATCGTAAAACAAATGACAATCGAGTGGAATTCGTACACAAAAATATTAAGAAAGAGTTCCATTTTCAAATTTTGAACTTATTTTTTTATTATATTTATTACAAGTGGCCAGTTCTAAAGACTTTCAGTGTCGCCCTCGTATGTAGGTATAGATAGATAGAAGATGACGAAAATCCCATTCAAATATCTCAAAACCGTTTTAATGTCGCTTGTTACAGTGAGAAAACGATCGGGGACTGTGACGTCAAGATCCTCGAGCGTCATAGTAAAAAACAATCGTTTCATATGAAGGTGCGTTTTATGGAAAAGGGACAGAACATAACATTTTGGAACTTAGTGATTACCTATACATATAACCTCTTCCGTTGATTTTTTCTCTATTATCCTTTTTTCGAGAAAATACATTATGATTATTTTATTTAGTGTCTACCTACAGCCGGGTCCGCTGCGTCAATGTTTTCCATGTTTTTAAACATCTAACATGTTTTCCGTCAGGTTCGGCAAACAAATAGGGTTTTGTTTTGATTGGCAAAACATGTTTGACGTTTAAAAACCACGAAAACATGGCGCAGCGGACGCGGCTTACGGGGTGTAGTTTCGATTCCTGAGCTATAACCACGAACTTCGGAATTCGAAAATATTCGGGTATGTCTATCTCTATCGCACTAACTATACTCGAGTCACAGGGATGCAGTTATACGAACTTCGAGTTTCGATTTTCGTGGTAGCGCCGCAGGCACTTTGGCAGAATGCGCAAAGAGCAATGGCATATTGCCATTAAAAAAAACAAATTCGTGTTAATTATATTGTTCAAATTTGTTGATACATTTATTGAAATCACGCCATAATGCGACATTTGCGCATATAAGTTCTCATATCACAATCGAATATTTTTTTATGGTTTAACTTTTGGCATGTGTATCGTAAAGGTCTATCGTAGACTGGATTTAAATTATTAATAAGTGCAAGGCAATTCCGCCATTTTTACGAAAATTTGACGTTTCTTATAGCTGACAGTTGGAGCAGCGTTTGATTTCAATAAAAATAAATGAAAAATTAAATGAAGTCGTATATTTCGGAAAATTAATTAATTGTCGCAGTCGGATAAAAACTATCCTAAGTTGCAGCTAGAATAATAATGTACCTATATAAAATGTTTCATATTTTTCCGTTCATGGGATGCTGAGAACATTCGTACCACACAAAGCTTAGTTTCAAACTGGCTGATTCTTTTTTTAATTTAGAGATTTATTATAAGTGGAGATAAGACAGTAGGTAAATACAATAATATTGACTTTGTATTCCACTAGGTAGCTGAAAGTAAGTACGATGATTGGCTCGTATTATTGAACTGCTACTTTTAATTTCATTTCATAACTGTTGATTGTTTTGAAAGGAAGGTAAGATTTTTTTCTCAAAAATGGCCCGCAAAGTGAACATAACTCGCTACATATTGGAAGGTAAAGTGTATAGTTGAAGGCCAGATCAAAATTAAAAAATAAAAAACATTGCAGGCCGCCTGGAATGTTACATATGAATTCCTTTATTTGTCGAGTACCAAACTTTTTAAAAAGTAGAAACTGGCATATAAAAGACGGCACAGGTCGAATTCAGCCAAATCAAGTCGTATTTTTCTGTTGCAAACGCGACATTTTTGTATGTGTCATAAAAAGATTGCGTTTTTCGGTGTAAAAATACACTTGCGATTCTGTTTAAAAAAAATATGACGTTTAATTTTATGTCATTTGCAGTATCCTCTATTTGTATTTAATAATAACGCTTGATTTAAATTTAGTCTTTTTTATTCCCCCATTTTTGAGAAAAGCACTATATTAGCCTCAGCCGGAATGGCAATTGCAGGCTTCGTATTATAATTAAACGGACTCGCAAGCTCGTCCGTTTAAACAAAATACTCAGCCTGCAATTGTCTCCTTCCCGGCCACAGCAATAATGTACTATAAATAAAGTTCGTCAAAATTCAAATAATAATCACACTAACGACAATAAAATACAACTACTACAAATCAATAATTAATGTCAAATATATGAAATTTTCATATAGTTATTAACCAATTAAAATGGATTTTCCAATAAAAAGATTCTAAGTTGGCGCTTGAATGTTTCGTCAGATGATTCATTTTTTAATTTGGCGGGTAGATGCTCATAATAAGAAGGGCCTATCACGCGCGGGTGTGCGTGCTGTGCACAGTCTGCCTGTGGATCTAATGAGTATTCCTGTTACCTCTACTCGTTTGAACATCTGAAGATTACTATTCCTTACAAACATCAGTACTTCAAATATGTAAAGGGAGTAGTGCGTCATAATATGGTGAATTTTAAACAGTTCTCTGCAAGAATGCCTTGCTTTCACTCCGGCCAGCAACCGAAGTGCGCGTTTTTGAAGTAAAAATACTTTTTTTTTATCTCTTGGTCTTACTTAACCCGCTACTGTCGATTTCAACGACTCGCCTTGAAACTTTTAAGGTGTAACCAAAGGACGTAACACTCTTGTAATACATTATTTTTTCAGCATAAGTAGAAATAAATAAATGCCAAGACCCCATTCCTCGAAATTTATTTTATATCTGCAGTGCAATTAACAATTAAACATCCTACCTACTAAAGAAGGATCCTTTGTGTAATCTATTTTTAAACTTGATTGGCTTAAAGGGGGTGCTAATGAACGTCGGCTCTGATAAAGGCTTCATGATATTTAGTGATTCAAGGTAGGTCTTCTTTAGCAAGAAGGCACCATTTCAAGATCGACATCAAGGAATAATGTGGTAGAAGTAGAAGCTTGGGTGAAGAAAAAATTTGTCAGAGAAATTATTACTCAAAAGGCAATATTTAGCGTTTGTTAGCCGTGTACCTCGAAATCAAAAAATCCTTGTAGCTTTTCACCTATTCGCGTTTCGCCGCGATCTCAAAATTTCTGAACAGATGTTTTTCCTTGTAGTATGATTTTTGGTCGCCAATTACAATGGTGTATAAACGTCATAGTATATTTTTACTTGCCTGCCTTTCTTCACTGTAGTCGCTTTTTCACCTCGATAGATATTTGTTTGTATTGCGTTATTACATATCGCGATATTTCCTTTAAGCACTATACCTCTATAGTTTCGTTTCGTAAATGCAAAGAAAGTTAGTTTCTTGGTACATAACCCGGTTTTGTACGAAGAATATTTTTTCTTGCTTGTTAGGTTAGGTGGACCATGGCCCATAGTCATTTTTAGGGTTCCGTACTCAAAGAGTAAAACGGGACCCTTTTACAAGGATCCGCTTTCCGTCTGTCTGTCTGTCTGTATGTATGTCTGTCTGTCTGTCTGTCTGTTGTCTGTCTGTCTGTATGTCTGTTGTCTGTCTGTCTGTCTGTCTGTCTGTCTGTCTGTATGTCTGTATGTCTGTCACCAGGCTGTATCTCATGAACTATGACAGAAAACACAGTGGAAATTTTCACAGATGATGTATTTCTGTTGCCGCTATAACAACAAATACTAAAAAAGAGAATTAAATAAAAATTTATAGATAATGGTACGGAACCCTTCGTGCGCGAGTCTGACTCGCACTTGGCCGGTTCTTTTTTGATTTGTATATTATTTACCATTTAACCGAACCACCAGCAAGAAAAAGTGCCCGTGGTCCACCTAAATAGGTGAACTAAGCAGGTGGACCACGACCGACAAAGGGGTTAAAGTTTGGTGACTATACTAGTTTAGTTGAGGAGCTCACGTTTATTTTTCATTTATTATCAATAATTACATAATGATTACATTACAATTCAAAAATGTTTTCAAAATAAAACCGACATACGGTACCAATGATTGTTGTGTTTGATTGTACATTTCGTAGGCAATACGCGAAACGAAAATATTGGTGAAAACAAAAGTTGGCATTCTGCGACTATTTGAACTGTTTAGAATAAAGTTTGGCTAGGTGCGATTTCCGGCATAATGCGATTACATGTATGGAGATTTTAAAATGTTGTCCCAGTGCTACCTATTGCAAGTAAAAATGAAAAAGTCAACTAAGTGCGATAATAGGCATCGTGCGACTAAATCAAAAAACTAAAAATATTTGCGGCTAACTAAATAGGCTATTGATAATACACGCTACATCAAAATTAACTACTGTTGTAAACATCTATTGAAAATATATGCGGCTAACTAAATAGGCTATTGATAATACATGCTACATCAAAATTTGCTACTGTTGTAAAAATCTATTCAAAATATATGCGAGTAACAAAATATACCACCGATAATACACGCTACAACAAACTACGCTATCGCGGCGAAACGCGGATAGGTGAAAAGCTACAAGGATTTTTTGATTTCGAGGTACACGACTAAAAAACGATAATTAGTTCCCGGGTTCGAATCCCGGTCAGGGCATTTATTTGTGTGTTTATCACGAATATTTGTTCCTGAGTTATGGATGTTTATATATGTATATAAGTATCTATATGTATATATCTATTATATATATCGTCGCCTAGTACCCACAACACAAGCCTTATTGAGCTTACCGTGGGCCTAGGTTGATTTGTGTAAGATTGTCCCGTAATATATATATTTTTTTAATAGTATTTTTGTTTTTAGTTCGTTTATTTTTTGTTTTTTTGCTTTTTTTTTGTTTCGTTTGTTTCAATCGTTTTTATTGTTTTTTTTCTGGTTTTTTGTTTTATTTTTTTTGTTGTTTTCGTTTGATTTTTGTGCCGTTTTTTTTGTTTTTTTTTTGTTGTTTTTTTTTAGTTTTTTTGTTTTTTAGTTCCGTTTGTTTTTTGTTTCGTTTTTTTCCAGTTTTTTGTTGTGTTTTTGTTTGTTTAGTTTTTGTTATTTTGCTGTTTTTTTTTTGTATTTTTGTTCGTTTTTTTGTAATTTTTTTCGTTTTTCAGTTTTTTTGTATTTTTTGTTTTTTTTTCTTTTTTTTTGTATTTTTCTTTGGTTTTTTTTTGCCATTTTCTTTTTGTTTCGTTTGTTTTTTTGTTGTTTTTCTTTTTTTGTTATTTTTTTTGTTTTTTTGTTGTTTTTTTTTGTTTTTTTGCAAATGTTTTCCTCATAGTCGGTGTGAAAAGTTACATGTGTCACTCAGGAGCAAAATTATTTTCGTCTTGGGCGTTAACACTTGAATCCCTCACTACGCTCAGGATTCAATACACCGCCCTCGCCGTAAATATACTATTTTGCTCCCTTGTGACACAAAATAACTATTTTAAAAAAAAAAAACACTTATGTTGCCAACTTGTTTGTCTCTGTCAAAATGTTGCATAATAGTACATTGTGATACAAGTGAGCTATGTTGATCATTACATCAGAGGCGGAATTGTCACGCGAACCGCAGGTGAGCGTGATAATAGAGCCGAGGATGTAATTATCAAAGCTCACGCGTGTGATACGACGTTTTTCAACACATTTGCGAGGAAAATTATCCTTTTCATAAAATGAAAATGTTACAAGCTCCTAAGTTGTTTCCTTTAGTTATTGATGACAACAGGTTTTTACTCACATACATTTGTACATCTCCTAGAATGTACAGTAGCGTCAATTCTATTTATCACTTTTCTATTCACCACGAGTCAACATTTTTAATAATAACCAAACTCGCATCATCAATGTTTACAAATATTTGTGAAATCACTTATAATGGCGCGCAATTATTTTTTTCTCGTGAAGTTCGCGCAGTGCGCCCGCAGCGAGGCTTAGATGAAATCTCTAAACAGCCAATACAAAATAAAATAAATATTTTCTTATTCAATATAAATTCACGTAAAATGTTATCAAACGTAAATAGTTTTACTAAATGAAACGTTTCTATATCATATTCAAGAAGAAATAATCAATTAATTCACAAGAAGGATTTAATTTGTTTAGTCGAGTAAGAATCCATTTGCCGAGAATTAAAAACAAACCTGTATAACCCGGTCAATTTAAGAATGCGCCGAGTCCATACATACACCTTGCTGCAAGGTGCCAACGTGTCTTAATCGGGATATAAACATAACTACACGAGTGTCGGAATGTTATAAAACACGCGTGTTTAATACCCAGGATTATGTGCCTAAAAGCGGCACAATAAGAGGCACGTTACGAGCAAATGTGTTGAAAAGATAAACATAAAACTGAAAATAATTATTTACATGTTTTTTCTAATCGAACGTACCTATAAACAACCCACGCCAGTGAGTAAAATTCCAAGAAAGTTGGAATTTCCGTAAAGATTTCAAAGCCAATATTTCAGTCGCGTTGCAGTTCAGGTAAAGCGCGTCTTACTAATTGAATAAATATTTCCTATGTTAGGTAGGATTCGCATCAGTAAACAAATACTATATTTTATTATATTATATCAATTTGCTTGAAAACTCGCCATTATTTTGAGGCTAACGAGAAAAATGCGAGATTGACCACTACCTAAAACGAACGCTATCAAAATTTATATTGTCTTTTGACTTGATTCAGCCACTGCGTGGTGAAACCTATTTGTATGATCCGAAACTGTAATAATTTACTTTAAAAACAAAGTGTAGAAAGAAAGAAAGAAAACATTTATTCTTGACAAAATAAATATTTACATAAAACAAACTGCAGACACATACGCACATACACATTTGCCACGAAATGGTCACAACTCAAGATTTGGCATTGATGAAAAACATGAGTTACCCGCGCTTTAAAAAACGCTCATAAAATGTTCATACATTTCCTAAACGCGCTGTATCAATAGCGTATCTGATGTATCAGATGTTGTATTGACCAGTTCACGTTTATGTCCACGAGATATCGCTGAGTCAGCGCGATCCCATCGCGGGAGGCACGCGGGCGACGTCACGTGCGACCGGCCTCAATTTATCACCTATCAGCGGCTCGTGACCTGTGAGCCTCGCGATGTTGCCGAAATATTTACATCCCGTCATGCGCTTAATAGCAGGCGACGAAAAAACAAATGCTTGTTTTTTTTTCAATACCTACCCTTAAATTTTAACTTTATTTTTATAAATTTGGCTCACATGCCGCAGGTTTATATTTATGTTTGTAAAAATGCAATAAATCTAATTTTAAATATGTAAAAGAAAGAGGCATGTTTAGTTTTATAAGAAACATATAGTTGGTCGTATATGAAACAATTTAGACGAATTAGGATCCGTGCACGTACCGTCGCGTCGATTAGCTAAATCAATTATACTGATTATGTTGGTTAAGCTATCCTGTGTTGCAAAATTAATTAATGACCCATTATATTCTATAATTTATAACAGTATGATTAGGTACCTACATTTGTTTAACGCTAAATTTAAAACACAAACAAGAATTATAACATTTTCTTATAACGTAAAGATGAATTTCATTTGATATTTTTCTAAAATAAATGGCTAAAATAAAAGACTTTCGGGGCAGATTTATAACGTCAATATTTCTGAAATAATCACTAAAGATGCCTTCTTACATGTCAAGATTCATTTTTTTAAAGTTTCATCCTTATGTAGGTACCTATTTTTCTCCAAAAATGACATCACCCATCACTAGTTGCGTCACTCACTCAAATCACAGGTCGTTTAAAATAACAATCACACCGCTCCTTTGTAGGTACATATTTCACATCAGCGTCCAAACACATCCTTGCATCTCTCATCTGCACAGATTTCACAGCTTCGCTACACGGCTACGCGTCCTCACGCCGCTCATTTTCCTCGTACATCTCTGGTGGATGCGGTCACATCGTTTCAAAGCTTCGCTACGCATCCTTGCTCCACTCCGCGACATCGCACAGCTGTGGCTGTAGTGGATACCTACTCATCCGAAATCCAGGGGAAACCTCCGGCACCATGCGGGCGGTTTTAACACTGGAATACTCTAGACTAGAAGTTGAGTTATTTTGCATACACAATATGTAAATACATATAACTACTGACCGCCTAATATTTTCAGGTTACAAAAAAATAAGCTATAATATTCTCACCTTCTTCTACAATGCAATTTCTTAGCATTTATTTGATACTAGTGACCCGGACAGACAGACAGACAGCGGGAAGCGACTTTGTTTTATACTATGTATTGATATGGATAAATACTTACAAACTGCCACGAAACGAACCTGTGGAAGACCACCAATTTGTATGGCAACGCGAACAGTAGCTCTAGTAGGTATAAATGTTCGCGTTGCCATACAAATTGAAACTAAACGCAAACGCGTTCGAAGACGTTTATGTATCGATAAAACTAATATTAGAGCTAAAGGATGGCCGACCCCAAATAAATGAGACAAGGTCTAGCAGGAAGAAGAAGGATAAACATGCAAAATTATAGAATAACTAAGCTGATTATTATCTTGATCTGAATTGTTAATTGTCAACTCTATGTGTAACCGTTAAAAATGAAAATAAATGTTTAACAGTTTAAAAGCATAGGTAATTAAGTAAATTTGAAGCCCCTTTCATAAAGTGCCTGCGAAAATAGAGTAGCAAATAAATAAATAAACATTAGGGGACAATTTTGTACACATCCTACTATTGTCATAGTACGCCCAATAAGGTTTGTGTTAAGTAGGTAGGTATGTACTTATATATGGGATTGGAGAATTATAAAACGATCGAATAAAAAAAAACTTAGCGACTGAATAGATGATGACATACTGTTTTAATAACTTGAGCGGTATGAAATTGAGTAAGCGAAAAATTTACTAAACTATCGACTAATATTGAATAATAATACCCAGACAGGCAATGGGATTACCGTATTCCACAATTTTTGACGTCATAACGTCTTATAAATCGATGAACACCGGCAGCACGCACGAAAAATTATGACTCATTGTCCCGTTCCGCCTGAGCCGAGCGTTCGGCTTTATGACGTTATCACCTAAAATTATAGTCCGTAAACCGACTTTATAGACAACCAATTTTTTAATGGTTTACAAAAACATCATCTGAATTTTGTCACTAGGTAATATTACGTACAAAAAATTCAATACGGTTGCAAATCTATATACAGCCCGCTACTTATTCTGTTACTTGTTTTAAGCTTACCTCAACGCTAATATATCTTGACGCCGCGATTCGTAGTAATTAAGAAAAGGTAGAGGTCTAGTTTCTTTAGGCGTGACGGGTGGGGTGAGGCGTATGAGCGCGTAAAGAATAACAACTCTGTACTTTCTAAGATACGGTTGTTCATAACGGCTTGGTAAAGGGTAATGTACCTACCGATCATCGTCACACAATGTTTTAACTACAATGCCACCTCTTATAACCGAACAAAACTGTAATACCTATAAAAAAAACAAAAATCACTTTAAAAAAGTTACTGTAAGAGCGATGGAGACAGCATTTGGGTTTCTCTGCGAGATCGAACCAGGAGTGACGAGATTCGCAAAAGAACAAAATGGACAACTGGTTTGATGGGACCAGCGACTTCACGAGTGCGGTCAAGTATAGATGAATTATCGAGAACATGGGATTGCATTTGTAGTGGTTGTACCGTTTGCAACAAAAGGAGAATAATTTTAACGTAAATAATATTCACAATTTGACACTGACAGTATTTTGGTATTTACTTCTTCAATATATAACAAACCTCTTTTTATGCTGATAGTACGAGAAAATAGAAAATTCAAATATAGAATGCCTGTAAACATACAATACTACTACATATGCAATTCCATGCTCTCGTTAATTTATCTATACCTACCGTACGACGCAGCGAGAGGCGATTGAAGAAGACGAAGGTGAACTCATGACGGTTAAGGTCTCAGCCTCAGAGCATAGAATACTAGAGAGAGTACAAGCCGCCGGCGGCCGTGTCGCAGCTGTATGCTCAATGGGCATACACTGCCATACTGTGCACGCGTGCTGATCGCAGAGAATATTACGTTTTTTCCCAAAATGCCTGATATGATGCGCGTTTATTGTCAAACTAGCTGTTGCCCGCGACTTCGTCCGCGTAGAACTTTTTATCGTCTTAGAAAATGATTTCTCTCAATACAAAATTTGAACCCTCTTTTAGGGGATAATTAAAAAAAAAGTTGATGTTCATTTTCTAGTTTGTGAACAAACAGTCTAAAACCAAAGTTAAAAATCTCATACTTTAAAAATGCCTTGAAATACTCAAACTTTGAACCAATTTTAACACTCTTAGGGGATGAATTTGGAAAAACTTAGAAATCAGTTTTGTAGTCTTTTAACGTACAGAATAAGACCGAAGTTAAAAATCTCTTACTCACACTTTAAAATTTTATTGCTCGCCATTTAAAATTTGAACCCCCTTTTAAACCCCCTTAGAGGTTGAATTTTTCTAATCGCTGAAAGAACTTTTTTCGTAAACTTTTAATTCTCTAGCTCAAAAAAAGTGTTGCCCATACAAAGCTTTCTTAACCCCCTTAGGGGTGGAATTTTCTAAAACTCTGAAAGTACTTTATTATTAATTTTAATAAGTAACATTTTGAATAGTTTTAAGTCTAGTAAAAAAAAAGTTTTTCCCACACAACACTGGCTACCCTTCTTAAGGATCTTAAGGATCCCCTTAGGGATGGAGTTTTCTAAAACGCTGAAAGTTCTTTTTTAGTATTCTAATAAGTAATCTTTTTGCAAAGTTTTAAGTCTAACTCAAAAAAAAGTGTTGCCCATGCAAAGCTTGCTCTCCTTTTTAACCCTATTAGGGGTGGAATTTTCTAAAACGATTTGTGTTCTTTTTTTGTATTTTAATAAGTAATCTTTCTACAAAGTTTCAAGTCTCTAACTCAAAAACATAAACTTTCCCTGATAAAAACTTTGCACCCCTTTTTATCCCCCTTAGGGATAGATTTTTTCAAAACGCTGAAATTCTTTTTTTTGTATTTCTATAAGTAATCTTTCTACAAAGTTTTAAGTGTCTAGCTCAGAAAAAGTGTTCCCCATACAAACCTTGCACCCTTTTTTAACCCCCTTAGGGAATGATTTTTGTAAAACGCCGAATGTAGTATTTTTCATGTTCTAATAAGTAATTTTTCGTCAAAATTTTAAGTCTCTATTAAAAAAAAATATGTTTTTCCCATACAAACTTTGCACCCTATTTTACCCCCTTAGGGGTGACATTTTCCAAAACACTGAAAGTACTTTCTTTGTATTTAAATAATCTTTCTACAAAGTTTTAGGACTCTAGCTAAAAAAAATAGTTTCCCACATACAAACTTTGCACCCCTATTTTAGCCCCCTATTTTTAGGGGTAGAATTTTCTAAAACGCTGAAAGTACTTAATTTGTATTCTGATGACTAATCTTTCTACAAAGTTTTAGGTCTCTATTTAAAAAAAATATTGTTTCCACCATACAAAATTTGCACCCCTATTTTACCCCCTTAGGGGTAGATTTTTTTAAAACACTGAATCTAGGTACTTTATTTGTATTCTAATGAATAATTTCTCTACAAAGTTTTAAGTCTCTATTTAAAAAAAAAATGTTTCCCCCATACAAACCTTGCACCCCTATTTTACCCCCGTAGGGGTGGAATTTTCCAAAACGCTGAAAGTGTTTAATTTGTTTTCTAATAACTAATTTTTCTACAAAGTTTAAGTCTATAGCTCAAAAAAAAAAAGGTTCTCCCATACAAACTTTGCACCCCCATTTTACCCCCTTAGGGGTAGAGTTTTCAAAAATCCCTTTTTATCCCTAGCCCACGTTATAAAAGCAACATACTGTGCAAAAATCAACTCTCTAAGATTAGTAGTTTCGGCTGTGCGTTGATGAGTGAGTGAGTGAGTGATTGAGTGAATAAGTCAGTCAGGACATAGGCATTTATTATGTATAAATAGATAGAAGATAATGAAACTCCCATTCAAATATCTCAAAAAATTATGAAGCTACATCCGTTTTAATGTCGCTTGTTAGAGTGAGAAAACGATGAGGGACTGTGACGTCAATATACTCGAGCGTCATAGTAAAAAACAATCGTTTCATATGAAGGTGCGTTTTGCGGAAAAGGGACAGAACATACCCCCTCTTAAAACTCGGTCTCTTATAACTTAATCATTACCTATATAACCTCTTGCTTTGTTTTTTTCTCCATTTGACTATATTTATTTTAATTATTTACCATATTTTCGATTCCTGAGCTATAACCACGAACTTCGGAATTCGAAAATATTCGGGTATCTCTATCTCTATCGCACTAACCATACTCAAGTGACAGGGATGCAAATATATGAACATTGAGTATCGGTTTTCGTGGTAGCGCCGCAGGTACTTTGGCTGAATGCGCCGAGCGCGTGCCATTGTCATTCAAAAAAAACAAATTCGTGTTAATTATATTGTTCAAATTTGTTGATTTCATTTATTGAAATTACGACATAAAACGACATTTGCGCATATAAGTTCTCATATCAGAATCGAATATTTTTTTATGGTTTATATTTTAGCATTTGTCTCGTAAAGGTCTATCGTAGACGGGATTTAAATTATTAATAAGTGAAAGGCAAAGCAATTCCGCCATTTTGACGAAAATTTGACGGTTCTTATAGCTGACAGTTGGAGCAGCGTTTGATTTCAATAAAAATAAATGAAAAATTAAATGAAGTCGTATATTTCGGAAAATTAATTAACTGTCGCAGTCGGATAAAAACTATCCTAAGTTGCAGCTAGAATAATAATGTACCTATATAAAATGTTTCATATTTTTCCGTTCATGGGATGCTGAGAACATTCGAACCGCGCAAAGCTTAGTTTCAAACTGGCTGATTCTTTTTTTAATTTAGAGATTTATTATAAGTGGAGATAAGCGTGTAGGTATACAAGTTTAGTGTGTGTGTTTTAGATGTGTGCGTGCTTTGTCTTGTCAATTACTTGGGCGTTGTGTGGGTTAATGTACTTGCGACAGGCTCACTCTATACAAATCGGCCGCCACGTCCGATCTCCTTATATTCATACATCTGTGGTCTCAGCAGTCCACTGGTTGTGACGTTCTCTGGGGGAGGCCTATGTCCAGCAGTGGACGTCCTTAGGCTGAAGATGATGATGACATTATTTAGTAGATATTTGAGATTTTGAATAATTTTTTCTACTCCTGTACCGTTATCTGTCATTTATTAGCTCAAATACAATGATACCACTAATAAGTCGTCGAAAAACTCTATGCTCTCTGGCCCAAAAACGAACTATTTAGCGTACTTTTTTGGTTCATACATTTTTCATAAAAGCACTGTTAATTTTTTTTTAATCGGCCGCTATATTGCAGTGGTGCCAACATCATAAACAAATATTTTGAAATAAAAGTATTTATTTACGATTTAACATTTGTATATTATCAATTATTTACTACAATAATAATAAATCATCATCTATTGTGTGTTAAATTACATGTTTTATAAATTCTTGGTATTATTTATAAAAAAAAATTGTTCGAATTCGGTCCGGGTCCGGATTCGGCTTGGTTCAGATGGCAAGTGCAAACAAATTAAAAACAAAACAAACCATAAGCAATAGCTGTCACATTTCCGATTTCCCACCAAAATACAGTTTAAAATGAAAAGACGAAAGATGATAAACTATTATTATTATTATTATTTTGTTTGTGGGCCTTAATATGCCGCTTCGACCAGCAAGTGATCTATTGTGGCAGCCCTTGTTTTAGAGTTCACCGTTAAGTCCCGTTGCCTCCAGGAAATTCCAGATTCTTTGGGCGGTGATATGTTGTACTTCTTGTGGGTGCATTATGTGCCGCCCTAGGTAGGTACTTCTTTTATGCATGAGTGGTCCGCAGGAGCAGAGAATGTGCATTGCAGTCTCCTCTGTCTCCTGGCAGAACCTGCAAGTTGTGTCCTGCTTCATACCCATTTGAAACAGGTGTTTGTTCAATTTGCAATGTCCTGTCAGGATTCTTGTCACTGCGCAGGTTTTGTGCCTTTTGAATTGTAATAACTCTTTAGACAGCTTACTATTGAACCCTTCGATCAGGGCTTTAGCTTGTTTTTGTCTTTTGGTGAACTTCCACCGCTTGATTGCCTCTGATTTTTCCGCGTTGTTTAGCAGAGAATATGCTTTCCGTTTTGTGATGCCACAGAACGGTTCCGGGCCGACTAGGGCCGTGTCTGCGCCCTGCCTTGCAAGTTCATCTGCTCTTTCGTTTCCTACAATGTCGGAGTGCCCTGGTACCCATCTAAGTATGACTTTGTTGGAGTTCGCCAGGGTGTTTAGATTATTTTTACAATTCTGGACTAGTTTAGAGTAGGACTCTAGTGATTCTAGTGCCAGCAGAGCAGCTTGGCTGTCCGAGTTGATGTAGATATGTTGGTTCCTTAGGTTTCTTTCAAGGTTGATCTCCACGCATTTATTTAATGCGAAGAGTTCAGCCTGAAAGATTGAGGCCTCCTTCCCCATGCTGACGCTAGCTTTGAACTTTGGCCTCTCACCGTAGATACCACATCCAACATCATCACCTTTTTTTGATCCATCTGTATACCAAATGTGGCTTCCCTCCTTGAAGTCCATTTGGTCATTTGTCCATTTGTCTCTCGGAGGTATTTCCACTGTATACAGTCTAGTGAATTTGCATTCCACGTATGTGTCGTCAGTGGGCATGCTTAGGTTTTTGTTATCAAAAACAAGGGCCTCAAGTTTGCTTAGCGCTTGAGAGCGCCATTTTGGCCTTGTTAGTGTGCATATCCTGTAGATGCACTGCTTCGCCTCCTTTTGCACTTGCAGGTGGAGTGGCGTTAGATCGAGCAGTGCATCCAAGGCTGCCCCCGGTGTTGAGCATAAAGCTCCTGTTGCTGTTAAGCAAGCTGTACGCTGAAGACTGCTTAACTTTGTGATGGCTGTCTTTTGGTGGACTTTGTTACACCAGACTGCAGAGGCGTATGTGATTATCGGCCTCACTACGGCTGTGTAAAGCCACAAAGCAATTTTGGGTCTTATGCCCCATCTTGCTCCTGCCATTCGACAGCAAGTATAATAAAAAGCAATAGCTGTCACATTTCCGATTTCCCACCAAAATACAGTTCAAAATGAAAAGACGAAAGATGATAAACTATTTTAGTCCTAAACTATTAAGATTTTATTCGTGTTTGTGAAGACAAAAGTGTACGCTCCTTTTAAAATGATCGAAATAATAACTGCACTCCTGAAGAAATTGTGTGAGTAGCCTAAAAAGTAGTTGCTGCCTAAAAAGTTTAACTATTCTGTAGTCTGCTATTTATTTAAAATTTGTCGTAGAAAAAGTATTGTATGCAACGGTGTATAACTGGTCTAAAAACGCTCGTGGCGTCTTTAATTGCGATGCTCGCCAAGGCTCGCATCGCAACCCACGCCACTCGCGTTTTAAGACCCTTCTTATAAAACAGTTGCATAAAATACTATTAAATGCACTTACGTAAATTATTGTAATGCCCATAAGTCCATATTTTCAGCAAATCTGTAATCGAAAATAAACAAAGAGGCTTGAATCGAGGGAAATTCTGGGACCAACGAAAATTCCCTGTTCCAATTTTTTAAGCTGCTTTAAAAACTCCGTACCGAACTTATGTGGAATCGCTAGCATTTACTATCCACTTACATACATCGCCGCTATAGGAAGCGGTAATATAGTACTCTCAAGGGAAATTTAGTGTATTGCCTGTTTGTATTGTTCAACTGACGTTTGTTCAGTCTACTTCAGTCTTTCTTACCAAGATGCTCTTCTGGGAGCATAATCTACTAAACATCAATTTTTATATTTTGTATTATTTATGTTTTAAACAACGCATTCACTCAAAAAAACACTAGACAAAATCTTTAGTACCTAACCAGCTGAATTTTGGCATACCTACTTACTCCGTACTCTGTTGAACCACTACCTAAAACTCACCACTACTCCTCCGCTGTGGCGTCACTGAAAGAACCATATTAAATTTTGTATTGAGGGAATAAGTACAAAGTATTGACCGTTATCGTTTAGGTAGGCCGGTGATCAACATATTGGCTTTCTCGTTGTATAGCCCTTTTAGTCAATTTTCATGAAGCTTGGGTCAATACCCTATAATATATACTTCATCGATGCAAAAAATTCTTACATCAGGATTCCTTCAGAGACTCAAGCGAAAGAAGAGTGGGGTAACAAGTAGTTATGCCAACATTTTGCTGGTTACCACAGATTACAGATCTTTGGCCAGCTATTCGATTACTTAACGCATTGTACGTGCGTCAAGTAGATCTAAATATACATTTTTGTACGGGAAAAAGACAGATGAAATGGTCCAAACGCTCGTTCGAAAAGTAACGTGTGCTAAGTAACTACTATGAATCTAATTAATTAAGAATACCTCATCATAGGATATTGTTGTTCGTAATGTAAACTTGAATTAATTCAGAAAAGTATTTGTTCCAAGAGATTGTTACAAAAAGCGTTCAAAAGAAAAGAGCAACAAAATAAATGCAAACAATGTAGGCCCGCTCTCCCGGCACCTACATTTCTTTCGATATTACTCAACATTCACCTTTTATATTCATCCCGATATTCGCTTGCAAACAACATAAATGCCGGTGTTTATGTTCCACATTCGCGTTGCTATTCAAGAGAGAAAATTTTAACTTAACGACGGCAATAACGGCCTTACCGGGGCTCGTTTACACCTTCATGTAATATTTTCACCCGCAACGCGAGAACGGAAGCAGAAAGTAAAGGGGACGGGGCGATATCTGCTTCGTACCGACGCGAACCGCTTTTATCCCCAAGCTCACGCTTGGATACCTATTTTGCTTCAGATAAGTCGTATTTCAGACTATATTTGTACTAAAGTTTCGCCTGTGGTTGTACCTCATTTAAACTGACATTTAATTCTATGTACCTACCTAATTGGGAACTCAAAACTTAATGGAATATTATAACTCAAAATAAATGGTTTATCTTTGACTGTTCCCATGTCATCATGATCCACTGTGCCAGTATCAGTGATGGTGGTGATGATAAAATGGTTAGTTATGAGCCCCCAGCAGGGTCGACTCAAGACGACTTTCCATACAAACGTAGGTAGTTTGTTTCTCATTTTAAAACGGCTCACTGGGATAACATGAAACTTTTTATAAACAATGGGATCCACCATGTCTAGCTCGGAAACCAGTTTCTGTTGCTATAAATTAAAATGGAAAAATATATGAATATGGAATAAAAAAATGAAGCGCTTGATTTTATATTAAAACGCTCGCTCTATATTTTTTATTTCTAGCAACAGAAACTTGTTTCCGACCTACAATTGGCGGATCCCAATGTCAATAAACAGTTTTGTGGTACAGTCGCCATCACATACATTGGAGCAAACAAGCACGTCACAAACATCGGAACACACCTCTATTTTCAAGGCATTAGGGTGCATGTGCCGATATTTTTGAACACCTATAGTGTACCTATGTATGTGATGGCGACTGTACCTATGCTAGCTTGTCGTTTTAAAATGCGATCATAAAAAAAAATATGACGCATTGCAAATATTCTATTCTCGGTAGAAATTTGAATCCACGGACTTAGCGTTTTCAAGTGACTTGGTTAAGGTAACACACATGTTGTAAACAGACATCAATTACTAACAAAGATTAATTATTAACCCCGGACGGAAAAAGACGGCTGTTATAAGTTTGACGTGTATGTGTGACTGTCTTTATGTGTGTCTGTCTGTGGCATCGTAGCTCCTAAACGAATATACCGATTTGAATGAGGTTTTTTTTTAATCCGAAAGCTGACCTGATCGAGATGGTTCTTAGTTACGTTTAGACAAAATCGGTTCAGCCGTTTTTGTGATATTGAACTTTGAAATGAAAATGTTGAAGGTTTTTCAACATACGTTATCTGGTAAAATATGAAAAAGTGCATGACTCAACAGTTGATAATTTGAATTAGGAAATCGAAGATTGTATAAATCATAGCGACAAATAATATCACTCATTAGTCATTAGCTACTAGTTAATACAGGTGCATTCAAATGTAGATATTGTGTTTCAAGCATTATCATACCTACTTCAAAATAAAAATGTACTAAGGTACTTTAACTAACCTTTTCTTACATTTAACATAATATCCGCCGTCTAACAAATGTGTCCAAAAGGCTGTTCGGCGAAAGTTCCGTGGCCACGACAAGTAGAAAAGTGGCAACATTAATCTGATCTCCGGCAGCAAATAGCTCTCGAATGCGGTGGACGAGGGTAATGCACCGTGTGAGGAGTAGTTGGAGCAGAAACTGAGCTGCTGCGACCAGTTTACTCCACTTGTTACACCATCATTCAACTATTTGCTTGTTTATATTTTTTTATCTATATTAGTTATTATAGTGGATGGGATTAGCACAGGATCGGGGAGAGTGGTGGATAAAGAAGAGGCCTATACTCAACAGTGGGTGGATATGGATACGGGCTGAATAGATCGATATATAGATAGATAGGTATTATAAAGAGAGTCTGCAACCATGGGGCGTCGGCGCGTATATATTTTTTTTGTCTTGCCTACTTTTCTCATTCAATGCCCTCCTTGGCGATGCCCATGGTATATCGTCGGCGGCGACGCCCTTGTCTGCAACTATTACATAAAACAATGACATAAAACTATATATTATTTTGTCCTGCGGCAACGTTCTTAACACATTCACGGCCACGCTTATCTCGTAGCGCTACGCCGTAGTCCGTAGCAGGTTAAACCTCGTATGTAGCGAAAAACGCTCGTAGCGCTTTGAGGCATATGTATCGCCATGGGCACTGCATGTGTTAAAATTATTTGTAATATTAATTTTGCATAGTAATTTTTATGTATTTCCGCTTTACGAGTATCTCTATACATATAAATGCCTATGTCCTGACTGACTTATTCACTCACTCACGCACTCATCAACGCACAGCCGAAACTACTGGGGCTAGAGAGTTGATTTTTGCACAGTAGGTTGATTTTATAACGTTAGCCAGGTATAAGAAGGGATTTTTGGAAATTACACCCCTAAGGGGGTAAAATAGGAGTGCAAAGTTTGTATGGGGGAAACTTTTTTTTTGAGCTAGAAACTTAAAACTTTGTAGAAAGATTAGTTATTAGGATACAAATAAAGTCCTTTCAGCGTTTTGAAAAATTCCGCCCCTAAAGGGGTAAAATAGGGGTGCAAAGTTTGTATGGGGGAAACAATATTGTTATAAATAGGGACTTAAAACTTTGTACAAAAATTAGTCATTAGAATATAAATAAAGTACTTTCAGCGTTTTAGAAAATTCTACCCTTAAGGGGATAAAATAGGGGTGCAAAGTTTGTATGTGGGAAACACTTTTTTTCGAACTAGACTTAAAACTATTAGAAATATTACTTATTAAAATACAAAAAAGTACTTTCAGAGTTTTAGAAAATTCCACCCCTAAGGGGGTTAAAAAGGGGGCAAGCTTTGTATGGGCAACACTTTTTATGAGCTACAGACTTAAAAGTTAGTAGTAAGATTACTTACTATAATACGAAAAATGTTCTTTCAGCGATTAGAAAAATTCAACCCCTAAGGGGGTTTAAAGACGGTTCAAATTTTAAATGGAGAGCAAGAAAATGTTAAAGTGTGAGTAAGAGATTTGTAACTTCGGTCTTATTCTGTACGTTAAAAGATTACAAAACTAATTTCAGAGTTTTCCAAATTCATCCCCTAAGAGTGTTAAAAGGGGGTTCAAAGTTTGTGTATTTCAAGACATTTTTAAAGTATGAGATTTTTAACTTTGGTTTTAGACTGTTTGTTCACAAACTAGAAAATGAACATCAACGTTTTTTTTTATTTATTCCCTAAAAGAGGGTTCAAAGTTTGTATTGAGAGAAATCATTTTCTAAGACGATAAAAAGTTCTACGCGGACGAAGTCGCGGGCAACAGCTAGTCGTTTTATAAACTGTGCCTGCAAAAAATCCCTCATTTTTCTTATTTATGTGCAGGGTCTAAAAGGGAGTACCTACCCATTCTATGACGTCATTGTCACCACGTAATCTCATGCACCCTGTGACTTCCAAAAAAGGTTAATACATTTTATACTTACCATACTTCCGTCAAAACTAATTATTTGTTCAACGTAGTTAGCTACGTAATAAGCTTTTCCAGCTTTTAGTAGGATATCCAAGTCAAGAGTCGACAGTGGAAGATACCTAAACTTGGAGCGAGAGACTTATCCGAACCATAACACTACGAGTAGCTATGTGGCTGACGGCGAGTTTATTTGACACACTCGTGTACATAACAGCAGTGGCCTATTTAGTTTATATATTTAGTAACCGACACGTCGTGTACTTGACCTCCAGGGAAAAACAGTATCGTCACATGGGAAATAAGGCCTTTTTTGGGACGTACCACGCACTCTTTAACCGACTTCAAAAAAGGAGGAGGTTATATGTTTATGTTCCACTGTATGTTTTATTTTATGTATTTTCACCGATTTCTCTGTATTGCGGAGCAATTGCCAAAATTCACTTTTTATTCGAAAGAGTAGACTCCTGAGGTGGTCTCATTGTCACCAAGTCAGGATCTGATGATGGGATCCCAGGAAAATTAAGGGCAACCCTCAAATTTTATAAGCGCGCGTGTAGTGATTTCGGTATTTTCTATTATAACTCGTGTATTTACCCTCGGAAATCGTAATTCAGGTGAACTGGAAATGATGATGAAGATCACAGATGACTTATGAAACTCTTCAAATATGTAAAATACATCAAAGATTCTGACATGAGTCCGTTGAAGTAGCAATTAATGAAGTGTTAATTGTGAGATCCTTGAGGAATCGACGGAACTCTATTATCAGTCCACAATCCACAATCGCGACTTGGGTTTTATCTGTACTTAATTAAATAATCAACGTATCTGCTCTCGGAAAGGAAATGTGGAAATTTTCATGTACCTATGGGGCTTGGCAAAGTACTGAATTCAATTCGGTTTAAATAATTTTAATTTTAATTTTTCTGTTGCCGCTATAACAACAAATACTAAACAACAGAATAAATAAAGAATGTTTTTATAATCTTACACAAATCGCCTTAGACCCAAACTAAGCAAAGATTGTACTATGGATAATAGGCGATGATAAACATACTTAAATAGATAAATAAATACTTAAATACATAGAAAACATCCATGACTCATGAATAAATATTTGTGCTCATCAGCTCATCACACAAATAAATGCCCTTACCAGGATTCGAACCCGGGACCTCCGGCTTCGTAGGCAGGAACATAAACTAGGCTACAGGAGGCTCCCATACAACAAACGTGTTTTTTTGCCGTTTTAATAGATGTACGGAACCCTTCGTGTGCGAGACCGACTCGCACTTGGCCGGTTTTTTTTTCAGTTGAAGCAGCGTTGAATGTCTTCTTCCTTCACACACAGTGGTGTTTTAGCACACTGGATTATTGTATGGGGTTAATTAAAGCTACGCATTCCAAGAGGGCACACAACAACATACATACTTCATTAAAGTTAAATATTCTTGCAACAAGTAATTAATTAGGAAAATGTATATAAAGGCCCATCAAAAGACACCGTACAAGCTTTTAAATATTGATATGCACAGCTTAAAAAGGTACGAATCGTTCATCAAAAGTCGGTTTTGATTTGCAAATGGTAAATTTTGATGTATAGTTGTTATTTTCTAAGCCGTCCGTTCCGCACTAAAGAACGCCGCACTGCAGAACGGACGGCTTAGAAAATAACAACTATACAAGTCATTATTTTTTTGCTTGAGCCAAGATCTTATTCACTTGCTTCCACAGAATCATCTTAATTCAAGATTATCTGTGTTATTCAAGATTATTTTATCAATCAATCAATTTATTTAAATAAATGAAAAATTACTCTCTAGTCTTAATAATATTTGCGATTTACAAAAATAAGCAATTATAAGAATATGATTTTGAATTGAGCACAAAGAGAAAGACTTGGTTAATTTTTATGGATTGCTTTTAAGAGATAAGATAAACTTTACCCACTATTTAAATTAGTGCCTACAAAGTAGACGGGTTAATTAATTATTGTATAGGTACGCCTGCAGGGCGAGCACTTCTTGTCACGCGACAAATACTACCACGTCTATCTTAACTATATAAAAGTGCTCATGAATACACTTTCGGCACCAGCCATTATATTATATCTTTTTCAACACATTTGCTCGTAACGTGCCTCTTATTGTGCCGCTTTTGGGCTCATAATCCTGGGTATTAAACACGCGTGTTTTATAACATTACGACACTCGTGTAGTTATGTTTATATCCCGATTAAGACACGTTGGCACCTTGCAGCAATGTGTATGTATGGACTCGGCGCATTCTTAAATTGACCGGGTTATACATGTTTGTTTTTAATTCTCGGTAATTGGATTCTTACTCGACTAAACAAATTAAATCATTCTTGTGGATTCATTGATTATTTCTTGTTGGATATGATATAGAAACGTTTCATTTAATAAAACTATTTACTTTTGATAACATTTTACATGAATTTATATTGAATAAGAAAATATTTATTTTATTTTGTATTGGCTGTTTAGAGATTTCATCTAAGCCTCGCTGCGGGCGCACTGCGCGAACTTAAAGAAAAAAAATAGTTGCGCGCCATCATAGGTATTATTATTATATCGAGCCCGTTATGTCCCACTGCTGAGCAAAGGCCTCCCCTCTCCCCTTCCATTCATCGCGGTCTTGAGCAATAACTGGCCAGTCTTTTAAAAAGGAGTCCAAGTTATCCCGCCATCGCCGACGAGGTCTACCGCGTCTCCGTTTTGAGTGTTGGGGCTTCCACTCCGTGGTCCCTTTGGCCCACAGCTCATTCGGCATGCGGTAGACGTGACCAGCCCAGTCCCACTTTAACTTAACATCATAGGTAATTTCACAAAAATTTGTAAACATTAATGATGCGTGTTTGGTTATTGTTAAAAATGTTGACTCGTAGTGAATAGAAAAGTGATACATATAATTGACGCCATTGTACATTCTTGGAGATGTAGGTACAAATATGTGAGTAAAAACCTGTTGTCATCAATAACTAAAGGAAACAACTTAGGAGCCTGTAACATTTTCATGATTGAGCACTTGTATTCACTTAAAATGCAAACTTACAGCCTACTGGTAGTCTGTTGGCTTCCAAAAAAGTTATAAATCCTTGCACCTTACACTATGCGACATCCCAGGTGCCAACAGAGCAAAATCCGCGCATAAAGTCTGATGATGCCTGCAGTATCCGATAAAAGTACACCGTTATTTTACAACTAAGACTAGGTATAATAAACAAGCGGAGCAAATGTAACTTGGTGGTAAAAAAGAGCTACCAAATGTTAATGGGTTCCAGAAAATCAAGGGAGAAAAGTAGTGTTTTTTTTGGGAGTAACTATTCAGACAATCATTTCACCGAATGCATTGTTTCAACTTATTTTCATTCATCATATCTATAGCTAAAAGGCATTGTGTAGAACCTATAAGGACATGTTAGGTTTAGTTTATAACAATTCTGAAAAGTCGATTGTTTCTGAAAAAAAAATGTATTCGATGAAATGAAAATTCGGTGAAACATTCATTCGACTGGAAGTTAAATATTATGCATTTGCCACTTACTTGCGAAGTGTGCTTGATACTTAGCGTAGTCATATTATGGCGGCTTCATCAGGTAAATTATACCTACACAACCAGTCAATGTACATGTATGACGGAAAACGGGACTAATTGAAACATAGCGCTGTGCAGCCGCAATGACTGTCTTAGCATAAGTTTGTTCCTTTTGGCTACATAAAAAAGCGTGATTAAAAAAAAATTGTTTACAACAAGTGTGCGAAGAGAACGAAGTTCTCTGTTTCAGCTTGGGCAAAAATCTTTTCTTATGGCCAGCGTCTGTCCGGCTGTTCTCGTGAAATTTTGTGACTAGGTTCAATAATGATACCTATAGTTTATTTTTTTGTCAATTTCCTACAACATGGTAGGTATGTATTGCTTACAGTAGTCTATAATAGTGCATCGTCCTTTTTGCTGACCAATTACGTGCATTCTCTGTTTTCTAGTAATAACTCTGTTAAAAAGACAAGGTATAGTTACATACACAGCCGCAGGATGGGGCGTCAAACGCCCCGTTGAGCTGATGTCGGCAGTTAACGCATACGCGGCATATACCGTCCCGTCTCGCTCATAGTCATCGTTGGCATGTTGGCAAGTGAAATATATTTACGAGTGCCGCTAGCTCACGCCTCATCAACCTAACGTCAAGATACGCTGAAGTCCACCGATAACTCTGGGAAAACCTGCTGGTCGAATATGGTGCAATAATATAGCAACACTACAAAGCAGTGGTGCTATTACAGCTGCGGTCTGCTGTGAGGTAGAGGTACTTCTCCAGTTGGGCTGCTCCACATACGAGCGAGGTGACTGATGACATTCCGCTGTGCCTTACCTCTCTAAAAAACAGCGTTAACGTGCGTCAGGTCTAAATATCACTTTTTGGATGGGAAAATGACAGTTGAATTGTTCTTGAAAAGTTACGTGTTTACCCCTCTGGCCTACACCGCGTGCGTGAAAAAATATAGGGAAGGTATCAAACAATATGTTCGGATTACGTTGTTTTTAATAAACGGGACTTACTAAATCGTGAAATTATTACATTCATTTATTTACCTCGTTCGACGTTTCGAATATGTCACAACATCTTTGATCAAGAGCCACATTATGCGTGAGCGAGAGTGACAACGTTGTTAATTATGCTATTTATATTTGCACAGTAAAAGCAGAATTTATAACATAGGACAATTCAGACTACTTATAAGTATACTACCAAATGCAGGCAATTGAATTATTTTTGGTGAGAATTTACTTCTTCAAATTATATATCTATATTCCAGTCCGGGAATCAAGCCCCAGTCTTTCAGCGAGTATAGAAAGTCATATAATACATTCCAGGTCCAGTCCACTTTACAATACTACCTCACGGGTTAGAAGTTCAGCAAAGTGGTTACCCTTTCCTTGTGTCTAGTCCAGTTTAACCAAACTACCTCACGGGCGGCAATTTCAGCAAAGCGGCTCCTCTCTTCTCAGGTCTAGTCCATTTCATCAAACTACCATACAAGTTTAGCAAAGCGATTGTTCATGTAAAAACATGAAAATACATAAGTAATTATTGGCCCTTCACCTTCATTTGCATTTTACTCAATACTGGGTTTCATGCAGTTAGGTGGTTTTTGCTGCAATGGGAGTATGCATATGCATATTTGCACAATAGTACCATTATACATGCAAGGAGCATCAAAGCTCACTTAGGCGGTTTTGGATGAATAAATAATGTGTGATTTCGAGTGTGAAACGTAACAAGCAAAACCGCTTATATTTCACTTAGTTTGTTTTTGCTTTTGAACAATTTTAACTATTGATTATTTTGGTTGTCTGGCAAAACATATTATGTGGTGGTTAGAATATTTTGTCAGATTATAAAACGCACATTTTTGTGTTATCGCTGGCTGCAAAAATCTAGTATATCCGGTTAGCACAATTTTACTGTTATTAAATTGCAAGTTTTGTTTAATCTAGCTATTATAACAGAGACTTAATAGGTTTTGGCTTGTAGATTATCTTAAGAATCGTTGTTATCTAACCTTATCTTAAAACTAAATCAGGAATGGAGCCACGTATCGAAAAATGGGCTTTTGTACCATGTAGATCTGGTAAAACATAATCTAACAGTATTAATATCTCAGTTTTGGCCAAAACGGAGCTTAAGGCGACGTGAGCTCCAAAAACGGATTTAAAAAAAATCGTAGCTCTTGTTTGGATTATAATACGACTGCCTTAAATTTAATTAGCAATCTTGAGGCCTTTCTCGAGGGAAATCAGCTATTCGAATCCTGAGTTTTTGACTTTCGCTCGATAGAAAAAAATCACGAACATAGGTCTAAAATACACTTAAAAAAATTGTAACAAATTATGCATAACAGCTAAACACATAACAATTGATTTTAAAAATTAACAAGGTCATGTTTGAGGGAAATCAGCTATTACTTTTTTATTTATTAAAACGCGCAAAGAAATAAAATTAAAAAACATGATATCCGCGCTTCCAAACACGCACTTCCATCTCGCTCACGCTTATGCTCAGTGAGAGGGAGAGAAGACCACGAACCTACGTCCCCTTAAGCGGTTTTCGCAATCGAGGTACGAAATATTAATAAAATCAGTTATCTACGTTTAAGGTCGTACATTGGAGATATCGTGATCTCTAAAATGCCGTTCTGTCAGACGAAATAAGGAAACAATAAAGATTAATTTTCAGATAAGATAATGATTAGTTGTCTGATTTAATGGAAACATGACTGCTAAAAATTTCCTCGATAGATTAAATTCAAAGTTGGGTCTATATTTTTCTTTTTTTAGACTGACGCCTATTATTCAAGATTAATTACTTATATTATTCGACACAAGTTTTAGGGACGACATTTAGGGAAATATTAATAAAACTTCACTAAGTTACGTACGTAGATATTTATCCAAATTTGTCCAAAATACCTATTTCCGATCAGTGTTGTATCTCGTTTTCTCGTGCGCGTAAAACATAAGAGTGTATCTTACACGGGAGCGTGGTTTACAATAATCGAGGCAGCCCCTCGAACTGGTTGCTTGTTTGCGCAAGTTATTTGTAACAAAATACCCAACTCTTCGTGCGGGAGTCAGACGATTATTGTCTTTGCTGCTGAGCTAAAGTAGATTCATATTTGCCAAATTTATACAAAATACCTACCTCTCCCTTCCTATCCCAAGAAGTTATTTAGATCCCAATTTAGGAAGAATTACATTTTGAATGGGTGTTATTTATTTTTATTATTAAAAAAGAAAAACATTTGGTATCTCATGAAATGATGAAAATCTGAAACCTGAACTCACGGAACAAGCCCATCATTTTTAGGGTTCCGTACTCAAAGTGTAAATCGATATTACTAAGACTCCGCTGTCCGTCTGTCTGTCTGTCTGTCTATCTATCTATCTGTCTGTCTGTCTGTCACCAGGCTGTATCTCACTGATACCGTGATAGTTCCAGTTGAAATTTTCACCGATGAGATGTATTTCTGTTGCCGCTATAACAACAAATACTAAAAACAGAATAAAATAAATATTTTATAGACAACGGTACGGAACCCTTCGTGCGCGAGTCTGACTCGCGCTTGGCCGGTTTTAATATTACTCGAAACCCCAACCAAATATCTCGGATATTCTGAAATACACGGAAACAATTCAAATCGACCAATTCCTGGAAAATGCATGCGGATTTTTTTTTCTTTTGAATGGCATGGTCCGCGAAGCAGGAATATTACGAAGTCTATTGTGTATTATGTATCCCAAATGATGCAAACGTAAAGATGTCCTAAATATTTCATAATGAATGTTATATGCCGCTTTCCTTATTTAGATTTGTAACAGAGTATTTTAGGTTTTTGTTGGAGAAGGGTTTGTCTATCGCAAGTCTGTACATGCGTGTGAACGTGATGATGAATTGATAATAAATAGTTATTTGTGCAACAAGAGAGTAAAGTTTATTTTTGCTGCGAGTGCTGAATTTGAGTCCCGAGAAAGCGAAAGATTCTAAAATTGAATCACGAGCGTAGCGAGTGATTCGAAGTAAGAACCTTGAGCGCAGCGAGGGACTCAAAAGCACGAGACGCAAATACTTTGCTCTCGAGTAACACATACAACTTTTCACCTCAGCAGTGAGAACATATTTTACACAAAAAAATACATTTATAAGGTTTTACGTACCTATTATTTTGCAAATATTCAGGAAGAAATCTTGTTTTGGCGTTCTTTACTGCTTGTTTTAACTCCCCAGTGCGACTAGAAGGTACCTACTAGAAGCACGCGAGAGCGCGCGGGGCGAGACACGGCGCAACAAACCAAAGCATATTTTAGTAATCCACACGAGTCTCGTGTGACACTAACTTAACACTAAAAACTAACCGTATTATTGTTAAAATACTGTCACTCGTATTCTCACGTTTCACTCATATTTTCGAGCTATTTTTGAAATATTCAACACATTTGTCTGTTTCACATACGCTCACCAAAAACTAGCCGTAGATACTTATTGTTGTTTAAATAGGTACTGCCGTCTTCACTGGTTTAACAATATTTCCTAATTGGATAAATAATTAATTTATCCTAGTCGTTTTTTATATTTAAAACTAATATCAATAGAGAATGAAGAATAATATATCGAATTAAATCTAAAACAATTTAAGGCTTATACACCCGCTAACGTCCTTGAGTCGTCGTCCGTATGGGCCAGCGCGCGACTGATCGGGCCTGCCGAGCCTCCGCGCTCGCGCATTTTGTAGGTATTTCAACATAGTAATTAAGATAATCATTTTATCTATTCAAACTCTGCGAATTTATCTATAAATATTTAATAACTTTATTTGAGTACAAAAATTTAATTTAAAATATATATAGTTTAGTCATAATATTGAATAAACTTTACAAAAAGAGCTAACTTTGGGATTTTTTTCTATCGAGTAAAGTTCATTAGATCGCGTAGCTGAATACGACTTTGACTAGATTAGATCTTTAAGTAATACGTATTTTTTTTTTAGATTTTTAAACCCTATTTTCTACGTCTGAGATTGTTTTAAAAAACTCGAAAACGCTGCCCCTGTTGACTGTCGAGCCTTAACAGCGCGCATTTTTTTAAAGGGGCGGGGCGCCCGTGTGCGTTCGGATACTTAACTGTATCTGTGGTATGCCTAAGTTCTTAATAATCAAGATTGTCAAAACTAGAATCATTAGTTGTTGGTCAGCGTATGAAAATGTATATTTATCTATTAAAGAAAATAATGAAAAAAAAACATATTCCAAATACACATATAATTTTATATTAATGAAGTATACGCCCGACCGTAACCAATCGTTTGCAAATATTAGCCTATAAATATATAATTGACCAACCCAAAAATTACGAGAAATTGAAAAATTTGCATGCAGCTATTACATACTCATACAAACACGCCTTTGTTTCCAAGTTGTTGGCAGCAAACGGGGGCAATCATTCGCCGACACCTTATCATCGGCTAGTTAAGCGTTTCGCTGATTGCTGGATTGAGCCGTAAATCTTTGCCCGCACGCGATCCCACGACGAGCTGTACAAACGGAAAAAATGCCTACAGTTTTTTTACCTATGGCAACCATAATATGATAGCCTACTTGAAACTATTATTTAAAGAGTTTATCATTATCAAAATGCCAAAGTAGCGTGTTTTAAGTATCTATGGCACTGTATGCGTCATGCGTCTGACTGGGAATCCGAACGCCGCCGTCGACAATATAATAAATATATAACTATGTCCAATTGTCCATTTTTATTTTTTTTATGATTCCATTCGAATCACTTTAAAAGGTAGGTTAGGATATTTTTTTTTTATTTATTTATTTATTAGTTACACAAAGCAGATAACATTCATAATATTGATTGTAGAAAATAAATCAGGGGTTCTGGTTAGGATTTCAGAATACCATCCTAAACATGTATTTATGCATAGCATGATTAGACGTAACAACGAGCGAAAACTATCCTAAAACTACAATATGATTAAGCATGCAAACTAGATCATAAGTATGGCTACATTTGAAATGTCTATATGGGATCAACTACAATTAGAACACAAGAAAACGCAAAAATAAGGGTTAAAATCAGACAGCATTAAAGTGAGACGGCTACATCTTTATATTCGTACTGCTTCGCATTTCTGATTTGTCGGTGCGGAGCCGGTAAGATATCAGTGAGCTGTCAGAGTCAAGTGTCAGTCAAGTCACAAACGATTCTTGACTGCGCGCCTTCATTTAAAAGGGAGAATTTTCGAAAATATTGCGTTCTTTGAAACACTGTTCTGCCCAAGTTAAGGATGACTCACGCTAGAACGGGCCGTGCCCGGCCCGAGCCGTTTTCTGAGAAAAACGACAGGGTATTTACGCGGCCGAGCCATACCCGAGCCCGGCCGAGCCACGGCTGGGCCGTGCCGACCTCGAGCCGCTTCCGACCGGGCTGGGTATATGGCACGGCCGCGCAAAAACGCCGTCGTTTTTCTCAGAAAACGGCCCGGGCCGGGCACGGCCCGTTCTAGCGTGAGTCATCCTTTAGGTATAAATAAGGACTACTTTTCCGATATTCTTTAATTCTTAAATTTCTTGACTACCTATATAATTGTTTGGGAGATTTAACCGAACTGAGTTTGCTTAAAATTCCCACGTTATAAAAAATACATAGTTGTGTATTTAGTTTCCTTTCTTTAACGCAGCCTAATACTCAAACAATATTTACATTATGAAATTAAATTAAAGCTAAAAGATGGTATATTAGCTGCTCTTAAATCTCACTTAGTTAAGAAAATATCAATAATAATTCACTAAATTAGATTTATGTTCCGAAATTTGCCATTCCCGAAGAGGTTTCACGGAAAGACATAAGGGTGTCTCTTTCACAGGGCTTGGTTTACTCTAATCGAGGCTTATGTGTTTATGATTGAGATATTTTGTGTAACTTTTAATTTTACATATAGGTTATACATACATTTTGTATACATACATAGTTATTTAGGGGTGTTAATGAATTTAGAATAAGTACGTACTGTCATTAACCCTTTACCTACGGGGCCTTGAATCACTCCGTCATCGCTCAATACGGGCATGTTTTGGCGAGAGTCAGTGGTTAGGCATAACTTCACTTACTTGTAACTTTTGAAGTATTACAGCTACACAGTTGAAATTTCACACAGACAATGAGTATAATGTGTTTAATCAATAAATAATCACTTAGAGTAATAATATTCACTATTTTTTCTGATATCAAGCAATATATCAGTCACTAAGAAATTGCAGATTTTTAAGTTACTTCTCGCGGATTTCACATGTTTAAGTTTAAGAACATTAGTTTATAGTATATTTAACACAAATAAACACTTAAATAACGATAATTATAAAGATAATGCATAAATATCAATCACTAAAATGAAAATATATCAGTCACTAAGAAATTGCAGATTTTTAAATTACTTCTCGCGGATTTCACATGTTTAAGTTTAAGAACATTAGTTTATAGTATATTGAACACAAATAAACACTTTAATAACGATAATTATAAAAATAATGCATAAATATCAATCACTAAAATGAACACTCCAAACACTCCAACGCCGTACTCTAACAAAAACACTAATGTCCGCCATATTTAGTTCAATTATGTGCACGTCTGCAGTACGGGTGTCAACCATGGTTGCCACCAAGAAAGCGGTCATTTTTATAAATATGTTTATTTCAGAGCCATCTACCGAAACATTTTGATATTTTTTTCTTTGTATCTGTACTAATCCCAATGCATAATGTGACCGCTATTACCAAGACACAAGGTTTCGTTTTGATAAAAAAAAATATTGAACATGACCATACTTCGATCAACTATAGTTGACACCCGTACTGCAGCGGTGTTGCCGTACTGGCAACTCTGGTTGACACCCGTAGGTAAAGGGTTAAGGAATTCATAATTATTTGAACGAAGTCTTCTAAATACAGGTATATGTATTTATGCCATAGCTTACAGGTATAAAAAACCCGCCAAGTGCGAGACGTACTCGCGCACGAAGGGTTCCGTATACCATTATCTATAAAAACGACAAAAAAATCACGTTTGTTGTATGGGAGCCCCTTGTAGCCTAGGTGGTAGTGTAGTGACCTTGCCCACGACGCCGGAGGTGTCGGGTTTGAATCCCGGTAAGGGCATTGGTTGGTGAAAGTGTTTTAAAAAATCTAAAAAAAATCGTGCAAGTAGTTCATACTTAGTACCTAAACCCAGACTAACATAGTCAGCCCAAAGTTTTATGGAACAAACGCCATCAGCAGTCAATAGAACGGCGGTGCGGCGCGCTTTTTGCTGGCAGACTATGTTAGTCTGGTTTTAGGTACTATGAACTACTTGCACGATTTTTTTTTAGATTTTATAAAACACTTTTTTTGCAACTAAATTTTTTGACGGGTTTAGCGGGCTGCTGACGCGTAGGTACTGTTCCAATATTCTGCAGACTGACTATGTCCGCATAGTTTGTTAGTTGTCTTACTATCCACAGACAAATTTTCAGATTTTATAAAACAGTTGCGACGTAGGTGTTTTTTTAACAAGTTCGGAACCACCCCCACGCCAGTTGTCCCAAAAACTGGCTGACTGACGGCAGGCTATTGATATTCGAGCTATTTATGACCTAAAATTAAAATATCAGCCTTTATAAAACTGTTGCAGTTTTGGTCCCTCAACTCTCAAAATGAGGGCTACTAAAACTTAATCTGAATATTTGAATTGGTCTACGATACATAAGACATTTTAGTTTTACAAACATGGGAAATGGATCGTTGTAATTGTTTCACTGTGTGACTCTTAATTTATTTATTTGATCCTTATTGCACAAAATAATTACTTAATGAAACAAAAGGCGGACTTAATGCTATATATGGTTTGACACAATTTAATATATATTAATGTAAAGCCCGACCAGGAAAATAAAATACCTGCGCTGGGGGCGTTAAATTAGCAATAATGATAGCAACACTAAGTATAGTCGTACGCATACTAATTGGCTAGTGTAAATATATTAAAATATTGATGATAATATTGATATAATAATATTAATTAGATTATTGATGAAATAAAATCAAGCTTGATTTACAACACTTATATTATATGTTTCAAATTATACTGAAATGATCTTCGATTAAAGTTAAACTAATTCATTTATTTATTTTTAATAAATAGGATCGGTATTCATTTATAAGGTGCAAACATTCATCATCACATCAGCCAAAAGACGTCTACTGCTGGACATAGGTCTCCCCCAAAGAGTGCCAAAAAGACCGGGTGCCAAGGTGCAAACATTAAATAAATCAAAAACGAAACGTTGTGTGAGAAAGAGACAATATGAGAGTGTGATATGAGAAAGAACGAGATAGAGGAATAAAAGGGATAGGATAAAGGTTTAATCGAGAATAGAAGATACAATACAATCAATATTTATTATGACCGATCAGTTGTTTCCTTTATTTACACATTTACTAATCATCAAATTCGGAATCTAAATATTCAACTGAGTCATATGACATTTCATGGTCCTCATGATCAGATTGTACTGGTTCAATAACAGATACATTTTCATAATAAATAAATTCTTCAATTTCTCGATCAATACGGCTGACGTCTGACCTTCTTTTCGTATTTTCATCACGGAAGATCGGGATATACCTGAAGTAAAATAAACTTTTACTTGTAATTTATTCACAAATTAGCCAATTTCCATTGCACATACTATATTATGTACCTACCAGTCATGTTGACAACAAGATCGGTGATGTTATTTAGAGGAAAAGACTGCATTCCTGCAGCCTTTCTATCCGACAAATACTTCTGCATACGTTAACTCACTTTTCTCAAGCTACTTTTATTCGTTTTCGGCATTTTAACGCACAAATACACACAATTATCGAAGAAAATACACTACGCACAAACGACAGCTAACTTTGACATCAATTGACATAATATGGCATTAATAACGTCTTCAAAGTTACTGTTGCCTGTTGAAGAAATTAGTTCCAATAGTTTTCCGCAATATGGCGAAGTTTTTTATTTTCCTGGTCGGGCTATACTTATATCCTATACTATTAAATCAGAAATGCGAAGCAGTACGAATATAAAGATGTGGCGTCTCACTTTAATGCTGTAATTTTAACCCTTATTTTTGCGTTTTCTTTTGTTCTAATGGTAGTTGATCCTATATAGACATTTCAAATGTAACCATACTTATGATCTAGTTTGCATGCTTAAGCATAGTTTTCGCTCGTTGTAACGTCTAATCAGGCTATGCATAGCGCAGGTATTTGTTGGCTGAAACGCAAGTAAGGTTGATAAAAATACCTAATATGCAAGTGATGAAGACGTATATAATTTTGTATATATGGTATCGTGATGTCAAATCTACCTACGCCCTTTCTTCCTTCTTTAAAAAACACTTTGTAGATACTTATAATTTAAAGTGTATCTACATGTACGTGGAGACTGGAGAGAAATATCCAACTAGTTTTGATTGAAAAGGCTTTGGGCAACATTTTTGGAATTGTCGTCACTTTCCTTCAGCATAGCCAGCATGATTGCGTTTATGTCGGACGTAATTACACATACCTAACGTTAGAATTTTAACGGTCTAATTCGTCTACATTTCTTCGTTTATCGTATATCTTAAATTTTGTACCTATTCATTTTACTTACTTCGATGTTCGATCATTAAAGAGTACCTTTCAAATATATCAATACAAATGTTTTTACGTTGTTAAATGGTTTTCCTTGAAATCGCATGGCGATTAACGCACAATATTTCTAATCTTACCTGCACCCTTAGCGTGGGATTGAAGTGAGTCGCGTTTACTATCGACGCTACCGCCAATCGTCAAGATTTAGTATGAAAAGTCTATACACTGCCTGTCACTCATAGAACTAAAAATCCAAACTGTAACGTGAGTCACTTTTACGTTACTTAATTCGCGATCGACTTCACGTTCGTTCGTATAGTTTAATCGATTTTCCAATATTCAACCTTATATCACTAGCATTTATCGTTTTAATTTAAATGTTTGTCGGTTATGACATTACGCGCATCGCGACGTCGACAGTGTCGACTGTCGATACAATATGGCGGCGTGAGGGCCATTTACTTTCATTTTTAAATACTAAATACGCGACAATCAGAATTTTGCGGATATATGTTGTCAATTCAAAACCCTTATTTTTATAATTTCTTTAATTTAAGATAAATTTCGATCGGATCTACGGTAACTCTTGACGGAATAAAACGATATCACGGGCCATTTTGCAAGTGAAATAGTAAACTACAGTCGCGACGGTTTTCTTCGATTCGAAATGTCTCACACTACCGTAGCCCTAGTATAAGTTTTATCGATACATTATACGTTTTCGAACGCGTTTGCGTTTAGCTTCAATTTGTATGGCAACGCGTAGTTCCTAATAGTTAAAACCAGAGGCGCTGTTCGCGTTGCCATATAAATTGAGACTAAACGCAAACGCGTTCGAAAACGTATTGCATGGATAAAACTTGGTCTAGATTCGGGGTCGTTTACATTCATAAGTGATGCAAATGACGCGCACCGGTGGTTGGATCACTGCGTTAGTACAAAAGCCGCATGGGACACTATAATTTCTATAAATATCATAGATGATGTATCGTGGTCGGACCATTTTCCCTTGCGCATAGTATGTGATCTAGACCTCGCAAAAAAACACTACACCACCAGACGTGACAAGGGGAGGGAGGGCGTACGCTGGGGCGTTAGAGACCGTAAGCAAATAAGTGCATATATGTCTTTCTGTGATATGTTTTTGTCTAAAGTTAATGATATTCTTATGTGTGATTTTTGTAATGACGTAAATGACTGTGATACTTTCAGTACCTGTAAATATTTAAATGACCATTTTACACACATAAATAATTTGTATGCGAATATTGTATCCATTTTAACAAAAGGTGCTATGAAAACAAAATGCTGTCGGTCTGGTAAGAGCAGACAGGTACCAGGGTGGAATTTCCACCTAAAGGAAAGCCATAGTAGTTTTAGGTTGCACTTTAACTGCTGGCTGGTTGCCGGTAGGCCGTCCTCGGGTCCGTTACTCGACAGCATGCGCGCGAGCCGAAGGGCTTTTAAAAATAAACTGCGCTGGTGTCAGGACAATGAAGAAAAAATAAAATTTGATATTTTAGCAGCCTCTAGAAAAAGTAAAAACTTTGTAAAGTTTTGGAATCAAATTAAGAAACTTAACTTTAAACAAGCCTTACCAGTGAGCGTTGACGGTTTACAGCAGCCAGCGCAGATAGCCAGTATCTTCAGTGATAGGTTCAAAATTTCTCCGCGGCCTGTATCGCAGTGTATGCTCAATGATATGCGTCAAATGCGCACGGTAGCTCAACCACCGAACCCTATTCGTTTCTCTTCTGAAGAAATCGCGAAAGTGGTTGAGTGCATGACACGTGGGAAATCGCCCGGTCATGATGACCTCAGTCTTGAGCATATACTGTATGCAGGTGACGCAATATATAACAAGCTTAGTACTCTATTCAATCTATGCACGCGATATGCCTATCTCCCTCCAGATATGATTCGAACCATTGTTGTCCCGATAGTCAAGAATAGGACAGGAGATCTCTCATCGTCATCCAATTACCGACCTATCTCATTAGGTACGGTAGTAGGTAAGATATTTGAACGGCTGTTACAGCCCGAGCTGCTCAAGGCCATCAGCATTGATGATGCGCAGTTTGGTTTCCGTCCTGGTCTCTCGACCGATTCGGCTATTTTAAGTCTAAAGCACTGCGTGAACCACTATGTGACTAACGGCACATCGGTCTACGCGTGCTTTCTCGACCTGAGCCGAGCATTTGACCTTGTGAATTATGAAATTCTGTGGGGCAAAATGCGCGGCTCTGCTGTCCCTGAAAGCTTGGTACGGGTGTTCGAGTACTGGTACGGAAACCAAACAAATTGTGTGAAATGGGGCGACACGACTTCTAATAGTTATGTATTAGAATGCGGGGTTCGCCAGGGCGGGCTTACTTCTCCGGACCTCTTTAACCTGTACGTCAACGACTTGATGGGGAGGCTCAGGAGCACTGGAATCGGTTGTCACGTGGGTGACGTTTGTGTCAACAGCCTCAGCTACGCTGACGATATGGTGCTGCTGAGCCCCTCCATTAAGGGCCTAAGAAAGCTGGTATCAGTTTGTGAGAGTTATGTAAACTCGCACGGGCTGATATACAACGTGGCCAAGACCGAACTCATGGTTTTTAAGTCAGGAAGGGGTCCGGATAATGTACCGGAGGTAAGGCTGAATGGCGAAACAGTTCGTGTTGTGCGGCAGTTCAAATATCTGGGCCATATATTGAACGAGGACTTAACGGACGACATGGACATGGAGCGCGAAAGAAGGGCGCTGGCAGTACGAGGGAACATGATTGCCCGAAGGTTTGCCGGGTGTAGCAGGCAGGTCAAGTGTACGTTATTCAACGCATACTGTCTTTCCTTCTACACCTGTCAACTGTGGGTAAGGCACAGCAGGAAAGCGTACAGCTCCATCAGGGTTCAGTATAATAATATATTTCGGATTCTGATGGGGCTGCCGCGTTCGTGCAGTGCCTCCTCCATGTTCGCAGAAGCCGGAATACCCGACTTCTTCGCCGTGGTCCGCGCCCGCATCGCCTCCTTCTGGGAGGGAATACGACGCTCACGGAACACTATCGTGGAAAACGCATATCGCGATATGAATACCTCTATCTTTAGGTACTGGCTTTCTGTTCACCAGAACAAGAATAAAAAGTAGTAGGTATTTTTGCAATTTTAATTTTATTATTTTATCTTATGCTTTTATTTTTACAATCTTTGTTTGTAATGTATATGTGAATGTGATCTTGATATGGGTGGTCAATGCCTGAAAATAAAACTTTATTTATTTATTTTATTTTATTTTTAAAACATATACTAGAGCCTCTATTGGTAGTACGCATCGAAAACTAAACGCAAAGTGCCTAACGTTTTGCAGTTGGTTTTGTATTACAACGGCAGTGTGAGTTACAAGTTTGACGGGTCGAATCGAAGAATACCGAAGCGAGATCGAAATCTATTCGAAGCGTGTTTATTCGATCTCGTATGTAGTTACTTATCGTAAGGTTACGATTGAAACTCACGTTAGCCGTACTGAGGGGTAAACCCGTAACGTTTCGAACGAGCGTTAGGACAACTCAACTGTCATTTTCCCATATTATAAAAATTGACATTTAGATCTATCTGACGCGCGTACAACGCGTTACGTGATCAACCTGCTACTGGAATATATACATAAACGCGACCATGCTACCAGTGCAGATGAGACAAGCAGGTCGATCACGTAACGCATTGTTCCCCCTCTGAGGGGTAAACGTTTCGAACGCGAGTTAGGACAACTTAACTGTAATTTTTCCATACTTAAAGTGACATTTAGATCTACCTGACGCGTGAAGTCGCGCGCACCGAGGGTTTCGTACAAACTTTCATACAACATACCCATCTTCAAGACGTTTTTGACGCAACGTTTCTGTCGCGCTGTTGTGGGCGGCGGGGGCTGTTATATATATATTATTATAGTGGAAGCAACTATAAGCTCAAAATTTTCCAAAAATACTGTATAGTTCTGAAACATATAAGGATGTCGACATGTAGGACAGAGTATTAAAAAATATATATTCACGCATCCCCCGGGGGGGAGCTTCACCTCCTCACACCCCCAAAAGTGTCTCGAAACGTGGATTTTTATCATTAAAAAGAAAACCGTTAACAATACACGAAAAATCACAAAAAGTGTCTATGACCGAAATGATCCTTGATAAATTAATCATCAACTTCTCATCAATACTAAAGCAATATCTCTTATGATTGTCGCGCATTCTGCCACGAAAAGTCAATTTTATTATGATTTCTAGGTATTTTTTTTAGGTGACTGATGTAGCCTATCTTTGCAGAGAATGTGCGACCACATTCCCTACAGGTCATCGATATTTTTTCACCACTAGCGTATCGATAAAATATGTCAACGACTGTTGCCCATCACTATTCCTTCTGTGTACGTATATTTAGAAACTGCCTCCGCCTCCAATTCGTGCGATAAGGACAACTGCAGCTTGGACTAAAATTCCCACGCAAAAAACACAAAAATCGAGGTTTCGCTCTCGACTGTTTCCTCCTCCAAAACGCAACCAATCATTATATTAATCTATGCCGCTACGTTTTGATTTTTTGGATATTTGTTGTCATATTTGTATACTGCGCCTTTTTGGCAGCGAATTCAATAAAGCCGTTTTTGCTATTTTCGAAGCGCTGTTAGATTCTTTAAAATAAAAATACCCAAAAAAGCAAAACGTAGCGGCATAGATATTGATGATATTGATCTTATTTGAAAAAATCATTGCTCTAGATTCAAAAACCAGGGAGGAAACAGTCGAGGGCGTTTGTATGGGAAAATCGCAGATAGGCATTCCTCTTAATTCTGGAAAAATCTAGCGCTATGATGTCGGTGCATTTTGTACTAATTTACGCGACCCAGGAACTGTTGCTTTATTCAGCGATAATTCTTTATCACGTGTACCGATTTAAATAATTTATTTCTTATGAAATTATTTAACTTCTGTGTGGGCGACAGAATGTAGTTTGTGAAATGTAGGACCTACGGGTCACGAAGAGAAAGGGTGTTGTATAGTATGTGAACGATAAGGCCTACGGGCCACGAAGAGAAAGGACGTGTAACTATAATTCCTTCACATAAGGACGGCAATTGTGCCCAGATTAAGCTCCTAAAGCAAACGGCTCATATAAGAAGCGCGTGATTTATTTAGGACCTAAGTACAATAGGTACAAACGAAGAAAATAGCTTAAAGTAAAGATAAAGGTACCAGGTACCTCCAGTAATTATTTCATAAAGATCGATAGGGGGAGAGCCCCTGATAAATGAGGGAGAGATAGCCAAATTAATTGTAAAGAAACCAACTTGAGACTATATCCAGATCTAGTCCGTCAACAAGGGACATCGGTAACTAGAGTTACATAAAATGTGAAATAAAAATGTACACAACGTATGCATAGAGATTATTGCTTATTATGGTGCAATAATGGTCAAGGTTCAGGTTGATTTCTCTGATTGGCTAAAAAGACGGGAGCAAAGTCAAACTTATGCTACCACGTTAATGTAAATGTGAAAATTGACGGTCTCACCCGGCCATAGCTTCGTAACCAGATGAGGTACGAAAGCAATTGAGGTATCGTTAGGAAGGTACGGTAAATGCCCTTACGTATGTATAATCACTTTTGATAATTAATGTTAATTAAAGCCACTAGGGCCTGGCAAAGCCATTTCATGTTACCAAAGTTGGTAATTTTACGTAAATATCGACTTTCCCAATTTAAACGGGAAAAGCAGGAAAACTAGTAGATATTGTAATGTATAGCTCAGAAATAGTTCTTTTGAAGGAAAATATGTAAAAACCCTTAAGGTTTCCCTGAAAACCAGGAAAACGTAAAAACTAGCTTTTCCATAGTAAAAGTGGGCGAGGTCTTCAAAATTATATCCCCACCACTTTTAATGCCTTAGGGGTATAAAAGAGGCTATAATCGCCGGATAGAATTGTGTTCGCTCAGCCCCACCAGTGGGAGCTCCCAGGAAGAAGAAGAAAGGAAGAAGTAGGGAAATTGTGATAGGAAGTAGGAAATTGTGATAGGGAAAGTTTAATCAGTAGTTTGTGTCTCATTATTTTATTATACCGTTTCATTTATTTTTCGCCAAGTATTATTTTATCGTCACCCACACCCCATCCTTCAACAGTGCAGCTCAGTCTGCGGGATTAGTGCTCCCCTAGAGCACCTGCGCTATCAGAGCGCGTTACGGCCGTTTAAAAACACGCTGAGCGGTTCAGCCGCCGCGGTTCGCCCGCCGCGGTTTTTGGGCGCCCCTTGTTGGGTGACTGTGGGGTCGCGAGGGTCGAGCCCAGGCCTGTCGCACATCGACCGCGTCGGCGCCGCGCGTCGTCCACAGTCGTTTTGGTCCTTCGAGCCGGATCTGTAGATCCAGAAAAAAAGTGAAAGTTAGTAAAGGCGATAGTACGTGTGGGTACTCAAAGAAAGTCGTTTGGGGGGTATAAAACCAACGACGCTAGTGAAAACAGCGTAGCTCGAAATTTGTCGCCGCGACGCGACCAAAAGTGGTGAAAAATTAGAAATTGTGAATGCATGTATGTCACTACGGTGTGACAGCATAAACTGTATACAATACGTGCGGTGTATTGAGTAAAAGCCCTTTCATGCCTGTAGTGTAGGTTGCCCAGAGCGCAACCGCAGGCATTCGAATAGAAGAGTTCTAGTAGAAGTACTTATTCGGTCACTACGGTGTGACAAAAGTGTTATTAAGTGCGCGTGCACTGAAAAGCCACAATGAGAGTGGTATAAATAGGCAGAATTAAGCCAACATTATGAACGGAACGATTCCAATGAGGCCAGTCGGGAGCGAGCGGACACCGTATCACAAATACATCCCTAGAACATGGCTCGCCGAGCCAGCGGCGTACGGCGCACACACCGCGCACGCCGCCTGGGTTGCCAGGAAAATGCAACCGGAAAATTATGCCCGAGACGCGGTCTGGGAGCAATGGCTGAGGAGAAGAATGCCAGCCCCTATGAGTATCGACGATACTAGAAGAGCCGACTCCCAAAGAGGGGCGGTCCCCGCAGTTTTATCAAACATGGACGTTACAGAGTCCCCATATGAGAACGCGAATATTTCGTGGTGCATAAAAGCTGAAAGATGGCTGCAGCAGCAGTACGAATATGAGAACATACCCCTGGGAACTCACCAGAGAGGGATCCTCAAAAACCCCCTGACGGGGGGAGCGCAGGTCGGCAAAATGAAGAAGAGAGTCACGTTCGCTGAACCACTGACGACATGCCGGCCAGAATCGCAACAGTCAACCGAAAATCGGTTATCGGCGACACGCCAGCAGGAGCTCGAACAAGAAGAGAGCGAGCAACTAGCCAAGTTACGGAAAAAAGAAATGCTGCAACAAACAGCACACCAGGAAGAAATAAGGAAAATAGACGCCGTTCTTAGACAAGAGTTACTAAAAATGGAACAAGAATCCATAAATAGGCAAGCCCTATTAAAGAGAGCACAGCAAGAGGAACATAAGTGCTGGCTAAGAAATGCCAACGAGAGGCTTATAGCCGCTGCAGAACGTCGCCGACGCGATGCAGCATCAACGTCGGAGCCCGTCCGGCCAAAAGAACCGCGATGGCGCGACCAGTTGCCGGAAGTCGTCGACTTCGGCACGTCTAGGAAGCCCCAACAACGGGGGCCCCACACGACTGACACTCAGTCATACGGGCACCTACAGACCGCTGGTTGCGGTGCCCCACCGTCCGGACCACCACCGGAAACCTACATCACGCTCGCCATGGCTGAGGAACATCGCCTATGCGACGCGATATCCACGCCAGAGCCCGCCCGGCCGACAGAGCCGCGGCAGAGCGACGCCTTGCCGAAAGTCGCTGACTTCGGCATAGCTACAAGGCCCCAACAAGAGGGAGCCTACTTGGATGACAGCCAGTCGTCCGGGCACCCGCAGACCGCCAGTCGCGGTGCCCCGCCGTTCGAAGTTATAAATACAAGCGCCGAGGTGGCGTTCGCCGTGCACAGCAGCACAGAAGACATCACAGTGTCTACAATCATGGCCCCAGGAGGCGCCATGGCCCGCCTTATCACTGAACCGACCCGCGGTCGCCCGGGGTCGGTCACGGCCACTCTTAACATATCGGCCCCCGGACCAGCGGGGTCGATCTCCACCGCGACGCACGAGAGTGCTGCGGTCGCCAGTTGCGGAAGGGCGAGCCAGCTCACCATCACAAGCACTGCACACAGCGGGACATCGTCGGCGGCACAGCGCAAACGGCGCCCCGCCGACCCGCCAACCTTCGCGACGCGAGAGGCAGCGACTAGTAGTGTCGCTAACACGAAGAAGATCCGCCGGGACACGCAGTTAACACTGCATACTGGCATTAATGGACAACCCCCGGCTCCGCCGGAGCCGCCGGATGATGCAGCGCCTACAAGGCCTGCTCAAAACAAGAAGAAGAAGGTGAAGATTAAGATCGGCGCTTGCAGGGTCATCGCCGACCCCGCCGACCCACCACGCGATGGGGGGTACCGGCTACCAAGTGAAAATGTGTTGTGCTGGTCGCTCAAGGGCCACATAAGGTAATTAAAGAAAAATTGTTAATGGTAAAGACAGTGAATGAACATGACAGTGAAAGTGATTAAAAGTGTATTTGATGACGAATCATGTAGTAAGACTTTAATGTAGACTGTCGCTTACCCTTGCAACCCAGTATGTATCTACGATACATACCGGCGGGGGCATTGTGGGCGACAGAATGTAGTTTGTGAAATGTAGGACCTACGGGTCACGAAGAGAAAGGGTGTTGTATAGTATGTGAACGATAAGGCCTACGGGCCACGAAGAGAAAGGACGTGTAACTATAATTCCTTCACATAAGGACGGCAATTGTGCCCAGATTAAGCTCCTAAAGCAAACGGCTCATATAAGAAGCGCGTGATTTATTTAGGACCTAAGTACAATAGGTACAAACGAAGAAAATAGCTTAAAGTAAAGATAAAGGTACCAGGTACCTCCAGTAATTATTTCATAAAGATCGATAGGGGGAGAGCCCCTGATAAATGAGGGAGAGATAGCCAAATTAATTGTAAAGAAACCAACTTGAGACTATATCCAGATCTAGTCCGTCAACAAGGGACATCGGTAACTAGAGTTACATAAAATGTGAAATAAAAATGTACACAACGTATGCATAGAGATTATTGCTTATTATGGTGCAATAATGGTCAAGGTTCAGGTTGATTTCTCTGATTGGCTAAAAAGACGGGAGCAAAGTCAAACTTATGCTACCACGTTAATGTAAATGTGAAAATTGACGGTCTCACCCGGCCATAGCTTCGTAACCAGATGAGGTACGAAAGCAATTGAGGTATCGTTAGGAAGGTACGGTAAATGCCCTTACGTATGTATAATCACTTTTGATAATTAATGTTAATTAAAGCCACTAGGGCCTGGCAAAGCCATTTCATGTTACCAAAGTTGGTAATTTTACGTAAATATCGACTTTCCCAATTTAAACGGGAAAAGCAGGAAAACTAGTAGATATTGTAATGTATAGCTCAGAAATAGTTCTTTTGAAGGAAAATATGTAAAAACCCTTAAGGTTTCCCTGAAAACCAGGAAAACGTAAAAACTAGCTTTTCCATAGTAAAAGTGGGCGAGGTCTTCAAAATTATATCCCCACCACTTTTAATGCCTTAGGGGTATAAAAGAGGCTATAATCGCCGGATAGAATTGTGTTCGCTCAGCCCCACCAGTGGGAGCTCCCAGAAAGAAGAAGAAAGGAAGAAGTAGGGAAATTGTGATAGGAAGTAGGAAATTGTGATAGGGAAAGTTTAATCAGTAGTTTGTGTCTCATTATTTTATTATACCGTTTCATTTATTTTTCGCCAAGTATTATTTTATCGTCACCCACACCCCATCCTTCAACAGTGCAGCTCAGTCTGCGGGATTAGTGCTCCCCTAGAGCACCTGCGCTATCAGAGCGCGTTACGGCCGTTTAAAAACACGCTGAGCGGTTCAACCGCCGCGGTTCACCCGCCGCGGTTGAAACGCGCGGTTCGCCCGCCGCGGTTTTTAAACGCCCCTTGTTAGGTGACTGTGAGGTCGCGAAGGTCAAACCCAGGCCTGTCGCACATCGACCACGTCGGCGCCACGCGTCGTCCACATTCTGAGATAAGGGGGTATATCCTTCATAAATAGCATAATTAGTTTCTAAAATATTAAACGTTGTGATAGCCAGACAGACAGACTAAGAGTTCCTTTCTTTTACCTTTTGGTTACGGAACCCTAAAAAAGAGTCAATCGTTACTCATTCTAGAGTGCGTACCTAGGGTCCTCGCTACCTTTTGCATTCCAATATGGCAATAAAAATTTAGATTTGTTCATTAACAATGGCCCTTCAACATACGTGAATCCCCATAACCATCCCTATAGAAACTAGACCTATTGAACTCCTCTGCAATCGGGCAATGCAGATGTAATATCTCAATGGTATATATAGTTCGTTTTACAGAGAGCTAAACTGAAAATATGCGTGCTGCTATGCAACCCACAACCCGTTTCTATTCACCTCACAACTCGTCCCCAGCAAAACTAGACTCATAGACACGTAACAACTATGCGTAATTGGAAGTCAGCCACAAACTGGTTCGCCTGGAGTGGGTTGTCAGCAATCGCTGTGAATATCAACCTTGTTGTACGGGACACTGGGGAGCTCTCGATCAGGATTTTGTTCATTCTACTGGGAATATCAATTGGTTTTAAAAATGCATTTCCAGCTAACTGGCCATTACATCACTATGTAGGTACAGTCAGGGGTTAAATATACTTATTTACATAAATAAGGACATACAATGACATATCAGTACGGAAGGGTAATCACGTAACGTTCCGAACGCGCGTCGGTACAATTTAACTGTCAATTTTCCATAGAAAAAGTGACATTTAGACCTACCCGACGTTCGTACAATGCGTTACGTGATCGACCTCTTTTGCAATTGTCAATGTCATAAAAAAAAACTGTCTTCATTAAGAATGAATGAATTCACATACCTACTAGCGTATGACCGAGATTCGAACTCGGTATCTCTGGATTCCCGGTCTTCTGCGTACACCACTCCACCACTACCTGCGCTAATTTTGCTGCAAAATGTTTCCTTGTCACTCTTATGTATGGTCGATGTACCAGTCTGTAGTCTTATTGTGTTTTGCTCGATATACGTCGATATACGCGTTGTCGATCAATGGTACGATAAAATAGTGGTGTATTTTCCACATAAAAAAAATACATAACTGTTTCAATAAAGATTAATAAATATTGTTCGGTTTGAGGAGTTTGTTATTTTGTATAATTTTCTTATGCCTGTTGCTTTTCTTTGAGAAAGGACTATAGTACAGACCTCGGAGAAAAGCACTATGTTGAATTATCACGCGTGTGAATCGTATAACACATTTACCGAGTCTTTACTTTACTGATTCGTTGATAATCAAGAACATAATCACTTAAAACCACTGAGCGGAAAGTAATGTATATAAAATTATTAAACCTGAAGGAGTAATCCCTCCACCGACCAATAAAAATGTTTATATATCCGTAAATTATATTAAAGTAAGGCACATCACAGCGCGGAATACTGATTGACATTGAAACTTAATTAAATTTCCGTCGCTTGGGGACTCTTTTGTTCTCCATAATTTCATTAAATCTCGGATATTTTAATCGTTTTTTAGTCCAGAGCTTAACCGCTGCACTTTCAAGATCTTCGTTCTTTAATCGACTTGGTTTCGAATCACAGGATACACAGGGTTCTATAATTAAAATGAGTACTTTCTGCCGTGGAAACTATAAGTTAAGTTGTTGCTAAATGTTTGACGGAACGAAATTAGTTTAGTTTTTTCAATGGGACAACAACTTCAAGGATAACACAGACAAAATCACTATTTATTTTATATTCCGTTAATTTTCGTTCAACGGAACAAGGTTTTCGGAAAAAATATCGACGGTGGAAATTTCGAATGTCGGAAGGGACAAACGCCTACTTTTGAGGGGAGCCAAAAAACAAAACTCAATTTATTAAAAATTCATAACTTGTAAATTACTCATCCTATAGAGATGAATCATCTACACTAACATATTGATCGAATATGAATAAATGCAGTAGTTTAGAAGATAGTTTCACTTACGCCAAAAAAATATCAAGATAATGTGCGTCACGCCTCTGAAAAACCAACCTTACCTATCTGGCAAAATCTCTTACGCCTTCTAAATAAATTATAATTTTATGTCGTAACTGCGTTAACAGTATCGTCTACCTGAATTTCTGTGTTGTAAAGTTGCAAGGTTAATGAAGTAAGTAGGTACGTAGTTAACTATATGAAAATAAAGATTATAATACTAAATTTATTATTTTTATAAGCCTTTTGGATGCGAGACAGAATAAAAATAATTTATTGAATCAGGCGTTACTTTGCGGAAGTCCATAATATATTACGAGAACAATATTCCTTTGCTATTCCGCTAAAAACGTGCTGGTCGATCAGCGGAGATCAAATGCAACTATTTGCGTAAAATAGTCGAGGTTTTTCATTATTGATGGTGGTTTGCTGTAATTATTTGCATGTTTTTACGCAAATAGTTGCATTTGATCTCCGCTGATCGACCAGCACGTTTTTAGCGGAATAGCAAAGGAATATTGTTCTCGTAATCTCCACTTATAATAAATCTCTAGAATCAGCCAGTTTGAAACTAAGCTTTGGGTTGTCACGAATGTTCTCAGCATCCCGTGAACGAAAAAATATGAAACATTTTTTGTAGGTACATTATTATTCTAGCTGCAAATTAGGATAGTTTTTATCCGACTGCGACGATTAATTAATTTTCCGAACTATACGACTTCATTAATTTTTCATTTATTATTCTTAAAGTATATCGCCGCCACATCTGTCAGCTTTGTGAAACGTCAAAATGGCGGAATTGCTTTTCCTCAATTTCACCTATTAGTCATGCAGAGCTTGATTACAACGCTAGAATCACCTCTGAATGTCTGGTATTTAGACGATGGCACTATAGGAGGTGATTCTGACGTTGTTCTAAATGATATCAGTACGCTCTTACCAGCTCTGCGGTCAATCGGCCTTGAAATAAATACTGCAAAGTGTGAGCTTTATCCTTGTAGTTCCTCTTCGTTAAATTCATTATCTAATTTCCAAGCTTTATTGCCAGACATTAAAGTCATAAACAAGTCATCCTTTTGTCTTCTCGGAGCACTAATTTTTCCTGATGGTGTAAGTTCAGTTCTCCTGGCTAAGACAGCGGCTCTGAAGTCCTCCTGGGAACATTTGAAGCACTTGTCAGCGCATGTGTCCCTCGTGCTGCTCCGTAACTGTTTCACATTGCCCCGCGTGACTTACACAATAAGAACTGCGCCTACTTGGTTGTTTAGGCCGGAGATGGAGACGTATGACAATGTACTTAAACAATGTCTGGAGACTGTTCTAAACGTTCAATTCAATGAGGCTCAGTGGCGCCAGGCAACACTCCCAATTCGGTATGGAGGATTAGGGGTCCGTTGTATAAAAGACGTCGGGATCGTTGCATTCCTCGCCTCTTCCCATGCGTCGACAAATCTTGTCACTAAGATACTTTCTTTAAATGGTGGCAATATTTGTCTACCGTTTGTGGAAGAAGCTATAGTTGAGTGGTCATCTCGCTTTTCTGACGTAACGCAACCAGACAACCCCGCATCACAAAGACTCTGGGACGATTTATGTTGTGATGAAATTTATTCCAACCTTTTAAATGTAGCCTTTGGGGTAGATGTGGCTCGTCTAAAAGCTGTCAGAGCTCCCGAGTCTGGGGCGTGGCTGCACGCCTTGCCTTCACCAAACTTGGGAACATTGCTCGACAATGATTCATTGAGGACAGCGGTAGCCCTACGTCTTGGAAGCAAGGTGTGCGAGCCCCATCGCTGTATATGTGGAGCAATGGTCGAAGCGAACGGGCACCATGGTCTAAGTTGTCTGCGGTGTGCAGGGCGTATCCCTAGACATCACGCCATAAACGAGCTTTTGCGCCGTGCCATGGTCTCGGCAAACGTTCCTTGCGTTCTGGAGCCCCAGGGGCTAAGCCGTACCGATGGTAAGAGACCGGACGGTCTTACGCTGATTCCCTGGTCAAAAGGCCGCTGCCTGCTATGGGATGCAACTTGTGTGAGCACATTTGCACCCAGTCATCTTCACCACACCATGAGGGTAGCAGGCGCGGCCGCCGAAAATGCGGCAAAACTAAAACACGGCAAATACGCCCACCTAGAATCAACGTACGACTTTGTTCCGGTCGCTATCGAGACGGCTGGTCCTTGGTGTTCGGAGGGCAGGAGGCTTGTTTGGGACCTTGGCCGGCGTCTAAGAGACAAGGGCTGCGACCCTCGTTCCGGCTCTTACCTGGTCCAACAAATATCGGTGGCAGTTCAGCGGGGCAATGCAGCCAGTATTTATGGCACCTTTGGATCAGATGGAAGCCGGACGTAAAAAATATATGTATTTCATTTTCTTTATTTTAACCTTGTTTTTTTTAGTTTTAGTTTAGTTTTGTTATTATTCTCTTTCTGTTTAATCGAAGTTTTTATATATATTTCTTTATATGTACCTACTTTATCTGTAAATAAAATTTCCTTCTCCTTAATAATTTAAATCCCGTCTCCGATAGACCTTCACGAAACGCGTACCAAGAGGTAAAGCATAAGAAATTAATTGATTCTGATATGATAACTTATATGCGCAAATGTCGTATTAAAGCGTAAATTCATTAAATGTATCAACAAATTCGAACAATATAAGTAACACAAATGTTTTTTTTAATGGCACGCGCGCGCTCTCTTTGCGCATTCAGCCAAACCACGCAAACCAAAACTCGAAGTTCGTATATCTGCTTTCCTCTCACTCGAGTAATGTTAGTGCGATAGAGATAGAGATACCCGAATATTTCGAATTCTGAAGTTCGTGGTTTAAAAGAAAATACGGATGTCGGATAGATCAAAAATAGGGATGTAAACACTGTAGACACTAAATAAAATAATCACAATGTTGTAGGTATTTTCTCGAAAAAGGACTTAAAATGAAGTCAAATGGAGAAAAAAACAACGCAAGAGGTTATTTAAGTAGTCACTAAGTTATAAGTTTTAAGAGGGGGTATGTTCTGTCCTTTTTCCGCAAAACGCACCTTCATATGAAACGATTGTTTTTTACTATGAGTACTATGACGCTCGAGGATCGTGACGTTACGGTCCCGATCGTTTTCTCACTCTAATAAGCGATATTAAAACGGTTGTAGCTTCGTAATTTTTTTAAATATTTGAACGGGTTTTTCGTTTCTTCTTTTTTCTTTTGAAGTAGCTAATTATACATTTTGAGTCTACTCCCCTATTTGGAAGACAAGCGGAAAGAGTACCTAATCTATATATTAAAGATGAGTAATTTGAAGAAATAGATACCTACAGAAAAAAAACCGGCCAAGTGCGAGTTGAACTATAAAAACGGCAAAAAAATCACCTTTGTTGTATGTAATATTTTATTTTGTTTTTAGTATTTGTTGTTATAGAGGCAACAGAAATACATAATATGTGAAAATTTCAACTCTCTAGCTATTACGGTTCTTGAGATACAGCCTGGTGACAGACAGACGGACGGACGGACGGACGGACGGACAGCGAAGTGTTAGTAATAGGGTCCCGTTTTACTCTTTGAGTACGGAAGCCTTAAAAACAGTACGGATTGACGGCAAAAAGTATAAATATATAATAATTATATTTATGGGAACAAAAACATAAATGCCTATGTCCTGACTGACTCACTCACTCATCAACTCACAGCCGAAACTACTAGGCCTAGAGAGTTGAAATTTACACCAGAACTACCTTTACAACGTAGGCAACGGATAAGAAGTAATTTTTGGAAATCATATCCCTAAAGGGGTTAAATAGGGGTGCAAAGTTTGTATGGGGGAAACTTGATTTTTTGAGCTAGAGACTTAAAACTTTGTATAACGATTACTTATACACACATGACATGATTATATGCCAAAAATGATGAGTAGGTAATATGTATGACTTTTAGTTGTAGCTTTAATTTTAAAGGAATACTTGCTGTGCCCTAATAGGGTTCATGTGCGAACCAACCCTAATGTAACCTATTTTATAACACATGATAAATATGCAATAAATTTTTTTTTGAATTTTTGTTTTTTCAAAATAAGTTTAGTTGTATTTTTTTACTCTTCTGGAGTGCTATCAGTAACTTTTTAATTTAAAGACACTAAAAAAACGAAATTTAAATCAAAAAATCACAAAAATATTTTTTGATAACAAAAATGAAAAACTATAGGTATGACTCGTTACATGATGTTACCTCAAAATCCGCATTGACTGCTGTGCTATGATGTCGTGGTGCCAAGATACATTACTTGGAGGTTATGACCTAACCCCTATGTTATGGTTAGTAACCCCTTGTGTCCGACTCAATATTTTTTTTTGGATTCGGAGATATTTTGATCTAAAGTTATGACTTTAGATCAAAATATCTCCGAATCCCAATACTACAAATGCTCTAAGGAAGCGTCCCTTTGAATATTTGCTCCTATTACAGGCCACACCCTGTAGAGCAAGACATTTTTAAAGTAAGAAAATTGTAACTACGGTTTCAGCCTGTTTATTATGAGGGTTCAAAGGGGGTTTTAAGTGTGTATATAGAGCAAGCCATTTTGAAAGTAAGAGATTTGTAACTTCGGCTTTAGACTGTTTACTAAAAGACTAGGCACAAAACTAAATTCAATGTTTTTTTTTTAATTTATTCCTTAAACAAACTTTTAGACGATGACATTTTATACGCGGACGAAGTCGCGGGCAACAGCTAGTACAGAATAAAAATGTTATAGATCTGGTTAAACTTTTTATTACTCCAAATAAATGTGTGAAAAAAATTAAACAAATCGAAACTTAATCAGGCGCGGCTCACTCGCGATTTACGTTCATCGCTACAAGTACATGCCGGTTGCCCGAAAACAGGGTACTATTCAGTGGCTGCCACGCTGTGCACAGGATCGCACGCGCGCGCTCGCTACTTCGCGCGCACAAGCTTGTTACGTAAATATATCGCAAGTGAACGTGCCGCCGCATTCGTCTGTTTGTGTGCTGCATTGTTTCTGATGAAATGAATAAAAATACACCTAAAAGGTATTGTATTGCAGCGGGTTGCAAAACCAATGATAACAAATCATATCACGTGTTTTTAGGGTTCCATAGATTCGGTTCTTATAGATTCGTCATGTCTGTCTGTCTGTCCGTCCGTATGTCACAGCCACTTTTTTCCGAAACTATAAGAGCTAACTGTTGAAAGTAGATGTATTCTGTGAACCGCAGAAGATTTACACACAAAACTCAAAAAAAAAACAGTAAGTTTTGGATGTCCCCATACTCGGAACTCAAAAATTTTTTTTTCGTTAAGCCATACGTGTGTATCTATGGATAGGTCTTCAAAAATGATATTGTAGTTTGTAATATTTTTTTTTTCTAAACTGAATAGTTTGCGCGAGAGACACTTCCAAAGTGGTAAAATGTGTCCCCTGCATTTTCTAAAATAAATGAATAATAAAACTAAAAAAAATATATGATGTACATTACCATGCAAACTTCCACCGAAATTGGTTTGAACGAGATCTAGTAAGTAGTTTTTTTTAATACGTCATAAATCGTAAACCGCAATTTATTTTACGGAATCCTTCATGTGCGAGTCCGACTCGCACTTGGCCGCTTTTTATTTGTTACGTTGCATGGTAACGTAACGCATTCGTTGCATAATTTTATTTATTATACATATTAAAATGTTTAGAACTAAAGCAACAAGATTTTGCATTACTGTGGGTTGCAGCAAAGCCAATAAATTGTGGCTTGGTGTATTCAATTCGTCCAAATTGTGAGATTTATTATTTTAGAGATAAATAATGAAATAATGTATGTAATGTATGAAGAATATACGTTTATTGCTTTTCATTTATTTTTTCTTGAATTCAAGAAATAAATGCGCAATTCGTTATTATTTTATTTATAGTTGTTGACAACCCTCACTATCGGCGACGCGGCAAGTGAGCCAATACATTATCACCGTTTTGTGTGGCATGCGCTGGAGTCGAAGACGTCAGAGGGCCATAAATCATAATGTTTTTGCTAAGAAAAAAGCGGCTTTTGTAAAGATCAAAGGATTGTGCCTTCTGTACTTGTACCTACTATTACTTATTCTGTGACTTAATGAAACAATTTTGTGCTATCAGCTACATCTTACATAATAATTTGAGTAGCTTGGATAACACTGCTGCTTGAAACCCATTCTCGAGAAAACTGTTCTAGGCGCTCTATAATAAGGTCAATATTACATGCTGCCGATTTTTTGCCCGACGACGGCAGAGCCGAACGGAAGGGATATGTTTTTAGCAGTCTATGTTTGTATGTTCCACTGTAGCGTTTTAAATACTGAACCGATTTTGATAAATGGGGTGTCAATCGATTCGAAATTATGCTCCGGGTAACAAAGGCTACCTTTTGTATGAAAAAGAGAAATATGATGGCTGTCACATACAAATAAGTGACTGACTTTGAAAAAAATATTTTGCTATCATAGCGTGTGGGGGATCAGATGAAAGAGGAGAAAATTTTGAGTTCAAATATATGAAAACATTATTAAAATAATGTATAACAAGCGAAAGGAAGACGATTAAAGTTTATATCAGCCTGTAAGAATACTACTAGCGCTATCTATCGGCAATTCTGCAAATCATTTTGTTTGACAGGCATTTTGTTTGAATATCATCGAAATCGCTGAGGAAGAAGTAAATACTGAGACTCATTACCATGAAATATCGAACTCATCTCCAATTCTCTTCATTCTTACAGGTTCTTTCTATCAAATATATTTTCAGTTCGACTACCAGAGGCAAGCAATGCACAGCCAACGCAACATCCGAAATCGCACATTCATCCTCAAATCCCCTACAGGGCTGGAAACCTTCAGATATTGACCGTGTGTTGATGTTTGGTGACAAATATCATAAGATTTGCCTCGAAAATCTAGCTATACAGCTGGCCATCTCGTTATCGATGAGTTGTTGCCTTGTATTATATTACCATTGCTACCAAAATCCAAAAGTTATACACTGGGTATTGGAAGCGACGCCGCAGTAGGCTTAGTGAATCCTACAGCGACTGTACTTGGTGGCTATGACACTAGTAATAAAGCAGGACTGGAAGAGCTGTCACGATGTCACATCTTGCAATGATATTTCCGTGGCAGTCATTTCACAAAATCAAAAATTTTACTTTATTTGACTCTCACTCTCGGGGTCCAAAAGGCCGCTTCGCACCTAGCGCTGGTCGTGCAATGGTTATGATTTTTCCAATACTACATACCTTATCAAAACACCTACATTTCGTTCTGGCAGTGGGGTCGAGTAGAGATATTAAATTTTCTCTCACAATAGTGAAGTCACATTTAACTGAAGAAGACAGCGCAGCATTTATTGAAGGGAACCAATTAAATGAAGCCAGTTCGAGCGAACTTCATGACGGAATAATAAGCACTACTTACTCTGTTAATGCCAAATGAGATTCCAGTACCGAACATCGCGGAGGCAATATGTCAAAACATTTATGACTAGCTGTTGCCCGCGACTTCATCCGCGTAGAACTTAATACTTAGAAAATATAATGCAAACAAACTTCTACCATCTTAAGGGATGATTTCCGAGGCAAAAACTATTCTATATCCTTTGAAGGGTCTCAAATTATCTCTATACCAAATTTCATCTAGGTACATGGATTTTATCCAAACTCTCACCCCCTATTTCATACCCTTACGGAATGATTTTCGGGATAAAAACTATCTAATGTCATTCTTCGGGACTCAAACGACCTTTATACCAATTTTCATCTAAACGGGATTCATCCAAATTATCACCCCCCATTTCACCCCCTTAGGGAGTGATTTCCGGAATTACAACTATCCTATGTCCTTTCCCAGGATCTACACCAAATTTCATCAAAATACATTACACCCAAATTTACCCCCCCCCCCCCCCCCTTTCACCCCCTTAGGGGATGATTTCCGGGATAAAACCTATTATATGTCCTTCCCCGGGACTCAAACTATTTATATACCAAATTTCATCTAAATCGGTGCAGCGGTTTAAGTAGGCATACACATTTCCACCCCCAATTTCAGCCCCTCAGATATAAAAACTACCCTTTGTCCTTCCCCGGGGCTCATTTCATCTAAATCGGTTCAGCGGTTTAGGCGTGAAGAGGTAACAGACAGACACACTCTCGCATTTATAATATTAGTATGGAAGAATGGATTATTAGTATGGATAGTATGGATTATTTCCGCTTGTCTTCCAAATAGAGGTGTAGCTGTAGACTCACTTCAAAAGAAAGAAGAAACGAAAAACTCATTCAAATATTTTAAAAAATTACGAAGCTACAACCGTTTTAATGTCGCTTGTTAGAGTGAGAAAACGATCAGGGACCGTGACGTCACGATCCTCGAGCGTCATAGTAAAAAACAATCGTTTCATTATAAAGGTGCGTTTTGCGGAAAAGAGACGCAACAAACCCCCTCTTCAAACTTTATAACTTTAACTTAGTGATTACCTATACGAGTATAGCCTCTTGCGTTGTTTTTTTTCGAGATAATACAACATTATGATTATTTTGTTTAGTGTCTACATCCCTATTTTCGATAAGATAAGATAAAATAAGATTTCTTTATTGTCAGAACTGTGTACATTTAGTTGTTTTGGGTAAAATAAAGTCCAACAGCTTGCCCATTTCGGACGTACAATATTAAACTTAAAGCTAGTCAAATATACTAAAACAAAAACAACAATAGTATTTCCAAGTAATTTTAACCATATTCACACATAAAATATTAATTTAGATCTATCCGACATCCGTATTTTCTTTTAAACCACGAACTTCGGAATTCGAAAATATTCGAGTATCTCTATCTCTTTCGCACTAACAAATGACAGGAATGCAGAGGGCCTACCGCGAAAGGCATTGAAAGTTTCCCCTCTCTGTCATACTTACAAGTTCGTACATAAGTGCGACAGAGAGGGAAAACTTCGAATGCCGTTCGCGGTAGGCCCTCAGATATACGAACTTCGAGTTTCAGTTTTCGTGGTTTGGCTGAATACGCAAAGAGCGCGCGCGCGTGCCATTCAAAAAAACCAAGTTTATATTGTTCGAATTTGTTGTTACATTTGTACAAATTACGCCTTAATTCGACATTTGCGCATATAAGTTCGCATATCAAAATCGATTAATTTTATATTTGCTTTTGGTACCTACGTCAATGAATATCGTAGACGGGATTAAAATTATTAATAGGCGAAAGAAAGGCAAAGCAATTCCGCCATTTTGTCCGTAGTATTTCTTATTACTGTGATTTTGACGTTTCTTTTAGCTGACAGATGTGGCGGCGATATACTTTAAGAATAATAAATGAAAAATTAAATGAAGTCGTATATTACGGAAAATAAATTAATCGTCGCAGTCGGATAAAAACTATCCTAAGTTGCAGCTGGAATAATAATGTACCTTTATAAAATGTTTCATATTTTTCCGTCCATGGGATGCTGAGAACATTCGTACCACAGAAAGCTTAGTTTCAAACTGGCTGATTCTTTTTTTAATTTAGAGATTTATTATAAGTGGAGATGGAGATAATGACACCGTCTTACCGATCCGTGAAATACAGCGCAAAACCGCACCACCAGTCAGTGTTCTCATAGAGCGGAGGGTTGAAGAGCTAGCCTGGGTTCAACTATTTCCGGATGGAAAAAATGGGCTAAATGAAATTAGACCTGTCCATTAGACTATTTTCAATCACGTGTGATGGGAAGTAACACACGATTTCAGAGCACAGAATATATATTTTACGCTCTCTCAGTGGTAGAGCTTCTGAAAGCGAGACAAAATGTTTCCGTTTGCGGAAGGTTGCGGCAAGATGGCGTCCAAGTTAGTGATTTAGTCCAAAACATACACCTATGCATGAGAAATATTCGAGGCACTTCCTCATACTGGCACAGGGCATATTCTGAGCAAATGGCCATGGTGCGTAACCTTGGACCAGCACACTGGTTCGTTACTCTGTCATGCAATGACCTGAATTGGCCAGATATGCTACATGTGCTATTAGTGGCGGATGGAAGACCTTATGTTCGTGTGGAAGATCTCAGTTTTGAAGAAAAAGTATAGTTAGTGGAGTCGTATCGTGTTACTTTATCGCGGCAATTCATGTTCCGGTTGAATGCTGAAAACCCCATCAGCCGATCTCATCAAGTATATAGCAAAATCAGAACCTGCACAAATACAAAAAGCAGTGAGTGACTGAAGCATTGACGAGAATTAGCGAACGAGGTTATTTATTTATCGTATGACGGTTACACACTGGAACATAAGTATATGTATTCGTATCGATGTCGCTGATAGAGTTCTTGTGTGCGCTGCGAGGTTCAGAAGGAACAGTAATAAGTAGATACCTAATTGTCCTCTATACATTTGATAGTAATTTTGTAATATAAATATCAACAACCAGTTTCAGTCAAACAGTTTTATAATATATACATATCAATATTGTAACATGATTAAAAAAAGGAAAAATATGAAATAAACAGTCAATTAAGTTTAATATTTATTTAAATTACCCCATTGTTACCCTCACATATCAGTCATATCACCAATATTTTTTTGAATAAAATAGGATTTCAAATAATACCCGTCTACAGAACACATCTAAAAAGTATAAAATAAAATAAAATTTAAAAAAATAATACCCGACTCCGGACATGCGATCTGAAAAGTATTAAATAAGAAAACAATTTACTTCTGAAATCAAAACCTGACATTCAACTCTCTCATATTCGGATGAAGCCGTGGTCGCATGCCTTTGGAGCCTGAATATATGTTGATGCATGCGACCACGGCTTTATCCAAATATGAGAGAGTTGAATGTCAGGTTTTGATTTCAGAAGTTAATTGTTTTCTTATTTAATACTTTTCAGATCGCATGTCCGGAGTCGGGTATTATTTTATTAAATTTTATTTTTTAAAAGAAAATCCCGAACGCCTCGGGAATAAGGCTACTACTGTAATCAAGGAGTTGTGTAGTTAAGAGTCCCCCGCACGGTGGACTCAAGTCTACACTTCATACAATAGTTTGGTTCTCATGTGAAAAACTGCATACTGCTATTTATTTATTTAATACTAGCTTTCGTCGTAACTTCGTCTGCGTGGTTAAAGACTATCCTTTATCTTAATCCAGGCTATAAACTATCTTCGTGCAAAATTTCATCCAAATCGGTTGAGCCGTTTAAGCGTGATTGAGTAGGTACCTAACAAACATCCAAACATTCAAACATCTAAACGTCCAATTTTTCACATTTATAATATAACAGCTTAATAATAACTTTTTTTTACATGATTTTAATTACAGATGCAAATCTGGGTCCAAAACAACTATTGATTAGGTATTTGAGTATGCTGCGTATTTTGTTGTTGGAGGTCGTTGTTTGTTTTTTTACTATTTCTCATTCAATGTTTGTTAACTGACAATCATTAGGTTAATTGGAAGAGATCCCTCTTAGGGATAATCGCGAATTTGTACTACTTTTATCTGATGTAACCTAGATTCCTTTCTTTTTCGTACAATAAAGAGTTTACTTACTTACTCAATTCAAATCAAGTAAGAAAATGCGAGGTATAATGCTAACTATATTATTAACAATGTTGTCTATGTTATTTATTTTTAGGTTTTGGGAGATTTGATAATTTTTAAGCAAAATACAAAATTGTTTCATTAAATTTCGATTGGTTTAATTTTTTTCAAACATTTATTTGGAGTAAGTACTAAAAAGTTTAACCAGATCTATTACATTTTTATTCTTTCTCGCATCCAAAAAGCTTTTCAATGAATATATTTAGTATTAAAATATTTTTTTATACAGTTAACTACGTACTTACTTCATTAACCTCGAAACTATAATGACTTTACAACACAGAAATTCAGATACTTTTAACGCAGTTACATCATAAAATGATAATTTATTTAGTGGGCGTAAGAGCAGAGGTAAGTACAAGTACCTACATATTGGTTTTTCAGAGGCGTAACGCACATTTTCTTGATATTTTTTTGGCGTAAGCGACACTATTTTCTAAACTAGGTTTTGCATTTATTGATATTCGCTCAATAGGTGTAGATAAAGTTATTTGAAAAATAGGTATACATCTGAGATTAACCTTTATAGGATGAGTAGTTAACAAGTTATGAATTTATAAAAAATAGAGTTTTGCTTTTTGGCTCCCCTCAAAAGTAGGCGTTTGTCCCTTACGACATTTGAAATTTCCATCGTCGATATAAATACTCGGTACTTACAACGTGACATAAAACCACACTCGTGTTTTAAAGCCTCTCATTATGTGTCAGTTGCATAAACTACTAATCAAAAAGATTTTAATACAACGAATCCTAGTGCCATTAGAACTATCACTTTACCAGTTTAAAACATAGTCACTCACCTAAGCCATTTCAAAATCTTTTAAATATCTGAGACTTGCTAGGCTTTGGCGTGGACAAAAAGCCATACTACTCGTAGGTTTTTGAATTCGGAATCGTACAATGAGGCGGGGTATGACACGCTGTAAACCTAGTAAGTTAGTAAGGGAGTGATCATGACCTCTCTCGTCCCAGAAAATAGCACTAGGAACGATTCTTATTCTTTGACTTCATTTCATGTAATATCATAAGAATCATTGTCTTCCAAAAACTAGTGTATAAGTCCCGGAATCCCGGAGCATATCCCTATTAACATAATTTTTGGGGTCATTCGCCCCGTGTTGCACCGGGAAATCCGATCATTGCTAATAATAATATCAGATTCAACTAACCAACGAATTTTCGAAATTACTTAGGTTACCTAGCTGTAATGCGGCATTTTTACTGAAATTAGATTATTGTAACCCGAAAATCTTCAGCAGAGCATGGTCGTCGGATTAATGAAATCCTATGCACTTTCCAGGAAATGGCTTCAGAAAAAAATATCGAGCACTTTTTGGTAAATTTAGACTAAGAGATGCGGAAATCTGAATTCAACTTATTATTATCATCCATTACAATATTTCTGCAAAGGCACAATATTTTTATGTATACCCTTTGATCGCATTGAAAAATTGAGCAAAGTATATTCTTACTGTCATACAAGACTGTTGAAAACAATAGCTACATTTCATCTTTTTTTATTTTTTTGATCCTCGTGTAATATAATAAGCTTTGTTACTATATGAAATGTGACTTTCTTTTGAAGTTTCATGTAACATCAGAGACAATTTAAACGTATACTTAACCAAATAAAATAAAAATACGTATTGCTATTGACAAATACTTTCTGTTTGTACACTATACAAGGCTATTAATAATACTATGTAAACAAATTGCATTCTTTTTTCGGCGATTCGCAACATCGTCAGCAATTTACGTTGACGTATAATTGTATAACTACGAGTTTACATACTCGTAGGTACCATAAATAAACTAAACATCAGCTAATAATAGTACATTGTTTAACAGGGCGTAAGAGAAATATTGCAATCGAGAGTCGACGACCGGACCCGACGCCGGAGGCGGAGGGCTTTTGATGACTCGAGTTTGCAATACTCTTACGCACTGGCGTGTTATACACAATGGTTTTCATTACATTTGCGAGGAATAACTACAAAAGAAAGAAAAATCTAGGTTTCATACAAGCGCACCAATCAAAAATTGACGAAATTGACAACTGTACTTCTAGATCAGTGCGAGTGGAGCGCGCAGCTTTAATATTTTGACCAATCACAGATCAGTTGTTCCTGAGTTATGGATGTTATATATGTATATAAGTATCTAAATGTTTTTATCTATTATATATATATCATCGCCTAGTACCTACAACACAAGCCTTATTGAGCTTACCGTGAGCCTAGGTTGATTTGTGTAAGATTGTCCCGTAATATTTATTTTATTTATTTTATTTTTATTTTAGTATACATGCAGCGCTCGATTTTTATTCAACCATTCACAGAGCAGAACTCTTGTAGCGCGCGGCCACCTGGATTTGCTTTAACCAATCAGATCACACACAAGCTCATAACTCTACATACATACATACATATAATCACGCCTTTTTCCCAGAGGGGTAGGCAGAGATCAAGGATCTCCATTTGCTACGATCCTGACAAACCCATTTCGCTTCAATCACTTTCATAACATTTCTTATACACGCTCGTCGGTTTAGGGTACTTTTGACCTGGCCTTTTTGTAAGATTTCTCCAATTTGATCGGAGAAATTTCGCCTAGGTCTTCCCCTTCCAACTTGCCCTTCGACTCTTTTTATATACACTCTCTTCGTTCTTAACATACCCTTCTCAATGTTCGTGACTATATCTCCATCTATTCCACACTTATCTCTTATCACACTGTTTCTGACTCTATCACTCAATTTCACTCCACACATACTTCTCAACGCTCTCATTTCTACTGCATTGACTCGACTTTGATGTCTTTTCTGCCACACCCAACTTTTGCTACCATACATAAGTGTGGGCACCAACACTCCAACGCTCATAACTCTCTAGGGAGTTATAAAAATCCATAATTTCCTGTGGGAGGTAAATCGGCTATAGCTGCTCTATACAGGTCTGCCTATTATACACCCTTTACGAGCAAGTGTGATGAAAAATACTTTTTGCTATTGACAAATACTTTCCGTTTGTACACTATACAACCAGGCTATTAATAAAACGATGTAAAAAAATTGCATTCTTTTATCGGCAATTCGCAACACCGTCAGCAATTTACGTTGACGTAATGTATAACTACGAGTTTACATACTCGTAGGTACCATAAATAAACTAAACATTAGCCAATAAATAAATAAAACTTTACTCTGACGAAGGTACACAAAGTCAGACCACTTTAAAGCAAAGACGGGTCGCAAAGTTAAAAGTCATGTCAGTTAAAAGGGGTTGCGTAGGTCGCAGGCTCCGCGCGCACCTGTCGCCCACCATAGCGTGATGCATGGGTGTTTTTTTTTATTTTCCTACGCTTTAATAGTCAGGGTAACATTTTCCTGTCGAATACAAATATTGTGCGTCGGTGCTATCAATCAAAAAGTAAAACGGGACCCTATTACTAAGACTCCGCTGTCCGTCTGTCTGTCTGTCTGTCTGTCTGTCTGTCTGTCTGTCTGTCTGTCTGTCTGTCTGTCTGTCTATCTGTCTGTCTGCCACCAGGCTGTATCTCACTGATACCGTGATAGTTCCAGTTGAAATTTTCACAGATGATGTATTTCTGTTGCCGCTATAACAACAAATACTAAAAACAGAATAAAATAAATATTTTTATATATAATGGTACGGAACCCTCCGTGCGCGAGTGCGACTCGCACTTGGCCGTTTTTTTATGTTATCGAGCCAGTTCATCTTCCTGCTTCCTCTCCCCCGTTCTCCCTCTATTTTTCCTTCTATTATAATTTTCAGCAGATCGTACTGTCATGTCTATGTAGATGACCAAAATTGTAGTCCTAAACCGCAGAAAATTTTTTTTTACGCCACACCAAACAACCAGAAAATAATGCTTTTTATGATAAACATTTTTAGTAGGTTTGGGTACTTCATATGTATTTTTAAAATATCGAATACAAACAAAAACATTTTTTCCAATAAGGATAAGCGCTGAGCGGGTATTACGTATTCAAAATCATTGGCAAGATCAAACGGATCGGAATAAGTAATGTTTTTATCGCAACATTTTTCAAAAAAGGGCCGTTTTGATTGCACAATTTTGCTTAATTTAACAGTTTTCAAATATACACTTAAATAATCGAAGTCTTAAAATTACGTAAACAGGTCGTATAATAATGAATAAAAATTGGCTTTGGATACCATAAATGAACATGCCAAAACAAAACCATACCAATAAATTATAATTAACCATGGCATGTTGGTTGTTGACTTAACACATTCAGCGCCAATTACAATTCACAAATGCGTCAGGACGCTTCGGGCGCTTCTCGCTACATACAGACATTAAGCTGCTACGGACGGACTACGGCATGGCGCTACGAGCGTTTGCGTTGCGATGATTGAGTTAAACAACATTCAAGAGCGGTAAGGTCCATTTTCACAGTTCAATACAGAAAAAAACTAATGAATGACATAGTCTGGAACGAGTTTGGGGATTTCAATTTCATAAACAAGCCGCTATTTGACCCTGAGATAGTGTCGCTGATGTGTACGTGGCTAGGGTCAAATAAAACCTTGTCGGGCTATAGTTTGAAAAAAATTACAAATACTTTATAATAGCTGACTTATTGTGTGTAACGGATATATAATATTTTAATTCAATTTCGAATAACGTTTTAAAATTTTATAAACAATAAAAACACAATTATAAATTAATATTTTTCAAAACCGCATTTTTCTTAGAGTATAGATACAATCGTTCCAGATGAACGTCGCATATAATTACAAATCTGAGGGATCACATGAATAGCTTTTTATCCACAAATCCGAAAGATTTCGATAACCGTTTGAAACCACAAGCTTGAAAGCACTTTAAACAAAATACGAAAAGTAGATACGCAAAGTGTGATAATGTTTATCGGACGGCGACCGGTATTTTGGAGACTATTTTCCATTGTCCATCAACCCTTTTGACAATTTATCGGGACATCACATTTTCATACAGGCGGGTGGCACGAACTTTGCGCGGCCACGCTCATACATATTCAAATAACCCGGGCTTGTACAAAGCAGGAACACGCTGCGCCTCTGACGTGTTAGAATTACAAAAAAGAACACAAAATATGGACGCAGATAAACAATCTATATCTAGATTACGTTTGTGTGTTCATAAATTATGTAACTATGTCGATGCTTATCATATTGTATCTTCAAATATAAGCCTAAGTTTATATTCCAAAGCAATTTTATATGATAAATTTTCCTCTGCTTTCTTTTTTACGAATGATGACTTTGGTGAGGATATACCATTTTATATTTTAGTACTTATCCGTTTTCTCTTTTACATCTTTTCTACTTTTTTTTTTAATTTTTATCATGGTAAAGGAGGGTGCTGCAATAAAGCAGTGTTTTTCACCCTTTTTTCATGGCGCGACTCCCTACATTACGAAACTATTTCGTGGGGAGTCACTCTGCGCTGTTCTGAGATTATATTTCATATTTCGCGACCCCCTTCGAGATGTTTCGCGATCACCACAGGTTGAAAAACACTGCAATAAAGGATTATTATATTTATTATACATTGTGAGTTGTGCGTTTATATGGCAACACTCTGTAATATTTTATCATATAACATAACAAAGTCTTTAAATATACGGCTTTCAACGTCCGACAGTGACATTCTGAGAGCGTCATAAAAGTCCGCAACAGTTTTGGGAAACATTTAAATGGACGCTTGTCGGGAGAGAAGGTACTATTGTAAACTTTTCAACAGCCGACAGATCTCGACGTAATTCATGTTTATACGGGTTTGTTTATTAAATATTCCGATTTTCAAAGTAAAATTGAATATTTTAATGGATCTAATTATAATTTAATAAAATACAGATGAATGAAGAACATCAATAACACCGTTTACCTTGTTTAACAGGCTGTGTAGTTCAGTGAATTCAATTTATATACAATAAGCTACCAATTAGACTCTTAAATTGTAACTCATTAATTATTAAAAATAGTTTTTTCTGATGTAACCTTGTTCATCAGATCAACTGTAAATAAAATGAACCTACACAGTAATCTTAGCATAGGACTTTAAAAATATAATAACTTGATACAATGACAACCACTGACAGCGTCAAAGTAAAATGTTTTAGACTACCACACAAATTACTTTGTTATATACTGAAATAGAGAACAATATCTGGGCCTAAAAACGGTCACCCTGTAATTGATGACATTTGATGCGCCATCTAATATCGTTAGTTGAAATACTCCACTTGAATGTTAAAACATACAAAAAGTGCGTCGGTCGCAGGGTTTGAACCCGGGCTCATCGACTCCAAATTTCGCCAACTGTACCCCTATAGGCTACTGATTTCTTATGACAATACGGTGAATTTCGAAATACCTTGACAGCACGTTTCATCACCATAGAAACTAGACTATTATTGACCCCGCCGTCGTATCAATATACCTATAGTTAAAGAAAATTAATAAATTACACAAGTAATTTAGTTCTGAAATTATTATTAATTATTTTCGGATTTTTTGTAGGTGACGCATTGCTTCCATCTGTTATTAGCATACCTATAAATTATGATGTGGAGTAACATTAATCTGTAGGTATAGTGGTGCAAGCGCGCTTCGCTAAGCGTGTCAACATGACTACGCTTAGCGGACCGCGGTCAGTTGATACAAGAACCAATTCTAGGCTGTATAGGTATATTTAGGCTCGCAATACGACCGGCCTAGCGTGCTCGTCCCTAAGTGCACAATCATGTATCGGTTGCCAAATCCTCGGGGGCCGGCCGGTATACGGACCCCTATGATTCACTGCATGAATAGCACAGTTTTAATTTTATTTTGTGCCGGCGTCCTTCGATTCCAATTTATACTGTGTATCGGACAGATATTTGGCATGAATGCGGCTTTCATATACCATTTTTTAAATAAATTTCCAAAGCTGCCGTAGATAACCGCATGCGAATTTCAGTTCCCTTCCACGTAGTTTCAGTCGAAGGTATTATTTATAGTATAGTACGTATATTCATTAGTAAGATCGCATAGTATAGACTTGGTGTTGTTATTTAACCCTGTACACCCGAGAGATAAAAATCTTTAACAGCTCCTTGCGACATTACGTAACTTTATTATTACTTCATAAGGAGTCTAGGAAAAATAACAAAAAAATCCTGACTGAGCTGGTCTTCCACAATCAGACCCTCACGTTCGTGTGGCTCAGGAATAATATGTAACTCGCACGTTCGTGAGGGTCATGATGTGATTGTCTAGACACCGGCCTGTAAAAGGTATCATTTGTTCATCTATTGAATAAAAGCCAGGAACACGTTCTAATTTGTTACATGCGTCCTTCACTTTATTGATCATAGGCTGGACTTTCCACAGAGGATTATTTTTCTCACTCTCCCGCGGAAAATCCGAATCAACTACGTGAAGTGCGTTGCGGACGGCCAAAAACCTGTCTCTTGTCATAACGTTGCATACCAATGACAATTTAGTGCCAGCTCTCCAGTACATAGGCAATCTAGGATAAGGAATGCAACCCATAACTAGATGAATGGAAAAGAGCTTGCAGATTTCAGAGGCGGTCGTTTTTAATTCTACGCCTGTTTTTCGCATGTAATACAAGTTCGTACATCTAGCGATCTCTTCCACGAAGTCGTTGTCAATGTACTCATGAAAGTAATTTACCGGGGAGCGGACAGGTTTCACTGGTAGCGAGGTGTAATTGTGTGGCTTGTCCGTAAACAGAACTTGCTTCCATGTTCGACTTCGAGGTGCGGGTGCTGATATGGATCTTCCACTGCGTTCATTTCCCCGGGCACGGACAGATCTACCTCTACCTCTGCCTATTCGAACATTTCTAGGTATAGATTCCGACCTACCTCGACCTGGTCGTCTTCTAGCTCCGATTTGCAACGGCGAAATAGGGGGCTGTGATAATGTCCCTAGTGGTGGAGTCGCTGGTCGCGGAGAAAGGGGTGGAGAAGATGCTCGCGTTGAACTTAGGGGAGAACGTGACCGGGGCCTTACTTCACGCAGAGTAGAAATTTCTTCATCCGCGAGCAAGTCATCATCACTGGGCAGGTTATCGAAAAAGTTAGGCACATCTTCCAAATCATCATCATCTAAACCTTCAATTTCTGACAAGTTTCCATCTGCGAGCAGATCTTCTATTATTTTATCGGTCAACGGAGCTCCTAAAATAAGCAAAACATCCCGATTAGTAAGCCAAGCGTGTACATTAATAAGTAATACCTACTAAACCAACATCACAGTACACAACCGAAACCACACGATCGTGAGAGTTCAATTATACGCAAAGCAACCGAAATCGCACGATCGTGATAGTTAAAATTCAAAAACAACTTGCATATATGCCTTTCATTCGAATTAATGCAGAGTATTTAAAATATATCACACACACAAGTACTCTTTGCAATCCAATAGTAAATTACAAAGATATATAATGGTAACTAGTAAAAAAAATGCACTTACGATAGTTAGTCCGACGTTCAAAGAACACAGCCATCTCCCACGCCACGTCAATGAGACTGACGAGTCGCGACGCGTACGCATGACCTTTCTGTATTTTTTGTCTTATTCTAGCATAGCCGCACGATCAATCGACATCGGTTGGGTTCGCAAAAGCGGTTCGCGATACGCGGCATATTTTTTCAAAATCAACACTCACGATCGTTTCGAGTCGGGTGTAAAGGGTTAAATAATTAGCTATCTCAATTTGTTGAATTTTATTAAGATAACTATCGTCCTTTTGCTAGGCATAGATCATGAATGAGAAGCAATGAATTTGTTCCGGCAAACAAAGATTTAATTAAAACCTTTCTATAATAAGTCATAACTGAATATAGTGCTAGGTCCCGCAGTCTACATATATATATATAGGTACGTATTCGATTCGTCCGCCTCGGTTATTCACATTTGTTTACGCGTGAGCGAGAGCTGCAGCTTAGCTGCGTATTTTTTCTAACGAACGTAAGGGTATGGTCATTTTCATCATAAAAATAAGAAACTTCACATATATATCAAGGCAAATTAGAAAAAAAAAATTAGGTTTGGTCACAGAGCACAGGGTTTTTTTTTCAAAATACACTTAAATTTATTTTATAAAGATGAACAATATATAAATAAATTGTGCTTATAAACGCAAATACACGTAAGTAAATACCTTTTCGGGCAGTAAAGTTTGGTAAATTGAATAAAAAATATACAAAAGGCAGTAAAAAGGCGCATTACAAAAGCGACCGCCATCAATCTGTCTAGCATTGCCCTATTTGAAGCATTCAAAATAATCCTTTCCGTTCCTAAAGCAGTAATTAAAAAACAATTAGTATTATTTTTATAGTTCTGAATTACCTGTAGAAGATATGACAATAGAGAGATCTCTCTCAGGGACCGAAGTCCAATGAGAGTTGTTTGGAATTTGGAAGAACTCGTCAGATTACAGGAGTGACGCCACATCAGCCCCACTTTGAGACGGAGGGGTCAGGGACGTATTAAGTAGAGTGCAGCTTGCCACTGCTCAGAGCCAGCGTGGCGAGCGAACGCTCAGAGCCAGGGTGGCGAGCGGAGAGAGAGAGAGAGAGAGAGAGAGAGTCTGGCTTGCTGAGAAGAGTCGGGCGTCAGTCAGGATATTCAGAGTTGCGCTTTGTCCATTGTCGGGGTCACCAATGTAGAAACGATACGGCAATAGAGAGATCTCTCAGGGACCGAAGTACAATCAGAGTTGTTTGGATGTTATATTTATGCAACTGATTTAAGAAACTTCGATAGTGCGATGCAGAACTCGTCAGATTTGACAGGAGTGACGCCACATACCTATACCTACCCTCGTTCCGGCTGTTACCTGGTCCAACAAATATCGGTGGCAGTTCAGCGGGGCAATGCAGCCAGTATTTATGGCACCTTTGGACCAGATGGGAGCCGGACGTAAAAAATATATATATTTCATTTTCTTTATTTTAACCTTGTTTTTTTAGTTTTAGTTTAGTTTTGTTATTATTCTCTTTCTGTTTAATTGTAGTTTTTATATATATTTTTTTATATGTACCTACTTTATCTGTAAATAAAATTTCCTTCTCAACCTAATGGTAGATTTGTTTTTTGACATATTCTTGTTAGGTATATATCGCACAAGAATATATATTTTATTAGGGTATGAAATTACGACACTGATTAATCTTATAATTACGTAAGTATATTATATTATGATAAAAATATAACATGAATGATGATTTCGATAACAGGACTATGTGAGCGCATACTAACACCCTGAATTTATTCAGTTGAAGTTATCTTGTACATTAGTGAATCAACTTTTTTATTGTTACTTTGGGCCGTTATCCAGCTAGTCGATTACGTAACGCTTTTTACGTACGTCAAGTATGCTGTAAATGGCATGTATGTATGGGAAACAGTTGATTTGTCCTAACGGTCCAACAAAAAGTTAGACACACGCACGTGTTAGATTATTATGTAATATAGCATATAAGCTTACCAGTAATTTAAGTTATGACGCGAATTAACCTTCTTTATTGATTAGTTTGTCACTTTTCTGTGTCACCAGACTATTATATACTGATTTGACACTTCAATGAAAATATGTCGGGTAAGTGTATAATCGTTGACTTACCAATAATATTGCCAATGCTAAAATTAAAATTAATATCAGTATGTAATTTTCATGGTGCATATTTATAATGGTTTTAATATGTTTGTGTATATTTTAAATGAATACTAGTAAGAATTTATTGATCAAGTGATTGAAATGACTGACTAAACTATCCATGACGTCACGTGTTTATCGAACAGAGGTGGCGTGGTCGAACACCTAGAATCAGGTTGTATAAAAGGGTTCGACCGGCCGATTCTAGGTCATTATTGTCACTGCTGTTCCATGGTGAACATCTCCTGGGAAGTCCAGTCAGTTAAGTAACCCTTGGTATTAATTATGTACTTTGTGATATTGCTGTGTATTTCAACTGCATTATATGCTTGAATTATTATTGATGCTTTGATTATTAGTCACGTTATAAGTGAATTAATTAACTTATGGATAATTTAATGATAAATAAATGAATACTTATGGTTTGAAGGTTTTTACTGGTATTTTGGCCAATAAAAGAGTTGTTACAATAATTCTAAGATTTTTATTATAACAAATACTTTATATTTCCCTTGCCTAATCAACATAGTAGTAACGAATTGTCTAAATCGGGTACAGGGTACACGAATAAAGGGGTAAGTAAGTAAATACTACAATGTTTCAGCTTTTTATTCTCAATCCATACACGTGGTAATAAATATTACAAAAAATATGTTGATATCATAATTACTATAATTCGCTTTTATTTACATTTCTGTCACACGCACGCACACGCACTTAAAAAACAGTCCACTACTGAACGTTCAAAAGATAATGAATAACCGAACCAAAGTTTTTTTTTAAGAAAGTGATCGCAAATATTTATATTATCCAGTGCGGCCAGTCTTGATAACGCGTTGTCGTCGCTCCAATCGTATATCAATAATAGTACATTACTTACCTAGGGCGGTTAAACAAAGAATGTCTCAGATCGCAGGTATTTGACGCCCGAGCCGAAGGCAAGGGCGATAAATTTGCGCTCTGAGGCTTTCTTTATTACCGCCCGTGGTGAGTACAACATTTTACGTCTCTATCTGGCCAGGAAGTGGGGTTTTCCGCACGCATAGCGTGCGGTAATTCCTACTTTATGGCCAGGTATGACGTAAATTATATTATGTATCTCCTACGTGAGAGTTTTGTCTGACGACCCAGAGTGTGTATGTTAGCAATAAATATCATCTTTTAATCTGCACGCGCGACAAAACGGAACGTTGGCAGGCAATAAAGCGAACTTAATGCGACGGTTCTGTTTTCTTGTCACGTTTTTTCGCCGTTTAAACGTCCCTCCGCCGCGGCCGTAATGGCTCGGAACAGGCTTGCAACAACCGTATCGCTGTACGGGTACCTACACGGTGCTCTGGATGTCAAACGGATATCTGCATTAATATCTAACCATGCAAAAACAAATCATTTCATTTAACACCATGATATTATGCTGTTTCTGACACTTTTGCTGTTAAAAACCAGGTAGGCTGGGTTCCCCTGTAGTTTCTGCGCTAAGGCAGAAATATTATTTATTTATTTAAATATAAAATTTTACAGCATTACAGCATATGCCAAGGCGCTGGTAAACTTAAATTATTTAACATACATAATTACACAATAAGAAACAATTAATAGTACCTAACAAATAATATTTTAAAATGAACCTCACATAATCTTTAAAAAATAGGGAGTAGTTTAGTCCACTTGTAGGCAAACAAATCGCAATCCGGTGCATATATAACTACTTTGTTAAGAAGTGCCTGCGCGCTGACAACTGGTGAGTGCTCATGCGCTGCCGTGCGAGCCGCCTCTTCCACCAGGAGGCGATGGCTGCGGCCACGGAGGTACTTGTCAGGAACGAACAGGGAGCATATTCTTGTGATCAAGTCGGAGCAATCTGACTCGCCTCTCAAAATACGACAAGCAGTGGTCAGAAGTTCGACATTGCGCCTGACCTCTAGGGAGTTGAAACCTAATATTCCGACTAAGTACTTGGTAGGATACAGAAAGGGGTAGCACCTGTATATTTTCTTGTAAAGAAAGCGAAGAAACGAAGTATGGTATCGGGTACGAAAAAGTTGGCAGTATATCGGTTATGGCGCTCTTTGGGGGCGGCCTATGACGAGCAGTTAACGTCTTTCGGCTGAAATTAAACGAAAATGAAAATAATTTAATCCAGGACAGAACAGGTTCATAATAGCAAGTACTCAGAATAAACAAAATAACTTAAATGATACGAAATTACATTGAACCATTCTCAGTTATTAATATTATTATTACAAATTATGCAACATATGGGCCGGCATTATTCAACGATATGATGGGGATATATGTTAACCATTTTAGCACGCCAAATGTTCGTTACATACATACATACAATCGTAGTATATCGTTCTCCATATGTAGATATGGAGAACGATCTTCTACGAACCACGGTGTAGGGAAAGTTAGTGTGCGCGTGCTGAAATGATCAAGTTACCTTTACGAGAGTATACGGCTAAACTTTTCACTGTTTTCTCATCGCGATGACCGTAGGTATCACGTAACAGCTTAATAGTTATTTGTTCAACAAGAGAGCAAAGTAGATTTTTGCTGCGAGTGTTGATGTTGAGTCCCGAGCAAGCGAAAGATGCTATATTTTTTCAAAATTAGAATCTTGAGCGTAGTGAGGGACTCAAAGGCACAAGATGCAAATATATTTGCTCTCGTGTGATCAGCGCCGGATCTAGATTTTTTCGAGGCGGGGCAGAAACTGAAAAATGCCGCCCCCGCTTGCATAATATTTTATCATTTTATTATGATATTTTTAGTAAACCATCAGTCAGACGCCCACTGATAGACTTAGGCTTAACGTAAAAAATTAAAGTTTAAAGTAAAAAGCTCAAAGTGAAAGTCGGACTCGCGCACAAAGGGTTCCGTACATTATCTATAAAAATATCTATTTTATTCTGCTTTTAGTATTTGTTGTTATAGTGGCGACAGAAATACATCATCTGTGAAAATTTCAACTGGAACTATCACCGTATCAGTGAGATACAGCCTGGTGACGGTGACAGACAGACAGACAGACAGACAGACTTATTATTATGATCCCGTTTTACTCTTTGAGTACGGAACCCTAAAAAACGAGTGACTCAACAAATAAACTATTATAATTAAAAAAAGCTGCTCACAAAATTTCACGAGAATAGGCATGATGCCTTATGTTAAAATTGATTCGTTAGTTATGTAGTATTTTGTTGTCGAGTCACTTTTTCGAAATACAAAATAGTACATTGTTTAACGAGGGGCGTAAGAGTAATATTGCAAACGAGAGTCTATCTGAAGCCCGACGCCAGAGGTATTCTTATGCCCGTGTTCACAATGTTTTTCATCACATTTGCGAGGAAATAAATAACTACAAAAGACATAAAAATCTAAGTTTCATACAACCGCACCAATCAAAAATTAACGAAATTGACAACTTCACATACAGAATTGCGAGTGGAGGGCGAGGGGACGGGGCGTGGCGCCCCATGGCCTGCTAGATTTTTTTCAACCAATCACAGAGAAGAATTCTTGTGACGCGCGGCCAACTAGATTTGCCTGATTTGTTTTTAACCAATCAGATCACACATAAGCTCATAACTCCCTCGGGAGTTATAAATCCATAACTCCCGCGGGAAGTAAATCGACTATAGCTGCTCTATAAACTTACCTACTTTTTTGAAAAAAATCATGGTCGCGAGTTTTACAGCTCACGGAGCCACTATAGTAATACGGTTGTAATGTAGTTTCACGCTATTATTCATTAAGTAAGGAAACACCAACAGACAACATCGTATTTCCTTGTAATCTCCTTTTAAACAGCAAATAAGTAGTAGAAACATGGAGGACACTAAAAAGTTGATTCACCCACGGGTATTTTAACGTAACAGAATTGGAATACTCTTAGATCAAAATAATTAAATAGCTGAATTATTTTTAAATTCATCAATAAACTATCGAGAAATACTCGTAGCATATTTAAGTTTAAATATTTTAACGCGGATCATACTATATAGTAACTTAATAATTTACTTTAAAAACAGAGTTTTAACCGACTGCAATTCAGTACTCCGTCAAGCCACACAAACATTTCCACATTTATTTTCCAATTTTTATTCAATATCTGCTTTTGTGTTTAGTAGGTTTACTAAAATCAAGTTTTCTGAGGGTTTTTCGATGGCATTCAGAGTAATGTCACAGAATAAGTAATAGTACAAGTACAGAAGTTGCACTCCCTAGCAAAAACGGCGTTTAGGCATAAGAAACGTGCCTACTTACTCCTTCTCTGTCTATCGTATAACTAGTATTCATTCACGCACGGCACGTGTAGCGCTAGGGCTGTCACGCCAAGAAAACAGTAATGAGGGTCAAAATTTGTGATTGAGAAAGAAGTTTATTAACATTTGGTTTGTACCTACACATTACAAGCCCCATAGTAGGTACATATACGAGCGTTTTTCGACGACGTAAGCATTTTTCCCCGTCACGCTTGCCTGCTGGCAAAAAAGTGATGAAGCCCTGCACCGACTTACCTTTATGTATGTTTTGTTGTATTTTGTTATAAGCACGTTCTCATTTAATTAAAATAGGACAGGACATCCATTATACCTAGCTAAGTAATAGTTATTTGTTCAACAAGAGAGCAAAGTAGATTTTTGCTGCGAGTTGAGTCCCGAGCAAGCGAAAGATCCTATATTTGAATCACGAGCGTAGCGAGTGTTTCAAAATTAGAATCTTGAGCGTAGTGAGGGACTCAAAGGCACGAGATGCAAATATCTTTGCTCTCGTGTGATACATACAACTTTTCACCTCAGCAGTGAGAACATCGTCACGTTAAAAAATATATCGCTAGGCTTTTACGCACCTATCATATTCTGAATTTGTAATAGAGCACTGGTGACACATCATAGTGTGGGGATACTATGATGTGTCACCAGTGCTCGATATCAAAATTAAAAAGCTACTTTGACTCACGGAGTGAGCAAAATCGCATTTTGTTCACTGTTTTCACGCAGCAAAATATGCTTGTTCGAGCTGCTGAGGTGAAAAATACATTTTCAAACCCGTGCTTCATTTTGAAGAAAATTACTGTAGGTATCCCGTTAAAAGTAATAAGTGAGTAAGTACCTAACCAGCCGGTTCGTATTGTAACATGTATTTACGTATTGTTGTTGTACATTGTAGGTATCTTGCAACTTCATAATATTAAGTACCTAAGTTATACTAAATAAGTAGGTACTTACTTATTAAATAAATAATTAAAAAAGAAACTCACTGTCACCCAAGGTAGCCGCATAACGTGCGCTAATTCCTACTTTATGGCCATGTATGACTTAAAATCATTTATTTCAGACCGAGACGATCCATAGTAGGTTAATATCAATAAGACCTTAAAATATTGTTAGTTTTGGCACAAGATTTTCCTAAAAGCCTTAGCTTTAAGCGTAGGCAGGCCTCTCATAATAATTATATTAGGTATGAGAGGCCTGCCCACACCCAGCAGTGGGACGTATAGAAGTAGGCTGATGATGTTGATGAGGTATTATTTTGCGCTTCCCATAGTAACCTCCATGCAGTATCCAGCCGCTCTGCCAACTCTCTTAGGAGGCTGTTGCTGCATACTACTTCGCTCTCTCCTTATTAACGAGGCTATCCTTTTTCGCCGTATGGCAAAAAAGTCGTCTGATCGCACCTCCGCGAACACACCGGACGCGCTACAGTAGCCTCGGTAGCCTCAACAGCATCGTCAGGGTGTTGTTGTACTGGACGCGTATTGTGTCCCTTGTGTAAAATTTACCCACAGAATGCACGTGTAGAACGTTAGACAATACGCTTTATTTAAATAGTGTCAGCTTTACTTGCGTGTTACACCGTGCCAATCTGCGGGCAAGCATATTACCCCTTATTGCCATAAAAAGTAGTAAGTTGTACTAGTAAAGTGTAAAAGCACCTTATTTTGAGTATTATTTATTATGAATAAATGTCGGGAGAACAGGAATAGTTAGTAATTCATAAAAAAAAAACAAATTAGCCAACATTTTCCTGGTATGATCATTAAATAAATAAGGTGTTTTGGGTACAAGATAGTATATATATATCATAACAGTCCCCTCTGTTTACCGAACACAATAAATATAATAATAAATACGTATCTATAAAGCTCCCCATTAGTTTAATTTTTATCTTGCTCATCTCGTTAGCTCATGCCACATTGTGTTTAACTACACATTCACGGAAAGAATTTCCACGGTCTCTGATGACGTTATATCGTAAAACACAATTTTATATTTATTTCGCCTTTGTTTACATCTCCCAAAACATGTTACCTAGACGCTAGGCAAGATTTAAAAGGTTTGAATTTTTCATTAAGCACTCATAAAACCGACAATACGTTTCCAATTCATGATATAATAACGTCAGAAAACGACACTTATTTTACTTAACAAAGAAACGACTTAAACATACATACACACGTCTAAAAGGGCAAGTGAAATAAATAAAAAGAATTTCGTTAAATAAGTTGAAAAGTAAGGATTTGCTAATATATTCATTCCAATTTCGCCCTCAAGCGTTTTTGTTATTCCGTGTCCCCGATTCAGGCGTTTTGGAAAAAGCAAACCTCGAATACTGCAATCACACAGATTGAAAATTAATGGACCACGAAATCCAATTTTGCATTAAAGCTCCCGGAGGTAAGTAGGTGCCTGAGTTTACTTTCTGAATCTCGTTTTTGCTAACTTTTCGTGTTCCGAACTGGCATTATTTTTTATTGGAACAGTCTGACATCTCTTTACATTGTTTCGTCTTCTAACAAAGTAGATAGGTATCTTTTATCTCCGTTTGCTTTGATTCTGCAGTTGAAATATTTATTACAGAAAGTCGTTTTACAAAGTAACGTTTAATCTTCATCAGTTCCGTACAAAAGTTCTAAACAAAGATTGGCTGCATGCTACTCTGACTGTTCGTCTATCAGTTTGTCTGTAACAGCGGCTTACTACAACAAAAACAAAAGATTTTATTTTGACCTCATTTTAGATGACGCAAAACAACATTTGTAAATAAAAAAAAGGGTTTGTAAAGTATTCGGTGTACACTGTACAGGGTACTTATAATCATTAAGTGTTGTTCGCCCAGGTGAGTCTTCCGTTAATATAAAAGATATGAAAAACCAGTAAAGTAGTTAAAATTAATCTTTAAAGTACGTTACTCGTGGAATAAAACCACGTCTATAATATTTAATAAAAAAAAAAACTCAATGCACCCAAAATTTTAAAGTAACACCTGGCATGTAATTTAATGGCCTATATAGTTGTTTTATTGATGACCATAATAGGCAAAAAATTAAGGATTCATTCATAGTTAGTACCTTAATTACAAGTCATGATTACTTTTAATTAAATTCCATGGCAATTTAAGTCTGTAAACTTATTGTTATTTCTTAAAGTATGAAACTCACTAAACGGATGGCTACCATTGGACCACCACGGAGGGCGCGACAACGTAGTGCCGGCGTATAGAAACATTAGGCACGAATGGCCCATGCCAGTGGTGATAGGTGAACCGATTATCTAAACGACTACACACTGCGTTCGAATCGTCAAAGCTAGTGACAATATGTGTGTAGGGTAGTTACGTGACTTATCCATAATATTACAGTAAACCTTTCAAAAGCCATATTAATTATGGATTATATAAAATTATGGCAAATAAAGGCAATGGCATATGAATGATTCGGGCATACAAAATTATGGAAAATAATAATGTCAAATGAAATTATGGAAAATTAAATTCGGGGAAACGATAGAGAACCAAAAATATGAACCAATCATGGTTTCTTATATACATAGACTTTTCAGGCTGCAAGTTTTCTTATTGTTCGTTTACTACTCACGCAATTTTTTCAAGAGTGCAGTTATTAATTCCTTCGACTATTATAAAAGAAAAGTACACTTTTGTCTTCACACACACGAATAGAATATCAATAGCTTAGGGCTAGTAGTTTAACATCTTTTGTTTTTTCATTTTGAACTGTATTTTGGTGGGAAATTAGAAATATGATATCTCTTGTTTATGGTTTGTTTTTAATTTGTTTGCCTTCCGAAACGAACCAAACCGAGTCCGGACCCGAACTGAATTTGAGCTGTTTATTTTTATTAATAATACCAAGTATTTATAAGACATGTACTCGTAAATTAACAACCTATAGATGATGATTTATTATTATTTTAGTAAATAATTTATAATATACAAATGTTAACTCGTTAATCAAATTTTTTATTTCGAAATATATGTTTCTGAAGTTGGTAACACTGCAAAATAGCGACTGATTTAAAAAAACAAGTTAGATGACATGTTTCATACATTTTTCATAACAGCACTGTCAATGGTTGTAGGTATCTAAGTTCTTTCTAAAATGGAATAAGAAGAAAATAATTGCTGTCTTGAAGAAATTGCGTGAGTAGCAAACTTGCTGCCTGAAAAGCTTAATGATGCGATTTATCTAAAATTAGTCATAGAAAGAATAGTATGCAACGTTGTATAACTGGTTTTAAAACGCAACCCACACCACTCGCGTTTTAAGACCCTTCTTATACAACAGTTGCTTAAAACATGATTATACTCCATGCAAGCTAGTCTCATCAACCTATTTTTTATATTTGTAACATTTACTCACCCTCAAAATCTCTTGAATATTGATTCACAACATAAATAACAACCCATTATATTTCAAGGCTACTGAAAAAGGCCTATCGCTTCAACTTTATTATTCCATTAGGCGAGCAGTTAGATAAATCATTTCAAAATTATGCAAAATCACCCAACTCTGTTACAAATCTCCAATAATACCCGTGAGAAAAAGATAACGGTTGCGCCAACCCTCAGTTCAAAGTTTACAAAATACTCAGCGACGTTGGTTGAGAGCCAACTGAATATGGTACGTGAATATACCTATACCTTAACCAAGCGTCACTATATAAATCTCTTCTCTAATTGATATTGCAATAAAAAAATAAATATATTATTATTCTTCCATTTCAAGCGCTTTGGAGAGAGATTTATAAAGTGAAACTTGGTTTAGGTAAAATACGAGTGAAGTAATCAAAATAAAATCCTCAAAATTGGCATTATCCATCGGAATGCCAAATTACTTACTTTCTTCAGTTATCTGGTAGACTAGAAAACCACAGAGTTATCGCCTTTCCATCATCAGATGAGCTTAGAGATCCCATAAAATTGCATTGTCATGTGACTTACATGACTAGGTAGGTATACAAATTGAGACTCGGTTACACTGCGTGAATTTGTTTAAATTGAACTTTGAATTAAACAGCACAATCATACCTGCGTAAAGGCAAATCAACACGAGGAAAAACAAAGCCTTGAGACTCGGTTACACAGCGTGAATTTGTTTAAATTGAACTTAGAATTAAACAGCACAATCATACCTGCGTGAAGGCAAATGAACACGAGGAAAAACAAAGCCATTCGAACTAAACGGCCCTAATAATTTGTATTTACTCGACAGATAGAATTACCTTTAAAACAAACTAACCGTCCGGTGGTGCAAGCTAATTGGAGTTTGTCTTCGGAACTTCAGCGAGCTAAAGCCATGGGGCGAGAAGTAATCGTCTTTAACTCCATACAAACGTATAGTTCCGCAACTTAGCCTTGGCAAAATGGTTTTTGCCTCGCTGGTCCCAGGGCTATCTGATACTGGTGTGAATATTGGTGTCATCTATATACGCGGTGCCGTGTCAGACGTCAGTCAAGCCAAGATCGAGTCAAGAAAAAGGCACTAGCGCCACAGTTTTATATTAGGCCGGCCTCACACAAAACCAGTGTGTGGAGGCCTTCAATCATAATCTGAACTCACGAGCAAATAAAATGGTACACTTTGTGCAGAATTGCTAGGGTCATTGCACCAGTGAATGAACGGATCCAGTGAATTAACAAAAACCTGCTTATTTGCTTAAATTAAGAATTTTGTATATTTCTAGCATACCGGGTATTTTTTTCTCGATTAGAAGCATTCACTGTAAGGGTTTTGTAACATTTATATCAACTCAGTCGCAACAGTTACTAAGTGAGTGATGCTTAAAACTTTAAGCGTCGGGCTATGGGCGTGGATTTTTTGTATGAGCCAGTAATAAGGGGACAAGAATGTCACCTTTTATTTGATGTGCCATTGTACTGTTTTTATAAACTAGAGACTTATGGTACCTATGTGGTTTTTGGAAATCATAAGAGCGAAATTGTGATATTAAAACATCGTTTCAAGTTATTTAATTTTAGATTCTCTTTTTTTAGGCGGTTTTTAATTAGAACACCTATTTTATACTAGAATTAAAAAGCGCCTAAATCCAAGGAAATAGCTATCTTACATAAAACAATTTTTGAAGTCAAAAATATCTTTACGTATTCATTCACTGGTGCACTTACCCAACCAGAGGGGTACTTTTTTGCTCTGGAGTGGTCCAGATACCTACTGAATTCAGTGCATGAATTCATACTGTGTGAGCCCAGTCTTATAACCCCCAGTCGTACGGTTCTGCCCGGCTATTACAGAGAATCTAGGCGAAGCCACGAGATAAAAGTATAGCATTTGTCTATCATTAACGTAAAGATTAACGGTATTATTCATAAAAAGTTAAAACAGGCTCACTATAGCGCTGTTTAAACTTTTTATGAATAACCGTACATGTTTTCATTTTGACTGTGTGTACAGTTGTGCTTACACTGGTCTATTATTACTTATTACAAACGACCACTGTAAGTAAAACTCTACCGTCGTACAATTTAGTATGAAATAAGAGTCACGCGTACGGTGGTTATCGTTCGATAACTGGTTGTGGCCATTTCGTCATTAATAACTCGTAATCATCCCTCGATTATCAACAGTATTATACTACTTTAGTTTTCCAGTTTTTACCAGTAGACTAAAACTAGGGATGCAACGATACCGATGCCGATAATCGTAAACCGCAGGTTATCGTTATTTTTGACGATCATCCGTATCGTAAAAAGTATTACGATTTATAACGATTCTTAAAATTAGATTGATGTAAACAAATTTCGTGAAAAGGAATGCAAGACAGCATCGATGTTTGCGCTGGCAGCACTAATGACAGCCATCTTTCATATTTTTGACGTTTGACACTGACATTGACAATTAATTTGTGACATTTGTTTTTCTTTTCGCGCGAGTAAGGTTGTGTTGTAGACGTTGTAGTATTTATTCTTTTTGTACGTCTTGGTGTTCTTTTTAATAGAAAACCAGTCTAAAACACACAAAACAAGGAAAGAAGGCAGTAGGCTATCTCCGGTCCATTCCGCGATATAATTGCCTACCGTACTTGCCTGTCTCAGGGTTGTCACATAATTTTAATTCAATGCCTAGAAATTGGCAAGGGCCGGGAAGTTGTATTTTTTACTTGTATTGTTCAGGGATTTTGAGGTCGGTTTTACCTAAACCTTTCACGATGAAAGAAGAAGCAAAAGGCGATACCTATGTGGTTGCGGGGGCAGCAGATGGGCGGCGCGGGGCGGTGATGAGCACGAGTAACCTTAGTTTGCTGATAGTAGGTACCTACTGTCAACCAATTCATTAGTTTAAATAAAGCCCGGCCCTTGCCAAAGATAACACATCTCTGTATAACTAATTCAGTGATTCAATAAAGTTCAACTATGGTTTTCCTAACAAATACAGAAATATACTCAAGATTCAGAGCAGTATTATTTATAAATAAGGAGATAAAATAATAGATTAGATTAGATTTTATATTTAGATTAAAAAAAATATTTCATAATATAAGATTACAATATAAATTAAATTAAGCTTAATCTATATGAATTTATATCATGATCGTCAAATAGAATATTAATTACAATGCAATGTCAACTTATAGGTATAAAACATTTAAATAAAGTCATAACTAATTGATGTCCATAATAAAATATATAATGTCTAAGTTTGCACATAAAAGATCGTCAGATTACCGAAGTAGGTATACCAAAATAACAATAAAAATTAACAAATACCAATAACTATAATATAATTATTACAAATGTCAAAAAACAGTGAATCCTAATATTTTGTGTCCATGTATTCTTTCACAGAATATTATGGATTTTTCAATAAAAAGATTCTCAATTGACGTTCAAATGTTTCGTCACATGACTCAGTCCGCAATTTGGCGGGTAGCCGTTCGTAATAGGTTGGGCCTATCACTCGAGGATTTCTACATGAAAGAGCCATGCGACGTGGAACCGTTCTGAGTTGTTTGCCCGGGACCTCAACACGCTCGAACATTGGCAAATTCTTTCTCACGAACATTAACACCTCATACATGTATAGTGAAAAGTGCGTCATGAAGTCATGATTCCGTTATTTTCAAAAAGTATTTTACATGGATGCATGTGTTTAACTCCAGCCAGCAGTCGCAAAGCACGTTTTTGAAGTATCAACACTCGCTTGGCATCCGCAGAATTGCCCCATATCACTATACCGTATGACATCAAGGAGTGAAAATGTGAAAAGTATACGGACCGTAAAGACTGTTTCGATACTAGCGGTTTTAGCTTTTTTAGAGCAAATGCAGCACTGCTCAGCCTCCCACACAGCAGCAATAATATCAAATCCTCGCAGTCATTGAATCGCAGCCACTGAAGGCGTCCGAAATGCAAAACATATATACATTAGGTATCTATCATAAAAAGTGGAATAAAGTGACTAAAATATTATATAAAAAAACATCGTAAAACAACCTAAAAAAACCAACGCCCATCTCTTAGACTATAATCAATTTTTGTGCTGTTGTTACGAATGATTACGCGTCGGACTTTGCTCTATATATCTGATTCACAATTCGTCAATTATTTTAAATTACGATTTTATAACTATAAGTAGGTACTTAGTTTACTATACCTACCTACAATACTGAGAAATCGGCATGACTAAACGTAAACAAAGGAATAGCAGCATATCAATTGACAGATCAAAAGTACCTAACACTCTAGTGGGACAGTACCTGCCTACTTCGTCTGTCTGACAACTAAAGAATAATCAAGTAAAAATTAAATGCTAGAATCAGTGACATTTCCTGTTCAGTAGGTAATCTGAGCAGAGACAACTCTGGAATTGTATTATTTAGACACCCAAACACACAGCAATAAGTTCTCCGCCGATTATTACACTTTTTTTTTCATTCATTTAGCGGTGCCGAAAAGCCGTCACGTGCAAACCTTGTGCGGTGTTAGCCCCGACTGGCGCACTGAGAAACGGGTCGAGATTTTGTTTGAGTGTGCGACAGATACTGTGGCGCACATATACAAGCCGCGCGCGGTGCGTTTGTATAAAGATAACATACTTTGCCGTCCTTTTACTATACTACAACTTAAGCAGAGACATAAATATTTAACATTAGAGAAATAAATATTTAAAATTACAATAACATAAAACAGTAACTTGCGTTGCGTATAACATAAATAAGATATATGTTGATTAGCCAAATAAGATAGCTTGTATGTGAAAACTAACCAAATCCAATTATAACTAATGTCATTAATATTCGATCGTCTTTATCTGTTACATCTGTGGATTATGAGCCTGAAAGCGACTTAATACGAGCAAATGTGTTGAAAAATTCGTTAAAGCACGCTTATTTCTATTTAACTAAGTATACACAAATAAAACTGCGGTTTATTTAATTAAAAGTGAATCGGCCAGTTTTTCCAATGTAAAAATCCGTGCAAATTATTAGCAAGTTCACGAACATATTTTCATGCGATATTGTTGTTGTGACATCGAGCAGCTGAGCGTACGTAAATATGTCGAATAATACAATTTCTGGTACATGTACATTGAGACGGTTATTCCGTTTGTAAATTCAAAATATATACCTTATGCATGAAGAACTATGGGAGACCATCGTCGGATATCCTGAACGTCGGATATCACGTAACGTTCCGAACGCGCGTCAGTACAATTTAACTCTCAATTTTCCATATAAAAAGTGACATTTAGACCTACCCTACCCGACGTTCGTACAATGCGTTACGTGATCGACCTACTGAGCGTGTAAGTCTAAACTCTGTTGGGAATAAAAAATACTAAACACCGCTTTTGACAGACGTCATAGATATGTAGTTATTTACATTCGAACCAACTCAAATGATTTCTTCTCTATTGGTTAATTTACACTTTGAAAGGCAGTTAATAATCCAGGTGCTCTTAAACGTAAAATAAGTACTTAACAGTACCTAATCTAAACTCTATTACTACAATCAAACTAACCAGAGGGGTAATTAGGTCAGTCCGTAGAGTATTTCTTTGTTGCAATAGGTAACTGCAATGCTGATGCGTTGCACGAGAAAACCGCCAGCTCTTTGATTACCAGTTATGATGATACTAATGCTGAAATAACTCTCGATTCTGTAAATTCCTATAATTGAGGAGCTAAAACTTATAGCTAAATTCAAATTTGATACTAAGAAGCTTAAAAACTACTAACTTGAAATAACATACAAAGTTGAGGAAAGCCTCGTTTTCGACCATGTTTTTCTGCTATGTCGCTGAACCGAACTGCTATGTTTTGGTACTCATTAGATTAATTTCATGTTTTTTTAATTTCCTAGTGAGTAACTTTTCGCAAGGATGCATCGTATAGGTAGAAGCTACGAGTGAGAAACCAAAAAAGGTCCCAAGATTTCGAGGATTTGTGGCTGCCAAAAGTTGTCCCAAGATATCTCGTGTAACCATTTTTGATATTTGCTCGGTTGTATCGATGTTAACAATATTAAAAAAAAACTTCTACGCCACCTTTTGCAACGTTCCTCCCCGTGCTTTGAACCCCTACGGACTGGCCTATAATCACGTGACGTTCCGAACGCGCGTCGGTACAATTTAACTGTCAATTTTCTATATAAGAAGTGACATTTAGACCTACCCGACGTTCGTACAATGCGTTACGTGATCGACCTACTGGTTAGTTTATACTAACCAGGTTGGTTTGGTTTTAAACTAAACACAAATGTCTTGTTATTAAGACCCCTGTCTTCATAGAACCAGGTACATCTCAACAGATTCTAGATTTGCATAATTAATTTCTAGTTACGAAGTAAACGCCTGAGGCGCATGGAGCTTTTCAGAAATGGAATTTAACAATTCATACAAAGTTTCAACTAGGGACACTGAGATCGCTGCATTTTGAGCAGCAATAACTGTATAAAGGCATTTTGCTAAAGTTGTACGTAGCTAGAGAATCGGCTATTAATTTTAAAAAATGCAATGTTGGGTTGAACTCAGAAAAATAAATAGAGTAAGTATCCATTTTTATAAACAAATATTTCGTATGTCCTTAATCAATTTAGAAGTAAATCAGTTTAGTTACCTTAATCGATTTAGGAGTAAATATCAGTTTAGTTAAGTCGCTGCAAACTTGGTTCTTTTTTCGACAAAAAAAGATTTAATTTATTTAAAAAATATAGAAGGGCTTGCCGGCTAACGATGCAGGAAAGTAACTTCTGACGTTGCAGACATCTCTTCAAGATATGCAATTCAAATCTGAAGCCGTGCTATGCGATGCAACTCTGACGAGTCACGACGAACTCCTTTGGCTACCCACTTTTGGGTTTTAAATTTACATCTTGGTTGCTGCAGAAGGCATATCAAAGGAAAAAAATATTTGAGAGTGATCTTTACATGCAGACGGGTGGTTAATTTTAAGACATCAAAGTTATATCACTACAGATTGAACGGTTTCCTGGTTTTAAATACTTTCGCAATTATAGCCAGTTAGTTTTATAATTTCTCAAACGCTTTTGGTAGACAGGCGAGAAGCAACGGATGACAAACTCGACTTGAACTTATTGGTTGCTTTAGTAAATTGTCATTGGCAGAAACAATGCTGCTATCATAAAATAATTATTAAAAAAATAAAAAACACAACTGCCGTTGACAAAGGCGTACTTAAAAGTAAGAAACAAGTTGTTAATGAAGTAAAATATTGTTTCAATTATGTAAAGTTAATATTATATTTTATTTGCAGCCGGGGGACTTATTACATACAAAACCTAAAGAGTAGGTCAGCCCCAACTGCAAACAAAATATAATATTCCAAAAAGAGATAGAGTGTCCGGGTACTAATATATAACTTGACATAATTGAAACAATATTTTACTTCATTAACAACTTGTTTCTTACTTTATAGTACGCCTTTGTCAACGGCAGTTGTGTTTTTTATTTTTTTAATAATTATTTTATTTTATACTTTTTAGTTATTGAACTTGTACATGAAAATTCCTTGATCAATTTTATTTAAGTCTTCTATGTGTAAACACTTATTTACCTGACCTGCTAGCGCAGTCATATTCTACCTACATTAAAATCACAAAGCGCGATGTAAACCTGTTTTTAACCGACTTCAAAAAAGGAGGAGGTTCTCAATTCGGTTGTATTTTTTTTTTAATGTGTGTTACCTCAGAACTCCGTCATTTATGAACCGATTCGTACCATTATTTTTTTAATTGAAAGTACATGCTTTCAGGTTGGTCCCATTGTTTTCAAAACTCCAGTTGAGGGAACTCCTCAAATATATAAGGCACGCGAGTAGTAATTTCGGTGTTTTCTATTAAAACTCGTATTTACATCCGGAAATCATAAATTTGGTGAAGTTGAAGTGATGATGAAGACCACAGATGGCTTGTGGAACTTGTCAATGATGTAATTCAAACTATAAAAGTTCGTCACCGATTCTGATATCATTCCGTTAAAATAGCAAACAAAGAAGTGCCAAAGGTGATTCTGAGATCCTTGAGGAATTGACATAAGTCCTCAAATATTATCGGCCCACATACAGCGATTTGGTTATTTTCTCTAATAATCAACGTATTTGCTCTCGGAAATCAGTTCATGTGGTAAATTGGAAAATAAATGTGGAAACTGTTCATTTGGCTTGGCGGAGTATTGAATTGAAGTCGGTTAAAACTTTGTTTTTAAAGTAAATTATTTTGGTGTGTAATTTGGGGAGTGTGAAACAATGTTTTGTAAGCAAAAAAAAGTAGTGCTACCTGCGTAATACGTTAAAAACTGCCTTTTCAGTATTTCCTTAATTCAAAAACTATGGGCTTTTGACATTTAGTTTCTAGTATCATTTTGAAAGTATATTTTTGAAACAATTGAAGTCAAACCACAGCTAAGAATCTCCAATAGTTTTTGATTTATGATGCTTGTACAATTTACATGGTTTTTCAGAAATGCCAGTGTCTTGAAGTCAAAATATACGACCACTTTCTCCAGTGTTGTTTCATGCAACTGTTGCTTGTTGATCGAGCCGAGTAAACAGGCCACGAATATTTAATCAAATTTGAGAAGAAATGCAATTATATATTAGTAAAAGGTTGTGGAGGTGTTATAGTGTTCGCATGGGCTAACCCTTTGGGCTTTCGGCTATTGGGCTGGCATCGAAAGCGCATTCAAATGGGACGCTTTGAACGTGGAGCTCGGCCTTCGGCCTGGCATGCCTCGTTGCTCAAGGCCAATCACTTGAAGATACGAAGGTTCAAACCATCCCGTCAAAGATAGGGCGAGCTCACGTAGACTCTCACTATCACAGATTGTCATAGTGAACATGAGCGTCGAAGGGAGTTCCTTAAGAGCGTGTTCACGACACGGGCCAGAAGGCCGAGTACCTAATCTAGTCGAGTCACTGACTACGCGAACCCACGCAAAACTTCACTATCCTTGAATTTCTCACTAGCGTGTGACGACTGAAAATCCGAAGAAACCGGTGCTCGTAGTAGGCTCGAAGGCCAAAAGTGTTCTATCAGAGTGCGCTCTCGCCTGTAGGATGAGCCCATGCGAACACTACTTACTAGCTGTCTTGAATGTCTAACAGTGTCTTACAGTAAACGCCCCATCAGAGCGCGTTATCCTTTAATGGTCAGAGGGTGAGCCCATGTAGAAATTCGCTATCTCCTTACAAGCAAATTTGACTCCCATCAGAGCGCGCTCTCCCTCTTGAACCCAATAACCGGAGGCCCATAGGGTGAACCCCGGCTGACATTAGCTACCCTCGTGTATGTTACAAGTGAAGCTGAGGGCCGAAGGCCCGAAGGTGAGCGGTGAGGCAAGCTAGACAAGCTAGTAGTAAGGTCGAAGGCCAAAAGTGTTCTATCAGAGTGCGCTCTCCCCTGTAGGATGAGCCCATGCGAACACTACTTACTAGCTGTCTTGAATGTCTAACAGTGTCTTACAGTAAACGACCCCATCACACCGCGTTATCCTTTAATGGTCAGAGGGTGAGCCCATGTAGAAATTCGCTATTTCCTTACAAGCAAATTTGACTCCCATCAGAGCGCGCTCTCCCGCATGAACCCGATAACCGGAGGCCCATAGGGTGAACCCCGGCTGACATGTGTATGTTACAAGTGAAGCTGAGGGCCAAAGGCCCGAAGGTGAGCGGTGAGGCAATCTAGACAAGCTAGTAGTAGGGTCGAAGGCCAAAAGTGTTATATCAGAGTGCGCTCTCCCCTGTATGATGAGCCCATGCGAACACTACTTACTAGCTGTCTTGAATGTCTAACAGTGTCTTACAGTAAACGCCCCATCAGAGCGCGTTATCCTTTAATGGTCAGAGGGTGAGCCCATGTAGAAATTCGCTATCTCCTTACAAGCAAATTTGACTCCCATCAGAGCGCGCTCTCCCGCTTGAACCCGATAACCGGAGGCCCATAGGGTGAACCCCGGCTGACATTGGCTACCCTCGTGTATGTTACAAGTGAAGCTGAGGGCCGAAGGCCCGAAGGTGAGCGTTGAGGCAAGCTAGACCCTTATAGAGGATCACTTTGTTGTCCGTCCTTCCGTCCGTCCGTCTGTCAAGACCCTTTTTCTCTGGATCGCGAGAGACAAGCTGAAATTTATATCAAATACTCAGGTCTACTGCCCCTTGAAGCTGTGAAAAAATCAAACTTCCAAGTCAATGCAATCAAAATATGCTGCCGTTTATGCCGCAAATTTTCGAAACTCGCAAGGGAATCAAAACCTACAGGGTACTTCCCGTGAACTCAGAATCTTGACATTTGGTACGAAACAACGTCTTATAGCACAGATAAAGGAAAAATTGCGAAAACCGTAAAGTTTTAGTAGGTAACATCACTCAAAATTTAATGTCCAGTATAAACTGACACGCACTAAGTATGTGAATACATACTTAGTGAGTTTCAGTTTATAGTGGACTTGTTTCTATTGTACGGTGTGGGCCAGAACCCTCGGTGCGCGAGTCTGACTCGCACTTGACCGGTTTTTTATTTATTCTCTCTCTGATATTTTCTTTCACGAGAGTGCGCTGTGCACTTATATTTACGTATGTCGGTTAATTTACGTCCTGTCCTGTTTTTGTTTCGCGTGACCCATTTTCCAAAAAGAATACGTAATTACAATTAGCTATAACGTACCATGGTAGTCCTCTTAGTATGCGCAGAAAAAGCAATGATTTGCAGCTAATAAGGTCGTAAACGCTGCGTGTCTTTTGTATTATCTTTGTTATTTCAATAGCGCGATGTAGAACATTTTGAATTTTCTCTCTGGAGGTGTATTTAAACATATAATATTTATTATATTAATGATAAGATTTCAAAATCCTTTCTTTTGATTTATAATTCGATAGCCCCGAATGGTTATATTCTTTGCATTTCACGATTCTATTTTGAAAAGTCTCATGTAATACAATTGAGTTTGAAATACATAAGTTCTATATATTTTTGAGATCGCCTTTTCAAACTCCTCATTTTGATACCCCACTTGATGGGATGGGAAACATTTTTTTTTCAGTTCACACCTTATTGATCATATAATCCACCTTATTGTTTGTGTTGTGACGTCATATATCCTATGTCACCCGGGTTGACGTAAGGATTCTAACGATACCCCACTCATCTAAATCGGTTAAGGCGTTGACTAGTTCTGGTGGATTAAATTAAAGAATAAGACATACACACATTAAACCTGAAAACATTACACTCCTTTTCGTTGGGCAGTCGTGTAAACAGTCAGCCACTTAACTTCAGAGTTGTAAGAAAATAAATAATCGCACAAGCTGTATAATTTAAAAAAGATGAAACATTTCCTCGAGACAACACAGCGAAAAAACCTCTTAAATTTATGGATATATTGAATCACAATATTGGCAAGAATTATAGTATTGTAAAAGCTTATAGCTAAAGCTTTTACATGATAATTACACGTTTATTATTTACATGGTTCAGGTAAAATTCCCACTTTACAAAAAGCCTCCACGGCAATGAAGATTATGTCGTTACTGATGAAGTCTACATTTTAAAGACTGTCTCTTTGCAGTTTTGCGGTGCACATTACATGTTTAACAGCATACTAAAAGTTCGTGCTGGTTTCTGGAAAATAGTAATATCGATTTTAATTTTGTAGGGAAAACTCGCTTTGCGTTGTTGGTTTTTTGAGCATAATTTTCCCAATTTTGCTCTTGTCTTAAAAAACTAAATTGTAAAGCTGAAATACTAAACATCATTTGTGTCCCATTACTATCGTGTATCTTGTCTAGTTTTGCCGCAAATTCTGAATGTCCTTAGATTGTTCTTTGATATTTTAAATACTTTTGCTAATAGTACTTAAACTAGCGTATGTATTAAAATAAAATATGTAAGAATAAACTATTGACAATTTATTCAGCGGTCATTAAGTATCCCACATGTGTATAGTACGTTGCATGGTTTGGGTGTAATTGACAGTTTTCCAAGCGCGGCTGCGGCGTTTTTGATGACGTCATTACAGGGGAGACCGACTCTTCAGAGACTGTTTCTTGGTAGTTTTGGAATCCAAAAGACATGCCTAACAACATACTAAAATATCGCGCTGGTATCAAAAAGTGAAGTATTTGTTCGACAGAATCCCCTAACAACACGCACTGTTCTATTTATGTCCCTTATGAAAACAAATATGAAATCCACACGTAGACACGGCGTATGTATGTAAGTTATGTGGGTATATAAACGCACTCCATTTCCTCGCGCTAACTCGCATGTGGCTGCGTGGGTACAATCCAACAGTGCACGAATATCCAATACGAAAGCTACCATTGATAACTAACCGCGCATAATATTTGGCATTTTCCTGAAATTTGCATCATCATTTTGCGTCAAATGTCGAATACGATTCCCCTTGTCGGTACCAACAGTCTATTTCCATTCCGGAATGTCGACCCAAAGCTACAGGCTCAAGTGTTCCGTTGGAATATTTGAATATTTTAACATGGAAAAATTGGTGTAAAAACATGAATTTTTATTTGTTGGTGGATTAAACAATTGTTCTATTAAGTGTCAAGAACTTATTCTCCCTTGACTTGATTTAACGATACCGAAATTTCGAGGTTGAACAATATCGACTGTATTATAATTCGAATCGATAAACTTACATTTATTTGCTTATTTAGGAGTACCTACTCGATTTTTAATAGGAAAATCATTATTATAATTTACTTGTGCTTGAGACTGGCAGATGAGATTTGAATAAAGATATATTCGACGACCGCTTTAGCCTAGTTGGTAGTGACCCTGCCTACGAAGCAAGAGGTCCTGGGTTCGAATCCCGGTAAGGGCATTTATTTGTGTGATGAGCACGAATATTTGTTCCTGAGTCATGAATGTTTTCTATGTATTTAAGTATTTATTTCTCTATATAAGTATATATATCGTCGTCTAGTACCCATAGTACAAGCTTTGCTTAGTTTGGGACTAGGTTGATTTGTGTAAGATTGTCCGCAAATATGTATTTATTTATTTTATTTATTAATTACATTCTTTTAGATTTAACGTAGTTTTTAGTTTTAATTTAATTTAGAGTATGTTAATTATCATCTTGTATTTACTATAGAAAATAAATGTTTTCTTTATTACATTCTTACTCCGAAAATTCTCATGTTTTATAGTAATGATATTACTGAGACTTTATCGTGATACCTCGTTTGGTGCCTGGTTAGAATGACACTGACCCCATTTTTCCCACGGTGTTGAAAGATACGACTATGAAAATAGGGGTGATGGGCTAGCAACCTGCATTAAATATGCTCCATCTTCCGAAAATTGCTAAATGTGGCATTGAAAATTAAACTCATGTGATCTGCCTACACATTAAGGGAATACATACGTTTGTTTATGTATGTTATCGTGAGAAACAAGGTTATAAATCTAAAAAGGCTCAACAGCACAGTACAGTCCAAGGTTTACCATTTTGGTACAGCACTTTGTTGGCGCGTTAACTGCAGCGTGAGTAGTGTGGGTAGAAAACAATTTGAACACTGCCGGCGCGCGACCACTTTTACGGTGACGTCCGTACGTGGACGGAATCCAAACCACACGGGCATTAAAGCTGCAATAGACCCTATGCGACTTTGCAATGCCAAGCGAAATAACTAAAAACAGCTATTTATAAAGGCTGTCCCAAAAATCACGCAAGATTTAAATTATAAACTAAACACCGTTGTTGTGGGTTTTAGTTTTATAAATTGATTATACACTATGTGATATAGATTTAACGTTATACTCTCGTTATAATTTTTTACGCAATAAGCCTATTTTTGCACTTACATCGCGTGACAATGACAATAAAGTTGGCTTCTTACACCGCTTGTTTGAAACTGAGGGATATTTTATCTTGTATATGTAACTAAACTATGACCTTGGCTTGGTTTTCAGGATTTATTAGGCAGACATATGGGGTGCAAAGGATGTAGGTAGGGTTAGACAAACATAGTTTTGGAGTAATAATAAATAACATTCATATTTTACTGCCAGGAAGTTAGTTAGTGAGTCTTCTCGTGGTTAGTTTCCGCTACAAATCGGAAAATCTAACGTGCTAGTGCGCTACGCGCAGGGCGCCACATAAACCACTTAATATTTATATTAAGGTTCGGTTTGTCAAGATTAAGCGTCAGGCGTAAGGAAAACCAAATAGGCAGGCGTAAAATGTTGATTATAAGAATGTCTCAAAAGTCACGCAAGCTTCTAATTGTAATAAAGTAGGTACTATAAGTATAGCACTGGCTCCAGGATTATAAATATATTGTTTCTGTCATAGAGTCAATTTTAAGACAAACGAAGTGCAAGAGTATCATTTAATGCCCTCCTTAAGAGCATAGATGCATAAGAGTGTCAAAGCATTCGAAAAATTAGGTAATAAAATTCAGAACGTTGTTTACTACAAACATGGTCATGCATTGATAATATAGACAAAAAATACATCCCAGAAAAGCCCCATGTGCTACATAATACATAACCCTATACTGTGTACTTTGTGTAAAACGTTAATTGATCATATAGCATAATCATCCAATTAACTGGAGGCATATCCATCTGAGTGGAAAAGGATCAGCATTTTATATTAATTGACAAACAAACGCGGATGAGGTTAATTAATATCCATTTTACAAAATTGAAAATGTTTTTTTTTTAATTTTTAGCCGATTCTCTGTTGAATTGCTTTCGGGGTTTGTGGAACGTGTTATTAATGGCACAATGTAAGTAAATAAATCGCTCGCATTTTGATGAATTCGTTTTTTACATTTTTTATAAGACTTTAAAATGCGTACTCTACTTTTTGACTCCCTCACTGCCAAGTTGGCAACAAACACTAAATAGGCCGTTTTATTTGCAAGGAAGGTTGAAAAATTCGTTTATGATAGTGGTTTATTGTTCTTGTCATACTTAACTTAACATTGGGCGGGGAATATTATTAGTAATAAATCATGCTTAAAATTAGGTGCCAATAAATAAATAAATAAAAATAAATAAATATTACGGGACAATCTTACACAAATCAACCTAGGCCCACGGTAAGCTCAGTAAGGCTTGTGTTGTGGGTACTAGGCGATGATATATATAATAGATACATACATATAGATACTTATATACGTATATAACATCCATAACTCAGGAACAAATATTCGTGATAAATACACAAATAAATGCCCTGACCGGGATTCGAACCCGGGACCTCCACACAAATATAGAATAAAAAGAAACCTAAACTTAAACATACATTAACACGGTACAAACGATCGGTAAGTATGATACTTTTGACAGTTTTGAAACTAGCCACTGCACATTTACTACAATAATGTCAAAGGGTTGTGAGATGTGAGAACTTTTGGCCATTGGGGTGCTAGATGTGACCCTCGTGCTCGTGGCGAACGATATCTGTGGCTTATAAGCCGTTGCATACAGTTTTATGCTTGAAGCTAAAAGTAATCCAAAACGCTAAGCAATGTGATGTGTCATAATCAGCTCCCTAACCTTTTTCCCTGCCATTAAGGAAGTGCTTAATTGCTGTACCGTACCAGACAAACGTAAGGAGAGCGACACCATCAAAACATCACCAATGGAATACTTATTACCGAGGCTCAAGATTGGTTTTCCTGTGCCTCAACCGCAAATGCTAGTTGTTTTATGAATGTGAACGCTGCAGAGCTCAAATTGAACACATGGTGCTTGTCGTGTCTCTCGGTGACTTGATGGATGAATTAAAATTGTGCGAGATGAAACGAATTCATTTAGTCTCCGAAGTAATGAGCTTTTGGTAATCTTTTCGGAACAAATAAAACGGATGATGAAGTGTACAGCTGTGTATAAAATTAATATCCTGTAATAGGTACCTACTTTTCTCAGCAGCACAGCAGTGACAGTGATAAACATTTATTTATGTTGAATTCTGATTACCTGACAAAAAGGTCATTCAAGAAACGTTTAGTTGCAATCAATAATAGATGTAGTTATAATCTTTGCTTATTTGATTTTCGATTTGAGTAATAAGTCTTAGACGTTAAAAGTGTAATTTTTTCAAATCATAAAATGAATAAGTACTAGGTATTTAATATAAGAGATTCCTGTCGGCTTATTTTTTTTCGAATTGATGCCGCTGTCTTTTAATTTTACAAATTGGTTAATTATATTTCATACAAATTCACTTTCCCTTTACATATAGTCAAAGCAATAGCATTACACCATAAAATTACACCATATTATACTGTCTATAGATTGGTATATACCTATTGTTTTTCTAAAATTGTATACTTAATACGTAACTAACATTAATTAAAATGCATCTTAGGTATGTTGGCAATTAAATTTGTCAATGTTTAACGAGGAACTACGTGTGATATAAGTAGATGTATTACATTCACCAAGGTGCCCATAAAAAATATTTTCATGGTCAATTATTTATTCACTGAATTTTATTCAAGGTTTAAACCATGCTTACTCGTAATAAGATAAATAAAGAGAAAAGTCTTCCATTGTTTTCCGTCGTAAATAAGCATGGCGAATACAAACAGTAGGTAGTAATACGTAGTCGCAATTAAAAGAGCTCGTTAAAACGCCCGTTCGAAAGAAGATGTAAACTCCGCGAAACCCAGTCATTTTCCACGCCACAGAGCTATACTTGATTAAGCAAGCAATTTTTATATTAAAACTAAAACTGTACTTTTTAACAAGTTCCTAAGCTTGCTACCAGCGAGGTACACTCGAGGGTGAACGAATACCTACATAAATAAGGACATAAATATCTGTACAGGACTGTATTGTCAATGTCATAAAGGCGTGTAATAGTAGTGTATGCTATTGATACATAATGAGAGGCCTTATATTATAGGATCACACGAGTGTTTTAAGGCCTAATTATGTACGAGTATATATTTCAGTATTTTTAACTCAAGCAGACGTGTAGATCATCTAAACGTAAACGAAGGCCACTTTTTACAACTAAAGGAACTCCAAAAAAAGAAATTAATTTTATTCCTAACTCCGTGTACACAGTTCACGGTTGTCACTCGTTTTGTTTATTAATGAAGGAGAAGCTAAGGTTCGTTGGAGGCATCATCCGAGATTTAATGCAGTGTTACGCTCATAAATAAAGATCTTTAATTGAAATGCAATTCGGTTGTGGATTTACGGGAGGCACGTGGGTCCGGAATTTCTAATTGGCCTTTATAAAGGATAAAGTACCTTTTGAGTCTTATTTTACGGAATATTTTATTAGACTTATGAAAATGTAATGGTACTCTTTATCACATTTTATTGACTCTGAAGAGATTGAAAATTTTAAGAAAGCATGAAGGCAATAGTTATTTGTTATACAAGGGGGGAAAGTTGTATTTTACCTGCGAGTGTTCATTTGAAACACGAGCTATCAAAAGGATGCTATGATTGACCACGAGCGAAGCGAGTGGTTCAAAAATAGAATCCTGAGCGTAGCGAGTGTTTCAACACACGAGACGTAAAATAACTTTTCACCCGTGTATAACACAAATCTTTTCACCTCACTACAGGCGAGGAAAATAAGAAATAGGGTAAAAAAAAAAGAGTTAAAAAAAGTTTCGAAAAAGTTTTAAAAAAGCTTTAAAAAGTTAAAAGAAAAAAGTTAAAATAAACGTAAAAAAAGTTTTAAAAAAGTTAAAAAAGTTAAAAAAATATATGTCACGAAATATACAAAAAACCAAAAATGAACATTTAACGTTCTACGTCATAGTACTTTTAACGTTCTACGTCTACTTTCTTCACATGTGGATAAAAAGCTATTTTCTCAATAGATATCAAACATACAAAAAGGCCTTTCCGAGCAAGTGAGGTGAAAATAAGATTAGGCATTTGAAGTAATATTCCAATACAAGTTTAAATTGCCGCACTAGCTTTCCGTTATAGCGATCAAAAAACGGTTGGGGATAACTTATTGTGCATTTAAACATTTTTATTGTATTGAGTGTTCAATGTGCTGAAATATTGTTTAAAGCTGAAATGTTGTTGTAGTATTTGTTTTCTTTAACGGATTTACGAATTTATTTTACCTAGTTTTTGGACTAAGCCTCGAGATTTTCTCGCATAAAGATTTGTTAATGCAATATAGTACGTAATTTCACCACGACTATCACCGCTTGATTAGACTAATGGTTATAACATTGGCTTACAACGCCGGTGGCCGGGTGTTCAAATCCCAGCGAGGAAATGTTTTTTTTTGCTTTATTTTTTTATAGAGAATGTTTTTTCGTAGTATTAAAGCCGGGAAAAGCGTGGTCATACGTTTTTTTTATTGTTTATATATCTTTTTGTTTTTAAATTATAATAGATATTAAAAACATGTTTTTATAGCACTGTGCCTTTTTTTTATCCATAAGGTAATTTAGGTTGAAAAAAGTTAGATTAGTCAAGTGAGTGGGCAACTCGACTGTTAGAGATTCTTAAGCCGCCCGAAGGCCTCTAACTCGGCTTAACGACTACTGTCATAGACAGCAGCCGGGATCAACTGCTTAGCATGCCTTCCAAAGCACGGAAGCGCTCATTTTAGTAACCACTCAAACAGGCGGTCACCCATCCAAGGACTGACCGCTGCCATCTTTGCTTAACCTGCGTTATTGTTTCCGATTCGCAGGCGCCATTGGGCTATTAACGCTTCGCTAGATGGTGCTCATCATTATCTGAAACTTAATTCAGGCATTAATAATGCTTTTCTTTGAATTTGTGATTCTAAATGCTGAGTTATGAATATTATTACTTATAATTTCTGGTTGTAATTTTTCCCTTTGTAGGTAAAAAAATGGTTTATAGAATCTCTATTTTATTATTTGAAAATTATATCCGTCGCAAGTTTTTTTTATGTTGAATTATTTTTTAAAGAGCATTGTGTAATGCAATAGCTACTCACCTAACTCTATCTAGAGAGTTCTGCTCCATCATTTTTATTTTTTGTTGGACCCCGAGCAATTCATACCTTTACCTTTTTTTTCTAAGACAAAACCTGCGAACCAGCCTGGTACCCAATCATCGGGGGATGACTGGGTTCTGTGGTATTTCTATCCACTAAAAACCCCTTACAGAAATCCAAATCTTAATAGGTCAAGTCGTTTTGGAGATAATTGAGAATAGAAAACATCCAAGACTCAGAAACAAATATTCATGTCCATCACACAAACATTTGCCCTTTTCCGGGATTCGAACCCGGCGACCCTCCAGCTTCGTAAGCAGTGTCCTACTCCTTAATAACTCTATTAATAACTTCCAAAAAAGGAGGATTTTTATGTTTAATGTTTGATTACCTCAGAACTTCGTCATAATTTATGAACCGATTCTTATTTTTTTATTTTAGTGAAAGTACGAGTATTTGCTTCCAGATTGGTCCCATTGTTTTCAAAAAGCCAGTTAGATGATGGAATCCATGAGGAATTGTGGGAAGACCTCAATTGTATAAAGCACGCGTCACAGAATAAGTAAACGCGTGTTTAGATTTTGGTATTTTCTATTATAACTCGTGTAGGTATAAATTTAGCCTCGAAAACAACAAATTTGGTGAAATGGAACTGTTTATGAAGACTCTCTCGTAGGGAACCATAATATCGGCCTTTAAAGCTTACGCCAAAACCAAACACCAACACGAGTGGAGGAATGAGGCTGGCTAAAGGCACTCTAAGCTCTTCATAGAAGGAGTGGACTCGGGCTGGACCAGAAAATCTGGAAATCCAGTAGGAAGCAACTCAGAATTATATCTGGGGTGTTCACAGGTCACTTCAGGGTCAAGGATCTCTTGGCCAAGATGGGACTATCGGATAGTTTAGAATGTAGAATGTGTGGCGAGGAGGATGAGACTATGGAACACTTATTGTGTGAATGTCATGCCCTTGCCAGACAAAGAATGAACTACTTTGGTAACGGCTACCCGCAACCAAAGGAATTCAAGGTGCTCTTGGTGAACTGCATCATCCGTTTTGTGGAAATGATGGAGCAAGCCTGGGAGCAGGTATAAAGGAGAGGGCAAATGCACAAAAGATCCCACTGGGTCGAAGTGCATCCGAAAGGGCCCTCACCTAGATAAGATTATGAAGACTACAGACGTCACATATTCTGTGATTCCGTTTAAGTAGCAACTAATGAAGTGCCAAAGGTAATTCTGACATCCTTGAGGAATTGACGGAACTCCTCAAATATTATCGGCCTACTTATAGCGACTTGGGTGTTTTCTGTAATAATCAACGCATTTGCTCTCGGAAACCAGTTCATGCAGTAGGTATAGTGGGAAGGAAATGTTAATGTACATATGTTCCTTGGCGAAGTAATGAATTGAATTCGGTTTAAACTTTGTTTTTAAAGTAAATTGTGAATACCATTTGTTGGAATAACTTTTTGTATTAGTTGTTTCCTTTATAGTCGGGGGTTTATATTTAATAATTTTTAATTCCAAGGCGAGTTTTTTAAGACTAATGAAAATAAACATCTTTTAAAAATAAAATTAAAAAATATATAGGAAGTAAAGTTACTCGTATTTTCACCCGAGCAGAGCTCGGTCGCCCAGATATTAATAAATAATAAATGTAATAAATTTGTAAAATATGTACCAGTAGCCAAATGGGATAGAAAGAAAAACACAAAGCAAAAAACGCGACACGGTTGGGATAGGAAAGTGCTGGATGGGTTAGGATCGGGTTTGAGATTTCTGGAGCGTCAACAAATAGCCCTTAAGCTGACGCTTAAAAGTATACTTGCTAGACGCTCCTTGAATAGGTGGAGGGAGATCATTCCAACACTTGGACGCCGCGAACCTAAAACTACCTCGAAACGCCGTGGTCCGATGCATTGGCACCAGAATCATCGCCTTACACCTACGCGCACTCTTGGGCCATACAAGTCTACTCAGCAAATATGCTGGAACCCCAGATCGCACTATGCCAAAGAGAAGAGTGGCAAGGTGAAGCCGTTTGCGTGCAGGCATGTTCAGCAGACCAGCGGCGTTCAAGTAGGGAGTGATATGGGAGCGGGGTGGGACTCGAAAACAGAAACGAATGCATGCGTTTTGCACTCGTTGTATGATCTTTTTTGTACAACCAGTAATGCAGCCAGCATAGACAACATCACAATAGTTTAATCTTGACAATATCAGCGATTCACAAAGGTTAACACGCAAATCAACACTTAAGTAATCGCGAACATTGTAAAGAACTTTAAGGCGGTAAGTAATTGCGAACATTGTAAAGAACTTATAGGATCACATTGTTGTCCGTCTGCCTGCCTATCAAGACCCTTTGTCTCGGGAACTCGTGGATGTATCGAGTTGAAATTTAAACTTTATACTCAGGTCTACAGTCCCTAAAAGCTGTATGGAAATCAAATTTCTATGTTAAAGCAAAAAAAACGGCCGTTTATGCCACAAAAACGTATATTTCGACATTTTCAAGGGAATCAAAATTTATAGGATACTTTCTATCGATCTAGAACTATGAAATTTGGCAACAAATTTCATCTTATACTTCAAGTATTTACAGAGAAAAATCTGAAAAGTATACATTTGTAAATTTGTGTGGAACCCTCGGTGGTCGAGTCCGACTCGCACTTGTATTTTTTGTTGTATATTTATTAAATGACATTAGTGTAGTAGGTGCCACATTTTGAGCAAGTTGTGTTTGTGTTGTTACTGTAAAACGGGGTGGTTGATTCAAAAACACGTATGCACATGTGACAGCTATTTATTGACTGATCGGCGCGGGCGCGTAGCCGCGCGCTACAACTACGTTTACTACATCCGTCCACCATATACTAAAAACATTTCTTAAAATCTATTATTTCCTTATTCCGTGTCGAATATCCCTCGCGGGAAAACCACCCTCTGATGGTGCGCCCTCACCGGCTAACAACTGCGCGAGCGGCCTCGGAATCGCCCTCTGCACCTGGCGGTGCCGGCGTAGCTTCTACGCGTGTCGTAGGCCTTCCGTCGCAGTCCGACCACATTAATGCGTCAGCGCTCGCGGTCTCAGCCGGTGGTGGCGTCGCTGGCGCAGGCTCACGAGTACTGCCGGCAGCTGTGCAGCAGGCTCCGCCAACGCAGAATCTGTACTGGCAGGAAGGCTGGTATTTCTTCTTCTTCGGGCTCCCTTCCGTGGTTGGTTGCCGGCTGCTGGTTAGGTTATCTGCAAGCATCGTTTAGTCTAAATTGATTATATCAAGCAGGTTTTAGACCAAATCGCAACTGCTGCGACCAGGTCCTGGCACTGACTACTCACATCGAGAACGGGTATAACAAAAACTTAAAGTCATCCACAGCATTCATCGACCTCACGGCAGCTTACGATACAGTGTGGAGGCAAGGCTTGCTCTATAAGCTACTTAAAGTCGTACCATGTATGAAGATATACAGGCTAATAGAGGACATGTTAACAAACAGAACATTCCAAGTCTTCCTCGGTGAATTCGCCAGTAATATAAGGGTGCTTAATAACGGACTCCCACAGGGCTCAGTCCTGGCTCCTATACTTTTTAATTTATATGTGCATGACATCCCCGATACTGTGTCACGGCAATTTGGCTACGCTGATGACCTCGCTATTGTCACCCAACACCGGAATATGGAAGCTACCGAGCCCATACTGGAGAAAGACCTAGCTAGTTTGGACGACTTTTTCTCCCGTTGGCGACTCTGCCCAAACCCTTCTAAGACCGAGGTATGCTGCTTCCACCTATGCAACAGGCTCGCACGTGAGACGCTGAGTGTTAGGTTCCGAGGCACAACCCTGCAACACAACAGCTTCCCCAAGTACCTTGGCGTTACACTGGACAGAAGCTTAACTTACAGCCACCACATCCATAAGCTAATACAGAAAATTAAGACCAGAAACAACATAGTCCAAAAACTCACCGGAACTACTTGGGGAGCCTCTGCGTCTTGCCTAAGAACTACGGCCTTGGCACTGGTCTATTCGACGGCTGAATACTGCGCTCCGGTATGGATGAACAGCGCCAGTGTTTCATCTGTGGATGTGCAGCTGAACGAAACCATGCGACTTATTACTGGTTGCCTTAAACCTACCCCTAAAAGCTGGCTTCCTGCTCTAAGCGCAATAGAACCTGCACATCTGCGTCGGAAAAAGTGCCTACTTCGAGAGGCAATTAAAAACAAACGCCATCCAGAGCTGCCTATCCACCAAGATCTCGCTGCCTACGGAGAAAAGAGGCTCAAGTCCCGTAACCCACCAGCTCTCGCTGCGATGGACCTGAACAGCCAGTGGGACCTACACGAAGCATGGATGTCCGAATGGAACGGGCAACAACAACCGGATGAACGCCTGTTTTCGCTCAACCCAAAGACGCGTCCACCTGGTTTTGACCATCCACGCAGGGTGTGGTGCCAATTAAACCGCATAAGAACAGGCATTGGTAACTGCGCCCACCACTGGTATAAATGGGGCTGGTGCGACTCCTCTCGGTGTGTGTGTGGAAACCCCGATCAGACAATCAACCACATGGTTCTGGAATGCCCATCAACAAAATTTTCAGGGCGGATGGAGGACCTCAAGAACCTTACTGAACTTGCTACAGAGTACTTGAGGAGGACTAATCTTAACCTTTGAATTAATCAATCTTATTATTATTATTTTCTTATATAGCTTTTATATGTAATCCAGTGACCAAAATGCCATACGATAAATAAATAAATATCATGCCTGCGACAGGTCCAATTTGGAAAAATATTTAGCCCCGTGAAGCTTAGCAAATAATTCATATACTCTCGATGGTTGATATTTATCCAGTACTAATTGTTTATTCAAAGTAAATGAATAATCCGCGCAATTTTTATAGAGTTATCCCGTTTTAATACCGGCACTATTGGGCTAGCATAATCCTATGATTTGACTGGCACTATATACATATTATAAGTTACCTAAATCGACTAAGCGATCGATTTCTTTTCCAACGCGCTCACGAAGTTCAAAAGGAATCGGAATGTATTGGGTTAGTTAGTACCTACCTACTCCGTTAAGATGTCTGATGAAGTTTATGCTTTATAGTTCTGTAAGTACCAGTTGGCGAACCTTGATAAGTAAATATCAAAATAACAAAAAAAAAAACAACGCTGAGCGTAAATAAGGAATCATGCCCTTTTAATCGTTCGAACGCAAACGTTATTCGAACTATCGTTTCACTGGCGTGAACTAGTCAATAGTTATAAAAAATAAATTTGCGCTCGCTTTCACCAACGGCGTGTCGTTAAGCCGAACTTCGGCACGGAGAATTTTTATGAATGTCGCCTCCATACGACACACCAGGGAGTCAGTGGATTTTGAAACGACTGGAAGTCAAAGAGAAATGGAGATTTCGTAGTTACAAATGTGGAACCAGTAGGTAGCGGCTGTATTTCTTCGCGGATTACTTTCTCGAAGCACACTGGTAACGCGCGTGCCGGAATTTTTATTACCTACTCGTGACTCCCAGCGGTACAGTATCGCGACAGAGATACATTCGGCTCGTTATGTTTCGTAGCGACTGTGCATGTTATGACTTCAATATGCTGTAAAAACGGTACAACTTTCCTTGGGCTAAGCCACAACATTCAGGCACACTACAAACATTGAGATTTTAACTATTCTACGAGTGATTTCATACTATTTATGCGTTGGTAAAATAATAAAGAATGCACTAAAAGTGTAGCCCGACAAGCCACTATTTGACCCTGAGGTAGTGTCGTTATAAACAGTATAATACATGGCAATAATGTCATAAGTCATGTATAGTCGGGACATTGTGTATTGGCTTTGTGTTGTTTGTTGAATGAAAACAATCTATGCTTTATAATAAATACCAATTTATTCATATCGGATTCCAATTCAGTCTTTGCGGTTCAGTCCGGGATTCGACTGAAGGACCTTTTCTTTAATTATCGTCTTAAATTTTTGCTACAATATTTTAATAAGAGAAGAAGCTAAATCCAACCAAATTAACCAGTTCAATCAATACCTACGACCGCACTATAAAATGTCAGTACCAGTCATGCCAACAACCAATTTCAAAACATTGTTTATAGAAATACTAGACAATCCGGCATCCTTTTCTTGCTGTAAATATTTGATTATATTCAAAATAAGCTTTATGACATCGCGATGGATTGCTTTCAGCATATTTATTGTATTTTTTTTTACAATCGTGAAAATTTCCCTCTTCATTGCTGTTGGTTTACATCGGTGACACTCGATGACTTTTAAATCCTTGCCAGTAAAATAAATTAATTCCAATAAAAATCCGCATCGTGGCTAAGGGTCAAAAAGAAACTTGTCGGGCTATACCTAGTTGATATTGCTTATTTCTTTGCGCGTATCTGTGTGTATATAATAGTTACATTTAGCGGGCTTAATAATGTAATGGATTCGTGTAAACACTGCTTGATAGAAGGAGATGTATATTTTATCTAGTCGATTATCACGTTATAAATAACTGTGTGTGTGCATGTTTTGTTGACTAAATCTCGTGAATACGTTGATTAGCATAAAACATAGGTACGCTACGGAAAGCTCACAGCAGAAAAAAAATCACAGATCTCGTGCCTTTCACGACCTTCTGGTACATTGAAAATGAATTTAATTAATTAAACAAAATTAAATTTACTTATGGTATGTTGCGTTATGAAGCAAATATTAATATTTGATACTGCGACACGTATTTTTGTAATATTGTTTGTAAGCGACCCTATGAACAATAAGGTCCCATCTTTTTCATGGTCTTTTCTAATTTTAACAATATACTTACTATTGATTTATGACTAATTACTTTTACTTTTGAGACCTTGATAATTATCATGCAATTTATGAGTCTCTACCGCGTCCTAATCTATTCACAGAGAAACAATTGTCTTTACAACTTTTTCTTTGCCTTCGAGATTAGTTTGGTGTGGCTTTGTACAAATATTTAATTTATTGCCGCATTTAGCTTGAGTCAATCAGTAGCCATTAAGATAACATATTCAAACTGTTTATCGTAATACTATTTAACTTTAGCATCATTTGAACCATGTACCGAAATTATTTATTAATGTTTACCTTTCTCATCCAGCGACTGACTAAACTATAAAAAACTACCTACTAACAAATTGCCGAATAAAACTGGTATTTTATCAAAATACGTATGTGTCGTAATCGCCCAATCACAAATAATCAGCCTGTTTTCAATTAGTTAAAATACGTAAATTCATTGGTAAAAGTCGCCTTGAGTCGCTTTCATCGTTTGCAAGTCCGCCGTACTATATCCAATCATTTCATAAACAACGTTTCGTTAATATTAAATTAATACTTAAAATCACTAACATTATTTAATTTATTACCAGCCCGCAACTGCGAGAACACATCCAGATACACAAGTGTAACCGTCGCCATGTACAACCACTTGACACAAACTATTTGTCCAAAACCCCCCACATAGGATGGTCTCTAACGACTCTAACATTCCTTTTGTTTTTTGCCAAAGTAAAATCAAAGCCCAAAGCCGACCTATACCTATATAGGTAGATAACACCATTTGCATTTAACTGACAATTGCATGAAGAAATCTGTATTTCATTATTTGTTTAGATGTTGTTCGCGCGTCAACATAAATAATAATCACAAGCAAACAATTGCATGAAGAAATCTGTATTTCATTATGTGTTTTATATTTTGTTCGCGCGTCGACATATATTATAATCACAAATAATTACTAAAACCTCAAATAAACAATCAAATTGCAACTCAACGACACGACACTCGTATTGCAGAACAAAACGAGCGTACGCTCTGTAATTGCGCCACACGTAAGAGATAAAGAGGCTTAAATTAATACATATTCTGTTAAAAATGTCTTAAATTAATGAAATAGGAAACTATTTTATTTTCATCACACTTGCTCGTAAAGGGTGTATTAAAGGCAGGTGTATAGAGCAGCTATAGCCGATTGACCTCCCGCGGGAGATATGGATTTTTATAACTCCCGAGGGAGTTATGAGTTTGTGTTTGATCGGATTAATTAAAGCAAATCTACGTAGGGCCACGCTCCCTCACCCTCCACTCGCAAATCTGTAAGTGAAGTGAAGTTGTCAATTTTTGATTGGTGCGGATGTATGAAACTTAGATTTTTCTGTCTTTTGTAGTTATTTATTTCCTCGCGAATGTGATGAAAAACATGTTGTGTATCACGGGCAGTAAGGGGATTACAAACTCGACTCATTAAAAGCCCTCCGCCTTCGGCGTCGGGCTTTTAATAGACTCTCTTTAGTAATCCCTTTCTTACGGCCCTTAATGCACAATGTACTATTGTTAAGTTAAGTTGTATTTTAAAGTTAATTTAGTTTCTAGTAATTAGTTTAGTAAATATATATTATAATTTAGAATAACCACTGAAACCTCAAATAAACACTCCAATAACAACACGACACTCGTATTGCAGAACATAACGAGCCGCACCCTGAAATTGCGCCACATAAAGGGCACCTTCCTGCCTAGACCGTAAGAGCTAGAGAGGTTCTCTTTTTTACAAAAGTAGGCCAACTCAATACCCCGAGGCCTTTTTTTCATTTTTTCGATATCGCTTTTCGTTTTCAAGAAATTGCCGATTAAGTACGACAAGATACCAAAAAAATAGAAATTTTTCGACATTTAAGCAAAAAAAAAAAATTTTTCATTGTTTTTTTTTACTATTTTGTAATCCTATGCAAGATAAATTTTTTGACACCTTAATCATCTACGTAGCCCTAAAATTTACGAGACCAGGGCAATGTATCACTCTCGCTGAAATTGGAGGCTATACTGAAGTGATCGAAAAAACATTATCAATGTTAAAACTCACTGAATTTAAGTCCTATAAATGTCCCTAAATCATTATCATCTAAAGTTTGACGCAAGTCGCGTTTACTTTCGTCGCGAGCGAGAATCTATATCACTAGTATGGGGAATCTACACACTGCCCCAGGTGGTCACTCACAGAACTAAAAATCTACTTTACCAAGAGTCTCTTATACGTTTACTTTACTCGCAATCGTTGAATCGATCGTTCATATAGTTTAATCGATATTTCAATATTCAGCCTCATATCACAAGCATTAATCGTTTAAATTTAAATGCTAAGCGTTTGTCGGTTATGACATTACAGAATACGCGCATCGCGTACGTTGAAATATTCTCCAAGGCCAAGTAGTTTAAATACTTTCCGTCATACCTGGCCATAAAGTAGGAATTACCGCACGCTATGCGTGTGGAAAACCCCACTTCCTGGCCAGATAGAGACGTATAATTTTGTACTCACCACGGGCGGTAATAAAGAAAGCCTTAGAGCGCATATTTATCGCCCTTGCCTTCGGCTCGGGCGACAAATACCTGCGATCTGAGACATTCTTTGTTTAACCGCCCTAGGTAAGTAATGTACTATTAAACTTTAAAGGAAGGACCTTAAGCTTTACGACATTAATACTCGTAACTTAACAGTGTGCCCCAATTCTCTCTCGACTTGATATGGCGGAACTTGTGCCATTTATTTGCATTTTTAAAAACAAAATAAGCGACAATCAGAATTTTGCGGATGTAGGTTTTTTTTGTATGTTCTTTTTTTACAAGCTATATTTTAACTTGTCCAGTGGGTCGATCACGTAACTTTTCTTACGCGCGTCTGTAAGGTCTAAATGTCAATTTTATATGGAGAAATGACAGTTAGATTGTGATTTTACTGTCAGACGCGCGTACAATGCGTTACGTGATTGACCTACTATTCGTATGTATGTTAATATGTAAGTATGTAAGTAAGTTGTCCGTCAAAATTTATAATCCATTTTTCAGTCACTTCCCGTTATCCAATTGGGCTGAAATGTTGCATGCATATGTATATCGCATGACAATGCAATATTATGATGATTTGGAGCTGATCTGATGCTGTAGCATGAAGGTGGCCATAGGAACTCTGCAATAAAACGACACAACCCCATCGAGTTTGGGCTCGTTAGAATGGTCTCAATAAGTATTTGATGATGGTATGCAGAAAAGTACAGTCGACAATAAAAGCTTGTACCAAAAATGAAATTTTTGACAGAAACTTATTATTAGTACAGTCAACCAATTTGATTCCTAGACCATCATAGAACCTAACCGTTCTAAATACTATGTCAATACGGGTTACTAGGATAATTGAGTCGCTATGTAGCAGTTAAAATTACAGGGTTCTAGGATGGCCTAGGAATCAAATTGGTTGACTGTACGTTTTTTAATTTGAGATACGTGTTGATCGGATCTACGGTAACTCTTGACGGAATAATCACACGCCATTTTGCAAGTGAGATTGTTTACTACAGTCTCTCTCCGGTATTGTTCGTTCAAAAATGGTTCTGAAAATTTCGGTGGGTATTTTATTGTAAAAACGTATACAGTTCCCCACGAACGACGTGCTAACCTTGCGGAGACGACTGTACTGCACTGCGATCTTGTGTTTACTTCTGGTATTGTAGTCGTGGATATCACTGTTGAGTTTGAAGTCCTGAAGGTTTTTCCGCACATACATAATATTCTCAAGAATGTATCCCTGTATGTATTTGTCCCTGAGAGAATTTCGGGCTTTTAGTTCGTAGATGGAGCGTACAGCTCGTTTCTGTAGCACGAAGATGGTCTGGATGTCAGCCGCTTTTCCCCACAACAGGATTCCGTAGGACATAACACTGTGGAAGTAACTGTAGTACACCAGCCTGGCCGTCTCAACGTTTTTTAACTGTCTTATAAGTCTTACTGCATAGGCTGCAGAACCAAGTTTGCCGGCTAGGGTGTCGATATGCGCATGCCATTGTAGTTTTGAGTCCAAGGTGATGCCTACAAACACTGTTCTATCTTCAAATTCCAGTTCATCGCCCATTAATTTGATCCTGGTATTGTTTACGTGCTTGACATTAGGTAAAGTGAATCTGATACACTTTGTTTTCTTGGAATTTAACAGTAAATTATTTGCTGTAAACCATTTCACAACAGCATTGAGCACATCATTAATATTATAAAAGCTTTTCTCTTTCCTCTGCGAATAACACTGGTGGTAATAGAGAGTATATACTTACTTTACTTACCCACCTCGCACGTTCGTCGACAGGTGAAACAAGTGGTCACCGAAACGGTGGCATTCAAAGTGGCATTCAGCGAAACCCTCACAGCCAGGCACACTTAAAAACTATCATTTTTTTAAATTAGCGATCAGGAAGATGGTTGCGATTCTTGGAGTCTGTCAAAGTAGTGTTTTAAGGTTTATCCAGAGTGACTTTGAATCATTGCAATTTGAATTGATGTTGTGATTGTATTTACATGGTTACATGTATAGTTAGGTACAGTGCAAGTTAATAGAAAGCTTGTTAGTAATTAGTAAACGTTACCACATATGTACTTATATTTTCTCGTTAAGAATACGATCTTCCTATTATACATAAAATGACAAAATCTTTAATATAAATACACAAAACTATCACTTTTATTTCACTTATCTTACACGCCACCAACAAATCATTCAAGCAATAAATAATATGAAATTAATGTGAGATATCGGTCTCAAAATAAATGGGGTATCAGCAAGGAGTGGAAGGCTAACAAGTTGATTTATTGTTTTCTGATAAGAACAACGATGGCGCGTGGTGAAGGTCCACACAGTAAAACCAGTAAGTAGCTTCTCTCTTTGCATACGCACAATGTGTGCGTGCTTTGTACCTACACACCTACAATGAACCTCAGAATATTTCGCTAGGTATGAAGACGGGCTCCAGGTAACCTTATAGTATATTCAGAGCAATGACGCGTAGTTGCAGTATCCAAGAGGCAACCGGAAGGCTCGCGGTATTTGATCTGTCGAATTATATAACTCACTACCAGCAGAGTTAAAACCAAACGACAAAACTTTTGCAAAACAACTAAAAACGCTATTGACCTGCCTAGCATGCTATAGTGTTGACGAATTTGTCGAGGTGTGTGGTGATCCGAATTTTGCAATTTAATTTTATTGCTATAATTATTCTATCATGTTTAATCTAGAAATCAAATAATTACCTAATCTTAAGGACATATTAAATGACAAATGTACTACCTACACAAGAAATTCCCTCATGCCATGCATGCAATTGTTATTCTATTATTAATTGTAACACTAAGAATTTAAATTTGATGTACTCTCCTGACATGTAAAATATTTTTATTTTATATATAAATAAATCTGTATCTGTATATGTATATGTAGTGTTGTGGAACCTCCCTGTGCAACCCGAACTAAGCCAACCTTGACTGGGGCGGAAATTAAAAAAATAAATAAAAATATGTCGCGAGGCAGCCGATTGAAACAGTGGTAAAATATACCTATGACAATATTGCCTCTAAAAACATGGAACATATTTCCGATGAATAACCAATTATAGATTACTTTAATTGGTTATTTTATTCATCGGAAATGTGTTCCGATTTTATTCGGTTGATTACCTACTACATTAGTAAGTATTGATCAATAGCATAATTACTTTAAGTTTTGAAACTAAATAATCTAAGGGTATCTTTATATTATAATCCTTATACATCCAATACCTCAAACAAATTTCATATCAGCCTACCGCGCTTGTTTACTACATATTAAGAAATTAATAATACAGCAATCAACCCCTGCTGCTGTTTTAATAAATATTTAATGAAAACTTTAAATCATCATATTTTCTGGATCGTTCACCTAAATTAAAGGTAATTTATACCCCAATGTACACAGGAGGCGCTCGTTCGTGCTTTATTAAACAAATAAAGTAACGATTTGGCGAGCTTTCATAAACAACCGTGCACAAATTTGAAAGTTTATTATTTATGAACGGTGTGAGGAAAAATATATGTATAAATAGCAATAGAAATGTTAAATTAAATATGTTTTACTCTTTTATGCATGGGGTAGACGACTGATAAAAAATACAAGTAATTAATCCACAATTAAGAGCTCGGCTTTTTGGACAGTTCATGGATTATTTAAACCGCCTATAACAATAGATACATAAGCTCTCCTTCTAATCGTGCTATAGCATTCACTCATATTGGAAATTCGTTACATACTTCAGAGGCACATAATAGGAACTGAAAATGGGTTGACTGGTTATGGCGTAATTTGATACGGTTTCCGGAGAAGGTTTAGTGGATACGTATAGGGGTAGGGGTGTTGGTTTCAATAAAACACTGCACCTTCAGTTTTATCGATGAAATGTCCCAGTTGGCACACTAATCCAAAACAGAAGGCAAAGAAGAGCGGCTCAAGCACTGAATTAGTTTGTAGGCAGAAGAACAGTATATAGGAAAGCACAGAAGTAGAAACATAAGCAGTAATTATGGTAAACAGTACAAACCGCGTAATGAATGAATGAATGAGAATGAGAATACATTTATTGCCTATAAGTGTGGTACATCTTTGAGTTCCCGCAGAATTGTGTCAGCTAACTTGTGCCTAAAAAAGAAATGTGTAAGCTGAAGGTGAAGTTGAGTCACAGATGATAAGTTAAGATGTGGCTAGAATATTGCTAGGTTTCATACGTTGCACTTGTCTACTCGTAATACTAGGTATTTAATTCTAAGCGGGCGAGGCGCCGCAGCCCCTAGGGGCCAACGAATCATGTCTTTACTCGGAGTATACAAGATTTCGCCTATTCTATTGTTATTGAGTAAAGGGTTAAATTTGCCGTGCGCCAGGTACGCGTCCCCGGGAGTGTCGAGGTCTTCTATGCCCAGTGTCGCGATTTTGCCCAGCATTTTGTTATTCAGGTCGGCAGCTCGGAGGTGCCACGCCTCAAGGTCCGATATTTCCCATAACGCGTAAGCTGGTAGCGAGAGCATCAAGCGTGCGGCCGGTGTCGCATCTAGACTTGTTTCAGGCACGGGGATTTTACATTTGTTGCCGTTGCTTTGCAAAAAAGGCCAAGCGGGCGGTAGCACCGGCTAAACCTAGCTCTGATAATAACTTCTACGCATAACTCGAAGCGGCCAGTAATGATCGAGAACTTTTGCGCATTGCAAAACACAGGAAAACTAACAGCAAAGATATGAAGACCATCAAATACATCAAAAATAAAGACTACCTACTCACATCGGACTGCGATATCTAGATGAAATACTCAACAAAACATACCCTAGCAAAGTGGCAATAGAACCACCGCTCCCTTCAGCAGGTCCAATCCCGTGTATAGTACCTGAAGAAGTACATGCAGCCATCACGGCTGTAGCTAAAAACAAGGGACCAGACCGTATACCTGCTGAACTGTGGAAGAAGCTAGGCACGAAAAGAGTGTTTTTTGTGACCAACCCCTTCAATACGATCTTGATTGAAGGTATACCAATTGAATGGAGAAAAATCAACTAATCCCATTCCACAAGTATAAATGTGATATTAGACTCTGCGGAAATTATAGAGCCATAAAACTTTTATCTCATACTTTCAAGATACGGGAGCGTATATCTTGAAAGTATCAGCAGAAGACTACTCCAGCTCACTGAGGTCACAAAGAACCAGTATGGCTTTGTCGCTGAAAGATCGACCACTGACGCGATTCATACCATCAAGATCCTAATGGAAAAGTTCAGGGACAACAGGGCTGACCTACACACTGTGTTCTTAGACCTAGAAAAAGCCTTCGACAGGGTCCCAAGAAACCTAATCTGGCAGGCACTACAAGCACAAAACGTACCGGAGCACTACTTCAATATTATAAAAGATTACGTACGAAGATGTCACAATCAGAGTGCGCTGCCCAGCCGGAGTGAATGATGCGTTCGTAGTGAAGGTCGGTGCTGAGCTCCCTTCTTTTTAGGGTTCCGTAGCCAAATGGCAAAAAACGGAACCCTTATGGATTCGTCATTTCTGTCTGTCTGTCCGTCCATATGTCACAGCCACTTTTTTCCGAAACTATAAGATCTATACTGTTGAAACTTGGTAAGTAGATGTATTCTGTGAACCGCATTAAGATTTTCACACAAAAATAAAAAAAAAACAATAAATTTTGGGGGTTCCCCATACTTAGAACTGAGACTACAAAAATTTTGTTTCATTAAACTCATACGTGTGGGGTGGGGTGTATTTATGGATAGGTCTTCAAAAATGATATTGAGGTTTCTTATATAATTTTTTTCTAAACTGAATAGTTTGTGCGAGAGGCACTTCCAAAGTGGTAAAATGAATGCGCTCCCCCCCCCCCCCTGTTACTTCTTAAATAAGAGAATGATAAAACTAAAAAAAATATACGATGTATTACCATGCAAACTTTCACCGAAAATTGGTTTGAACGAAGTCTAGTAAGCAGTTTTTTTTTATACGTCATAAATCTTAAACCTCAATTTATTTTACGGAACCCTTCATGTGGACTCGCACTTGGCCGCTTTTTTATTTAGTAACGAATCACGTAACAGCCAGATTGCAACAACCACCGCCGTGGAATCTGATGTATGCGGACGATATAGTCCTCAACAGCGAAGAAGCGCATGACCTACAGCAAAAGTTGGAGACATGGAGAGTCGCCTTGGAGGAAGTAGGCCTGCGTATGTGTCGCCAGAAGACCGAGTACCTGCATTTTATCTTTAGCGGTAACCAAAAATTACATTCTATCGCTCTCCAAGGAACACCATTAATATCAAGTTAGCAGCTTCAAATACCTTGGCTCCGTAATTTCCAATGACAGGAATATTGATGCCGTTGCCGATGTCATCCATAGAATAAACACGGGTTGAATGAAGTGAAAACAGCTAACTGGGGTTTTACGCGATCAAAGACTGCCGGTACCCGTCAAAGGAAATGTCTATAAATCCGCTGTCCGTCCAGCTATGGTGTATGGCACCGAGTGCTGGCCCCTAAAGAAACAACTGGAAGACAAATTAAATGCTGCGGAAATAAGGATGCTGCACTGGGCCGGCGGTATCACCCTGCTGGACCATGTTCGTAACACCTATATATTCGTGGTAGTTTCAAAGTGAGATCTATTCCTGAAAAGATAACAGAGGGACGACTAAGATGGTACGGACAATGACCATTACGTAAAGAAGATTACGTAAAGATTTGTAATAGTTATGATGGGCATCCGATCCAGTGGTCTCGACTCTGACCAGTGCTTTGTTCCTTAAAGACATCATAAGCTTAATATTATCAGTAAGCCACGGTCGCGGTTTTTCTCCCACACGGATATTCTTCATTGGAGCATGTTTATTAAATAATTTGTGAAATAAATCATAAAAATTAACTCAAAACAGTACTCCAAAGTAGACGGCAAAGATCAGATTTAAATTGCAAATCATGAATTATTTGAAGTGGTTTGAACTTGATCGTTCTTTTGGTTTCTTAATTTTAAATGGGGATAACTCCATACCATGATCACTTAAACAAGGATTATAATAAAAATAATAATTTTGACGTAGATAGCGGAGTCCGTTATGATAAAAGAGTAGCAGTATTGTAGTCTAGTTACCCGGGTAGGTAGATATCTCGGGTCCACGGTGTTTGTTGATATCGAGACATAGGTAAGTATTGCGTAGCTTAACCATGCTTGACGATCATTTATTCACCGTCGCTAAACGAAGTGGCTCCTCCATATGTAATTTTAAAAGTAGATTAGCGATGCCACAAACACAAATGGCAAAATTACGTCCCGTGACTTTGTACTCGTATAACCTCTTTCAGAGGCAGGTCGAATTTGCAATTAACCTGTAAGTATCATAAAAAGAACATACATAGGTTGAATAAAATAAGGTAACCATTAGACGTAAAATTAGGCAGTTTGCATTAATAACCATTACACTTAATCGCTTTAATAATCTTATTGCTCGCATGACGGGGATAGTACCTACATTAATTCAGAGAACAGTAATTAAGGCATCCTGGACGTGTGTGAGTACATATAATACGAGACCTAATTGAGTAAGTAATCCTATCCCAAAATACGTGCACGTAAGAGAGCATGCACATATGTAAATGCTAAAATTCAAAAAATCGTAAGAATAACAAAATTGATTACTGCAACAATAAAGTACCCCAAAAGTTTTAGAAGCAAATTACAGAACACTAACATTTAATATTCGCGTTAAAACTATGGTATATTACGAAGTGGTGGGGTTAAATAGGGGTCAAAAGTTTATAGGTGTGTGGAACAAGTTATTTTGGAAGGGACATAATTATAACAGAAATCAGAATTTTATTGATAAAACACATTATTTTACATGTCAAGCAGAACTATAACACACTTTACGTCATACCTGGCCATAAAGTAAGAATTACCGCACGCTATGCGTGCGGAAAACCCCACTTCCTGGCCAGATAGAGACGTAAAATGTTGTACTCACCACGGGCGGTAATAAAGAAAGCCTCAGAGCGCATATTTATCGCCCTTGCCTTCGGCTCGGGCGTCAAATACCTGCGATCTGAGACATTCTTTGTTTAACCGCCCTAGGTAAGTAATGTACTATAACTTCAGTGATTAAAACTACAAGGACACTATTAAATATTAACATTGAAAATGTTTTTTCGATCGCTCCAGTAAGGCCTCCGATTTCAGCGAGAGTGATACATTGCCCTGGTCTCGTGAGTTTCAGGGCTACGTGGATTATTGAGGTGTCAAAAGATGCCTCTTGGCAAGGATTACAAAATAGTAAAAAAAACAGAGAAAATTAAAATCTTCTTTTAAAAGTTGCTAAAATGTCGAAAAATTTCTAATTTTTTGGTGTCTTGACGTACTTAATCGGCAATTTCTTGAAAACGAATAGCGATATCGAAAAAATTAAAAAAAACCCTCGGGGTATTGAGTTGGCCTACTTTTGTGAAAAAGAGAACCTCTCTAGCTCTTACGGTCTAGGCAGGAAGGTGCCCTTTATGTGGCGCAATTTCAGGATGCGGCTCGTTATGTTCTGCAATACGAGTGTCGTGTTGTTATTGGAGTGTTTATTTGAGGTTTCAGTGCTTATTCTAAATAATCTATACATCTATACATATAATAAAGCTGAAGAGGCTCAAAAGTCTGTACATGGAAGATATTCGAAAAAAAATTGGCTCGGGATTCTTAGAATTGATATCAGAAACACGTTCCAACAGTTTTTAGAAATTTTGTCTGTTTGTCTGTTTATCTGTTTATCGGTTTATGTGACCGCGCATCACGTAAAAACGGCTGAACCGATTATAATACAATTTGGTATAAAGATAGTTTGAGTTTTGGGGAAGGACATAAGGTAAATTTTATCCCGAAAATCAACCCCTCAAGGGATGAAATGGGGGGTGGAAATTTGTATGGAGCTACTTAAACCGCTGCACCGATTTGGATGAAATTTTGTATATAAATAGTTTAAGTCCCGGGAAAGGTGAAAGGATAGGTATAATCCCAGAAATCTTCCCTTTAGGGGGTAAAATGGGGGGTGAAAATTTGGAAGTAACCCATTTTTAATAAAATTTGGTTTAGATGTAGTTCAAGTTCTGGGAAAAGACATCGGATAGTTTTTATTCCGGAAATCTTCCCCTAATTTTAAATTCCAGAAACCATCCCCTAATGACGTGAAATTGGGGTGAAAATTTAGATGTAACCCATTTAAATGAAATTTAGTATAAAGATAGTTTGAGTCCCGGAGTATGAAAAGGGATAGTTTTAATCCCGAAAATCATCCCCTCAGTGATGAAATAGGGGGTGAAAATTTGGATAAAACCCATTAAGATGAAATTTGGTAAAGAGATAGAAGGAGTCCCAGGGAAGGACAATGCATAGTTTTTATCCCGAAAAAACATTTTCTGAGGTGGTAAAATGAGGGTTGAAGATTTTGATAGAACCCATTTAGATGAAACTTGGTATAGAGAGAGGTAGAGTCTTAGGAAAGGACAAAGAATAAATTTTATTTCGGAATACATGAAAGGAGGAAATCATCCCCTAAGGGGGTGAGAAATGGTGGATGAAAATTTGATTGAACCCATTTACGGTATAGGTAGCGATGAAAATTTGTATATGAGTGACCCATTTAGATGAAATTTGGTCTACAGATAGTTTGAGTTCCGGAAAAGGTCATAGGATAGTTTTTATCCCGGAAATAATTTCTTAAGGCGGTGAAATGGGGGATAAATATTTGTATGGAGCTACTATACAACCCATTTTTATCATACCCCACTTGATATATTTACTAAACTTTGCTTTTTTAACCCCCCTCATTTAAACAGAAAATAAAAATGTATATATTTTTTTTTCATTTTTGTATAGAGGTAGTTAGTAGGCGCGGCGTTGGTAGGCTGGACTGGTAAAGGTTGCGGGAGTCCGCTGGATGCGAGTGGCGCAGGATTGGTCACTTTGGAACTCTTTGGGGGAGGGCTATGTCCAGCAGTGGACGTTTTTCGGCTGATATTATGATGATGATAATGATGATAAAAATAGTTCGAGTCTCGGGGAAGGACATAGGATAGTTTTTATATCGGAAATCTACCCCTAAAAGGGAAATGGAGGGTGAAAGTTTGTATCGAGCTACGATATAAACGAGTTCTACGCGGACGAAGTCGCGGGCAAAAGCTAGTAATATATATATATATATATATTGAGGTTTCTGTATTTATTTGTAAATAAAATAAAAAATATTTTTGAATAAATGGTAATATTACTTTGAGTATAGTTTTAAATGATAATGTACGTTATAAAGTAAAACAAATAAAATAGTAACGTATTTCTTTAATTTAAAACATTATTACCAGAATATATAATTAAGCCTCTCTACTTCTTACATGTGGCGCAATAAGAGGGCGCACGTTTGTTTTTATTTTAAATTATAATATAAGTATATTTATTATGAGGTTTCTGTATTTTTTTGTGATTAAAATAATAAAATGTATTATTTTTTTAATAAATAGTATTATTACTTTGAGTTTAGTTTTTAATGATAATGTTAGTTAAGTATAAAGTAAAACAAATAAAATGTATAAACAATAAAATGTATAATTCATATAAACAATATTCAAAACAACATAAGTTATAAAATAATGAGTATTAACTAAACTAATTATTAAAAACTAAATTAAATATAAAATACAACTAAACTAAACAAATAGTAAATTGTGCATTAAGGGCCGTAAGGAAGGAATGACTAACAAGAGTCTATTAGAAGCCCGACGCCGAAGGCGGAGGGCTTTTAATGAGTCGAGTTTGTAATTCCCGTACTGCCCGTGATACACACCATGTTTTTCATCACATTGGCGAGGAAATAAACAACTACAAAATACAGAAAAATCTAAGTTTCATACAACCGCACCAATCAAAAATTGTCGAAATTGACAACTTCACTTTATTTACAGATTTGCGAGTGGAGGGCGAGCGGGCGTGGCCCCACGTGGCCTACTAGATTTGCTTTAAGGTGGTTCGATTGCCATACAAAGCGTTATTTGACATTCGCAGGCTAACGGCGTGATATTTTAAGAAACTTATGTGAATAACTTTCATCAATTGGCTTCCCATTTGCGCCAAATTCCCCCTTTCCTAGAATAAACTTGTATAAACTAGATTAATTTGAGAAAAATAGTTTTCCCAAAATATCACGTGACAAACCAATTTCTCAAATTAATCTAGTTTATGTAAGTTTATTCTAGGAAAGGGGGAATTTGGCGCAAATGGGAAGCCAATTTATGAAAGTTTGTTACATAAGTTTCTTAAAATATCACGCCGTTAGCCTACGAATGTCAAATAACGTTTTGTATGGCAATCGAACCCCCTTAAGGCCCTTAATTATACAAACTCATAACTCTCTCGGGAATTATAAAAATCTATAACTCCCGCGGGAGGTAAATCGGCTACAGCTGCTCTATACACCTGCCTATAATACACTTACGAGCAAGTGTGATGAAAATAAAATAGTTTCGTATTTCATGAATTTAAGACATTATTAACAGAATATATGTATAATTAAACCTCTTTATCTCTTACGTGTGGCGCAATTACAGAGCGCACGCTCGTTTTGTTTTGCAATACGAGTGTCGTGTCATTGAGTTGCTATTTGATTGTTTATTTGAGGTTTCAGTATTTATTTGTGATTATAATAATATATTTTACGTCATACCTGGCCATAAAGTAGGAATTACCGCACGCTATGCGTGCGGAAAACCCCACTTCCTGGCCAGATAGAGACGTAAAATGTTTTACTTACCACGGGCGGTAATAAAGAAACCCTCAGAGCGCATATTTATCGCCCTTGCCTTCGGCTCGGGCGTCAAATACCTGCGATCTGAGACATTCTTTGTTTAACCGCCCTAGGTAAGTAATGTACTATTGTCGACGCGCGAACAAAATTTACAACAGATAATGAAATACAGATTTCTTCATGCAATTATCTGTTTGTGATTATAATTTACTATAAATAGGGAACATTACTGCAATGTTCTGCCGCCAGAGGCAGCACTACTACTAATAGTAAACCAGTATAGAAATATAGGGATTCACACACACATGCACAATTGATTGTCAAATGAGTGACAAGGATGCTTGCATCCTTGATGCTTGCATAGACAATACCGCAAGTGGGAACGAGATACAATATCAACGCTGCTAATGTCGCCACCTACGAAGAGTTTTGCGTAATGTTCCCTATTGACGCGCGAACAACATCTAAACAAATAATGAAATACAGATTTCTCCATGCAATACGGTATTTGACAAAAATCAAATCAGCTTCTTTTTATAGAACGTCAAAAACGCTCCGTTAGTATGGAATGTGTCGGGATTACTTGGTTGTGACGTCACAATCAAACAACGTCCTTATTATGAGTTTTTATGAATTTAAAAATCTTAAAATAGCAAACTTAAATGAAAGATTGATACTTTCCGAGTATTTTTGTAATGTTTATCTGTTGCTAATGAAAAAACTATTTATTTTCACTGTTGTCAAATACCCAATTGTCAGTGAAATGCAAATGGTGTTATCTACCTATATAGATCGGCATAGGGCTTTAATTTTACTTTGGCAAAAAACAAGTGGAATGTTAGAGTCGTTAGAGACCATAATAAGTGGGGCGTTTTGGACAAACAGTTTGTGTCAAGCGGTTGTACAAGGTACATGGCGACGGATACACTTATGTATCTGGATGTGTTCTCGTTACGGGCTAGTAATAAATTAACTAAATTTAGTGATTTAAAGTAAGAATTTAATATTTACGAAACGTTGCTTATGAAATTATTGGATACTTTGAAGATGGACTTGCAAACGATGAAAGCGACTTAAGGCGACTTTGACCAATGAATTTACGTATTTAAACTAATTGAAAACAGGCTGATTATTTGTGATTGGGCGCTTACGACACATGCGTATTTTGATAAAATACCAGTTTTATTCGGCAATTTGTTAGTAGGTAGTTGTTTATAGTTTTGTCAGTCGGTGGATGCGAAAGGTAAACATTAATAAATAAGTTAGGTACATGGTTCAAATAATGCTAAAGTTAAATAGTGTTACGATAAAGAGTTTGAATATGTTATCTTAATGGCTACTGATTGACTTAAGCTAAATGTGACTATAAATTAAATATTTGTACAAAGTCAAACCAAACTAATCTTAAAAGCAAAGAAAAATTTGTAAAGACAATTGTTTATCTGTGAATAGATTAGGAAGCGGTAGAGACTCATAAATTGCATGATAATTGTCAAGGTCTCAAAAGGATAGTAGTCATTCAATAGTAAGTATATTGTTAAAATAAGTTAAGACCATGAAAAAGATGGGACTTTATAGTTCATAGGGTCGCTTACAAATTGCTTGCTTGTTAAAATAGTATAGGTACGCATACTATTTTAACAAAAACACACCAAAGTGACATTTTGTCTGTTTTTGTTAAAATAGTATACGTATACTTTTTTAACAAAAACACACAAAATGTCACATTGCGTACAAGAAAACTACTTATTTCCACGTTTTTCAAAGTGCATCCGCTAACTAACGTAATTATTCATTTTAAATTGATTCTAATTCGAACAAAGTTACGCGCTAAGTCAAAAGGTTGAGTTATGTTTTACATATTAGGGCAGGTAGGTAAGTATGATTAAATGTAGGTATTTTAAATATTAAATTATATTTTCCGATTCTGTAAGGGTTCTTGTCTTGATTACGGACTCTCAACGTGTAGTAGGTAACCCAATATCACGTTTATCACAAAATCAACTGGTAAATTTATTGGAAAACAGTCACCTACCTAAGTATTGACTTACGGGCCGTAACCTCATTTGCGTGATACTTACTCGTATATTACATAATTATATTTATACATTTTAAGCAGCCATGATCTGCTCGGAAATTCTATTTTTTATCCGTTTAATCTTAGGAATTATACCTGAAAATAGTGGAACAAAGCAGACTACTTTGACTCTAATCAATTTAGTCTACGCGTAGAACTAAATCGTAAGAACAAAACGGACTACTCAATTTTAGTAGAAATTAAAATTTCAAGGAATTTTATAAACCTCTAAAAGATACGCGTCGAACACTGATTTTGCCATTGCTGCTGTGTAGGTGGGGTTTGTTCTTGTGGGTAATACTCGTCTAATAACAAATTGTTGGGAATAAAAAAAAAAATTCCATCTGGTCGATTACGTAACGCATCGTACGTAGGTGCATCTGAGGGGTAATCACTAATCACGTAACGTTCTGAACGCGCGTTAGGACAATTTAACTGTCATTTTTCCATATAAAAAGTGACATTTAAGTGTCATACGATCTAAATGTCACTTTTTATATGGAAAAATGACAGTTAAATTGTCCAAATGCGTAACAGGTGGCTCTAAATGTCACTTTTTATTACAAGCTTTTATTTAGCTCAACCCGTTTGTTTTATTCTTGGGTCAAATTTAGTAATTGAAATTTTAACCACATTCCGGTTTCCGATTGAGCTGAAATTTTGCATGACAATGCAATTATTATGATGACACGGAGCTGATCTGATGCTGGAGCTAGAAGGTGGCCATAGGAACTCAGCAATAAAACGACACAACCCTATCGAGTTTGGGCGTTAGAATCGTCTCAATGAGTAGTTGATGATGTTATGCAGAAAAGTAATAATCGGCAATAAAAGCTTGTACCAAAAATTAAATTTTTGACAGAAACTTATTGTATTCGAAAATGGTAGTTGAGTTGTTCTAACGTGCGCTCGAAAAGTAACGTGATCGCCTCTCAGGACAAATCTGCGAAATATTAAAAGTAAACTTTCAATTCAATAGTATTTTATCATCATCGCGCAGCTGTTTCCTTCTGACCCGATCTAGAAACTCCTCTTAAAGGAGTACATTTTCTATTAGCATCTCTAAATCCTCTTTTCACGTTTGTATTAGCAGACGGAAAAGTAATATAATTACGTCAAACTCCTACACACTTTTGTCACAATAATTAAACCCTACCCTGAAATGTTAATACTTACAAATCAACCCTGTGCCGCATAATAAGCTCTCTAACATTATGGAACGATATCATGTGTCTTGTTCAAACCATAGACAATCTTTTAACAACGCGGGTAATAAAGCATGATGTATACCAGCAACACTGCAGGTGAGATTAAGTTGGCGCACGACGTGCAATCCCATGCCTTGATTTATACTATGCACTAACATTGTCCTCAGCCCGAGCGGGCTACAGCTACACTTTATGAATGATACACAATACATTGTGTTCCGCACTTATATCATTCTAGCGAAATGCTCTGGTGGTTCATGTATTTTAATAACGGAACTTCTAAAGTAATATGTGTAATTTGTTTCACAAGCTGCAAGCAACTATTATATTTGAAGGCACAACGTCAGTTATCCATGTGCAAAATAATAAATTTGTTTTATGTATCACATCTCTTATTTACTTTAACTACCTACCTACTTACTTTTTTTGTAATTTCAGTGATTTAATTTTAATTTAGGAGAGCAGAGCAAACATACTACGGCAATATGATTTAACATCTATCTTCATACGGCGTAAATAAACTGTTAAAAATTTACAAACGCAATAAGCGGCGATAGTCGTAAATTATGCTCAGCTCATTGTCATTTCGCATGCTGTAATATCCAATGAAATATGGGTTTAATCTAGCTTTAATAATATCTACAAATTCAACATGCAATTATTAATAAATTATTCATTAAACATGGATTCATAATATCTAAACACAGACTGTTTGGTCGTGGTCAGATAACAACCTTTTTGGTTCGATATAAATAAAGCTTTGGCAGCTAACAATATCGCGTTTATGTCGGACTTAATAATAATAATAACCATTTTATTTCAGGCAACTAATGCCCATAGTTACAAATACCTTAAAGACAACAACAACATACACTACAATTTTAAAATTAAAACATTAATTATTATTTATTTAGGCGACGAAACAGTGTGGCTCCGTTGAGTCGACAAGGCCGGTGTAGCATTCGGTAGGTTGCCCCGGAACCGCCGAAACACGACACGCTTCGGCCGGAAATCAGCACACGCGATGGTCTCCTGCAGCGGCCGCGGCACGCGCACCAAAAACGAGCTGAAGTGCACGTAGTGGCGCCAACGGAGCTGGAAAACCCTCAGCGAGTACCCAGTCCTAAACGCGGTCTTGCTTGCTAAGCATGTTGAAAATATATGAATACTTAGGCCTTCTTTACAATATTGTAAAGAAGGCCTTTAAATATTTTTTTCTCTTCTTTACTAACTTAATTCTAGAGTTCCCGTTTTTTCAATTCGTTGTTCTAAACCACAAAACACGACCGATTTAAATCATCATTTCAAATTAACGTGGCTTACAGTACAGTCTTGATATCGTAGATCACACGAGTGTGACTGTGAGATAACTATTTCACCTACTAATTAGTAAGCGCAGCTTTCTGAACAAGTCGAGTCTATGTGTAAAACAACACAGAGTTACGAAAGCGAGAAACAAGAACAGTGCCTGTAATTAACATAGTAATTATTGGAGTCTAATTGCCTCACTGTTCATGCCTTGAATTTCAAACGGAGGCATCGCGAGTGACGGCACCCTTGCTTGACGGAATAATATGACATTTAATTAAGGGATACCCACTTTAGACTTAAAACACTGAGGCAAAATAGATGCGACCGAAAATGGGGACGGTTGAAATGCCTACTCCCCAGTTATTTTCATAAATTACGATAACGTCTGCGTTCCGACCTTGATAGGAAGAAGGTGAAACAAGGCATTGAAAAATTTGCGATTTTACCTACTTTGTTTGTGGTCAATAGCAATGGCGGTATTTCATAGTGGAGTGGGGTTGCCTCGATTCTTGTAAACCGCGCCCCCGTGTAAGAGACACGTTTACGTCTTCCGCGCACGCGAAAACTAGATGCAAGACTCTTCGGTAAGGGTTATTTTTGTACAAACGTCGCAAATTTTTTTTTGAATTAAGGCATTTAAGTTGTGGTAAATATTGTCATTTTAACTTAATTATGTCGTTCAAAAAATATAAATTACATATAATATAAACTATGTTGTCTGACATATTCAAATAAATATTATACTCAAACGTAACAATCTAAACAATTATTAACGGTCGATTTGTAACTACATAGTTACACAGTTTGATACAAAAATTGACATTCGAAAAAAAATATTAATGAAAACGGGGTCACTCACGTATTTAATTCGCTGTTCCTAGTGATGAGGACACGCGTTGCCGGCGTGTTAAGCACACAGCATCAAACATGTCGAGAGATTTTCGAATATCATATTTCATGTTTTGCACTTGTCCTCCCATGTTAACTTCGAAGATATTTAACTACGAGGGTCAAGTATTTTTTGTAAGGAGATCATTCTAAGAAACAACATGCCCATCAATAAGAATGGCAGATTTTCACATGGAACATATTATTATTTAAATAAATTGTCAAGAAAAATCTCTCCTCTATATTTTCTCCTCTTTGGCCCGTCCACAACCTGTCTTTCAATTTTGAAACGGCTAATAATATTTATCTCCAGATAGTTTTCCCGTGTATTGAATTATGCCCTGGTTTAAGAATCCGTATTTTTTTGAACCGTCTAATCAAAAGTTATCATAAATTGAATTTTGTCCAACCAAAAAACACCTAATTTCTTTGACCAAGTTGATCAGCCTGTGGTTTAGCTATCTTACTATTTGAACAATTCCTACCTAGTGTCCCCGCACCCTTTAGTTACCATCTTCCACCCGAGAACTAAAAACCTGTGCATAGATTGAGGTACGTATTTCGCTAGATTAGGATCAAGGGCTACTTGCGGGGACTTTTGATATGTTCATCTTCTATCTAGTCCAAACAAAGTTACGAAGTCAAAAATTGTTTTCCAAGCATTTCCCACTACCTGTTCTTAAGCATTCGTTGCCTGGCCTATTAACAAGGTATGTTATGTGTTAAAAAAAATCGCGCCATAGAAATAAGAAAACCTCAACCGAAATCTGATATTCACACTGCATCGGAAATATATCATTTACAAAATAATCGTTTTCTTACAAATTTTTTATATGAGTTCAGATTAGACAACATTCACTTTGCACGGATTTAAATATGCATGTACATTGTACATATTTTATACATGCCACAGTGCTATTGGGGCTTGTTTAAATTTTTAACAAGAAAAAAATAGGTTATACAAATATTTTGGTAAGTATTAATAAGATTCTCGCGACTTTTCCAATCGATGCCCGGAAACAAAACTCAGAATGTATTATGTTGTACAGCGTGTTTTCATTCGTATAAAACCTTATTAGCTAGTTATACTTTTTTATTCATAATGTAGTAAAAACGTCAAATAGAACGGAGGAAAATATGTGTCACATACTATGTCAGAAAATAAAACTATAAGCTTTTCAACAAGAACGGGATTTTATTAATATAATAAAAGGGAAACTCAAGCTAGGCTAGGGAAACTTACACGAGCCAAACATTGGTCCTTACGAAGCCGGAAACAACCATTGGTTCTTACAAAACCAGAAAACACCAGAAGAATTTGTAAACACAAAGATTTCAAAACATTGTGAACCTGTAAACAGCAGTGGTCTCGGAGCTCAGAGCAAATCGAGCAGCAGGATCGGCGAGTGGAGTCGGTACTGCACACGGGTCATGGTAGACCCGTAGGGTGCTCTGCAGCACGAGTCAGCACCTTCGACCAGGAGAGAGGATAGGTTCACCGGGAGGGAGGTATTGTGTACAGCGGACAAAAACGTGAGTTGTCGATTAATAATTTTTATTTGAGTGCAACGAAATTACGAAGTTTTAAATTGATTATCCATGAGGAATTTCGAAGAAAATTGAACTCTATTTTCATCAGTTAACGAACTTTGAAAAATTGTGCCGTATTTCGAAAGCAGAACAATTGATCGAAGTGTAGTGAGCTTAGCGATGAACATTTAAAAAATTTTAGGTACACTTCGTCACATTTAAAATCACGATTTTATTTATTTTATTCGTGTGAATTTTTATTGACATTTTGAGCAGTGAATATTTTAAATGGAAAACTGGAAAAAATAAGCGAATGATATTTTAGTTATTTGCTTACCGTATTTTATGGTTATTGTTTTATTGTTGGGGTTTTATGCTATAAATATTGTGACAACATTCTGACAAAATGGAAGCGTTACTCAAAGGACAAATTGAAAATTATAACCAAATAAGCAACGCATTTAAAAATTATAAAAAGTCACCTAAGATACGAATTACCAAACCTTATGTGGAAGTCCGAATTCAAACTTTGGAGCAAAAATGGAGCAAGTTTGCGACTTGTCATGATCAACTCATGTCATTATACTGTGACGAATTAAAAGAAAATCCCTACGTCACCCAAACAGTTTATGAAGTAACCGAGGAGTTGTACATGGACTACCTGGTTGAATTAAAAACAGCTCTTGAATCTTTTGAGCGTTTGACCCCGGAACTGAAACCTAAGGTTATACAGGGTAATACGGAATCTGGTTTGACAACTGAGTGCATCAAACTTCCAAAAATTGTTATACCAATTTTTTCAGGATTGTACACTGAATGGGTTACCTTCAGAGATTTGTTTGAATCGTTAGTGCACAACAATAAAAGCTTAGATAATGTTCAAAAAATGCATTACCTTAAGGGTTACTTATGCGGTGAAGCGGAACAGTTACTACGACAAATACCAATCTCTGGCCAAAATTACACAAAATGTTGGAATTTACTAACAGAAAGATACAATAACAAAAAATATATTTGCAATACTATTTTAAAACGATTTTTGAGTCAGCGAAACGCGGTTACGGAGTCAGCTACCTACTTGAAAGAGTTGATTGATACTAGTAGTGACTGTTTGAGCGCCTTGTCGAATCTTGGGATTGACGTGAGCACGTGGGACGTCATGGTGATACACCTGCTCACCCTTAAACTTGATCCTGAGACGCGTAAGGCATGGGAATTGAGTGCTGCAGATACCGGAACTTCTGACATCTTGCCTACGTTCCAACAGTTTCGCGAATTTTTGTCCAACCGTTTTCGTGCCTTAGAATTTATTGATAATAAAAAACCAGTTTACAATAACAATCAAAATTTTATTCAAAATAAAACTCGTGTATTACACGCAATGCAAAGCACTCAATGTCCTTGTTGCACCGATAACCACAGATTAACCTTTTGTAAACAGTTTAGCACCTATGATGTAGACACCCGTCGTAATTTCGTACAGGAAAAAGGCTTGTGCTTCAACTGTCTGGGCGGCAATCATTCAGCAAAATTCTGCCAAAACCCTGCAACCTGTAGAACTTGCAAACGTCGTCATCATACGTTGCTACACCAAGCAAGTGGAACTGAGGCTAACACATCGGGATTTAAAACTAGTAATGTGGGAGTGGAAAGTATAGAAACTAAACCAATTATGAGCTGTTTTTCAGCAGGGGCTAGTCAAGTTTTGTTGGCTACAGCTATTATCAACGCCCAATCTAAGAGTGGACAATATTACCAGATTAGGGCATTATTGGATCAAGGGTCACAAGCTTCCTTTGTGACAGAAGCAACAGTCCAATATCTTGGACTTAAACGGGAAAATAGTAGTGGAAAGGTAACAGGTCTCGGAGGAGACAATAACGTGGTATCAAGGGGGGTGGTTACGATGCATTTGCAATCCTTGATACACCCAGAAATAACAATTACGGTGAAAGCGTACATTTTAAAAACAGTCACAGCTTTGCTGCCAAACAAGAGTGTAACAGACTTGAACGGTTTAGACATGGTAGGAATGCGCTTAGCGGACCCGAATTATGAAACACCAAATAAAATCGACATTTTATTAGGCGCAGTGGTGTACAGTCGTATAATTCAAGAGGGTATCAGGAAAAACTACAATGGAACTTTAGTTGCCCAAGCAACAACTTTCGGTTGGATACTGTCTGGAATGGTGGAGACTTCCAAACAATTGCCTTCAAATGTGATTGTGTTGCACGCACAAGTAAACGAAGAGGATAGTCTCAAACGAATTGGGGAGTTAGAAGCGAATCCAGTATACAACCAGACGCAGTTGACTGAGGTAGATGAGCAGTGTGAGGCGCTCTTCACTGCTAACACCATAAAAGACGACGAGGGCAGAGGCGTAGTGCGACTGCCATTTAAAGACGAGAATCCAAGCTGCAAGTACGGGCACCTTCAGGCGATATCTGAACAAAGATTTTATTCATTAGAGAGCAGATTAAACAAAGACAAGGAACATAAAACTAAATACAATGAAGTTATTGATGAATATGAAAAACTTGGACATATTTCTGAAGTACTAACCACGCTAGATTCCAATCAATGGAATCATGTAGTGTCTAAGCACAATCAGGCGGATTCCGCTTCGAGGGGGGTGAGACCTTCGGAATTATTAAACATAAGCATTTGGCTAAACGAACCAGAATTTATAAAAGAAGAAAACATACAGTACACAAAACTAAAAGATAACAATACCGACTTAGAAGTAGCAATGGTGCATAACATTACTCTGGACACCTCATTATGGGAAAAATATTCAACGCTTACTCGATTAGTAAGAGTTGTGGCTTATTGTCGACGATTTCTAAACATGAAGAAACCAGCTCCTGACAGAAACCACACTAACCATTTAACGGGAATAGAAATACGAGAAGCTATGAACACATGCATAGGTCAATGTCAGCGAGAATGTTTCGGACAAGACTATCAAGCTTTTGAAAAGAATGAGTCAAACTTACCTGAAAATTCGGCCATAAAATCATTAAGTCCATTCCTAGACAACCTTGGCATTATGAGAATTAGTGGTCGATTAGAAAACGCGAACATGAACTTCAGTAGCAAGCATCCTGTTCTACTACTTAAGAAATCAACGCTAGCGGATTTGGTAGTTGCTGTTGCCCACGTGAAGACTTGTAACGGAGCCGGAGCAAATCAGTTGATAAACAACTACCTTAACTCCAAATACTGGATCTTCGGAGTCAAAGAGTGGATAATAAAACACATTCGCAAGTGCGTTACCTGCGTGCTATATAAAACGACAACTCAAACGCAGCTTATGGGACAGCTACCTTCAGCTCTAGTGACACCCACTCGGCCGATAAACTTAAGAACAACAAGTGGACATGGTCACAAGTCGTATAAGGGTTACATAGCCTTATTTGTGTGCATGTCAACACGTGCCATACACATTGAAGTAGTCAGTAACCTCACTTCACAAGGCTTTATGCAAGCTTTTAGGCAAATGGTAGCGCGAATAAAGTATTGCCAAGAGATCTGGTCAGCACATAACGGCACTTGTTTTGATGGCGCAGATAGGGAGTTAAAAAACTTATTTGGATCTGAAAACTCCAGAATCCTCAAGGAGATTGCAGATGAGTTAGCCACTAATGGTACAACGTGGCATTTCATCCCTGCACATGCACCGAATTTCGGAGGCTTATGGGAGGCAGGTGTCAAGTCGGTCAAGCACCATTTAAGAAGAGTAATTGGAGACACCACCTTAACCTTTGAAGAAATGACAACCGTGTTATCACAGATAGAGTCTTGTCTGAATTCAAGACCTTTATCTCGAATGGATATGGATTCTACTAATACCAATGTGTTAACACCGGGACATTTTCTGGTCGGCGAACCATTGATCACATTACCCGATCAAGAATATTTGGATAGGCGTATAAATTCTCTACGTAGATGGCAATTAACACAAAGAATGGTGCAAGAGTTTTGGAAGAGATGGTCACAGGAATATATTAATAAATTCTTGCAATGTCATAAGTGGACAGATCAAAATCCTGAACCATCAATTGGCGATATTGTGTTGGTAAAAGAAGATGATTTGCCACCTAGTCGTTGGTTACTCGGTAAAGTGCTAGAGAAACATCCTGGAAAAGACGGAATTACACGGGTAGTCACTTTAAAAATAAAGAATAATTGTATAAAAAGACCCACTAACAAGTTATGTGTACTACCTGTAACTGATTAAGGATTTAGTTTTATTATATAGTGGGTAGAGTACCGTATTGAAAATATGTAAGTCTTAAAGAGTTTAGTTTACCTGAAATTTGAGTTGTTTCATATTATGTTACTTATTATACTATGTTCAGTTATGTTGTATCCTCACGGTGGGCGGTGTGAAAGTCCGTTATACGTACTTGGTGGGCGGTATGTACAGCGTGTTTTCATTCGTATAAAACCTTATTAGCTAGTTATACTTTTTTATTCATAATGTAGTAAAAACGTCAAATAGAACGGAGGAAAATATGTGTCACATACTATGTCAGAAAATAAAACTATAAGCTTTTCAACAAGAACGGGATTTTATTAATATAATAAAAGGGAAACTCAAGCTAGGCTAGGGAAACTTACACGAGCCAAACATATGTTGTTAAATATTTTACATACCTGAATCCCAAAACTAACAGGAGACAGTCTTTTAAGAGTTTGTCTCCTGAGTCATCACCAAAATTATTACCGTGGCGTTGCGGAAAATGCAAATTAAACCTAAAACTTACTACACATAAGCATACGTGTGTAGTATAAACGTTACGCTGATATTAATTAATTCAAACATTTTAATCCAAAATACATTACAGTTTTAAATCTTTAATCAGAATTGAAGTACTCAAACGTTGAAAAACAAAATATGGAACTTAAAAACAAGTAACCCAGGAATGTAGGCTTAAAAATTCAGTTGAAACTGTTCAAATTCTGCATATCAAAACTTTAGCGCTTAGTAGAGCAATTTCTTAGGGTCAAAACTTGTTAAGCATCCGGAGCATCTAACAGTAAGCAAAAATCGGAGTAACACACTTTTTAACCGGCTTCAAAAAAACAAGAAAGTTCTCAGTTTGACCCGTATGTTTGTATGTATGTTTGTCCGCGATTATCTCGCGTTTGGCTAAACCGATTTTGATGCGGTTTTCAGAAAAGTATTTGTTACATTCTGGAGAAGGTTTTGGTATACAACATATTTTATGCTTTTCAGTGGGTAGGTGTTTTAAAGGCGGTTCCCTTTTAAAAAAAAAGTTATTTGTTATTTGGTTTCTCGCTCGCAACCAATCACGATAGCGCACGTGAGAGTTTCTGTCCGAGAATGGTAGCAAACTTTTGGAATCCAATTATTAAAACATACATTTTAGACCATTGTTATAAGTTTATTCTATATTTTGTTTCCATAAAACAATTTACCTTTTCTTTTCATCCGGAAAAAATATCGGAATAAGCTAGTAATTAAAATCTGTTATTTTATTTGTTTAAACGAGGGTTCAACTGAGGATTTACCCTTGCTGAAACATCAAAGAAACCTAATACAAAAACATTTATTCTGTTAGCGACAGCAAATTACCTGCGGGTATGGCAAAATATTGTAAGCATTATATTTTTTCATGAATTGAATACAGTTATTATTTAACGTATTTGCTTATTTTATTTATGTGTTTGATATGCCACAATACCGCAAATAAATTGTACAATGTGTGGCCTGTAACAAGAGCAAATAATAAAATTGTATACTTATTATTATTATAATGAATACGTACCTAATTATTGACATGTTAATTTAATAGTGAAACTTGATGTTTATTTTATTTTATATTAAATCGATAGTATAGGTAAGTAAGATGTTACTTAATTAAAGGGTAGTAATAATCAGCTACATAGAGGTTTGAAAGCTTTTGTGACTTCAACTCTAAGACAATTTTTCTCGTCTATTTTTGAGGTAATATGTTTAATAAGTAGGTATGCCGCAATCATAAAAGTTATAGAAATAATAGGAATCTAAACTGCACTATTTATTCCCCGTCCTAATAATGACTAATTTTTATCATTGTGACTTCTCATTTATAAGCCTTATGTTACGAGTAAAGACTGTATCGTTTTTTTAAATTATTTATTGACATACTAAAATCAATCAACTATGTACAAAATAATATGGACAACTCGAATAGTACCATAAAAAGCCCAAATTATTCATTTCTGGCCAGTTTTCTAATTGTTTGCCTCATGGTGCCCATTAATGACCGGACAGCGACTTTGTCAAAAGTTCAAGCAACCTTATTCCAATCTGACCAAAACTGTTGCTCTGTATTGGCACTACGGGCTGTTTTACGTAGTTTAGCTTTCATTATAGCCCAGTAGTGTTCAATCGGGCGAAGCTCTGGACAATTCGGTGGATTTAACTCTTTGGCCACAAAATTTACATTATTCTCTTTATACCATTTTACTACCTTAGCCGCGTAATGGCAAGACGCAAAGTCAGGCCAAAATACAGTTTCGGAGTTGTGCTTTTTGATCATCGGCAATACTCGTTTCTGAAGGCACTCTTTCATATAAATATCGGCATTCATCGACGAGGTAGTGAAAAAAGTAGTAGACTTCATTCCGCATTCACAAATGGCCTGCCACACCATGACTTTCTTGCCGAACTTCTCAAAGCAAATGGATTTTTCAGCCTCTGTGATTTCTGTTCCCTCACGAATAGTGTAATACTGGGGGCCTGGCAAAGACTTGTAGTCCAGTAGACCTACGTATCACGTAACGCATTGTACGAACGTCGGGTAGGTCTAAATGTCACTTTTTATATGGAAAATTGACAATTAAATTGTACCGACGCGCTTTCGGAACGTTACGTGATTAACCCTCAGTTTAACATACGTTCCGTCGTCCATTATTACACAGCTGTGTTTTTTCGATAAAATCCAGTCATATAATTTTCGGACTCGTGTTTTAACAGATGCTTTTTGTTATTGACTTCTTTTCGACTGTTTCTGTTTTTTTAATGTCTTTAAATTATACCTTTTCTTTGCACGTTGTACCATTCCGATACTCGTACCAACTTTTTCCGCGACATCTCGGACATATAGCTCTCTATTAAATGCGAATAATTTTACTATCTTTTGGTCCAGTTTTGGATTGGACGGACCTGGTTTTTAGCCTGGCCGTTGTTGGTCCTCGAAGGTATAATCCTCCCCGTACTTACGGATAGCAGTTTGGACGGCTCCAACACTAACACCTTCCATTTGTGCGAGTTTTCGGTACGTAATACCTTTAACCGAACACCATTTGTCCACAATAGATTTTCGCTTTTTTTTTTCTTTTTTTGGACAGTCTTACACAAATCGACCTAGTCCCAAACTAAGCAAAGCTTGTACTATGGGTACTAGACGACGATATAGATACTTATATAGATAAATAAATACTTAAATACATAGAAAACGACCATGACTCAGGAACAAATATTCGTGCTCATCACACAAATAAATGCCCTTACCGGGATTCGAACCCAGGACCTCCGGCTTCGTAGGCAGGGTCACTACCAACTAGGCTACAGAGGTTTTGCGGTGTAAGACCCCTCATTTTTTTATTGGAACAAGTTGAGCAAAAAAAGAATAAAAATATCGGTTATATGACAAATGTAAATCAATTGTCTTGTATCAGAATATTTTTAAATGAATAGACAACTTATTCCTGCCAGAGCTAACTTGTATTTATAACAAACGATACAGTCTTTACCTGTATGAGAACACGCGGACCTAACAATATAGGTACAACCGTTAGTTTTAAATTATAATATACTCGTACTAGTTGCCCGGGCAGCTTTACCCGCGTATTGCAAAGAATGCAGGCAAACTCAGGGGATAAAATATACCCTATAACCATCCAAAAAGTACATTTCTACACGCAAGTGCAATTTTTAAATCGTTTATGCGGTTCCGGAGATGACCCAAAACATACAAGCCTATACAAAGCTACAATCTACTTTTCCTCTTCATAATATTAGTATAGATAGAGTGTGATTGTAAACTATTGGTTAGGTTAGGTTATATTATAAAGTATTGCTGTGAAATATACATCTTAGTATAATATGTGAGCGACAGAACCAATTAATGTTTGTAGTAAAACCTATATGCTTGTTTCGTAGAAAACGAATGTATAACGGGAAAAGCCCGAGATCGCTGACCACTTAATTATAGCAATAAATGAAAGAAAGAAAGAAATATATTTATTTGGTATCACAAAGAAATTTCACACAACTCAAATGCACCAAAATGGATACCACTAAGCATATGCCAGCAGCAATATAAATATGCTAAAGGCGTTGGTTTTCAGGGCACCCAGAGAGAGATACATTTTAATTATAACTTATACGTAACAAAACCTAATTAATGAGAAGGAGATGTCGCTGCGCAATTAATTAATTCAGAGCCAAGTAAGTTTACAAATCAGGTCTAAGGTAAGTATGATGAAATGCAGGTGTATATGTGTGATTGCATTTACAGGTATTGAAATTCAAGAGCTATGTGGATTGTCCGCTTATGCATTAGATATTTGTAGGTTGATAAGATACATTTTAATCTTGTTTTTAAATTTTTAAAAATGAATACACCAAGTATTTTAATATCCCAACGATAAGATAGGCGAAAACGGCACAATAAACTCGTTAAGCTACTTAATCCATGCGGACAGTACGCTATTTCATACTAAAGTAAGTACAACAGGTACATCCACAATGAATACATTGATGGTTAGATAAGGGTCCAAGGAACCCATAAAAATTATATTGTTGAAAATCGCCTCGAGGAGAGACGCTCAGAATCGAGGTAGATATTACTCAAATACTATGTGAAGAAATCAATTCGAGACAATATCAGACCCGAGTCCGCTACTTAGCGGCACTAGAAACTAGCCGAATTAAAATCCTCTTTTCCAGTTAAGAATAAAGTAAATTATGATGAGGTGTAACGCGAATTGCGCCTTATCCATAAGGATAAACCACATACTATGGTTATCAAAAGCATCCCAGAACAGGCCTGGGCATTTACAGTTCCAAAATACAAGCAAAAGTAGTTTTTTTTTATTCTATTGTCACCTATTATGTAATCTAAAACGGGTATATCGGAAAACATTGACCATAACGTAAGCCAGGGGCAATTTTGGTCAAGTTCGAGTTGATTTCTGTGATTGGTCAATAATATTGGGACCAAAGTGTAAAAATAGATTACCAATTTAGAAATTTAGCTAAATTTTGTAGCCTCTCCCGGCTATGCATGGCTATAACAGGGGCGTTTCGTACCACGCCTACAGCGGCGCTAGAAGTCCTACTGGACCTACCGCCACTTCACATGGTGATTAAGTCAGAGGCGCGCAAATCGCTCTACAGATTAAGAACTCTTGGACTGTGGAGCGATAGCAAGCCGAAAACTAAGCACACAAACATGGAGACTGATGGTTTCTTAGACAGAATAACAAACATGGGAAGCGACAAAATGCTACCCAAGTATGTATTCCACAGGAACTACACAACAAAAGTTCCAACCAGGGCTGAGTGGGCCGTAGGTCTAGAACCACCAAAGTCTGGTATCGAAGACAGTATATGGTACACGGACGGATCAAAAATGGGATCCGGTACGGGAGCAGGCATTTATGCAAATGACTATAGTAGTAGTGTAAGCATGGGTAGTTTGGCAACTGTCTTCCAAGCGGAGACATACGCCATAATTGCTTGTGTACAGGAGAATATAGACAGGCGAACCAAAGGGCGGACTATCTATATACTCAGTGACAGTCAAGCGGCCCTTAAAGCGCTTACGGCGCCGAAAGTGGACTCTAGACTAATTTATAATGGCGTCCAAGCACTAAACAGACTTGGAAGGCACAATAAGGTGCAACTAGTTTGGATACCAGGGCACAAGGGCTTCATCGGCAACGAAAGAGCAGATGAGCTTGCAAGAGGGGGCTCTACAAATCACTTTGTAGGTCCAGAACCATTTGTGGGACTCTCGCAGGGGACCATAATATCGGCCTTTAAAGCCTACGCCAAAACCAAACACCAACACGAGTGGAGGAATGAGGCTGGCTTAAGGCACTCTAAGCTCTTCATAGAAGGAGTGGACTCGGGCTGGACCAGAAAACTCTGGAAATCCAGTAGGAAGCAACTCAGAATTATATCTGGGGTGTTCACTGGTCACTTCGGGGTCAAGGATCTCTTGGCCAAGATGGGACTATCTGATAGTTTAGACTGTAGAATGTATGGCGAGGAGGATGAGACTATGGAACACTTATTGTGTAAATGTCATGCCCTTGCCAGACAAAGAATGAACTACTTTGGTAACGGTTACCCGCAACCAAAGGAATTCAAGGTGCTCCCGGCGAACTGCATCATCCGCTTTGTGGAAATGATGGAGCAAGCCTGGGAGCAGGTATAAAGGAGAGAGCAAATGCACAAAAGATCCCACTGGGTCGAAGTGCATCCGAAAGGGCCCTCACCTAGATAAGATAAGATAAGCCTCTCCCGGCAAAATCAATGTAACCCGATGGGGTATGATGATGACTGAGCTGTCATAGTAAAGGGGAGATAAGCACCCATACTTACAATTAAGTTGTTTATCAATGGTTATTAAAACGGAGTCATTATGGCCCGGAGAGAATAGGAAAATCCTTAAGTCTGTAAAAGTTTACGTAAATATCGACTTTCTCAATTTTAATGTAAAAAGGTAGGAAATGGGAAAATATATTGTGGAATAGTCTAGAAATAGTTTTTCTTGGGGAAAAATTGTGAATTTCCTCAAGGTACATTTTATATGAGAAAAAGTGTAAAAGATAAGATTTTCATAGAGAAAATGGGCGCTGCCTTAAAATGACTACTGGAAACCTGGAAACTATCCTATTGGTCAAATCATGAGTAAATGTGCTGGATGTGGTGTGTGAGTAATTCCACCAGTTCAGTAGCTGAACTGGGTATAAGAAGGGGATAATTCCTCATTTAATTTGTGTTCGCTTACTCCAATGGTTGGAGCCTCCTATGTATAATAAGTACCTACATCAGTAGGGAAATTGTGATAGAACAGTGATAGGGTAGTTAGATATAAATAACAGTTTGTTTTTTTTCAAGATATTATTTTATTCAGTATTCAGTTTTCTAGTATTCATTTATTACCTTACCCCAACCACCACCAATACAGCGAAGCTGTGGGATTGACACTCCCTGAAAGTGTTTGTTTGCGCTATCGAAGCGTAGTCCAGCTATCCAGGGGTCACGTTCGAGTGGTTCATCCACGGCCGTGTATTTTCTGGATACCTATTGGTAGGTGACGGTAGAGTCGCGAGGGTCGAGCTCTGGGCCTCTCGCACATCGACTCCGTCAACGCTCCGCGTCGTGCACAGTATAATTATGTATATTAGACGATGTGTTACCTACTAGCGCTTTGTTTTAAAATACTGGCAGAAATGTTAATAATAAAGTTGTAAATAACCTTGACGACAACTAAGTACGACGAACAATGAACAAGCCAGACTTGAAACTAGCAACAAATTATTTTCGCTTATAATAGAACAGCGGTCCGGACACGCAGAAATCGGGCGGTGTTTCAAACTATATCACCATAATGAGAGCCCGCACAATAGGCCAAATCCCTCGCTGAGACAAACGCGGTCCTTCGTTTAGTAAGCACATTATACAAAACTCTTTGTCAAAAGGGTCGGCCGGCGCCTATCCCCCGTATTTCTCGATAACCGTGTTTATAAACTACCTATATTGTTCAATGCTTTTGAACAAAATGGATTTAGTATTGAGTGAAAGTTTTTATGGATTAATAAGGTGAGGACGATAACGTTGGTGAGTCAACATGTTTTTGGCGATACCTACATATTATATCGTATACAAATCCCAGTTGAGGACACTAGAGCTACTGTCTAGAATTATTGGTAATTTTGACGAGTATTCTTTATTTTGCCGAGTCGATACCGTCCCTTGGCTGCGAAAACCGCTTAACTGCATGACATGTATGTCAATATCGATATGAACAGTTTATCGTTTATTAAGATTTTTTGACTAAATTTACTTTTTGCTTAGGATAAGAGGATAAAATTTAGGGTTTACTGTAAAAAAGTGCTGCAGTTAAGCGGTTTTTCCTGAAGACACTTTTTTTTGTATCTCCTTAAATAATAGCCATAGATCGAATATTCGATTTATAATACTTTTTGATGTAAATTTATAACCGTTTGACCTGAATAGTCTTCAAACGATTTCAGATTCTTAATTATTTGAGTTTATTTAAAAATCACGATGCAGTTAGTAGATTTTGCTTGGAAGAATTTTGATATTTAGGAATTAAATGCACTTATAATTAAAAAATACGTGTACAATATTTTGGCACGTGAGGTTTTATCACTAATTTTTAATTTTGCGTGGTTTAATTACATTATCTTTTGTAAAAGTAACCCACATCAAAACTATTACCTAATTTTTGTCAAATTTGTAACATTAGAAACACTGGTACTTCGTAACTATACTGCTAACCGGGGCCTGAATTTATTGCAAACAATGTAAAATGCCGTTTCCATTCCTTAAGCGAACAAAGTTCTATGCTTCAGCTTGGGCCGAAAATCGTTCGTAGTTCATCGTGCAGGTCCTTTTATTATATAATTTTTTTTTTAAAGACATGTTTGCGAGTTGTACAGCTACTGAGCCACATTATGCTTGAGCGAAAGCGACAACGTTGTTTATTATACTATTTATATTTGCACAGTAAAAGCAGACCTTAAAACATAGGACAATTCAGACTCCTTTTAAGTTTACTACCAAATGCATGCAATTTAATTATTTTTGGTGAGAATTGAGTACTTCAAATTATATATCTATATTCCAGTGCGGGAATCAAGCCACAGTCTTTCAGCGAGTATAGAACGTAATATAATACATTTCAGGTCCAGTTCACTTTACAATACTACCTCACAGGTTACAAGTTCAGCAAAGTGGTTACCCTTTTCTTGTGTTCAGTCCAATTTAACCAAACCACCTCACGGGAGGCAAGTTCAGCAAAGCGGCTCCTCTCTTCTTAGGTCTAGTCCATTTCATCAAACTACCAAACAAGTTTAGCAAAGCGACTGTTCATGTAAAAACACGAAAATACGTAAGTAATTATTGGCCCTTCACCTTCATTTACATTTTACGCAATACTAGGTTTCATGCAGTTAGGCTGTTTTTGCTGCAAAGGGAGTATGCATATGCAGATTTGCACAATATTACCATTATGCATGCAAGGAGCATCAAAGCTCACTTACGCGGTTTTGGGTGAATGAATAATGTGTGATTTCGATGTGTGAAACGTAAGAAGCAAAACCGCTTATATTACACTTAGTTTGTTTTTGCTGTTGAACAATTTTAACTATTGATTAATTTGGTTGTCTGGCAAAACATATTATGTGGTGGTTAGAATATTTTGGCAGATTATAAAACACACTTTTGTGTTATCGCTGGCTGCAAAAATCTAGTATATCCGGTTAGCACAATTTTATTGTTATTAAATTGCAAGTTTTGTTCAATCTAGCTATTATAACAGGGACTCAATAGGTTTTGGCTTGTAGATTATCTTAAAAATCGTTGTTATCTATCCTTATCTTAAAACTAAATCAGGAATGGAGCCACGTATCGAAAAATGGGCTTTTGTAGCATGTAGATCTGGGAAAGCATAATCGTACAGTATTAATATCTCAGGTTTGTCCAAAACTGAGCTTAAGCGGTTTTCGCAATCAAGGGACGATATATGTAGATCTTATTGATAAACATCCTTATTCTTATTTATTTTCAATACTATCCTAGAGTATCAGGTATGAATGTGGATGGATGTAAGAGGCGATGTAGGCCAAGGAAAAGGTCGATGGACTATCTGAAAGAGGATATGAAGAGAAAAGAAGTGAGTGATGAGATGACGGCTGACAGAGAAGTATGGAAGAAAAAGACATGCTGCACCGACCCCAAGTAAATGGGATACGGGCAAGGAAATGATGATGATGATGACTATCCCATTGACTGGTTTCCTAAACCCTGAAATATATTTATACATACATATATTACTTCCACTCCCTACGATGTCAGAATAGAACACTATTAGATCATAACAGAGGTAAATACTTTGTTTATTTATACATAATTCGGTCTAAAAAAATAATCCTACGCAAACATGTTTTAAACTAAACGTGCAAAGAAAATTGTATTTCTATGTCAGATGAGTACAAAGAATATCTAGGCAAAGAACTTTTAAGCCGAGCGTATTACCAATCTCAATATAGCCCGCAGTGTTTTAGAAAGAATGGAGAAATTCTATGCAAAAATCTATTACTGACGTAGTTTTATAGACCGTTTTCGATTTAGGTAATAGCAATGTTAAAGGAACTAGAAGACGAATAGCTTTTCATATTAAATTGAATTCCGTGGTTCATTGATTTTCAATTTGTATGGGGCGTGCAGTGTTCCCGGCGGCGGGCGGGACACCCCGGCCCCAAATACGCTAATAAATCTATGAATGAAGAATGTTGGAAACAAACCCGTTACCGAACGGAACTTTTTGACTCGCAGCCAATCATCTTACTTCACTCAATATCTCATAATATATTCTGGTAACGTTTGGTTCTTATTAGCTATGACTGCTATGAAGTTATTCATGCAACCTTAATAAAATCTGAATACTATGATTAAACAGAATGAGTTTTACAACAGGATAATATGAGATTAAAAACCACAGTGTGATTAAAATTTTCCAGTTATTACAACTTTGTAACTCATTTTCAAAGTTGAACCTTCTAAACAAAAATGATCCTATTAGTTCAACTGTATTATTAACTTAAAAGAAAACATTCAAAAGTAAACCATTTAGGAATAGGAAGTTGAATTCCTAAAATGTATATTTTCCCAGAATGTAGATTTTTTTTTTAGTTTCGCAAAATATTGAATTCTTATTATGTTGAAATATTTAAAAGTTGAATTCCTATAACGTTGACTTTGTTTCGTATAAGATTTTTTTTACACTTCTATGTATGGTATATTCTAGGTAACTAGTTTCCGAAAAGATTAAGATAATAAAATTAAATAAAAATAAATAATTCGAACAGTTTTGACGGAGCCCCGCCAAGCGGGGCTCCTATTTCTAGTCTGTTTGCCCTTCGGGCATCTGAAGATACCTAACGAACCTAACCTACCTACCAGTTAAACTACCTGGTGGGTACTACTGGTAGGTAGGTTAGGTTCGTTAGGTATCTTCAGATGCCAGAAGGGCAAACAGACCAGAAAAAGGAGCCCCGCTCTGCGGGGCTCCGTCAAAACTGTTCGTTTTAGACCAGCTGCTTTTTTAGACAAGATGATACTAACCCAACATTTCTCCCGAAATCAATGCAATTTCCACATTAAAGCGAATTCAACGTTTTTAGGTTCAACATGCAGCAAATACAACTTTTTGCAAACTGTACATTTTAGGAATCCAACTTTATGCAAATCCATTGATATTCAACATGCTTTTTGCATTGTTTCTTTTTGGTTGAACTAATTGGAAAAATAAATCCAATCATTTCAACTATTTAACTATGAGAAATGATTACATTAAAGTTGTAATAACTGGAATATTATTTCCAATTAGTTCAACTAGTTGAACTTAGTGGAATAGAGGATTTTACCCTATAGATGCGTTGAAGAATGTTTCATTTTAAATTTACTTGTTCAATTCCATAAAATCTAATCAAAAATACAATTAATATTATATTGGATTGGGAACTTGCGTCTCGTTCGGAACTAGTATTGGTTGCGCGTGAATGTGCAAATTTGTTATTTCCACTGCCCACAATTATTTCCGCTTTACCTTAAGGTTTGACAGATAGAGAATGCCATATCAATTATGAAATTCAATACATAACTGTACAATACCTAAATAATATAAAAAATATAAAATAACAAATAGCTTTGCGAATTTTCATGCATAAAATCCATGCCAATATTATAAATGCGAAAGTGTGTCTGTCTGTTACCTCTTCACGCTAAAACCACTGAACCGATTTACATGAAATTTGGTATAGAGATAGTTTGGGTCCCGTGAAAGAACATAAAATGATAGTTTTTGTCTCGGAAATCATCCCCCAAGAGGGTGAAATGGGGGGCGAAAGATTGTATGGAGCTACGATATAAACGAGTTTCACGCGGATGGAATCGCGGGCAGAAGCTAATCACTACATAGTATAAAACAAAGTCACTTCCCGCTGTCTGTCTGTCTGTCTGTCCCTTTGTATGCTTAGATCATTAAAACTACGGAACGGATTTTGATGCGATTTTTTTTAATAGATAGAGTGATTCAAGAGGAAGGTTTATATGTATATAACATGCATGTTATTAGTATTTTCATACATATAAACCCGTGCGAAGCCGGGGCAGGTCGCTAGTCATAAATATATATATTAGACAAAATATTGCCTGTCATTATCAGTTACCTGTCAGAACAGTCAGCAGTCAGTAAATACTGATTATTTTCTGCATGCCTACATTTAAATGACTGCTTCCTGATTGGCGCGGGATGCGTGGTTTCTACCATGCGTACCGAAATTTGGGCGACATCAGTGAGCTTGATTCCACCCCGCTAAATGCTAAAGTGGCCTTATTAGGGTTCCGTAGCCAAATGGCAAAAAATGGAACCCTTATGGATTCGTCATGTCTGTCTGTCTGTCTGTCCGTCCGTATGTCCAAGCCACTTTTTTCCGAATCTATAAGAACTATACTGTTGAAACTTGGTAAGTAGATGTATTCTGTGAACCGCATTAAGATTTTCACACAATAAAAAAACTTTTTTAAGGGTTTTCCCCATAATGTACCTATTTAGAACTGAAACACAATTTTTTTTTTATCAAACCCTTACGTGTGGGGTATCTATGGATAGTTCATCAAAATTTATATTGAGGTTTTTTATATCATTTTTTTCTAAACTGAATAGTTTGCGTGAGAGACCCTTCCAAAGTGGTAAAATGTGTTCCCCCCCCCCCCTGTAACTTCTAAAATAATGATAAAACTAAAAAAAATATATGATGTGCATGCAACTTCCACCGAAAATTGGCTTGAACGAAATCTAGTAAGTAGTTTTTTTTTAATACGTCATAAATCGTAAACCGCAATTTATTTTACGGAACCCTTTATGGGCGAGTCCGACTCGCACATGGCCGCTTTTTTTTAGACTAGTTGCGAACATTTATTTATTCATTCTAATTTTTTCAATCCGAAGAATCTGTACCCTAAAACAATCTACCGCCAATGACGGATGGCCGATTATGCAGTCACAGGAACCAGCATGATCTCTTCATTGCCTTGTAAACAATAATACAATTTTTACTTCTCATGCTTGAAAAGTGTGCTATATTAGGCTTAGTAAGCGGGGCTTAAGAGGGCGTAATGGCGTGGTCTTCTCTCCCTCTCACTGAGCATAAGCGTGAGCGAGATGGAAGTGCCTGCTAAAAGCGCGGATATCATGTTTTTTTTATTTTTTGTGCGCACATTTATAAGCTTATGAACTTATCATTATACAACTATTAAACCAAAAATCATTGTTAAAGATGGGGTGGTCTTAAAGATCCAACCAAAAATATCCAAAAGAAGGGTTAGGTTTGAAAAATCTAATTATCGAGAAAATTATTGCCAATCGTGTTTTCACTTTTAACAGTCTGAAGAAAAACAGTTTAAGATTCATATACTGTAAGAACAGATATGGTATCACTATAGATGTTGAGATCTTGGTTGATAAACATTGGTAAATTTGCATATGGGGGCTCTTAAGTAGTACTATCTACTTAGCCCCTAAGGAAAGCTGGAAAGCTAGTTACATAAAATAAATGAAAAATGTTATTTTTCTATTCTTTCATAAATACAATTAAGTATTATATACATACATATTACTTTGCGTACCCTGTGCAAAAAACTACGTCGTTAAACTAACCAGAGATACCGTCGAGAAAATGCTTGCGCGCAACATGCGCTTGAAGGTGGGTTTATTTTTGCTAGTCGGATAGTAAGCGGGAGAGCATTCCAAAGCTGAATGGCCTGGATAGTGAAGGAATTACTCATAAATCCAGTGTGATGAGGGGGGACTACGAGCTTCAGGTCAGGGACCGGAACCGTTTACCCTTATTGGGGTTTTCCATAGGGTTATTTTAGAAGTTGTTTTAAAACCCTATCTATAATGGTAACCTTATGATTAGGTAACCTTACTGATAGGGTAACCCTATTGTTATGGTAAGCATATCGGATGTGGTAACCATAAGGTAACCTCAATAAAACCTCAACAAAATCTTGGTCGGGTTTTGTTACGGTTACCTAATGGTTACCACATCCGATATGCTTACCATAACAATAGGGTTACCCTATCAGTAAGGTTACCTTATCAAAAGGTTACCAAATTGATAGGGCTACCAAATCAATAGGCTTGAGCCTGAAAAGGGGTTTTCCGGTTCTTGCTTCAGGCTTCGGGACTGGCATAGAGTACCACCAGATTTAAATTTAGACCTAAGATAGCCAGGTGCAGCAGGATCGAATAATACTTATGGAAAACAGTGAACAGTTAGTGATCTACGTTTACAAATGGGGAGCCGTTTAATTGGACGGTGAAAAGCTGATATGTGATCATATTTACGAAGTCCGAAAATAAATCTGATGCAGTTGTTAAGTAGACGCTCCAGTCTGTCCTCGGAAACCTGAGTGATATTAGTGTAGCACGACATCATATCCAATCATTAATAGGCAGAATGAGAGCTTAAACAAGGAGAATTTTAGTGCTGGCAATTTTAGAAACGGTAAAGCGCTCTAACGCCAGACACTACATATCCCAGAATTTCCATATTTTCTAGTTCCATATCTATGGATCTACCGGGATTATTCATTTTGAAGGAAATTTCCGAGAAGTACCATATGGAACTAATGGTACATAATTACCCTGTTTCACCTATCCCTACCGGGTTGTCTCCACTGGTAGGGATGCATGGATTTTTTTTCATATCAAACGTCTACCTCTGCTAATAAAGTACAACCTTTGTCTATATAACTCTTAAAATATCAATTGCATAAGCGTGCCTTTAACGTTAATAGTAATGTTTGAACGCTGTTAATCCTGTACAGTCACAAAATAGTAATAATAAATAAATAAAATAAAATAAAAAAGCCTTTTATTTCTTGCCAGTACTTGTACAATGTCAATAATAATATTTAATGTCAGATGTGTTTGTTAGTGTCATTATTATTCATTATTTAACTAATTATTATTATTATTTTATGTCGCAAGAACCCCTTCTCGGGTGAAGGCCTCCTCCAGAGTAAGCCAGTTAGTTCTGTCTTGTGCTTTTTCCGTCCAATTTGTGCCTGAATTTTTTCTTATTTCGTCTGACCATCGCATATAGGGTCTTCCTCTCTTACGTTTGCCTGATGGCCCGGCCCAACTTGTCACATTTTTGGTCCACCTTTTATATTGCATTCTGGCGACGTGTCCTGCCCATTTCCATTTCCATTTCTGAAATAGTAATAATAAATACTTAAAAAAATGGTCAAATAAATTGCTGGAGAATCGAAATGCAACTGATTCACCCTAGAGCACATCTCCGAAGATAAGTAGGTAGGTACTCAACTGATTTAAAACTAAAATAAAACAAAACCAGGTGTAAAGCCTAGTATGTATGTAGTTCCATATGGAACTATTGGGATCATTTGATTGACTTTTACAAATGTACCGATTGTTCCATATGGAACTTCTGGGATAGACCCTACACATTAACATAAAATGAGCGCAGTCTCGCCAACAAACTGTTACATATGACAGTTTGGCGGGTAATTTAAAATATTCATAGAGCAATGTACAGTCGACGCCAAAAATATGTTTACACTTTTGCACCTTATTCCATTGTAATAAGGCGAAAACTGTAAACATATTTTTGGCGTCGACTACCTACTACTTTAGGAAAAAAATAAAATCTTGTGGTTCCCTCGTTAGCCCGCTGTCACAGATCAGCCCCAGGGTTTTCACTTGCGACGCCAGGGGAATAAGAACATCTTCGTAGATGAATAACCATCTTGTGGTAATATGGCTTACTTTAGACCCTTTAGACACCATTTACTTCATCTATCAAAAACATGAATATTAATTACAACTCATCATCATCAACATTTAAGAGCTTTTCTCTTGTCGGTGGAGTATGCGCCAGTTCTCTCGGTCCTCGGCTAATTTCTTTAGGTCCCGGTAAGACAAGAAAATTGCTTTTCAACCGACGAAAAAAACGGAGGATGTTCTCAAGTCGACGCGTATATATTCTATATATATATATATATATATATATATATTTTATGTATGACCACGCATAACTTTTTACAGAGTGGTTCGATTTTGATAATTCTTTTTTTATTGAAAAGGGTATACCCCGAAGATGGTCCCATATAAATTTGGAAAAAATATCAACTTTAAGGGTAGGAAAATAGGGGATGATTGATTTTTCGTCGGTTAAAACTTTGTTTTTAAAGTAAATTATACTTTTAGTTGTTGTACCTACAAAGCTTATCCTAGGTACTACTCCCCTACAATTACATATAGTAAAAATACTTTTCCCCGGACCAGGTAAAATTCAATCTTATGTTAAAGACTTTAACAGCCAACAAGTTCTCTTACGTTATTTGCAACTTTTCGAGTCTTTTGGTTCGGCGAACAAAATTCCAATCAAATCTTCACTAATTGCAATAAATGCTGAACCTCGTAAGAAATTCTAAAATAAACTTTATTATACAACGATTTTTGAGTAATGTGAGTAAAATTAACACTCTCAACAAACCAAATGGAATATTTGCATAAATAACGTTTTCATTTTGCAGTCGTAAACTTTCTTTCATGTTTCATTTTCGCATACTTTATAAGGTGGATTTGCAAAATGTTTATTTATCAAGCAGCGAAACGTAAATACGAACTAAGTGTAGAAGAGAGGACCTAATATGTAGTAACCAAATTCTTTTTTACAAGCTCTCGGGATACGTTTCGCTTCGTATATTGCTTGGTTCTTGATGACGACGTGCTATACACGTAGGCCCGATAGGGACCTGGTTTTAAGTTGTTACTCTCACCGTTATTTTATGTGGCTTCGCTTTTTACAGTATGAATTATTCCATCACACTCATAACTAAGACTAGTTTCAGCCCGCGACTTCGTCCGCGTAGAACTCGTTTATATCGTAGCTCGATACAAACTTTCAACCTCCATAAAAACTATCCTTTGTGCTTTCCCGAGACAATTTTATCTAAACGGATGCAGCGGTTGTATATTAGCTCCATACAAATGTTCACCCTCCATTTCACCCCTTTAAGATATGATTTCCAGGATAAAAACTATCCCATATCCTTTCCCGGAACTCGAACTATCTCTTTACTTACCAAATTTCATCTAAATAGGTTACATCCAAATTTTCACCCCTAATTTCACCATCTCAGGAGATGATTTCCGGGATACAAACTATCCTATGTCCTTTCCCAGGATTAAAACAATCTCTTAACCAAATTTTATCTAAGTGGGTTACATCCAAATTTTCACCCCCATTTCACCCCCTTAGGGGATGATTTCCGTAATAAAATGTATCCTTTGTTCTTCCCCAGGACTGTAACTATATCTATACCAAATTTCATCTAAATGGGTTCCATCCAAATTTTTACCCCTAATTTCACCCCCTCAGGAGATGATTTTCGGGATAAAAACTATGCATTGTCCTTCCGTAGGACTCCTACTATTTCTATACCAAATTTCATCTACATGGGTTTTATCAAAATTTTCACCCCCTATTTCATCCCCTTAGGACCTCCCCACACTACATAGGTAATGAAGGGGGGACCTTAGGGAATGATTTTCGGGACTCAAAATATCTCTATAGCAATTTCATCTAAACGGGTCCCATCCAAGTTTTTACCCCCCATTTCACCCCCTTAGGTGGTGATATCCAGAATTAAAACTATCCTATGTCCTTTTCCAGGGCTCAAACAATCTCTAGACCAAATTGTATTCAAATGGGTTCCATCCAAATTTTCACACCTAATTTCACCCCCTGAGGGGATGAGTAACGGGATAAAAACTATCCTACGTCCTTTCCCAGGACTTAAACTATGTATATATGTCTAAACCAAATTTCATCAAAATTGGTTACATCCAAATTTTCACCCCCCATATCACCCCCTTAGGGGATGATTTCCGGGATAAAACCTATCCAATGTCCTTCCTCGGGACTCAAACTATTTATATACTTACCAAATTTCATCCAAATCGGTGCAGCGGTTTAAGTAGATCCATACAAATTTCCACCCCCAATTTCAATTCCCCTTTAGATGATGATTTCTGGGATAAAAACTATCCTTTGTCCTTTGCTAAGACTCAAACTATCTCTATACTAAATTTTATCTAAATCGGTTTAGCCGTTTTCACGTGATGCGCGGTCATATATAAACAGACAAAAAAAAACTAAAAACTGTTGGAACGTGTTCTGTTGTCGATTCTTAGTATCCCTGGCCAATTTTTTTTCGAATCCATTCCATGTACAGACGTTTGACCCTCTTCAGCTTTATTATACGAGTATGTATAGATAATGAAAACAATGTGCTATTGGTACATTCCAAAAGTATTATTATTTTATTAAGTGTATGCGAAAGCTCCGAAAAGTAAGCTACTTTAAATACAAAGTATTCCTTACAATATTGTCTTTGCAAAAAATATTCTTTCTTTGCAGCAAATTCACGTGCCACGTAGTTGCATTCTTCCACATTTAATTCAAGGAAAAAGAATTGATGCTAAACGTCCCTTTTGCAATGTAACAAAGAGCCTGAAAAATAGCACGTCTGAGAGAAGGGAGGAAAGTAAATTCAGCAATTTATTGCTTAGGCTCGGGCCCTATATTTGTTGCAAATGAAGACGACTGCGAGGTGACAATTTTCGGATGCTGGGAGGTACTGAATGGCCGCCTAGGGGCGAGACATGGCCTCGTATTGGATTCTCAAGTTTTATTCTTATGGACCATTTCCGACCGCAAAATGTAAGGATAAACCCTTTAAAATCACATAGGTGTAAGCAAATATGAACATTTACATAATGAGATAGAAGAGAAACACTTCTGTTTTAGTTTTGCTATCATAAATACACAAGAAAAAATTATGTTTAGGTTTCAGTTGCAGAAGTAGTTGGTATGCAACACACATGGTATTTGCGAGACATCCTGTTAGGTTTCCAATACATCTGGCCGGCGCAGCGAACCGACGACTCCTTACGTGCCTCGCATCGCCAATCCGCACTAAACGTCGTGCTAGTGTTAATGAAGCTTTTCCCCATTTAAAACTAACCATCTAAATTTGTGCAAAACATCTGCAGGGAAAAAGAATGGGTTAAGTGTGCACCCCATTAGCACTTAGGAAATCTCGTATCTGCCCTAAAATTACGTATTAATTTTGTAGCCTCCAGATTATGCATATGATTAGTTAATGAACAATTCGAAAGTTTAAAAAAAAGAACATTATGAAACTTTTGACGTGTTTTTAGTATTTTAATTTTGTGAGCACCTTAAGTTGTATTTTATGGCGACCATATTAAAAATACCAGTGGTAATGTGCCTGCGTGTGTTTGTGCTATCGGAACTGAAACGGACGTAGTTTTTTAAAGCCAAACTTTGTTAGCTTTGTATGATGATGATTTGATGTTTTCTTGTAGAACAACACATTATGTTTTTTTTTCATTTGTATTAGTATTCAGGTTTACTTATATGAAGTAGGTTAAGTACTATTATTGTAATAAGCTTTTTTTTGGCAAAAAAAATACTGGACAGAGTGTCGAAAAGGTTAATAGATATTTGACACTACATATAAATTTCAATGGTCATTTTACGCATTTTAGCATTTAACCAACCAAAAAATTCCATAAGATGTGGAAAGTGTCATTAATATAAGGCCACTTTTGGATTTGGCGAGGCATATTCAAATTCCCGTTAACAAGGGCATTCATCATTGTGTGATGAGCACGAATCTATGATCCTGAATCTTGAATATTTTCCATGTACAATATTGTACAAGTAGTAATTAGTAAATTTTTACACCTCATGTATGATTTCATTGTATAGTATTTAACTAGACTGGGACTAATCAAACTTTAGTTGTTAAATTGTGTAAAATTGCCTCCACTTATTTATTTATTTTAACTTGAAGTATATTTTGTAAAGCTACCTAAGCAGATTAATTAGTAGGCCTATTGAAGCGTAAATTGGTAGCAATAACAAACCACAAACTTAAGAAGCAAACAACCCCCGCGCTTATAATGAAGGAAGGATAAGGATAATTAATCACGATTGATTAAGCAGCTCTCGAAATAATCATCTGCCAATATTAACGTGCCTTATCACACAAGTGCAAAATTAATTAAAATGCTTGAGTAAGTACTGTATAAATGTACCGTACATTGATTCATATTAACGTACCCCGCGGATCCCAATAAATAAAATCAAATCAAATTTACGAAATGAATATTAACGATTTAGAATTCGAAGCTAAAACAACCTAGCTAAATACAATATTACAATTTAATCGTGGAGCGGAATGTACAATATTAAAATGTAAACATTGATTAAAGCAATAATATAATGGTGTAGGTATCCAGCAAATTGGCTAGAACGAACGAATACAAATACTTATGAATTAATATTCGGTGTTTGTTAGAGACCTTATTAAAGCAAATATCCCGGAGGCGGTTGTTTATGTTTATTCTATTAATTAGTACAAACGAAAACGTTTCGATTTTACTCCTGACGGAGCCAATTTATTTGAGAGTCAGACCGGTGTTTGCTGTTTATACTTAAATAATGGTAGGAACGGTGAAAGGACTTTTATCAAACCAAGGGTCGGTACTAAATCGAAGTGTCAGCTACAGTGCCCTTGCGCTTGACAATCCGGAGAAGTATGGCCCTTTGTTTCGCCCTGTAAAGGTCCCTCCAAGGAAAACCGCAATTTTTATTGTGTTCAAGTTCCTTCGATGACACATGAATATAAATTACCTGAAACACTATTCGATATAAATTATATTTTTGCGTTTGTTTCCTACGGGTAATCACGTAACGTTCCGAACGCGCGTTAGGACAATTAAACTGTAATTTTTCCAAATAAAAAGTGACATTTAGATATGTTATACTATTATACTATTCTGTGATAGATCTACCTGATGCGCGTACAATGTGTTACGTGATCGAGAGGGGTAAACACGTAACGTTCCAAACGCGCGTCGGTACAATTTAACTGTCAATTTTCAATGTAAAAAGTGACATTTAGACCTACCTGACGTTTGTACAACGCGTTACGTGATCGACCTACAGCTGCACTTGGACAAACACAGTAAGTACATATTACTTAATCTCTAAAACTTCTAGCAGCTAGCGGGTCGGCATTTGAATCACGCATTGTAGGGGGGGGGGGGGGGGGAGAAGGTGTAATTTTATAGGGATTGGTCACCCCTTTCAAATGACATCCGATTTGTGTCTAGGAGACGCGTTTTTTTCTATACGTGTTTGAAGATCATTTCTAAAGTATACAATTTTAGTCACAGAACCGAATCTGCCCACCCCGACTCCACTTGATCTTGTCTGCCCTACCCCTGGTGTTTTTTTAATAACCGGAGGCGCTGAGGGAGAGCAGCCTTCGCCCGCCGCAACAAACTACAGGCACCATGGGAGCTGGAGCGGCTGAGGCTGGTCGCCTTCCGAAGCTGCGGACCATGAGTGCCTATAATTTTTACGCAAGGGCGATAGGACTACTTTCCGGCAGCGCCGGAGCTGTTTGATTTACAATATTAGTTACAGAACCGAGTTTGCCCACCCCCAAAAAAGTCTAATTTGGTCGTAAGTCCACTAATTTGGTTTTATTGAACATAACCTCAAAAAATAAAAAATATTATACTGTGGTAACTATTGATTTCCTAACTTTGGGGAGGGGTGGGGGGCGTCCCCCTCCCCTTCCCTACAATGCGTAATTCAAATGCTACCCCGCTAACCCTACTTAGTACTTGTTTATTAGATGAAATAAAAACTCTCCTCAGCTGTATGGTTCCCAATACAGACTAATCTTAATCAACTTAGCACTAGGAGGAAATACTTATTAGTTTTAAGCTTATTATAACAAATATGTTACTTTTATCTTGAGTTAAGTCGATTCTCCGAAACACTCCACGTAACAAGTAGGTATCGTAGAAATAGCTTCAGTGAAATTACCGATTCGTACCTAATATAACTATAAATCCTACCCAAGATAAACTTGGTTTGACCGTCGGTTACAATATGTATTCGAGAGAATTTGAAATAGAAAATCATTTACTCATTAGGTATATTATTGCTATAAGTATAAAGTAGTATGATGAATATGGAATGAATGTACCGTTAGCATTTGATATCATTAGGAAAAGAGTAAAACATTGCTATGAGCGAATTTCCAAGTATCGTTAATTTTACATGAAGTTAGTACCCAGTAAGTACATGTCCACGCACAAAAACAATATTTCTTGCTTAATTAACTCTGCAATCCTTGCTTTCCTGTCATTCGATTTGCAATATTCTGCTCTCAAATCGATTTGTATTAAACTCTTCTTCATTAGCATGCAAATTATAGTACTCTCTAACCGTTCATATTATAATACGGCAATCTGGCGTCTACGCCGAGAGCACGACCATCGTCGGCGAGGTGCGAACACCGTTACCCCTACCAACGGAAGTCTAAAAACTGTAATAGTCATATAATACTATAAGTTGGATCGAGTTGGCAGTGTTCCAGTTGTTAAACTACCTATAATTATGTATGTTAATACGTGCGAGGTGGTTCAGATACCGTCTAACGACTTCCTTTGATAAAAATAAAGTTGCGTTGAAATTTTAGTTCCGTAGTTGCAAGTTTATTGCCGAATTGCGTGCGAAGTCGTGCAATCAACGGTCGCCATCGCCCTTTATATAGACATTGATTTAATTTACATACAAACGTGATGGGGATGATAGTGATAATCAAGACGTAATCATAGACGTTGGGGTGATGATTGACATTCCGGTGAAAAGATGAAAGCACTATCATTTTTAGTGTCCAATACCGTACCGTATTAACCGGTTATAAACTATTTCTTAACGAGGGACCAAATAGAACATAATGATATCTGGTGATCTGGCTGCTAATAATAAATAAGTAAATTTTGTGAATTATGAGTTTCTTGCATTGTATGTTTGCATGTATTGAAAAGTAACCTCAGGAACTTCACTTCCGATTTTGAAAAAGTTTTCACCAGTATATAATAGTTCTTCGGAATTGGTAATTATTTTAACCGTGGCTCTGCCTTGCCCGCACGAACAACTAGTGATTTTCAACCGACGAAAAAAACGGAGGAGGTTCTCAAGTCGACGCGTATATATTTTTTTTTTATGTATGACCACGCATAACTTTTTACAGAGTAGTTCGATTTTGATAACTCTTTTTTTATTGGAAAGGGTATACCCCGAAGTAGGTCCCATATAAATTTGGAAAAAAAAACCAACCCTGAGGGTAGGAAAAAAGGGGATGATTGATTTTTCGTCGGTTAAAACTTTGTTTTCAAAGTAAATTATTAATCACATAATATAATGTCTACTTCTCATTCTCTTGAATTGTAGGTCTTTGTGCTTAGCGTAGGCTGCAAAAATGGACTTTTATTCTCTTGTGCATAAATTTAAATTTAATCTTTCACCAAGAATGAGATAATCAGGCCGAGCGGTCGGTTCCCACCGCACTACCCCACCACAAGCTACATAGAGACAATTAATTCGTTTCTTTGGTGAATAGTTGTAGCCTTAGAACTTTTGTGGCGAATATTAGGTTGAGCCCTTTTTAACCACGATGGTCGCAAACGGCTAGCTCAACCTCTAGTTATGCAACTTCAAAGAAGTCATTAGCGCTTTGCTGTTTCTTCATTGATTTAGGGATTCGTTCTGTTGACGGCTAGGAACAAGTCCCCCGCTCTCGACAAAGGGCATTCTTAGGAGCTCTGATACTTCTTCGCAGAGCTCCTGCTGTTGTGCAACACAACACCACACTATCTATTATCTACTATCAGAGCAAGTCGTAGTATTATTGTAAATAAATAAATAAATCTCCATTCTGGTAAATAAATAAACAAATTATGGTTGCGGTCGCCTGTAAGATGGAGGTACCTCCCCAGTACGACAGCTTCAAATAAGATCGAGATGACATTCCGCTGTCCCCTACTTTTCTACATTTAAGCTGCTCTTGTGCATAAAGTATAAAGTTCTTCTTAGAATAAGACAAGCTTAATGGGCGACACCCACCGCACCACCCGCACCCCACCATAGCTTCATCCAGACGTTTAATTTGTTTCTTTTGAATGTAACAGCCTATTAACTTTTATATCTAGAGCCCGTGGTTGGAACTGAATTTTATTTGGTTTTAGGTAAAAACATAGAATATGTAAAACTATTTTAATTATATGTAATTATCTTTATTAATTAATTAATTTGTGAACAAACGTGTGCAGATTTTCAAGCAAGTGAATAAAGGGTCGGCAACGCGCTTGTAATTCTTCTGGAGTCACAAGTGTCCATAGGCGACGGTACCAGCTTAACATCAGGCAGGCCGTTAGCTTGTTTGCCACCGGCGTAGTATAAAAAAATATCTATATAATCAAGCTTTGTTCAAAAGCGAAATTAGTAAAGCTCCGACTGCCATATATCCGTGTCGCGTGTGGTTATCCAGTTTATCATATATGTTCCATGTTCGTCGGGTTTTTTTCTTCCCAAGTAATTTTAAGAAAGTCATAGAAACTTTCAACCCCATCGTGTGTTATATTGAACTTTTTTCTGTTTTCCTTTACGTCATGTCGAAAATATTTATTTATGGGCGAATCCCAGCGAAGGGATACGGGCGGCTTATAAACTAAATTAATGATTTCTAATAAATAGTGATCGTTAATTTTCCAGCATTTTTGGTGCAGCGTAGTGTTGTTAACGGAATTGGCATAGACAATTTAAAACAAAAAATTTAATTACGGTAAATATTGACATTATTAACGCTAATTAAGCATTACGATTGAAATACTTATAATATATTATACCAATTCCGTTAACAACACTACGCTGCACCAAAAATGCTGGAAAATTAACGATCACTGCTAATAAAGCATGTGATTTTGTGTATGATACTCGAATTAGACGATGGATTAAAAAAGGTGGGTGAAATTATAGTAAATATATAAAATCTATTAACTAGAGTTAAAAATAACATTCTTCGTATCATATCGCTGTAATGGGAATAGCAATGTTAACAGTTTTCTCTCATTGTCTCTAAATGGGATGCCACGGCAATTTGCTCATCGTACTGTTTTTAAAATGGGTATTTTATTGTTCTCTCCTTTATTTAAACTGAAATTACTCCTCATTCATTAGGACGGGGAGTCGGGACTCGACGCTACTCCATTTTTATTTTCCATTGTTGGTATTCAAAATTAAGACCCAGCAAAAATTGCTTCGTTAATAAAGGTCTGGCGATTAATTTGTTCTAAGCTCTGTTTTTTGTTTCAAGAAATGTGACAACCGAATTTAAAAATGAACTGAGTTCTTATAAAAAAATGATAATTCAGGAGCATAGTAAAAAAGAGCACATTTCATTCGCTTTAATTTCAGGTGACTGATAAGCGGTTGCTTTTCGAACTTGACCTACATATTAATTAACAAAAAATTGTTGGGAAAATTGGATTTTCATCCATCGTTGAGACTACCTATTAATATTATAAATAAACATTTGAATGTTTGTTATTCAATAATGCAATAACGCCTGAACGGATTAAGATTTCGTCTTGAGATCATTACATTTAAGTAGAATACCCTACATTAACATAGTTAGAATACTTGTTATCCTAAAAATCATCCCTCAGAGGGGTAAAATTGGGGATGAGAGTTGATACGGGAATACGCAGACGAAGTCGCAGGCAAATGCTATTGTAAAATATGTTAATGTGTGTGGTGACTGTATTTGTGTACGTTTGTACTGTTAGCGTAATTTGTTAAGGGATTAATGTTTGAGCTCGTTTATGAGAGCGTGATGCGTACACATATTTTGTTGCTGAAGCATCTGTCAGGCTCAACCGGCGACACGCGCGGACGACAAACAAATTGCCCATCGTATATATTGATGAGTGATGCAGCCGTATTTTAATGCGTGAAGAATTGTTGCAGTATTTGTGACACAATGATGTAAGATTTATGCGCGCTTGATTTTTGTGAAACTAGCGTGGTATCAGTATCACTATTACGCAAAATTAAATACAAGTGTCCCACTCTCTCCGCAGTGGTACTACGCTTGTACACATTTCCTCCCTCAAAATGTTTACTCCTTTACAGTCTGTGTTTTTTGGAGCTTCACTTGAAATTTTTAGGTTCAGATACGGACAAGGTAGCCGATTATACAGTTTCAATTGGTTTTGCACACCCACTAACACGCGCGCGCGCTGATCTCAAGTCACGTGTCCCGTGTAACAGGGGCCCGATTTTACATGACGTGAAGTGACGCCTCCGGTATGTCATAGGGATGTCGTCATCGCTGACTATATCGCGACCAAGCTAAGAATGCACCTCGCTCAGTGTAACTTATTCGACGCGGGGTGCATTCTTAGCGTAGCGTGTATATAAATCAGAATCATAGAGACGTGAAACGAGAACTATATTCAAGGGATATCCCCATAGGTACTGTCAATTCTATGTAAGGGTGGTATTCAACTCGTCAAAGTTCTGTCCAAGATCTTTGATCATTTTGTATTTGCGTCTCACATTTTGCTTGTAGTGTGAGTGAGACGCAATGTAGGTAGATTGGACAAAGATCATGGACGAGTGGAATATCACCTTAAATGAAACTTCCTACCTTGGTGTTAGAAAACAACGCAAACATATGAAACCATATTGTCGGACCATGTTACTGATTGCCTAATAAACCTAAGACTTGTTCTCATCCCAGTTTCATATCAGTGTGTTTCATATGTTTGCGTTGTTCACTAACACAAGGGTAGGAAGTTTCATTTATATTATGAATGTTGTTCGCGCCTCTTCAGTAGGCTGGATGCTAATTTTCTTTTTATTTCAAAACTAAATCTCTGTTCTCTAACTTCATTATAGATTCTGACAAGAGATTTTGCAAAAGCTGTAAATTATATTTTTATTTATATAACGCTATGTTTCATTCATTCATTCACAAATGTTATGATAATTATTTTACATAATTAAAAAAATGTTATCTATATATTTCAGATAAAATAGGTAAACTTAATTACTTGTGTTTGCAAATCTCTATGCGATATTATGTGCGCGGTGACTCGAATCGCTTTATAATAAGTGATAGCCATTGTTTTTGATTATAATGATTGAGAGCAGTTTCATTTTAAGTTCATAAAATCAGGTCTAACCTGTCAGTTGTTACGAAACGTAAATAAATAAATAAATATTTGCGGACAATCTTACACAAAATCAACCTAGTCCCAAATTAGCAAAGCTTGTACTATGGGTACTAGACGACGATATAGTTACTTATATAGAGAAATAAATACTTAAATACATAGAAAACATCCATGACTCAGGAACAAATATTCGTGCTCATCACACAAATAAATGCCCTTACCGGGATTCGAACCCAGGACCTCTTGCTTCGTAGGCAGGGTCACTACCAACAAGGCTAAAGCGGTCGACGTATGCGTTAACATTAAATTTTGCATTAATATAACTGATTTAAATAAAACTGCCCTCATAATTAACGATTACTTTTATCAAAAAGAAAACATCATACGCTAATGGCTGCTGTGTTGATTATATACTTACTAAAAAAAAATTTTATTGCTTGCGCCTAATTAGTTATTTTAACACTTATTAAGTAAAGCGTTGTCAGCGTTGATACCATGTAGTTAACAAGTAACTTGATATATATTTTTAAAACATCTAGGACCAATTGATAAAACAAGATCGTTCGATTGAAAAAAAAATAACAAAATTCAAACAAAATCACATCGTGATTTAAGATAGTACATATATAAAACTGTTTTTTAGTAGAAACCCCAATATTTACACGTCTTATTATTTAATAATTATGTACGTACACTTAACTTACCATATACCTCACCTAAACTTATGTAATAAACCATTTACGTTTAAAAACTATATAATGTAACTAAAATTAATTTACGAGGTAGTAAAGTTCGACAAAACTCTATAAACCAGATTAGGTAATGCGGGTTGACAGTATCTGGAATACGAACGTCGAGAGGAGGTTAAGATTTTATATGGGCTTTTTGTGTTTAATACCTACTTCTGCCTGGATCATGATAAAAAGGGATAAGTGCTTTTGTACTCAGAGAGAATTATCTTTTAATCCTAGCAAACATGCCAGCCTGACTTTATAGTTAGGTATTTTAGACTTATGTAGGCTTCGGGGATGTTGCGAAATCTGCTGCAAGAATGTTATTTTTAACTCTAGTTAATAGATTTTATATATTTACTATAATTTCACCCACCTTTTTTAATCCATCGTCTAATTCGAGTATCATACACAAAATCACATGCTTTATTAGCAGTGATCGTTAATTTTCCAGCATTTTTGGTGCAGCGTAGTGTTGTTAACGGAATTGGTATAATATATTATAAGTATTTCAATCGTAATGCTTAATTAGCGTTAATAATGTCAATATTTACCGTAATTAAATTTTTTGTTTTAAATTGTCTATGCCAATTCCGTTAACAACACTACGCTGCACCAAAAATGCTGGAAAATTAACGATCACTGCTAATAAAGCATGTGATTTTGTGTATGATACTCGAATTAGACGATGGATTAAAAAAGGTGGGTGAAATTATAGTAAATATATAAAATCTATTAACTAGAGTTAAAAATAACATTCTTGCAGCAGATTTCGCAACATCCCCGAAGCCTACATAAGTCTAAAATACCTAACTATAAAGTCAGGCTGGCATGTTTGCTAGGATTAAAAGATAATTCTCTCTGAGTACAAAAGCACTTATCCCTTTTTATCATGATCCAGGCAGAAGTAGGTATTAAACACAAAAAGCCCATATAAAATCTTAACCTCCTCTCGACGTTCGTATTCCAGATACTGTCAACCCGCATTACCTAATCTGGTTTATAGAGTTTTGTCGAACTTTACTACCTCGTAAATTAATTTTAGTTACATTATATAGTTTTTAAACGTAAATGGTTTATTACATAAGTTTAGGTGAGGTATATGGTAAGTTAAGTGTACGTACATAATTATTAAATAATAAGACGTGTAAATATTGGGGTTTCTACTAAAAAACAGTTTTATATATGTACTATCTTAAATCACGATGTGATTTTGTTTGAATTTTGTTATTTTTTTTTCAATCGAACGATCTTGTTTTATCAATTGGTCCTAGATGTTTTAAAAATATATATCAAGTTACTTGTTAACTACATGGTATCAACGCTGACAACGCTTTACTTAATAAGTGTTAAAATAACTAATTAGGCGCAAGCAATAAAATTTTTTTTTAGTAAGTATATAATCAACACAGCAGCCATTAGCGTATGATGTTTTCTTTTTGATAAAAGTAATCGTTAATTATGAGGGCAGTTTTATTTAAATCAGTTATATTAATGCAAAATTTAATGTTAACGCATACGTCGACCGCTTTAGCCTTGTTGGTAGTGACCCTGCCTACGAAGCAAGAGGTCCTGGGTTCGAATCCCGGTAAGGGCATTTATTTGTGTGATGAGCACGAATATTTGTTCCTGAGTCATGGATGTTTTCTATGTATTTAAGTATTTATTTCTCTATATAAGTAACTATATCGTCGTCTAGTACCCATAGTACAAGCTTTGCTAATTTGGGACTAGGTTGATTTTGTGTAAGATTGTCCGCAAATATTTATTTATTTATTTACGTTTCGTAACAACTGACAGGTTAGACCTGATTTTATGAACTTAAAATGAAACTGCTCTCAATCATTATAATCAAAAACAATGGCTATCACTTATTATAAAGCGATTCGAGTCACCGCGCACATAATATCGCATAGAGATTTGCAAACACAAGTAATTAAGTTTACCTATTTTATCTGAAATATATAGATAACATTTTTTTAATTATGTAAAATAATTATCATAACATTTGTGAATGAATGAATGAAACATAGCGTTATATAAATAAAAATATAATTTACAGCTTTTGCAAAATCTCTTGTCAGAATCTATAATGAAGTTAGAGAACAGAGATTTAGTTTTGAAATAAAAAGAAAATTAGCATCCAGCCTACTGAAGAGGCGCGAACAACATTCATAATATAAATGAAACTTCCTACCCTTGTGTTAGTGAACAACGCAAACATATGAAACACACTGATATGAAACTGGGATGAGAACAAGTCTTAGGTTTATTAGGCAATCAGTAACATGGTCCGACAATATGGTTTCATATGTTTGCGTTGTTTTCTAACACCAAGGTAGGAAGTTTCATTTAAGGTGATATTCCACTCGTCCATGATCTTTGTCCAATCTACCTACATTGCGTCTCACTCACACTACAAGCAAAATGTGAGACGCAAATACAAAATGATCAAAGATCTTGGACAGAACTTTGACGAGTTGAATACCACCCTTACATAGAATTGACAGTACCTATGGGGATATCCCTTGAATATAGTTCTCGTTTCACGTCTCTATGATTCTGATTTATATACACGCTACGCTAAGAATGCACCCCGCGTCGAATAAGTTACACTGAGCGAGGTGCATTCTTAGCTTGGTCGCGATATAGTCAGCGATGACGACATCCCTATGACATACCGGAGGCGTCACTTCACGTCATGTAAAATCGGGCCCCTGTTACACGGGACACGTGACTTGAGATCAGCGCGCGCGCGTGTTAGTGGGTGTGCAAAACCAATTGAAACTGTATAATCGGCTACCTTGTCCGTATCTGAACCTAAAAATTTCAAGTGAAGCTCCAAAAAACACAGACTGTAAAGGAGTAAACATTTTGAGGGAGGAAATGTGTACAAGCGTAGTACCACTGCGGAGAGAGTGGGACACTTGTATTTAATTTTGCGTAATAGTGATACTGATACCACGCTAGTTTCACAAAAATCAAGCGCGCATAAATCTTACATCATTGTGTCACAAATACTGCAACAATTCTTCACGCATTAAAATACGGCTGCATCACTCATCAATATATACGATGGGCAATTTGTTTGTCGTCCGCGCGTGTCGCCGGTTGAGCCTGACAGATGCTTCAGCAACAAAATATGTGTACGCATCACGCTCTCATAAACGAGCTCAAACATTAATCCCTTAACAAATTACGCTAACAGTACAAACGTACACAAATACAGTCACCACACACATTAACATATTTTACAATAGCATTTGCCTGCGACTTCGTCTGCGTATTCCCGTATCAACTCTCATCCCCAATTTTACCCCTCTGAGGGATGATTTTTAGGATAACAAGTATTCTAACTATGTTAATGTAGGGTATTCTACTTAAATGTAATGATCTCAAGACGAAATCTTAATCCGTTCAGGCGTTATTGCATTATTGAATAACAAACATTCAAATGTTTATTTATAATATTAATAGGTAGTCTCAACGATGGATGAAAATCCAATTTTCCCAACAATTTTTTGTTAATTAATATGTAGGTCAAGTTCGAAAAGCAACCGCTTATCAGTCACCTGAAATTAAAGCGAATGAAATGTGCTCTTTTTTACTATGCTCCTGAATTATCATTTTTTTATAAGAACTCAGTTCATTTTTAAATTCGGTTGTCACATTTCTTGAAACAAAAAACAGAGCTTAGAACAAATTAATCGCCAGACCTTTATTAACGAAGCAATTTTTGCTGGGTCTTAATTTTGAATACCAACAATGGAAAATAAAAATGGAGTAGCGTCGAGTCCCGACTCCCCGTCCTAATGAATGAGGAGTAATTTCAGTTTAAATAAAGGAGAGAACAATAAAATACCCATTTTAAAAACAGTACGATGAGCAAATTGCCGTGGCATCCCATTTAGAGACAATGAGAGAAAACTGTTAACATTGCTATTCCCATTACAGCGATAACGAATTGCGCAGTGCTAAGGGTAATAAATAAAACACCCAATACTGTGGACAGAATGAAAACGATCGGGATTTGTAGAACTATGACACGTATCACCCTTCGTTAGGCAACGCGCAGGATGATTGCCATGTCACATGAACGTGCTTTTAGATAGATTTACGCGATCGGACCTTTTTAACGCTTTATTAACGAGTTTTAATACTTTGTCATTATTTTTGTAGTGAAAAAACTGCAAAAAGTACCCATCATTAAGTTGGAAGGTAATGATTGGCTCGAGCCCAACCGAGCGATCTGCGAGAGACGTGCGCTATCTGATGGTGGACGAGTACTTATTCCGCAATACGTAGGTATCTATTTATCTCGGCAAGAATACAAATGTCTTGCCAAATTGTCTACCATCGAACTAGTCCAATCCGGAAAGCAATTTCGCAACCAATTCGTTTTGTAAGCGGATCAAGAGGCCGACCTTAAATATGGCTATTAAATCGTTTCCGCCGAGCCCAACATTCGTCTCTATAATGTGAACTCCCAAAGTTTACAAATTAGAAACTCTTATCGATTGAATTGCTAACTTGCCTATCTATTTAGGGCGAGCCGGCTCTCTTCGACTTTACCTAAATTGAAGACGAGCTCAGGGGTTATTCGGGCAAATTTAATTTTGCAAATAGGCAATAACGATATGCGACTGGTACAGCAATATGAGAAAATGTGGGAATACAATTTTCGTAGATAGAATAATGGTTGAGCATATTTCGTTTTAGCGTTGACAGGTGACAAACAAAATTTCGTCATGCTTACAAACGAAGGTAATTGGCTCTTCCGAGAGCATTTACGTAGATGTAAGCTTAAGAAACTTTACTTAACAAGTAGGTACGATAATGTAGGTACCTGTCTAAGCATCTCTTATATTCTAATTGCAATATATGGTGTGTGTTGCCAGTGATGACATATTGCACTGAAACGTGGTCGCTTACAATGGGCATCATAAGAAGGCTCAAAGTCACCCAAAGGGCAATGGACAGGGCTATGTTGGGAGTTTTTCTGCGTGATCGCATCAGAAATGAGGCTATCCGCAGCAGAACCAAGTTAACCGATATAGCCCTCCGAATCGCTAAACTTAAGTGGCAGTGGGCGGGGCACATTGCACGGAGAACCGATGGCCGTTGGGGCGGAAAGGTTCTCGAGTAGCGACCACGTACCGGAAGGCGAAGCGTGGGTAGGCCACAAGGTGGACTGATGACCTGGTAAAGGTCGTGGGAGACCGCTGGATGCGGGTGGCGCAGGACCGGTCATTCTGGCACTATTTGGGGGAGGTCTATGTCCAGCAGTGGACGTCTTTTGGCTGATATGATGATGATGATGAATAGATGGTAAGGAAGTAAAACGAGGACCAAATACATGTTTTCAGCTCGAAAATCTGGCGCTATATGTCAATGTCTAAAATACAAATCTGCCAAACTGTATATTTATATGGTAGAAAAATTGAATGAAATTGTTTTTAATTTATTGCTGCGACAAAATCTAATTGACTAATATTGATCATGATCTGTGACAGAAGGCAGCGGAATGCTCCTTCATCTCTCGCTTTGTGATCAATTCAATAATACCTCAAGCTTGTGTTATAGGTATATTTGAGGTCAATAGATTGTGACAAAAATGTAAGGAATCCATTCTACCATATTCCTCTATAGATAGGTACTTTTAAATTTTTCTATTACTGGCAATTTGAGTTGAAGTACTTTTGAGTTTTTTTTTGAATATGTAAATTTATATCCCCGTGTGTTGTAGGGTTAGAATAGCACTAGCACTACCCCCTTTTTCCGAGAGTGTCGTTAGAGGTAACGAAGGGATAGGGTTGAAGTGTGTTGAGGCGATGGGCTACTAACCTGTACTAACTACAATATCAGATTTTCGTCATCTCTACAAATTAAATATCTCTCTTTATATCTAGCGAGATATAATTAAAAAAAAAGCCAAAGTATTAATTTCGGGAATACAGGCTTGAAATTTATAATAACACTAGCTATTGCCCGCGACTTCGTCCGCGTAGAACATGTTATCGTCTAAATGTTTGTTTAAGGAATTAATTAAAAAAAAAACATTGAAATTAGTTTTGTAGTCTTTTAGTAAACAGTCTAAAACCGAAGTTACAAATCTCTTACCTTCAAAATGTCTTGCTCTCTATACAAACTTAGAACCCTCTTTGAACCCTCATAGTATAAGTCTGAAACCGTAGTTACAAATTTCTTACTTTAAAAATGTCTTGCTCTCTACATAAACTTCGAACCCCCTTTTAACCTTCTTAGGCAATTAATTAAAAAAAAACGCTGAAATAAGTTTTGTAGTCTTTCCGCAAACAGTGTACAACCGAAGTTACAAATCCCTTACATTAAAAATTACTTGCTCTCCATACAAACTTGGAACACCCTTATAATTCCCTTTACAGGTTGAATTAAAAAAAAACGCTGAAATAAGTATTGTAGTCTTTTAACAAGCAGGCTAGGATCGAAGTTACAAATCTCATACTTTAAAATTTTCTGACTCTCCATACTAACTTTGAACCCCCTATTAAAGTATTTTAAGGAAAAATTAAGAAGAAGAGTTTTTTTGTTGTGATAAGCATTTTTTCTACAAACTATCAAGTATCTAAGCTCAATAAAAGTGTTCTCCATACGAATTTTGCACCCTTTTTAACCCCTTAAGAGGTGGAATTTTCCAAAACGCTGAAAGTACTTTATTTGTATGCTTTCTACAAAGTTTTAAGCTTCTATCTCAAAAAAGAGTTTCCCTCATACAAACTTTGCAACCCTTAGTAACCCCATTAGGGGTGGAATTTATCAACACGCTAAAAGTACTTTATTTCTATTCTAATAAGTAAGCTATCTATAAAGTTTAAAGTCTCTTGCTAAAAAATGAACGTTGCCTCTATACAAATGATGCACTCCCTTTTAACCCCCTTAGGGGTGGAATTTTCTAAAACGCTGAAAGTTCTTTTTTGTATTTTCATAAGTAGGTAATCTTTCAACAAACGTTTAACCTTGTATCTCAAGAAATCATTTCCCTCATACAAAATATGCAACAATTTTAACAACCCTTAGGGGTGGAATTTTCCAAAACGCTGAAAGTGCTTTATTTTTATTTTAATAAGTACGCTTTCTACACAGTTTTGAGTCTCTAGCTAAAAAAACATGTTACCTCCATACAAATGTTGCACCCCCTTTTAACACCCTTAGGGATAGAATTTTCTAAAACGCTGAAAGTGGTTTTTTTGTATTTCAATAAGTAATATTTCTACAAACTTTAAAGCTTGTATCTCAAAAAAGAGTTTACCTCATAAATAATAATAAATAAATAAATAAATATTACGGGACAATCTTACACAAATCAACCTAGGCCCACGGTAAGCTCAATAAGGCTTGTGTTGTGGGTACTAGGCGATGATATATATAATAGATAAATACATATAGATACTTATATACATATATAACATCCATAACTCAGGAACAAATATTCGTGATAAACACACAAATAAATGCCCTGACCGGGATTCGAACCCGGGACCTCCAGCTTCGTAGGCAGAGTCACTACCCACTGGGCTACGGAGGCCGTCATACAAACCTTGCAACCCTTTTTAGCCCCCTTAGGGGTGGAATTTTCCAAAACGCTGAAAGTGTATTATTTGTATTCTAATAAGTAATCTTTCCACAAAGTTTGAAGACTCTAGCTCAAAAAATAAAGTTTCCTCCATACAAACTTTGCACCCTTATTTAAAACCCCTTAGGGGTGGAATTTTCCAAAACGCTGGAAGGTTTTTTATTTTTATTCTTCTCCTGTCAGCGAGGAGTTACAATAGCGCAGTTCCTTAGAAAATCGAATACATGCTATGAACTCCTAACTACCTAGTAGTTGATTGGGCCCCAATCAATCTGCATATTTCAATTAAAATCCTTGCCTATTTATATTTATACAAATACTGAAAAGAGGTCAAGTTTGAAAGCGTGCAGTTTTGGTAATTAGTATGTAGAAAATTTATTTCTCAAGTATATGCTATATTTTATCCCGCGACTGTGCTAGCATTCTTTGCTTTACGCGGGCGGTGCCGCGCCGGCTGCTTAATGCTTGTTTTAAAATTAATTTGGGCAACAAAAGCGATTATATACATACTGCAACATTTACACGATGAAATAATTGGACAAACCGTGAAGCTGAGTGGATGGGTGGAATTGACTTGACGTCTGTCGCTTGTCACATTAGGTCTCGTAAAAATCGGCCGACAACACAGCAAAAAAATACATTTCCTCATAATAAGATGAGAAAAAAACGCAAGGAGGAAATGAAACAAAATAACAACCTTCTACAAATAGTGGTTTGTATAGCAATTGCTACAATATTACGTGACCACTGACAGATATCTGGGATTAACATTTGAATGATTTGTTAGGTACAGAAAACAAATGCAAACAAAATAAAAAAATACCGTGATCGTCTTTAGCACAAGACAGGACTCGAACCGAAACTAACATTTGAGTTGAGACGAATACATCAGCCTATCAGAAGAAAAGGTTTATTAGGCTAAGTTCACATAAACGAGCGATGGCGCGCGGCGGCTTGCACGCGTCAATCTGGCCTCAACATGAATGAACGTGGAAGAAGCAATTTGCTTGTGAGTTTTTTCATTTGAATCTGACTAGGTACTTTTCTTTTTTCCCTATATATTTTACTATGGAGCTCAATTAGTAGGTACGTTAAAAAATAATGTTTTCACGCCACTGCTCGGAAATATGGCCAAAGATGGATTGAAATGAGAGTAGAAAGTAGTTCTTAGTAGTACAATTCAAAAACAGTCAAACAATGTAAATTTGCAAAGTAAAATGTAGTGTTTAGCGGCCTTTTTTACTTTCTACTCTGCTATTGGTCGATTATTTTTGAGTGGTTGGTCATTGTAATAGTGGTTGTTCAGTTTGAACAGCTCTTCGACCAATCACAGGGCGTCGAGCGGGAGGAGCGCGCCGGCGAGCGGTCCCGCGCTTCTTTTGTTTTTTGATTAGTATCATGATCTTCAATTAGGAACTTAATTTTGATTTAAATTTATGATTTTTTGCAATTTCCTCGCAGTAGACGTGAAAAGCACTATGTTAAGCCTCGGCCGAAAGTGCAATAGCTGGACTCGTACTTTTAATTTCTAGCCTCTACAACAATGTACTATAGTCCTAGTGGGAACTGTTTAGGAATTCGATGCATGTTCTTAGTAAATTAAATATTCAATATGTATGTATCTATTATATATATCATCACCTAGTACCCACAACACAAGCCTTACTGAGCTTACCGTGGGCCTAGGTTGATTTGTGTAAGATTGTCCCGTAATATTTATATTTATTTATTTATTTATAATTTTTTTTTCCTCTTTACCTCTATGCCTTTGTTCTCCGAATAAATAAAATAAAAATTCATCGTAAAAATATATTTTTATTTATTTGAAAATTATTTCGATTTAAGATTCCAAATCTAGGGTTCCGTACCTCAAAAGGAAAAAACGGAAACCTTATAGGATCACTTTGTTGTACGTCCGTCCGTCTGTCTGTCAAGACCCTTTTGCTCAGGAACGCGTAGAAATTGTCGTGAATGGTCATAATTCACATTAGTACTTACATTGATGTTTATAATTATGTCTCTAACAGCCGATTTATTTTATGTAGCAACACCTACAAGGAATCATGTTTATCATGTTTGGTAGCAGTCAAGTCGACAGTGCTCCACTGTAGCACGTTTACGAATCCGTCAGGAGGATCACTCCGATCTATTTTTTTACTTATCGTGTTGAAGTTGCTGAATTCGAATTAATATCCATTTAGCTACCTACATGTCTTGTGCTGAACAAATTATTATTAGTCGCACGCAGACGCTTTGACGCGTTCGTGTTAGGCTAGTCAAGCGTGACAGCAACAAATTACAATTTACCACATTCAAGGCCAATGACTCATATAAGAGCCATGCCTCTACGAGCAATTTCCGCTACAAAGCGGAAAAAATGCTGCTACGCGCTACGGCGTAGCACACGTGCATGCTACAGATACACTGCGTCGGCGCTGGCTAAATTAATAAATACGTGAAACGAACCAAGATGCAGACCAACGACGGCAAACTTAAGTTTAGGTAGTGAGTCGGAATTATGGAGTCCATCTTGTGCAGGCGCCGATATGTCGTTTCATAATCACAATGAAAACGATTAGAATTTCAAAGTGTACAATCCCCCCATGACACCTAGCGGAATACATATGCTGCACTTTGTTCTTTACTGAGAGCTTATTGATGTCAATCTTTCCTTACTTGTATGTTTACTGTCAGTACACATACAAGTCATTTGCGCAGGTACCTATTGTATTGTGCGGATGCGGCGCAGTACTCATGGAGTACAGCATTCGTAACACCCTGCTTCCGCGCATCCCGCGCGAATCAGGAAGCACTCATTTAAATGTAGGTGCACAGGAAAGAACCTGTACTGACTTGACTGACAGCTAACACACACACACACAGCTTGATTATTGATGCCGCACCGTGCTCTCATCGACCAATGCGGAAGTAGCCTGTACAGGTAATGATGCTAAAGCGCAATCCTGCTTATTCATATAAAGCCTATGGCCTCAATTCTACGAAGAAATTGAAAAGTGCCTGTCAAATCACCAACCAACACAGGATCAGCGTGGGGACTATAGCCCATTCCATCTTACCTATACGGGGGCGCTGGGTACAGTCCCAGCAGTTTTCCAGTACAAGCAGATCAAGCGGAGGAGAGAGATATAGTGTACTATTAGTACACGTATTAAGAGTAGGCAAGGTGAACAGTGTCTTAAAGAATTCTTTGTTTAATATTCTACCAATGTATTTATACATAATAAACATAAGCTTGCGCTGATACAAGCAATATGCGGCTATTGCAGTCAACTATAAAGTTACTGTTAAACTCTAAATCGATCAATTACCATATTGTAAAATGTAAAAACTTACATTGCCCATAGAGGAAGATCTGTAGATCTAGCTATTTTTTCATTACACTTTGCCGAAGCCCTTCTTTTAAAGATATATAAAAACAGTGAAAATATTACAAACAATATAATAGTACCTAAAACTAAAATTGATTACTAAGTAAGCTAAACTTAAAGCTAAGTATGTAATACACTCCCTCCCCCCTCGCGTTGCCGCGTTGAACACACGCAGAGCGGGGTTCTAGTCCTCTTTCTTGTAAGGGATGCCCTACTTCCCTAAAAAAGGTTTTAGCCTCTGAACACCCAGTCGTCTCCACCGCAAGCTGAACAAACAAATATTTCGAAAGAACCGAGAACTTGTCCCTCTTCTGCATTGCCGCCAGCTCCAGGCACCGGCATGGTGCGACTAATGCGCGAAGCAGTAAAAGTATCTACTAACACATGTGGCGTCCTAGAATAGAGGGAGTAGATCGGTTAAGGCCTGGAGGCTCCAGCACATACGGCACATTTGCCGACACAAGCACAACAAAAACTCAGTACATGATTGACTCTCCACCATAGCGCCGCAGATGCATACGTGTGGTTCACAAACATCACAGCCCAGGCGAAGAGCCACGGCCAAGCCGGCAAGGAGTCATTGTCCAGACCCAAATGTGGAGAAGGGAGAGCGTGTAGCCACGCCCCAGACTCTATTTTAATTGGTCCCATTTAAATTGCCTACACAAACAAAATAAATGCCTATTTGAACATGTCACCCCTACATGCAAAAGGGGCTTTACTTAAGCTTTTTACCTGTACAGGATGTCAATAGAAAGTAGCAACCAATTTCCATTCCATGTATAGGGTGGACATTTTAGGGTTGTATTTTTTTCTGCTGTCATTTATTTTCGAACTAAGTTCTTCTAGTGCAAATGTCAAGCGGACATGCGACAAATTTATTAGCATTTTACGATTCAGAAACAGGTTAAGGATGACTCACGCTAGAACGGGCCGTGTCCGGCCCGGGCCGTTTTCTAAGAAAAACGTCGGCGTTTTGCGCGGCCGAGCCATTACCTAAGCCCGGCCGAGCCACGGCCGAGGCTCGGAAGCGGCTCGGTATCGGCACGGCTTGGCAGGGCTTGGGTATGGCTCGGCCGCGCAAAAACGCCGACGTTTTTCTTAGAAAACGTCACGGGCCGGACACGGCCCGTTCTAGCGTGAGTCATCCTTTACACGGTAAGTAAGGACATCGTAGCAATATTGGGAAAAGCGTTTTACTCCTCGCACAAGCGTCAAGACTACTCAACTGTGATGACAGTACAGACCCATACATTTTTTTTAGATGTACCTAACGTACCTATAGGTATTGGCATCAGAGTTGAGATCACGATCACACCAACATGTAATGACAGCGGGAATTTGAAATTAGTGTCTGTTTTTCGTACCTACCGATAGCAAGTTCAATCAGCAAACAGGCAGATTGACTTAAAGTTTCTTCAAGATTTCAATTATATTTAGAAAAATATCTGAATTAAATAAGAGCATGAGCTCCCTAATAATAAAAAGGTTCGTCATTTTGTTAATTATTTTATTTAACGTTCTGCGTTCTTCGATTATCTTTCACATTTCATGTTATGAATTCATAAATTACAACTCAAATTTTATACAAAATTAAGACTGCCGATCAATATAATTGCAACGTGAATACCTACCTAACTAAAGATAGTAATTCAGATATTAGCCTGCAGGTAAAAACTTTTTGTTAATTTTTATAATTACAGACTTATTTCTCGATAATTTGTCAATTTTACTTATTCTCGTTCAAGCAAAATTCGCGCTGTATTATTTTACATACGCGATAATCTACGCAACATTGATTGAGCCGTTTAATAGTTTTATTTAAATGAATATTTGGTATCTGAATTAATAAAGGTTAGATATGGGTAGATGAATATTTTAATCGTAAAAAATCACATATGCAATCGTGCTGTTAAATAACATTCACTATTTTTTTTCAATCACTACATTTTTTGCAATTAGTACTCTATGTAGCTGCGTGTATGTAATCATTCACCTCAACTCTCCTGCCGATACCTATACGCACCAAACATTACACAATCGACCACCAGGCCAACTAATCAAAACCCTTTATGGTTACTATTCTGCGTATGCTTGACATGCTAATAAACATGGAACAGTTAAAACAAAAGATTGGATTAGCTGTATTTAAATAAGAGAGTACTGTCGGAAATGCGAAAAAGTCACGGAAAACGCGGTGAAAGGGCCTCGCGTTACCCTCGCTGTAGAATAGACCTGTATGTTCCGTGAAAATTAACAAATTCCAGTGAAGTGCTTGAACGGTGACACTCGATACTAAGGTGTTGCACAACGTTGCACGTAACATACAGCGACATTTTCACGGAATTGGAGATGAATGAAAATTATATTTTCACTATTTTATTTTATATGAATTAGTGGTGATTAATATTTATTTATTATAATTAATTAGATAAAATAAAACATAATGTTTATCTACTGTAAATTTTGAAATGATTTTATTTTCCTTTTTTATATTTTAAATAACTGAGAAGAACTGTTGAAGTTAAGTTATGAAATGTAATGTTTTAGTCATACAATTTTAAGGAAATAAAGAGGCTATATTTTTATTATTTTAGTGGTGATTAATACCGAGAACTTCGTTTATTCCGGTCGCTACTTAATGCAATCCACACATTAACTAACAAACTTAGACGTAAATGGCGATTATAGTCAAAATTAAACATTAACCTCCCACTGTAGTTAAAACCTTAAAACGTTGTTTTGGTATATTAAACTATCCGTCGTGATTCGAGTTCGTCTACTAGCAATAACGGTTTCTAAAAACGAATTTGATATCCATCTAGCGGTTCACCACAATTAGTTGAATATACTTACTATCTATATTTCCAGCCTATCCCAAATAGAATAATATCATCAACTGCTATTTTCGTCACTCAAAACATTAATTAAGTCGGCAAACCCGTGTGTGCCAATTGAACCGCTAGACAGCAATTAATTGGCTAATATGAAGTTATCTATGTGACACTGCCAGTGCCGGATGTCTCCGGACGCCCGCGATTGACGTACCTCCGAGCAGAAAGCGCATTAGTCTACCTCCGAGCTGTTCCGGAAAATGTTGGCTCCTGGAATATAGGTATATTCTACTCTAGTACAATACTCGTACGCAGAAGTAGTTCTCGTTCAATTATTCACAAACAATCACTACAAGTACAAATATAAATTAGCTTTAGCGTAAACAGCTTTTTATTGCACGTGATTTTTTTTAAAGGGACGTGATTGTGAGGGAAACTTTTCAACACCCGATCATCGCATGTGGTTATCAAAAAAAAATCTTCACTGAATATTTCAACTGAAACACATAAGCTTTAGTTTTGGTCTTAGATATCCATGTAGATTAGCGAGATCAGAGAATTTATCATTGCCACAAAATATCAACTGAGCTTTTTTGTGATGACATTATTCAATTAGGACTTAGTATAGGTATATACAGGGCATCCTAAGACTATGCGACATGAAGGGAAAGTACCTTAAATATCGTAGATGGGATATTTTGCTGAAAGAAGAGTTTATGTTATTTTTACAAGTTAGTAATCCTGCATTAGGTTTACATTTTCTAAAAATGAATTGCTTCATCTGAGAATCGAACCGACTTAAATGTGAAAAAGATCACCCGTATGTTTATAATGCCAATCGAAAACATATAATATAAATAAAAATAATAATAATATATTTTCGTTTTTCTGATTAATTACAATAATTTCAAAATTGGAATTCTTTTAAACCACATATGCCACAAAATGCAATTTTATGATCTCGTTAATTTATTCTCCAATTGTACTGATTCTCACACATGACTTCTTATATGCTTAATGCCTTTTAATTTGCAATGTTCGTACACTCACAACGGACACACTTTTAATGGGAATTTACTACAAAGTGTAGATACCGCATATTGTTTGATTCATTCCGAAGGATTTTTCAGCTACTTTCTGCTGGTCAATTGCGTAATGTGTCGTCGTTAGTATATAGTACGTCCGAATTAGGTAAGAGTAATTCCTGCAAAAAATGCAAACAAATTTTACCTCATAGTCAGGTTCACAAAGTCATTTTTCGCTTGCGTGCGTTTGACAGAATTTACTCTTACAGTTTCGGATAGAGTATAAGTTAGGTAGATCTAAATGTCATTATTGTATGGGAAAATGACAGATGAGTTGTCCTTACGCTCGCTCGAAACTTTACGCAACTACTCACCTACTCACCTCACCTATCCGATATTTAGAATAGTTATATAAGCTTGGTGACTGCTGTACGTCTAGCACAACTTGCTGCTAAGTCGTGTCGCGCGCGACTCAGCGACTCATGTCTCACTCGTGTTGTGCAAATTAGAAAGAGGCGGGTGGATTCTCTCGACTCGCGTCGCGCTTGTTGTGTCAGTGATTGTGTAAACTAGTTACATTGTGAGATGTCTAACTCGGGAGCATGTCATCTCCACTTATAATAAATCTCTAAATTAAAAAAAGAATCAGCCAGTTTGAAACTAAGCTTTGCGCGGTTCGAATGTTCTCAGCATCCCATGAACGGAAAAATATGAAACATTTTATATAGGTACATTATTATTCTAGCTGCAACTTAGGATAGTTTTTATCCGACTGCGACAGTTAATTAATTTTCCGAAATATACGACTTCATTTAATTTTTCATTTATTTTTATTGAAATCAAACGCTGCTCCAACCGTCAAATTTTCGTCAAAATGGCGGAATTGCTTTGCCTTTCACTTATTAATAATTTAAATCCCGTCTACGATAGACCTTTACGAGACAAATGCTAAAATATAAACCATAAAAAAATATTCGATTCTGATATGAGAACTTATATGCGCAAACGTCGTTTTATGTCGTAATTTCAATAAATGAAATCAACAAATTTGAACAATATAATTAACACGAATTTGTTTTTTTTGAATGACAATGGCACGCGCTCGGCGCATTCAGCCAAAGTACCTGCGGCGCTACCACGAAAACCGATACTCAATATTCATATATTTGCATCCCTGTCACTCGAGTATGGTTAGTGCGATAGAGATAGAGATACCCGAATATTTTCGAATTCCGAAGTTCGTGGTTATAGCTCAGGAATCGAAAATATGGTAAATAATCATAATGTATTTTCTCGAAAAAGAATTTAAAATAAATATAGTCAAATGGAGAAAAAAACAAAGCAAGAGGTTATATAGGTAATGATTAAGTTATAAGAGTCCAAAGTTTTAAGAGGGGGTATGTTCTGTCCCTTTTCCGCAAAACGCACCTTCATATGAAACGATTATTTTTTACTATGACGCTCGAGTATATTGACGTCACAGTCCCTCATCATTTTCTCACTCTAACAAGCGACATTAAAACGGATGTAGCTTCATAATTTTTTGAGATATTTGAATGGGAGTTTCATTATCTTCTATCTATTTATACATAATAAATGCCTATGTCCTGACTGACTTATTCACTCAATCACTCACTCACTCACTCATCAACGCACATAAGCCGAAACTACTAATCTTAGAGAGTTGATTTTTGCACAGTATGTTGCTTTTATAACGTGGGCTAGGAATAAAAAGGGATTTTTGAAAATTCTACCCCTAAGGGGGTAAAATGGGGGTGCAAAGTTTGTATGGGAGAACCTTTTTTTTTGAGCTATAGACTTAAACTTTGAAGAAAAATTAGTTATTAGAATAAAAATGAAACACTTTCAGCGTTTTGGAAAATTCCACCCCTACGGGGGTAAAATAGGGGTGCAAGGTTTGTATGGGGAAAACATTTTTTTTTTAAATAGAGACTTAAAACTTTGTAGAAAGATCAGTCATTAAAATACAAATAAAGAACTTTCAGGGTTTTAGAAAATTCTACCCCTAAGGGGTAAAATAGAGTGCAAAGTTTGTATGGGAAAAACTACTTTTTTTTAAATAGAGACTTAAAACTTTGTAGAGAAATTATTCATTAGAATACAAATAAAGTACCTAGATTCAGTGTTTTAAAAAAATTTACCCCTAAGGGGGTAAAATAGGGGTGCAAATTTTGTATGGGGGAAACAATATTTTTTTTAAATAGAGACTTAAAACTTTGTAGAAAGATTAGTCATCAGAATACAAATTAAGTACTTTCAGCGTTTTAGAAAATTCTACCCCTAAAAATAGGGGGCTAAAATAGGGGTGCAAAGTTTGTATGTGGGAAACTATTTTTTTTAGCTAGAGTCCTAAAACTTTGTAGAAAGATTATTTAAATACAAAGAAAGTACTTTAAGCGTTTTGGAAAATTTCACCCCTAAGGGGGTAAAATAGGGTGCAAAGTTTGTATGGGAAAAACATATTTTTTTTTAATAGAGACTTAAAATTTTGACGAAAAATTACTTATTAGAACATGAAAAATACTACATTCGGCGTTTTACAAAAATCATTCCCTAAGGGGGTTAAAAAAGGGTGCAAGGTTTGTATGGGGAACACTTTTTCTGAGCTAGACACTTAAAACTTTGTAGAAAGATTACTTATAAAAATACAAAAAAAAAGACTTTCAGCGTTTTGAAAAAATCTATCCCTAAGGGGGATAAAAAGGGGTGCAAAGTTTTTATCAGGGAAAGTTTATGTTTTTGAGTTAGAGACTTGAAACTTTGTAGAAAGATTACTTATTAAAATACAAAAAAAGAACACAAATCGTTTTAGAAAATTCCACCCCTAATAGGGTTAAAAAGGAGAGCAAGCTTTGCATGGGCAACACTTTTTTTTGAGTTAGACTTAAAACTTTGCAAAAAGATTACTTATTAGAATACTAAAAAAGAACTTTCAGCGTTTAAGATTAAGATCCTTAAGAAGGGTAGCCAGTGTTGTGTGGGAAAAACTTTTTTTTTTACTAGACTTAAAACTATTCAAAATGTTACTTATTAAAATTAATAATAAAGTACTTTCAGAGTTTTAGAAAATTCCACCCCTAAGGGGGTTAAGAAAGCTTTGTATGGGCAACACTTTTTTTGAGCTAGAGACTTAAAAGTTTACGAAAAAAGTTCTTTCAGCAATTAGAAAAATTCAATCTCTAAGGGGGTTTAAAAGGGGGTTCAAATTTTAAATGGCGAGCAATAAAATTTTAAAGTGTGAGTAAGAGATTTTTAACTTCGGTCTTATTCTGTACGTTAAAAGACTACAAAACTGATTTCAGAGTTTTTCCAAATTCATCCCCTAAGAGTGTTAAAATTGGTTCAAAGTTTGAGTATTTCAAGGCATTTTTAAAGTATGAGATTTTTAACTTTGGTTGTAGACTGTTTGTTCACAAACTAGAAAATGAACATCAACTTTTTTTTTAATTATCCCCTAAAAGAGGGTTCAAATTTTGTATTGAGAGAAATCATTTTCTAAGACGATAAAAAGTTCTACGCGGACGAAGTCGCGGGCAACAGCTAGTAATATATATTTTTTTATTAATTTTTGTTTTGAAAAAGTGACTCAACAAAGAAATCTAAGTATATCATTATTACGCGAGGCAGATTTTTGTACATATCATCAGATCTACAGTTATGGTCCGATTTTGATAAATGATATGTTATTCGATTTTTCTCATGCTGCAGGTTTGCAATAAGGTCTTCGTTTTTAGGGTTCCGTACTCAAAGTGTAACCCTATTACTAAGACTCCGCTGTCCGTCTGTCTGTCTGTCTGTCTATCCGTCTGTCACCAGGCTGTATCTCATGAACCGTGATAGTTAGACAGCTGAAAATATCACGGATGATGTATTTCTGTTGCTGCTATAACAGCAAATACTAAAAACAGAATAAAATAAATATTTAGTTTTTATAGATACCTACTTAATGGTACTTACGGAACCCTTCATGCGTGACCGACTCGCACTTGGCCGGTTTTTTCATTCTTTATCGGTAAGGTAGGTGCTAAATTTTTATTTCAATAAACTACTGTGCGCTGACCACGTGTCTTTCGCTGCGTGACATCACGTGTCGTAACTCCTGGTTTGACTTGAGATGTAATTCCAGTACATGGGTACCCATTAAGCTAGAAAATAAAGGCTTATATAAAAGACACTCAATTTATTATCTTATGTATTTAAAAATTTCACTATAAAGTTATAGTGTATCGATAGTTTGTCTGCAGGAATACTAAGACTGTATTTCGCACAGAATAAAACAAATACCATCATAAAACCGAGACACTACATAATGTATTAACCATTTTCCACAATTATTTGTGGCTAGGAGATGTTTATCGAATTCTGATATCTTGGCAATCCTCCAATCCAGAAATGCGTCCGCTTCAGTTGATAATATGATATACGCCGTGCGATTTTGATTTAAAGAATGGCTAAACATATTTATCAAAGATTAAGTCAAATATTTCAGCCACTAATTTCGGTATGAAATAACTGTGTGGAGCTCGCCAATTCGCCATGAAAGTGGTTCGATTGCCATACAAAGCGTTATTTGACATTCACAGGCTAACGGTGTGATATTTTAAGAAACTTATGCAACAAACTTTCATCAATTGGCTTCCCATTTGCGCCAAATTCCCCCTTTCCTAGAATAAACTTGTATAAACTAGATTAATTTGAGAAAAATAGTTTTCCCAAAATATCACGTCCCAAACCAATTTCTCGAATTAATCTAGTTTACACAAGTTTATTCTAGGAAAGGGAGAATTTGGCGCAAATGGGAAGACAATTTATGAAAGTTTGTTACATAAGTTTCTTAAAAGATCACGCCGTTAGCCTGCGAATGTCAAATAACGTTTTGTATGGCAATCGGACCACCTTAAGGTGACCCAATACGGAGTTAACTATCAGCGAGTGTGTGGCACGTTGGCAGCAGCCACCGGATATCTGCCGCCGCTACCTCCCGAACGACATTCGCATGTCCAGAAAATTCGTTACATGATCAATTGACCACCGTGTCAAATTACATGTATAAGGGCCTGCCTTTTAAGTTGTGTCGTTTGGAAAAACTAAAGACAATTTAAGTGTTAAATGGTATTTATTGTTTTTCAAAGTAATCACCGTGATATGTCATACACTTTTTGATTCGATCGAACCAGTTTTCGAAACACTTATTCCAGTCCGAAGTCGAGGTCTCCAAATGGCCGTTTTGTATGCCTCAACCACTTCTTCAGGCGTCTGGTACCGTTGACCACGAAGTGGTTGCTTGATTTTTGGAAAAGTAAAAAAATCGTTAGGGCTTAAGTATGGACTGTACGGCGGGTGTTCCAGAATTTCGACGTTTTGCTCTTTTAAAAACGCAATTGTTTGCCGGGCGGTGTGCGAGCTCGCATTATCGTGGTGCAGTCTTATACGACGTATTGGGTTATTTTTTCGAAACTCGCCGATGGGTAAACAGACAGTGGTATACCAGTCAGCATTAACCGTTTTACGATCCTCGAGCACGATGGTGGCAACGTGGCCACTTTTCGCCACAAACGTGGCGACCATTTTTTTCGAAGTGCTCCGTGAGCGTATTACTTTGGTCGGTTTTGGCTCATCTTGGAACACCCAACCAGTCGACTGCTGTTTAGAATCGGGATCGTAGGCATATATCCAAGATTCGTCACCACTGATAATGTCGTAAACATGTTTCGAGTTTCCTCGGTTGAATTGCCGCAGAGTTTGGCGACACCATCGAACGCGAGCCGTTTTTTGGTCTCCACTGAGTAAATATGGTATCCAGCGTGAGATCAACTTTTTTACGCCTAAGTGATCATGCAAAATACTGTGAACACTGGTCCCTGAAATACTTAAGGAAGCTTCTATCTCACGGTATGTCGCATGGCGATCTTCGACCATCAGTTGCCGTACAGCATCAATGTTCTCCTGGGTTACGGCTGCTTTTGGTCGACCTTCACGATGTCTATCACCAAGGCTAGAGCAACCACGTTGAAATTCTAAATATCAGCGTTCCACAGTCTGGAGGCATGGTGCTTTATCATTGAAAACCGTAGTCAACTCTTCGAAGCACTGAAGTCGCGTTAAGCCCCTTTTGAAGTTGTAAAAAATTATCACACGTAAATTTTCCTTCGAAATTTCCATTTTCACAACTGACTTGTCAACTTTGAACGAACGCTGTACTAAAACGGTTGGGCCGATTTCGAGTCATTCTTTTGTTTTCGAATTCTAAATTCAAATAATTTAAGTTGACACTAGTTCTTTTTTATGCAATCACGGGAGGTTTGCAAACGACAGAACTTAAAAGGCACTCGTATTAGGAATATATGTTTTGTTCACATGTTTCTCTTCGTAGGATATTCTCGAGTTTTATCGAAATCACGAATTCAATATCTCTGAGAGAAAATAATTGAACGAGCGAGCGAAGCGAACGAATTTCTCTTTTTCATCTTGCGCAAAAAACATTTCGTATATTTCGGCCTTTCCAGCTGTTCTCCTATACAGGTCGCATTTCTCAACCGATTCTCGTGAAATGTTGTAAGCAGATTCAATAATTAAACTTCAATAGGTATTATAGTTTTATTTGTCGATAACGCTTTACGAAGTTTTTTTTTTTAAAAAGACTTTCTCCTGAGTTCTACAGCTCAGAAGCACTGGTGTTAAGTTTACCGTGTTTGATTTAATTTGGAATAGGCTTGTTGCGTGGTGTTAAAATTGATAACGTCGTGTTGCTAAATGGATAGTAAACCTTCAAATTATTGTAATAAAGTATAAATTACAAAATATAATTCAAATCATAAAAAGATATGAACCTTGAAAGTTTAGAAAAAAAAGTTTTTTTATTTATTGTCCAAGAGTAAATTTAAAGGTACCAATAGAATCCTTACGCTTTTATAGAAACAAATTTGTATGACAACTATGGACCTAAACGCAGTATTTCGCGACCGAAACAGCAATTTATTTCATTTTCCATGCAACGGTTAGTACAAATTGCACGGTGTGACGTCATACTTTAAAGCCAATCAGTATGAAGCGTTTCGGCTGCTGTCAGCGAGGTCCGTCTTTAACTCGATTTTTTGGGTATTAATGTCCTTTAAATGTAGTTGCTTCCATACAAACATTTGTTCATCTACAAAAACTGGTTCGAATGGCATCATAAACAAATTTAAGGTCACAAGCCCATTAATAATCTTCTTCTGTGACGTCTTCATGTATGCCAGTGCTCATGTAAACATTGTAATTAGACCTATCATTTATTATGGAGATACCGCAATGCTAAAGACCTGTTTTTCTTTTTCTAAACGTTTACCACTAGAGCGTACAAAAAAAATCATAATAAATCGTCTTTAACATTATATTTAATTACTTTTAAATATTTTGAATATAGCTGGCGGTATAATTATTTATTGGAGTGTATTTAATGATAACACACACACGACTTTTGTTTCAAGAGGTTAGGATGATCATTATATTCGAAGTACACACACACCCGACTAATGGCCAGCGGCTACTTTACATCTACCCACACATTCAAACGCAGCGACGTGTAAGGGAAAATTGATAAAAGGCTACCATTGACCTTCATGTTTAGGGTTTTAATTAAATTAATGTTCACACGCCGCGTCACGTCCAATAAAACTGTGGCGTTTGCTTATCGGTGCCATTCTGTGACATGAAAGTGACGAGTTTAATCAATGGAATGTTTTGAAAGGACAAGGACATACGTCGAGGCGCGTATATAATGAGCAAAGTTGCGGCTCGATTGAAACTGTTGCTTTCCCGATAGTCATCGCGCCCTTTCACTGACCCTTAGTTTCTGAAACCCTCGACCCACGCATTAGTCTTGTCCTAGTCATATGATAAAAGCTTAATTAAAACTTCGTGTAGTTCAACCGAAAACGACGCATAGAGTTGTGTAGTCCGCGTAGTCTGACGCCGTAAATTTTACCGAGAACCCGACTGTGGTCTTAGAAAGTTTATATGTCTAGAGATTTGGTTGGGAAAGTTCGTCTGATACATGGTCGGTGGTTTTAGAAAGGAAAGTGATTCCTGTTTAATATGAAATATATACTTGACTATCTATGTAATGACCTATATAATGACAGCTACCTACCTAATACTTATTTCTGAAAACATTTTGGTTAGTATTTTAAATAAATGTAATAATATTTCGTCACTGGTGATCGAATTTCGCGAGTTTTATTTACTGAGGAAAATACAGCACAACCGGGGTGAAATTATTTTTCATATTAAACGTAAGTGCTCACCTAAACTTGATTTTGTGCTGACATCAGAGGAAGCGCACGCATCACGACGTATTCGCATATATTATAAGCTTATTACGGCTAAACACTTTCCGGAATCGAGCCTTTGGTCTACTGCGTTGCCATTGATTTCTTGAGCAAACAATTGATGTATTTACCGTCTTTTTTAAATAGCTTATATAATATTATATTCTAATAAAAGAAAAGGAACACAAACATTTACTTAAGCAGAAACGTCCACCATCAATATGTGTTTTACGCGACCGACGTATGATTCGATATCCGGGGCGAGTCGCGAACCTGATAAGCGAACCTACTGCAGTGAGCCACCGTCCGTTGGCAAAGCAAACTCGTGCTACGTGAGTTACATAAAGTTACGGATCAACGTTGTCGAAGACTAGCCCGCCCAGGGACATATTGGTCACGTCTCACAGACTACTTTTATTCTCTCTCCGTCGCTTTTAATTTTCTGGCAAAGTTAATCGTGGCTAAGCCGCCTAACTGCCGTTTTTCTTCGTTATTGGTTTGCTGCGGAGTTTGATAACGGTGCGGCGTCGCGTTTTCGGTCAATGAGTGATATGCCATGCCAGAAATATTGTCTTAATGCCATCTTCAAACCTAGTAGAAAAAACCTTTAAAACTATACTTAATGTATGGAAAATTTTACGTGAATTTTGGGACAGCCTGTAGAAGGGGCACTGAAAATTTCCTTTCATGTGCTCCGGCTACCTCCTTTCGTAATATACTGCACTATATTGCTGTACCTAGTTACATGCGTGAATTTATGTATTATACATTTGCAAGCAGGATAACCGCTGATTTCAAACTGTAATTTTTTGAAGATTAGTATAGGTCAGGCAACGAATTCTCAAAAAAAGGTGTAAAGGGAAATGCTTGGAACACAATTATTGACTTCGTAACTTCTCTACTAGACTAACTAACTCGGACTAGTTAGGAGATGAACATAGCAATCCACTTATGCACTTTTACTGTATGAAAGTTGAAGTCTCACATATTTGGACTGATTGCACATATAAGTGCTTAGTAAATCAACATCAACCATGGAGCTCTCGTCCCGGTAATTAAAAAATATCACTATAGGCAATAGGCAAATGTAAATATATTTGAAATCAATTGTTCGGTTCACAGTCTTGGGAATACCAATTTATCTACAGCAAGTCGATGTCAGCACAATGGTATGTAATCATGTGTTGTGCTGTTGCACAATGGAGCCTTTTCATTATTATTGTTCATCTCAATGTCTGGGAGTAATCAAGTGGAAAAAACAAGTAGTTGTACTGCTTCTGACAGGTTCGCGCTGTCGCAATTAACACCCTGAAAATGTTGTGGTCGACTTGATTACGAGTGTTATATAACGTAAAACAAGATTTAGGGTGATCCACTAGAGATGTGCAAACATATGTTTTCATATATTTGACACTTTACATGCTTGACAGCTAGAAGTAAAAAATATAATATATGAAAACACAGCTTGGCACGTTTGTCGTGGATATTCAATTATTCACCGTAAAACTTATTTTGTTTTGATCATTACGATGGTTCGGCATTGTCTTTGCCACTGTCTCTACTATTTAATCGGTCAATTACTGAAGGATGCTTCCCTGATGTGTGGAAAGGTGCTCGAATCGTACCAGTTTATAAGAAAGGTGACGAAGTTTGCGTCCAAAACTTTCGTCCAATCTCCATTTTGTCCTGCTTCTCAAAACTATTTGAGTCTGTTATACAACCTGTGTTGTCAGGAATAGCTGAAACCTGCATATCAGACCATCAACATGGCTTTAGACCTGGTCGTTCAGTAGTGTCGAATCTAGTGCCTTTTGTTTCTGACCTATAATAAATAAATAATAATAAATATTTGCGGACAATCTAACACAAATCGACCTAGTCCCAAGCTAGTCCCTAGCTATGTGAGCAAGTTGATAAAGGATCACAGGTAGATACTATCTACACTGACTTTAGCAGCGCCTTCGACAAAGTCGATCATTAAATTATTTTAAAGAAGCTTAGCCATTTTGGCGTGGGTGGCAATTTGCTGAATTGGTTCGCATCGTATCTCACCAAAAGACCTCAAAACGTCGTTGTTCATGGCTACAAATCGGAGACATACTATGCTGAATCTGGGGTTCCACAAGGATCGCACTTGGGTCCATTGCTTTTCTTAATGTTTATTAATGACATTACGAACCATATTAAGCACTCAAAGTATTCTCTCTACGCAGATGACCTAAAAATTAACAACTCTGTGGCATGTGAATCAGATGCAAGAATGATCCAGAGTGATTTAAACAACATAGTGTCCTTGTGCTATACTAATAATATGACTCTCAACCCGAATAAGTGATTTTTCATAAAATACTGCCGTAAGAAAAAACCACTTGTGACAAAATACGAGATAGGCGTTGTTGAGCTATCAGAAGTGACTGAAATTAGAGATCTAGGTGTTATACTTGATAGACAACTTAAATTTCATGCTCACGTAGATTCAATAGTAAAAAAGGCGGCACAGATGCTCGGTTTCCTAAGAAGAAACTCCAGCGGCTTTATAACATTCTGGTACGCAGCCATCTCGAAACCGCCTCGATTGTTTGGAGTCCTCACTACCAGTTTCACTCGCAACGGGTTGAGAGCATACAAAGGGCGTTCACAAGATATCTTGCATTTGGCACCCCTGGCTTTTCGCACAGAAATACCTATAATAGTCGTCTTGCTAAGTTTAATATGGACAGCTTGCGTGATCGGCTGCGTATGCTAGATTTTAGTTTCCTGCACAAGGTAGTTAATGGGCAAATAAAATACATACATACATACATACATATAATCACGCCTCTTTCCCAGAGGGGTAGGCAGAGATCACGGATCTCCATTTGCTACGATCCTGACAAACCACTTTCGCTTCATTCACTTTCATAACATTTCTCATACATGCTCGTCGGTTTAGGGTACTTTTGACCTGGCCTTTCTGTAAGATTTCTCCAATTTGATCGGAGAAAGTTCACCTAGGTCTTCCCCTTCCAACTTGCCCTTCTACTCTTTTTATATACACTCTCTTCGTTAATCTTCTTTCATCCATCCTGTCTAGATGCCCAAACCACCTTAACATACCCTTTTCAACGTTCATGACTATATCTCCATCCATTCCACACTTATATCTTATCACACTGTTTCTGACTCTATCACTCAATTTCACTCCACACATACTTCTCAACGCTCTCATTTCTACTGCATTCACTCGACTTTTATGTATTTTCTGCCACACCCAACTTTCGCTACCATACATAAGTGTGGGCACCAACACCTCCCCTATGCACAGCCACGCGTGCTTTTTGCGATATTTTCTGGCTGCCCATAAAGACATTCAGTGCCCCATTCACTCGATTCCCTGCATTCACTCTCCTTTCAATATCTTTCTCATGCTTTCCGTCTCCAGTAAATAGTGTCCCCAAATACACAAATTTTTTTCAGTCTTTCTTCACCAATCATTATTTCGCAGTCTGTCATAATTTCATATTTTTCAAATACCATCACTTTCGTCTTACTTACATTTATCTTCATCCCTTTCCATTCAAAAGATTCATTCATCTTCGTTACCATCATTTGTAACTCCTCAGCAAATAAAATGCTGCAATCTATTAGAGAGAGTCTCGTTAACAGCTCCTCACAATTACCCTCGGCACCCTATTACAAAACCTTTCGCCACACCATTCAGCAGGACTAACCTTGGCTTGCAGTCTCCTATGGTGAGAATTTGCTCAAGTTTTAATGACTTTGTCAGCCAAAATAAATGTATCGACATCTTCCACGACCGTCTACCTATAGTAGTTTATGCAATCGTTATACAGGGTGTCCCAGAAATCGACGTCAAGCCGTAAACGGATGATAGACCAAGTCATAATAGTTATCATAAAAATACAAAAAAAAATCCAACTCTTATAGGTTTTTTTTTAAATTATTCTTTAATTGGTCAATAGTCGTCTATACTAGAGTTTGAAGCTCCTTTCTTTTTTCTTGAAACAAGGGTCGCTTTTATGTATTTTAGTTCTACAAGGGATTTTACCCTAAAGGATGATTAATAAATGAGACAAAGACTCTAGTTTACAGAAGTGTATTTCCACACACCACTCCGCTCTTAGCTTAGGGTACATACGTTTCTAGGAACCCTCTATAACAGCGCAGTGCATATGTGGAACATCACAACTCTCCCGGGTCGTTTTATGTAAGTCCGTTGGTGATAAGTGATGATCTATCTCTCCTGCCGGAAGGGCTATTAATAAATAAGGACGAACTCACTCAGAGCGGGGTTGCCAGAAGGCAGTTACTCCCAGTAACGATTTCCTGATGCTCGAGGCTCCTGGGACAACAAATCCAGTTTCTTCTCGGGCTCTGAAGTCTCCCGGAGAAGGCTATCGTGTCACCGCCGCTTGCCTGGGTCCCGCCGAGTGTTGTGGTTTGATCTTGGGGTGTTCAGGCTTCACACACCGGTGTTCACGCGCCGGTGTATATAGGCTTCTCAGCCTCCAAGGATGTCCCTGTCGCTATTACGTACACCCATACAGTGTATCTTTAGAGGTAGAATCTCTTTTTGAAGTAAAATGGAGTGCTCTCACTCTCTGTGCTTGCTCTGTGATTTTCTTTATGTATATCTATAAATAAACCAATGAATATCTTCCCACCTGAAAAATAGACCTTAAATTACTAGCTAGTTCAGGCTTCTACAATTTGTCTGGTCGACATGAGGATTTGATTACTGACCCAAAAGCAGCGTTTAATCGCTGCCCTCCCATTTAATTTTCAAATACTTCACCGTGACGCAGCCACCTGTAACATTTCTAGGTTAGAATGGTTTTCCTAATATTCGATGGTTCCAAAGATGAGCAGATGACTTACGTCGAGGTGTTTCTATTTTCTGCCTGGGCCAATCCACTTAACTTCTAACACAAAAGTCCTCATGCTATGTCCTGCAACAATTGTTTAGGTTATGACACTTCATTTCTTTCCTTTCGTTGAAATATATTCGGGTTTTAATGTTATTTTACCTATGTCGTCTGTCCCATCTTTCAACTCCTCAGCCGGGCCTCTCTTGCCACCGATTTCTTGGGATTCTTCTGGTCAAGTGGTACTTGTTATCCACTCCCGCCTCCAGCTTGATGGGATCTGTCATTTGACAGCTAGTGTCACTCTGACAGCTCCTGGGATTGTTCCGGGTCTTGGCGTTTTGTACGCGGTTACGACAAGGCGTTTTTTCTATTGTGCCCAATTTCCTTTGAGGCGTTTCTTCAACTGTCTGCTCTTGTCAGTCGGGCGTATTTTGCAGTGTGACAACCTCCTTTGGGTGGTCTTCAGTAATATAGATTTTGATTGGCAAGTTATGATATTAGTACTAACAAAATTATGATGCATGTCCGTTATGAAGAAAACTGTTATGTTATGAGAAACAAAATGAGCTCAAGCGTGTTCTTAGTAATGAAATAATAAACAAAAAAAATATGAAAACGGTCCATTATGAGTTCCGTTGATAGTCTTAGAATTTTAGCAAAACAAACATGAGGACTTAATTATGAAGAGTGATGATTATGAATACAAAAAAACCGGTCAAGTGCGAGTCAGACTCGCGCACCGAGGGTTCCGGACAATAGAAACAAGTCCACTATAAACTGACACTCACTAAGTAAGTATTGACATACTTAGTGCGTGTCAGTTTATACTGGACATTAAATTTTCAGTGATGTAATTAAAAATTTACGGTTTTCGCAAATTTTCCTTTATCTGTGCTACGAAGCAACGTCTTGTAACAAGACGTTGCTTCGTACAAATTTCCAAGATTCTGAGTTCACGGGAAGTACCCTGTAGGATTTGATTCCCTTAAGAATTTCGAAAGTTTGCATAAACGTCTGTATCTTTTGATTGCGTTGGCTTAGAAGTTTAATTTTTTCACAGCTTCAAGTAGACTTAAGTATTTGGTATAAATTTCAACTTGATACATTCACGCGTTCCTGAGAAAAAGGGTCTTGACAGACGGACGGACGGACGGACAACAAAGTGATCCTATGAGGGTTCCGCTTCTTCCTTGCGCGGAGGTGCGGAACCCTAAAAATAGGACGAGGAATTATATGTGAGCCAATATGGACCCCTTTTCGATTTAGATTCTGAATTGGTTTGTCTATTTGAATAATTAATCATTTTCGAATTATATCGCTCGGCAGTGCGCTTGTGATGTCTCTTCGATGGGGAAATATGCGACGACTGCTTTCAAATATTGCCAATCCATAAAAAAGTAATGTTGTTGTTGGCTGTGGAACAATTTAGTAACAACGAGTTTAAACAACCTATTGGTACTCAAAGGCTTGTTAGAAACAGAGACAGAGATAAACTAATATTGCCTAGGTTTACTAATTATTATGGCCAAAGACATAGAAAGTACCTAGTTCCGAAAATATATAACGACCTGCCGTCCGAGACAAAGAGTGCAACTGTCACAAAACAATTGTTTAAGAAGAAAGTAAGCGACGTCTTATTAAATAAATAAAAAAATGAAATTCAGCTATCTCAAGTAACTTTATAGATTCCTTTAATTGTATCTAGCATAAGTAATACCGTACATATATATTACTATTCATACAGCTTTTAGCTAATAAAATGTAAAATCAATTAGGAGCGTTGTTTGCCAGCAAACCGCATTGTGGTTTGGCAGATTAATTGTACCTATGTAAATTTAGCTATAAGCCTTAAAGAGAGAATAAAAAAATAAAAAAAAAAACTTTCTATAATGCAGTCGATTTTTTTTTATCTTATAGTCCTACTCCCGACTACCGCAAATCAATGTTTTGACGACCGTTTAGCCTAGTGGGTAGTGACGCTGCCTATGAAGCTGGAGGTCCTGGGTTCGAGACCCGGTAAGAGGGCAAATATTTGTGTGATGAGCATGATTATTTGTTAAGCTTGGTGACTGCTGTACGTCTAGCACAACTTGCTGCTAAGTCGTGTCGCGCGCGACTCAGCGACTCATGTCTCACTCGTGTTGTGCAAATTAGAAAGAGGCGGGTGGATTCTCTCGACTCGCGTCGCGCTTGTTGTGTCAGTGATTGTGTAAACTAGTTACATTGTGAGATGTCTAACTCGGGAGCATGTCATCTCCACTTATAATAAATCTCTAAATTAAAAAAAGAATCAGCCAGTTTGAAACTAAGCTTTGCGCGGTTCGAATGTTCTCAGCATCCCATGAACGGAAAAATATGAAACATTTTATATAGGTACATTATTATTCTAGCTGCAACTTAGGATAGTTTTTATCCGACTGCGACAGTTAATTAATTTTCCGAAATATACGACTTCATTTAATTTTTCATTTATTTTTATTGAAATCAAACGCTGCTCCAACCGTCAAATTTTCGTCAAAATGGCGGAATTGCTTTGCCTTTCACTTATTAATAATTTAAATCCCGTCTACGATAGACCTTTACGAGACAAATGCTAAAATATAAACCATAAAAAAATATTCGATTCTGATATGAGAACTTATATGCGCAAACGTCGTTTTATGTCGTAATTTCAATAAATGAAATCAACAAATTTGAACAATATAATTAACACGAATTTGTTTTTTTTGAATGACAATGGCACGCGCTCGGCGCATTCAGCCAAAGTACCTGCGGCGCTACCACGAAAACCGATACTCAATATTCATATATTTGCATCCCTGTCACTCGAGTATGGTTAGTGCGATAGAGATAGAGATACCCGAATATTTTCGAATTCCGAAGTTCGTGGTTATAGCTCAGGAATCGAAAATATGGTAAATAATCATAATGTATTTTCTCGAAAAAGAATTTAAAATAAATATAGTCAAATGGAGAAAAAAACAAAGCAAGAGGTTATATAGGTAATGATTAAGTTATAAGAGTCCAAAGTTTTAAGAGGGGGTATGTTCTGTCCCTTTTCCGCAAAACGCACCTTCATATGAAACGATTATTTTTTACTATGACGCTCGAGTATATTGACGTCACAGTCCCTCATCATTTTCTCACTCTAACAAGCGACATTAAAACGGATGTAGCTTCATAATTTTTTGAGATATTTGAATGGGAGTTTCATTATCTTCTATCTATTTATACATAATAAATGCCTATGTCCTGACTGACTTATTCACTCAATCACTCACTCACTCACTCATCAACGCACATAAGCCGAAACTACTAATCTTAGAGAGTTGATTTTTGCACAGTATGTTGCTTTTATAACGTGGGCTAGGAATAAAAAGGGATTTTTGAAAATTCTACCCCTAAGGGGGTAAAATGGGGGTGCAAAGTTTGTATGGGAGAACCTTTTTTTTTGAGCTATAGACTTAAATTTTGAAGAAAAATTAGTTATTAGAATAAAAATGAAACACTTTCAGCGTTTTGGAAAATTCCACCCCTACGGGGGTAAAATAGGGGTGCAAGGTTTGTATGGGGAAAACATTTTTTTTTTAAATAGAGACTTAAAACTTTGTAGAAAGATCAGTCATTAGAATACAAATAAAGAACTTTCAGGGTTTTAGAAAATTCTACCCCTAAGGGGGTAAAATAGAGTGCAAAGTTTGTATGGGAAAAACTACTTTTTTTTAAATAGAGACTTAAAACTTTGTAGAGAAATTATTCATTAGAATACAAATAAAGTACCTAGATTCAGTGTTTTAAAAAAATTTACCCCTAAGGGGGTAAAATAGGGGTGTAAATTTTGTATGGGGGAAACAATATTTTTTTTAAATAGAGACTTAAAACTTTGTAGAAAGATTAGTCATCAGAATACAAATTAAGTACTTTCAGCGTTTTAGAAAATTCTACCCCTAAAAATAGGGGGCTAAAATAGGGGTGCAAAGTTTGTATGTGGGAAACTATTTTTTTTAGCTAGAGTCCTAAAACTTTGTAGAAAGATTATTTAAATACAAAGAAAGTACTTTAAGCGTTTTGGAAAATTTCACCCCTAAGGGGGTAAAATAGGGTGCAAAGTTTGTATGGGAAAAACATATTTTTTTTTAATAGAGACTTAAAATTTTGACGAAAAATTACTTATTAGAACATGAAAAATACTACATTCGGCGTTTTACAAAAATCATTCCTATTCATTCATTAAAAAAGGGTGCAAGGTTTGTATGGGGAACACTTTTTCTGAGCTAGACACTTAAAACTTTGTAGAAAGATTACTTATAAAAATACAAAAAAAAAGACTTTCAGCGTTTTGAAAAAATCTATCCCTAAGGGGGATAAAAAGGGGTGCAAAGTTTTTATCAGGGAAAGTTTATGTTTTTGAGTTAGAGACTTGAAACTTTGTAGAAAGATTACTTATTAAAATACAAAAAAAGAACACAAATCGTTTTAGAAAATTCCACCCCTAATAGGGTTAAAAAGGAGAGCAAGCTTTGCATGGGCAACACTTTTTTTTGAGTTAGACTTAAAACTTTGCAAAAAGATTACTTATTAGAATACTAAAAAAGAACTTTCAGCGTTTAAGATTAAGATCCTTAAGAAGGGTAGCCAGTGTTGTGTGGGAAAAACTTTTTTTTTTACTAGACTTAAAACTATTCAAAATGTTACTTATTAAAATTAATAATAAAGTACTTTCAGAGTTTTAGAAAATTCCACCCCTAAGGGGGTTAAGAAAGCTTTGTATGGGCAACACTTTTTTTGAGCTAGAGACTTAAAAGTTTACGAAAAAAGTTCTTTCAGCAATTAGAAAAATTCAATCTCTAAGGGGGTTTAAAAGGGGGTTCAAATTTTAAATGGCGAGCAATAAAATTTTAAAGTGTGAGTAAGAGATTTTTAACTTCGGTCTTATTCTGTACGTTAAAAGACTACAAAACTGATTTCAGAGTTTTTCCAAATTCATCCCCTAAGAGTGTTAAAATTGGTTCAAAGTTTGAGTATTTCAAGGCATTTTTAAAGTATGAGATTTTTAACTTTAGTTGTAGACTGTTTGTTCACAAACTAGAAAATGAACATCAACTTTTTTTTTAATTATCCCCTAAAAGAGGGTTCAAATTTTGTATTGAGAGAAATCATTTTCTAAGACGATAAAAAGTTCTACGCGGACGAAGTCGCGGGCAACAGCTAGTAATATATATTTTTTTATTAATTTTTGTTTTGAAAAAGTGACTCAACAAAGAAATCTAAGTATATCATTATTACGCGAGGCAGATTTTTGTACATATCATCAGATCTACAGTTATGGTCCGATTTTGATAAATGATATGTTATTCGATTTTTCTCATGCTGCAGGTTTGCAATAAGGTCTTCGTTTTTAGGGTTCCGTACTCAAAGTGTAACCCTATTACTAAGACTCCGCTGTCCGTCTGTCTGTCTGTCTGTCTATCCGTCTGTCACCAGGCTGTATCTCATGAACCGTGATAGTTAGACAGCTGAAAATATCACGGATGATGTATTTCTGTTGCTGCTATAACAGCAAATACTAAAAACAGAATAAAATAAATATTTAGTTTTTATAGATACCTACTTAATGGTACTTACGGAACCCTTCATGCGTGACCGACTCGCACTTGGCCGGTTTTTTCATTCTTTATCGGTAAGGTAGGTGCTAAATTTTTATTTCAATAAACTACTGTGCGCTGACCACGTGTCTTTCGCTGCGTGACATCACGTGTCGTAACTCCTGGTTTGACTTGAGATGTAATTCCAGTACATGGGTACCCATTAAGCTAGAAAATAAAGGCTTATATAAAAGACACTCAATTTATTATCTTATGTATTTAAAAATTTCACTATAAAGTTATAGTGTATCGATAGTTTGTCTGCAGGAATACTAAGACTGTATTTCGCACAGAATAAAACAAATACCATCATAAAACCGAGACACTACATAATGTATTAACCATTTTCCACAATTATTTGTGGCTAGGAGATGTTTATCGAATTCTGATATCTTGGCAATCCTCCAATCCAGAAATGCGTCCGCTTCAGTTGATAATATGATATACGCCGTGCGATTTTGATTTAAAGAATGGCTAAACATATTTATCAAAGATTAAGTCAAATATTTCAGCCACTAATTTCGGTATGAAATAACTGTGTGGAGCTCGCCAATTCGCCATGAAAGTGGTTCGATTGCCATACAAAGCGTTATTTGACATTCACAGGCTAACGGTGTGATATTTTAAGAAACTTATGCAACAAACTTTCATCAATTGGCTTCCCATTTGCGCCAAATTCCCCCTTTCCTAGAATAAACTTGTATAAACTAGATTAATTTGAGAAAAATAGTTTTCCCAAAATATCACGTCCCAAACCAATTTCTCGAATTAATCTAGTTTACACAAGTTTATTCTAGGAAAGGGAGAATTTGGCGCAAATGGGAAGACAATTTATGAAAGTTTGTTACATAAGTTTCTTAAAAGATCACGCCGTTAGCCTGCGAATGTCAAATAACGTTTTGTATGGCAATCGGACCACCTTAAGGTGACCCAATACGGAGTTAACTATCAGCGAGTGTGTGGCACGTTGGCAGCAGCCACCGGATATCTGCCGCCGCTACCTCCCGAACGACATTCGCATGTCCAGAAAATTCGTTACATGATCAATTGACCACCGTGTCAAATTACATGTATAAGGGCCTGCCTTTTAAGTTGTGTCGTTTGGAAAAACTAAAGACAATTTAAGTGTTAAATGGTATTTATTGTTTTTCAAAGTAATCACCGTGATATGTCATACACTTTTTGATTCGATCGAACCAGTTTTCGAAACACTTATTCCAGTCCGAAGTCGAGGTCTCCAAATGGCCGTTTTGTATGCCTCAACCACTTCTTCAGGCGTCTGGTACCGTTGACCACGAAGTGGTTGCTTGATTTTTGGAAAAGTAAAAAAATCGTTAGGGCTTAAGTATGGACTGTACGGCGGGTGTTCCAGAATTTCGACGTTTTGCTCTTTTAAAAACGCAATTGTTTGCCGGGCGGTGTGCGAGCTCGCATTATCGTGGTGCAGTCTTATACGACGTATTGGGTTATTTTTTCGAAACTCGCCGATGGGTAAACAGACAGTGGTATACCAGTCAGCATTAACCGTTTTACGATCCTCGAGCACGATGGTGGCAACGTGGCCACTTTTCGCCACAAACGTGGCGACCATTTTTTTCGAAGTGCTCCGTGAGCGTATTACTTTGGTCGGTTTTGGCTCATCTTGGAACACCCAACCAGTCGACTGCTGTTTAGAATCGGGATCGTAGGCATATATCCAAGATTCGTCACCACTGATAATGTCGTAAACATGTTTCGAGTTTCCTCGGTTGAATTGCCGCAGAGTTTGGCGACACCATCGAACGCGAGCCGTTTTTTGGTCTCCACTGAGTAAATATGGTATCCAGCGTGAGATCAACTTTTTTACGCCTAAGTGATCATGCAAAATACTGTGAACACTGGTCCCTGAAATACTTAAGGAAGCTTCTATCTCACGGTATGTCGCATGGCGATCTTCGACCATCAGTTGCCGTACAGCATCAATGTTCTCCTGGGTTACGGCTGCTTTTGGTCGACCTTCACGATGTCTATCACCAAGGCTAGAGCAACCACGTTGAAATTCTAAATATCAGCGTTCCACAGTCTGGAGGCATGGTGCTTTATCATTGAAAACCGTAGTCAACTCTTCGAAGCACTGAAGTCGCGTTAAGCCCCTTTTGAAGTTGTAAAAAATTATCACACGTAAATTTTCCTTCGAAATTTCCATTTTCACAACTGACTTGTCAACTTTGAACGAACGCTGTACTAAAACGGTTGGGCCGATTTCGAGTCATTCTTTTGTTTTCGAATTCTAAATTCAAATAATTTAAGTTGACACTAGTTCTTTTTTATGCAATCACGGGAGGTTTGCAAACGACAGAACTTAAAAGGCACTCGTATTAGGAATATATGTTTTGTTCACATGTTTCTCTTCGTAGGATATTCTCGAGTTTTATCGAAATCACGAATTCAATATCTCTGAGAGAAAATAATTGAACGAGCGAGCGAAGCGAACGAATTTCTCTTTTTCATCTTGCGCAAAAAATATTTCGTATATTTCGGCCTTTCCAGCTGTTCTCCTATACAGGTCGCATTTCTCAACCGATTCTCGTGAAATGTTGTAAGCAGATTCAATAATTAAACTTCAATAGGTATTATAGTTTTATTTGTCGATAACGCTTTACGAAGTTTTTTTTTTTAAAAAGACTTTCTCCTGAGTTCTACAGCTCAGAAGCACTGGTGTTAAGTTTACCGTGTTTGATTTAATTTGGAATAGGCTTGTTGCGTGGTGTTAAAATTGATAACGTCGTGTTGCTAAATGGATAGTAAACCTTCAAATTATTGTAATAAAGTATAAATTACAAAATATAATTCAAATCATAAAAAGATATGAACCTTGAAAGTTTAGAAAAAAAAGTTTTTTTATTTATTGTCCAAGAGTAAATTTAAAGGTACCAATAGAATCCTTACGCTTTTATAGAAACAAATTTGTATGACAACTATGGACCTAAACGCAGTATTTCGCGACCGAAACAGCAATTTATTTCATTTTCCATGCAACGGTTAGTACAAATTGCACGGTGTGACGTCATACTTTAAAGCCAATCAGTATGAAGCGTTTCGGCTGCTGTCAGCGAGGTCCGTCTTTAACTCGATTTTTTGGGTATTAATGTCCTTTAAATGTAGTTGCTTCCATACAAACATTTGTTCATCTACAAAAACTGGTTCGAATGGCATCATAAACAAATTTAAGGTCACAAGCCCATTAATAATCTTCTTCTGTGACGTCTTCATGTATGCCAGTGCTCATGTAAACATTGTAATTAGACCTATCATTTATTATGGAGATACCGCAATGCTAAAGACCTGTTTTTCTTTTTCTAAACGTTTACCACTAGAGCGTACAAAAAAAATCATAATAAATCGTCTTTAACATTATATTTAATTACTTTTAAATATTTTGAATATAGCTGGCGGTATAATTATTTATTGGAGTGTATTTAATGATAACACACACACGACTTTTGTTTCAAGAGGTTAGGATGATCATTATATTCGAAGTACACACACACCCGACTAATGGCCAGCGGCTACTTTACATCTACCCACACATTCAAACGCAGCGACGTGTAAGGGAAAATTGATAAAAGGCTACCATTGACCTTCATGTTTAGGGTTTTAATTAAATTAATGTTCACACGCCGCGTCACGTCCAATAAAACTGTGGCGTTTGCTTATCGGTGCCATTCTGTGACATGAAAGTGACGAGTTTAATCAATGGAATGTTTTGAAAGGACAAGGACATACGTCGAGGCGCGTATATAATGAGCAAAGTTGCGGCTCGATTGAAACTGTTGCTTTCCCGATAGTCATCGCGCCCTTTCACTGACCCTTAGTTTCTGAAACCCTCGACCCACGCATTAGTCTTGTCCTAGTCATATGATAAAAGCTTAATTAAAACTTCGTGTAGTTCAACCGAAAACGACGCATAGAGTTGTGTAGTCCGCGTAGTCTGACGCCGTAAATTTTACCGAGAACCCGACTGTGGTCTTAGAAAGTTTATATGTCTAGAGATTTGGTTGGGAAAGTTCGTCTGATACATGGTCGGTGGTTTTAGAAAGGAAAGTGATTCCTGTTTAATATGAAATATATACTTGACTATCTATGTAATGACCTATATAATGACAGCTACCTACCTAATACTTATTTCTGAAAACATTTTGGTTAGTATTTTAAATAAATGTAATAATATTTCGTCACTGGTGATCGAATTTCGCGAGTTTTATTTACTGAGGAAAATACAGCACAACCGGGGTGAAATTATTTTTCATATTAAACGTAAGTGCTCACCTAAACTTGATTTTGTGCTGACATCAGAGGAAGCGCACGCATCACGACGTATTCGCATATATTATAAGCTTATTACGGCTAAACACTTTCCGGAATCGAGCCTTTGGTCTACTGCGTTGCCATTGATTTCTTGAGCAAACAATTGATGTATTTACCGTCTTTTTTAAATAGCTTATATAATATTATATTCTAATAAAAGAAAAGGAACACAAACATTTACTTAAGCAGAAACGTCCACCATCAATATGTGTTTTACGCGACCGACGTATGATTCGATATCCGGGGCGAGTCGCGAACCTGATAAGCGAACCTACTGCAGTGAGCCACCGTCCGTTGGCAAAGCAAACTCGTGCTACGTGAGTTACATAAAGTTACGGATCAACGTTGTCGAAGACTAGCCCGCCCAGGGACATATTGGTCACGTCTCACAGACTACTTTTATTCTCTCTCCGTCGCTTTTAATTTTCTGGCAAAGTTAATCGTGGCTAAGCCGCCTAACTGCCGTTTTTCTTCGTTATTGGTTTGCTGCGGAGTTTGATAACGGTGCGGCGTCGCGTTTTCGGTCAATGAGTGATATGCCATGCCAGAAATATTGTCTTAATGCCATCTTCAAACCTAGTAGAAAAAACCTTTAAAACTATACTTAATGTATGGAAAATTTTACGTGAATTTTGGGACAGCCTGTAGAAGGGGCACTGAAAATTTCCTTTCATGTGCTCCGGCTACCTCCTTTCGTAATATACTGCACTATATTGCTGTACCTAGTTACATGCGTGAATTTATGTATTATACATTTGCAAGCAGGATAACCGCTGATTTCAAACTGTAATTTTTTGAAGATTAGTATAGGTCAGGCAACGAATTCTCAAAAAAAGGTGTAAAGGGAAATGCTTGGAACACAATTATTGACTTCGTAACTTCTCTACTAGACTAACTAACTCGGACTAGTTAGGAGATGAACATAGCAATCCACTTATGCACTTTTACTGTATGAAAGTTGAAGTCTCACATATTTGGACTGATTGCACATATAAGTGCTTAGTAAATCAACATCAACCATGGAGCTCTCGTCCCGGTAATTAAAAAATATCACTATAGGCAATAGGCAAATGTAAATATATTTGAAATCAATTGTTCGGTTCACAGTCTTGGGAATACCAATTTATCTACAGCAAGTCGATGTCAGCACAATGGTATGTAATCATGTGTTGTGCTGTTGCACAATGGAGCCTTTTCATTATTATTGTTCATCTCAATGTCTGGGAGTAATCAAGTGGAAAAAACAAGTAGTTGTACTGCTTCTGACAGGTTCGCGCTGTCGCAATTAACACCCTGAAAATGTTGTGGTCGACTTGATTACGAGTGTTATATAACGTAAAACAAGATTTAGGGTGATCCACTAGAGATGTGCAAACATATGTTTTCATATATTTGACACTTTACATGCTTGACAGCTAGAAGTAAAAAATATAATATATGAAAACACAGCTTGGCACGTTTGTCGTGGATATTCAATTATTCACCGTAAAACTTATTTTGTTTTGATCATTACGATGGTTCGGCATTGTCTTTGCCACTGTCTCTACTATTTAATCGGTCAATTACTGAAGGATGCTTCCCTGATGTGTGGAAAGGTGCTCGAATCGTACCAGTTTATAAGAAAGGTGACGAAGTTTGCGTCCAAAACTTTCGTCCAATCTCCATTTTGTCCTGCTTCTCAAAACTATTTGAGTCTGTTATACAACCTGTGTTGTCAGGAATAGCTGAAACCTGCATATCAGACCATCAACATGGCTTTAGACCTGGTCGTTCAGTAGTGTCGAATCTAGTGCCTTTTGTTTCTGACCTATAATAAATAAATAATAATAAATATTTGCGGACAATCTAACACAAATCGACCTAGTCCCAAGCTAGTCCCTAGCTATGTGAGCAAGTTGATAAAGGATCACAGGTAGATACTATCTACACTGACTTTAGCAGCGCCTTCGACAAAGTCGATCATTAAATTATTTTAAAGAAGCTTAGCCATTTTGGCGTGGGTGGCAATTTGCTGAATTGGTTCGCATCGTATCTCACCAAAAGACCTCAAAACGTCGTTGTTCATGGCTACAAATCGGAGACATACTATGCTGAATCTGGGGTTCCACAAGGATCGCACTTGGGTCCATTGCTTTTCTTAATGTTTATTAATGACATTACGAACCATATTAAGCACTCAAAGTATTCTCTCTACGCAGATGACCTAAAAATTAACAACTCTGTGGCATGTGAATCAGATGCAAGAATGATCCAGAGTGATTTAAACAACATAGTGTCCTTGTGCTATACTAATAATATGACTCTCAACCCGAATAAGTGATTTTTCATAAAATACTGCCGTAAGAAAAAACCACTTGTGACAAAATACGAGATAGGCGTTGTTGAGCTATCAGAAGTGACTGAAATTAGAGATCTAGGTGTTATACTTGATAGACAACTTAAATTTCATGCTCACGTAGATTCAATAGTAAAAAAGGCGGCACAGATGCTCGGTTTCCTAAGAAGAAACTCCAGCGGCTTTATAACATTCTGGTACGCAGCCATCTCGAAACCGCCTCGATTGTTTGGAGTCCTCACTACCAGTTTCACTCGCAACGGGTTGAGAGCATACAAAGGGCGTTCACAAGATATCTTGCATTTGGCACCCCTGGCTTTTCGCACAGAAATACCTATAATAGTCGTCTTGCTAAGTTTAATATGGACAGCTTGCGTGATCGGCTGCGTATGCTAGATTTTAGTTTCCTGCACAAGGTAGTTAATGGGCAAATAAAATACATACATACATACATACATATAATCACGCCTCTTTCCCAGAGGGGTAGGCAGAGATCACGGATCTCCATTTGCTACGATCCTGACAAACCACTTTCGCTTCATTCACTTTCATAACATTTCTCATACATGCTCGTCGGTTTAGGGTACTTTTGACCTGGCCTTTCTGTAAGATTTCTCCAATTTGATCGGAGAAAGTTCACCTAGGTCTTCCCCTTCCAACTTGCCCTTCTACTCTTTTTATATACACTCTCTTCGTTAATCTTCTTTCATCCATCCTGTCTAGATGCCCAAACCACCTTAACATACCCTTTTCAACGTTCATGACTATATCTCCATCCATTCCACACTTATATCTTATCACACTGTTTCTGACTCTATCACTCAATTTCACTCCACACATACTTCTCAACGCTCTCATTTCTACTGCATTCACTCGACTTTTATGTATTTTCTGCCACACCCAACTTTCGCTACCATACATAAGTGTGGGCACCAACACCTCCCCTATGCACAGCCACGCGTGCTTTTTGCGATATTTTCTGGCTGCCCATAAAGACATTCAGTGCCCCATTCACTCGATTCCCTGCATTCACTCTCCTTTCAATATCTTTCTCATGCTTTCCGTCTCCAGTAAATAGTGTCCCCAAATACACAAATTTTTTTCAGTCTTTCTTCACCAATCATTATTTCGCAGTCTGTCATAATTTCATATTTTTCAAATACCATCACTTTCGTCTTACTTACATTTATCTTCATCCCTTTCCATTCAAAAGATTCATTCATCTTCGTTACCATCATTTGTAACTCCTCAGCAAATAAAATGCTGCAATCTATTAGAGAGAGTCTCGTTAACAGCTCCTCACAATTACCCTCGGCACCCTATTACAAAACCTTTCGCCACACCATTCAGCAGGACTAACCTTGGCTTGCAGTCTCCTATGGTGAGAATTTGCTCAAGTTTTAATGACTTTGTCAGCCAAAATAAATGTATCGACATCTTCCACGACCGTCTACCTATAGTAGTTTATGCAATCGTTATACAGGGTGTCCCAGAAATCGACGTCAAGCCGTAAACGGATGATAGACCAAGTCATAATAGTTATCATAAAAATACAAAAAAAAATCCAACTCTTATAGGTTTTTTTTTAAATTATTCTTTAATTGGTCAATAGTCGTCTATACTAGAGTTTGAAGCTCCTTTCTTTTTTCTTGAAACAAGGGTCGCTTTTATGTATTTTAGTTCTACAAGGGATTTTACCCTAAAGGATGATTAATAAATGAGACAAAGACTCTAGTTTACAGAAGTGTATTTCCACACACCACTCCGCTCTTAGCTTAGGGTACATACGTTTCTAGGAACCCTCTATAACAGCGCAGTGCATATGTGGAACATCACAACTCTCCCGGGTCGTTTTATGTAAGTCCGTTGGTGATAAGTGATGATCTATCTCTCCTGCCGGAAGGGCTATTAATAAATAAGGACGAACTCACTCAGAGCGGGGTTGCCAGAAGGCAGTTACTCCCAGTAACGATTTCCTGATGCTCGAGGCTCCTGGGACAACAAATCCAGTTTCTTCTCGGGCTCTGAAGTCTCCCGGAGAAGGCTATCGTGTCACCGCCGCTTGCCTGGGTCCCGCCGAGTGTTGTGGTTTGATCTTGGGGTGTTCAGGCTTCACACACCGGTGTTCACGCGCCGGTGTATATAGGCTTCTCAGCCTCCAAGGATGTCCCTGTCGCTATTACGTACACCCATACAGTGTATCTTTAGAGGTAGAATCTCTTTTTGAAGTAAAATGGAGTGCTCTCACTCTCTGTGCTTGCTCTGTGATTTTCTTTATGTATATCTATAAATAAACCAATGAATATCTTCCCACCTGAAAAATAGACCTTAAATTACTAGCTAGTTCAGGCTTCTACAATTTGTCTGGTCGACATGAGGATTTGATTACTGACCCAAAAGCAGCGTTTAATCGCTGCCCTCCCATTTAATTTTCAAATACTTCACCGTGACGCAGCCACCTGTAACATTTCTAGGTTAGAATGGTTTTCCTAATATTCGATGGTTCCAAAGATGAGCAGATGACTTACGTCGAGGTGTTTCTATTTTCTGCCTGGGCCAATCCACTTAACTTCTAACACAAAAGTCCTCATGCTATGTCCTGCAACAATTGTTTAGGTTATGACACTTCATTTCTTTCCTTTCGTTGAAATATATTCGGGTTTTAATGTTATTTTACCTATGTCGTCTGTCCCATCTTTCAACTCCTCAGCCGGGCCTCTCTTGCCACCGATTTCTTGGGATTCTTCTGGTCAAGTGGTACTTGTTATCCACTCCCGCCTCCAGCTTGATGGGATCTGTCATTTGACAGCTAGTGTCACTCTGACAGCTCCTGGGATTGTTCCGGGTCTTGGCGTTTTGTACGCGGTTACGACAAGGCGTTTTTTCTATTGTGCCCAATTTCCTTTGAGGCGTTTCTTCAACTGTCTGCTCTTGTCAGTCGGGCGTATTTTGCAGTGTGACAACCTCCTTTGGGTGGTCTTCAGTAATATAGATTTTGATTGGCAAGTTATGATATTAGTACTAACAAAATTATGATGCATGTCCGTTATGAAGAAAACTGTTATGTTATGAGAAACAAAATGAGCTCAAGCGTGTTCTTAGTAATGAAATAATAAACAAAAAAAATATGAAAACGGTCCATTATGAGTTCCGTTGATAGTCTTAGAATTTTAGCAAAACAAACATGAGGACTTAATTATGAAGAGTGATGATTATGAATACAAAAAAACCGGTCAAGTGCGAGTCAGACTCGCGCACCGAGGGTTCCGGACAATAGAAACAAGTCCACTATAAACTGACACTCACTAAGTAAGTATTGACATACTTAGTGCGTGTCAGTTTATACTGGACATTAAATTTTCAGTGATGTAATTAAAAATTTACGGTTTTCGCAAATTTTCCTTTATCTGTGCTACGAAGCAACGTCTTGTAACAAGACGTTGCTTCGTACAAATTTCCAAGATTCTGAGTTCACGGGAAGTACCCTGTAGGATTTGATTCCCTTAAGAATTTCGAAAGTTTGCATAAACGTCTGTATCTTTTGATTGCGTTGGCTTAGAAGTTTAATTTTTTCACAGCTTCAAGTAGACTTAAGTATTTGGTATAAATTTCAACTTGATACATTCACGCGTTCCTGAGAAAAAGGGTCTTGACAGACGGACGGACGGACGGACAACAAAGTGATCCTATGAGGGTTCCGCTTCTTCCTTGCGCGGAGGTGCGGAACCCTAAAAATAGGACGAGGAATTATATGTGAGCCAATATGGACCCCTTTTCGATTTAGATTCTGAATTGGTTTGTCTATTTGAATAATTAATCATTTTCGAATTATATCGCTCGGCAGTGCGCTTGTGATGTCTCTTCGATGGGGAAATATGCGACGACTGCTTTCAAATATTGCCAATCCATAAAAAAGTAATGTTGTTGTTGGCTGTGGAACAATTTAGTAACAACGAGTTTAAACAACCTATTGGTACTCAAAGGCTTGTTAGAAACAGAGACAGAGATAAACTAATATTGCCTAGGTTTACTAATTATTATGGCCAAAGACATAGAAAGTACCTAGTTCCGAAAATATATAACGACCTGCCGTCCGAGACAAAGAGTGCAACTGTCACAAAACAATTGTTTAAGAAGAAAGTAAGCGACGTCTTATTAAATAAATAAAAAAATGAAATTCAGCTATCTCAAGTAACTTTATAGATTCCTTTAATTGTATCTAGCATAAGTAATACCGTACATATATATTACTATTCATACAGCTTTTAGCTAATAAAATGTAAAATCAATTAGGAGCGTTGTTTGCCAGCAAACCGCATTGTGGTTTGGCAGATTAATTGTACCTATGTAAATTTAGCTATAAGCCTTAAAGAGAGAATAAAAAAATAAAAAAAAAAACTTTCTATAATGCAGTCGATTTTTTTTTATCTTATAGTCCTACTCCCGACTACCGCAAATCAATGTTTTGACGACCGTTTAGCCTAGTGGGTAGTGACGCTGCCTATGAAGCTGGAGGTCCTGGGTTCGAGACCCGGTAAGAGGGCAAATATTTGTGTGATGAGCATGATTATTTGTTAAGCTTGGTGACTGCTGTACGTCTAGCACAACTTGCTGCTAAGTCGTGTCGCGCGCGACTCAGCGACTCATGTCTCACTCGTGTTGTGCAAATTAGAAAGAGGCGGGTGGATTCTCTCGACTCGCGTCGCGCTTGTTGTGTCAGTGATTGTGTAAACTAGTTACATTGTGAGATGTCTAACTCGGGAGCATGTCATCTCCACTTATAATAAATCTCTAAATTAAAAAAAGAATCAGCCAGTTTGAAACTAAGCTTTGCGCGGTTCGAATGTTCTCAGCATCCCATGAACGGAAAAATATGAAACATTTTATATAGGTACATTATTATTCTAGCTGCAACTTAGGATAGTTTTTATCCGACTGCGACAGTTAATTAATTTTCCGAAATATACGACTTCATTTAATTTTTCATTTATTTTTATTGAAATCAAACGCTGCTCCAACCGTCAAATTTTCGTCAAAATGGCGGAATTGCTTTGCCTTTCACTTATTAATAATTTAAATCCCGTCTACGATAGACCTTTACGAGACAAATGCTAAAATATAAACCATAAAAAAATATTCGATTCTGATATGAGAACTTATATGCGCAAACGTCGTTTTATGTCGTAATTTCAATAAATGAAATCAACAAATTTGAACAATATAATTAACACGAATTTGTTTTTTTTGAATGACAATGGCACGCGCTCGGCGCATTCAGCCAAAGTACCTGCGGCGCTACCACGAAAACCGATACTCAATATTCATATATTTGCATCCCTGTCACTCGAGTATGGTTAGTGCGATAGAGATAGAGATACCCGAATATTTTCGAATTCCGAAGTTCGTGGTTATAGCTCAGGAATCGAAAATATGGTAAATAATCATAATGTATTTTCTCGAAAAAGAATTTAAAATAAATATAGTCAAATGGAGAAAAAAACAAAGCAAGAGGTTATATAGGTAATGATTAAGTTATAAGAGTCCAAAGTTTTAAGAGGGGGTATGTTCTGTCCCTTTTCCGCAAAACGCACCTTCATATGAAACGATTATTTTTTACTATGACGCTCGAGTATATTGACGTCACAGTCCCTCATCATTTTCTCACTCTAACAAGCGACATTAAAACGGATGTAGCTTCATAATTTTTTGAGATATTTGAATGGGAGTTTCATTATCTTCTATCTATTTATACATAATAAATGCCTATGTCCTGACTGACTTATTCACTCAATCACTCACTCACTCACTCATCAACGCACATAAGCCGAAACTACTAATCTTAGAGAGTTGATTTTTGCACAGTATGTTGCTTTTATAACGTGGGCTAGGAATAAAAAGGGATTTTTGAAAATTCTACCCCTAAGGGGGTAAAATGGGGGTGCAAAGTTTGTATGGGAGAACCTTTTTTTTTGAGCTATAGACTTAAATTTTGAAGAAAAATTAGTTATTAGAATAAAAATGAAACACTTTCAGCGTTTTGGAAAATTCCACCCCTACGGGGGTAAAATAGGGGTGCAAGGTTTGTATGGGGAAAACATTTTTTTTTTAAATAGAGACTTAAAACTTTGTAGAAAGATCAGTCATTAGAATACAAATAAAGAACTTTCAGGGTTTTAGAAAATTCTACCCCTAAGGGGGTAAAATAGAGTGCAAAGTTTGTATGGGAAAAACTACTTTTTTTTAAATAGAGACTTAAAACTTTGTAGAGAAATTATTCATTAGAATACAAATAAAGTACCTAGATTCAGTGTTTTAAAAAAATTTACCCCTAAGGGGGTAAAATAGGGGTGTAAATTTTGTATGGGGGAAACAATATTTTTTTTAAATAGAGACTTAAAACTTTGTAGAAAGATTAGTCATCAGAATACAAATTAAGTACTTTCAGCGTTTTAGAAAATTCTACCCCTAAAAATAGGGGGCTAAAATAGGGGTGCAAAGTTTGTATGTGGGAAACTATTTTTTTTAGCTAGAGTCCTAAAACTTTGTAGAAAGATTATTTAAATACAAAGAAAGTACTTTAAGCGTTTTGGAAAATTTCACCCCTAAGGGGGTAAAATAGGGTGCAAAGTTTGTATGGGAAAAACATATTTTTTTTTAATAGAGACTTAAAATTTTGACGAAAAATTACTTATTAGAACATGAAAAATACTACATTCGGCGTTTTACAAAAATCATTCCTATTCATTCATTAAAAAAGGGTGCAAGGTTTGTATGGGGAACACTTTTTCTGAGCTAGACACTTAAAACTTTGTAGAAAGATTACTTATAAAAATACAAAAAAAAAGACTTTCAGCGTTTTGAAAAAATCTATCCCTAAGGGGGATAAAAAGGGGTGCAAAGTTTTTATCAGGGAAAGTTTATGTTTTTGAGTTAGAGACTTGAAACTTTGTAGAAAGATTACTTATTAAAATACAAAAAAAGAACACAAATCGTTTTAGAAAATTCCACCCCTAATAGGGTTAAAAAGGAGAGCAAGCTTTGCATGGGCAACACTTTTTTTTGAGTTAGACTTAAAACTTTGCAAAAAGATTACTTATTAGAATACTAAAAAAGAACTTTCAGCGTTTAAGATTAAGATCCTTAAGAAGGGTAGCCAGTGTTGTGTGGGAAAAACTTTTTTTTTTACTAGACTTAAAACTATTCAAAATGTTACTTATTAAAATTAATAATAAAGTACTTTCAGAGTTTTAGAAAATTCCACCCCTAAGGGGGTTAAGAAAGCTTTGTATGGGCAACACTTTTTTTGAGCTAGAGACTTAAAAGTTTACGAAAAAAGTTCTTTCAGCAATTAGAAAAATTCAATCTCTAAGGGGGTTTAAAAGGGGGTTCAAATTTTAAATGGCGAGCAATAAAATTTTAAAGTGTGAGTAAGAGATTTTTAACTTCGGTCTTATTCTGTACGTTAAAAGACTACAAAACTGATTTCAGAGTTTTTCCAAATTCATCCCCTAAGAGTGTTAAAATTGGTTCAAAGTTTGAGTATTTCAAGGCATTTTTAAAGTATGAGATTTTTAACTTTAGTTGTAGACTGTTTGTTCACAAACTAGAAAATGAACATCAACTTTTTTTTTAATTATCCCCTAAAAGAGGGTTCAAATTTTGTATTGAGAGAAATCATTTTCTAAGACGATAAAAAGTTCTACGCGGACGAAGTCGCGGGCAACAGCTAGTAATATATATTTTTTTATTAATTTTTGTTTTGAAAAAGTGACTCAACAAAGAAATCTAAGTATATCATTATTACGCGAGGCAGATTTTTGTACATATCATCAGATCTACAGTTATGGTCCGATTTTGATAAATGATATGTTATTCGATTTTTCTCATGCTGCAGGTTTGCAATAAGGTCTTCGTTTTTAGGGTTCCGTACTCAAAGTGTAACCCTATTACTAAGACTCCGCTGTCCGTCTGTCTGTCTGTCTGTCTATCCGTCTGTCACCAGGCTGTATCTCATGAACCGTGATAGTTAGACAGCTGAAAATATCACGGATGATGTATTTCTGTTGCTGCTATAACAGCAAATACTAAAAACAGAATAAAATAAATATTTAGTTTTTATAGATACCTACTTAATGGTACTTACGGAACCCTTCATGCGTGACCGACTCGCACTTGGCCGGTTTTTTCATTCTTTATCGGTAAGGTAGGTGCTAAATTTTTATTTCAATAAACTACTGTGCGCTGACCACGTGTCTTTCGCTGCGTGACATCACGTGTCGTAACTCCTGGTTTGACTTGAGATGTAATTCCAGTACATGGGTACCCATTAAGCTAGAAAATAAAGGCTTATATAAAAGACACTCAATTTATTATCTTATGTATTTAAAAATTTCACTATAAAGTTATAGTGTATCGATAGTTTGTCTGCAGGAATACTAAGACTGTATTTCGCACAGAATAAAACAAATACCATCATAAAACCGAGACACTACATAATGTATTAACCATTTTCCACAATTATTTGTGGCTAGGAGATGTTTATCGAATTCTGATATCTTGGCAATCCTCCAATCCAGAAATGCGTCCGCTTCAGTTGATAATATGATATACGCCGTGCGATTTTGATTTAAAGAATGGCTAAACATATTTATCAAAGATTAAGTCAAATATTTCAGCCACTAATTTCGGTATGAAATAACTGTGTGGAGCTCGCCAATTCGCCATGAAAGTGGTTCGATTGCCATACAAAGCGTTATTTGACATTCACAGGCTAACGGTGTGATATTTTAAGAAACTTATGCAACAAACTTTCATCAATTGGCTTCCCATTTGCGCCAAATTCCCCCTTTCCTAGAATAAACTTGTATAAACTAGATTAATTTGAGAAAAATAGTTTTCCCAAAATATCACGTCCCAAACCAATTTCTCGAATTAATCTAGTTTACACAAGTTTATTCTAGGAAAGGGAGAATTTGGCGCAAATGGGAAGACAATTTATGAAAGTTTGTTACATAAGTTTCTTAAAAGATCACGCCGTTAGCCTGCGAATGTCAAATAACGTTTTGTATGGCAATCGGACCACCTTAAGGTGACCCAATACGGAGTTAACTATCAGCGAGTGTGTGGCACGTTGGCAGCAGCCACCGGATATCTGCCGCCGCTACCTCCCGAACGACATTCGCATGTCCAGAAAATTCGTTACATGATCAATTGACCACCGTGTCAAATTACATGTATAAGGGCCTGCCTTTTAAGTTGTGTCGTTTGGAAAAACTAAAGACAATTTAAGTGTTAAATGGTATTTATTGTTTTTCAAAGTAATCACCGTGATATGTCATACACTTTTTGATTCGATCGAACCAGTTTTCGAAACACTTATTCCAGTCCGAAGTCGAGGTCTCCAAATGGCCGTTTTGTATGCCTCAACCACTTCTTCAGGCGTCTGGTACCGTTGACCACGAAGTGGTTGCTTGATTTTTGGAAAAGTAAAAAAATCGTTAGGGCTTAAGTATGGACTGTACGGCGGGTGTTCCAGAATTTCGACGTTTTGCTCTTTTAAAAACGCAATTGTTTGCCGGGCGGTGTGCGAGCTCGCATTATCGTGGTGCAGTCTTATACGACGTATTGGGTTATTTTTTCGAAACTCGCCGATGGGTAAACAGACAGTGGTATACCAGTCAGCATTAACCGTTTTACGATCCTCGAGCACGATGGTGGCAACGTGGCCACTTTTCGCCACAAACGTGGCGACCATTTTTTTCGAAGTGCTCCGTGAGCGTATTACTTTGGTCGGTTTTGGCTCATCTTGGAACACCCAACCAGTCGACTGCTGTTTAGAATCGGGATCGTAGGCATATATCCAAGATTCGTCACCACTGATAATGTCGTAAACATGTTTCGAGTTTCCTCGGTTGAATTGCCGCAGAGTTTGGCGACACCATCGAACGCGAGCCGTTTTTTGGTCTCCACTGAGTAAATATGGTATCCAGCGTGAGATCAACTTTTTTACGCCTAAGTGATCATGCAAAATACTGTGAACACTGGTCCCTGAAATACTTAAGGAAGCTTCTATCTCACGGTATGTCGCATGGCGATCTTCGACGATCAGTTGCCGTACAGCATCAATGTTCTCCTGGGTTACGGCTGCTTTTGGTCGACCTTCACGATGTCTATCACCAAGGCTAGAGCAACCACGTTGAAATTCTAAATATCAGCGTTCCACAGTCTGGAGGCATGGTGCTTTATCATTGAAAACCGTAGTCAACTCTTCGAAGCACTGAAGTCGCGTTAAGCCCCTTTTGAAGTTGTAAAAAATTATCACACGTAAATTTTCCTTCGAAATTTCCATTTTCACAACTGACTTGTCAACTTTGAACGAACGCTGTACTAAAACGGTTGGGCCGATTTCGAGTCATTCTTTTGTTTTCGAATTCTAAATTCAAATAATTTAAGTTGACACTAGTTCTTTTTTATGCAATCACGGGAGGTTTGCAAACGACAGAACTTAAAAGGCACTCGTATTAGGAATATATGTTTTGTTCACATGTTTCTCTTCGTAGGATATTCTCGAGTTTTATCGAAATCACGAATTCAATATCTCTGAGAGAAAATAATTGAACGAGCGAGCGAAGCGAACGAATTTCTCTTTTTCATCTTGCGCAAAAAATATTTCGTATATTTCGGCCTTTCCAGCTGTTCTCCTATACAGGTCGCATTTCTCAACCGATTCTCGTGAAATGTTGTAAGCAGATTCAATAATTAAACTTCAATAGGTATTATAGTTTTATTTGTCGATAACGCTTTACGAAGTTTTTTTTTTTAAAAAGACTTTCTCCTGAGTTCTACAGCTCAGAAGCACTGGTGTTAAGTTTACCGTGTTTGATTTAATTTGGAATAGGCTTGTTGCGTGGTGTTAAAATTGATAACGTCGTGTTGCTAAATGGATAGTAAACCTTCAAATTATTGTAATAAAGTATAAATTACAAAATATAATTCAAATCATAAAAAGATATGAACCTTGAAAGTTTAGAAAAAAAAGTTTTTTTATTTATTGTCCAAGAGTAAATTTAAAGGTACCAATAGAATCCTTACGCTTTTATAGAAACAAATTTGTATGACAACTATGGACCTAAACGCAGTATTTCGCGACCGAAACAGCAATTTATTTCATTTTCCATGCAACGGTTAGTACAAATTGCACGGTGTGACGTCATACTTTAAAGCCAATCAGTATGAAGCGTTTCGGCTGCTGTCAGCGAGGTCCGTCTTTAACTCGATTTTTTGGGTATTAATGTCCTTTAAATGTAGTTGCTTCCATACAAACATTTGTTCATCTACAAAAACTGGTTCGAATGGCATCATAAACAAATTTAAGGTCACAAGCCCATTAATAATCTTCTTCTGTGACGTCTTCATGTATGCCAGTGCTCATGTAAACATTGTAATTAGACCTATCATTTATTATGGAGATACCGCAATGCTAAAGACCTGTTTTTCTTTTTCTAAACGTTTACCACTAGAGCGTACAAAAAAAATCATAATAAATCGTCTTTAACATTATATTTAATTACTTTTAAATATTTTGAATATAGCTGGCGGTATAATTATTTATTGGAGTGTATTTAATGATAACACACACACGACTTTTGTTTCAAGAGGTTAGGATGATCATTATATTCGAAGTACACACACACCCGACTAATGGCCAGCGGCTACTTTACATCTACCCACACATTCAAACGCAGCGACGTGTAAGGGAAAATTGATAAAAGGCTACCATTGACCTTCATGTTTAGGGTTTTAATTAAATTAATGTTCACACGCCGCGTCACGTCCAATAAAACTGTGGCGTTTGCTTATCGGTGCCATTCTGTGACATGAAAGTGACGAGTTTAATCAATGGAATGTTTTGAAAGGACAAGGACATACGTCGAGGCGCGTATATAATGAGCAAAGTTGCGGCTCGATTGAAACTGTTGCTTTCCCGATAGTCATCGCGCCCTTTCACTGACCCTTAGTTTCTGAAACCCTCGACCCACGCATTAGTCTTGTCCTAGTCATATGATAAAAGCTTAATTAAAACTTCGTGTAGTTCAACCGAAAACGACGCATAGAGTTGTGTAGTCCGCGTAGTCTGACGCCGTAAATTTTACCGAGAACCCGACTGTGGTCTTAGAAAGTTTATATGTCTAGAGATTTGGTTGGGAAAGTTCGTCTGATACATGGTCGGTGGTTTTAGAAAGGAAAGTGATTCCTGTTTAATATGAAATATATACTTGACTATCTATGTAATGACCTATATAATGACAGCTACCTACCTAATACTTATTTCTGAAAACATTTTGGTTAGTATTTTAAATAAATGTAATAATATTTCGTCACTGGTGATCGAATTTCGCGAGTTTTATTTACTGAGGAAAATACAGCACAACCGGGGTGAAATTATTTTTCATATTAAACGTAAGTGCTCACCTAAACTTGATTTTGTGCTGACATCAGAGGAAGCGCACGCATCACGACGTATTCGCATATATTATAAGCTTATTACGGCTAAACACTTTCCGGAATCGAGCCTTTGGTCTACTGCGTTGCCATTGATTTCTTGAGCAAACAATTGATGTATTTACCGTCTTTTTTAAATAGCTTATATAATATTATATTCTAATAAAAGAAAAGGAACACAAACATTTACTTAAGCAGAAACGTCCACCATCAATATGTGTTTTACGCGACCGACGTATGATTCGATATCCGGGGCGAGTCGCGAACCTGATAAGCGAACCTACTGCAGTGAGCCACCGTCCGTTGGCAAAGCAAACTCGTGCTACGTGAGTTACATAAAGTTACGGATCAACGTTGTCGAAGACTAGCCCGCCCAGGGACATATTGGTCACGTCTCACAGACTACTTTTATTCTCTCTCCGTCGCTTTTAATTTTCTGGCAAAGTTAATCGTGGCTAAGCCGCCTAACTGCCGTTTTTCTTCGTTATTGGTTTGCTGCGGAGTTTGATAACGGTGCGGCGTCGCGTTTTCGGTCAATGAGTGATATGCCATGCCAGAAATATTGTCTTAATGCCATCTTCAAACCTAGTAGAAAAAACCTTTAAAACTATACTTAATGTATGGAAAATTTTACGTGAATTTTGGGACAGCCTGTAGAAGGGGCACTGAAAATTTCCTTTCATGTGCTCCGGCTACCTCCTTTCGTAATATACTGCACTATATTGCTGTACCTAGTTACATGCGTGAATTTATGTATTATACATTTGCAAGCAGGATAACCGCTGATTTCAAACTGTAATTTTTTGAAGATTAGTATAGGTCAGGCAACGAATTCTCAAAAAAAGGTGTAAAGGGAAATGCTTGGAACACAATTATTGACTTCGTAACTTCTCTACTAGACTAACTAACTCGGACTAGTTAGGAGATGAACATAGCAATCCACTTATGCACTTTTACTGTATGAAAGTTGAAGTCTCACATATTTGGACTGATTGCACATATAAGTGCTTAGTAAATCAACATCAACCATGGAGCTCTCGTCCCGGTAATTAAAAAATATCACTATAGGCAATAGGCAAATGTAAATATATTTGAAATCAATTGTTCGGTTCACAGTCTTGGGAATACCAATTTATCTACAGCAAGTCGATGTCAGCACAATGGTATGTAATCATGTGTTGTGCTGTTGCACAATGGAGCCTTTTCATTATTATTGTTCATCTCAATGTCTGGGAGTAATCAAGTGGAAAAAACAAGTAGTTGTACTGCTTCTGACAGGTTCGCGCTGTCGCAATTAACACCCTGAAAATGTTGTGGTCGACTTGATTACGAGTGTTATATAACGTAAAACAAGATTTAGGGTGATCCACTAGAGATGTGCAAACATATGTTTTCATATATTTGACACTTTACATGCTTGACAGCTAGAAGTAAAAAATATAATATATGAAAACACAGCTTGGCACGTTTGTCGTGGATATTCAATTATTCACCGTAAAACTTATTTTGTTTTGATCATTACGATGGTTCGGCATTGTCTTTGCCACTGTCTCTACTATTTAATCGGTCAATTACTGAAGGATGCTTCCCTGATGTGTGGAAAGGTGCTCGAATCGTACCAGTTTATAAGAAAGGTGACGAAGTTTGCGTCCAAAACTTTCGTCCAATCTCCATTTTGTCCTGCTTCTCAAAACTATTTGAGTCTGTTATACAACCTGTGTTGTCAGGAATAGCTGAAACCTGCATATCAGACCATCAACATGGCTTTAGACCTGGTCGTTCAGTAGTGTCGAATCTAGTGCCTTTTGTTTCTGACCTATAATAAATAAATAATAATAAATATTTGCGGACAATCTAACACAAATCGACCTAGTCCCAAGCTAGTCCCTAGCTATGTGAGCAAGTTGATAAAGGATCACAGGTAGATACTATCTACACTGACTTTAGCAGCGCCTTCGACAAAGTCGATCATTAAATTATTTTAAAGAAGCTTAGCCATTTTGGCGTGGGTGGCAATTTGCTGAATTGGTTCGCATCGTATCTCACCAAAAGACCTCAAAACGTCGTTGTTCATGGCTACAAATCGGAGACATACTATGCTGAATCTGGGGTTCCACAAGGATCGCACTTGGGTCCATTGCTTTTCTTAATGTTTATTAATGACATTACGAACCATATTAAGCACTCAAAGTATTCTCTCTACGCAGATGACCTAAAAATTAACAACTCTGTGGCATGTGAATCAGATGCAAGAATGATCCAGAGTGATTTAAACAACATAGTGTCCTTGTGCTATACTAATAATATGACTCTCAACCCGAATAAGTGATTTTTCATAAAATACTGCCGTAAGAAAAAACCACTTGTGACAAAATACGAGATAGGCGTTGTTGAGCTATCAGAAGTGACTGAAATTAGAGATCTAGGTGTTATACTTGATAGACAACTTAAATTTCATGCTCACGTAGATTCAATAGTAAAAAAGGCGGCACAGATGCTCGGTTTCCTAAGAAGAAACTCCAGCGGCTTTATAACATTCTGGTACGCAGCCATCTCGAAACCGCCTCGATTGTTTGGAGTCCTCACTACCAGTTTCACTCGCAACGGGTTGAGAGCATACAAAGGGCGTTCACAAGATATCTTGCATTTGGCACCCCTGGCTTTTCGCACAGAAATACCTATAATAGTCGTCTTGCTAAGTTTAATATGGACAGCTTGCGTGATCGGCTGCGTATGCTAGATTTTAGTTTCCTGCACAAGGTAGTTAATGGGCAAATAAAATACATACATACATACATACATATAATCACGCCTCTTTCCCAGAGGGGTAGGCAGAGATCACGGATCTCCATTTGCTACGATCCTGACAAACCACTTTCGCTTCATTCACTTTCATAACATTTCTCATACATGCTCGTCGGTTTAGGGTACTTTTGACCTGGCCTTTCTGTAAGATTTCTCCAATTTGATCGGAGAAAGTTCACCTAGGTCTTCCCCTTCCAACTTGCCCTTCTACTCTTTTTATATACACTCTCTTCGTTAATCTTCTTTCATCCATCCTGTCTAGATGCCCAAACCACCTTAACATACCCTTTTCAACGTTCATGACTATATCTCCATCCATTCCACACTTATATCTTATCACACTGTTTCTGACTCTATCACTCAATTTCACTCCACACATACTTCTCAACGCTCTCATTTCTACTGCATTCACTCGACTTTTATGTATTTTCTGCCACACCCAACTTTCGCTACCATACATAAGTGTGGGCACCAACACCTCCCCTATGCACAGCCACGCGTGCTTTTTGCGATATTTTCTGGCTGCCCATAAAGACATTCAGTGCCCCATTCACTCGATTCCCTGCATTCACTCTCCTTTCAATATCTTTCTCATGCTTTCCGTCTCCAGTAAATAGTGTCCCCAAATACACAAATTTTTTTCAGTCTTTCTTCACCAATCATTATTTCGCAGTCTGTCATAATTTCATATTTTTCAAATACCATCACTTTCGTCTTACTTACATTTATCTTCATCCCTTTCCATTCAAAAGATTCATTCATCTTCGTTACCATCATTTGTAACTCCTCAGCAAATAAAATGCTGCAATCTATTAGAGAGAGTCTCGTTAACAGCTCCTCACAATTACCCTCGGCACCCTATTACAAAACCTTTCGCCACACCATTCAGCAGGACTAACCTTGGCTTGCAGTCTCCTATGGTGAGAATTTGCTCAAGTTTTAATGACTTTGTCAGCCAAAATAAATGTATCGACATCTTCCACGACCGTCTACCTATAGTAGTTTATGCAATCGTTATACAGGGTGTCCCAGAAATCGACGTCAAGCCGTAAACGGATGATAGACCAAGTCATAATAGTTATCATAAAAATACAAAAAAAAATCCAACTCTTATAGGTTTTTTTTTAAATTATTCTTTAATTGGTCAATAGTCGTCTATACTAGAGTTTGAAGCTCCTTTCTTTTTTCTTGAAACAAGGGTCGCTTTTATGTATTTTAGTTCTACAAGGGATTTTACCCTAAAGGATGATTAATAAATGAGACAAAGACTCTAGTTTACAGAAGTGTATTTCCACACACCACTCCGCTCTTAGCTTAGGGTACATACGTTTCTAGGAACCCTCTATAACAGCGCAGTGCATATGTGGAACATCACAACTCTCCCGGGTCGTTTTATGTAAGTCCGTTGGTGATAAGTGATGATCTATCTCTCCTGCCGGAAGGGCTATTAATAAATAAGGACGAACTCACTCAGAGCGGGGTTGCCAGAAGGCAGTTACTCCCAGTAACGATTTCCTGATGCTCGAGGCTCCTGGGACAACAAATCCAGTTTCTTCTCGGGCTCTGAAGTCTCCCGGAGAAGGCTATCGTGTCACCGCCGCTTGCCTGGGTCCCGCCGAGTGTTGTGGTTTGATCTTGGGGTGTTCAGGCTTCACACACCGGTGTTCACGCGCCGGTGTATATAGGCTTCTCAGCCTCCAAGGATGTCCCTGTCGCTATTACGTACACCCATACAGTGTATCTTTAGAGGTAGAATCTCTTTTTGAAGTAAAATGGAGTGCTCTCACTCTCTGTGCTTGCTCTGTGATTTTCTTTATGTATATCTATAAATAAACCAATGAATATCTTCCCACCTGAAAAATAGACCTTAAATTACTAGCTAGTTCAGGCTTCTACAATTTGTCTGGTCGACATGAGGATTTGATTACTGACCCAAAAGCAGCGTTTAATCGCTGCCCTCCCATTTAATTTTCAAATACTTCACCGTGACGCAGCCACCTGTAACATTTCTAGGTTAGAATGGTTTTCCTAATATTCGATGGTTCCAAAGATGAGCAGATGACTTACGTCGAGGTGTTTCTATTTTCTGCCTGGGCCAATCCACTTAACTTCTAACACAAAAGTCCTCATGCTATGTCCTGCAACAATTGTTTAGGTTATGACACTTCATTTTTTTCCTTTCGTTGAAATATATTCGGGTTTTAATGTTATTTTACCTATGTCGTCTGTCCCATCTTTCAACTCCTCAGCCGGGCCTCTCTTGCCACCGATTTCTTGGGATTCTTCTGGTCAAGTGGTACTTGTTATCCACTCCCGCCTCCAGCTTGATGGGATCTGTCATTTGACAGCTAGTGTCACTCTGACAGCTCCTGGGATTGTTCCGGGTCTTGGCGTTTTGTACGCGGTTACGACAAGGCGTTTTTTCTATTGTGCCCAATTTCCTTTGAGGCGTTTCTTCAACTGTCTGCTCTTGTCAGTCGGGCGTATTTTGCAGTGTGACAACCTCCTTTGGGTGGTCTTCAGTAATATAGATTTTGATTGGCAAGTTATGATATTAGTACTAACAAAATTATGATGCATGTCCGTTATGAAGAAAACTGTTATGTTATGAGAAACAAAATGAGCTCAAGCGTGTTCTTAGTAATGAAATAATAAACAAAAAAAATATGAAAACGGTCCATTATGAGTTCCGTTGATAGTCTTAGAATTTTAGCAAAACAAACATGAGGACTTAATTATGAAGAGTGATGATTATGAATACAAAAAAACCGGTCAAGTGCGAGTCAGACTCGCGCACCGAGGGTTCCGGACAATAGAAACAAGTCCACTATAAACTGACACTCACTAAGTAAGTATTGACATACTTAGTGCGTGTCAGTTTATACTGGACATTAAATTTTCAGTGATGTAATTAAAAATTTACGGTTTTCGCAAATTTTCCTTTATCTGTGCTACGAAGCAACGTCTTGTAACAAGACGTTGCTTCGTACAAATTTCCAAGATTCTGAGTTCACGGGAAGTACCCTGTAGGATTTGATTCCCTTAAGAATTTCGAAAGTTTGCATAAACGTCTGTATCTTTTGATTGCGTTGGCTTAGAAGTTTAATTTTTTCACAGCTTCAAGTAGACTTAAGTATTTGGTATAAATTTCAACTTGATACATTCACGCGTTCCTGAGAAAAAGGGTCTTGACAGACGGACGGACGGACGGACAACAAAGTGATCCTTTAAGGGTTCCGCTTCTTCCTTGCGCGGAGGTGCGGAACCCTAAAAATAGGACGAGGAATTATATGTGAGCCAATATGGACCCCTTTTCGATTTAGATTCTGAATTGGTTTGTCTATTTGAATAATTAATCATTTTCGAATTATATCGCTCGGCAGTGCGCTTGTGATGTCTCTTCGATGGGGAAATATGCGACGACTGCTTTCAAATATTGCCAATCCATAAAAAAGTAATGTTGTTGTTGGCTGTGGAACAATTTAGTAACAACGAGTTTAAACAACCTATTGGTACTCAAAGGCTTGTTAGAAACAGAGACAGAGATAAACTAATATTGCCTAGGTTTACTAATTATTATGGCCAAAGACATAGAAAGTACCTAGTTCCGAAAATATATATCGACCTGCCGTCCGAGACAAAGAGTGCAACTGTCACAAAACAATTGTTTAAGAAGAAAGTAAGCGACGTCTTATTAAATAAATAAAAAAATGAAATTCAGCTATCTCAAGTAACTTTATAGATTCCTTTAATTGTATCTAGCATAAGTAATACCGTACATATATATTACTATTCATACAGCTTTTAGCTAATAAAATGTAAAATCAATTAGGAGCGTTGTTTGCCAGCAAACCGCATTGTGGTTTGGCAGATTTATTGTACCTATGTAAATTTAGCTATAAGCCTTAAAGAGAGAATAAAAAAATAAAAAAAAAAACTTTCTATAATGCAGTCGATTTTTTTTTTATCTTATAGTCCTACTCCCGACTACCGCAAATCAATGTTTTGACGACCGTTTAGCCTAGTGGGTAGTGACGCTGCCTATGAAGCTGGAGGTCCTGGGTTCGAGACCCGGTAAGAGGGCAAATATTTGTGTGATGAGCATGATTATTTGTTTCTGAGTCTTGGATGTTTTCTATATATTTAAGTATTTATATCTATTAAATATATTGTCGTGTAGTACCCATAACACAAGCCTTATTGAGCTTACTATGGGACTAGCTCGATTTGTGTAAGATTGTCCCCTAATATTTATTTATTATTTATTTAATGTATTTCCACAGTGAGCTCAATAAAGGGTTGTTTTATGAGGAGTAGACTACGATATGTTTACTAAAACAAATACATAGAACTATTTATAATGATAAAATTAATAAAAACATACTTAGTTGATAGTAAATTATATCCAATATATCTAAGAAAATATCCACGATATAGAAATACGTATAAATATAAAACTGGTAAATGCCAGAATGATTGTACGTATGTAATTAAGGTAGTTTATTTAACGATACGGTACTACGAATTAAACGTCGCCTGTCTTGGACAGCTCAAATTATCTCCGTGACACGTGTTAGTGTCGTAAAATGTGCCAGAAGTAAATTTAATATAAATCTAGAGGAGCGACGCGTAAAAATTGGAGTAAATCACCGAAAGTCAGGCGCTGGAGACGTTTACAGCCTGCCAGGGAGGCAGTTAGTTGCGGGAGCCGCTATCGTGGATACCACTCTAACGCCCGGTTACGACCTATTTATGTAGCGCTGTCAAGTGCACTCGCTGCCTACTCGCTGCCACCTGGAAGATCTATCTGGCTTGACGTTTACATGTGATATTAGTATGACATTGCACGCGCACACTTCCACTTTACTACGTACTTACACGTGTATTATTCGACCGTTAGTTAAAGAACTTATAAAATTTGAATTTGCATAGCTAGCTTAAATTACGAAGCTGCAACCATTTTAATATTGCTTGTAAGAGAGAGAGAAAACGGTAGGGGATCGTGACGTCACGCGTTGTAGTAAACAACAATCGTTACATATGCAGGTGCACTTTGCGAAAAAGGGACAGAATATACCTACCCTTCTTAAAACTTTGGACACTTTCGAACTTTGTGATTATTTACGGCAACAATATTTTCTGTCACCTAAGTATTAGGTGCGTCACTAATCTGCAATACCCTAATTGGACAGTGTTATGGAATAGCGAACTAAGCGCTATCGCTTTAGATAGACACTGTCCAATTATAATCTCTATTTAATTACATACCTATAAGTCACCAGTTTAATCTAAACTGTCTCTAAGTATAAATCACCTTTTTTCTATAGCCTGAATATAACATCTGTCATCAAAATAATAAATCTGTCATCAAAATAATAGATCTGTCACCTAATAAATAGATCAGTTCCTTCATTTAATGAAAAAATGGCTAATAGGGGCGGAGTCAAATACGACATTTGACAAAAGTCAAATCAGCTTCTTTTTTTTCGTCAATGCTATAAATTTCAAAAGATATAAGTTGGTTTTACTATAAATAACTTTAGATATATTAAATAAATGATTGAAGGTAAAAATAGCTACCAAAACCCGAATCAGCGCACCCCACTTCCACGTGGTTTTGTCTGTCCTACCCCTAGAGTGTATATAAAAGCTCGCGGAGCCAGAAGCTCGCGAAGGAGGTCCTGAGTTGAACGGGTGCAGGAGGCCGAAGCGAAGCGAGTGGGGGGAGGTGGCGAGAGCGTAGGTCGAACGTGAAACGAAGGGCCGAGGAAGCGAGTTTCTGGCGGGAGCCTGGGCGGAGGCCGGTAGACTAAGTCCCAGAAACGAATACGGGGCTCCGTCACTAAAAAAAAATAAAAATAAAAATATTTTCATTCTTTTGCAGTGATTAAAAACATTATTTCATTATTTTGAAACCCAATTTAATTATTTGGAGATATATATTATTTCCAAGTAATTCTTTGATTTTAGGTAATCCTTTTACTATTATTAGGTGATTAAATGTAGGTGAGATCTATTATTCTAGGAACTGAAAATGCATTTTTTAGGTGACTGATAAAATCATACCCATTATTAAATCCCCCCCCCCCCCCCTCCTATTCAAGAAAATGTATCATTATTGGATATTTTATTGACACCCTGTAGCCCGGCTAGCCGGCGGGTTAAAAATAAAACGAATCGTTTATATACAATAAAATATAATAATAAAATAAAGTGGAAATATGTACAGAAAGGGTTCAACTTATTCAGTCAGTACGGAGCTGTAGATATGAAAAGAAAGGTCACTGGCCTGAATAGGGTATAGGATCCGTCATTAAGACGGTAGAACCCGAAGTCCTCAGGCTTTCAAATACACTCGAAGTTTCCAGGCAGGTCGGCTCCAAATCTCGATGCAGCGTGCAGCGCAGGCGAAGCCCGCTGGTCAGTAGCAGCCGCCAGAAGACAACTTAGCCATGCATAAAGGGCTGGAAACAATCCTTTTCCTTAGCACAGGTTCAAGCCCCATTCGAGCCTCATAAGGGTTAGGCCAGTGACGGCTAAATGAGGCTTGGATTGGGTTTAACAAACATTACATACACAACACAGAATTAAAAAAACAATACATACCTGCATACGTGGCAGCCCTTATATGTATGTATGAACTATGAGTACTGTACAAAATGTACAAGCAGTAGTTATTTCAAGAAATAATAGCAATCATCAATATTTATAACAAACCAAATATGAAGTCAATGAATTGCGCAAGCAAGAGAAAATTTTCCTCGAATAAAACAAAACACGGCCGTGAAAAATTCCATTTTTCTTTTATAACCAGCCAGCGCGCTGGCGGCCGCACGGTGAAGGTTTTGCCGTGTTACAACCCCTATTGGCGGGGCATGCGGCGTGCATGCAAATGCCAAACGCTGGCCGTCCTGCCCTACGAGCGGGCACTATGGTACACTGAGCATGTTTACACTCTCCGCACTCGCTGAGCCGCAAGTTGCTGCACGCGTCTCCAAATGTCATAACAATATCATATCAGTACGTCGAGTCAAATAGATTTCCTGAGCTCCTAACGCTCACTAACCAATTACCTGAAGCAAACCAGAATAACATCTGACCTCTGATCAAGCATAATTTTTATGAATTCCAGGGTCACACTGTACTAGGCCAAGTGGTGAATTGAGTCGAAACAGGTTGCATCGTATAGCTCCAGCAACTGGGTTAACAATCTCGTTTAACCAACCCGAGTGGCGATTATCAGTAGGTAATTGTTCTTAAATGTTAAAGAACGAAGCTCGAATGCTTTTATGGAGGTTTTCTTCGCAGAGGATAGGCGAGGCGATACGAGAAATTTTAAACCGTCGGCTATGAAATTAGTCATAATTTTGTTTTATCACCGACAGTATGAAATGTGTGTGGTGAAGCATCTTTATTCAAGCTAGCATTAAGGGTCACCAGTACGCTCGCCTCTCCATACAAACGAGTTTGGTTTTCATTTTAAAACGACACGCTATAATAACATGACACTTTGTACACACAATGGGATCTGTTGCTAGAAATTAAAATAGAAAAAAGTCAATATAGAACGGTTTTCATATAAAATACAAAGTCTCTAATCGCTCACATTTTTTTATATTATAATAAAAGAAAATAAGTTTCTGTCAAAAATTCCATTTTTGGTACAAGCTTTACTGCCGACTGTACTTTTCTGCATACCATCATCAAGTATTCATTGAGACGATTCTAACGAGCCCAAACTGGATAGGGTTGTGTCATTTTATTGCGGAGTTCCTATGGCCACCTTCCAGCTCCAGCATCAGATCAGCTCCAAGTCATCATAATATTGCATTGTCATGAGATATACATACGAGTATGCTTGCAAGATTTCAGCTCAATTGGATAACGGGAAGTGACTGAAAAATGGATTGCAAATTTTGACGGACAACTTACATACTTACATATTTACATACATACGAGCGGTGCAAGTTAATATAAAGCTTGTAAAAAAGAGATCGATTAGAGACTTTGTTATTGATATATTACAATATACCACGACGACGACGTATTAAATGTATATTTTATTAATTAACAAATTGAATTGAATTGAATATAATAAATAGTTTCCGACCTAGTTAAAGCGGATTCCGTTGTGTATAAAAAGTTTCATGTTATTCCAGTAAGTAGGTTTGATTTTTTTTAAATGAAATCTAACCACTACTATAATTTCTGGGGACTCTTAACGTTGAGTAATTTCTACCAAAACATTAAATTATAAACCATAATTTAGTAGAAATAGCCACCGGCCCCAGCTTCGCACTGGTAATCCAGATATTTTTATATGTTTATCTACTAACATGATATGGCAGTCCCGATGATATAGTTAAGCCCGAAGTCATTTTCCCGGGTAAATACAGTAGTATAAATTTGCTTGGTTTAGATGCATATAGGTATGAAGATCTAATGAATACAAAATGATTTGTTATTTTTGGGGTTCCGTACCTCAAAAGGAAAAAACGGAACCCTTATAGGATCACTTTGTTGTCCGTCTGTCTGTCTGTCCGTCTGTCAAGACCCTTTATCTCGGGACCACTAAAATTAAAACCATATACTCAAATCTAAAGTCCCTTGAAGCTGTCAAAAAATCAATCTTCAAAATTAACGTAAAAAAAAGATACTGATAAACGTCATGCCGCAAAAAACATTATATTTCGACACTCTCAAGGGAATCAAAAGGTATACTTCCCGTTGACCTATAACTATGAAATTTGGCAAGTAATATCGTCTTAATACTACAAGTACAGGGGAAAATCTGATAACTATACATTTGTAATAGAAACATAATAAATAAACGTCAAAGTTAACGTAAAAAAAATACGGCCGTTATCCCGGAAAAAACGTATATTTTGACACTCTTATAATTGGAAATTAAAATTTATAGGGCACTTTCCGTTGACCTAGAACTATGAAATTTATTAAGTATTATCGTCTTAAACAGATTATTACAGATAAGTACAGGGAAAAATCTGAAAACTATACATTTTTATTTGTACGGAACCTTCGATGGGCGAGTCCGACTCGCAATTGTCCGATTTTTTTTCTATTTTGCCCAATATGTGGAACAAGATTCTTTGCTCGTAAAGGGTGTATTATAGGCAAGTTTATAGAACAGCTATACCCGATTTACCTCCCGCGGGAGTTATGGATTTATAACTCCCCAGGGAGTTATGAGCTTGTGTGTGATCTGATTGGTTAAAAACAAATCAAACAAATTGGTTAGCAAATCTAGTTGGCCGCGCGTCACAAGAATTCTTCTCTGTGATTGGTTGAAAAAAATCTAGCAGGCCATGCGGCGCCACGCCCCTCGCCCTCCTCAAATCTGTAAGTGAAGTTGTCAATTTCGTCAATCTTTGAGTGGTGCGGTTGTATGAAACTTGGATTTTTCTGTCTATAGTTATTTATTTCCTCGCAAATGTGATGAAAAACATTGTGTGTATTACGGGCAGTAAGGGGATTACGGCCCTTAATGCACAATGTACTATTAAGGCACTAAATCCACCATACACACTCTCGAATTGTAAAGTTAACATTAAATAAGTAAATTATAGTCATTGAAAATATGCCAAATCAGAGTGTGCGGGTATTTGGCACAAGTGAGGTACAATAAATAATTCAGGTACGCACTGTTGTTCCGCAGCCGCCATGAGCAAAATTGTCATATTAGTATTTGGAACGTTTACACCACTAAGCTAGACGTATGGGCCATTTGCCGGCGGAATCGTGCGAAGTGGGACATTAATGTTATTCATGGCCTGAACATTAATATTGCCTCATGTGCTTGCACTTGTGCTTAAAAATTAATGTACAAACAATTACCACCGAGCTAGCTAATGTTTCCCAATGGTGTTGGCATTTATACTATCTACGCAGTCGCTTTGGGTAATGTGCGTTGTTGCATATGGTACAATTTTTATTATTATTACCATTATGGGGATGATCCGCTGGGAAAAGCCTCTCTCCTTTACTACAGTCCTGTTTTTGGGGTACTTTCGAGTCAAGTTTCGACCAATTGCCAAGAAAAACTAAAACTGACGAATTCACGACCGCTCCAACAAGCTAAATGGTGCAGCCCCGCGCTTAAATCAGTCAATGAATGTCAAAACTGTAGCGTTTAAAGATAGTTGGTGCGGCCCGTTGGATATCCGAGCGGAGCGCGACGCGCAAACGTGCCATCATAGGGGTAATCATGTAACGTTTTGAACACGCGTTAGGACAGTCCAACTGTCATTTTTCCATATAAAAATTTACATTTGGACCTACCTAACGTACGTAAAATGCGTTACGTGACCGACCAGCTGAATGGAATGGTCGCGTGAACACCACACACCACCAAGAGCAAGTGACAGATATGTACGTAGCGCGTCCGTGAATTTAGGTAGTCAAATATTACATCAATCCATTAAAAAAGTGAAAAAAGAATCAAGTCATGTTTGAATTATTTTTTCCTTACGTACCTGTACTCAATGGAAATTTAACTTTAAATTTCCTATGCCATATTACACAATTAACAATATGCATCTTGCACTTCTTTCAAAAAACATAAGTTGTTCTTCAAAAATCTGGCAAATGTTATTAGGTATGTTAATGTTGAAATTCGGACTAAATAGCCCATCTTTTGAACCTACTTAATTGCCAAATCAGCGAAGGACTTTTCTTTTCAGTATAGTCAGTTAAAATATGTAGGTCTAACAATTTTAAATCTAAACATTGATAAAATGTATTATTTTATTTAAAATGCCTCGGCACTTGTATTTTTTATCTTTAGTAATTAATTCACGGTTAAATACCAATAAAAATATTGAAGAAAAGTAAACTTTGTAGTCGTAGTACCTTAAACATCATAACAGTGTGTCAGTGTGTCGTTTTTTTTTGACGCCTGTATTTTTTTAAATGCATGAGTTGCATTTTTTTGTACAGTCAGGGAATGAAAAGGTTGATCACCTTAAGATCTGTTTTTGCTTGCTCAGTATAACTTATCAGTATCTGCTTTTTCGTCTGAGTGTCAGACACATTCTGTCATAAATAGTCACAATGAATGTCATTTCACTACATGGCCTACAGATACGTCCACTATGAGAATTAACCTCTTTGAATTTTGGAAAACGAGTTAAAAAAAGAAAAAAAAAACGTATACAAGAAAATAGCAATGATGACATTGACAGGACCTGTTACTTACATTAATAGTTTTATTAATTACTAGCTGTTGCCCGCGACTTCGTCCGCGTAGAACTTATACTTAGAAAATATAATGCAAACAAACTTCTACTTACCATCTTAAGGGATGATTTCCGAGGCAAAAACTATTCTATATCCTTCGAAGGGTCTCAAATTATCTCTATACCAAATTTCATCTAGGTACATGGATTTAATCCAAACTTTCACCCCCTATTTCATACCCTTAGGGAATGATTTTCGGGATAAAAACTATCTAATGTCATTCTTCGGGACTCAAACGACCTTTATACCAAATTTCATCTAAACGGGATTCATCCAAATTTTCACCCCCATTTCACCCCCTTAGGGAGTGATTTCCGGAATTAAAACTATCCTATGTCCTTTCCCAGGACTCAAGCTATCTCTTTACCAAATTGTATTAAAATGGGTTCCATCCGAATTTTCACCCCTAATTTCACCCCCTTAGGGGATGATTTCTGGGGTAAAAACTATCCCATGTCCTTTCCCAGGACTTAACCTATATCTAAACCAAATTTCATCAAAATAGATTACATCCAAATTTTCACACCCCCCCCCCCTTTCACCCCATGATTTCCGGGATAAAACCTATTATATGTCCTTCCCCGGGACTCAAACTATTTATATACCAAATTTCATCTAAATCGGGGCAGCTGTTTAAGTAGCTCCATACAAATTTCCACCCCCAATTTCAGCCCCTCAGATATAAAAACTACCCTTTGTCTTTCCCCGGAGCTCAAACTATCTGTATACCAAATTTTATCTAAATCGGTTCAGCGGTTTAGGCGTGAAGAGGTAACAGACAGACAGACATACTTTCGCATTTATAATATTAATATGGAAGTATGGATTATTAGTATGGATAGTATGGGTTCTTTCCGCTTGTCTTCCAAATGGAGGTGTAGCTGTAGACTCACTTCAAAAGAAAGAAGAAACGAAAAACTCATTCAAATATCTCAAAAAATTACGAAGCTACAACCGTTTTAATGTCGCTTGTTAGAGTGAGAAAACGATCAGGGACCGTGACGTCACGATCATCGAGCTTCATAGTAAAAAACAATCGTTTCATTATAAAGGTGCGTTTTGCGGAAAAGAGACGCAACAAACCCCCTCTTTAAACTTTATACACTTATAACTTAGTGATTACCTATTATATCGGTTTTCGTGGTAGCGCCGCAGGTACTTTGGCTGAATGCGCCGAGCGCGTGCCATTGTCATTCAAAAAAAACAAATTCGTGTTAATTATATTGTTCAAATTTGTTGATTTCATTTATTGAAATTACGACATAAAACGACATTTGCGCATATAAGTTCTCATATCAGAATCGAATATTTTTTTATGGTTTATATTTTAGCATTTGTCTCGTAAAGGTCTATCGTAGACGGGATTTAAATTATTAATAAGTGAAAGGCAAAGCAATTCCGCCATTTTGACGAAAATTTGACGGTTCTTATAGCTGACAGTTGGAGCAGCGTTTGATTTCAATAAAAATAAATGAAAAATTAAATGAAGTCGTATATTTCGGAAAATTAATTAACTGTCGCAGTCGGATAAAAACTATCCTAAGTTGCAGCTAGAATAATAATGTACCTATATAAAATGTTTCATATTTTTCCGTTCATGGGATGCTGAGAACATTCGAACCGCGCAAAGCTTAGTTTCAAACTGGCTGATTCTTTTTTTAATTTAGAGATTTATTATAAGTGGAGATTAGTGAAGAGGATTTAATCATTACATTTAATCAAACTTGACCACAACTTGACACAACGTAATGGCAAGATCAAACTAATAAAAAGGTTTTAGTTCAACTATTAATAGTCAAGGAAAATTCGTCTAAGTAAATTTGAACTTTGTTGTGAAACAGTTGAACATAATTTTCAATGCATCACACTCGTCTGAAACACGGTTTAAAAAGGTAAAATGTGCTTGCAACGCGTAAATGATTTGATTTGAAAACTGATCAACCTTTTCATTCCGCCACTGTACATACTTTTCATAAGTGTTATAATTTGGTGCCCTATCACTGGCTTTTGGCTTGACGTTGACTTTTGGGACACCTTGAATATAGATTACGGAGCCGATTTGAAGAGCTTTAGTTATATATTTATATAGTCTACATACTAAACTGTAGACAAGGTTTTTTAATTAACCGATAAAAAAAACAAGCATACCTACCTATAATACATGTTGTCCATTAGCCGCCGTCAACCGATCGATAGTGATACATAATATTCTCATTCCTAAATAACGTCCGATCCCGGTCTAAGTAATGGCACATCTCGACTATGTACTCGTAGATGAGATATACAAAACACAGTAACTATAGTCTGCCGTGTCATGACAAAACACTGTAACTCAAGTTACAGTGTTTTGTGCTAACATCAATAATTGAGCTTTTTGGGTCAATAACTATATATGCCTGCTAACAGACCACTCATTTTGTACTTAAATCAATGAAATACCTCAAAGCATTTTACACTGTAACTTCTAAAACTAGGGTCTTGTTTTGACTAATCACTGTATCTCTAAATACAGTGTTTTGCCAAAACAGCACTGACGTTTTTTGTCGACCGTTATCTTAAGATACAGTGTTTTGTCGTAACTGTTACCACAAAACACTGTATCTTAAGGTAACCGTGGTTACAATCGCGCAACACCAGCCTTGAAGTGAGTGTTTTGGTTGTGAAGTGTTTGTAAACATTACTAATGCCCGGTTTAATATACTCTAAAAAGGGTTCGTTTTGATTATCGATTAACAGTTCACAACTAAACGTCAATCAAAACTGTTTCTATACTATATTACGCGTTATAGCATAACCATTCCCCTAAACAGAGCATTCCAAATATATGATTTTCATGAAAAAATAAAACAATCTAGAAAAAATAATGAAACGCTAGTTCTGACACACAAAAATGTTTATTTATTCCAGAATGAGAGTAAAGTTAAATATCCTGATGGTTTTAATATACATAGGTTTGAAATTGAACAAAGGAAAAGGCTGTCTGTCTTTATTTGTAAAAACGAACTATGATGATACGAGTTACAAGGAAATATCTTTTTTGGAAAAGACTGGAAATTGCATTGAAAAAGTTAATGGATGATAAAAAGTTAGATAAGATTAAAAAACAAGAAAACCGGAGAGGATTTTGCAAAGAAAATAAGACAGAACTTCTGAAATTATGTCAGTTTATGCCACAATCAAGAAGACAATTTTTTGAAGAATTCGTTGTATCTGATGTTGATGATTTGGCAACGGAACGAAATATTGATTTTTAATTACTACGGATGATAATACTTTAATGATAATGAGAATATAAAAGATTACCTAACCTTGCCCTCTTTATTTTCATTTATATTTATGTAGTCCTTTGTTCCCTTTCAAATACTGAGAACAGATTGACCAAACAGGAATAAGTACATAATCTAAAGTTAAACGTCAAAATAGTACCTATCTAATCTTGGTATAAACATTATTCTTTTTTCGGTCAAATCTGGTCTAAGAAGAATTGATGGTGTTAATATTAATCAATAGCTAAAATTTAAAGTAGAGTTTTCATACTTACGAGTATACGACAATACACTGTAACGTGATAATTACAGTGTTTTGTCGTAAATCTATGTACAAAAGCGGTAATTTGTTGTGACAAAACACTGTAACATGATAGTTACAGTGTTTTGTCACGACGATTTATAATAGTATTACCAACTTATGTCGTGACAAAACACGTTTTGGTCTTTAAATGAATGAAATAATAAAAAAAAATGATATTTTATGATTTGTATACTTTATGAGCAACATTATCAATACTTTGCCCAAATTTCATCAAAATCGGATAAATATTCACAGTTTTATGGCCACTTAACGAGAAAAAACGTTTATTGCGATTTCTGAAGAATGCACTTTTTTAGGTTACAGTGTTTTGTCATGACACGGCAGTAGTAGTATAGTACACTATAATAAAATCACATTAAATCAAATTAACAACTCGAGCGCAAAATATCATAGAGAAATCTAGGTATACGTAGTCGGGAAATATTAAGCCCGCTTGAATCAGCATTGTTGTTCATTTTCATTCAGGCCCCTCCCAAAGGACCTGGCATGACGTGATTCATTTCCAGACTGCATTATAAATTTGTATCCCATTGTTTCTTTTTCAACAGCCAACGGGTTCAGTTTACCTTTTGTTGAAACTAACAAAAGGCTGAGATATGCGATTTTTAAGTGCAACGGCAGATTTTTTTAGTTTCCTTGCCGCTGGATGGACTGGTCTTTCGTTGTGATGCACTGGACATGAATGTTATGGATAACAATGAATGTGTGGGTTTTATCCACAATATCCAGAATGAGAGACGTAAATTCGTATTTACATATATTTACACTTTATACATGTTATTACAATTAATTTACACGAACAAAAGGAGAGCCATATAGGTACGTTGCTTAGTTGCAACTATGAGAGAGCTAAAAAAGGTACGCATGCGCGATAGCATTAAAATCATAGAGTAGGTAAATGTTTACAGAAAAGGTTGTCGCCACATCAGCCCCCCCTGAGACCTTTAGGGTCGATAAAAATCTGGAAAATGTACACGGCGACCAGAACGTGTCGTCCTGTCTGGAGGAGTTACAGCAACGCCAGGTTCTCTCGGAACAACACTGGTTGATGTTTCACGAGATGAAACCTGAGGTGTTACAGTACGAGTAGATGTTAAATCGTCGACAGGTAAAATATAAGCGGGTTTTAGTCTATCTACCGAAATAGTAACGATTTTACCAGCTACCTCTAGTTTAAAATACTTATCATACCGTTCAACTACCTTGTAAGGGCCAACATATGGTGGCTCTAAAGATTTTATTAACTAAATCTTGTCTAATAAATACATGAGACGTCGTTTGTAAGTCTTTAAAAATAAGAACTTTTTGATTACCATTCCGTGACACAACCGAAGGCCGTAGCTTTCTAATGTGCGCACGTAATCTAAATAAATAATCTGCATAATCAACCACATTGCTTGTAGATTGTTCTAAAAAGTCACCCGGAAGTCGAATAGGCTCCCCATAGACAAGTTCTGCGGCGGATGCAGACAAATCTCCTTTTCAGACACTACGTATACCCAGCAGCACAATCAGGAGCAACTCAGTCCAGCTTTCATTAACATGGCACATAATTGCAGCTTTTAGCTGTCGATTAAATCGCTCAACTAAACCATTGGCTGCTGGATGATACGCCGTTGTTTGTAAATACTGAAAACCAGTTAGCACTGACAATTGTTTAAAAAGATGCGATTCAAATTGCTTCCCTCTATCAGTCGTTTTCTTAAGAGGGCAGCCAAACCTCGAAATTTATGAAGATAATAACGCTTTTGCTACACTTTCAGCTGTAATATCAACCAAAGAAACTACCTCAGGCCAACGCGTGAACCTATCAACTGCAGTGAGGCAGTACCTATAGCCATTAGAAATGGGCAAAGGGCCAATTAAATCAACATGCCGAGCAGAAGGAACGGTAAATTGCTGTACGGGCGCGTGAACGTGGCGTGAAACTTTACTTCTTTGACAAGATAAACACGCACGGGCCCAGGTACGGCAATATTTCCGAACACCAGGCCAAACATAACGCTCAGTTACCAACTGAATGGTATTTCTAACGCTAGGGTGGCTAAGTCCATGTAAAATGTTAAAAACTGGCCTACAAAACTCAGTTGTAATGAAAGGTCTAGCGATAGAACCGGATACGTCACAAAATAATTTAGATCCTGCAATCTCAATTTTTTGTTTATGAACCTTTATGCAATAAAGTATGTAATTCTTCATCAGTAGACTGAGAAACTGCTAAGGCATTAAAGTCTATCCTACTTGAAATAGCATCTGTTCTTGACATCGCGTCCGCTACAACATTATCATTACCGGAAATGAGTGTTATGTCGGTAGTAAATTGAGATATAAAATTAAGATACCTGAACTGTCGCGGCGAACACAAGTGAGACTTACTAAAAGAGGAAACAATCGGTTTGTGATCAGTAAGAATAAAGAAAGGTTTTCCTTCGATCATATACCGAAAATGTTTGACTGATTCGTATATCGCTAATAATTCTCGATCATACGCGCTGTACTTCACCTGCGCTGCCGTTAACTTTCTAGAGAAAAACCCTAGTGGCTGCCAATGGCCTGCAACCAGCTGCTGCAGCACAGAACCAAGGGCAGTCTCCGAATCATCCGTCACGATGGCCAAAGGCGCAGTTGAGTCCGGATGCGCTAATAGAGCTGTTTTAGACAGGCTCTCCCTACTCGCGTTAAAAGAACTATCTAGCACGGGCGTCCAAACTATGCTATCATTACTCTTGACCGACGATCCGCTCAGTAACGCATGCAGTGGAGCCTGTAACTTAGCTGCACCCGGTATAAATCGTCTATAAAAATTTAAAGCGCCTAAAAACCTGCGAAGCTCTTTAATAGTTTGAGGCTTCGAAAATTGTTCGATAGCTTTTACCTTTGCTGCCCGTAGGTTTAGTACCCTTTGAAGATACTAAATATCCTAAAAACTCCACCTCCGGAACAGCAAACACACTTTTGTTAACACTAAAATCACTCAAAAACTGTACGTAGATGTTCTAGGTGTTCCTCGTCGCTAGTAGAGGCTATCAATACGTCATCTATGAAAGGAAAACAGAAGTCAAGACCCCTTAAGGCCTCGTCCATAAATCGCTGAACAGTTTGAGCAGCGTTACGGAAACCAAAACCCATATAAGGAAACTCAAAAAGACCAAAGGGGGTCGTGATCGCTGTTTTTTGGACGTCCTCAGGAGCAACAGGTATTTGATTATACGCACGGACCAAATCTAACTTCAAATCTAAAAATCGGCTATATGTCGAACCGGGTATCTATCTGGTATAGTACGGGCATTGAGGGCACGATAATCGCCGCACGGCCGCCAACCGTTATCTTTTTAAGGTACCAAGTGCAACGGAGATGACCACGGACTCTCAGATCTGCGCGCAATGCCTATTCGGACCATATCCTCAAACTCTTGTCGCGCAATTTTAAGGCGATGAGGAGCAAGACGTCTTGGTCGAGCAAGCACAGGTGGACCAGGAGTGGTCCTAATGTAATGCTGCGTTTGATGCTTACATTTACGCTCTGAAGGGTCTCCGCTAGGCCGCATTACATCCAGATACTCCTGAAGTAACTTATGATACAATGAGTTTCCCGTAATAACCTTAATTTGGGGGCAAACATACGCGGAGGCAACCAGGGCGGCTGATGTAAGCGACGTTGTACAATCAATCGTGAATTACGAATATCGACTAGCAAGTTATAGTAGGATAGAAAATCTACTCCTATTATAGGTTTATTCACATCCGCGATTACAAAACGCCACGAAAAAGCACTGTGCAAACCTAAGTCTAATGTTAAACTAAACCATCCATACGTAGCAATAGTGGTATTATTTGCGGCAAAAAGCTCATAATCTGTCTTATGACGACGTTGTGCACGCAAATAACTAACAGGATAAACACATAAATCGGACCCTGTATCAACCAAATATTGAACCTTAGAGGTAGTGTCTGTAACAAACAAACGTGTTGCCACTGCATCACTATCAACGGCCGCATCAAGCGACCGCTCTACAAGTTTTTTGAATATTCACATGGCGGAACACACTTATCCACCTTTTTGCCGTACTTCCAATTGTACCAGCAATCGTGGCCAACATGATCCCGAGAACGAGATCGGCGACGGCGTTCACGTGACACATCTCGAGGCTGACTACGACGGCTTCGTCCTTGTTGCATCGTTAAAGCTTTAACGACGCCTGCTAACCCGCCGATCTTACGCTCGAATTCATCCAACTTTGTAGATGCTGGAACAGATGACGTAGATGCAGCTGACACAGACAAGCAGGCACGTGGTGTCACTTCGAAAACTTTGTCCGCCATTTGCGCTAAATTATCTAAATTTGCCTCTTCTGGCTGCATAGCTATCACCGTTTGAAGATAAATGGGCATCCGATTAGCCCGAAGCGGGCGCATTAACTCATCCAAAACATCGCTGCCAGCTAGTCCACGAAGATAGCGCAAAAATTCACTCGGCTTCCTATCACCGAGCTCCTCCTTACACAGCAACTGTTGCAAACGTTGGCCTCGGGAAGCTGATAATCGAGATACTAACTCCCGCTTGAGAGTCTCATATTTACCCGTTTCCAGTGGCTTAGTAATGATATCCTCAACCGCAGCGGCGTATTTAAAATCTAACACGGAGATCGCATAATGAAACTTCGTGGCATCGCACTTGATACTGGCCAGTATGAACTGGCTGTCTAGTTGCGCGAACCACAGCGCCGGTCTGTCAGGCCAGAAAGGAGGCGGTTTGACGGCGACTCGGCCGATACAAGGACCGCTGTCATTCTCTTATGTCATTATTTTTCATATGAAAATAAATTTATACCAAAATGTTCAAACACTCACGATTCGTAGGTCACTACTTGTGAGTTTTATCCACACTATCGAGAATGAGAGACGTAAATTCGTATTTACATATATTTACACTTTATACATGTTATTACAATTAATTTACACGAACAAAAGGAGAGCCATATAGATACGTTGCTTGGCTACAACTATGAGAGAGCTAAAAAAGGTACGCATGCGCGATAGCATTAAAATCATAGAGTAGGTAAATATTTACAGAAAAAGTTGTAGCCACAAATGAAATCGGTAATCTATCTTCCCGTCGAAACTGCGTTGTGGCTAAAATCTTTCGAAAATGTACGAACTCGATGTAATAAACAAGAAAAAATTTCATTTTGACAAAACAGAAACCACAGAAAGCAGAATATATGCATACTTTGTTACGGTGTGAAACAGAGGTGGGTACTACTTTTGAAATATTTCAAGTGGTAAAGAGAACTTACGTCACCTCTGGGATTAAGATATGTCTCGCTAGAGTCGCTAGTGTTGTAGGTAGTTGAATCGATGCTGTATCTACATATATACTCAGCGTTGAAGAGAATACTCATCACACGGCGATATTTCCCTTAGGTATTGCTTTAGCTTGGTATTAATCTCATGATCCAACGGAAGCTGGTGTGAATTCAAAAGTGTTACCCTATCCTCACTCTTTCCTCGCAAAAACCACAGAAAAATGTATTTGTGTATTTAAATGCGAGTCCGTGGCGGGTGCCAGGTGGATTACCTGGCACGGTTCTCTATTTTCTTATGAATAGAGATTAATTCGTTCAGAATGGATTGGTGCTATTGCTCAATTTTAATTAAATTTCCAAGTGTAAATGAGAATTAGTTTAATCTATTAATAATTTTAAGTTACCTATACCCATTTCGATATATAAATAATATATTTTCAATACCTACCTAGTTTGCTCTCTGGTTTGAAATATTAAATGGGAGTTGTTACGGCAATTATTAGTATTTACGCCAAATCTTAGAATTGGAGTCTGAGCTCTCTCAAGATGCTACCACCCATCTTCAATTTTCACTGTATTTTTAGGTATAATTAATCTCGAACGGATTCGGTCTGGTGTGATTTTTGTAGATAATTTTTTTTATGACTGTTGTGTTATAAAGATTTAGGATACTGTTATTTCATTGATATGCTGGTATTTTATAGATTGTGTGGAGTAGGTTTTGTGATTTTTGAACTTCAGCAGCACTTCTTTATGTAAAGGGATCTGACTTGAAGTTGATCATAAACAAATATTCATTTACACAATTATCAATACTTTGAATATACAGATAGACAGAAATACATACTACAGTATGTGTAATGGTTTTTTTGACATAAATACTCATTTTACGAAGTTTAATGAGTATTTTCTGAATAACCGCTCAGAAAATGGTACTTAACAGAATATTTATTTTCATAGGTGAGTATTTATTAACAAAATACTAGTACCTAATGTTTCCGTCGCGAGTATCCACAGGCAATTTAATGTACTGTAAGTATCCAAGAGAGCTTGAAATGTTTTCTATTACTACTTATATCAAAACAATCCGAATGGCTACGAAAAATAGAACTGACTCACCGCAAACTCCGATCACCAACGGAGGTATTCATTCTTCATAGCTCCCGACTATATTTTGGACAGTTTATTACAAATTTATAAATTTTCACATTATATTCTAGTTCTGTTACCGTATCTTCTTTTTTAAAGAAAAAACCGGTCGGGTACGAGTACCGAGGGTTCCGTACAAACTTTCATATACCATACCCGTCATGTCAGGACACCATTTATTCTTGAACAATTTTAAACAGCTCATAGTAGAAGTTACCGTTGCAAAGCGCCTTCTGCATTTTGGTACTAACAACTTACAACCTATATTATACTATGTTTATTTATCAGCGATAGCTTTTTATCACGCGTAACGATTTCGATTATTTATTTTTTATTTGAAAGAAGGGACTTTAACGATAATCTGATAGGAATTTTAAGATATAAAAAGTAAGTAAATTACCAATTTAATTAAGAAATTATTTTTGATAAATAAAAAAAAAGCTAGATAGAGATATCGTTTTATTTTTCCTGTATTATTTATATTACTCTTAATCATATGTAATTATTTCAGAAATTTCGCTTCGTAAACTTCGGAGATAAGGGGGGGAATGGTATTTTTTTCTACATTTTCCTTAATAAATCAAAATTTAACCACTGTAGAAAAAACATAACACCGTTTTAGAATGTGCAACTCAAGTTCTTTCATATAATACCCCATTTGTTCTATTTACTAGACTTTGATTTTTTAACCCCCCTCATATTCGTCATATAAACAGACAATAAAAATGTTTATTATTTTTTTTCATTTCCGATACACGTGTCTTAACCCTTTTAATAGTTGTTCCAAATTTCAAATTGATAGCTTAATTAGTTCCTGAGATATTTAACGTTGTAACAGACGGACGGACGAACAGACGGACAGAGTCGCACCATAGGGGTTTTTTTTTTACCTTTTTGGTACGGAGCCCTAAAAATGGTTTTCACTTCTCATGCTCTAAAAGTTCGTCTTTATGTCGTGCGTAGGCGACATAAAGTCGCTTTTTATGCTCTAGAGCATAAAGTAAAATCTTCGTCGAAGACCAAGGCAATCGCTGCAACAGCCACACGAACATCTTTAACTTCATACAACAACCTCTTTATTTTATTTCGTTTCGTTCGTATTCTAAGACCAAGGCAAAGATACCAACAGCCAAAGTACACAATAAAACTTCATGAAATAAACTTATAATTTGTATTTCGTCTCATTTATTATTTTTTATATTGTTGCTGTTTCATTTCCTCGCAATCGAAGTGAAAAGTAGAGTGTACAACTCGTCCATAAAACCCATTTTACACTCGACTTTATATCTATCCTCGCTCGCAAGCTCGCTCGGATGGATAAACGTCTCGAGTAAAATGGTGCGTTTTATGCACTTGTTGTACAATCTACTATTCCATCTAAGTTAAGGTGATTTCATCCCTGTCAAGTTTGCTTACAAAGCGACGTTTTTCGGTAGTTTGGTCAGTCGTCAATAATGCAATCAGCGTCAGAAGCTCTGCAGCAAGGCGTCCACCACTGAGTTGACCGCATCCCTGACGAAAGACCTATATTTTTGTTATTTTATAAGCATGTTTTGCTTCAATTTTTCTGACAGTGACGCGGTGTCATTACCATAGAGTCAAGTCAAGTCGATGCCCTGGCGCCCACTGCCATTTTATACCTTTAAGTTCTAAGTATTTCATGTTGCTTAAGTATGAACACAAATCCTTTGACGATAGAGCTAAGTCCCTTTAGGATACAAGCCTATTAATAGCGTAGGATTCCCACGGTACTTAGGTGTATGGTTGACATCAAAATGTATACATATTATTGAAGTCATTGGTTTGTTCCTTGCCTTACTTACGTTTATATTACCCTAGTATTAAATTTAATAAGTAAAATATTTTACAAGAATCCTCGGCGTCGCCCAAATGGTAGGATTTTACTATAAAATTTTGCTAACATAATGCTCCATATAAAATAATGGTAGGACGAATATTCACAGAGATGGAAACAATTCAAGGACTATGTATTTACTGGAAGGAAGAAAATGATCAGAATTAGAACTGGCTAACCCTACTTCACAAACTTGACAATTGTCACTTGGCAATGACAATTTGGCGTACGTTGCTGGGTCGACAAGTAAGGAGGGTTACTGGACAGCATCGTTATAATATATCATCTCAGCAATACGAGTATAGGTCGAATTGTCATTGTAACAGGTGATGATTGTGAAATTGAGGCCAGAGGTTTATTTCTCAAAAGCTTGTAACTTGTAATACAAGCGGACGCCTCTTTTCAATTATTTTTATTAGAAAGAGACTTCCCTTATATTATGAGAAATAGGCCCCTGAACGTTTGTTTTTATTCGAGGTTTGCGATCCCCATCTCATTTCGATTAACGTGTTTCGCGTCCTGCGCCACGCACGTCGATCTACCCGAGCACTGAGAGTGAAAACCAGGTACGAATTGAGATATTCAGCGAAGATATTAGTTTTCAGTAAGTCACGAGTACCTAACTACAGTCAAATTCCTATATCATTCCTATATAATACTCAGGGACCGTTGACCGGGCCGACAAAAACTTTTTTCGAAATGCTTTAGTTCCCCCTTCTCAGAGAGATCTCTTCCCAACAACCTCATAAATACTAAGGTATTTTATTTATTGTTATTGAATGCTAACTGAGCATTCAAATTCTTTCAAAGAATTTAAATGATTTTGTATTTGAACTGGCATGGTGATGGCGCGTCGAGGTTTTGTAAATAGTTACTCTAGCCAACGCGTCAAAACGCGTGAAGTTTGCAATTCGATTTGTCTACTCCAATGAACTGACTAAATATTAGTACGCGTGTCTCATCTAGCGGAGTACTAGGGCCGGCGGGCGAGGTCCGACGGCCGTGCAATCACCCTGTTTATTGCCGTCCACCCCCCTCCATATAACACAAAACTACTCCGAAACGGCTCTATACACAATTCCCCATTGTTCACACAATTTACGATGGAAATGTATCATTTCACCACATTGCCTGCCATCCATTTTAGTATTCCCAAATTGGCGATGCTGAAAAAATAAATTATTTACGTGACCAAAGACCTACTAACGCTTTTTTAGCATCGCAATCTTCTTTAGCCGAGTTAGAATCGCGTCGTTTCGTCCACATTTCTTAATGAATAAAGAAATAAATGGAATAACACCGGAATCCACTTACAATAATTAAACCTGCCAACCAAGTCGCTCTATGCTGAGAACTAAACTGATCAAGATGAGAAATCCGAAACAGTATTACTTTCAAGTTGTTCAATTTTATTTCATTCTAAGAAAGTATATCCGCAGTGAGCAGGACCGGCCATTGTGGCACTCTTTGGGGGAGGCCTATGTCCAGCAGTGGACGTCTTTCGGCTGATATGATGAAGAAAGTATCCGCGACGTACGGGGCTCAAGAAATTTCCTGAGGGCGGGGGCGACGGGAGACGGCTGAAAAACGAGAATTACACCATTCGCTAATTGCGGCAATCAGTATAATGTAGTCGACGGGACCGGCCGGGCGCAACGACCCAGCGCTACCAACCGCGCCACTTACTGCGCTTACGATGCTTCCGATCCGATCCCTCTGCAAAACCGTCACAAAAACAATCGAATTGAAAATAAAAGTAAATATTGATTTAAGTTTAAGCCATAAAGACATGGTTTGGTATAAACATTTTATGAATTACGACTCAATACAAAACAAAACATCATGATTTCATGATCAAGAAAGTATAGCGAGTAAATAAAGTTCTTAGTAGAATAGAATTTGAGAAAAAAGATGTAATGGAATTGAAATTGAAAAATCTGACAAAGGAATGTGAAATTTTACGGTTTGGTACTTTACGAAATTAATTGGAACCTGTTTTTATGTCTTTAGCTCATTGTTACAATCCCTTTACCTCAATTTAGAGCTTTCAGCAAAAATATATTTTACAATGCATGTGATGGAAAAGAGAGTTTTCCAAGCAGCCAACTCGTGCGGAAAGTGCCACTTTTCCGCATTAGTGCTTTTTGCTGTTCTGCTTTTTTTTTTAATTTTTAACTCCGTCATGAGCAATGAGTTTTTATCACCTGAGAAAAGTTTAACAAATTTTTCAATTACACTTAGCTTGGCGTTGGCTCAAAAGGCGGTTGCGGAGCTGCCGTCCACGCTTGTAGAACTTACCTCCACAACTCCAAAGGACAGGTACTTACCTACTTGTAAAAGTTGATGTCAAGAATGCCTTCAATTCCGTGAACCAAGATCTGACTGAAGTACAAAAAAATACGCCTAGTTTGTACCCTTAGCTTTGGCAATGTTACAGTTCGCCCTCAAACTTAATGTACAAAAACCACAAAATATTCTCCGCAGTGGGCTGTCAACAAAGCGACCTATTAGGACCAGCCATCTTCAGTCTTGCAATACATCCCATAATTTCGGTTCTAAATTCCTAATTTGACATGTGATATCTCGACGACGGTAGCCTGAGTGGTGAAGCAAGTTCAGTCCTCAGCGACCTGTGTTCTTTAATTCCGAAGTTCCGAGAAATCGGCCTGGAGCTAAATATAACGTTAAGCGATTACCCCTCAGGATAACGGTTTGTAATATATTCTCGTTAAACTGTCATTGTCTGTGTACCTAAGTGTTTTCAATATAAAAAAAATAAAATATTATTTAAGTTGACATGTAAAATACAATATTTTATCAAGAAATTAATGAATGTGAATGAAAAATAAACAGTCTTAATATATTTATGTCCGCACATAAGTAGTCGCGTATTTACACAATTACATTGCTGCTGCAGCTGGTAAGTATCACTATAGAGAGGTGTATCATTCATATCGTGTGGCTGCTGCGCCGTCTAAGCTCTTGGCAGTTATAATCAACTCATGTAAGCAGGCACCACTAGAACTGAGCGACATAGCCGCAGAAACCATTTATTAATCACATTAGCCCTATTACGAAAGTACTACGTTATTAAGTTAATGGTTAAATAAAAGCAATCAGCAGCAAGTAGGTTAGGTACACTTAAGTAAATGAATCAACGCAGGTACCTACCGTAACGAGTCGGTATTTTCCTGCAGCCACTGTGTTAAATTAGTTTCCAAAGTGCTAGTAATAAATTTGTGAAATGATCTAACTGGGTTATTCTACATAATAAAAATGCCTAGTTTACAATGATGTACATTTTAATCCGATTATTTCTGTTACATTTACATTTTGTGGAAAACCGTCTATTTTCATTTCAACCCTGTGACGGTTGATGTTACCACAACACATGCAACCAATATACATAGATAATTAAATCGATGTATTAAAATGTTAGTCCTTGGGCGACCGAGCTCTGCTCGGGTGAAAATAGAGAAAATACGGAGAAAACTGATTTTCCCATCGTTTTCTCGCCCCCGAAAACCCGAATTCCAAATTTCATCGAAATCGTTGGAGCCGTTTTCGAGAACATGATTGCAAATATATATAGGTACATATTATATATATTTACTTATATACAAATATTGCTCGTTTAATAGTATAGGATTAAAATAAAAAACAACATTTACCATTATTAGTGTTAACTTTTTTTATCGATCGTGAATAAAATAATACGGATATTCAATAAACTAAACTCTTAAGGTGTTCTGTCCTATGTGGTGTCCTCCATTAGTGTGTTCAATTATCTATCTGTTCTTAAACTCGAACACTTTAAAGCATGTGTCAAAAAGTTACACGATTCTCCCGTTCCACGGGAACCGAAAGTCAATGTGAGAAGAATAGAAAATGGAATGAATAGTGACAGCTGCACCTTGAGTGTCGCACGCAACGCGAGGCCCCAACGATTTATTCTACTTTGTTAGCAAGACGCGACTGAGTCGAATTTATATCCGTTCAAAGTGTTCATCACATAGATAAATCAAGTGGCAAGCCCATTTGGGCTGCGGAATTAACGCTGGTACTTCGAGCCTTCGTGATAGCTAGTTACATTTAATGGGAGTTTGTATGTTGTCACTATTAGGTACTTACTTATCTACTAGCTGAATGTTTAAACACAGAATCTAAATGTGGTCCTGGACATACAGGAACATACATTACTGGTGGCTCTGTGAGCTGGAGAACTCACGAGCTTGTTTTTATATCAAAAATATTTTTTTTTCGAAAATCTGCATTGTGAAAAAAATCGATATAATTATTGAACCCGCTCACAAAATTTCACGAGAATGGGATGAGAAATGCGACCTGTAGAGGAGAACAAGCGGATATACGAAATAATTTTTGCCCCAGCTGAATCGTAGAATTTCGTTAGCTTCGCTCGCTCATTCAACTATGTGCAGTAACCATAACCCATTTTTTTCAATAACTTTTGGATAGGGACACAGATTTCAAAGTTCACCCCGCTAGGTAATCGTGTCGTTGTCAAACGCGCCTTACTCTTTCAAAAAGTTACGTACATAGTTAATTACATTTCCGTTGTCAATGGAATTTACAGGCGCAATAAATAACAAATAAACAAATATTAAGGGAGTATCGTACACAAATCGGACTAGCCCCAAGGTAAGTTCAATAAGACTTGTGTAATGGGTACTAGAGGACGATATACAGGGTGTCCCAGAAATCGACGTCAAGCCGAAAACGGATGATAGACCAAGTCATAACAGTTATCAGAAATATACAAAAAAAAGGTGTTATTTTAAAATTATGGTCACTTTAAAAATTAAAAATTTACGACGATTGATCAATAAATGAATAAATAAAAAAAAAATCCAACACAAGTTGGATGTTTTTTTTGTATTTTTATGATAACTGTTATGACTTGGTCTATCATCCGTTTACGGCTTGACGTCGATTTCTGGGACACCCTGTATTGAATAGATATAAATACTTAAATACATAGAAAACACCCAAGACTCAGAAACAAAAATTTATGCTAATCACACAAATATTTGCCCTTACCGGGATTCGAAACCTTCGTAGGCAACGTCAGTACCCACTAGCACTACCCACTAGGCTAACCGGTCATCGCAATGTGCTAAGTCGATTAATAAAATTATTGTTTGAGATATTGAGTATGTATGGACATGGACCACGTTGTAGTCCTAACTGTCTTGGGAATTATATATATATGTATTCTGTATGGAAAACATATATATAATTAACATCAATACAATCAATTCGAGTCATTAAGGATCTGTTAGAGATTTTGTACGGTGATTTAACGGCCTCCGTAGCCCGTGGGTAGTGACTCTGCCTACGAAGCTGGAGGTCCCGGGTTCGAATCCCGGTCAGGGCATTTATTTGTGTATTTATCACGAATATTTGTTCCTGAGTTATGGATGTTATGTATGTATATAAGTATCTATATGTTTGTATCTTATTATATATATCATCGCCTGGTACCCACACTGAGCTTACCGTGGGCCTAGGTTGATTTGTGTAAGATTGTCCCGTAATATTTATTTATTTATTTGTGTTTAAACGGGCTGTCCATACAAAAAGAACATCTTCTTTATTTAAATTTAAAAAGCAGATCGTGTAATGTGTCAGATAAACAAGTTGTATGGTCATTCTACTGCAATTCTTGGTGTGAGCCTTTGCATCATATTGGGGATAAAATCTATGTTAAGAATAGTGTATTAAAACCCAATCTCTGAAGTCTGAGTAGTGATATCGACCCCGTACCTAATTAGCTGTAGCTCTATCCAAATCGAGATTAACTCTTCCACACGTGTAGGTACCCACCATGTATTTTTATACCCAGATTCGTAACAAGTAGTCCATAAGTCCACCAGTCGTGGATCCAATTTGTTAATTCCCTCGAAGTTTTAATTCCTTGGCTCGTCTGCTCGTCCTCCAATCGAAGGGTTTAACGTGAAAGCACTATCCGTAGATAGTTATTGTTACTTTTATCTGCTTTTAAGAAACAAATATACAATATTGTTATTCTATACAATTCATGGGGGTCAAATTTGATATCTATATGTTTCACACGCGTTCCCACAGCGGGCGTAGCATGGTTGACATTTTATCACTTATCGCTGTCGATAAGACAACCTTCACGTTCTGACAAGTATGCTAGTGCGAGAGTGACGGATGTCTTATCCGCAACAGAAAGTGATAAAATGGGAACCATACCTATTAGGCCCGGTTACAATCTGACAATTTGCTTTTGATTTATTTCAACATATTTTGAGCGCTCACTCCTACGCGGCCTACCCAAAACTACAATACAAAATAGTTTATTTAGGTACCTTTAAAAAAAAATCTTACCATATGCATCAAAACAACTTCGCGATACACGTTAAAATCAAGTTTGAATGGGTAATATATGTATCGAATTGACCATCAGAGCCGTGCATCATTATAATTATAATTTATGAGCGAACTACCAAGCTCGACACACGATGAAATAACTGAACTAAATACATATTATTATTAATGTTTGTATTTGATTTTATTAATTTGGAGAGACATATATTAAAATTATTCTAAAAATACAATAAGCTCTTAATTTTAGATTCATTGACATGTCAATGAATCTAAAATTAAAAGCTTGCCCATGGGCAACGAGATGCAAAATTCTAAAGAGTTATTAAATTGTTTAAGCGTTCGTTGTGGTATTAAAATACAAAAATGAATGTCACAAAAGCTTATTGTACATCTGTTTCTAGGGATCGTGTGAATGAACCAATTGTTTGAGTGAAACCATTTAAGTGCATGCATGGATTGATCACAGTATTTCCGTAATTGCCCTCTCGTGTTAGATCTGAATACGTGGTTTGGCAGTACGCGACTCTGTTGTGAACGCCAACTTGTGCAATAACTGAGTAAGTTGTATACCAGATTCATGCAAAGCATGAATCTGGTATCATGTAAATTATGTTACCACATATGCATAGACACTCACGTGCTTGAAAACTTGTTCTTCTGCAAGGCATATCGGGGAAAATTTGGTCGCATAATATCTAAATTTATAGAAGGAAAACAACCACAAGCATGATTGCAAACTTTTCAACCAGTGATTCAGCTTGAAATGTCGTTTGAAAACTGACGCCGACTGTCACATGAAATCGGTCAACCCGCGGTGTAGTTACAACATTAACAGCGACGGGAGGCCGATTTTGGTAACGTACTCGTAAAATGTTTGCCACTAGGCAAGCATTTTCCAAAAGTATACAGTCGGCGGCAAAAGTATGTTAACTGCTGCACCTTACTGGGTATAAAGACATGTACCTATTCTCAAAAAAGAGATTTACATTAGATTTGAATTAATTAAGTGAGCATACACCTTTTATAACAGTTGGCCATTTGTTATATAAATGTACACCTTCATAACTAAACGATTATTGGTGCTATCACGGGTGTACTGCAGTTCAAACAAATACTTTTCGCCATATTTTACTTCCCACAAAACTTATTGCAGTAGTTTCATTCCCCAAGCGAATCTTTAGCACATTAGCTATCAATATTGGAGGTCGACTGTAGGTACCTTGATTTTTAATATAATGGTTCCTCCTATCCTGTGGCTAACTTTAGCGTATTACATATGGCCCGGTCGAGTTAACTCCAGGTGTAGAGTTAACCCTCTTACATTTAACTCAGCGCCATTATGCGTTGTTAACTCGGCCATAGTCGTCTTCGCTACATTTTGCTGTTTACTTAGATACAACAGTTTTATCAATCAAATTGTATTTATGACTCAACAATAAACCTTGCTCTAGGTATTTACTATGAATTATAAATTGACTATAATCAATTAATCACCAATTGATCATAATGACGAACCAAAGAGGGAAACTTTCCTCAACGTCCAGGAAGAAAATAAAGGACCTGCTATCATATTTTACGCTCTTTGGTTTCTATAAATCCTTATCCCGGATAAAACAAAGCGGAACTTTTGTACGGAACAGCTCGATGCGGCCCTCGAAGGGGCACAGTTCAAGTAGAAATGAGAGACGGTACAATAAAATGCGGATTTTTAAGGCTGTGCGGGAACAAATTGCGAGTTAGAGCGCTCGCGACCGCGCCGAAAGATGAGCCACGGCCGTACCACGGGACGATTCGTGCCGAGAACAGCCACCGGAGGAAAACATTCTGTATTACTTGTAAACGTCCCAATGACACCTTCATTCTAATAATGGACACGGTTTTTATAATAAACTAGCTGTTGCCCGCGACTTCGTCCACGTAGAACATGTTATCGTCTAAATGTTTGTTTAAGGAATTAATTAGAAAAAAACATTGAAATTAGTTTTGTAGTCTTTTAGTAAACAGTCTAAAACCGAAGATACAAATCTCTTACCTTCAAAATGTCTTGCTCTCTATACAAACTTAGAACCCTCTTTGAACCCTCATAGTATAAGTCTGAAACCGTAGTTACAAATTTCTTACTTTAAAAATGTCTTGCTCTCTACATAAACTTCGAACCCCCTTTTAACCTTCTTAGGCGATAAATAAAAAAAGACGCTGAAATAAGTTTTGTAGTAGTTCAGCAAACAGTCTACAACCGAATTTACAAATCCCTTACATTCAAAATTACTTGCTCTCCATACAAACTTGGAACACCCTTATAATCCCCTTTAGAGGTTAAATTAAAAAAAACGCTGAAATAAGTTTTGTAGTCTTTTAACAAAACTAGGATCGAAGTTACAAATCAAATACTTAAAAATTTTCTGACTCTCCATGCCAACTTTGAACCCCCTATTAACGCTTTTCAAGGAAAAATTGAGACGGAGAGTTTTTTTTGTTGTAATAATCATTTTTTCTACAAACTATCAAGTATCTAAGCTCAATAAAAGTGTTTCCCATACAAATCTTGCACCCTTTTTAACCCCTTAAGGAGTGGAATTTAACTGAAAGTACTTTATTTGTAAGCTTTCTACAAAGTTTTAAGCTTCTATCTCAAGAATGAGTTTCCCTCATACAAACTTTGCAACCCTTAGTAACCCTCTCAGGGGTGGAATTTATCAACACGCTGAAAGTACTTTATTTTTATTCTAATAAGTAAGCTTTCTACAAAGTTTTAAGTCTCTAGCTAAAACAACATGTTACCTCCTCCATACAAATGTTGCACCCCCTTTTAACCCCTTTAGGGACACTTTAGGGGCGGAATTTTCTAAACCGCTGAAAGTATGTTTTTATTTCAATAAGTCATCTTTCTACAAACTTTTAAGCTTCTATCTCAAAAAAAGTTTCCCTGGTACAAACTTAGAAACCTTTTTAACCCCCTTAGGGGTAGATTTTTTTATTTTTTTCTTAAGCTTCTATTTAAAAAAAGAGTTTCCTCATACAAACTTTGCAACCATTTTTAACCCCTTAGGGGTGGCATTTTCCAAAACGCTGAAAGCATTTTATTTTTATTCTAGTAAGTAAGCTTTCCACGAAGGTTTAAGGTCTCTAGCTAAAAAAACATGTTTCCTCCATACAAATGTTGCACCCCCTTAGGGGTGGAATTTTCTAAAACGCTGAATGTTGTATTTTTGTATTTCAATAAGTAATCTTTTTACAAGCTTTTAAGCTTTTATCTCAAAAAAGAGTTTCCCTCATACAACCCTTGCAACCCTTTTTAGCCCCCTTAGGGATGGAATTTTCCAAAACGCTGAAAGTATTTTATTTGTTTTTTAATAAGTAATCTTTACACATAGCTTGAAGACTCTAGCTCAAAAAATAAAGTTTCCTCCATACAAACTTTGCACCCTTATTTAACCCCTTAGGGATGGAATTTTCCAAAACGCTAGAAATTTATATTTTTATTATAATAAGTAAGCTTTCTACAAAGGTTTAAGTCTGTAGCTAAAAAAACATGTTTCCTCCATACAAATGTTGCACCCCCTTTTAACCCCCTTAGCGGTGGAATTTTCTAAAACGCTGAAATTATTTTTTGTGTATTTTAATAAGTAATCTTTCTACAAACTTTTAAGCTTCTATCTCAAAAAAGAGTTTCCCTCATACAAACTTTGCAACCCTATTTAACCCCTTAGGGGTGGAATTTTCCAAAACGCTGGGAGTACTTTATTTTTATTCTAATAAGTAAGTTTTCTACAAAGGTTCAAGTCTCTAGCTAAAGAAACATGTTTCCTCTACACAAATGTTGCACCCCCTTTTAACCCCCTTAGAGGTGGAATTTTCTAAAACGCTGAAAGTTTTTTTTTTATTTCAATAAGTTATCTTTTTACAATTTTTTAAGCTTCTATTTCAAAAAAGAGTTGTTTCCCTCATACAAACCTTGCAACCCTTTTTAGCCCCCTTAGGGATGGAATTTTCCAAAACGCTGAAAGCGTTTAATTTGTATTCTAATAAGTAATCTTTACTCAAAGCTTGAAGACTCTAGCTCAAAAAATACAGTTTCCTCCATACAAACTTTGCACCCTTATTTAACCCCTTAGGGATGGAATTTTCCAAAACGCTGGAAGTGTTTTATTTTTATTCTAAAAAGCTTTAAGCTAAGCTTTCTGAAAAGGTTTAAGTCTCTAGCTAAAAAAACATGTTTCCTCCATACAAATGTTGCACCCTCTTTTAACCCCCTTAGGGAAGGAATTTTCTAAAACGCTGAAATTACTTTTTGTGTATTTTAATAAGTAATCTTTCTACAAACTTTTAGCTTCTATCTCAAAAAAGAATTTCCCTCATACAAACTTTGCAACCCTTTTTAGACTTTTGGGGTGAAATTTTCCAAAACGCTGAAAGTACTTTATTTGTATTCTAATAAGTAATCTTTTCACAAAGTTTGAAGTCTTTAGCTCAAAAAATATTTTTTCCTCCATACAAACTTTGAACCCCTATTTAACCCCTTTAGGGGTAGAATTTCCAAAAATCCCTTCTTATCCGTCCGATGGGTGTAAATTTCAAGTTTCTAGTCCTAGTAGCTTCGGCTGTGCGTTGATGATCAGTCAGGAAGTCTTCTTTTATATATTATAGATAATAAATATTTGCGGGCAGATTACACATATCGACCTAGTCCCAAACTAAGCAAAGCTTATATTATGGGTATTAGACGACGAAACATCCACGACTCTGGAACAAATTTTCGTGCTCATCACACAAATAAATGCCCTTACCAGGATTCGAACCTAGGACCTCTTGCTTCGTAGGCAGGCTCACTACCAACTTGGCTAAAGCGGTCGTCATGTATGTTCACCTTTATAATATATATATGCTAATAGTGTGTTGAAAAGAACGCAAGCAACTCCCCGGAATAAAACATAGGTAGCCTATTTATTATTATTCCATCCGCAGATGAAATAATTTTTGAAATCGGACGATTAGCTACGGAGTAAATTATTATGTAATGGGTACCTAACCCATTACATAATAATTTACTTTCAAAACAAAGTTTTAACCAACTTCAATTCAGTACTTCGCCAAGCCACATGAACATTTCCACATTTTTTTTTCCAATTTACCACATGAAATGATTTCCGAGAACAAATGCGTTGCTTTTTAGACCAATAAACCAAATTGCTGTATGTGGGCCGATAATATTTGAGGACTTCCGTCGATTCCTCAAGGATCTCAGAATTACCTTTGGCATTTCATTGTTTGCTATTTCAACGGAAACATATCAGAATCTGTGACGTACTTATATAGTTTGAAGTACACCATTGAGAAGTTCCACACGCCATCTGTGGTCTTCATCATCACTTCCACTTCACCAAATTTATGATTTCCGGGTGTAAATACACGAGTTATAATAGAAAATACCAAAATTACTACACGCGTGCCTAATATATGTATTTGAGGAGTTCCCTCAATTCCTCATAGTTCCCATCATCCAACTGGGGTTTTAGAAACAATGGGACCAATCTGGAAGCATATACTTTCAGTTAAAAAAAGAATTGTACGAATAAAAAGGTACAATGAGTATTAATAATAAATTATTAACTTAGTCAAAGAGCCCGCCCCGAGCCACCCCCGGTGGAAAGGTGCCCATCACGCTCGCCGCGTTGCCGCGCTGAATCGCGATGGACAGACGTTGCACCAGGAATGACCCGGAACGGGGGTCAAGAAGGAACTCGGTAATAAAGCAGATACGATTGTACGAATCGGTTCATAAATGACGGAGTTCTGAGGTAAAAAACATTTTTAAAAAAATGCATCCGAATTGAGAACCTCCTCCTTTTTTTGTCACAGACTTTTCCGCTGTATAATATTTAATATAGAGTACTCGTATAGATGAATTATGATTGAAGGTGCCAAGAATTCGATATAATGTCGACCACTGGGACGTTTACCTTGTACTCAAGGAACCTACACTTGGTAACAAATAAATTTTCACCTTTGTACATGAAAGTTCGTATGAATCGCTTTTTGAGTCCATAGAAAAGTTCTAATGAACTTCTGAACTATCAACGTAGGTCCACGACAGACTTGTAAACAAGAACGTGAAAATTTGTAATTAGTTTAATCGACGTATAACAATATTTTTATTAAATTTGCACCGCCCCCGCATTGACCGGTGGTAGTGGATTTCGCGGTTCATCCCTCGCGAAGATTTGTTGGTGAGATTTAATTTGAGATACAGTCACGGCCACGAGTCGTCGCCAACTTTTTACGGCCCCCGTCCGGAATTAGCCGGCATTGTAATACTGCACCCACTTGAACGCTACTATTAGTGTAAATGGACTGGCGTGGTACTTTCTAGCTATTTATTTCTACCCTGCAAGTTTTGAGGAAACACAACTTGGAGGATTTATGAAGAGATTTTGGCAAGCATCTTTCGTGTAGTAATGTAGTCGGTATCTAAATAAAATAAGTACAGTGGCGGAATGAAAAGGTTGCCCAGTTTTAAAATCAAATCATTTACGCGTTGCAAGCACATGTTACCTTTTTAAACTGTGTATCAGACGAGAGGATTGTATTGAAAATTATGTTCAACTGTTTGACAACAAAGTTAAAATTTACTCAGACGAATTTTCCTTGACTATTAATAGATGAACTAAAACCTTTTTATTAGTTTGATCTTGCCATTACGTTGTGTCAAGTTTAATAAATGTCATGATTAAATCCTCTTCGCTTAAAATTATTAAATCTATAAATGTGAGTAACACGTCCTGTCAATGTCATCATTGCTATTTCTTGTAGGTATACGTTTTTTTTCTTTTTCTACGACGTATCTGTAGGCCATGTAGTGGAAATGACATTCATTATGACGGGATGTGTCTGACACTCGGTAATAAAGCAGATACTGATGTGATAACTTATACTGAGCAAGCAAAAACAGATCTTAAGGTGGTCAACCTTTTCATTCCGCGACTGTACTTAGAATCAAACTGAATAGCATTTTATTATATTAATCTAAACCTACCCATTACGAACCTTGTACCAACACCAAGGCAATAGTGAGCAAATTGTGTTATTTGCACTTTGAAAGCTATAACTTCACACACGAACTATTCGACATTCAAAGCAATTAATTACTTAACGGCAAATGACGCCACAATTCAAACCTACTCGCAAACAAATTCAATACCGCTAGCGTGGTATTTTCGTGCTAGCTTCCGAGTCCACTTCAAGCTTTACCCTGTGGGCTCACTTTGCACAGTGAGCTGCTGAATATTCGATACTAAGCACGCGTTCACTTGCCTAGGTTTAATCAAGCGATATTCACCACAAAATGTGTTATTATGCAAGTACACAGCTCCGTAGCGCCGCTCGACGCAGTAGCGGTCGCTCCCGGCATGTATCATTCATAAGGAAATGCGGCTTCGGGCATACATCGCGAATATCTCACAGTCGGTTTATCGAAAGAGTGGAGGCGCGTTTAAAGCCTCATAGAGTACGGGCACAGGTGGCTGGAATATCCGCGCCAATAGTATGGAGACGTGATCGGAAACCCCAATCGAAACTGGCTACTTGCGACTTCCTCTTCAAATAATGAAATTTGAAATTTATTGTACCAATTGAGCTCTTCCCAGTTCGGCTATTCCAATAAATTAGGATTAAAATAAGGAAGCAAAATGAGCACAGCGAATTCTTCCTGCGACACGGTAAAGTTTTTCTATTACTTACCTACCTACTTTGGGAATTAAAATATTGTAACTCTTGTAGATCGTTTCGACTACAGTTCCTACTTTTTTGTTGTGTCAGTTTTTACATATTCTAAATTTTTGTGGGTATTTCAATGGGCGCGTTTAAATATTACTTTTATAACAATATTTTAACATTCTGTTATTTTTGGGATGACTCTTGGGATGAAAATTTAATCAACCACGCGGTTAATACAAGCGTTTACATATACATTCGGTATAGTTATGGAAAACATATCACAACACAGCCTGTTATGTCAGTGAAATCACAAATAAAATGAGCAGCAGCATCCGGTATTAATTATCTTTCACGTGCTTCGAGTTGCTACCTACTGCACCGCTCAACGCATTGTTAGTTGAAAAACCCTTCATTCCAGGTATTTCGTAAGTGTTGTTATACCTATCTCTTCGGTTTATATTTCGATGCGCATTTTTATTTACACTGCTGCACTGGTAATACCTTTCATGACTTAAAAATCATAAATACACCCGAGAGACAGCAGCGAAATGGTTGGAAAATTCAAACCGGTCAACTAAGTTTGCAACTGACCGAAGTGTATCGAGACTATCAAGCCAAAGCAAACAACAGTGCTATTAGGTAGGTTGACGATGAAATAGAGGGACCCTACTAGTACAGTCAGCATCAAAAGTAACTGCGCAATCGAAGACGTCAAAAGCTCTTATTCACTTTTAATATAGATTTTGACGTCCTGTTTTGCGTAGCTACTTTTGATGCTGACTGTACACGCACGCTACTTACGATACAATAGTACATTGTTGTAGAAGCTAGAAAGTACGAGTCCAGCTATTGCACTTTCGGCCGAGGCTTAACATAGTGCTTTTCACGTCTACTGCGAGGAAATTGCAAATAATCATAATTTTAAATCAAAATTAAGTTCCTAATTGAAGATCATAATACTAATCAAAAAACAAAAGAAGCGCGGCACCGCTCGCCGGCGCGGCGGCGCCGCTCCTCCCGCTCGACGCCCTGTGATTGGTCGAAGAGCTGTTCAAACTGAACAACCACTATTACAATGACCAACCACTCAAAAATAATCGACCAATAGCGTTTTATACATACATATGTATAAAATGATCCTTTTCAACACACCTGCTCGTAAAGTAGGTCTTATTACAGCGTATTTACACTGATAATGCAGAATATTACCCATGCCGTGCCTTTTACATTACATTATCGCACTAGTGCCTTTTCATTACATATCTTTTTAAATATTAGCAAAATAATGCAGAGTATTACCCATGCCGTGACTTTTACATTACATTATCGCACTAGTGCCTTTTCATTACATATCTTTTAACATTTTCATTTTTTTTTTTTTTTTTTTCCTCGCAAATGTGTTGAAAAACGTCGTATGAAACACGTGAGCATTGGTCATTACACTTCTCGTCTCCATTAAGCCTTCGCCTTCGGCTCAGGCTTAAAAACCGACTCGAGTGTAATGACCAACTTAGCACACTTGTATCATAATGTACTATTACCAAACTTTTAGAAAACGTAACGTAATTATTAAACTACGTACAAAACATGACAAATAAGTATGCAGTTACTTAGGTAAGAAAATTGACTATCTATAAACCTCTAAATCTTATGTTTTTGTCTTCAAATTTGAACACAGTGAAGATTTTCCCTTAAGGGGATCATTTTGCACACATCTCTCCTACAATTCAGATGTCAATACAATATAATAAATCTAATTGGTAATGTCATAATACTCATTTATCGAATATAGAGGGTTTGCTAATAAAAAGTTTCCCAGTCGACTTTTAAATTGTTTCGCTTTTTAGTGGTCCGAATTGTCGCTTATAATATGTCGCACCTATAACACGTGGGTTTTTCTCTGCAAGTGCCATGCGACGTGAGCACGTGGGACTGTTCTTAGGCGCCCCGTTGAGCGAATCACCTTGTTCAAATCATCAACTCTCGAAAATGCCGACAAGTTGCTTCTGATAAACATTAAGACTTCGTACAGGTAAAGTGAGTAGTGCGTCATCATGATATGGTTTTCAACGAAGATACCCCTGCATGAGTGTCTCGTTTTCACTCCAGCCTACGTAAAGTACGTAGGGCACGTTTTTGCAGTATAAGAAATAGGTCGGCATTTGAATTTCGCATTGTAGGAAGGGGGGGGGGGGTGTCATTTTATAGGGGTTGGTCACCCCTTTCAAATGACACCTATTTTGTGTCTAGGAGACGCGTAGTTTTTTTTTAATACGTGTTTGAAGTTCATTTCGAAATTATACAATTTTATCACGCATTATGGGGAGGGGGGGTAAGGGTGGCATTTTATAGGGGTTGGTCACCTCTTTCAATTGACAGTGTAGACAGCGCTACACGGGTAGTACCCGGGCGGGCGTGTAACACGTGTAGCGGGAGCCCTAATTGACACCCAATTTGTGTCTAGGAGGCGCGTAGTTTTTTTTATACGTGTTTGTAGTTAATTTCTAAAGTATACAATTTTAGTCACAGAACCGAATCTGCCCACCCCGACTCCACGTGGTCTTGTCTGCCCTACCCCTAGAGTTTTTTATAAAAGCCGAAGGCGACCTAAAAGCCGAAGCTGCGGAGGCGACCATGAGTGCCTATAGTTTGTTAGGCTAGGGCTATTAGGGCTGCTTTCCCGCAGCGCCGGAGCCGTATGATTTACAATATTAGTTACAGAACCGAGTTTGCCCACCCCCAAAAAAGACTAATTTGGTCATAATCTTAAGTCCACTAATTTGGTTTTATAGAAAATAAACTCAAAAAATATTTTTTTTTCGTGGTAACTATTGATTTCCTAACTTTAGGGAGGGGTGGGAGGATCCTACCCCCTCCCCCCCCCCCCCCCCCCCCCCCCCCCCCTCTCCTGACCCTTCCCTACAATGCGAAATTCAAACGCAACCCCTTAGAAATTTAGAACTCGACTGGCATCCGGTCGAGCTACCCCACATGAGCGAACCATACGACATTAGCGAGTGAAACATTGCCAAGTAAACCGATCTTAACGAAACTTTCAATATGAGGGGCTTCCATTTTCGCAACACGATGACGACACTACTCAACTTAGCACACAGTTTGTCGACATGGCACTTCTAGTTTAGGTACTAGTCTAAAACAAAACCGAGGAACCTGCACTCACTGCACAATGGCATCGGTATGTTGGCTATACAAGGTGGAATGGAACATGCCGCCCAGAAAAAAATATAACATTGGACTTGGCAACGTACAGCAACAAACCGTTACTCGTAAACCAATGGTGTAGCTGTCTGCTGTGCATGTGTCGTGGATTTTTTCGCTGAGCTGCTCATATATTCGCGCACTAACTATTACGGTGGTGTCGTCCGCAAACAGCACTGGCTACCCAGTTGTAATGGTGGATGGTAGGTCGTTAATAAATCAGTTTCACCACCTGCTTACGGTCCGACACAAACTATTTGAATAATCGGTGAGGTTTCTGACTTTATAACAATGTATTTTATTCATTATCAATTTGTGACTAATTACGTCGAAGGCTTTCGATAAGTCACACATACCTAATACCCGCCATTTTATACTTATCGTCTAGACCTGTCACGATGCAGTCAAAAGTTTTGTGTGCTGCCGTTGTAGTGGACATTTTTTTCTGTACGCAAACTGGTTTGTCGTGAGTAGGTCATTTTTTTCGAGATGATTCATCAAGCTGGATGATAGGATTGATTCCACTATTTTGGAAATTGCAGGTACTATGGTTATGGGCCTGTAGTTACTGACGTCTGCCTTGTTCCCCTTCCCCTTGAAGAACGGGCACACTCGAGTACTCTTACCAGGTGCTTAAGAGTACTCGAGTGTCAAGGGCTGCCTAATATGTTTAATCAGACGGTCCATGATCATTCCGTATAATTCGATACAAAAGAATACGGCATGAAATGGAACGTGAGTGAGAACGCCTCTTGCTTTTTTCGAAGTTGTCCGCTCACTCTGTATAGGATGAACAGAGATGGATAAGATTTTGCCAACTTTACAACTATGATAGAGTGTCGTGTTGTGTCGTATGGCTATAATAGTTCATGATTGTGACCGCTTGAGCGGGTTAAGGTTTCATTCGATAGTCTGTGGATTTTTTTCTTTCTCAAAGTTGTCAACTTGTCACATTGTCATATTTCATATTGTTTTGAGGCAGGATAGGATACACACCAGTCTGAAACATATAGTTTAACATCACAGCTGGTAATATACATGCAACGAAACGCATGCAGTAGCGCCATTTTGTTTTTAATGTTGCATGACGTCTTGCTTTGCTGTGATTGGCTGATTGATAATGTTTCATTTACAAACTGTCAACTGTCACATGTCTCCAAATTCCACGGTAATGTTGATCGAGTGAAGTCGTTGTGCTTATCCTCTCCTCTTTATTTGGTGATAGAGCCTCCTCTGTTAGTGTTTAGCATGTTGAAAAATGTTTTACGAGTGCTGTTTATGTAAAAGTTCGCGAAAGGACGCTATTTTACACCACTTTCCCTCTATTCCGCCCATAAGAAGAACATATTCATTCATAAAAATTTTAGCGATTTAAATGACATCAAAAGTAAGATTTTATTTTTATTTTTGTAAAGTTTAAATGCTTTCTTTGCACATAACTTTTTTGGACACAATGGTGCTTCAAACTACTTTGGTACGATCAAGGACACATTAGACTAATAAAAAATTAAAAAATAATCGGACATTTCCGTTTGGATTGGAAGTTATTAGCATTTACCGTTCGTACAAGACCAATTTTGGGTTTTTCATACTGAAATCGTAAAAGTTCCCTTAAAAATCAAAAATACGCTAAAAAAAATTATTTTCGGATGAATATGTTCTACATGGTCTAGTGTATCTCCCCCTTAAAGGTTTGCACCCAGCTACAAAACATCCTGTATAACGTGGCTGCAGTGTAAAATTTTCTCGCACCGCCGTGCGTAATAGTACATTACTTACCTAGGGCGGTTAAACAAAGAATGTCTCAGATCGCAGGTATTTGACGCCCGAGCCGAAGGCAAGGGCGATAAACATGCGCTCTGAGGCTTTCTTTATTACCGCCCGTGGTGAGTACAAAATTTTACGTCTCTATCTGGCCAGGAAGTGGGGTTTTCCGCACGCATATGCGTGCGGTAATTCCTACTTTATTACCAGGTATGACGTAAAAATATTTGATGGGCAACCCGGTACAAAACACTTTATGAAAAAGTTTAGAGTATGTAACTATAGGAGCCGGTGGGAATCCGCTTGTATGGGCGCTCCGCCACTGCGTGGCTGTCACATCGGATTTTTAATTAACCAGTTAACTTTTCATTTTCTAACATCGGGAATACCTATTGAAAATTAAATTTCCTCAGCAATTTCAAAAGTTCTGTAGATGATGATGAATACTCTAGATGATGGTATGAGGAAAAGTCAGAACAAATATAACAAGATTTTTATGTGTCAACCCACCGACTCAAAGCGAGACAAAGCTTTCTATAAGCAAATAGGGCTTTTTCTAAAATAACTCCTGCATTTGCACTGGAAAATCCCGTTCCGATCCTGATCGGATAAATAAAACGCGGAGTCCATTTTAATTTCTATCTACCTAGTTATTCATAGTCAAATTGTTTCTGACCCTAAAGAAGAATAGAAACATACTAAAGATATTTATATATTGTCGTTTTTTTATGCGTGTATTTCACTATGTTGTTGATCTCAGTTGAGCATACTATGAGGTACCTACCTACTTACTAACACTATTTTTTTGTGAAATCTGCATACAGTATTTTGTACTTTACTGAGAGCTTACCGACGTCGCTCTGATTTCCTTACATGTCAGTATGCGGTCAGTAGGTATTATATTCGTACCACCCCGCATCCATGCATCCCGCTTCAAGAAGCACTCATTGAAATGTAGGCGCGCTGTAAAGAATGATTTGACAATTACAGATGACAGCTTACTGTTACCGCACCGACTCCGCACCGCCAGAAGCGAACGGCTAAAACCTCTTCGGCCAATCCTGTTACAAAGCCTTTCAAATTTCAAAAGATTTGTTCCGCTTTTCATGAATAAAATTATAGAGCCCGTGGAAATATACCGAATTATCAGTCGTCAGTGCGGGGTTCGCTATTGCCCTGCGGGGTGTAGTTACTTTCATTTTAACTTCCCCAACGATGTGAAAATATTTCTCGCAGAGTTTATTGCCAGTGAGAGAGTTGCCGAGCGGACCTGAATAGTATTCAGAAGACGCGTTAAAAGACCAGGCTAATATGGATTGTATTAAAGTTTGATAATATACTAGTGATCGCTTTCGATCTACTAGTGATCCTATTCGTTTCTAAAAACGATAATGCTATTTCGCCTTCCTAGGTTATTATGTCAACTCTTGAATAATACTTGCAGAAAAATATACATTAACTAACAATACCGTGGGCGATTACTAAGTATAGTTATGGGAAAAGCATCGATAATTGAGTTTATCGATATAGGAACTCCCTACCTGTCGTACAATTTTGCCCTTTAAATTCCGATGTATGAGACCTCGCTCGTATGACGTTAGTGCGTGCTCGAGAGGCTGGCAAGGCCTAATTTGTTGAAATTGATATTATTTAAGCAGTTTTTAAGAAAACTATTAATCCTAGCACATTAAAAAAAATATAAGTTAATATTCATCATATTTCCAAGACCGTAGACGGACTCGAAAAATAATTGGACGAAATCGCCTCGACAGAAAATAATTTCAAAGATTGGTTTTAAAATCATCCTAAACGGTTCTAAGTCCTTATTTTTTTGACGTATGGATCTGCAATTAAAAACATGAAGTCCACATATTCATACCTAAACCGCTAACGAGCCATATTTCACAAATAATCCACACTTTTTGTTATTTTAATATTTTTATTCATTATTTTCTTCTAAAACCTGGCCGCCCAAGTAACACTCGCTCTCGCAGTGTGCGCATTTTTAGTGTTGACAGCGCCTTGCGGGAATATAGTTATGATGATCGATCGTAGTTGTACAGTTTTTTATACTATCTTTGACGTTTTGAGGTTGTAAATTGTACTGGGATGTCAGTCAAATGACAGTAGTGTCCCCGTACCCGAGCGATTGAAATGAATGTTCTAAAATTATAATTATACATTACATAATACGAGTAATAACAAGTTCAAGATTTTAATTGCGAATAACGAAACGTTTCCACCTATGTGGGTTTGTTTTATTGTATTTTATCTATCCAAATATCATAAACCCTCCATGATGCGTTCAAGATCCACACATTATGACCACCATAAAAACAGAATGTTTTGTTAGAACAAATTTATTATCTGTGAAAATGTTATTATTGCTAAATAATAACATCGATTTCGATGCTATTATTACATTCAAATGTCGAACACCTCTGAAAAACAAAGAAATTTGATTTGACCTCTATTCTAATATCAGTCGAGATGACGTTAAGTTCGACATGAATTGTCGATTTGCATACAAATTTGATAAAAGTCGCACGTAAGTAAGATATCGAACGATATGACAGTTGGCACCGAGTCTAGTTTGTCTCTGAATTAAAAAACATCCTATGACAGCTGCCAGAAAACAACGCCGCGATGCCGGTCATAATATGCGGCTCCTGGATGCATCATGGAGGTTTATGATAAGTGGATAGTTAGATAAAGTAGTGTATGTAACTGTACATAATTAGGCATTAACACACTCGTGTGATGTTATTACACTCTTGTTTAATGCCCTTCATTATGTACAGTCACATAAACTACTATTGTCTGAGGCTGGTATTGTCTTCGATATTGAAAGTATTGAAACCATACATATTTCGATATCATTGATTTATTACAACTTTCTCCATCACATTGCCTAGATCTCGTGTTTATACGTATGCTTTCAATTCTCAACTTAACATTTAAACATTTTTTTTCTTATATTAAAAAAAATACTGTTTTTCCAACTCCGCGATACAGGCGTAGCCTAGTGTCGGACCCCTGGAAACTATGTAAAATACATTCTGTTTAAATAAAAAAAATTACTTTTTACTTACTTACCTACCTAATTAAAAAAACATACTGATCAGATGATTTGGAGAAAATATATATTTCATCATTATCATCATATCACCCGAAAGACGTCCACTGCTGGACATAGGCCTCCCCCAAAGAGTGCCACAATGGCCGGTCCTGCGCCACCCGCATCCAGCGGACTCCCGCGACCTTTACCAGGTCATCAGTCCAGTCAGGGCCTACCCACGTCGCGCCTTCCGGTACTACATAATAATGTTCCAATGAATATATCGATCAATCAATCAAATCAAATAATTTATTTGCAGAAAAAGGATAGTTTACATGTCTTAGAGTAAATACATTATTGTTTCACCTTTTCCAGCTGTTTCAAACAGCATGCAAATATGTACATCTATATCATAACATTTTTGTAATTATGGTGGCCCTTAATTAATTCAATAACATTTGCAACAAATAATTATAATATTTAAGTATTTAACAGTTATTTAATTATGCCCACATTTTAAATTGTAACAATACTTACTTATATTATTCATTGTTATCATGACAAACATAAAATAAAATTTGTACAGACTAAAAACTACATAAACATCATATTACATTTAGTGGTTGAGATATTCGCTGATGTTTTAAGCCCTTTTTTTAAGCCCTCAAGTTCATGATGCTCATGTTATAGGCATTTCTTTTGTACGTGTCAGTCGTACAGCGTGACTGGAACAACAGATCTTTTAATAATATAATAATAAATTTAAAATTATAGCCTCCAATCGAAGAAATATCTTAGTGCGATATTAAGTTTGAAAATGTGTGCCTGTTATTCGTACGAAAGTGGATTGTTGTGTTATACCCCTGGCTGTGAGTGGCAAAAATCATTAGGCTTTGTGTGTTAAGTAAAGTATTGCTATTTTTGTAAGCTTCCTTTTCCTGGAACTTCGACATTCACCGTGGAATTCTGATAATGGACAAACCGAATACTTAGTTACTTGGCAAAACCGAAGATGTTTTCAATTACATTTCTTGGGCCGCTGAACACGAATCGTCATTCGATGAGAAAAAAACGTACCCTAAGACTAACAAAAGATGAATCAAATGTTGGAATCGCAATCGAATTTTTATCAAAATAACTTTTCATGTAATGTCGCTGGAATTGAAGAAAGGAATAATAAATTTTGATTACTTTTCTCACGTCCGCAATCGTGATTCGATTTCACAATTTCACTGCTCCCCCTGCGAAAACCATGATTAAAATGAAAAGTCTAACCTCGATTCTGTTCGCGCTCATGTTTCTGCTCAACCTATTTCGCCATTGATGTTAATATTGTGTTTTTTAGGGTTCCGTACCTCAAAAAGAGAAAAGGAACCCTAATAACTAGGATCACTTCATTTTTTGTTCTTGTGTCAAGACTTTTTCTCGCGAAAGCGTTACGGTATCAACTTGAAATTAATATCAAATACTGTGTCCCTTGATGTCAAAATATGCGAAATCTATAGGTAGTTACAAATTCACAGTTTTCGGAATTATTGCTTTACCTTCTTGTAATATGAGATCTTTGTTTCTCACAAAATTTCATGATTCTGGTCGGTGTATCACATTTAAATACTATTTGAATATAACTAGCGTAAAGAGACACCCAGACACCGGTAAACACTTCGTGATAGGAGCTCACGTTACACTAGTCATGCCCCACAAATAAAGGTTATATATATTATCTACAAATCAAGCGAGTAGGTAAGTTACCCTTCTTGCGAGAGTCGGAGTCGCACTTTGGCCGGTTAGTCTATACTATACTGATAATAAAGAAAAAAAGTCTGTGATATTGTAACTATGTAAGTTTATATCATAATAATCTAACTGAGGAACTTCTTACCAGATTTCAAAAATTATTTCCCCTGTTTTTTTTTTTTTTTTTATAAGTACAGTGTTTTACATACTTAAAATTAAACATTTCCCCACAAAACTGTAGTGACAGTTTGACTGTGGGAGCGGCAATCTCTAGGTAAGGCATTTATTAACAAAAAATATTTAGTTATTCATTAGTAACAGTAGTAGTAGTAAATAGTATAACTGCGTTTTATATAAGTACATCTAGGTAATGCTTTTTTAACAGTCTCTTAAATTTATTCCAATTTTTTCACGTCTAATGGCTTCGGGCAAACTATTGAGTAGGTATGGGATACGCTTTTTGAGAGTTCTGTCCCCATAGTAATTATTTATCATAGGAACGAATAGTTTACCAGTCGCCATAGCCTTGGTGTTATAGGTATGATCAATAGGTTTTAATGAAGAATACTCTGAGTTATGTTCCAGACAGCCATGGTTATTAGTAGCAAGTAGATACTTATGTTTCATGCTTACCGGTAATATTCTACAGATTTTAAATATTTGACGATAGTTACCTTTACATTTGTGTTTAATTTTTTCGGTAACGAGTAGTTTTAAAAATCTAATTTGGATGGCTTCTAATTTATCGATATTGGTCTTTGTTGTGAGCCTAAAGCTGTCAAGAGCATAACCCAGTATGGAATCTACCAATGACATATACAAACATCTTAGTGTGCTAATAGGAACTCTGAATCTTAAATGATAAAATTTACCTAATAAAACTCTAAGTTTTTCATAAATAAAATTGACATGATATGACCAGGAAAAATAAGAATAATCCCATTGTCATGAGACCATTTGACCACCGCGTCAATGTCTTGCTGTACCAGGCGGAAAGTTTCCTCAAGGTCCGTGCCCGCGCGCATAGCACAGAGGTCATCCGCGAACATGTGTGCTGAGCAGTGCTGCAGCACACCGCACAAGCTGTTGACGTGCATCAGGTAGCAGACAGGACCACAGCCCGAGCCCTGCGGCACTCCGCATTCCACTGTACACTCACGACTATAAGTGCTCCCAACTCTAACTTTGAACGAGCGTGAAGTGAGATAGTCGCGGAACCATTCGTTCAACGGCTCGCTCACTCCACACTCGTACATAGCCTAAGCATTTGATTAGATTTGATTGTTGTTGATTAGCCATAGCATAAGGTACTCGATTCTAGAGTATCGAACGCCTTTTTGAAGTCGAAGAATACAGCTAACACAATTTTTTTATCATTATATAAGGTAGGTATTAATTTCGTCTGTAAACTTCGACAACAAAGTTGCGGTGCTTTTTCCTTTTTGAAAACCGTGTTGGCGGGGATTTAAGATATCGTGTTTATTAAAATAGGTACTAAGTTGGTCAATTATACATTTTTCCATAATCTTGTCAATGCTTGATAATATCGCGATAGGTCTATAGTTTGAGAAAGATTTACGGTTGCCTTTTTTGTAAATAGGACGAATTATGGCTTCTTTTAGTTTATTAGGAAATGTATGGTGTTTAACTGATAAGTTGACCAACTTGGCAAATATAGGACTTATTTTATTTACGACACATTTTATATCAGACATGCGCACTAGATCGCTACCCGGAGATTTATTTACATTCATGTTGTTGATTAGTTTTCTTACTTGATGACTCTTGACGGGTTGCCATCTCATACACATATCTATTTTTTTGACATAGTTATCCCTATCAAGCCAATTATCATTACACTTATGTTTTATATCTTTGATTTCGTCTGAAAAAGTAGTGGCGAACTTATTAGATATGTAATAGTCGTCACCCATGCATTGCATATTTGAGTGTATCATGTCATCCAAGCTTTTGGTCTCTTTCCCCATTAATATATGTATCCTTTCCCATATTTTCTTTATATTTTTATTACACTTTATTATACATTTTTTGTCATACATATTCTTACTTTTATTTATGGCTTTGGTACATTTATTCCTATACCTAGTATATTATCAGTCGTTTAAGCATGTTATTTGGCTCAATACACCAAATTTCGAAGAGTTTATCCCTCTCATTTATCATTTTCTTTAAGTTATAATTAATCCAAGGTTTATTATTTCTACTAATATTACATTTAAACGTTTTAAGCACATAACACTCATTGTATATGTCAACGCGTTATACAATTCAACTGGGCAATTTATAGACATTAAGTTTTTGAAATCAGTTTGTAAAAGCAATTCTCTGACCTTGCGGTTGTCAAGGACACGTCGCTGCTCAGCGTGCGCCATTTGGTTCCTAATCGAGCCACCTGTGTTGCCGACAGCGCCACTGCCGTTGCCACGCCGGCCTGCGCTGCCACCGGGATCGCGCGCCAGGGCGCGGTTCCATTGCACCACGGCCGACACGAAATAATGGTCCGACATTTTATGTTCTATGACAGCTGAGCAGATACGTGCCGTGGGCAGAGATATTCTTATATACTCATACTCATACTCATACTCAGTTATTCATAAAATATAAAAATTTACATGTCAAAAATAGAACTATAATATGTCAAATGAATTTGATTATTCAACTAGTATAACATAACAATATTTAGGTATGAGTAACAAAATGTCAAAATTAGAATTATAATATGTCACATGAATTTGATTATTCAATTAATATAACATAACAATATTTAGGTATGAATAACAAAATGTCAACATTATACAATGATTAAAATTATTATTATTACCAATATTTTATATATACTCCTTAAAATTATAAAAAGCGTTATCAGTCAGCCATTTTTTTAGCTTATTAAGAAATGTCGCAACATTTTCAATATCTTTCAATTCGGATCATTCGGATAAATGTGATCAATGCAAGATTCAACAACTTTATCCATTAATATTTCTTTACGAGTAACTTGACTGACACATTTAATTAACCCAAATTCAGACATAATAGTTTCATATTATAACACATATTTATTCTGTTTATTCAATAAGTTTATATTTATATCATCACAGAGTATTAAATTAGCACTTAAAGGTATATATTCTAACAAGGGACGTATATCCTCGAGAAATTCAATAATTTTATCTTGCTTACTTATTTTAGGTGGCCTGTAAATACATAACAAATACACATTTTGATTATTGCTGACTATGTTAATGGAAACACACTCGGCCGATCGCAAAGTTGTTGCCGGAGTTTCGTTCGCCCGCGCTTGGATCCCCTCCCGCGTGTAAACAAGAACCCCTCCCCCGCTACGGCCTACACGAGTAAAACTGTGAAGACTAAAGCCTTTTATACTATAAAAACTTAACAATGAGTAATTAACATTAGGTTCAGTAATTACAAGGACGTCTATATTATCAATGTTGTCATTAAGCGTTAGGAGTAGTTCTGCAAAGTTTTTCTTTGAGGAACGAATATTTACGTGTAATATACATAAGCTATTATTCAAACTATTTAAAGATGAAAACCAGTAATTAAAATTATCAAATTTAGCAGCCGTTATTGAGTCATCTGTAATTGACTCAATACTAGTGAGATCATTGAATGATATAGAAAAGTTAGCACAATAAACCAAAAATAATAAGCACTTCACTTCACTTTAAGCAGGTCGTTGACATCGTTGTCCGATCTGATCCATAGGGTCTTATCTCCTTCGGCTTTCTTCACCAATACTCTTCCGTTTGATACCCAGATGAATCTGAAGGCACCGTGCAGTTTCTTCTTAGTATTCCAGAGTAGAGCCCGGGTCGGCTTAGGCAGGTCTTCATTTATGAATATTTTGTAAGCTTTCGAGCCGCCGGTCACCATGTCGCTCGTCACACCCGCCACCGTGCAGCGCTGCGCCAGCCACGCATCGCGGGCGCCGGTCCCAGATGTCTTGAAGCCAACGACGATGGATGCTGATTTCTCATCGCCTTGTTTTCATGGGTGGTTTTGACGCGCCCATTCAATATCCGCGGTGTTGAGTTTGAGTAAGTCGCCCAGTTTAGTTACCAGACTCATAACGTTTTCCTCTGGCTGTTGTTCAAGGCCAACGATCTCAATATTTTGTTTACGCGAGCATTGTTCGAACTCAAGCAATTTTTGTTCTAAGGCAACGTTTTGCTTCTCCAAGTATACGCATTTGTTGCCAATATTGGACACCGTTTTTTCTAGGGTGTTGATTCTCTCCTTAGACTTTGCATGTTCAGATATCAGCGAGTCGTATTTATCAGATAAGACACTCATGCTTTGTGTAATCGACTCTAACTGTTTTTTGAGGCCTGGGATAGAACTAACCTTCCTTTGGATGTCCTTGAGAATCTTATCGAAGTCCTGTCCATCGTCTAACTCTTCGGCATCCGAGTCTTCATCCTCGCAGTTGTTGCAGTGGACTCTATCTCGACTAGCTTTCATATCAGCTGCCAAACCCTTAACACAGCCTCTATGAAAGGTGCCCTGGCAGGGCCCCTGACACATGAAATGGGCTCCCTTTTTGGAAAGCGCTTTCTTGCATTTTACACACTCCATTTCACTAATTGCAGTTAAATCTTTAAAGTTAGTTACTTATATGCAAAATGTTATTTTAAAGTGAATAACGTAGTTATCGTCGATTAGGTGTACGAAATGGCGCGAACGCGCGCTAACTAGACCTACGCACGCGCACTCCGATCGACGCTCCGAGAAATGAACTTTATGGATGGAAACGGGCTAGAGTAGGAAGCCGCGCGGGCAGCTATTAATTTGTATTCAAAAGCATGAACACTTTACATCACTTATGTCACTATTATACAACTATTTCATGTATAACTATTTGCAACAACGATGATTTTTGAATGCGATGAAGAAAATCCTCTCTGACAACCTTTAGTTGTTTGTTGATTGGCAAGTCTACGCCGTTTTCGAGTATCTCAAAATTGTCCAGTAATCTCTGCCGGGCAATCGGGTTAATACACAAACAACAAATAACAAGTGGGCTCTCTTACATCCACTTCCTACAAACATTTATGAAGACGCTACGCGCAGCCGCCACGAACAAAATGACTCATTGAAGAAAGCAAAAGGTACACTTTACATAAAAATCTTATCTTCAAAGCCAATCTTGTATAATTAATAATGAAGACAAATGACCACCGGTTATCCCAGTGGTTAGTGACGCTGTCTAAGAAGCTGAAGATCCTGGTTTTGAATCCCGGTAAAAGCAAATATTTGAGTGATGAGCAAGAATATATGTTTCCAAGTCTTGGATGTTTTCGGTACTGTTACAAAAATACTCCTAAAGCCGAAAGGGGGTTAAAAGGGGATAAAAAGGTCTATTGGCAATATTTGAAAGCCGATATTTTTTTGATAAAACATAAAATAATCATCATTGTGACGCAACCCCAAAAGCATAAAACTAAAGAGTAGACTACCCAGAAAGCTATTTACATACTTACCTAATTTCCCCTGAGAGATGACAACAACCTTAAAATACTACTTGATTAATCAAATTTTACAGTTATAATAAAAATAGGATTCATTTCAAACTTTTAGAATACCTGAATAAAGTTATAATTTTCGAGCGTAATCAACAAAATGTATGTGAAAATTTTTTTGAGATGACTTGCAACAGACACCATATTTTTTCTTCTGTCTTTTTAACACGCCAGTACAGGAGGTTTGATTTCCTTCTATTGCGCTTTGATTTCCTTTTTGCCCGACGACGGCAGAGCCGAACGGAAGGGATATTTAGGGTAAAATTGTTTAAGTATTATTCTACTAGGTACAAATGATAATCGGTTATTATCTTCTGTTAATACTCGTATAGGTAATCTATGAACATTCAGTTTGATTGACGTGACAGGTTATTAGGGTTGGCACTTTTGTTCGGTTAAATAAATATTTTCTTTTTCATGGGGAATTATGTAACACGTTGTATATTATGTACAGTATGTAACAGAACGAAAGGCAAAGAAAGATACTCATTAATGTTTAGACCATAATAGTATTTTATGCAACTGTTGTATTTGGGTCTTAAAACGCGAGTGGCGTGGGTTGCAATTACAGACGCCACAAGCGTTTTAGACCAGTTATAAACCGTTGCATACAATACTTTATCTACGACAAATTTGAAATAAATAGCAGACTACAGAATAGTTAAACTTTTCAGGCAGCAAGTTTTATATTCGTGCTTTTGCTACTCACGCAATTTCTTCAGGTTTGCAGGTATTAATTTCTTCGACCATTTTAAAAGTTACACTTGTCTTCACAAACACGAATAAAATCTTAATAGTTTAGGACTAATAGTTTATTATCTTTCGTCTTTTCATTTTGAACTGTATTTTGGTGGGAAATCGGAAATGTGACACCTCTTGCTTATGGTTTGTTTTGTTTTTAATTTGTTTACACTTGCCATCCGAACCAAACCAAATCCGGACACGGGCCGAATTCGACCTGTTTATTTTTATAAAATAAATAATACCAAGAATTTATAAATCGTGTAATTTAACACACAATAGATGATGATTTATTAATATTGTAGTAAATAATTTATAATATACAAATGTTGAATCGTAAATAAATACTTTTATTTCAAAATATTTGTTTACTTATGAAGTTGGCACTACTGCAATATTGGCGACCAATTAAAAAAAGTTAAACAGTGCTTTTATGAAAAATTTATGAACCAAAAAATTACGTTAAACAGTGCGTTTTTGGGCCATAGAGCATAGAGTTTTTCGACGATTTATTACTGGTGTCATTGTATCTGAGCTACAGCCTATATAAATGACAGATAACGGTTCAGGAGTAGAAAAATATGATAATGGTGCCTGGCTTATAAATTTAGCATCTTTTTATGGTAGTGAGAAAAATAAAAAAATTACCTTTATTTTGTAACCTCCTGTATTATTTATTTACAATCGTATCACTGACAACCCGGTTGGTTGTGAAAATGGTCCAATACCTGCTCTTCGTCTCTCACGTGAGGTCGTTGAGGCCCTCCTCGGTTAATCGGCACCGCCGGGCTGTTATTTCGTAGACGGATAATCGCATTGACGATCACACGGGCGTTGTTGGGTTCCCTTAGTGCGGGAAACCACTCCGCATACAGACGAAGAACGCATTCCCATTACGCATTACACTCTCCGTAAACAAGGATCATATCCACAAGTTCCTCCGCAGAAAAGTTTAAAGGCATTATCAGTATTTTTAAGTAAAATTTCTATCTATGTTTATTTTATCTGAAACACGAACGTCAAACCTCAACTTGAAGTTTAAATTTAAAGAAAAAAGTCCAATTAAGTGATTTAACCTGATCTCTTTCAAAATAACAATAACAAGGTGACAAATCTAAAATGTCAAAGTGAACTACAATGTTATGCGAAATTCCTGTAGTAAATAATGTAATCTCCACTTATAATAAATCTCTAAATTAAAAAAAGAATCAGCCAGTTTGAAACTAAGCTTTGCGCGGTTCGAATGTTCTCAGCATCCCATGAACGGAAAAATATGAAACATTTTATATAGGTACATTATTATTCTAGCTGCAACTTAGGATAGTTTTTATCCGACTGCGACAGTTAATTAATTTTCCGAAATATACGACTTCATTTAATTTTTCATTTATTTTTATTGTAATCAAACGCTGCTCCAACTGTCAGCTATAAGAACCGTCAAATTTTCGTCAAAATGGCGGAATTGCTTTGCCTTTCACTTATTAATAATTTAAATCCCGTCTACGATAGACCTTTACGAGACAAATGCTAAAATATAAACCATAAAAAAATATTCGATTCTGATATGAGAACTTATATGCGCAAATGTCGTTTTATGTCGTAATTTCAATAAATGAAATCAACAAATTTGAACAATATAATTAACACGAATTTGTTTTTTTGAATGACAATGGCACGCGCTCGGCGCATTCAGCCAAAGTACCTGCGGCGCTACCACGAAAACCGATACTCAATGTTCATATATTTGCATCCCTGTCACTCGAGTATGGTTAGTGCGATAGAGATAGAGATACCCGAATATTTTCGAATTCCGAAGTTCGTGGTTATAGCTCAGGAATCGAAATTATGGTAAATAATCATAATGTTTTTTCTCGAAAAAGAATTTAAAATAAATATAGTCAAATGGAGAAAAAAACAAAGCAAGAGGTTATATAGGTAATGATTAAGTTATAAGAGTCCAAAGTTTTAAGAGGGGGTATGTTCTGTCCCTTTTCCGCAAAACGCACCTTCATAGGAAACGATTGTTTTTTACTATGACGCTCGAGTATATTGACGTCACAGTCCCTCATCGTTTTCTCACTCTAACAAGCGACATTAAAACGGATGTAGCTTCATAATTTTTTGAGATATTTGAATGGGAGTTTCATTATCTTCTATCTATTTATACATAATAAATGCCTATGTCCTGACTGACTTATTCACTCAATCACTCACTCACTCACTCATCAACGCACAGCCGAAACTACTATACTAATCTTAGAGAGTTGATTTTTGCACAGTATGTTGCTTTATATAGTGGGCTAGGGATAAAAAGGGATTTTTGAAAATTCTACCCCTAAGGGGGTAAAATGGGGGTGCAAAGTTTGTATGGGAGAACCTTTTTTTTTTGAGCTATAGACTTAAACTTTGTAGAAAAATTTGTTATTAGAATACAAATGAAACTCTTTCAGCGTTTTGGAAAATTCCACCCCTACGGGGGTAAAATAGGGGTGCAAGTTTTGTATGAGGGAAACATTTTTTTTTTAATAGAGACTTAAAACTTTGTAGAAAGATCAGTCATTAGAATACAAATAAAGAACTTTCAGGGTTTTAGAAAATTCTACCCCTAAAGGGGTAAAATAGAGTGCAAAGTTTGTATGGGAAAAACTACTTTTTTTTAAATAGAGATTTAAAACTTTGTAGGGAAATTATTCATTAGAATACAAATAAAGTACCTAGATTCAGTGTTTTAAAAAAATCTACCCCTAAGGGGGTAAAATAGGGGTGCAAATTTTGTATGGGGGAAACAATATTTTTTTTAAATAGAGACTTAAAACTTTGTAGAAAGATTAGTCATCAGAATACAAATTAAGTACTTTCAGCGTTTTAGAAAATTCTACCCCTAAAAATAGGGGGCTAAAATAGGGGTGCAAAGTTTGTATGTGGGAAACTATTTTTTTTAGCTAGAGTCCTAAAACTTTGTAGAAAGATTATTTAAATACAAAGAAAGTACTTTCAGCGTTTTGGAAAATTTCACCCCTAAGGGGGTAAAATAGGGTGCAAAGTTTGTATGTGGGAAACTATTTTTTTTAGCTAGAGTCCTAAAACTTTGTAGAAAGATTATTTAAATACAAAGAAAGTACTTTCAGCGTTTTGGAAAATTTCACCCCTAAGGGGGTAAAATAGGATGCAAAGTTTGTATGGGAAAAACATATTTTTTTTTAATAGAGACTTAAAATTTTGACGAAAAATTACTTATTAGAACATGAAAAATACTACATTCGGCGTTTTACAAAAATCATTCCCTAAGGGGGTTAAAAAAGGGTGCAAGGTTTGTATGGGGAACACTTTTTCTGAGCTAGACACTTAAAACTTTGTAGAAAGATTACTTATAAAAATACAAAAAAAAAAGACTTTCAGCGTTTTGAAAAAATCTATCCCTAAGGGGGATAAAAAGGGGTGCAAAGTTTTTATCAGGGAAAGTTTATCTTTTTGAGTTAGAGACTTGAAACTTTGTAGAAAGATTACTTATTAAAATACAAAAAAAGGACACAAATCGTTTTAGAAAATTCCACCCCTAATAGGGTTGAAAAGGAGAGCAAGCTTTGCATGGGCAACACTTTTTTTTGAGTTAGACTTAAAACTTTGCAAAAAGATTACTTATTAGAATACTAAAAAAGAACTATCAGCGTTTTAGAAAACTCCATCCCTAAGGGGATCCTTAAGATCCTTAAGAAGGGTAGCCAGTGTTGTGTGGGAAAAACTTTTTTTTTTACTAGACTTAAAACTATTCAAAATGTTACTTATTAAAATTAATAATAAAGTACTTTCAGAGTTTTAGAAAATTCCACCCCTAATTTTAAGGGGGTTTTTTAGGGGGTTAAGAAAGCTTTGTATGGGCAACACTTTTTTTGAGCTAGAGACTTAAAAGTTTACGAAAAAAGTTCTTTCAGCGATTAGAAAAATTCAACCTCTAAGGGGGTTTAAAAGGGGGTTCAAATTTTAAATGGCGAGCAATAAAATTTTAAAGTGTGAGTAAGAGATTTTTAACTTCGGTCTTATTCTGTACGTTAAAAGACTACAAAACTGATTTCAGAGTTTTTCCAAATTCATCCCCTAAGAGTGTTAAAATTGGTTCAAAATTTGAGTATTTCAAGGCATTTTTAAAGTATGAGATTTTTAACTTTGGTTTTAGACTGTTTGTTCACAAACTAGAAAATGAACATCAACTTTTTTTTTTAATTATCCCCTAAAAGAGGGTTCAAATTTTGTATTGAGAGAAATCATTTTCTAAGACGATAAAAAGTTCTACGCGGACGAAGTCGCGGGCAACAGCTAGTAATAACATAAATTTGTCCTTAAATTATTATTACAGAAAGTGGTTAGTGTTTCGTACTGTAAAGGCTTGTGGTAGTGCGGTCATAGTTGAAATTGCAGTAATCTGATATGTGGATTGGTTTTGATAAGTTTGTTTACGTTAATAAAGTGAAGTCTTACTGTTTCTACAAGAATCTTTAACCGACTGCAAATAAGAGGATCTAAAGTCATGTTGAAATTGAGCAAATTAAAAAAAATATAATGAAAGTTAATAAAAAGTATGCTGTTACAACATACTTACTCCACTTTACCAACAACCAGGTATTAGCTTTACCTGTCGTTCACAACACACAACACCTATTAAATACAGGTTAAATCAAAAATGGGATGTGAACCGATCAAGGGCATAATCGGTAGCGCATTGCGATTCCAAATATGCATTTGTTTATGTTTTTTTTATATTTTCAATCGGCACAAAAACAAAACAGACAAAAAACAATAGTGCATTTTTAGTATCGCAATACGCTACCGAACATGGCCTTGATCGGTTCACACCCCATGTTCGTTACAACCTGTATATCGTCGTCTAGTACCCATAACACAAGCCTTATTGAGATAACGATGGGGGTAGTTCGATTTGTGTAAGATTGTCCCCCAATATCATCTAATCTTAAATATTTGAATGAGAATGTTGAACTGATGATAATAATATTCTTAGATCCCTATTTAACTTAATATTTTTAATAACAATTTCAATCGACATTAAGCTGAATTCAGACGGACTCTCGTTCTTGTTCAAACACGTACACAGACGATAGTTTGAACCGCCAAAGTTCTAATTTCCAAGTTATCTATTACATTTTAAGTAGACTAAACTTACTACTACTTCTTCTCTTGGTTTTTTATGCCATGAATAAATGTTTTTTTCTTGCTTTCTTTCTTTATTTTAAGGTGCAGAACAACATTTGCAACGTTTAAGCTGGCCTTGAGTACATTAGGTTAACCTAATTCACCTACTTATCGGGGGAGGAAAATTGACAAAACGTTAACAAAATTCGCTGTTAGTAGGTCAAGAGTGCATAAAGTACACATTGAGTAAACTTAATTCAACAATGGTTCCAACCAACCAACGAGTGCGTTTACCTAATATACTTTCAGTAAAGCTAATTCACCTCTGGGGATTATTAATAAGTCTACTACAATGTGTCAAGATTAGTGAATCTGACGGTTCACTAATGTTTCCCAACCTAACGTTTGGCAACCTGATTCATTTCGCATCTTTTAATTTCACAAGCTCTTAATAATTCTGAAACTGTTAAGTATTTCAGGATTTTTATAAACTAACCTAACCTATAGGGTTCTACACGATGGCCCTGAAATAAATCCTGAAAAATTTACAGTTTCAGAGGTTGGGAAATATACATATCGTAGAGGACGGTCGGGTCCACATGCGTTTCAAAACCTCCTCTTCTTTTGCGCATTTTAAATTGCGGAGCCGCCGGAGGGCGTCGTGGTGGAATGCTCGCGATCCCACTGCGCCGCCATTAACGGCAGGGACGGAAACGTGGTGGTGACGGAAAAATGGTTTTAGTGAGTAGACTCCCTCCCCCTTCTCTTTAAATAGAGTTGGCTGGAGGGTGAGAGTCCCACATACCCCCATTATAGCCCCAGACTGAAGGGTAGGTTAGGGTAGGTTAGAACTGCGACCTCAAAAGAACCGTACTGCTCACAGAAATGTCGGTAAGGTGAGGTTAGAACTGTGACCCCATCAAAACCGAACTGGTCACAAAAATGTGGGTTAGGTAAGGTTGCTTAACTGCGACTGTTAACTGCGACCTCAAAAGTATCGAAATTTTCGCAGAAATTTACTGACACCGAAAGCTCACTTTTTTCGAAAAAAATATTTTAAAGCAGTTCAATATTCTGTCAAGTAAAGTTATTGCAATTAAAAATATGGCAAGTGAAGATTATGGCATTCGTATCACTCTGGCATCTAAAATTCTGGAAAATGATATTATGTCAAATCAACATTATAGACAATATGATAAAATACCCGATATTATTATTTATTTATTTCCACACTACTCCTATGTCCATGTATTATGTCCAGGTCCACCACTTTGGGTTAATCCTTCGTGGTTATTTTTGTCACAGTCTTAAATGTACTATACTGTACACCCCGCCTCTGCTTATATAATCAGTTTGCTAACACTGTTATTATTTCAAGATTCATTGTGATGGGTGTAGGTACAAAAGGAGACTACAAAAAAAACGTAGATGAATGTCCTGTCCATAGCAGTGGTGAACGAAGCTACTCCGCATGTGTGGTGTGGTGCTTTCGTACAGTCACCGGCATCAATATAAATGATGATGAATCACAGGCCGCAAAAATATCTAACACGCTCTTACGGCTCTAGGAATGGAGTTATTATTATTAAGTTATTAATATTGGGCCAGATAAATGGCCCAATATTCAGCAATATTTAATTTATCTCGATTTGGCTAACAATTATATTTTATACGAAACCGCCCAGCCCAGAGTAAAAACTGTACGAATGCTCCACACTTTCCCTGTACGTGTATCAGACAGAATAACTGGCATAAAATAGTAATTAATAGCCTCAATGTTCGTACCACTCTTAAAGGTCCGATCACGTTCGAGGCAACAGATTTTCCCGCGACGTTGTTTACTAGTTACCAAGTAATAAAAAGTAAGTTTGATAGCAAATTAGAAACTACGGGAAGGGAGGGAGTCGGGCTTACGTGACCGCCGACGCTCAGACCGACTTCTACAACTTAGCTCGTGTTCACATCGCTTGCCGACAGCGCACCTTAAGGGGACCAGTGTAAGTCTAACCTCCTATTACGTTTGTTATTACAAACCTCGAGGTCAAACTATACTAGGGGTCAGTTGTGAGGTGAGTAACAGGCTGTGAATTGCAAAGCTTAACCCACCTACTACATAGTGTAAATAAAAGTTCCCAAGCCTGCTCTGAGCCATGACTCTAATTATAAGAAGTTAGTTACTTATTATTACACGTATAAATCGCAGTTGTAGTTTCCTTGGATATTTTTATTTCCATTTAATCAAGTAGAAAATTATTGAAGGTATCATGGGCAGCAATATAGATATTTAGAGGATGGATCGAGCCTGAAGCACGCTGTGCTGTAAAAAACGCGTAGCTCATCATCATCATATCAGCCGAAAGACATCCACTGCTGGACATAGGCCTTCCCCAAAGAGTGCCACAATGGCCGGTCCTGCGCCACCCGCATCAAGCGGACTCCCGCGACCTTTACCAGGTCATCAGTCCACCTTGTGGGGGGCCTACCTACGCCGCTCACGCGTAGCTCACGTATGTACTAAACTGCCAGGCTCGAGTATGACTGTCCAGTTGAGTCCATGACGGGGTACAGCTAGGCAGAGATGGCGTGATGACTTGGGTGCAAAATTAAATAACGAAAGGGAGGCCTTCGCCCACCAGTTGGACACTGCATGGCCTCAGAAAAAACGACTTCATTTGTACTATACAAATAAGAATAAGAACAAACGCGCTGCTTAACACAGTTTTACGTTTCTAGCTCATCATCGCTTCTGAATTCGTACTGACACGAGTAAATATTCTGTACCTATTGTACGAGTTAGAATTTTTTTACCTGTATTGCAAGTGGTATAAATCAATTAATTTAGTAGAACTAGCGCTTTTGAGGGCGCTTTCAAAAATCCAATCCATTATTTACATGGACACAGAGAGAAAACATGTATTCGTATGCCTAACTTTGAATCAAGACTAAGTTTCACCTTCGCTAGCCTAATTTTTGCCTAGTCTCGCATAAACAATGACGTAAATTTTATTTTCAACAAAATATTTCTGTCGACGCGAGAGAAGAAAAACAATAAACTTTAAAGTTTCTTCGGATGTTTCTTCTCAGCAGATGCTATTTTCCAAAGCTGTGAAAGCGGCAGCGTTGAAGCGGGATAAAGTTTTCATTATAATAGATACCTACTACTATTTATATTATTATTATTACATATTTATACTAAATTCAGAACTTTGCATGTAAATTCCAAAATTCACAGGTCTTTTGGTCTGAGCTAGATTGTAGTAATCTGCATTAGATCTATCATCATTCGGGGAAAAAATATAAAAAAGCTGGCGCCTAAGGGATGATATGACTAAGCTAATGATGACGATTAAATAATTATGTTTTTTTATATATAGAAAAATCTACATAATTATGGAACCTACTCACAAAATTTCACGAGAATCGGTTGAGAAATACGGCCTGCAGCGGAGAACAGCCGGACATAGAAATACGGCCTGCAGCGAAGAACAGCCGGACATAGAAATACGGCCTGCAGCGGAGAACAGCCGGACATAGAAATACGGCCTGCAGCGAAGAACAGCCGGACATAGAAATACGGCCTGCAGCGGAGAACAGCCGGACATAGAAATACGGCCTGCACCGAAGAACAGCCAGACATAGAAATACGGCCTGCAGCGAGCAACAGCCGGACATAGAAATACGGCCTGCAGCGGAGAACAGCCGGACATAGAAATACGGCCTGCAGCGGAGAACAGCCGGACATAGAAATACGGCCTGCAGCGAGGAACAGACGGACATAGGAATACGGCCTGCAGCGAAGAACAGCCGGACATAGAAATACGGCCTGCAGCGAAGAACAGCCGGACATAGAAATACAGCCTGCAGCGAGCAACAGCCGGACATAGAAATACGGCCTGCAGCGGAGAACAGCCGGACATAGAAATACGGCCTGCAGCGGAGAACAGCCGGACATAGAAATACGGCCTGCAGCGAAGAACAGCCGGACATAGAAATACGGCCTGCAGCGGAGAACAGCCGGACATAGAAATACGGCCTGCAGCGAGCAACAGCCGGACATAGAAATACGGCCTGTAGCGGAGAACAGCCGGACATAGAAATACGGCCTGCAGCGAAGAACAGCCGGACATAGAAATACGGCCTGCAGCGCAGAACAGCCGGACATAGAAATACGGCCTGCAGCGCAGAACAGCCGGACATAGAAATACGCCCTGCAGCGAAGAACAGTATCATGAAACCTCTGGTGTTCACGCTTCCGCATTTCAAAGCTACGTTGTAGTACTAGTAGTAATATTCTTTTCTCAAACATGCTCGGAAATGTATGCGGTAATGTCACGAAATTAATACATGAATTTTCTTGTTTAAGGCTCCCTACATTGAAAACCCTAACTAAAACCATTATTGTCCGCTACTCTAACTGTTTAAATTTGCTTACTAATATTAAACTGACAAAGGAAAAATTACATACTGCCAACCACCACTAGACTCTGTAAGCATACTTGCGACGTAAAAAAAAACAAAATCTAATGGTACTATACGTATGTGCGGTTAAACATGGTGCACGAACGGCTTGTTCAAATGGCATGTTTAAAAAATAAAAAAGCGGCCAAGTGCGAGTCGGACTCGCACATGAAGGGTTCCGTAAAATAAATTGCGGTTTACGATTTATGACGTATAAAAAAAATACTACTTACTAGATCTCGTTCAAACCAATTTTCGGTGGAAGTTTGCATGGTAATGTACATCATATATTTTTTTTTGTTTTATTATTCTCTTATTTTAGAAGTTACAGGGGGGGGGACACACATTTTACCACTTTGGAAGTGTCTCTCGCGCAAACTATTTAGTTTAGAAAAAAAAAAGATATTAAAAACCTTAATTTCATTTTTGAAGACCACTCGTATGTGTTTAATGAAAAAAAAAATTTTTTGAGTTTCAGTTCTGAGTATGGGGACCCCTAAAACTTAATGTTTTTTTTTCGATTAATGTGTAAAAATTTTAATGCGGTTTACAGAATACATCTACTTACCAAGTTTCAACAGTATAGCTTTTATAGTTTCGGAAAAAAGTGGTTGTGACATACGGACGGACAGACAGACAGACAGACAGACATGACGAATCTATAAGGGTTCCGTTTTTTGCCATTTGGCTACGGAACCCTAAAAAGGCAGCAAATTACACAATTGTTTTAATTTTTATTTTATTATTTCCTCACATAGTTTGAGAAAAGCATTACAATCCTCGGCCGGAACAGGGATTGCAAGACTCCTTGTACCCGGTCTACCCCAATCTCGTCCAGCAATCCCTTACTTCACGGCCTCTGCAGTAATGTATTATTATTGCTCCACAACATAAGAAAAACATGTTACAGGAGTAGATTAAATAAATAATGGTAACAACTTGCGATCTTATCGCTACGTACAGTCAGGGAATGAAAAGGTTGATCACCTTAAGAACTGTTTTTGCTTGCTCAGTATAAGTTATCAGTATCTGCTTTGCCGACCGAGTGTCAGACACTTTCCGTCATAATGAATGTCATTTCACTACACCTCTTTGAATTTTGGAAAACGAGTTAAAAAAAAGAAAAAAAAAACGTATACAAGAAATAGCAATGAGGACATTGACAGGACGTGTTACTCACATTTATAGTTTTAATAATTTTAACCGAAGAGGATTTAATCGTTAGATTTATCAAACTTGACACAACGTAATGGCAAGATCTAACTAATAAAAAGGTTTTAGTTCAACTATTAATAGGCAAGGAAAATTCGTCTAAGAAAATTTGAACTTTGTTGTCAAACAGTTGAACATAATTTTCAATCACTCTCGTCTGATACACAGGTTAAAAAGGTAACATGTGCTTGCAACGCGTAAATGATTTGATTTGAAAACTGATCAACCTTTTCATTCCGCCACTGTATATAATTACTTAGATACACTGCCTGCTCCTCCACTCCACCCTATTAATAGTATTGATTGAATAACGATAACCGTAGCTATTTTTTGGTGCACACTTTAGCAACGGTACACATCTACTTTTTCTTACTAAATGAGACTTAATTGCGTATAATTTACTTATTTATTAACCTTTTTGATGCTTCCCAAAAACCCATGCAGCAAGAAGATGTTGATACCCGCTACGCTTAAGCCAGTTGTCCCGTGACCACGGATATTGTGACATTTGTGACACATCTGAAACGTAGGGAAGCTTCAAAGAGGTAAATGCGGTGTATGCGGCCTCGGGCCAGCAATTCTATGGTACGCTGTTTGTCAGATAGGGACTTGTCAAATAAATGGATTCGTCCAAACTGCCGTTTCTCTGATCTCCAGTCCCCGAGAATCCTGAACTTCACATTGGCGACGAGTAAATAAAGTTAAATACGACGCTAGTCATACAAAAACACGGATTACTAGAAATACGCGTGACAATTCGGTCACAATAATGTCAGTCGGAACATTGAAGGAGTTCGATGTCAAAAACGGGCAATGGGCTTCATTTATTGACAGGATGGAAATGTATTTCCTTGTCAATGGAATTGCTGAAGATCTACGGGTTTCCACCTTAATAGCTGCCATGGGAGATGAAGCATACGAGCTGCTTGTGAATTTAGCCAGCCCAGAGAAACCTTCAGCACTGACTTACTCACAGGCAGTCGAGCTTATGCGGCAACATCTCCAACCAACCCCGTCCGCTTTAGCAGAGAGATACCGTTTCCGCCAGAGACGTCAGGGAGCCGTCGAGGATACCGCTTCTTACGTAGCAGAGTTGAAAAGGTTATCTCGGAACTGCAATTTCGGAGGGAATCTCAGCGATAATTTACGCGATCAGTTCGTATGCGGGCTACGTAGTGACGTTATCAAGCAACGTCTCTTTGCGGAGGATGACACCATTACGTTCGCAGGAGCGGTGAAACTAGTGTGCTCGCTGGAAGCGGCAGAGAGAGATGCGGCGGCAGTAGAAGAATCGGAGCCGGCTGCGTGACGCGAGCAGCATGCACGCGAGGGCGGGTGTGCCGGCAGCGCGGAGCGCGGGGCGAGGACAAATTGCGCAGCCACGACAGCAGTAGTTGTTCGTAAGTAGCAGGTGTCAGCGCATCGGGCATTTGCGGGGAGTGTGTCCAGAGGTTCGCACACCAGGCACGACGGTGAGCGGCTCAGGCTACGAACGAAAGCGCGGCCAGAAGAAGAGAGGGCTTAACTTCGGTGACGTCGAAGGCGGAAACAGCTGGAAAGAGGACGATATAGAGGAAAATTTGAACCTCCTTAGTTTGAACCAGTACAAACCTGTAAGTCTATCTATATCAATTGATAACAAAATTGAAAATGGAGATTGACACTGGCACGGCCATATCTTGTGTTAGCAGGGCTACTTATGATTTAAAGAACTGTCACATATTCCAATACAAAAAGACAGCACTGTTTTACGATTCTATGACGGTTCGAAATTAAAACCAATCGGAATTATAAAACCCACAGTGCGATATTTAGACAGGGAGAAAAAGCTTGAACTCTTTATTATCGATGGTGGCACTACGAGAACATCATTATTAGGTAGGCAATGGTTAACCGAGCTACAGATTTAGGTACCAAATTTTGTCTCAGGCCTCGGTTTGAATAATTCTCAGGTTCAGATGGATAAGGAAATTTGTAATTTGATCGACAGATACAGTGAGGTGTTTAGCGGCGAGCTGGGGCGGTACTTGGGCGGCAAAGTGACGCTGCGCCGGTGTTTCATCGCGCGCGGCCCATGCCTTATGCGATGCGGGAGCGAGTCGACGCGGAGCTCGACGCCATGCTGCGCGACCAGTAGGTCAATCACGTAACGCATTGTACGCGCGTCTGACAGTAAAATCACAATCTAACTGTCATTTTTCCATATAAAATTGACATTTAGACCTTACAGACGCGCGTAAGAAAAGTTACGTGATCGACCCACAGATCATCGAGCCCGTCGACTGCTCCAAGTGGGCGTAGCCGCTGGTGCCGGTGAACAAAGCTGACGGTACGCTTAGAATCTGTGCGGATTACCAGGCAACGTTAAACCCAGTTTTGTTAGTGGACCGCTATCCACTCCCTAGGGTTCAGGGTGTGCTTGTCGGGTTAAACGGTGCTCAAAATTTTTCCAAAATAGATCTTTCTCAGGCGTATAAACCAAATAAAACCAAATCGAACTAAATGAGACAAAAAAATACACTGTTATTAACACACATAGAGCTCTATTTAGGTATAATGGATTCAGCGGATCATGACAAACTTGTTTTGTGGCATACGTAATGTGTTTTTCCGCGTGGGGAGTCCGTTTCTACACAGTAGGACAGTGACATGAGGGCAGAGCTGTTCTAATTCTACCTCACTTGGTGAAGCAGTACTACTGACTGAGGCTATGTCAGCTATTGTGGAACTTCAATCGACTCAAACGTCGTCATTACGGGCTGAAACAATGCCATAACGGAGATCACGCTCACACGCAACGCTAGCTTTCAGGGTCAATCAATCCCTAAGCTATAATCGAGGCGCAAATCGCAATCGCAATCAATCTGGAGCATCCCCGACTCACTGCGGGACTCTAAACTACCAGAACAAACGGCATGGCGCACTAACGCGTCCGTGCTCCGTATATTTACATACAGATTTTAATATAAACTTTTTACATGTCCAGGTTGTTTTACATCATCACGGTCATTCATCCCCACTCCTGGACAAGTTTGCACGCGGACACACACCCCCCGCACCTTCCTGTCACAAGCAAGACTTGAGTGCAAATCCCTACTTACAAAAATACCCACCGCTTTTCCATTCCCATAGTAGATAAAGTAGTAGTAGGTGTGGTTCGTAGATAAGCTCCAAAATCTGTTTCCGACAACCCTACGGCACGACTATTCTGTGGCCCCACATTACACATCCTAAGATACTGGTGGAATTTCTTCATGCAATAAATGATTGCTAAAGCCTCTCGATGGATCTGGGAGTAATTCTTCTCAGCCGCTGTGAGTGAGCGCGACGCGTACGCCACAGGACGCTCGCCGGTCGGCCCGCAGTGCGCCAGCACGCCACCAATACCGCGTGAGCTGGCGTCGCAGGTAACGATCAGAGCTTTTTTTGCGCAAGAACATCCGTACTGGTCAGCGCACGCTTCACCTCCGAAAATGACTGCTCACAGCGGGCGTCTACGCGAGCCCGAGGGCCAAAGGATATAGAAAGGGAGCGTAGGGCGTTATCAGTCAGAGGTAACATGCTTGCCCGCAGGTTCGCTAGGTGTTCCGCAGAGGTAAAGATTGCACTTTTTAAAGCCTTCTGCCAATCTTTCTACGCTGGCGGACTGTGGGTTAAGTACACAAAGCGAGCTTATAGCGCCCTACGCGTTACGTATAATAATATTTTCAGGATGCTGTTAGGAATGCCCAAATGGTGTAGTGCCTCGGGGATGTTCGCAGAGGCACGCACAAATGACTTCCATGCGATTATGCGAAATAAAATTTCATCCCTGATGGCTCGAGTGAGGAAAAGTACCAACAGCATCCTGAAAATGATGGCTGGTAGGTTTGACTGTCCAATACTTCTGTATTGGATTGGGCAGGTCAAATCTACCTTGCAATATAGTAAGTAAGTGTATGTTCTGTGTTCTGTGTATGTCAGTTTATGTTGTATGTTAAATTGTATGTAAGATTTGTAATCTAACCTTATAATTAAAATGTAACTAACACCTCTTATATGGGTCGGTGAAGACCTGAAATAAAATATATTCATTCATTCATTCATTCAAAGGCCCGAAGGGCGAGCCCACGCGGACACACACCCCCCGCACCTTCCCGTCACAAGCAAGACTTGAGTGCAAATTCCTACTTACAAAAATACCCACCGCTTTTCCCTTCCCATAGTAGATAAAGTAGTAGTAGGTGTGGTTCGTAGATAAGCTCCAAAATCTGTTTCCGACAACCCTCCGGCACGACTATTCTATGGCCCCACATTACACATCCTAACTCCTCATACAACTCTGACTTTCGATTGAAGAAAGGTGTCATTGCTCGTATGTCACATGTCTCCGGCCAACCATCACGAAAAAAGATGTTATCCTCAGCAGTAAGCCTCTTCAACTCGTTGTGATCCAATAATAGTGCGTCCTGCGCAAAATGCAAGTATGTCTGCTCAGGAACTATCTCCGCCGTACAGGCCCGCGCATCCGCACCTGGCGGTAATCTTGACAAGCCGTTAGCACAATTTTTAATGTTTTAATTTTGCGGGCGTTGTGAAGTCGAAAGTTTTAGCACGGAGTTACGTGTGGTGGCCCGGCATCGACGAGGCGGTGGAGCGCGCGTGCCTCACATGCGCGGTGTGCGCTGTGCACGCGGACGCGCCTCCTCGGGCGGAACCGCGACCTTGGGGTTGACCTTCGCCTGGTCCTGGCTTCACTTGAACTTCATGGGCCCTATAGCTGGCAAAATCTATCTGGTGGCTATTGATGCAACGTCCAAGTGGCTGGAGGTATTCCCGGCCCCAAGCACAGCGGCCAACTTCACGATTAATAGGCTTAGTGAGCTATTTTGTAGGTATGGAAACCCAAGGCAAATCGTAACGGATAACGGCCCTCCATTTACCAGTTCAGAGTTCGATGGTTTTATCAGAAACGAGTTGATTGAACACGTATTTACGGCGCCTTACCATCCAGCTTCTAATGGCGCTGCGGAGAACGCTGTTAAGACCTTGAAAAGGGTAATTAAAAAAGCACTTACTGAAAGAAAGGACGTGGAAAGGGCATTGCACACGTTCGCATTCGCATGCCGGGTTGTTCTCACGGCCAATTCCCGCCCGATTCGAGAAACGTGCGACAAGACGTGTTTGCCACACCATCGGCGGCCACGCCACCGGCGGCTACGCCACAGTCGGACGTGCCATCGGCGGCCTCGCAACAGTCGGACGCGCCATCGTCGACCCCGGTGCCGCCCCAGCCTCGTCCTATGCGCCAGTGTAGGCTCGATAAGGAAATCAACTACAAGGAGTAGAATGTTAATTCCGTTTATTATTTACTTTTTATTATCTTAGTATGTTGTATTAATTGGAGGGGAGGATTGTGGTGTATGCGGCCTCGGGCCAGCAACTCTATGGTACGCTGTTTGTCAGATAGGGACTTGTCAAATAAATGGATTCGTCCGAATTGCCGTTTCTCTGATCTCCAGTTCCCGAGAACCCTGAACTTCACAGTAAATATAGTACATTACTTACCTAGGGCAGTAAAACAAAGAATGTCTGCCGAGAATCCTGCTCTCACTTTCCTTTCAATGATGTAAAAGAGTGATGCAATAGTATGCCTCGCATTTCCGCGCTGAGTCGCTATACGTACCTACTCGTATCCTTCTCACTAGAAATTAACTAGAGCGGGGGTCAAGACCAAATTGCAAGCGCAAATAACTATACAACTTAGAAAAGTTGAAAAACTCCCGACATTTTCATTTCAAAGTTCAATAGCTCGAAAACGGCTGAACCGATTTTGTTGAAACGTAACCATCTCGATCACGTCAGCTATCGGACAAAAAAACCGCATTAAAATCGGTCCACTCGTTTAGGAGCTACGATGCCACAGACAGACACACAGACACGTCAAACTTATAACACCCCTCTTTTTGCGTCGGGGGTTAAAAATGGCTGGGCCTCGGAGCACTAAATACCTGTTGGTTTTCAACACAAGCAAGACGAGTAAATAATTAGCGAGCATCGAGTACTTCTCCTTCTCTCTCTATATTTGATAGGATACGTACACAACCTTTTGTCATGCGCGTCCGACTCGCACTTTTCTTTTCTTTAATGCACACTAACTTCAATGTATCTGGAAACGCACACTTCTTACGTGGTTCAGTTCAGGTACTTACTTGCAAAAGCAACAGTTATTTTCTTTATACCTTAAATTGACTTCGAAACAACATTACTGTCTGCCACAGCCAGCGCAGCGGCCCGTAAAACTCTACAAAGAAATAAAGTCCAAATTAACTTGTTACGGTATTTTCTAAAAGGTAAACTGAATGTAATTTTTATCTCAAAACTTCGTTAATTAGCTTAAGGAAAATGTGTGCCCTTTAGCCAGAGGACTTTGGAGTTAGGAAGACATCTGAGAATAATCGACGAAGGTAAATACGAGCAGGATATTCTTTGTATAAAAGAAAAATATGTCAGTACAAAGCAGGCATCAATTTTGCCAGAGATCAAAAGAGATTCACTTATTAAATTGAAGTACCTACTCATACAAGTATTTATATCAGTACCTACGCACCTTAATACTGCGGAGACAGTATTATAGGGGGATACAAATATCGACGTAAGATATGTCGAATTAAAAACTAAGAACATAAAGAGATGACAATTTAAAACACACCCTTATAAATTAGTATCAAGCTACCCAACTCTGAATTTACGTTTGTCTAGTACACAGACCCGAGACGAAACGTTAAATAAGAATGAGACATGGATTGACTAACATTTTGTACGACTTTTTAAGTAGCAATCCTCGCCGTTTCAACCAAATGAGTTCTGTGTAGACAGAAGGGAATTGTCTCAACGTGTACAGCCGACGCTTGAGACGCCAAAATTGAGACATTTTTTTTGTAGAAACTGCTCTTTTCGCCATCCGCAAGATTAGATTCAAGAATATAAATCTCCTTCCCCCCACTTGTGTCGCCCATTTTGTCTGAAGGCTTTATTCGGGATTATTTATACAGAACATTCGCCCTCGAGTTTGACACACTGAATAACGCCGTCCTTTAGTGCCTCACCAGTGAAATAGTTACGAGTCACCTCGTGGCAAGCAGAAAAGAGCCCAGCAAATGAACCCGAATGCTTCTTTCAAAGCCCCTTAAAGGAGTTTTCAAATAGGCTTAAAAGGTATTCATTACCGGCAATCATCCAACTGGGGAGAAGCCGCAAAGAAAGTATGAATGCCAAATAAATACGGACGTGGTATATAGGAATTTGTGGATTTTCGTAGCAATGTTTGTGTTTGTTTTCGTAGACATTTTGAGCCATAAACACGTTTAGTATAATAGTTATACGGCACAATAAAATATATATTTCATTTACAACATAGTTTTATATAACTGCCATTAGGCCATTACTCATCAATATCGTTTTCAAAAGTATCAAAATATTCGCTACACAATACTTCCGCCGAAGCAATCACTTCAGCGCGCATTCTCCGTAGATCCAATTAATTCAATGAAAGCTTTGAACCGTTAATTTCACTTTATGTTTACATCCTTCCCAGGATCTGGTTACTATTAGGCCACTCGGAATTTGGTTAGGCTACTCTGATCAGAAAATTTATTTCTAAATTGTGACGTTTTAAATGTTTAATACTAGCTTCCCCCGTAGCTCCGCTCGCATATTACAGAGACCCAAGCAGAGCCGCGGGATAAGTAAAAATAATAATAATAAACCATTTATCTCAGGCATCTAAGGCCCATAGTTACAAATACCGCAGAGACTAACATATGTATATACAATTATAAATTTAAAAACTAATTGTTATTTAGGCGACGAAACAGCGCGCAGCGAGGCTCCGTTGCGTCGTAGAATTCGGTAGGTTGCCCCGGAACCGCCGAATCACGACACCCTTCGGCCTAAATAACGGCCTTCGTAGCCCAGTGGGTAGTGACTCTGCCTACGAAGCAGGAGGTCCCGGGTTCGAATCCCGGTCAGGGCATTTATTTGTGTATTTATCATGAATATTTGTTCCTGAGTTATGGATGTTATATATGTATATAAGTATCTATATGTATGTATCTATTATATATATCATCGCCTAGTACCCACAACACAAGCCTTACTGAGCTTACCGTGGGCCTAGGTTGATTTGTGTAAGATTGTCCCGTAATATTTATTTTTATTTATTTATTTAAATATAGATAGCCTATATCCATCCCAAAGTTCCATTCCATATACTGGTAAAAGAATGCCACAAGCAAAGCCACAAGATAAAATTAAATCAATGGAGCATTATTTAAACTGGTAAAAGAATTTAGGAAATGGTAACATTCTTTCCGAAGATTACCCGCTACATACTATTTTCTAAGCAATTAGTATAGATAGACAAACTGGAGTTTGCCTTGTAAAATTTATTAAAATAAACTAACTAGCCTACTATGAAGGGGGAAAATGATTGGTCCTTTGATACGGCACGACAACTTCTTTAAAACCATAATGGAAGGAAAGATAGAAGGAAGGAGAGGCAGGGGAAGACCACGGCGCAGTTATATGGACCAAATAAAGGAAAAAGCTGGTGTCGTGTCGTTTCAGCAAATCAAAGAGCTGGCGTACAACATAGAGAAATGGAAAATACTCCCCCGACAAGAGGATAACTCTTAACTATGAAACTTTTATAATGAATTCAAACAACTCATGCAACTTCTAGAATGATTTCTCTTGACATGTAAATTGGTTATACAAACAAATGAGCCTATAGCATGATTCTTATAAGTGACGATTTATCGACATTAATTATTGTATTCAAATTAGGATAATTATACATTTATTTTGCTTAATTTTACGTACTATTTTCAAACACATGTACACGTACTTTCCAAAGTCGACATCCTCGTCGACACGCAGCGGATAACTTGAGCATTTTGACACCTTATTGCCAAGTAACAACTTGCACCAAACCGGAGCTTAATTAAAATCCATAATGATACTTGGGCACCCGTGCCACCACAGTCATCCACCTCAAAACAAATCACACCAAGCCCACTGCCTCAAGTATCATCTTCACCAACCTTCACAATCCAAAACGACCCTCAGACGCAAGTTTCAGAATATTTGGGCACTACTCAAATAAACTCCTCAACCTCAACTTCGATAAATGTACCAAATAAAAATATAACTTTATCTTTTAATTTACAGTTCCAATGTAATGAATTATAAAGTATTATGGAACAATTTCTCCTAATTCCTTTGAAAAAATTATATAAAATTTTTACGTTTTTTTTAAATAATACTTTAAGTTTTAATAAAACATTGTTTATTTTAAGTAGCCTTGCGGTGGTGAGAAAAGTAGAGTACTCTCCTTTGGGATAAAGCTGTTTTCATCTTGGGCGAGCTTGAATCCCTCGCTGCACTCAGGAGTTAACTCGTAACACCCTCGCTACGCTCGGGAATTAAATCTGGAGTCCCTCATTTGCTCAGGATTCAATATCGCGCCCGTGACCTAAAACAGTGCTTTATCCCCTCGGTGTATAATCTACTATTAAACAAATCCCTAATTTAGGGTTGGGTACTCTAATTTTATTATATACTCAAAAGAAAGAAGGCAAAAAATATGCCTATACGAAAATCCTATTCAAATATCTCAAAAAATTACGAAGATACAACCGTTTTAATATTGCTTGATAGAGAGAGAAAACGCTTGAGACCCGTGACGTCACGGTTCTCAAGCGTAAATGACAATCGTTTCACGTGAAAGGTGCGTTTTGCGGAAACGAGGGGAAAGGGACAGAGTATACCTCCTCATTAGAAATCAGAAATTTTATTTGTGAAAAATAGGTACATTTCAGCTGGCCCTGTAGCATGGATGGCGTTATCACGCGATAAGTGACAGGATAAGCGCGTCGTCTCGTTCTATCGAACGGTGTCAGCCAGGGACGGATGCTCTATCCTGTCACTTATCGCGTAGTAAGGCCATCCATGCTACGGGGCCTGGTATATTATATAACAAATCGTTCTCCATGTTTTACCCACTAGTGTATAGACCAGTCCGTAGAGGTTCAAAGCACCCCGGGGTACGTTGCAAGTGGTGGTGTAGAAGATTTTTTTTAAATATTGTTGACATCGATACAACCGATCAAATATCAAAAATGGTTACACGAGATATCTTTGGACAACTTGTGGCAGCCACACATCCTCGAAATTTTGGGACTTTTTTTGGTTTCTCACTCGTAGCTTCTATACGGTGCATCCTATTGAAGAGCTATTCACTAGGAAGTTAAAGAACATAATGAACTAATGAGTACCAATCCATAACAATTCGGTTCAGCGACATAGTAGAAAACCATGGTCGAAAACGAGGCTTTCCTCAACTTTGTAAGTTATTTCAAGATAGTGGTTTTTAAGCTTCTGCGTTTCAGTTTTGAATTGAACTATAGGTTTCAGCTCCTCAATTGTAGGAATTTACAGAATCGAGAGTTATTTCAGCATTAGTATCATCATAACTGGTAATCGAAGAGCTGGCGGTTTTCTCGTGCAACGCATCAGCATTGCAGTTCAATGAGGATATACCGCCAGTATACTCGGTACAATGCGTAGAGGGCCTTTTTAGGGTTCCTTAGCCAAAATGGCAAAAACTAAACCCTTATAATTTCGTCATGTCTGCCCATCTATCCATCTGTCCGTATGTCACAGGCATTTTGCTCGAAAAGTATAAGGTGTATTTAAAAAAAAGTAAAATATTCCCAAAGTACTTCAAAAAATAACTCCATATCTTAATGTTAACCCTGCTAAGCCATGATAAGCCGTTATTAAAACTTTTCGGTTTACAAGTTTGGACAAGTTTCGTAGGGCATAAGCTGTTCTGTTAATTTTTTTACATACTTCTATACCTTGTGCTTTCCATTTTAAGTTACTATCTATAGTGATGCCTAAAAATTTACATTCATGAGCTTCATTTATCTTAATTCCTCTATAGTTGGAACAGAGTATTTATAATACAGAAACGGGCACTACGCATAGTCGCGCAAAAACCGCTTTTCCATCCAGCTAAAGACATCTTCAGAAATCAAAAGATTTTAACGTTACCAAGCTAAAACCTATAGTTAAATGCAGAATTGAAACGTAGAAGCTTAAAAACGACTATCTTGAAATAACTTACAAACTTGAGGAAAACCTCGTTTTCGACCATGGTTTTCTACTATGTCGCTGAACTGAATTAATATGTGTTGGTACTTATTAGACGCATAATTTCATGTTCTTTAATTCCCTAGTGTGTAACTTTTCGCTAGGATGCACCAAATCGAAGCTACGAGTGAGAAACCAAAAAAAGTCCCAGATTTGTGGCTGGCAAAAGTTGTCCCAAGATATCTCGTGTAACCATTTTTGATATTTGCTCGGTTGTATCGATGTAAACAATATTAAAAAAAGAATCTTCTACACCACCTTTTGCAACAAAGATATACTGTACGGACTGGCCTATATACATACTGAAAGCATGTGAGTATATACGATCTAACTTAGATAAGTACCCGACGCGCACGTGGTCGGCGCGCAGGCAACCTAGTGGCGCCGTCGCGGCGGCTAGAATGAAAATATAGGAAAACCACAGATTGCTCCCAAAGGTAAAATTGTAACCGTCAAATTGATACAATTCATTCGCATTTTATTATAAACTAGCTGTTGCCCGCGACTTCGTCCGCGTAGAACTTTTTATCGTCTTAGAAAATGATTTCTCTCAATACAAAATTTGAACCCTCTTTTAGGGGATAATTAAAAAAAAAGTTGATGTTCATTTTCTAGTTTGTGAACAAACAGTCTAAAACCTAAGTTAAAAATCTCATACTTTAAAAATGCCTTGAAATACTCAAACTTTGAACCAATTTTAACACTCTTAGGGGATGAATTTGGAAAAACTCTGAAATCAGTTTTGTAGTCTTTTAACGTACAGAATAAGACCGAAGTTAAAAATCTCTTACTCACACTTTAAAATTTTATTGCTCGCCATTTAAAATTTGAACCCCCTTTTAAACCCCCTTAGAGGTTGAATTTTTCTAATCGCTGAAAGAACTTTTTTCGTAAACTTTTAAGTCTCTAGCTCAAAAAAAGTGTTGCCCATACAAAGCTTTCTTAACCCCCTTAGGGGTGGAATTTTCTAAAACTCTGAAAGTACTTTATTATTAATTTTAATAAGTAACATTTTGAATAGTTTTAAGTCTAGTAAAAAAAAAAGTTTTTCCCACACAACACTGGCTACCCTTCTTAAGGATCTTAAGGATCCCCTTAGGGATGGAGTTTTCTAAAACGCTGAAAGTTCTTTTTTAGTATTCTAATAAGTAATCTTTTTGCAAAGTTTTAAGTCTAACTCAAAAAAAAGTGTTGCCCATGCAAAGCTTGCTCTCCTTTTTAACCCTATTAGGGGTGGAATTTTCTAAAACGATTTGTGTTCTTTTTTTGTATTTTAATAAGTAATCTGTCTACAAAGTTTCAAGTCTCTAACTCAAAAACATAAACTTTCCCTGATAAAAACTTTGCACCCCTTTTTATCCCCCTTTGGGATAGATTTTTTCAAAACGCTGAGTCTTTTTTTTTGTATTTTTATAAGTAATCTTTCTACAAAGTTTTAAGTGTCTAGCTCAGAAAAAGTGTTCCCCATACAAACCTTGCACCCTTTTTTAACCCCCTTAGGGAATGATTTTTGTAAAACGCCGAATGTAGTATTTTTCATGTTCTAATAAGTAATTTTTCGTCAAAATGTTAAGTCTCTATTAAAAAAAAATATGTTTTTCCCATACAAACTTTGCACCCTATTTTACCCCCTTAGGGGTGAAATTTTCCAAAACGCTGAAAGTACTTTCTTTGTATTTAAATAATCTTTCTACAAAGTTTTAGGACTCTAGCTAAAAAAAATAGTTTCCCACATACAAACTTTGCACCCCTATTTTAGCCCCCTATTATTAGGGGTAGAATTTTCTAAAACGCTGAAAGTACTTAATTTGTATTCTGATGACTAATCTTTCTACGAAGTTTTAAGTCTCTATTTAAAAAAGTCTCTATTTAAAAAAAAGTAGTTTTTCCCATACAAACTTTGCACTCTATTTTACCCCTTTAGGGGTAGAATTTTCTAAAACCCTGAAAGTTCTTTATTTGTATTCTAATGACTGATCTTTCTACAAAGTTTTAAGTCTCTATTTAAAAAAAAATGTTTCCCCCATACAAACCTTGCACCCCTGTTTTACCCCCGTAGGGGTGGAATTTTCCAAAACGCTGAAAGTGTTTCATTTGTATTCTAATAACTAATTTTTCTACAAAGTTTAAGTCTATAGCTCAAAAAAAAAAGATTCTCCCATACAAACTTTGCACCCCCATTTTACCCCCTTAGGGGTAGAATTTTCAAAAATCCCTTTTTATCCCTAGCCCACGTTATAAAAGCAACATACTGTGCAAAAATCAACTCTCTAAGATTAGTAGTTTCGGCTGTGCGTTGATGAGTGAGTGAGTGAGTGATTGAGTGAATAAGTCAGTCAGGACATAGGCATTTATTATGTATAAATAGATAGAAGATAATGAAACTCCCATTCAAATATCTCAAAAAATTATAAAGCTACATCCGTTTTAATGTCGCTTGTTAGAGTGAGAAAACGACGAGGGACTGTGACGTCAATATACTCGAGCGTCATAGTAAAAAACAATCGTTTCATATGAAGGTGCGTTTTGCGGAAAAGGGACAGAACATACCCCCTCTTAAAACTTTGGACTCTTATAACTTAATCATTAGATCATTACCTATATAACCTCTTGCTTTGTTTTTTTCTCCATTTGACTATATTTATTTTAAATTCTTTTTCGAGAAAATACATTATGATTATTTACCATATTTTCGATTCCTGAGCTATAACCACGAACTTCGGAATTCGAAAATATTCGGGTATCTCTATCTCTATCGCACTAACCATACTCGAGTGACAGGGATGCAAATATATGAACATTGAGTATCTGTTTTCGTGGTAGCGCCGCAGGTACTTTGGCTGAATGCGCCGAGCGCGTGCCATTGTCATTCAAAAAAAACAAATTCGTGTTAATTATATTGTTCAAATTTGTTGATTTCATTTATTGAAATTACGACATAAAACGACATTTGCGCATATAAGTTCTCATATCAGAATCGAATATTTTTTTATGGTTTATATTTTAGCATTTGTCTCGTAAAGGTCTATCGTAGACGGCATTTAAATTATTAATAAGTGAAAGGCAAAGCAATTCCGCCATTTTGACGAAAATTTGACGGTTCTTATAGCTGACAGTTGGAGCAGCGTTTGATTTCAATAAAAATAAATGAAAAATTAAATGAAGTCGTATATTTCGGAAAATTTATTAACTGTCGCAGTCGGATAAAAACTATCCTAAGTTGCAGCTAGAATAATAATGTACCTATATAAAATGTTTCATATTTTTCCGTTCATGGGATGCTGAGAACATTCGAACCGCGCAAAGCTTAGTTTCAAACTGGCTGATTCTTTTTTTAATTTAGAGATTTATTATAAGTGGAGATAAAATAAATAAATATTATGGGACAATCTTACACAAATCAACCTAGGCCCACGGTAAGCTCAGTAAGGCTTGTGTTGTGGGTACTAGGCGATGATATATATAATAGATAAATACATATAGATACTTGTATACATATATAACATCCATAACTCAGGAACAAATATTCGTGATAAACACACAAATAAATGCCCTGACCGGGATTCGAACCCGGGACCTCCAGCTTCGTAGGCAGAGTAACTACCCACTGGGCTACGGAGGCCGTTAAAATTATTATAGACTAGCTGTTGCCCGCGACTTCGTCCGCGTAGAACTTTTTATCGTCTTAGAAAATGATTTCTCTCAATACAAAATTTGAACCCTCTTTTAGGGGATGATTAAAAAAAAACGTTGATGTTAATTTTCTAGTTTGTGAACAAACAGTCTAAAACCAAAGTTAAAAATCTCATACTTTAAAAATGCCTTGAAATACTCAAACTTTGAACCAATTTTAACACTCTTAGGGGATGAATTTGGAAAAACTCTGAAATCAGTTTTGTAGTCTTTTAACGTACAGAATAAGACCGAAGTTAAAAATCTCTTAACACTTTAAAATTTTATTGCTCGCCATTTAAAATTTGAACCCCCTTTTAAACCCCCTTAGAGGTTGAATTTTTCTAATCGCTGAAAGAACTTTTTTCGTAAACTTGTAAGTCTCTAGCTCAAAAAAAGTGTTGCCCATACAAAGCTTTCTTAACCCCCTTAGGGGTGGAATTTTCTAAAACTCTGAAAGTACTTTATTATTAATTTTAATAAGTAACATTTCGAATAGTTTTAAGTCTAGCAAAAAAAAAAGTTTTTCCCACACAACACTGGCTACCCTTCTTAAGGATCTTAAGGATCCCCTTAGGGATGGAGTTTTCTAAAACGCTGAAAGTGTTGCCCATGCAAAGCTTGCTCTCCTTTTTAACCCTATTAGGGGTGGAATTTTCTAAAACGATTTGTGTTCTTTTTTTGTTTTTTAATAAGTAATCTTTCTACAAAGTTTCAAGTCTCTAACTCAAAAACATAAACTTTCCCTGATAAAAACTTTGCACCCCTTTTTATCCCCCTTAGGGATAGATTTTTTCAAAACGCTGAAAGTCTTTTATTTTTATTTTTATAAGTAATCTTTCTACAAAGTTTTAAGTGTCTAGCTCAGAAAAAGTGTTCCCCATACAAACCTTGCACCCTTTTTTAACCCCCTTAGGGAATAATTTTTGTAAAACGCCTAATGTAGTATTTTTCATGTTCTAATAAGTAATTTTTCGACAAAATTGTAAGTCTCTATTAAAAAAAAATATGTTTTTCCCATACAAACTTTGCACCCTATTTTACCCCCTTAGGGGTGAAATTTTCCAAAACGCTGAAAGTACTTTCTTTGCATTTAAATAATCTTTCTACAAAGTTTTAGGAATCTAGCTAAAAAAAATAGTTTCCCACATACAAACTTTGCACCCCTATTTTAGCCCCCTATTTTTAGGGGTAGAACTTTCTAAAACGCTGAAAGTACTTAATTTGTATTCTGATGACTAATCTTTCTACAAAGTGTTAAGTCTCTATTTAAAAAAAATATTGTTTCCCCCATACAAAATTTGCACCTTTATTTTACCCCCTTAGGGGTAGATTTTTTTAAAACACTGAATCTAGGTACTTTATTTGTATTCTAATGAATAATTTCTCTACAAAGTTTTAAGTCTCTATTTAAAAAAAAGTAGTTTTTCCCATACAAACTTTGCACTCTATTTTACCCCTTTAGGGGTAGAATTTTCTAAAACCCTGAAAGTTCTTTATTTGTATTCTAATGACTGATCTTTCTACAAAGTTTTAAGTCTCTATTTAAAAAAAAAATGTTTTCCCCATACAAACCTTGCACCCCTATTTTACCCCCGTAGGGGTGGAATTTTCCAAAACGCTGAAAGTGTTTCATTTGTATTCTAATAACAATTTTTTCTACAAAGTTTAAGTCTATAGCTCAAAAAAAAAAGGTTCTCCCATACAAACTTTGCACCCCTATTTTACCCCCTTAGGGGTAGAATTTTCAAAAATCCCTTTTTATCCCTAGCCCACGTTATAAAAGCAACATACTGTGCAAAAATCAACTCTCTAAGATTAGTAGTTTCGGCTGTGCGTTGATGAGTGAGTGAGTGAGTGAGTGAGTGAATAAGTCAGTCAGGACATAGGCATTTATTATGTACTAGCTTTTGCCCGCGACTTCGTCCGCGTAGAACTCGTTTATATCGTAGCTCGATACAAACTTTCACCCTCCATTTCCCTTTTAGGGGTAGATTTCCGATATAAAAACTATCATATGTCCTTACCCGAGACTCAAACTATCTTTATCATTATTATCATTTATCATCATCATCATATCAGCCGAAAGACGTCCACTGCTGGACATAGGCCTCCCCCAAAGAGTTCCAAAGTGACCAATCCTGCGCCACCCGCATCCAGCGGATTCTTGCGACCTTTACCAGTTCATCACCTACCTTGTGCCTACCAACGCCGCGCCTACTAACTACTTCTATACAAAGTTTTATCTAAATGGGTTGTATAGTAGCTTCATACAAATATTCAACCCCCATTTCACCCCCTTAAGAGATCATTTCCGGGATAAAAACTATCCTATGTCCTTTTCCGGAACTCAAACTATCTGTTAACCAAATTTATTCTAAATGGGTCACTCACATCCAAATTTTCACCCCTTAGGGGAGGATTTTCGGAATAAAACTATCCTTTATCCTTCCCCAGGACTCCCAACTATCGCTATACTAAATGTTCACCCCCATTTCACCCCCTTAGGGAATGATATCCGGAATAAAACTATCAGATGTCCTTTCCCAGGACTCAAATTATCTCTTAACCAGATTTCAACTAAATAAGTTCCATAAACTATGCATTATCCTTTTTCGGAACCCCAAACTATCTCTATACCAAATTTCATCCAAATAGGGTACATCCAAATTTTCACCCCCTATTTTATGCCCTTGGAGGATTTTTTTCGGGACAAAAGCTATTCGTTGTTCTTCTACGCGATTAAACTATCTCTATAGGCACCAAATTTCATCCTAATCCAAATTTAAACCACCATTTCACTCCCTTAGAGGATGATTTCCGGAATTAAAACTACGCTTTGTCCTTGCCCAGGACTCAAACCATCTCTATACCAAATTCCATCGAAATGGTTTCCATCCAAATTTTCACCCCCCAATTCCCAGCACTCAAACTATCTCTTAACTGTTAACTTAAGTTTTATAAGTTTTTATTGTTACTAACATGATATGGACTAAGTCTGAAATAAATAATTTGAATTAAATTAAATTAACCAAATTTCATCTAAAAAGGTCACATCACATCCAAATTTTCATCCCTTAATGGGGGTGATTTTCGGGATAAAACTATCCTATGTGCTTCCCCAGAACTCCAACTCGCTATACCGTAAATGGGTTCCATCCAAATTTTCATCCCCCATTTCACCCCCTTAGGAGATGATTTCTGGACTAAAAATTATTTTAGGTCCTTCCCCAGGACTAACTATCTCCATACCAAATTTCATCTAAATGGGTTCTATCCAAATTTTCACTCCTTATTTCACTCCCTCAGGAGATGTTTTTTCAGGATAAAAACTATGCATTGTCCTTCCCTGGGACTCCTTCTATCTCTTTACCAAATTTTAACTAAATGGGATTTATCCACATTTTCACCCCTATTTCATCCCCTTAGGGGATGATTTTCGGGATTCAAAGTATCCGTTGTCATTCTCCGGGACTCAAACTATCTCTATACCAAATTTGATCTAATCGGAGTCCATCCAAAATTTCACCCCCCACTACACCCCCTTAGGGATAAAAACTATCCAATGTCCTTTCCCAGAACTTAAACTAACTCTAAACCAAATTTTATCAAAATGGGTTACATCCAAATGTTCACCCCCACGTTTTACCCCCTAAGGGGAAGATTTCCGGGATAAAACCTATCCTTTGACCTTCCCCGGGACTCGAACTATTTATATACCAAATTTCATCCAAATCGGTGCAGCGGTTTAAGTAGCTCCATACAAACTTCCACCCCCCATTTCATCCCCTTAGGGATTTATTTCCGGGATAAAAACTACCCTATGTCCTTCCCCAGGACTCAAACTATCTATATACCAAATTTCATCTAAATCGGTTAAGCCGTTTTCACGTGATGCGCGGTCACATAAACAGACAAACAGATAAACAGACAAACATATAAACAGACAAACAGACAAAAATTCTAAAAACTGTTGGAACGTGTTCTGTTATCGATTTTAAGTATCCCTAGCCAATTTTTTATTTCGAATGACTTCCATGTACAGACTTTCGACCCTCTTCAGCTTTATTATATGTATAGATAAATAGATAGAAGATAATGAAACTCCCATTCAAATATCTCAAAAAATTATGAAGCTACATCCGTTTTAATGTCGCTTGTCAGAGTGAGAAAACGATGAGGGACTGTGACGTCAATATACTCGAGCGTCATAGTAAAAAACAATCGTTTCATATGAAGGTGCGTTTTGCGGAAAAGGGACAGAACATACCCCCTCTTAAAACTTTGGACTCTTATAACTTAATCATTACCTATATAACCTCTTGCTTTGTTTTTTTCTCCATTTGACTATATTTATTTTAAATTCTTTTTCGAGAAAATACTCTCTCTTCCCAGCTATATATCCCACATGGTGGTGGGGTCAGCTTTCCTCGTCTTACTTCTCCACTTCGCTCTGTCCTCGACATCGGTTTCGGATAACTTGCTCTCTCTTATATCTCTTAGCACTACATCCTTCCATCTTTTTCGAGAAAATACATTATGATTATTTACCATATTTTCGATTCCTGAGCTATAACCACGAACTTCGGAATTCGAAAATATTCGGGTATCTCTATCTCTATCGCACTAACCATACTCGAGTGACAGGGATGCAAATATATGAACGGTTTTCGTGGTAGCGGCGCCGCAGGTACTTTGGCTGAATGCGCCGAGCGCGTGCCATTGTCATTCAAAAAAAACAAATTCGTGTTAATTATATTGTTCAAATTTGTTGATTTAATTTATTGAAATTACGACATAAAACGACATTTGCGCATATAAGTTCTCATATCAGAATCGAATATTTTTTTATGGTTTATATTTTAACATTTGTCTCGTAAAGGTCTATCGTAGACGGGATTTAAATTATTAATAAGTGAAAGGCAAAGCAATTCCGCCATTTTGACGAAAATTTGACGGTTCTTATAGATGACAGTTGGAGCAGCGTTTGATTTCAATAAAAATAAATGAAAAATTAAATGAAGTCGTATATTTCGGAAAATTAATTAACTGTCGCAGTCGGATAAAAACTATCCTAAGTTGCAGCTAGAATAATAATGTACCTATATAAAATGTTTCATATTTTTCCGTTCATGTGATGCTGAGAACATTCGAACCGCGCAAAGCTTAGTTTCAAACTGGCTGATTCTTTTTTTAATTTAGAGATTTATTATAAGTGGAGATAAATAGATAGAAGATAATGAAACTCCCATTCAAATATCTCAAAAAATTATGAAGCTACATCCGTTTTAATGTCGCTTGTTAGAGTGAGAAAACGATGAGGGACTGTGACGTCAATATACTCGAGCGTCATAGTAAAAAACAGTCGTTTCATATGAAGGTGCGTTTTGCGGAAAAGGGACAGAACATACCCCCTCTTAAAACTTTGGACTCTTATAATTATAACTTAATCATTACCTATATAACCTCTTGCTTTGTTTTTTTCTCCATTTGACTATATTTATTTTAAATTCTTTATCGAGAAAATATATTATGATTATTTACCATATTTTCGATTCCTGAGCTATAACCACGAACTTCGGAATAGGGAACATTACGCAAAGCTCTGCGTAGGGGGCGACACTAACACAACCCGTAAACAAACCGGTGCCGGTTAATGTACGGCCCAATAATTGGCATCCTCTATATCTATGTCTCTTTTTAACTTATACAAAAAGAGAGAGATAACGATAGATGGACGTGTATTATCGGGCCGTACATTAACCGGCACCAACAAACCGCCATGACGTACAATGTCATATTTATTTACCTAACAAACAATAACGAATAATTGATGAAAACGCGTTAAACTACAATCGTTTTATTATCATTCGTGTGTAAAATACCTGCACTGTGATATTAAAATGGCATCCTATAGCCATTTAAAGGTGGATGAGGGCTTTTTTTTGCTTTACGACGTATTGCCGCTTCCCATAGTTTTCATATCATCGTTTCCTTCGGAAATGAATGATGCCCTTCATTCTTGCATCCAATTACGCGGCACTGATGCATTTTATTCACTGAAATATTTTCTTCACTATTTGATCCAGAGCTTTGAAGGACTTGTCAAAGTTGTCAAAAAAACTGTTTACTAATTGTGTTTGTGCTGCACTCTGGCGGCAGAACATTGCAGTAATGTTCCCTATTCGAAAATATTCGGGTATCTCTATCTCTATCGCACTAACCATACTCGAGTGACAGGGATGCAAATATATGAACATTGAGTATCGGTTTTCGTAGTAGCGCCGCAGGTACTTTGGCTGAATGCGCCGAGCGCGTGCCATTGTCATTCAAAAAAAACAAATTCGTGTTAATTATATTGTTCAAATTTGTTGATTTCATTTATTGAAATTACGACATAAAACGACATTTGCGCATATAAGTTCTCATATCAGAATCGAATATTTTTTTATGGTTTATATTTTAGCATTTGTCTCGTAAAGGTCTATCGTAGACGGGATTTAAATTATTAATAAGTGAAAGGCAAAGCAATTCCGCCATTTTGACGAAAATTTGACGGTTCTTATAGCTGACAGTTGGAGCAGCGTTTGATTTCAATAAAAATAAATGAAAAATTAAATGAAGTCGTATATTTCGGAAAATTAATTAACTGTCGCAGTCGGATAAAAAGTATCCTAAGTTGCAGCTAGAATAATAATGTACCTATATAAAATGTTTCATATTTTTCCGTTCATGGGATGCTGAGAACATTCGAACCGCGCAAAGCTTAGTTTCAAACTGGCTGATTCTTTTTTTTAATTTAGAGATTTATTATAAGTGGAGATTATTTGTGTCTGCAGCTTATAGTCTCTCAAGTTCGTACACCCTTGAACCTCTGACGTCTTGATTGCAATCAGAATAATGAATCCGATTCACCAGAAAACATTTAGGTCATATTTTCAATAAAAAAGTAACCATCAAATATAGTACCTACATACCTGAAAGACCAGGCTTTGCTCTTTGTTTTTTCCATAGAAAAGGAGTTGATTCTTTTCACCTCCGTAAACCCGTGTAGTAAACAAATTGCATTGAAATCCGAGAACCGGATGAAAGGGTTACCCGAACGATTAGCTTATCATATGAAGGGGTTACCCAAACGAACGGGTAACCCATATGAACAGGTTTTCCGGTCCCTGGTTCCATTACATATCAAAAGCTCAAAAAGCGACGCAATTTTTTCCAAAAAAACTTAAAACATTGCTCATCGACTCAGCATGCTACTCGTACAGTGTCAAAGAATTTCTACAACCTACACAAAACCGTTGACCCTAACACCTTGCACTTAAATAAGGGATGTACAAATTATAATTATGTAAATGTCATATACTTATAAATAGAATTTAATTGTCTATTAGACAAATACTTACTCCACTTTACCACTACACCATTATTATGTTAAGTTGTGTATTTTTTTAAATTGACATGTAAATGAAATGTACATTTATCAATAAATTATCTGAATCTGAATCTGTTGATATTTGTGTAAGATATTGCATTTTTTTGGTAAAAATGCATTACGTTGGTTTTATTTTAAGTTAATGATTAAATTATTATTGCTAAGCCACGTTACAATTTCATCTAACGCAGTGTTGATTTCATTTTCGTATTCGGTGCTTCTATGACATTTTATTAACGCTGTGCTATCATCAGCGAAGAGTATCATGGGGTGGTGTACAGCTTTTGGCAAGTCATTTATGTAGTATAAAAAGAGTAGTGGCCCTAGCACACTGCCCTGTGGGACACCGTAAGTTATTGTTCTAGGGTCTGAAGTGTATTTGAATTCAAATTTTCGTCATGTGCATATAAGAGTTATTTCTGTATATTGAATTCGATTCAACAAGTAAGACTTTAATAAGTTTAAAATGTTACCCCTTATTCCTATTATTAAACTTTGGACACTTAGGTATAACTGTGTGATTATTTATTGTCTTGTGTTACTTTTTTCTGCATGTTAAATACTATATATTTAATTGTTTTCGAGAAAATTCAACGTAATTGTTTTTTTTATTTGGTGCTCCATCCCTATTACAATATAAAATGTCATATAACCTGTAAATTTCACATGGGCGTATACTTGAACCAGCCATCGTTTTCGACCGTACAAATCATATGAGAATAGTACATTTCGATGCTAGTGCGGAAAGTATCTCGGGACGAGTGAAAAATGACATTTCCGCACGTGTATCGAACGACGTTTTTTAATACAGTTGCGAAAAAATAGGAAAAACAACAAGTTAGAACAGTATTAAAAAAAATTTTTTTTGAACAACTTCATTATTTTTCAACTGTATTACAATGATGTTACAGAATTAATTAAAGTTTCTAATTCCTTACTAGTTGTTTTTCTTATTTTTTCGCAACTGTATTAAAAAAACGTCGTTCGATACACGTGGAAAAGTAAAAAGTACTAGTGCGCAAAATAGAACTTTGCGCACGATTTGCAGCTGCAAAGAGTACCACTTTTTGAGCAACTATATTAAAAATTAACTTTGTTAAATAGCTTAATTTATAAAGAGTTAATAATATTATAAACACATTGCACGTAGAACCGATGGCCGTTGGGGCGGAAAGGTTCTCGAGTGGCGACCACGTACCCGAAGGCGCGGCGTGGGTAGCCCCCCCACAAGGTGGACTGATGACCTGGTAAAGGTTGCGGGAGTCCGCTGGATGCGGGTGGCGCAGGACCGGTCGCTTTAGCACTCTTTGGGGGAGACATATAAGCAGTGGACGTCTTTCGGCTGATATGATGATGATGATGATGATTTTTACGATGACGACTGAGCAGCAATGTATTAGGCCCTAATACATTGCTGCCGCATACAATTCGAAACAGCCGCGTTTGCAAAGCTTTGCCTTTAATCGAATTCACAACTTTTACAACATCTTTCAGCACTTCGATTAAATCTGTGGGCAAAAATTTGGCAGCTAAAGCTTGGCGATGGAGAAAACAGTGTGTCCACAAGGCATTCGGCAAAAATGAATCCACTTTTATTTCCCGTCATTGTTGGGTTTTAAGTTTAATCGTACTGATTGGGTTTGGGGGGTCGCGACACCGTGAGGCCGTGACACCAAAAAGTTTGAAAAACACTGTATTAGGGTAAATACCTGGCCACTTCTTACTAAAATTTAACTCTATTCGCCTATAATAGAATTAATTTTTAGTATAAGGTGTTAATTACTGGCCACGTTATACTAAATTAAATTCTTTTTGTAGGGGAACAAAGTAAATTTTTAGTATTAGGGGGCCTATTATTGGCGATTTACCCTACGTCCAAACTGATTTGACTTACCGAACGTTTTGAGTTTTATGGGTGTCGTAAAACCATGAGTCCATGACATTATAATAAAATATAATTAATAAATTAGTTTCAGGTATTATAATATAACCCATTACATTACATTATAATATAAAAAATTTAAATCAATTAAAAGAAAATAAATTAGAAATTAAAATGAATTAACAATAAGTTTACAATATAAATTACAGAAAGAGTGTCGTTGACACCTTACTTTTAGCATGACGTGCACACTACCTTAACAATACTGTTTGTCGATTCGCTCACTCTCCTGATTATGACGTACCTACGTATAGCGAATTCGTTTCGTGCTCAATGATTTTCTAAGAAAAAATAAATTAAGCAGTTAACGAAACGTATGTAAATTTGATGTTTAGGACCGACACTAATCGTCATCAAAATATACACCCGTGTCAAATTTACACACTGTATATTAGATATACTATTTACTGAACTCTATTAATTACTGCCAAAGACTAACCCCCTTCTTTATAAAACCTAATCAACCGTATCAACTACGATTGAGATTTGTGTTGATGAGAAGGGGGCTAAACGCACTTGCGTTTAGCCCCTTTCTCATCAACACAAATCTCAACGTGATACATAAAAACAACATCATTTTAACGGCATTTTAGCTAAAATAAGCTGTGAAAATAAGCTTGATGAACGTTTATAAATAAGAGCATAAGTAGATTATATTTAGTGTAGGTATTTGTTGTTTTCGTTTTTGTAAACATTAATTGCGATAAACATACCTAACCAAAGACGGTTCTTAGAATCACGTGCCGGTTCAGCTGGCGAGAGCGTTTGATAGCGAGCGGCGGCGCGAGCAGCATACCGATGCTGTTCCGCCTCTGTTTACACTTGTTTAATAGCTATTTATAGATCTTAACTTAGTATACTGAATAGCTTTGAACGTTGTGCGGGTCATGATTCCACGTGATCCCAGTAGAAATGAAAGGCACAAAACGAGCCTGAAATATAGTCACTGTGATCGGGCGAACAGCCAAAATAGATCGAACCGCATTCTACCGTTGTTAGTGTCATGAGTTTATTTATTCGTATGGCATTTAATTTACATTAATCGTTTATTAGTGTACGATTTTAAAATTTTGCTTCCTTTGGATTACGTCACTGTTGAGGGTAAAACAAGTCTGCTGAATCGGTCCTACTAGTAAAGACATTAAACGGTTAAACTCACGTATACGTCGTGAGTTTAACCGTTTAATTATTAGTATTATTACAACATGGCTCACAAAAGTTTAAATTCGATTACGTAATACCTACGTATAATAGATATTATTATATGGTAACCCATATAAGAGTATACCTATAACAATCTTTTTAAATTACTATTTGACTAGTAGGTAGCTTGACGGCTCGGTTTGGATAAAATCAGCGGTCAGAAAACATTGCATATAGAGACATAAATTACTATTTTCTACTCCTGTACCGTTATCTGTCATTTATATAGGCTGTAGCTCAAATACAATGACACCACTAATAAGTCGTTGAAAAACTCTATGCTCTATGGCCCAAAAACATTTCATACATTTTTCATAAAAGCACTGTTTAACTTTTTTTTAAATCGGCCGCTATATTGCAGTGGGCACAACTTCATAAACAAATATTTCGAAATAAAAGTATTTATTTACTATTTAACATTTGTATATTATAAATTATTTACTACAATAATAATAAATCATCATCTATTGTGTGTTAAATTACATGTTTTATAAATTCTTGGTATTATTTATAAAAATAAACAGTTCGAATTCGGTCCGGGTCCGGATTAGGTTTGGTTCGGATGGCAAGTGCAAAAAAATTAAAAACAAAACAAACCATAAGCAAGAGCTGTCACATTTCCGATTTCCCACCAAAATACAGTTCAAAATGAAAAGACGAAAGATGATAAACTATTAGTCCTAAACTATTAAGATTTTATTCGTGTTTGTGAAGACAAAGGTGTACGTTTCTTTTAAAATGGTCAAAGAAATTAATAACTGCACTCCTGAAGAAATTGCGTGAGTAGCAAAAGTGCGAATAGAAAACTTGCTGCCTGAAAAGTTTAACTATTCTGTAGTCTGCTATTTATTTAAAATTTGTCGTAGAAAAAGTGTTGTATGCAACGGTGCATAATACTGGTCTAAAAACGCTCGTGGCGTCTTTAATTGCGATGCTCGCCAAGGCTCGCATCGCAACCCACGCCACTCGCCTTTTAAGACCCTTCTTATACAACAGTTGCATAAAATACTATACCGGTTTCCGTTGCTATGCGCAGTAAATAATATACTAAAAATAGGTACATTCAGAATCTTAACGGCTATATATATATATATTAATAGGAACAAGTACACACCTATAATGCATTTACAAATGTAATTGACTGTTCCCGAGGTTGATTCCTCTAAAAGCGCTAGCCAAAGCTAATAACCAATCAACGTATTGACATGGTACCACTCGACTCGGCTCTGAGCGGTCGTCAATACTAATTTGTGTGTGATAAACGCCAGCGATGTCCGCCTGTAACAAATTAACTTGACGCGTCTTCGAGCGGGGTGCGACAGCCGCCATATTGCCTGTCTCGCCGTGACGTCATGTTGATGTAAAACAACATCTCAAGTTAATTAAAAGGGTGATGGCCATTTTACTTTGCATAAAGATATTATAAGGCAAATTTTCCAGTTTTGTTTTTTTGTAAGTGTGGATTCGGTGTGACGTTTGTAGCTATTGTGAATTGTTTACTGAAATATATAACTGTACAGAAAGTACCAAGGTACATTTATTTGTGCGTTTTTAACAAACAGGAAAATAATTAAATTCCGGCCGTTTGGCTTCTATAAGTGGATCCAATTACTATAAGTGGATTAAAAAACAGAAAATCCCGAATCTTAACGATCTGAGCAGCCACCACCGTAAACATAATATTTGATATAAACAAGTCTTCAATTATATTAAAACAAGCTTCTTCCAAGCTGGTCCTTCATCACACTATGATGCTTTCTGAGAAGAAGTGGTTTAACGTCTGACACCACTGAAAAAAAGGATCAAGGAAATCAGAGCAAAGAGTCTTGAAATAATCAGGCAAACCGGGAACATCTTCCTTACTTTTGAAGTCACTTTAATAGATCATGATGAGAAGATGAGATAAATGACAGCAGCTTACCACGTTTCTTCCTAAATCATAGCTTGTCACCGTGAAAAATTAATTGAACACATTTGACAGACATGAACGCCGTACAGCTGAAGTACCTAAATTGAAGAGCGAATTATATTGAATGTAATATTAAAGGAACTTCAGTCATACGGAAGTCAGCCGGCCAGGTACAGACGTCACAAGCGAGCGTATGTCACACGCATTTTTCTCGGAAACTGGGTATAAGGTAAATAAAAGGACGGAAGCCGTCTTTTATGGAACTACGTAATAATTTTTATCTAAATTAATAAATACAACTACCTACACGTTGTAGATTTATTTTATTTATCGTATGGCGGTTACACACAGGCACATATATGTATTCGTATCGATGTCGCTGATGTTGTAGATGAAACTGAGTGACAAGTAAATGGTTACTAATTTTAATAACCACTTTCCGCTTCTTATAGGGAAAACCACGGGATCGGCTGAAAAAGTAGCGCGTAGCGATTCTTGGCAGTGAATATGTTAATAAATTATATCTACGATATGTTTTGTATGGGGTATGTGAAATAGTTATCGCGTTATTGCTGAAAAATTGACTCCTCGTATAAAAGAGGGTTGGTGCCTCGAGTTTTCACTGAAGATACGTTTTTTAGAGAACCCTACAATGAATGCAACACGAATTATCGAAACACGCGCGTTCATATCACGCTCAAAATTAAACCACTCGACGCCGCTTACACACACCACACCTTCGGAATTTGTTGGTAAGGGAAGGGGGCCAATAGGCTATTCTACACTTTATTTGTATGTTTTAAAATGTTCGTATAGATTCGATAGTCCACTGGTATTTTTATTTCCTCAAAATAATATCGCTTTCTGCAAATAAATAATGGTTGAAATTTGAACGTTATATATTCGCGCCAAAAAGGCAGCCGCCATTATCGTGATGTCATAATTGCAACACTAAACCACATACTACTAAGAAGATACTATGTGCAGAAACATAGAAACGTCAAATAACGAAAACTTGTGTTTGAATTTGCTATTCTGACGTCACTCACAGATGACAAAATGGCGGTCGGCGTTTTCGGCCACGTAACATACAGAATACAGATAATAAAACTATGATTTTATTATCAAATTAAAAATAAATGTTATGTTTTAAAACAAAATAGTGTATATTCTTTTCTTATGGTAAAAATTATGTAAAAAAATACTTTGATAATTTAATTTTAATAGATGGAAATACCCTATTAAACTTGAGAGGAAAGGTAGGTACATTATAAAGCATTAATAATACTCGGATCTAATTTACTAGTAGGTACCTATATGTGTCATTATATACAAGCATCGCTTTTGAGTGGAAGCCGCCGGGTCGAAGGCGAATTCGCGGACGTCCTGTGCACACAAGGTAGCGAACAGTCGAGAGTGAGCTGCGAGCAGTTGGATTGAGCTGGAGCAAGGCCAGGGACTTCGCTCAGGACAGGAAGGCGGGGCGCGAGCTTATGAAGGCTCTATGCACCCCTGGGGTGCCCTAGGACAACAACAACAACATGTGTCATATACACTCAAGAGCAAAAGTTTCGGGTCGGTGAAATACGGTCCTATTTCCTTAAGGGGACGTAGGTTCGTAGTCTTCTCTCCCTTTCACTGTGCATAAGCGTGAGCGAGATAGAAGTGCGTGTTTGGAAGCGCGGATATCATGTTTTTTAATTGTAATTTTTTGTGCGTTTTAATAACTAAAAAAGTAATAGCTGATTTCCCTCAACCATGACATTGCCAATTTTTAAAACTAATTTTAAAATGTTTAGCTGTTGTGCATAATTTGTTATGATTTTTTTAAGTGTATTTTAGACCTATGTTCGTGATTTTTTTTCTATCGAGCGAAAGTCAAAAACTCAGGATTCGAATAGCTGATTTCCCTCGAGAAAGGCCTCAAGGTTGCTAATTAAATTTAAGGCAGCCGTATTATAATCCAAACAAGAGCTACGATTTTTTTTTATCTGTTTTTGGAGCTCACGTCGCCTTAAATAGTGCAAGGTTGTACAGTTGTTTTAATCCCGCCATCACCTTTGTTTAGTTTTACATCTAATCTGCAAAAATAACAGTTAAAAAATTGTAGTTTATGTGACTGTACATAATGAAGGGCATCAAACATGAGTGTGGGTTTATGAAACGAGCCGAAGGCGAGTTTCATAATAACATCACACGAGTGTTTTAATGCCTAATTATGTACAGTTACATACACTATTTTATCTATCCACATATCAGAATCCTCCATGATGCATTCACGAGCCGCATATTATGACCAGCATCGCGGCGTCGTTTTCTGGGGGCTGTCATAGTTTTTTTTATTCAGAGACAAACTAGAGTCGGATCGAACTATCATATCGTTCGATATCTTACTTATGTGCGACATTTGTCAAATTTGTATGCAAATTGACAATTCATTTCGAACAACGTCATCTCGACTGATATTAGAATAGAGGTTAAATCAAATTTCTTTGTTTTTCAGAGACGTTCGAAATTTGAATTAAATAATATTATCGAAATCGATTTTATTATTTAGCAATAATAACATTTTCACAGGTAAGAAATTTGTTCTAACAAAACAGTTTATTTTTATGGTGGTCATAATGTGCGGTTCTTGAACGCATCATGGAGGGTTTATGATATTTGGATAGATAAATAACATTACCAGGTTTAAATAGGACTCGTAAAAACCCATGAAAAAAACAGCGCACACGGAGCGAGATATCGCAAAAATCGTCATTTTTGGATGTTGATATTTTTATGATAGCATCCCGGAAATTACTAATACATTTGGGTATTACGAAGACTAGTATATTATGTAAATAAGACAAACTGTTTACTGTAGCAAAACCGTTTTCTGTAACCACCCGCATATTTAGTAATGTAATCATTATTATACCCACAAAGTGTGTTAATATGTACCTACCGGTAAAACGTATGAAGAACATGAACCGTATAATTCGATCCCATCAAATTTACATGCAAATATTATCGCTTACCATCCAGCGCGTAATAACGCAGCATTAATATTTCCAATTGCTCCGAATAGCCGCAGTATAGGTAAGTTTGTCCCAGCGATCGTAGTAAACAGAGGGTTTGTTGCAGCAATTTCTGCGATACCACATCTCTGCGAGATTAAATTCGTATACGGCTTCCGTTTGGCCCGATTCCGTATTCACTGCACCTACCACCGGAACGGCGTTATTACATGTCGAGTCTTGCGAGAATATTGTGAATTTTTTGTGCGTAATACCGACGACGCGTGTGTTTTAACAACAATGTTCGACACATAAAGCCGGAATAAAATGACCATGTATAGGTAATCATGGTAGGTAATTATAATGGATGTAATCAGTGGGGCGGAAAAGTAAAGAATGTTATAAAAAAATAAGATTACTTCTAAGGCGTAGGGCCGGGAGGTAAAGTAAGCGTTTTGCGTTCTAATTTGAAATCAAGTGTTCAGCAGGATACTGACGACAGAGTTTGCATAGGGTTACAGAACAATATAAAAGTATGAAGGTGTCCGGAAAAATGACGGTCACGTTATTCGATCTCTACATACACATCCGGCGCGCATCGATATATGTAACTAAAGGTGTTTCCGTAAATAAGTGTTACAAAATAAGGCTAAAGAGGCAAAATAAATTAAAAACAGGCGGCCGTGGCATAATTAACACGGTACAAAGCTAAAGAAACTAAAACATAATATTCTTAGGCACGGCTGTATAAAGATCAGTTATTGAATACCAATTATTACTAATTACTGTCAAAAAAATAGTAAAACATTCAGTGCCAAGGATTGATCCCGTGGTATTCCTCGTATGTAGCGGAAAGCGACTATGGCGTAGGCACTTGATAGTCAGGTTCCCGGCACTGAATGTGTAGGTATTACTATTATGTTCCTTTTAACAATAGGAAAATCATCAATATTTTATTATAGTTATTCTATTCCTGACAGGCAGTTGACGCTGATACGTCTAAATCATAGTTCACTTAGCACAGGTTCACACTGCTTTAGATTTAATCTGCTTTAGGTCACGAGATTAATTTCCCGTGTCAAACGGCAATTTGCTGTAAAATAAACATTAACATACAATATTCCTAAACACAAGATTCCTTGGAGCACAGGAAGCAGCAATATGTCATCGCTACAATTATGTATTTAGCTCCAAAGTGACTTCCAAGTCCTTATACGCATCTAATAAGATTCAAACAGTATCACTCGGTAATTGGCGAGGTGTTAAAGTTATTAATGTGGCAAATGTCTACGTACGCTGAATGTTGCGGGTAATCTCCCGCGATGCTCCGACGCCTCCCGCGCTGAGAGTTCCCAACAAATTTCAAAGTCTGAATAAGCAAAGTTGTAGGGTAATTAGACGTAAAGGTACAATATGCCAGTTTTCTCCGATGTAAACTTTATTGATGAAGAAGACGTTAAACACTGTCGTCTTGAAAATATTGAAGTGATATTATTATATCAATCTCACGAATGCCATTCATAAACGTCCGGCATATACATAGGTACCTACTTACTATCCTTTTGTTTTTCTTCGCTAAATTAACATTCGTATTTTTAAGAAAGAGAATAATTAGGTATTTTAACTATTTTCAAGAACCATTATATTTTTTGCCGAATTAAAAGTATGGAGGTTTTGGGTACTTGGTACTCGTCTGGAAAGTGAATTCAGTCTTTTTCATTTAATTATAACACGTTTTATAACCGCAATAACAAAACTAGTAGGGGAAAACTGCATATGCCACAATATGAAATTCTTTTCTCAGGCTTACCCCATATATACTTCGATAATGATGCCCACTGGTTATTTCTGCAACGCGTGAACTATGTACTCGTATGTAATGTATTATGTATATATCAACTCCAAAATCACTACCGCATAATTCGTTACTATGGCATATCGGTTAACTGACTCAGCGCCAGCGGGCACTAGAATGAGCTCTAACGTTACACAATCACACCCCTCCCGGACCGCGTAGGTACCACAAAAACCCATTCAAGGCCAGTGGCTCATATATGAGTCATGCCTCTACGAGCCATCTGCAGAGCGAAAAACGCTGCTACACGCTACGTGTGGAGGTTTGCTTAATGAATATGAGTCTTTCTACAGTTGTAATAGCCGTTGTGTATATTAGTGTCATTTAAAATATATGAGATAACTATAACCACCTCTTGACATGCCGAACTATCAGAAAAATCGATCGTCGTGAGATTCAAGTTCGCGACAAAACTTGTGTTATTCACTATGTTATTCTCTTCTTCCATTGATGTTATGAACCCATACTTTTTTGGATGTCGCATAAAATCCAAAATGAGGAGGAGGATCTTCACACAACAGTAAAAACAGTGTTATTTCTTTGTCAGAAGAACTGCCATCAAACATAGTGCAAATAAATGGCGGCTGGTGACGATACGGAGCTGCAGCTTGCGCACGCGTTGCGTGTGCAGCAGGTACGCCGTAGACACGCGCGTAACCCGGTGTGATACGTCGACGCATACGTGCTGCACACGCAGTCGGTGTGGCTCGGGATTAAACGGTAGGCCGGTATAGTACATTGCTGCAGAGGCCCGGAAAATAGAGATCGGCGGCCAAGTAGATATAGACAATTTCTTTACCCGCCGATGTGATAGTGGTTTTCTCAAAAAAGGACCGTTGTTGTGTCACAAATTGATATTGAACCCAAAGAAGGTCACTTTGCAGGCTTTGACCTTCAATTATGTATGAAATTCCATTATGAACTTGTCGTCAGGCCGCACCCGAAACATTATACTCGTACTTCGCAGCAAAGGAACATAAAGTGAATATTTGACCTAACGTCAATGATTGCATGTATGGGTCATTTTCAGATTTAGGGTCGCGTCTCTTCGGTGGACATTGCCAAAGTTAAGGGCTATAAACCCTAATTTTTGGTTGAACTCTGAATCCGCATAAACGGCGTTGCCCCTTCTATAATTCTATGTGATAAAAACATATTATATACTAGCTGTTGCCCGCGACTTTGTCCGCGTAGAACTTATACTTAGAAAATAATGCAAACAAACTTCTACTTACCATCTTAAGGGATGATTTCCGAGGCAAAAACTATTCTTTATCCTTCGAAGGGTCTCAAATTATCTCTATACCAAATTTCATCTAGGTACATGGATTTTATCCAAACTTTCACCCCCTATTTCATACCCTTAGGGAATGATTTTCGGGATAAAAACTATCTAATGTCATTCTTCGAGACCCAAACGACCTTTATACCAAATTTCATCTAAACGGGATTCATCCAAATTTTCACCCCCTATTTCACCCCCTTAGGGAGTGATTTCCGGAATTAAATTATCCTATGTCATTTCCCAGGACTCAAGATATCTCTATACCAAATTGTATTAAAAAGGGTTCCATCCGAATTTTTACCCCTAATTTCACCCCCTTAGGGGATGATTTCTGGGGTAAAAACTATCCCATGTCCTTTCCCAGGACTAAAACTATATCTACACCAAATTTCATCAAAATAGATTACATCCAAATTGTCACACCCCCTCCCCCCTTTTCACCCCCTTAGGGGATGATTTCCGGGATAAAACCTACTATATGTCCTTCCCCGGGACTCAAACTATTTATATACCAAATTTCATCTAAATCGGTGCAGCGGTTTAAGTAGCTCCATACAAATTTCCACCCCCAATTTCAGCCCCTCAGATATAAAAACTACCCTTTATCCTTCCCCGGGGCTCAAACTATCTGTATACCAAATTTCATCTAAATCGGTTCAGCGGTTTAGGCGTGAAGAGGTAACAGACAGACAGACACACTTTCGCATTTATAATATTAATATGGAAGTATGGATTATTAGTATGGATAGTATGGGTTCTTTCCGCTTGTCTTCCAAATAGAGGTGTAGCTGTAGACTCACTTCAAAAGAAAGAAGAAACGAAAAACTCATTCAAATATCTCAAAAAATTACGAAGCTACAACCGTTTTAATGTCGCTTGTTAGAGTGAGAAAACGATCAGGGACCGTGACGTCACGATCCTCGAGCGTCATAGTAAAAAACAATCGTTTCATTATAAAGGTGCGTTTTGCGGAAAAGAGACGCAACAAACCCCCTCTTAAAACTATATACACTAATAACTTAGTGATTACCTATACGAGTATAGCCTCTTGCGTTGTTTTTTTTCGAGATAATACAACATTATGATTATTTTGTTTAGTGTTTACATCCCTATTTTCGATAAGATAAGATTTCTTTATTGTCAGAACTGTGTACATTTAGTTGTTTTGGGTAAAATAAAGTCCAACAGCTTGCCCATTTCGGACGTACAATATTAAACTTAAAGCTAGTCAAATATACTAAAACAATAACAACAATAGTATTTCCAAATAAATTTAACCATATTCACACATAAAATATTAATTTAGATCTATCCGACATCCGTATTTTCTTTTAAACCACGAACTTCGGAATTCAAAAATATTCGGGTATCTCTATCTCTATCGCACTAACAAATGACAGGAATGCAGATATACAAACTTCGAGTTTCGGTTTTCGTGGTTTGGCTGAATACGCAAAGAGCGCGCGCGCGTGCCATTCAAAAAAACCAAGTTTATATTGTTTGAATTTGTTGTTACATTTGTAGAAAATACGCCTTAATTCGACATTTGCGCATATAAGTTCGCATATCAAAATCGATTAATTTTATATTTGCTTTTGGTACCTATGTGTCTCGTCAATGTATATCGTAGACGGGATTAAAATTATTAATAGGCGAAAAAAAGGCAAAGAAATTCCGCCATTTTGTCCGTTAGTATTTCTTATTAGTCTGTGATTTTGACGTTTCTTTTAGCTGACAGATGTGGCGGCGATATACTTTAAGAATAATAAATGAAAAATTAAATGAAGTCGTATATTACGGAAAATAAATTAATTGTCGCAGTCGGATAAAAACTATCCTAAGTTGCAGCTGGAATAATAATGTACCTATATAAAACGTTTCATATTTTTCCGTCCATGGGATGCTGAGAACATTCGTACCACAGAAAGCTTAGTTTCAAACTGGCTGATTCTTTTTTTAATTTAGAGATTTATTATAAGTGGAGATAAATGTAAGCCCTTAACTATTGACCACCGGAAAGATGATTTTTGTTTTTGTGACTGACAATGACCCGTTTGAGAAAAAGACATTTTCGTAATAGTACAGTACTGCAGAGGCCGTGAAGTAAGGGATTGCTGGACGAATTTGAGGTAGACGGATACAACGAGTCCAGCAATCCCTGTCCAGACCGAGGCTTATATAGTGCTTTTCTCAAACGATGTGAGGAAATAATAAATAGATATGTTATACAAGGGTGCAGTTATATTTTAACCGCGAGTGTGGAATTGAAACACGAGCCAGCGAATGTGAGTGGTTCAAAAATAGAATCCTTTTCACCTCACTAAAGCGAGAAAGAAAGAAAATTCTACATAAAAAAATCAAAGAAAAAAAACATTAAAAAAGGAAGAAATTATTAAAAAACCGGCCAAGTGCGAGTTGGACTCGCGCACGAAGGGTTCCGTACATTATCTATAAAAACGGCAAAAAAATCACGTTTTTTGAATGGGAGCCCCCCTTAAAAAAATATTTTAAATTGTTTTTAGTATTTTTTGTTATAGCGGCAACAGAAATACATAATCTGTGAAAATTTCAACTCTCTAGCTATCACGGTTCTTGAGATACAGCCTGGTGACAGACAGAAGGACGGACGGACGGACAGCGAAGTCTTAGTAATAGGGTCCCGTTTTACTCTTTGAGTACGGAACCCTAAAAAAAAGAAAAAAAGAAAAAATATAAACAGAAAAAAAAATTAAAAAAAAAGTTACGAATTAATGACCATACAAAAAGGTAAAAAAACATTTAAAAAGGGAAAAAAAGAGATAAAAAACTTGAAAAATAACATAAAAGACCATACAAAATATATCAACATAAAAAAATAGACAAAACATCAAAAAAGAAAAAAAACATTTAAACATCATAATTAACGAGTAAAAACAAAAAAAAAACAAAAAAAAATTAAAAAAAAAAGAATAAGAAGATAAAAATAAACAGAACAGCTTAAACATTTAAAAAAAACGTTAAAAATCATTGAAAAAATAAAATAAAATAAAAAAAAAAACATTCAAAAAGGGGAAAAAACAATTACAAAGGGAAAAAACTTAAAAAATAACATAAAATACTATACAAAAATAGACAAAAAATCAAAAAAATGTTAAAATACATTTTAAAATTATTAAAAAACGAAAAAATCACTAAAAAAACAAAAGAACGAAAAATAACATTGAAAAACAATAAAACATTCAAAAAAATAAATAAAATTAAAAAAATAAAAGTAAAACGTACTTACAAAAAGGATTTTTCTTATAAAAACGAAAAAGACAATAATAAACAAAAAAAACAGCGTTTCTAAATAGAAAAAACAAATAAAACTTTAAAAAAACATTGAAAAAACAAAAAAACATTAAGAAAAGAAAAGAAAAACCTACAAAACGGAAAATAAGATAGAAAAAACTTGAAAAATAACATAAAAGACCATACAAAATATATCAACATAAAAAAATAGACAAAACATCAAAAAAGAAAAAACATTTAAACATCATAATTAACGAGAAAAAGAAAAAAAAAAGAAAAAAAAATTAAAAAAAAAGAATAAGAAGATAAAAATAAACAGAACAGCTTAAACATTAAAAAAAACGTTAAAAATCATTGAAAAAATAAAATAAAATAAAAAAAAAAACATTCAAAAAGGGGAAAAAACAATTACAAAGGGAAAAAACTTAAAAAATAACATAAAATACTATACAAAAATAGACAAAAAATCAAAAAAATGTTAAAATACATTTTAAAATTATTAAAAAACGAAAAAATCACTAAAAAAACAAAAGAACGAAAAATAACATTGAAAAACAATAAAACATTCAAAAAAATAAATAACATTAAAAAAATAAAAGTAAAACGTACTTACAAAAAGGATTTTTCTTATTAAAAACGAAAAAGACAATAATAAACAAAAAAACAGCGTTTCTAAATAGAAAAAACAAATAAAACTTTAAAAAAACATTGAAAAAACAAAAAAACATTAAGAAAAGAAAAGAAAAACCTACAAAACGGAAAATAAGATAGAAAAAACTTGAAAAATAACATAATAGACCATACAAAAATTTAAACATTAAAAAATAGACATAAACATCAAAAAAGAAAAAAAAACTTTTTAAAATTATTAAAAACGATAACACTAAAAAATAAAAAAATACGAAAAAATAACATTAAAAAAACAAAAAATATAAAAAAAATAAACTGACCAAATTTTTTTTTTTCATTTCACAATAATAAAAAATACAAAAACAATAAAAAAAGGGTACTAGTGGTGGTTGGCAATATAAATTTTTCCTTTGTCTGTTAAATATTAGTAAGCAAATTTAAAAAGTTAGAGTAGCGGCCAATAATGTTTTTAGTTAGGGTTTTGTAGGAAGCCATAAACAAGAAACTTCATGTCTTCATTTCGTGACATTAACGCATACATTTCCGAGCATGTTTGAGAAAACAACATTTATTTAAGAATAGGTACTTAATTGATACTAATGATCGTAGTAGGGGTATTAGGGAAAATGGGTTCTTTTTCTGAATGGCTTATTTGTCAATGTCAGGGCAGCAGTGACGCTTGCGTCTGCTCCTGATAGCTCTGTTGTTTCGTTTTATTGGTAACGCTTTCCTTGTGACTGATGTATGGGCGATATTTTTGTTGCTAATCGACCGTTCAACAATTTAGGATATAACTCAAAAAGATTATTTTCATGAATACACTGTAGTTTAAGTAGACTACAAATCGATTTAAAATATTAACAGAATTTCCATCCAACTATTTTTGACGACCGGTTAGCAGTGGGTAGTGACGCTGCCTACGAAGCTGAAGGTCATGGGTTCGAATCCCGGTAAGGGCAAATATTTGAGTGATGAGCATGAATATTTGTTTCTGAGTCTTGGATGTTGTCTGGGTATTAAAGTATATGTATATATATCTATTAAATATATCGTCGTGTAGTACCCATAACACAAGCCTTATTGAGCTAACTATGGGACTAGCTCGATTTCCGTAAGATTGTCCCCTAATATTTATTTATGTCTTTCTTTAATTTATTTATTAAGATATTAGGTAGTTATTAGAAATCAAAATAGCCAAATTAAATTTCAAAATAGCTGATATCAGAATGCTGTGCTATGTGAGGGTTAAAGAAAAGTAAATGTGAACTGTTGAATAATTATGATTTAATCACACTCGAAACAATTTCCAATGCAAAAGCTACCGGTAAAGCTGATTAAGTGATTACTTACCAAAATACAGCAATAATGTATATATTAAACGTCAGAGAGATTGTCATTGATGTCGAACATTCACAACATAATACAACATTCTTAATCATGAGCGTCTGCGGAAGTTGTCAGTTGACGTGAGTGATCTGTTTCGTTATTTTTAACCCCGGACAGAAAAAGAGGGGTGTTATAAGTTTGACGTGTCTGTGTGTCTGTCTGTCTATGTGTCTGTGTGTGTGTGTGTCTGTCTGTGGCATCGTAGCTCCTTAACGAATGGACCTATTTGAATGCGGTTTTTTTAATCCAAAAGCTGACGTGATCGAGATGGATTGAACTTTGAAATGAAAATGTCGGGGGCTTTTCAACTTTTCTAAGTTAAGTAAAAAGTTAGTAAAAATCAAAATCTGTCTGTCACCAGGCTGTATCTCACTGATACCGTGATAGTTCCAGCTGAAATTTTCACCGATGATGTTTTTAGTATGTGATTGATGAGATTTCTGTTGCCGCTATAACAACACGTACTAAAAACACAGAATAAAATAGTTTTTTTATAGATAATGGTACGGAATGTCCGAATCCGACTCGCACTTGGCCGGTTTTTTTAACTTAAATAACTACATACTAAACATGAGATTTATTTGACAAATTTAAGGACACTAACAATAAGTAAGGAAAGCGGGTGAGTTGACAAAATCATAGCGGCAATGGCGGCAAAAAATATTCTAATATGTTTGTGTATCACGAGACTCTTCCATTTAAACCAGTATAACAGTTTAAGAACTGCGATAACTAGGAATCGCTGTTATTAATTAAAGAATACAGTTTTACGACTTAAAAGTCACTTCACAATCATCTAGTGCATAATCCTCGTTCCAAGCTTTAAAACATTATACTTGCTTTAGTGGTGTAATATATAATAGACCTATTTCACTCCCTGGAAGTGATTTTGGCGCAGTTAGTTGCAGTGCGTCGTAAATAACGTTGACAAACGGACCTACGTACCTACTCAAAGTGGTTACTAGTAAGCGAAAATGGCGGGAATGCCAACTCGCATGCTCGAATGCTTGGCTACAGCTATTACAAAATATGTTTCTTCATGAGAAAACGAATTCCAACGCTACATGAGTGAATAAGTTAAAAAGCACCAAAAAAACTGGTTAAGTGGAAGTCTGATTTGTGTTCCGAAAATTTAATAACGTTAACTATGATTTTTGGTCAACATTGACTGTATATAGACAAGATTTGAATAGATTCAATGTAACATTGTTTAAAAATTGCTGCATGTACCTAAGTGACATAATTAGAATCTTATTTTTTTAAGTTATGTAAGCTTTGCATTTGAACTCCTACCTTCGACATAAGGTTAATTCGGTACCCAACCATCGGTGTTCTAAAAAAAGAATTCTCCAAGATTAATGCATGACTTCCCAAAAAAACGGAGCGTAATGTTTTCAGGTGAATATAACTATGTACTCGTACTCGTAAGCTTGTTTATTCCAATAGAACTACTGAAGGCATTAACCGATTTTGTTTTTTGAGGTATTTATTGTCAATACACTGCGGTATGCTCCTGCCAACCTGTACCCGAAACTACGTCCATTAGGTATCTAGGAGTTCTTCTTGACAAAAATCTTTGTTGGCGTCAGCATATATTTAATCTTGCAGGAAAAATCCGAAAAGTGATATATTATCTTTAAAAATCTGAGACACGTTTGTGATAAAAAAAACTACCTACTCATAACCCTTTTGATATGCACTTTGCCAATCGGTGACTATGTATTGTATTACCGCTTGGGGAGGCGCATCAAAGACGTATTTGCTTATATTTAGAGAGATCTCAGCGACCAGTGCTTAAGGTTAAACCTTCAATAAATTTAGATATCCAACAACGCACTTTACGAGGACACTTCAGTTTTAACTGTAAGGCAACTTTTTATCAAACAATTATTAACAAAGCAACACAAACGCATCCCGGATTATCCTGAGAAAAGAAGTTGAAGAAGAAACGATTTTGTTTATTTAACTCTACCTTATAAGACCGATTTTGCTAAAAAATTCATAAATGTTCTCGGTCCCACATTATACCAATTACAAAGTATGCAAACATATCAAAATACGAACACTTAATTTACATGCTTGTAAAAAGTCATTGGAAGCTTATCTACAGAAATTAAAATACGATGATACTGAAAAACTTTTAATAACCTTGGTGTAATCCATACGCAATTCATAACCGTTATATACTTACACTCACACTGCGCGCAAACATATACACACACTCACATTCACACGCACACTCGCACACACACATACACAGACTCACGCGCGCCTTGTCGCATTAATACATATACACACAATACATACACATACACAAACAATCAAATATAGCCATACATAGGTACACTTACCATAGTCAATCAAACCTATAGATGTACTTAAATGGAAATATTCGATTTCATCCGTGGTAATTATTTTTATGTTAAGTTTTTGCGTATACTACGCTGCGTCACAAACGTTGCAAATAACAATAAAATTATAAACAATAGCCCTTAAACATGGCAATTCATCATTGGAAATTCTTAACTGTACCTACCTTTTTACACAACAATATCGGAATTTCAACCGTAAGCTGATTATTTTCCGAACCCTTCAGTTTTCAAACCTAAGCCGTGACTTACTTAACCTGCCCATATGATTCGCTGGCCACATAAATCGGAGACCATCACTAACACATGCGAACAGAGCTCCAAGATTGGATCGGGTTCGACAGGTAACGGGACTGCACAATTCAAAGGTTGGAATTGAGAATCTCGTCTAGTGCTTGCCTTACACCGGGACATAGGAACGAGCCGGCGGAAAAGCTCGTACCTAGTTCATAGCATTATTGAAACAGGTTCACTTGATTAAAATATCGATAAGAGCATCATTCATTTTACAATGCTTTTATGTTCAGGATGCAAAGATACTTTGGCCAACTAACGGGCGGTTATTAACAGATTTGAATTGCGATTGCGGAATGATATAACTGCTACATTCGCGATTTGTCCCTTCCCAATACGATCCCGTCCTTGTATTCCCAATACGAACGTGATATATACCACATTGTAATTACTTGTTACCAGACCCACACAATACACAACAATGCAACAATACCAACGGACTTTGTTTGTACGTAAGTACAAGTGTTACCGCTCTAGGGCTCGTGACAGCTCTCAGAAATGATACCGTGCTCGGTAAGCTCGGTTAGACATTTGATACTAAATATCCTACTTCAGAGTCACTGCGGTAATTCGCTTGTCTTCAGTTTATAATTTAATACCTAAGTATAAACGGCTTTTCAATAAAATTATGTAGAACCAGTTTAGTTTTTTTTGTATTTAAATGTTTGCTTGTTGTAGGGCTGGGGATGATTAAGGAACTTTTTTGAATATAAAAATCCGTCAGTGGCGCAATCCGTATGTTCGTATAGAGACTGCATGTCCGCTATTTGTCATTTTATTAGTCACGCGCCCGGCAATATTCTGCGAAATAACTCGGCGGCTGCCGCGGCGAGATTGCTTCTCAGTTTACTGCCCCTTCCGAAGCCCGGAGCTGAGAAAAAGTTGTAAATTTGCCGCCAAATCGTGCATTTATACAACCCAGCTGACCCCAAATGCCTTTTTAGCCCCGAACCGTAATACGACCTTAGACTAACCCCACTGTTGTTCAATATGTAATGGTATCGATCCACGACGTTTTGTATTTGTTTACCTAATTTGGTTCATTTGCTTCTGGACCGTTAGGTAGCTCTATCACGTGTTTTTCTATTTAATGGTTTTTTTTTTTCAATATTAATCTAATAGCATCTCCTATAGACGACTGCCGTCGGTCTAGTTAAAAATATATTCTTACTTCGACTTGGCGTGATGAGCATACAAGTCAACTTGCATTAATAAAAGCAAAACGAGTAAATAATAAACACAGAACCGACGGGTGCAGATAAATTCAACATTTTATTTTATGTAAATATTTTTGTTGGCATATCGTATAGTGATTTAGCGAATAAAACAACTGCTTATGTGATTAGTCAACCATTAGCATACAATTATCAATACGTAATGAACAATTTTGTTACCTTTTCTATTAAGTATGACTTTTCTATTCAGACTTTGACATTGATTCAAAAGTAGATTGTTAACCGAGGGTTGAAAGCCAGCACCCATTTCAGACGAGATATTTTGGCGCTCGAAAGACGTAATAGAGCCAAAAGTTCGAGGCTGAAATGGAAGGTTTTCCTCGAGTTAAACACTCTACTTTTCATTTCAAATACAAGGAATTTATACAAAAATCAAAAATGCTACCACTTTTTGTTGAATTAGTTAGATCCTGTGTCATTTTAAAAAGCGTTGGACCATTAGCGCGGGAACTGTTGACTGACATAAACAAGCAATTATATTGTTAATAAGCGATTAAATTATTTTAAAAGTCTTCAAATAGCAATAATAACATTATTTTATTTTATGTAATACCAAGCGATTCCTCAGTGATATTCTGGACCCGTCCGTCCCTATAAAAAAACGAAAGCACGAAACGATTTTCAATCTCTAAAGCCAATTTTGCCAAAAGACTTTGAAAAAAAATACGTAATAGTTTTATGAAAGTCTGAACAAGTTATATAGTTTTTGAGTGGAGGAAAATTTGGCATTACTTTATGCAGTTTTATTTGCAATGAAGCGTTTTACTGATCAACAACGAGATTTTTGTGTAAAGAAGCCCGGATCTCGCTCCCGCCGATTTTTTCGTGCGAGGGTATTTATAAAGTCGAGCTCTAAGTTTAAAAACCGAAGACAATATCCAAACTCAAGCAAAACATCGAAGATCCCTCACAGCATGTGTCAGCGAGTTTCCCAAAATCTGCGTATTAATTTGCTGGAGTGCCAGCGACGAGATGGGGGTAATTTCAAAAAGGTTATTTTCATAAAATAAAATGCATTAGATGTTAGTCACAAAAGTTAAATGTTTAGGAAATTAACTTTCATGGTTTTATTTTCATCAAAGTTTCAAAAGTTCAAAAATGTTTGGCCCACCCTATCTCTTTACTATGTATATGGTATTTACACTTGTAATGCTATCTTTCATAAATAAACAACGCAAATTAGGTTTTCAATATAACCGCTTCAAAAGCGCGTCCAGGAAATTGAATATTAATAAAATAAGTTAACAGTGGGCGTAGAACCGATGTCCGTTGGGGCGAAAAGGCTCTCGAGTGGCGACCACGTACCGGAAGGCGAGGCGTGAGTAGGCCCCCCACAAGGTGGACTGATGACCTGGTAAAGGTCGTGGGAGTCCGCTGGATGCGGGTGGCGCAGGACCGGTCATTTTGGCACTCTATGTCCAGCAGTGGACGTCTTTCGGATGATATGATGATGATGATGATGAAGTTAACAGTTCCCGCCCAAATGGTCAACACTTTTAAAATGGGTTCTATAGGATCTGACTGTTTTGAAAATGTTTTAGCATTTTTGGCTTTCATTTCATTTCCTCGTATTCGAAATGAAAAGTAGAGTGTTTAACCCGGGGAAAGCCACCCATTTCAGTCCCGTCGGAAATGGGTGGCTTTCAACAATCGGTTAATAATCTACTATTATTTAATTCCTAGATCTTATAAATAGTTTTACTGAAAATGAAGTACTTACTCAAACACCACTACTTACGTGAGCAATTCTCTGCATTCGCTAATGCATCTAGGTATGTGTATACACATGTCTTGGGTGGTAGAATTCCTATCTCAATTTAATTGTAGGTTTTGTAGGGTTCAAACTTCTTTGAAGAATTTATGGCGGCAAACCTAAAACGAAGTTATTGTGCGAATGCGATTTTTGAAAAGAATCATAATATTCATAAGGTGATAAGTGGGTGGATTGCAAAAAAATTGTACATAATTAAGGGCCTTAATCTAATCTATGCTTTAACTTTTTTCCATTGTGTAACGAAAGTTACCCATATAAAATGTATGGGTAATTGCCGTTACACAATGGAAAAAAGTTAAAGCTTAGATTAGATTAAGGCTCTTAACTACGTACAATTTTTTTGCAATCCACCCACGTATGTTTGTTTCTTCGTTCTTTCTAATACATATTAATAGGTATACTGTAAATAAAAGTATTTCCAATTAACCGAATTTCGTATTTCATTTTGAAATAAATCACGATCAAAAAGTCATATTTTCAATTCTCATTAATATCTCCTTTCGTACGAAAAATTGCGTCAAATTATTATCCGAGGCATGCCCATTAGCAAATTGTGTAATTTTCTTTTTTCAAGTTTCTGTTAGCCCACGAGAAAATTGCTTTGGCCTCGAAGGCCGGCTCTTAAAAGGAGAATGATGAAAATGGACTTTATCTTAATCGAATTATGTTTCAAGCTATTTGGTTTGTACCATTCAACTGAACCTCGATTTTGGATAATTGTTATCTCGGTATTGATCAATTTAGATGAGATGGGATTAAACTCCTCATAAAAAGAGTTTCTTTTTATTAAATATATTTTTAATAAATAGATGCACATCGCCAATTTGTACATTCATTAAGGCTCGACAGTCAACAGGGGCAGCGTTTTCGAGTTTTTTAAAACAATCTCAGTCGTAGAAAATAGGGTTTAAAAATCTAAAAAAAAGATACGTATTACTTTAGGATCTAATCTAGTCAAAGTCGCAATCAGTTACGCGATCTAATGAACTTCACTCGATAGAAAAAAATCCCAAAGTTACCTCTTTTTGTAAAGTTTATTCAATATTATGACTAAACTATAGATATTTTAAATTACATTTTTGTACTCAAATTAAGTTATTAAATATTTACAGACAAATTCGCAGAGTTTGAATAGATAAAATGATTATCTTAATTACTATGTTTAAATACCTACAAAATGCGCGAGCGGCAGGCCCGATCAGTCGCGCGCTGGGCCATACGGACGACGACTCAAGGACGTTAGCGGGTGTATAAGCCTTAAATATGTTGTTATACCTTTTTTACTTATATCTGAATTTGACTTGAAAATTATTCCGTCTATTATGGGCATTATGGCAGACTAAACGACACAGTTATCATGTTTATAGTGTCCCTGCAGCGTGTTATTTAAAATATTACAAACATATACAGTTAAGGGTTACGAGTAGGTATTATAAGGCTTGTAACTTGTTGCAAGATACGTGATGAGATCTGACAATCTTGGACGAAAGCCAAGGCGCTCTTTTTCTTTTAACGCTAGTAACGCTACCAAACTTTCACAAGCTTCGATTGCTGTTTAACGAATTGTTAACAAGGACATCGTGCTCTATTTTAAATGTGCATCGTTGTATTAAAGCTTGGCATGATTCCGTATTCTCAGCTCCTTTTGTAAAAAACTGTACTTAAAAGTCCTAGAGTAAAACGGTAACTTTTTAGTATTGTTTACAATCTAATGACAATCTTACCCCTGATGTGTACAACTTAAAAGTGAATAAAAAATGCTGGCAACTTTAAAAGTTCATAGTTTACCTTACACTTGTTTACATAATGCATTTTGAAGTTAAAATACAGTATCTTAGACTTAGGTATAGCTAAGTAAAACAAACAGTATAACCAAAGTCTAAATCACACAATCCATTTAATACTGAAAGAGAGATCTGGAGTGCTCACGGACAGATTTTAATAGACCAGCTACCATACCAAGAGCGCGGCTTTCAAAAGAATTACTCGAAAGCGAGCAAAAACAGTTTGACAAAAGGACTAAAGGAATTCATATTTGCTACTGTTCCCTCTCACGGGCACGGAATTTAAATGAACTTTGGCCAACAACAATGACACCGTAGTCTTTGTTCCATGAACAATACATTTTACCGGTGGAATTAAAACCTGCGAACAAAAGAGTACAAATTCATAATGCAGCATGCAGGCGGTCGGGCTGCGGGCCGCGGGCCGCGATTACGGCCGCCGGCTCCGCCCGGCCCGGCTGCGCCGTGACCTGGCGACACCACAAAATGCATTGTAACAACCATCAACTGAATATTACGAAACACTGCATTCCAGGTTTCTGTTATTTATCTTTTCTCAAACTTGGAATGAAATGTTGACATGACTTACTTCAAATTAGGTCCGGAAATACTACGTATCCGGTGCGACTAATGAAGATGATATGTAAAGGAATTTCATACAACCTTACACACCTAGGCCTGCAAAGCAACCGTCTTTTGTTTATAAACGTCAAATTGTGACAGAACGTCTTGGCATTCAATCACCAAAAAAAAAAAAGATTAGAACTAATGTCAATGTCACCGGGTACAACGTTGCTTCAAACAAGTTAAGAAAAAGTTAGGCGCGTAAATTGAAAAAAGTTTTTTTTTCTTGTTGGCCGGATTTGTCAATAGTTCGTAATTATTTTGAAACTTTCTAATAAAAACCATCGATTTCGAAATGAGTTCGGACGAAAATGATATGGAATTGAACTGTATGCCTCCGGAATTGCGAGCAGAAGTAGCCATGAAATCAAAAGTTAGGTACATGACGGCGTATGAAACTTTCATAAAAATTATAAGTGTTTTCTTTGTTGTAGTGCCTCGTCTATAAAGTTAGATATAAGTTCATGTAACTATAAACTAATACTTAATTTAGGAAATAAGCGGAATATTTGTTAGTAACAAATGTGGGACACAATTATAGGTTATGATGTGACAGCACTGACAGCTATCAGAAACGTATTATTTAGTTGTACGAATAAAACAAATTGACTACTTTTTATTTCATTGCAAGTTTGAGAAAAGCACTATACAAATCTCGGCCAGAAACGGGATTGCCGGCCGCGTATCCCTATCTATATATGTATCTATATCTACTTGGCCTGCAACCCTTCGTTTCCCGGCCTCTATAGTAATGTACTATTACCACATTTTTAATTGCATAGTGAAATGTTAAATTAAAGTAGTTGCTAATTATTCAAAATCATAATACATTCAAGAGCAAATTCCCGATTTGTTGCTCTTAAGTGTGTATTCACTTGTTCGTCATGGGGACCTAAGTACGACTCGACGTATTTTAACCGACTTCAAAAAAAAGGAGGAGGTTCACAATTCGGTTGTATTTTTTTTTTGGGTTCCGTACTCAAAGATTAAAACGGGACCCTATTACTAAAACTACGCTGTCCGTCCGTGTATCTCACTGATGCCGTGATAGTTCCAGCTGAAAATTTCACAGATGATGATTGCCGCTATAACAACAAATACTAAAACACAGAATAAAATAGTTTTTTTATAGATAATGGTACGGAACCCTTCGTGCGCGAGTCCGACTCGCACTTGGCCGGTTTTTTTTTAAATGTTTGTTACCTCAGAACTCCGTCATTTATGAACCGATTCGTACCATTCTTTTTTTAATTGAAAGTGAATGATGGAAACCATGAGGAATTGAGGGAACTCCTCAAATATATAGGCCACGCTAGTAGTAATTTCGCTTTTTTCTATTATAACTCGTGTATTTACATCCGGAAATCATAAATTTGGTGAAGTGGAAGTGATGATGAAGACCACAGATGGCTTGTGGAACTTGTCAATGATGTACTTCAAACTATAAAAGTACGTCACCGATTCTGATATCATTCCGTTGAAATAGCAAAAAAGAAGTGCCAAAGGTGATTCTGAGATCCTTGAGGAATTGACGGAAGTCCTCAAATATTATCGGCCCACATACAGCGATTTGGTTATTTTCTCTAATACTTAATCAACGTATTTGCTCTCGGAAATCAGTTCATGTGGTAAATTGGAAAATAAATGTGGAAATGTCCATGTGGCTTTGCGGAGTACTAAATTGAAGTCGGTTAAAACTTTGTTTTTAAAGTAAATTATATATCTACGAGTATAACTCTCATATGAAAGAATCCAGGCAGACCACGAGATAAATAATTGCCTACGTCGAGATAGATATAAAAAAAATCGTATATGTTGTTTTGGAGATTATACCTTCTCACAAACATGTATAGAGTATTGAGCTATCTCCAGCTGGATATTTTTTTTTTAATAAATATTACGGGTCAATCTTACACAAATCAACCTAGGCCCACGGTAAGCTCCATAAGGCTTGTGTTGTGGGTACTAGGCGACGATATATATAATAGATAAATACATATAGATACTTATATACATAGGTACATAACATCCATAACTCAGGAACAAATATTCGTGATAAACACAGAAATAAATGCCCTGACCGGGATTCGAACCCGGGACCTCCAGCTTCGTAGGCAGAGTCACTACCAACTGGGCTTCGGAGGCCGTTATGTGTATACAAATAAGAAATCTAAAAACGGGTAATTTTAAAGTATTATTAATTATGTTTGTTACCTCTTTTTTTTTCTTGAAAGGGACTTCTTAAGTGATGGTATTGCTGTAATCAGGTCAGGGTCAGGATCAGGATCAGGGTCAGGATGGTGGGGTCCTGGAGAAAGCTTCAAATATTATAGGTACACTTATTGATTTGGGTATTTTGTATAGAAACTCGTGCATTTGCTCTTGAAAAGCACCATTTAGTGAAGTATAATTGTCATCTGGTCAGGATCTGATGATGGAGTCCAGAGGGGTAATCACGTAAAGTTCCAAACGCGCGTCGGTACAATTTAACTGTCAATTTTCCAAATAAAAAGTGACATTTAGACCTACCTACCCGACGTTTATTTGAACCTATAGTAATTTATGCATTATCTCTTGAAAAACACAATGAATAGTTAATAAAAGAACATCTTTATAAAAAGTAATGATATCCCACCAAAAACATAAATTTGAAAATGGGAGCCAAGTTCAATATTAGGTTTATGCGTGATTGTCAAAGCCGACAAAATAATTGAAATCTAAATGGGTTCAGTAGATAATGCTGAAATAAGATGTATTCTTAAGAACATACAATTTCTACCCACCTTCCTCGGCAGCACCATGTGCACTTGACCCATTCTTGTTTTATTTTTTCTGCTCCGAATGTACCTATATCCTACAAGCTACAGTTAACATGTACCTACATATACTGGGCTGCAAAAGAAGGAATAACCCTCATATACGTGGCGATAACTAAACCTGTTAAACGTTCTTTTGCAGCCCAGTCAGTGTATTTTCTTCAGTTTGGATAATGAATAAATTTTGTGTGTTCAGTTTAATCTCTAAGGCATTTAACGTAAATATTTCCTGCCTAATTTAAGAAAATAAAGTCAAAAGGCGCTACCCGCTGATTCCAGATTTAATTAAGCCAGCTTTGATACTACTTACTACAGAAAATTTCAGGAAGGAAGCTTACTCGCATAATCTCTTTGGAACATCACAGGTAGGTATATGTAAAGAGAAGTTAACTTGCCCCACACCGTCTCGGGATGGCCTTCTTTATCATTAAAGTCTGCTTGTAAAATTTCAGTTTAAACAGAAAAAAGTGAAAAGGTACCTGAAAGGAATGAAAAATCTGATCGTGACGAATATTGTGGTGTTTTACTCACTATAATTACGAAACTTTACGATATCGTACAAAATATCGGCTAACCAGTAGAAATATTAATTCTCATTTTTTGAGAGCGTACTCAGTAGAGCGTAAGCAAGATGTGGACGAGTCTATTTAAGTGATTGAGATTATTTAAAATTAACTACCTATAGTTATTTTAAAAGTAGGCCGCTACACACTGTATTTTTAGGGTTCCGGACCAAAAAGGTAAAAACGGAACCGTTATGGTGCGACTCCGTCCGTCTGTCTGTCTGTCACAAAGTAAAATATCTCAGGAACTACTAATGCTATCAATTTTAAATTTAGAATGGTTGTAAACAAAACTAATCCACGTGTATGGAAAATAAAAAAAATAAGATATATTTTTAATTTCTATAAAAAAGGGTGAAAATTTAAAGTCTAGTTAGTAAGCCGAGTGGGGTATCATATGAAAGAGCTTGAATTGTAAATTCTAAAGCAATTTTTATTTTTTTTCTACAATGGTAAAATTTTGATTTATAAAGGAAAATGTTGAAAAAAATACCATCCCCCTTATCTCCGAAGTTTACCAAGCGAAAAATTTGAAATTAATATATATTATTACCGGAAAAGTATAATAAAACCTCTATCTAGCGTTTTTTTTTAATCTTCAACAAACATGTATCAACGAAGTTTGAAAAAAATCATTTTCATTTAAAATTGACAATCCAATATGTATGTGTTTTTGAATACTTTGTATTTGATTTATCTCCACCTATAATAAATCTCTAAATGAAAAAAATAATCAGCCAGTTTGAAACTAAGCGTTGTGCTGTCACGAATGTTCTCAGCATCCCATGAACGGAAAAATATGAAACATTTTTTATATATAGGTACGAGTACATTATTATTCTAGCCGTAACATAGTCGCCACCTATAATAAATCTCAAAATAAAAAAAAGAATCAGCCAGTTTGAAACTAAGCTTTGTGCTGTCACGAATGTTCTCAGCATTATTATTCTAGCTGTAACATAGGATAGTTTTTATCCGACTGCGACAATAAAGAATTTCCAAAATATACGGCTTAATTTAATTTTTCATTTCTTTTTATTATTGAAATCAAGCGCTGCTATAACTGTCAGCTCAGCTATAAGAAACGTCAAAATGGCGGAATCTCCCGTCTACGATACACTTTTACGAAACACATGCCAAACGCTAAATAAAGCATACAAAAATATTCGATTCTGATATGAGAACTTATATGCGCAAATGTCGTATTAAGGCGTAATTTCAATAAATGTATCAACAAATTCAAATACAAATACAAATACAAATCTTTATTTTACATAAAAATGTGGTACAAAAGTCGTTATTAAATTATCAGGTTTCACACATTCCACCAGAAACTGGCATGCAAAATTAACATAGGAAAAAGACTTAAATATCGAGAAACACGATTTAGAATACTTAAAACCTAATGTTTACAATGTCAATATGAACACTTAATACCGTCACAATTACAATTATATTCCTAATATGTCATAATTATATTACAAATCTAGTCACAATAATAAATGTCAAGTTCAATGTTTAAAATAATCAAAATATTCGTCAACAGAGTAAAAACATTCTTGTACTAGCCATCTCCTAAGTTTACGCTTGAATAGTCCAATAGGCAAATCTTTGATGTCATCATGCAAACGATTAAAAATGTCAATAGAATTACAGTATGCGTTCTTGCTGTACAATTGTGTCTTACGAGCAGGACCAACGAGACGATTTGGGTATCTTGTACGAAAGTTGCATGTATCTTTATAGGTTTTAAAGAGATCTGGGTGAGCCTTGACAAATAAACAAACTTCATATATATAGATGCATGTCATAGACAGTAAATTCAGGTGTCTAAATAGCGGCCTACAGGATGTTAAGACATCTACATTACAGATCACCCTGATGCACTGCTTTTGTGCTATAAGTGCGCGCTTTACATGGCTTGAATTTCCCCAGAGGAGAACGCCGTATCTGAGCAGTGAGCAAACATAACCATGGTAAGCCTGTATTGCGGTCTGCTTGGAGCTAATCTTAGCTAGTTTCCATAGAGCATACGCAAAGGAGTTAATTTTATTGCACAATTTATTAATATGCTCACCCCAAGAGCATTTGTCATCTAAGCAGATACCTAAGAAAATTGTCTGACTTGATTCCGTTATCACCTGATCTGCGAAGGTTACAGTCAATTCTTGCTTTTTGCCATTTCTATTTACAAACTGAATAAATGTGGTTTTATCTATATTTACTTTTAGATTGTTCCTATGCAACCAGTCTATTACATCACCAATTGTTTTATTTATGTCACTATTATACGTTTTGACATCACTACATGGTATGACGACCGATAGGTCGTCCGCAAAGAGTATACAATCAAAATTTATCGCATTCGGTAGATCGTTAATGTATATTAAAAAAAGCAGAGGGCCTAGGATACTCCCCTGTGTTACTCCGACCTTATTTATTCTCGTGGAAGACCTAAAAGCCTCAATAGTGTTGACCGAGTCAATTTGAGATATTTCCACAAATTGAGTCCTAGAGTGTAAATAATCTCGGAGCCATTCCCTAGCTACACCTCTGATACCGTAGAGCTCACATTTAGCCAGGAGTATCTTGTGGCACACAAAATCGAAAGCTCTACTCATGTCAAAGAAAATTGTCGTTACTGGTAAGCTCTTGTTCATGTAACCTAAAATCTTATTTGTCAACGAGAAGGCAGCTAGTGACGTTGACTTGCCTTTTTGAAACCCGAACTGTTCAGATTTCAGTACATTAAACTGATTTAAAAATGACAATAGACGTTGATGAAACGCCTTCTCAAATATTTTCGAGATAACAGGTACAAGCGAAATTGGTCGATAGTTTGCTACACATTCTTTGCTACCTTTTTTGTAAAGTGGCTTAATAAGAGAGAGCTTTAAAGGCTCCGGGAAGACTCCATTAGTAAATGACAAATTTACTAGGTAGCTCATGACTGCAGCAATACCCTGTTTACATCCTTTTAGTATTTTAGTTTGGATTTCGTCATAGCCCGCTTCGAACAATATAACAGTAACATTAATTTGTTTTTTTGAATGGCAATGGCACGCGCTCTTTGCACGTTCTGCCAAAGTACCTGCGGCGCTACCACGAAAACCGAAACTCAAAGTTCGTATATCTGCATCCCTGTCGCTCGAGTGCGATAGAGATAGAGATACCCGAATATTTTCGAATGCCGAAGTTCGTGGTTATAGCTCAGGAATCGAAAATAGGGGAGTAGACACTAAATAAAATAATCATAATGTTGTATTTTCTCGAAAAAGGATTTAAAATGTAGTCTAATGGAAAAAAAACAACGCAAATCACTAAGTTACAAGTGTCCACAGTTTTAAGAGGGGATGTTCTGTCCTTTTTCCGCAAAACGCACCTTCATATGAAACGATTGTTTTCTATAATGACGCTCGAGGATCTTGACGTCACAGTCCCCGATCGATTTCTCACTCTAACAAGCGAAATTAAAATTTTATGAGATATTTGAATGGGATTTTCGTCATCTATATATATATATATAATATTACTTATTAGAGTACAAACAAAGTACTTTCAGCGTTTTGGAAAATTCCACCCCTAAGAGGGTTAAAAAGGCCCTTATCGTTTTCTCACTCTAACAAGCGACATTAAAACGGTTGTAGCTGAGTTTTTCGTTTCTTTTTTCTTTTGAAGTGAGTCTACAGCTACGCCTTTATTTAGAAGACAAGCGGAAAGAATCTATACTATCCATACTTCCATACTAATATTATAAATGCGAAAGTGTGTCTGTCTGTCTGACTGTTACCTCTTCACGCCTAAACCGCTGAACCGATTTAGATGAAATTTGGTATACAGATAGTTTGAGCCCCGAGAAAGGACATAGGGTAGTTTTTATATCTGAGGGGCTGAAATTGGGGGTGGAAATTTGTATGGAGCTACTTAAACCGCTGCACCGATTTAGACGAAATTTGGTATATAAATAGTTTGAGTCCCGGGGAAGGACATATAATAGGTTTGATCCCGGAAATCATCCCCTAAGGGGTGAAAAGGGGGGGGGGTGAAATTTGGATGTAATCTATTTTGATGAAATTTGGTGTAGATATAGGTTAAGTCCGGTAAGGGGGTGAAATTAGGGGTGAAAATTCGGATGGAACCCATTTTAATACAATTATGCAAATTTTATATTTTAAAGGTATAGTTTCAATGCTAAATGACGTAAGTAATCTTAAAAACAAATTATTGAACATACAACTCTTTGGGTATTTGTCTATTTGGTTTTTTCAATTGATACCGAGAACGAAGCACAAAATAAATTTTAAACAACAATTCTCCTAATAAGTGCCTATCTGTTCAATGTTACAAGCTTTTACTGAGATTATGTCCTAGTCATCTTCTCAGCTAAATCTGAACGAGTTTCTATAACAAAGTAACTTTTCGCAAGTCATTGACAAACATGCAAACTCTGCGTATGACTGTGCTTTTGATATTCAGCCCCTTTTCTAAGCATGAAAGAATTCAAAGCGGCGTGAAAAAGCACTTCTTTCGTTTGCACGAATCAGTAGCTCGCTTTCTTACTTACACTTTACTTGTTTGTTCAGTGCTTCAAACGAATACTTAATGATAAAACTTGTTATTTTTCCGTTCGTACATACAAATCTAACTCACGAGCTCAAATGAATGAGTCACTCTCACAAAGTTAGTTTATTGTACTGACTGTCCGGAGTCAAGTCAAAGACCAATTATACCCTGAACAAACAGTTTCCAACTTTCGCATTATCTAGAATAACATTAATAGGCTTTAGGGAGAGCAAGCGTTCCAGCTCCGCGAGCAATAAAAACAAAACGGAATAACAAAAGGATGTCCGCGCAACTATTGGACGCGGTGGAGGCACGAGCCACGCCGACGACAACCTCTTATCAGATGAAACATGTTATTTTTCTGCAGGAAAATGCTAAAGTCATACGAAACTTAAGCCAGCAGCTCAAAGCTTCCGCCGAGAATACGAAACATCTGTAAATTTTGAATGTGATCACAATACGGAAGCTGAACCTTGGGCTATATTTGGCTTGTTTTAAATGCTAGTTAGGTTTTAAAATCACTGTTGTGACTAAGTTGGATTATTTTCCCAGCTGCATACGTACGGAATCGATATCTATTTCCTACCATGCAACTAATGCAATCTATATTTTCATTCAACTAAATCTAAATCGATGCACTTAGTAACAACGTAAACAGCATCTCGAATAAGTAATGCAAATAATATTCATCTCCAGTGACTAGAGACGTACCTATTCAATTATAAGGCAGTCTTTGAAAAGGTTTCTTGTTTGGACATTTTCTTCGAGCTCTCGTAACTAAGTCGACGCGCGCCAGCCATCTTTTGACGTTGCGCCTGCAAGATCCCGTTCACTTGAAACTTGTTCCATGCAGGCGACGCGATGCTCACTGCGCTATTCAAATGACTATTTGATTTAATCCTTGCAGATATTATTCATATTCATAAGTGAATTTATCTGGAAACTCATTTTATTAAGTTGATGCTGACCTAGCTGCGCCAATCACAAATTAGTCACTCGTTAGTGGCGTCATAAATAATACCTTTGTGCCTGCATGTTTTGTATATTCTGCAACATACGCGAATAACACACATCATAATAATACAATTATCCATAATATTATGTAGACAGCAATTCTTATAAAATTTAATATAAATTGAATTCAGCTCCGGCTGAAAGCCTGTTATTTTTAATGCAGGCAGTCTGCGAGATAATATTACGCTTATGTTAAAAGCAGTTCATATTGGTAAGTGGCTTTATCCTCCAATCGCTGCAGCATCAGTTCGCAGAGAGGCCACTCTTATCGCGACGGCTATAGCTTGTTTATCGTCCGACTCTCATTTATGACTTCGTTATTTCCCTATTCTGACGACATAAAAATGTCGTCCGCAAGAATAAGTTGCCGCTTTTATCTTCTTATGTTCGTTGATAAAGGGAAATAATAAACGGTCTTATTGGATCGATTGTGATTAAGGCGCTGTTTGTGCCAAGTTAATTAAGTCCCTTCTTGCATCAAGAGCCCGTTTGATCTAGTTCAGAGTTCGGAGTCATAATTCTTGTTATGTTACGCTACTAAGAAATATAAGGGCAAATTATTTTAGTTTGTTCGCCATTATAATACAATATTTAGAACAACTTTCGTCGTATGTGTAACGCAAGATAAAATGTCATCTAAGCATGAATAACAAGCCGCATCATTATAATATCAACGCAACAGGGGTTGTAAAAGAGCCTGTAAAAGATTTCACGCCTCACGCCAGGCGAAGGACAGCCTCGTACTTTGTACCCGGCGTCTAATATACGTGCATGTGTTTTCCTACGACCACCGCCGCTGACCTGTTTTCAGCGTGCCTCTAGGTAATAGTCTTATTATATTTTATGAAGCTCTCTTGCATGCTTGAGGGGCTGTAACGTGCGCCATGCTGATAATATATCTTTAGGCCTTATTACCCTCATACGTTGCTGCTTACGCAGGTTTTATACGTTTATTTATGCTTCGAACACTACAATGTTGTGTTTTTCTTACTCGAATTACAGTCCAAAAAATGATATATCATTTCGGATCGAAAACGCATAAATAAAGTGAAGGTTTTTTTTTCTGCAACAAGATTTTACAGTCCGAAGTCAGTTAATGGTTGTAGGTAAGTAACCCTTTTCATAAAGCATTAAAAAACTCTAAGACAAACTATATTTTGTATAGATACAAGGGTTAATTCAAGGAATGTTTAATTGTAAAGTAATAAAGACGGAAGACCAGCGCTGGCCAGTTGGTCGGGACCATTCTGTGTCGGGTCCATTTCGTGGCACTTTAATTATTATTCGTTATTCAATGTCTTGCTTTTATTTATGTTTTGTTGTATTGACCATTTTTATTCCCCTTGTTTATTTTCCTGTGCTGCGAATAAATGTTTTTCTTTCTTTCTTTTCAAACTAAAATAATTCTCGATCGCACCTATTAGTGACGAGGCGCCCAACCCAATGTCCACATAAAGGATGACTCACGCTAGAACGGGCCGTCTCCGGCCCGGGCTGTTTTCTTAGAAAATGACGGCGTTTTTGCACGGCCGACCCACGGCCGAGGCTCGGAAGCGCCTCGGTGTCGGCACGGCCCGGCCGTGGCTCGGCCGCGCAAAAACGCCGTCGTTTTTCTAAATTTGAGGTTTTCCCTCAATTCCTCATGGTTCCCATCATCCAACTGGGGTTTTGAAAACAATGGGACCAATCTGAAAGCAGTATGCTTTCAATTAAAAATATAATTGTACGAATCGGTTCATAAATTACGGACCCCAGAGGGGGGGGGGGGACATAACGTTCCGAACGCGCGTCGGTACAATTTAACTGTCAATTTTCCATATAAAAAGTGACATTTAGACCTACCTGACGCGCGTACAATGCGTTACGTGATCGATCTACTGAGGTAACAATAATAAAAATAATAAAAAAAAAACATCCGAATTGAGAACCTCCTCCTTTTTTTTTAAATCGGTTAAAATAGTAAGGACTTAATATCTTATAAGGAAGAATGTTTTATTTACTCTTTATATGATCCCTATTTAACCCTGTTGGAGTTTACCTACCTAACTGCATTGTGTGTAAGTAATGAGTTAGGATTTCTTCTTTTCGCGTTTTTAAATTAATTCAATTAGTGAAACAACGAAATTCAATTTCACCTACTGTAGGTCGATCACGTAACGCATTGTACGCGCGTCGGGTAGGTCTAAATGTCACTTTTTATATGGAGAATTGACAGTTAAAACGTACCGACGCGCGTTCGGAACGTTACGTGTTTACCCCCCGGGTATTCCTTTTTCTTCTAAATCAAATGCGATGTAAAATTGACAAACAAATGCCAATCTGGTACTTTGGTGTAAACCCAGGATATATATATAGATGTCTCAATTGCCTTCATTACGAGACCCTAGAGTGACTCCAGGCAGAGGGCGGCTAGCCACCATGGCTGCCGATTTTTTTAATGGATTGAAAAACCTGACGACCTGTGCAGATCTTCTCCAAGAAAAAAACTGGTACCTAATGTACTTATGCGTAAAAATAACTACCTAAACCCCTTCCTGCCTATTTTAGGAAATACCTACTAATAAAGAAAGGTCTGATTAAAGAAATTGCAGCCACCAGCACACCTGTGTACTTGTGTAGCGCTATAAAGGCAAAGCTTATACTTACGAAATAGATTACTAGTTAGCAGCAAGTTATAAGTGTAGAAATCTTTTTTCACCTACTTTTAATGTCTCATGGTGTAACTGCTTCGTAACCACCCAAAGTTTCTCACCCTATTTTGAAAGGGCTAATTTAGTCCCTTTGATCCCTATGACTGACTGTCCCTTAGTCTCTTATTAACCCGAAAGTTAGTTTGATCTTTAACGTTAATTCAGTAAAACATGAGATCGAGTTGCCTTCCCTTTGACATTCAAGGCTTCAAAAGGAACTGAACATCTTAAAGAAAATTAGTAAACATGCTCTTACAGCTAGCAGTTAACTAAGATAAACACACTAATTCAAATTAGGTAACGCGTTTGTATATTTATCTTAGAGGACTTAAGATAAGAAGCATGGATCACCCACGAGCTGGATGGGTTGACGATTCCGAAGATCTCTCTTTTGTGCCTAAGACTAGCTCAGGAGTGACGAGTGGCGTAATCAAAGAGATCAGCTCTTCGAGTAGACAGGCTACTCGTTCAACAGTGAGCGATTACAGGTGGGAAACGACGGTGATGCCAATTAAAAATCTAACGGAATCTCATATAAATCAGTCAAAATTACTAAGAGTTTCTTGTTATATGTCATATTGCATAGTACTTATGCTTCAAAATCTTCTTTTGTTCACTTTAGAAAAAAAATTAAGAAGGGTATTTTTTTATTTTTTTACTTTTCCTCGGTCAACTTAAACATACACGACATAATCAGTAAAAATGACGGAACGGTCGGAACGGAAACTACCTAAACCATCTCATAGAAGAAAAAAACAATAAAAATTCTCTAGATAAATTCCATTCTTAAAAAGTGTTGCATTTCGTTTATCTCGTGTGCGGAATACATAAGGCTCATATGCGGAGGCGTGGTGTACATGAATTGAGCCATCACCTTATCAGAACTTCAGATGTTTACATTAAACTTCACAATTACCTACCCTCAAAACGTCAATGCTACTTAATATCAGACATGCGCGGAACAGAATGAGGTGAAGGCAATATCAGAACAGAATATAACAACAAATCTCAGTAAGAGCAGCTAATGCATGTGAATATGGAGAAAGTTTCCGAGCCGCCATTCGCAGCGCAATCTCAAATTAAATCTGCGTCGGCTCTCTGGCTGCCAGACAGCTTTACCCGAGCCGGCAACAAATGACGTATCAACCGGCACTACTCTATACAGATACTCTCTTTAAGATCATCACAACATCTTACGCTTCGAGAATATAGTTTATTAATAACACGGATCAAGGATGTATAGGAAAATGGATCAAGGGTTTGACGGAAGATCACATTTCTGTGCGCTGTGAGAACAAACTCAAACCTACTGCACAGAAGCACTATAATAGTAAGTACATTGTATCACAAGTGTGCTATATTGATCATTACGCTCGACCGCTCGACCTCGAGGCGGAATTACACTCGGGGGCAAAAAATCGGACCACACCAGCATAAACAAAATACAATTTCTGTAAAAACTGTAAGCGTGACTGTGACATGTTATATGTATACCATTAAGAAAGGTTAGCTTTCCTCTATAAATTCATGTGCTTTTCAAAAGTTTGCAGATTTTCAGGGCTTACAACGTTAACGCCCTAAAAATGCGTAGGTACTTAAAAGATATAAAAAAACCGGCCAAGCACGAGTCTGACTCGCGCACCGAGGGTTCCGTACAAACTTTCATACACCATACCCGTCATGTCATTCATTCTTAAACAATCTTAACCTGCTCATAGTAGAAGTTACCTGCATTTTGGTACTAACAACTTACAACCTAGTATGTTAGTTTATCAGCGATTTTTTTTATCACGCGTACCAATTTCGATTATTTATTTTTTATTACAAAGGAGGGACTTTAAAGAATATCTCATAGGAATTTGAAGACATAAAATTACATACAAAAGTAAGTAAAATACAAACATAATTGAGAAATGAAAACAATTTTCAGCATTTTAATATCGTGTATTGCCTCCTCTAGACCTTTTTTTTAACGTTGGGGCGTAATACCGATTTTCATTGATCTTATCAATTTTTTCACGGTATCTTGAGGGCCTGCCAATTAGC